>OX123191.2:3391357-4730689 GCA_944739405.2 Euclidia mi | reverse complement strand
TTTGACGTAGAATCGCTTTTCACAAACGTACCTATAACAGACTGCATGGAGGTAATTAGACGTAGGATCAGTGACGACCATATTGCTGAGGTATATGCCGACCTGGTACATCATTGCCTGATCACGAATTACTTCTTATACAGAGGTGAGTACTACCTACAAATTGATGGCGTAGCGATGGGCAGCCCGGTAGCTCCAGTGGTAGCCAACCTATGGATGGAACATTTTGAAAACCAAGCCATTGCTACTGCCCCATTTAGTGTAAAAATTTGGAAACGGTACGTAGACGACATTTTCTGTGTTATGGAAGGCGATGAAGAGATGGTTCAAGAGTACTTGGCACATTTATACAGCATCCACAGTAAAATGAGTTTTACCTATGAAATCGAAAGGGACAGAAGAATGGCGTTCCTCGATGTTATGATTGGCGTACGGGATGACGGTTCATTAAGCCACTCTGTATACAGAAAGCCAACACACACAGATCGCTATCTACATGCCGACTCACATCATCACCCACGTCAACTGAATTCCGTTATAACGTCGCTTACCGACCGGGCATACAGCTTGTGTGACGATGAACATTTGGGTAAGGAACTTTCGCATTTAAGCGACGTTCTACACAAAAACGGATACAGTAGGCGAATCAGACCACCCAGACATACTAAAAAACACCTGGACTTCAAGGTTGAACGACACCCAGCGTACTTACCGTACGTCAAAGGAGTGACAGATAAGATCGCCAATATTCTTAACAAAGTTTCAGTAAAGACTATTTTCACTCCTTTTAAGAAACTGTCTCAATATATAAGAACGCCGAAAGACAGTCTTCCATTAGAAAAGCCAGGTGTATACAAAGTTGACTGCAACTGTGGCAGTTCTTATATAGGACAAACGAAACGCACCATCTCTTGCCGGATAAAGGAACACATCAGGGCAGTCAAAAATAACGAGCCACATAAGTCAGCCATAGCTCAACACCTTTTAGACTCGGGTACCGACCACTGGATTGAGTTACACAACCCTCAGGTGCTTTCGACAGAACGCCACTACATACCTCGAATGGTTAGGGAGGCTATTGAAATCAAAAAGTTTAATAATTTCAATAGAGAGGATGGGTTTCAACTGTCGAGTATCTGGCATCCAGTGGTGCGTCTATGTAAAACCCGTGAAACGGAAAAACTCAAACCGCGAGCTGACGTAGTGAGTGTAGTATGTCGTGATCGGGTACAGTGCGATAGTGAAAACAGTGGCAGTGGTGTTGTACGCAAAAAACGAGTAAGAAAGCGGGTAGACCGTTATACTTGCTCGTAACATTCATCCACCAGCAATACCCTCAGTACATCCGTGAACATGGCGCTTGCAACAGTGCCGAAATATCGGTTACTCCAAACAAAGGTACGTGGTATATATCCCGAAAGACAATTTAAAGCAAGTTTAAATGACCACGAAAGTTTAAATTCCTATATTGTGCACCGGTACGGGCCGGAAAGTGCTAAATTAATTAAACAACTAGAACGCGCGCGGAAGAAATGTGAATGTTTACGGCAATCGTTGGTGTTTTTAGTGAAGTGTCGTGACGCGGACATTATTCCGGTTTGTGTCAAAATAAAACCCCGAAACGATATTCACGGTTCCGCGGGCATTCTACGTAATGCGGGTGTTAAACTATTGCGTAAGTTGATCGCCAACACCCGTTATAAACTTGACAAAATACAAGCGGAGTTGTATAAAATACATCTGAAGTGCAGTGAAGTGTTGACAATAGATGATTTTGATAACTGTGATCGCATCACCTATCTACAGGCACAGCGTTCGCGAGAACTTAGTGCCTTGAAACAAGACCGTAAGTTTGAATTCTTAATGATGAAACAAAATCCATCTACCTCCCACCAAGAAAAGTCAAATATTGAACGCACAGTTATAAATCTATCCGATAAAACGTTGACGGAAGCTGCACTCAATATATTAGAGAAAGGGTTAAATTTCGCCCCAACACCTAGTCATGTTCCTTACGAAAAAGTGATCGGCACAGTTGAGGAGGTTATCCGACGGAATAAAATACCGTCCGAGGAGGCCGAAGTTTTACGACAAGACGTTGGTGTCTGTTTACGTCGAGCAAAGCTTCCTCAGCCTAACACTACCGTGGCTGAACGTGTCGCATTACGTGAACTCCGTGAAGATGAGAGCGTACTTGTCCTAAAAACTGACAAAGGTAACGCGACGGTAGTCATTAACGTTAGTGAATATCACGAAAAAATGCGTCATTTACTAAGTGACGTCAACACGTATAAAAAGGTAAATTATAACCCGACCGCTAGATTGAACCGTAGTACCCAAAGGCTGATCAAGGAGTGCCAGCACGCGATCGATGAAGATACGGTGACCCATTTATTGCGACCACGTAATGTTCTACCCCCTAAACTGTATGGTTTGCCAAAGGTGCACAAAAACAACGTTCCCTTACGGCCTATAGTCAGTCAAGTGGATTCACCTACTTATGAACTAGCTAAACATGTAGCTAAGGTCCTGCGACCATTGGTGGGTAGAACAACATCGTATGTCAAAGACTCCCGACATTTCATTGAGATTCTACGGCAGAGTAACGTTAGTGATAAAGAAGTGATGGTCAGTTTCGACGTAGAATCGCTTTTCACAAACGTACCTATAACAGACTGCATGGAGGTAATTAGACGTAGGATCAGTGACGACCATATTGCTGAGGTATATGCCGACCTGGTACATCATTGCCTGACCACGAATTACTTCTTATACAGAGGTGAGTACTACCTACAAATTGATGGCGTAGCGATGGGCAGCCCGGTAGCTCCAGTGGTAGCCAACCTATGGATGGAACATTTTGAAAACCAAGCCATTGCTACTGCCCCATTAAGTGTAAAAATTTGGAAACGGTACGTAGACGACATTTTCTGTGTTATGGAAGGCGATGAAGAGATGGTTCAAGAGTACTTGGCACATTTAAACAGCATCCACAGTAAAATGAGTTTTACCTATGAAATCGAAAGGGACAGAAGAATGGCGTTCCTCGATGTTATGATTGGCGTACGGGATGACGGTTCATTAAGCCACTCTGTATACAGATAGCCAACACACACAGATCGCTATCTACACGCCGACTCACATCATCACCCACGTCAACTGAATTCCGTTATAACGTCGCTTACCGACCGGGCATACAGCTTGTGTGACGATGAACATTTGGGTAAGGAACTTTCGCATTTAAGCGACGTTCTACACAAAAACGGATACAGTAGGCGAATCAGACCACCCAGACATACTAAAAAACACCTGGACTTCAAGGTTGAACGACACCCAGCGTACTTACCGTACGTCAAAGGAGTGACAGATAAGATCGCCAATATTCTTAACAAAGTTTCAGTAAAGACTATTTTCACTCCTTTTAAGAAACTGTCTCAATATATAAGAACGCCGAAAGACAGTCTTCCATTAGAAAAGCCAGGTGTATACAAAGTTGACTGCAGCTGTGGCAGTTCCTATATAGGACAAACGAAACGCACCATCTCTTGCCGGATAAAGGAACACATCAGGGCAGTCAAAAATAACGAGCCACATAAGTCAGCCATAGCTCAACACCTTTTAGACTCGGGTACCGACCACTGGATTGAGTTACACAACCCTCAGGTGCTTTCGACAGAACGCCACTACATACCTCGAATGGTTAGGGAGGCTATTGAAATCAAAAAGTTTAATAATTTCAATAGAGAGGATGGGTTTCAACTGTCGAGTATCTGGCATCCAGTGGTGCGTCTATGTAAAACCCGTGAAACGGAAAAACTCAAACCGCGAGCTGACGTAGTGAGTGTAGTATGTCGTGATCGGGTACAGTGCGATAGTGAAAACAGTGGCAGTGGTGTTGTACGCAAAAAACGAGTAAGAAAGCGGGTAGACCGTTATACTTGCTCGTAACATTCATCCACCCGCAATACCCTCAGTACATCCGTGAACATGGCGCTTGCAACAGTGCCGAAATATCGGTTACTCCAAACAAAGGTACGTGGTATATATCCCGAAAGACAATTTAAAGCAAGTTTCCATATAAGTAGCAATAGGCCCTCACCTGCTGCGTCTAACCCGTGACTGTACTTAATAGTGCGGTGATGGAGGCGCCTCAGTAGGTGTTCCATTACATTCTAGATTAAAACTCTCAAAGGGCCTCTGCGCGTTGGACCTATGTCTCCGTGTACGCCTGCCAAAGGGCCAGGTATTGTTCTAACAAATTAGAATAATGCCCGAGAAAGAGAAACAAATAATAATAATATTCTAACTACATACACACAACACAATCTAGTCCCAAACTAAGCAGAGCTTGTACTATGGGTACTAGATAATGAATAAACATACATATATACTTTCTTTTTTGTAAATACATACATAGAAAGTGGAAAGAAGGAATATAAATTTACTCAATTTGTAATAAGAAATACTTTATAACCCTTTTATACTAAGCAAATACATTCTGCACTGAAACACCTGAACATATTACGGACTTTAACTGGCTACTTTATCTTGATAAGCCCAGTTTTTGAAGTCAAAACTCCCATAAAACCGCACATATAAAAGTTAACAAAACAAAACAAACGTAACGCGTGATTCTACACATAATACGCGTGTACAATCCACCCTTACCGTTGTTAGTTAGAAATATAAAGAGCCAGCGAAACAAGTACTCGTAATAAATATATCAAAAGTAAATAATATACCATTTTTGTCCGTAATTTTGTTTATTAACTCGGTCATTTTAATGGGCTTTAAAATTTTACTAATACGCTTTATGTTTTTGTTCTAACTAAGGTTTCAGCGGGATTTCATACCTCTTGAACATAGTAATTTATGTTAGGCCTTTTGGATTGTCAACTATACTTGTAAAAGAGCATAGTTAGCAAATAAAATTACCATGCGCTACTTCTAAGCTTGCTTTACTTGTGATTAAATTAGTCCTGGTCCATTATGGAATATGTTTTATTTGTATTAAATCTTAAATATATTATATAGATAGCCTATTGGCGTGACTGACAGACTGCATTGGTTTCGTTATGAACGCAGCCTTTACGGTAATCAGGGAGTAGAATTTTATTGAAAAGAGTACAAAGCTTTGCCTGTACGTTGGTACATCAAGCCGTCAAGCTAAGTGGATTCCTTGTATGAAAGGAAAAAATACAAGGAACGTAGTTGCTGCTTATTATGCCAACATCTCACTTGACCAACTAAATTCAACAATATGGACACTGTTAATGTAGAATCGTTAAGTGTTCAAGTTATTATTTTTTAAATTCTGTTGTTCATAAGTGTCACATGGTGACATAAATGAAAAGACTTTAACTTATTTTTAAGTCAGTATTCTGTGAGAGCATTAAACTTCAAACCAGTCAACTAATAAAGGAACCAGAGACACGACAATTCAAGTTACAAATTCTATAACCTATCTAAAAATTATATCGCACGTACATAACGTTATCATGTCTCAAATCCATTGTATATCTACGTCACGCGCGTAATCCAGGTATTTAGGTGATTTCAGTGCTATTCATATTAATTTCTCACACGTAACTCCTATTGCCTTATTATTCTAGATATAGATATATTAGATTTACGCCTACGTTGTAATACCTTTGTATGTGTACATTGCCTATATGTTGAAAGGATACGTAACAGTTACTGATGCTAAGGAGTGACGAGGCAAAGATACCCACAATACATACAGGGTGTCACAAGACCCATCACCAAGCTACTCGTTGTAGATATCATGCCTAGTCGTACTAACCAAAAATAATACCTGGGAAACTATTTTTTTTTTAGTTTTCACATTTTTTTAAACCGCTATTAAAGCGCGCGCGTGCAAAGCTCTAAATACCTACTTATTCATGGGGTTAAAGGGCGTCTAAAGAACATATTGGTGGGGTTAATCGATTTTGTACCTAATTAGAAAAATTCCATACTAACTTTGAGCCTCAATATCTCCTGAACCAGTAATTTTCCAGGTATGGTGCTGAGGTAAAAAATGTTCATAGTGATTGGTACAACATGGGATTTCAATATTCGTTAAGGGTTTTTTTTTACAACCTGTATATCTGTATACAGGGCTGTAAAAAGACCTGTAATGAAAACTGCAAATCCACATTCTGAAAGTTATCACAAACATTTTTATTTCAGCACCATACCTGGGAAATGAGTGGTTCAGGAGATATTGAGGCTCAAAGTTAGTATACAATTTTTGTAATTAGGTACAAAATCTATGCATTTTGTCCGTACACCTGTGCTATAGATGTCCTAAGCACCCATAAATAGCCCCATTTTTACTCAAGATAATAATTTTGTACAATGCTTTTTAAATGTGCTGTACAAATTTATGAAGTAAAGAGAGATGATAAGATGTTTTTGTGTGTTTGCTTTAGTGTTTATTTTTTCTACTTGAATGTTGTCATAAAAAGAAATTGTGACTAGTTGCAAAATATAAATAGTAGCACTCAGAATGGTAACTTATTGCCAAATCTTTATCGTTTAGTAAATACAAAGCGCATTATTGACGGAGGCAAAAAAACCTCCTGGCGTCATACCACTTGGTCCGCTTACTTGTCTAACCGGATTGGACTGAATATTAGCTATTCCACAGAACGACTGCCTGTCTGACCATCGCAAGACACAGGGATAGCCATTTTCTATGGTTTAGACTAGTGTCAGTTTTTCAGAATTACCGACACCCTAAAACAATCTTCAAATATCCGGAACCGACGGTTTAAAGTCTGAGGCAACCGATAATTAACAATTCAATAGGTTAACACATACATACATACATACACAGACTCACGCCTGCTTCCCCGAAGGGGTAGGTAGAGGCATAATAAACGCCCACTTTTCGCCAGTATTTTGATCCCACGTAATATGTGGCGAGCCTATTGCCAATTATCGAGATATTTTGTTTACCAGAGCCTCGTCCGTTGATCGGCAGGTGCACCACTTGCAGGTGAGGTTGGCTTGGGACCCTAAGTTCTTGGTGGAAACCCTACGCACCTTTAGGTTAACAAATAACTCCGCAAAATCAGTGTTGTTCGCCGTGAATTTGAACCCGATACTGTCTACATGGCAGTCTGTTGGTTTCTACAGTACTTCATTATTGCTGCCTTAATTTCAACGCAAAAAAATCTTAATAAATAAAACGAAGTTGGACACCAAACCAATTATTTCAGAACAATGTGCTATGAAATACAATTTTTAAGTTCGATTCATTCAAATACTATAAATTGTGAAGCCTCGCAATAATAAACAATTAAAACTTTTCGCTAAGAAATAATAAGTCGAAGGATTTAAATAACTGACACCACAAAGGAAATTATGCTCCACACCAATTTAAATAGGTGACACACTGATAGTTTGGAAACAATACATGATCGGTGATTTGCGTGGATGAAATCTACAAACAGTTTATTGTATATACTGCACACTGCAATCATACGAATGTCATCATGGCCTGATATTACGACGGTAATATCATACACTGACTGTAATTTTGGTCTACAGGTTAACTGCTAAACTATCATAACAATTAATATGTTAAATTATTTGCCATAGTTCTGGTACATCATAGTTATACCGACTGTGAGGTTGGGTAAACATACTATACCATCATAGTATGTCAATATAAAATCATATATATAAAATAACTTGTCCTGTCTGACAGACCATCGCAGAGCCCAAACTATTTAAGTTAGAAACATGAAATCTGCGCAGCGGGTTCCTTTTATGCCGTTCGTACCCACCAAGGATTCATTTCGTTTCACTGTCATCTCTAAGGAAATGAAAGTTTAGGGCAGGCGCAACCACAATCGACCATATCATATTTTTTTTTCCGCTCATGGACACAAGCAACACCACAGGAGTCACAAGTGCGTTGCCACGGGATAGGATGAGAAGTGGGATGAGGGAGAAGGAATAGGGAATAGGGCCGCCGGCACTCTCACTCACCGAACGAAACGCAACAGTTCAGGTACTGCTACTTTACGTCGATTTTCTGTGAGAGGTTAGTACTTCCCCGGTTGAGCCGGCCCATTCATGCTGAAATCAGCAGGGCTCTACTACCGGCAATCATGCTCATTTAAACCGAACCTTTTTAATGTAAGAATATGGGTGGTAGAATTATAACTAGCTTCGATTAAACAATGTTTTCTTAAACATTGGCAGAATGCATAAACAATAAACACACTCCTGACCATTTATTTAATATATCGATTAATTCTGTTTATATTTAACATAGATACGTTTACATTTAGACCAAGCATTAACTTTAACAAGGCCTGAAATTCCTATAACGCATCGTCAGACCATAGTCTATTTATACTCAATCATCTAAAACGTCCAGGTATATGTAACCATCATAGACTAAATGGAGCTAGACACAGTGTATCGATTCAATTACTTAGAACACTACAGCAAGCCGGTCGCAATTACCAATTGAACATTGATATACAGAGAGCTTTAGGATATTATGGTGTTACGTGGGCTTCAGTATACAATCGGCAGTGGCGTGGTGATACGACAGCATAGTGTGTCTTCTATACAAACTAGATTTTCAGTTCATCACATTGTCGTCTCGTTGGAGTTCCATCCCGCCGCACTCTTGTTCTATATACGCCGGATAAGATGGTGCTATGACTTTTCTATATGAACTTGTAGATTTCAACTGCTAATACCACGCTGCTATCACGCCGTCATAGAACATAATCGCTCTCCGTTCGTATTACGACCAGTTATGATAGTTCCCTGTTCTACTCTTACGGACGAAACTAGCCAAGTTATTTAAGGATTTTCGGAGCAAATTTTGTTTTCCGCTATTTGAGTTATGTGTACATACGTAATTGTACAAAAATATCTGCCATATTTTACTTAGGGCCTGTTTCACCACTATTCAATAAGTTCTGGTTGAACTACCTAGCAAATAAATTCATACAAATTCCGTTCTAATTTTGAATTTACCGGGAAGGTAAAGCTTACTTAGAGGTGGTGAAACAGGGCCTTATTATTGTCAACATGTTTTTCTCATAAGTAAGTAAATGTAGAATTATTGAGAAATAAAGTTATCTTAGAACTCAAAAAGTACAGTGTATGTATGAGCCCTTACATTCAATATCAGCCCAACTCTTTGAGCAGCCGCAAGCGAGACCAAGTCAAGGCTAAAGTATTTGTACTGATTTGTATGCGTCGCTGGTTGTACGGCCTAAATGGAAATGTGTCCCCCATTTAAAGTGTCGCGTAAAAATGCAATTTAAAGCTGTCAAAGTGAGGCGAGAAGTTTTAAACAGTGACAGTAACATTAAGGCCCACTTGCACAACGATTCTTAAATTGAATTAAGATGTATTTAACGAGAAAAAAAATATTAAACACCACTAGCGTCTTGCACAACGAAAAATTTGTCGAGTAATATGATTTAAGAACTGTCAAAATTAATCACCGAAAATCGGCTGTTTAGTGGCTAATTTCATTTACGAACTGTCACACTGATGTTGGCATCTTGTCATTAGCGACGAAAATTATCAATAATTATATAACTGGACCGGACGACGCAGCAGGGGGAGGCCTATGTCCAGCAGTGGACGTCCCTAGGCTGACATGATGATGATGATGATATTACTGATAACAATGTACCTACTTGCGTTATTGTTAACCCTAGAATCCTACACTATTTGGCGCACATGTTATTCCTACACTGGGGTGCTGGAACACCCCATACTAAAATGACTGTAATCCTTAAAATAAAATAAAAACAATTCATGAAAATACGTTTTACTAAACAGAATCGGTAACTTGAGATCACAAATCAGCCTTATTACACAAAGTTAAATGTAGTTTGAGCAACAGCGTTTGTAGGATTTGGTCCTTTTTTGAGGATCACTGCAAAAGACTAAGTTGGCATCCGGTGACGGTCCTCCAAATGTTCATGTATCAGTTCCAAACCTAATTTCAAAACTGTCTGCTGAAACTTTATATTTGGCTTATTATTTGATCTTGAACACTTGTAAAGAACCCAAGAATTACAACTGGTCCCAACTTCTATTTCTTCCTCGCCAGATTTGTGGTCTAGAATAGAGCTTATTTCTTCGTAATTCAAACCTCTGACAGCCATCCGAAACAAAATAAATAAACTTCATTGAGTTTTACCTTCATAATATTTAAAAATATCTGTATTTAATTCATATAAGACTATTGTTTTAATAAATAATCAAATTTAATGACTTATTACATATAAATGCATCAATCGTAATAAATAAATAATCTTACAATTTTACTACACTGGGGTACTGGCGTACCCCACAGCACTTATACAGGCGACCACACAACGCGGTCCCTCGTCACGGTATTGACGTAACGCGAGCGGTTGACACCAAACTAAAATAATCCGACGCGCGAATTCGTGGATATTAAAGAAATTGAGATATTTAGAAAAAAAATTGGTGTTGGGTGCACCTGCACCCCATGTAGGGTTCTACGGTTAATGCTTAAAAGTTTCTAGTTATTATTTGTCAATTGTCATTTCGTTGCTAGGCGACGACAATGCGTTTTGTTTTATGCTCAAAGTATATATAGTCTAAGGTTTTATGCGAAACCATACGCATAACATTGTTAAAATCGTAACAAAAAGGCTTCATGCCATGAAACAAAACGTAGAAACTACTTTACCGACCTCATAAAATGTTTAACTAAATCTAAGCGTTGTTGTCGTTGTGCAAGAGGACGCTAAATACTTTTAAGTTAAATTATTTTATGCTGTTAATTCTGTTCAAAAAATTTAAATTAAGGAGTGACTTAAGTCAAACGTTACGCAAGTGGGCCTAAGTATATTAAAATAGCTTTCTTATTGTGAGCCCGGCCGCACTTGGCACGGTTTATTTAAAGATCCCAAGGATAAGAGTGTAGCATATCTTTTTAGCTGCTACTAGTTTTTAAAGCTTTTAGTTTTTTATGTGTGGAAGTGTTTCGCTTGAACATTTATTGCTCAAGTCTAATCGAATATATTGTTTAAAATACGCGATTGAGGATAAAGAAACAGTTTTATAAATATAAGGCATGCAGCGGTCATGATATCTTCATTTTATTGTATAAGTACAAACAATAAAATGAATATATTCGTATATACGTATTATACTTACGATTCTTCTTTCTCTTAGCGTTATCCCAGTTTCAATCTGGGGTCCGCTTACTAGTCTAACCGGATTTGGCTGAATATTAGCTTTTCCACAGAGCGACTGCCTGTCTGACCTCCGCAACCCGAAGGGATAGCGATATTCCATGGTATAGACTAGTGTCAGTTTACTTAGAAGGTACTGACGCCCTGTAACGACTGTCAAAGATCTTCATGACAACCGGGACCGACGGCTTAACGTGCTCTCCGAGGCACGGGACAAGCGATAATTAACAATTCAATACGCACATAACTCCGAAAAGTCATTGGTGCGCGCCGTGGATTCGAACCCGATACCCTCTGCATGGCAGTCTGTTGGTATATCCACTCGGCTATCGCTGCCTGCTGTATTATACTTACGATTAGGACAATTATATGCGGACACGACACTAATTAACGAAAAAACCAGGGCTCACGTCGCTGCAAAAATGGAAAACGTTTCGACCTACAAACGTGAAAAAATAAGTTAACAATTTTTAAATTAATATTTTTATAATTACTTAGCCTTCTCTTATATACAATTTTACGTCACGGAGGAATTCAGGAACATAATAAATAATGAATACAAAGCATATTCAGACACTGAAACACTATTTGCGAATCTCGAAAAATGGTCTTTTGAATCGAAATTGTAACTCGCGACTCACTACAAATGGCTTAAAATCACTGCACTATGTAGGTATAACTTCGAATAAAATTATGGCAATTAAGCCATTTCATTAATAAACGAATGGTAATTGAATAACCAGTTAAAACTATTCTTTTATCATATCTCAAAATAGATCAAACCATACTTACAATATGAAGGTTGTAGATAAGTTAAAATGATTCCAGATCAAAATACCTTAACAGATTGTTCAAACAAATCCTCATTTCATGTTCTATATCAGATAAAAAGTAATTGAGTGTTTTACGAAAACAATACACTTATTAGGGTTTGCTTAAAACAGTTTTAAGCCCTCGGGGATTTTAATCTTTTAATTCTAAAGAAACAATCACGAAACCACAGTGCGATAAATTTCACTTGATTTGATGTAATCTTCTACTTTAATAAAGATGAAGAGTTCGTTTGTTTTAACGCGTTAACCTCAAGAATTTTACTGCACGTATGGCGTAGTGATTTATAGTGGTTGCATCAGCGTTTAGCATGCTGCCGAATATTGTCAGTTCGATCGCAACACGAAACGACACTTTATGTGATCCACGAATTGTTGATTCGGGTCTGGGTGTGTCTTAGTGTCCGTTGATTGAATGTTTGTAATGTTCCCCATCACACAAAACTTCATACGAGAGTACAGTTCATCTGTAAACTAAGTTGTTTTTTATTATTTTGTATAATTATAGACATATTTATGAGGAAGACTGCCTCCGTGGATAGCGTATGCAACTGCTGATCGCAGATCGCGGGTTCGATTCCCGGGTCGGGCAAAAGTGTTACTGGGTTTTCCGAATTCTCAGCAGCAGCACGGAGTCTGGTGATGTGCCCGGTAACGGCAATAGGCTCGCCCCCTATAACGTGGGACCTAAAAATTCATGGCGAAATGTGGTGTGTCTGCCTACCCCTTCGGGGATATAGGCGTGAGCCTTTAAAAAAAATAAAAATAAAAAATTTAGAAAGGCTATAATATATAGGCTTAATACCAATCTATACTAATATTATAAATTAATGTATTTTTGTTTGTAATGGATAAACTTCTTTCACCATTAGAAAGCTACATTATCTGCGAGTAACATAGGCTATATTTTATTTTAGAAAAATAGGGGTCCGTAAGATATTTAGGTCTTTTCGGGTACGCGAAGTAGTTCCCTCAGGACGCGGGTGAAACCGCGGAAAACGGCTAGTATATTATAAATAAGGCTATGTAACATTTAACTTATTTTATGTATGAATTTGAATTCGAAAATTTTGTTCCTTAGGATCGTTAAGGAACAAAATTTTCGAATTCAAATTCATTTAGTCATATAGGTTACGAAGCAATATTTATGAATGTCAATATTTTTTTAAGGTTATCATCAATTGAAGGGGAGAACTTCAGATAGATGTAATAGAAGGGGCTAGCAAAGCGATACGACGCGACGGTTTAATGGACAAGGTGTGGCGAGGAAAACCGGGAGGCACGGCTAGTATAGTTTAGTTTAATATATTAATATTTAAAGCAGACCCCAGAATGCTGATAGAGAATAAATATCGGTGTCGGTGGCATTTAGTTTTCACGAATTGTAATCGATTTGCTTTGAACATGTTAGGAAATTATTGGAAAACCAGTTGCGGTGCGCTTCAGTTATTTGGATAATCAGTTAGCGTATTAGTCGAACTTTAATGTTATTCCATCGTGATGTTAATTACTCGACTACGGCGAAGCCAAAAGGAAGGGTTACCTAATGTGGTTGCCAGTAACACTTGTTTTACCTGCATTAAACAAACATGGCAGGTAACTATATGTACACTAGTATACAATAGGTGCGACCACGGCTCTAGCTCAAGCTAGAGCCTACTACGTCAAAAAAGTACACAAATGCTCAAGCTCATAATTTTTAAACGTTTTTTTTTTCTACACTAACGTTCATATCTTTTAAAAGGTTTTTGATTGAAATTATTTTGATATTTTTTTATATATTTCAAACATGGGTTAACATATAATTATTTTTCTCTTTGTGCGAGTGTATAGCCAGTTTTGGTGTCGGGGGTAATAGTCGCCCGAAGGCCTCCAACTGGATCGAACTATTCTTGTCCTGTAACAACGCTGGACCAACAGCTCTACGTGCCCTACGATGTCAAAGGAAAATTACAGCCGGGTATAAACACAACATGAAATAGTAACTATATTCAACCTTATTCGTAATTAATTACTTCTGCCATCAAAAATGAAACAAATCTTCCATACAAATACTTTACAAATTGCTTTTTATGCTTAAATTTCACGCAAACAAAAACTAGGTTGCGAATTGTAGAGGGCAAATTATATTAGAATTCAAAGGCAAACTACATGGAAATTTTGGGCAGTAAAGTTGCCTTTCTGAGAGATATGGTCGGTTATAGTTGGCACAGTTTAAATTGAGTCATATTCTCGTATGTAATATGTATCTAACCGCAATAAGTGATATTTTACATTACATCATATTGCTACGTATCATTAAACCCGTTATCACGTATAGCAGTATTCATCATCATCGTCGACCTAACGTTATACCAGTTGCATCCAATTGCTTAGTTGTTGGCTTGTCATCTAGTGTAAATAAATTAAACAGAATATTATCTTCTTCACACAGCTACAGTACTGCTGTCTATCCCTTGCATCCCACATGGATAGCGATATTCCACAACTTAAACTAGAATCATTAATTTATATACTCACTTTTACTTACGGAGTCAGTCAGTCAGTAATTGTCATTACAATCGGGATCTATGGATTAATGACACGTAATTTAACCGTAGGCCCCGACTGTTGTCCAAGGCACATAATTTCGGTGCCAGTGATGCACGTGATGGGTTAGAATCCAGTACCCTCTGCAAAGCAGCCTGTAAGGTTCTCCACTTCGCTATCACTGCCTCACGTTTAGCAGTATTATATACCGTTTTAAAGTAACAATGTGAAGGAATGGCCTACGTCGATGCCCAGATTTTACGCCATTTTGAAATTGGGTATAGATCCACCCAAGTCAAGCCAGCATGCTGTAACGACCATCATCCTCCTAGCGTTACTCCAGTTAGAACACGGGGTCCGCTTTCTAGTCTAACCGGCTTTGCGACTGCCTGTCTCACCTCCACAAAGAGTTAGCTATATTCCATGCATGCCTTCTTCCTAAAAAACTCATTTACACCAACCCACCCTCCAGTAACAGACAGCCGTGATATGAAACTGAGTACATTACAGTACGTACAAAATACAAAGCAACTAGTATATACTGAGAAATACTTTCATATCTCAGAGCATAATGATGTAGTTTCATGTTACCCAGTTTGTATACCGAACTAGTGGAGCAATATTCAGGCTTCATATTGTTTATCTCGCGCAAACATGGATGCTTTGATGCAAGTTCATGAACGCTAGAGGTATTACAACTGTGGGAAGAAAACCACCTGCAGTTGAATTTTCTAGGTCTCCGTTGCTGTCAAGTTGATGTGAAGCTTAGTATAAAATACTGGTTCCGTACCTATAAAGGAATAAGTGCATTACAAATCTGAGACACTTTGAATCTTTTTGATGGAGGCTCTCGCCTATTATACGGACATTTGGCCATGTCATGACTTTGTAGGTCCCACCCAATAGGGGGTGAGCCTATTGCCGCTACCAGGCACTATGCTGCTTGCTACTGATAATTCGGAACACTCGGTAACATTTTTACCCGATACCGGAATTGAAGTTGGGACCCGATCAGCAGACGCATATGCAATCCACTGGTCCACAGAGAAGTCAAAACTTGAATCAAATTCAATAATTACAAAATATCTTGTTGCTGGACATGTGCCTTTCCGAACTTGCGTCTTAAAAGCATTGTTAGTCAATAAAAGGATTTGGCCTGGATATGGCACCAGCCCGTGTGGCCATATCCAGGCCAAAGCTTTTATGTAGGATTTGACGTCGAGTCTGCCGTCTCTTCCCAAAAATTAAATTGGTTTCTAGTATTTCCCTTAATTGCCTCTTACAACAGCTTACAGAATGAAATGGGTTGAGATACTTTGTACTTTTAAACCGTACTACCGTATTAAACCGCATGGGCAGAAAGAAACACAAATTTATAAACGTCACTTTACTATTACTCCAACTCAATAGACTAGTTGCCGCAGTTATTATGAAATTTGATACCTAAGGAAAATGTTGCTTGGATGAGAAATTTGTAGCTTTTTTGTAGCCTTGATATATAAATAATAATTTTGCAACTTCTAGACACCACATACATCGAAGAAAAACGTCGTATAACTATAGTTGTTAACGAGCGGTTCGTGAGCTGGTAGTGACTGAAACTAGCGGCTAGAAACGAATAACGAGCTGCTTGATACCGGCGAGATACGTGGTTTGAGCATCGAAAAAAAAACATTTTATTACATTTTTGATTGTTAATCCCTAATTTTTTATATAGTACCTAGTACTTTTTATTGTTCTGTAAATTTTGTTTATTTAAATAAACACCGAAGGCACCGTTTAGTACTAACGTACTAATTTACTTAACTCGTGTTTAGTTGTACCAGTAGTTATTCTGTGGTTTAGGTATCTACTCATCACTATAAACCAATCTCGCGTCGCGCGGCAGGATAGATGCGGGAGGGGTGTGCGCGTAGTTAACTGTTCGAACACTTATTTTTTGGATAAATACCTATTTCCAAAACATCTCTTCAAATAAATTATTAAAATACTCCTAATCCACTGCTATGTCACATTTTGTATGAGAATTTTGAGTTTTTAACACTTAATACAGATGCAAATGTCATTGTATATGTCTATTAATGTTCAATGTATCCTGTTAAATCAAGAGAAACAACAAAAACAACAAACTAAATCATGTGAATACATCAATAAAATGTAACTAGCCGTTTCGAGCCGCTAGTTATGGCTAGAAATGATAATGAGCCAAATATGCCGTTTCTAGCCGCTAAGCTAGAAATGTTAGTAACCAGCTTCACATCTATACCTATAACGTTTAATACACATCGAATACTGCTAAGACTACCTTGTAGTTTTACAACTCAACTCTATACTAACCAAATATAGTTTTAAAAATGTACACAACACTAAAGCAAGCAACATACTAAGATTACAACAACTATGTTAGTAACTACGTAATTACAGTTTCTGTATGGTCTAAACTGCACTCAAAGTTGGACAATAAATTCATTGTTCGACGTAGCTTGTATAACGTATTCAGTTATACGACCAGCACAAGTATATCCTATCGGTAGAATATAAACGGCGTAGTTATGTGAGAGAACGTTACTATGTAACAACTTAACCGGTGTTCTTTGGAATAAGACATTCGAGACTTTAAAAAGACTTTTTTTCCTTTTGAAGATGGGAGGATATATTTATGATGTGTAAATGGCTTTTAAATATTGATCGCGTGTGCTAGTGAAATGAAATAAAAAATATTTTATTGTGTAGTGTATTTTGCAACCCCATACGACTAAAGAAACAAAATGCTGGGTTAAGACACATAACATAACATAACTTCACGCCTTTATCCCCGAAGGGGTAGGCAGAGGTCTATTACACACTAAACTTTTACTTGATGTAATAGGGGGCGAACTTATTGCCATCTACCGGGCTGTTGCTAAACGAGCGATAATGAACATTTTTAATACACACATAACTTCGAAAACTCAGAGGTGTGTGCGGGTACCAGGCAATTGAACCCGAGACCATCGTCTCGGCAGTCCATTACGTACACCACTAGGCTACCGCCGCTATTGATTGGTTGGATTAAGAATAGAAAATAAATCGATATGTCATTTCATTCCGTAGCTGTCGTAAGAGGCGACATAGGAAAATAACAAAGCAAATAGTATCTTTGCGATCAGACGGAGTACTAAACATAAAACCTTGTACCAATCCCTCTGGCCAGCATGATATAGAACGCCAAATACTTCTATTGACTCACAGTGCAGGGAAACAAACTATGAGAGGCTTAAGTCAAACATTGGACTTCTAAAAGCTGTTAAAGTAAGTAATTTTATAGCCACCATGAGAAAAAATTGGAAAAGTTTAACCAAGAATCCACCACCCAGTAGTCTTTAAAGACATAAAGACATATTTATTTCTGCATTTTGGTTGTTTACAACACTTATACATGTCAATACCCTATTCTAGATGAAGCCGGCTTTTCCTAGCTAAATGACTTCTTGAGAAGAAAGGCCGAAACCAACTCAGAGTCATTGTTTTTTTACATATCCTTCGTAAATGTTATGGAAATCTCTCGGATATGCAGGATTACTATTATTTTATTTTCCTGCTTACCCAGCAATGGTTAATACTACTCATAGTAAAAAGGTAATGGTGCGCCGTGTACTGTTTTTCAAGCAAATAAATCAATATAACCTATATCTTCTTTGTAAAATCACTGAGCAGGAACTATAGTATTTTCGCTGTATAATGTTATGCATGACAGTTCATCACTGACAATTATAGTGATGTAACCTAAGGAAATTTAAGCGATTATTTATAAATTTCGAATTAATAGGCAAACGACATGCAATCGTATGTAGTTACCGATTTTACATCTTCGAAATAAATTCATATTAAAAGTGTTTTGGCAAAAACATTCACAAATAAAACGCAGTAATATTAAAATATTTATTTTTAAGTATTATTCGTCACTCGTCACTGTCCCTCGAAATAAAACCTCATTTCTGAATCGGAATCTTCTCCGACTGAGATAATTAATTGCTGATCTCAAATTCGGTCGAGGTGGACATATTTATCCCAGTCTGTATACATTGTCGATTGTATTATTTCTACGACTGATTAATTTTATCAATGTAGGGATTTCGTATTGCCACCACATCGGAACTATCTATGTCAGTTATTGAAGCTTTACGCTCACGTTTCTTCGGAGTGGACAGCTTCTTGTCTTCAAAACTAGTTTCTCCAAATTTTTCTTTGGTTATTCGAGAAACTGAAGCCTTGCCGATGTCCAGAGCTGCCGCAACTCTGTACACAACACTGTCGATCGGTATTACCGGGCCCCCGTTTGCACGCTCTCGTTCAAAGAAGGTCCTCAAACGAAGCACTAACTCACGGCTTTGAGAGTTTATAACTATCTTTTTTGATGTTTTTGGCATTGTACGTACCAAATAAAACACAACAATAAAATTAAAAATAACACGCCAAACAGGCAGAAACACAAACCGCATTTAAGGCACTCGTACTGACGTATTCGATCACAAGATGGCCGCTCCTATTAATCGATTTCATGTCGATTCAATGGTGTCAATCTCTACTGACAGAGGGTTCGTTTCATGCATCTGACATTTTGAGGGTTATATTTTATTATATTTAAATAATTTACTTACAGTTAATAATAATTATAAAAATAGAGAGAGACATACTAGTATTAATTTACTTTGTATTTTTAATAGATATATTTCTTAATAATTGTTTTTTTTTTGCCAATTTATTTTCATAAGTTGAAAGTAGTATGCGTGATATGTAAAATGAGAACTGTCATGCATATCATCATACAGAGAAAATACTATATATATAGCAAGCGCTAAAAGAAGTAAGCCGTAAAAATCCCACCAGATATCCGGACCGTCATTTACGATGTACAGTTTTGACAATAAAAATGTTCTTCCGATGTTATCCCCCGTTTTAGTGTTCGACTTTATGGATGATCTGACAATGTAAATGATCCGTTTAACCTGATACACATCTGTCTTTGTCATGACCTTGATGTCAAATGATATAATTAAAATAAGTGTTTTTGTGAGTTCTGTTTGCGAGAAAAGAAGGTATTTCGTCAAGAGTTTATTTTGCTATCCTTCTTAAATTTAGTGTTATTAATACGTTTTCAAACTGTTATGATTTGTATATGTATTATTTTTTATTATATAAACGTCAGTATGTTAATAATGTGGTTATGTGCCTTGTCTGGATTAATTGAAAAATAGCTTACAATTATACTAAGCGATTCTTCACTAATAATAAGGATGCCAAATAAGCATTAGACACTCTCGTTAACGGCATGAAAAGAGTTATTCTCATCCTCTCCTTATACAAAGTGACCCCGTGGCCACGACGAATGCAAGTTAGTTAACCCATGAGAAGGCGCGCCCTAAAAAGTTACACGAGCAGGCGCGCGTGAGCAAAACGCTCACGCTACTTTAAATTACGTTTTCTTTGAGATCAAATATATTTTTAATATAAATTTGCATGTTTTAATAAATAATAAGTCTTTTTATATTAAAATAAAGTGTTTTATTAATAGTTAATATCAAAAAAGGTAGTCTAATGTGCAACCTAAAAAAATATTGCACTTTGACCTTAATATTTGGCTAACTTTACATATAAAATATATAAAAAAACAAAATCACAATAGAAATGGAATGATTTTATCTTACATGATATCTTGAGTTATGAGTCTTTTATTATACATATGGCACATAAAAGTAACATGCTCAGGGCATACTGATATACTATACAAAATACATGCTTTTTTTAAAAGCATTTTGCTAATGTGGCATATAGGAAGTGTGGGATTTTGCGAAAGTGGCATTTTGCTAATGTAGCATTGTACGCCTAATCTTACTGGTATCTACTACTGATACAACAATTGGTTTGCCTAGCTCTAGCATATTCCTATGCATATTTTGGTTCTCTAATGTTTGCTCAGATAAGACCGAGCAAGTTTTCATATTTTAAGCCGCTATATCTTTTTCCCTGCACATGTTACCGAGTTATGTTCATACAAAAAGAAAATACTCTTATTGAGATCTTTCATGAATATATAAAATTCTTGCGTTACTAACTGACTGACAGACTAGCTACAGCCAAAAATACGGGGCGCAAGGAGCTAAAATTTAGCATGTATGTTTTTTGGTAACTATAGAGGTGTCCTAAGAAGGGATTTTCCGAAACTCCCACGGGATCCGGCAGAAACAGACAATGTACGGGTGTAGTTGCGGGCACTCTCTAGTCCAATATAGGTCTCAAGATGTTACAACACATGGAGCAAAACCACCCATTCTTCGTTGAGACGCTTGCCGATCACCCACTGTAGACCCTGTTTACTGCAATAAACAAATAAAACATGTAAATAATATATCCACGAAGTTAATCAATAATTGTGCAAAATAACTACGAAAAACCAATAAAATCAGTTTTCTTATTAAGAAAAAATACTTACACGAACGGGCGCGCGATGAGCAAAATGCCGCACTTCACGATGCACCTCACACAAACCCATCACCACGCAGTCATGGTGGCACTGAGCAGCACGGGATTTGCGTCAAAGGAGAGGGGGTGAATTTCTAAGAAGGTACTGAGAAGCTTGTAGTGACGCAGTATAGCTAAATATGAAGTTTACAGCAAAGAATTTATGCGTGAGCAAAATGCTCATAGCGCGCCTTCTCACGGGTTAAAATGTATGAAAAGTGTACTTTATATTAGTTCACTTATGCGAAATAACATAAAATAACAGCGGACTCCGAGGCCCAAGATAAGAATCTTGGCTCAAGCTAGGCACCTGATAATAAAACCCAATAAATAAACTTGTATGATTTACGTACTTTATTATCAAAATTTAAAGGTTCGTGAAAGTTTGTTAAACAAAGCTTTCGTATGTTACACGAATTAACCTAAATGAAAGTCGAAACAAATAAATATTTATTATTGCCTCTTGACGCAGTGTCGCCAGTTAATCTACCTACTTACGGCACTCTTATACTAAACCACATTTAAACGAAGTCAAGACATAATCAGGGCTTTGACGTTTATGTCCATCAGGCAAGTAAAGCCAAGTGAACGAGCTAACACACAAATGTCAATAAATGTCACGTATATGAAAACCGGAGATTATTTACTTTATACGTCATAAAACACGTTTTTTACGTTACAACTTCCTAAAATATTTAATATGTTTATCAAGGGACTTCAGAGGCAGAGATTTCATACTGCCATATAAGGTTCGTGATTTGTGCGAAAACGTATAATGTTTATATATTTTTGTAGCTTTACATAAATCTTTGAATTGTAAGAAAGTTTGAGCTTTTTTTATTAATAGTAAAAAGAGAAGACTAAAATTGTCAAGTACAAATTTAATTTAAAAACTTTTGTCACGGATAATAGGCCACAGGATGGCCCTGGAATCACGATAAATCACACATTCTTTTTGTATCGTATCTATAACAGTCTTAGCAGTGACAACTACGCTAAACCTTAGATTTTTTTCAGCTGAAAGAAAAAAGTTTACAGCCTGATAAAGATGCCAACGATCTTCCATACAGAGGATAGTGGATTCGAATCCACAGGGACTGCGATATTTCATTACTCGATCAATGTTAGCATACTCAACAAAACTAACTTTTCATAACGACTGTCAAATATCTTTACGACAGCTGGGATCAACGGCTGAAGGTGCTCACAGGCGAAAAAATTAACAAATTATTACTTTAACTTCGAAAAATCAGTGGCACGCGCCATGGTTTTCAATTCGATTCCTTCGGCATGGCAGTCTGTGGGTATCTTCACTATGTTATCGCTGCCCTTTATAACTCAGAACATATATTATTAACCTTACTATGACTAATTTTAGCTCAATGAAAAAACGTCAAGTTACACAACTCTCAGTCAATACACATATGTTTATAGTTCCGATCTCGGGTGACCTAATAAATATTATTGTTTACTTACTATGTGGGCGTACCCGCGAGTAGGCGGTATAAAACATAATTCCAACTAAACCTTTCGATTGCCCAACTTTCATCTGACGTAAAGGTTTACAATAAATTATTTACAGAAACGATTGAATCGCGGTCTGTTTGCTTGGGATAAAAAACTTAAACAAGTTAATATATAAAAACAAAGTAATTAAGTTGTAATCATAATTTTCCCTACATTCGTGATTAAAATATTGTAATCTTGTTATAGAAATTAGATATGTTACAATTAGGTTTATATTTAATAAATTATACGCTGCAATTTTATGTTTATTACAAGAAATAACTTTATTATTGTAATGTAGATACATTTCTAGACCACGTGGCCTGAATTTTTCATATGTAGAAACAATCACGTTTTGTAGTCTATGAAAAAACGAGTACAAATACACATTTATTGAAATCTAATAAGTATAATAATCTTTGGAAGCTGAACGAGGCAGAAAAGACTATATTGTGCTTTCTCTAAGGTATGTCTGCACTTGTGTGGAGAGACGGACGCGAAGCACACCCAGACTTGAACAACATCAATCTACGGGTCACACAAAGTATAGGCCCGTGTGGGTATCGAACCTACAATACTGCGCGCAGTGTTAAAACCTCGAGCTGAGTCAACCGCAACCAGGTAGAAAATAAATAAAGTTTAGAAATGCACACTGCTACTCTACGTCCTCAAAAATAATATCATAATTTAATTTTACATTCGCTGTCGCTTTTACAGTCGCATTTCACTCCATAACTTTAAAAAGTTTTTTCACAATATTGTTTTATTTTCCAAGTGTTGCTTTAATTGCATTTTTAATACTGTTTCTTTTATGCTTTATTACCTCACAAATGTGAAATGTTTCCAGCGAGAGAATAGTAATTACGACAAAAACATCATAAGAGAAAGTTCTTAATTTTTGCTGTTTTAGTGTTTTCAGTGAATTCTTGGTTATGTGGGAAGTTGAGTTACTTAGTTTCAAGTTATGCTGGTATGTATGTTACTTAACAAAACTTTGTCTTTGAATAATTGTTGTTCTAAATATTGTGTATGAGTATTAAGAAAGTTTTTAGCATTTCTCATGTAAAGCTAAAATTAGAAACATTTAAGATTTATACACTTACTGACTTCGCCTGCGGCGCCGCCCGCGTTAGCATTAGTTTACTCAGTAAAGAGTAATGTGACTCTATAGAATCTCAAAATACAGAAATCATACCATGACATCGCTTAGTTGCGACGTAGAAGACGGTTAAATTAAAATAAAATGTGCGAGCAAAGCTCAATATTAATGACAGTATTGCCAAGCCAGTTATATGGTTTCATACTTCTAGTAGGTCCCTGAAACGATTTAATAACCTCTGATTTTTCAATACGCAAATAAAGCAAGTCTTTGATTTTTTTACTAAATAAAAAGTTAATTAATTTATTTAAAATGTATTCTAAATACAAGTAACTAAAAGGACTTGAGGAAGATTCTTGGAACAGAATTCTAGGAATCCGAGCAACGTCTTGTATTGGTTTTCGTTATACTCGAATGTACCAAGTCTTCGAGGAAACGAGCTGGTAATTAATTAAAATTGGTGTTATTTACATATTTATTTACTTTATGGCGTTTCCTGTTAGATACATAGTTGTAATTATAAAGTGTTCCAGACCAGAATTATGGTGACGACTGTGACATCGAGGAAGAGTAGCAATCTACGTGGGAAATATTATTATACAAAGTGTATACGAAAGCACAAGACACTATTGCTTAATTTTCATAGTCAAAATCATCAAAGCAATCATTATTCACTTAGGTAACAATAAAACGCATATGACCGCAAATATAGCAGCTATTACCAAGTGGAGAAACCGACAGAATGCTACGCAGAGGGTCAGGGTTCGAATCCACGGCAGGCACCAATGACATTTCGGAGTTATCTGCGTTACAATTTCTAATGGATAAGCACCAGAAAAACCACTACAGACAAATATAATGCGCTAAATTATAAGATAGTAAAGTAATTTACACGAATAAAAGGTATGAAATATACAGCATGTAAAGTAAATATTATAGTATGTTTATCCATTAGCTAGTACCCATATTACAAGCTCTGCTTAGTTTGGGACGAAATGTTGTGTGAATGTGGTAAAATATTATTAATTAAAACAAGAAACATCGTAATGATGTGAGTTCCTACTAACTGGCCTCTTAACACCCAAAACACTAGATAAAATCCCTAGAAATACTTCAATTAGCAAACAAGCAACTCACATTCTTTACTCAAAATCCACATTGAAAATTATATTTACATTCTACCACGAGAAAATCCCACTACATTACTACTAAGCAGTTGAAATAAAAAATGCAAATTTTCAACTGAAAAATCACAACTTTGCGTCGCCCGGTTTCAAGAGCAGCAATCCGTTCCACCGCTGAATTGAGTCGCGATTTCAGCAGAGTTACAAATTTAACTCCTACTTTTGTTAAATGTTCATATTTAGGTCAACAAGTAACTGCCGATTGAATAGTTTTCCCACGGCTTATCAGTGTCATCATTTATCTTTTAGAGATTTATAACAGTATCATAAAAGTTAGTATCATAATCTTATACTAATATGTAAAGCTGAAGAGTTTGTTTGTTTGTTTGTTTGGTTGAACGCGCTAATCTCAGGAACAACTAGTCGGATTTGAAATATTATTTCAGTGTTAGATAGCACATATATCGAGGAAGGCTATAGACTTTATAACATCACGCTATGAGCGACGGGAGCAGAGCAGTAGCCTTAAATAAGGCGGGTGTAACCGTGGGCATCCTCTAGTAAATAAATATATATGTGGATCGGTTAAGTTATGACCACTACGGTGGCCAAGTATGGTTTGGCAGACTATATATTCTGAGAACATTATGGATAACTCTGAAATTGGCAGTTTTCCCACGTGGTTTTTCTTTATCGTTTAGTAAGCGTTTGATGCGCACACAGCTTCGAAAAGTCAATGTTGCAGCGCTGTTAGCACCCGGGACCCTCGGCGCTGCAGTCTGTTTTTCTCTCCACAAAGCTATCGATGCGTGTTTAACATTTAAAAAGTAAAATTTAATAATATCTGCTTGCTGCTCGCGAAAGTGTGAAAACAAATAGTAGGAGTAATGTTTTTATTCCCTTCAGGTGTCACACATTCAGTTGCAGCGTCTGATTGTGCTTGCCCATATCTGAACGAACAATGCTGAGGCTGAAAATTACTTTGATTACTTACGAATTCATAAAAAAATGACTTAATAAGAGTCAGTTCCTTTGTATTATTTATCTGCATTTTATTCTTTACCTAACTATTTATTTCGACACAAAAACAATTAAAAAATCCATTCCGCTGTTTATGTGAAATACGTACGGAAACATTATTATACTGGTTGGTTTTTCTAAAACAAAGTACATAATAAAGGACGCGATAGGACTGTAGCGGCTGCTGACGCTACAAATTATATACAATGCACGATATTGTGTAAGTGCGGCGCAGCAGTCGTCTTACCGCTCTTGTATAGTTAGGTCGTAGTTATGTAGTATAATATTCATATCGTTATGTGGTACCACAGTAAAGTATATATTCCTTCGTTTTGCATCTTTCCTTTATCTCTTCACACAGACCTCAAACATCATTCTGATACCCCTACATTGGTGGCCCCGACATCGAAGACGCAACCTTCGGCTCAGCTTCGGCAACGCGGCATCGACGCACGTGCACATGGTCAGCGGAATCAAATAAGCGCATGTGCAGCGTGGCAACAGCGTGCAGCCAAGCAGCATGGACACGGAGATAGTTTGAACTCGTGGGAGACGACTCGCCCTTTTCACTACGGCCGAAAGGGCTGACGACCTAACTGCGCAGAATAGCTGAGTCAGGACACGTGCAACGTGTGGAGGATTTACATACACGTGCAACCAAAATGTGGCAAAGCAACACGACGATCTGCCGATAACAGCGATTACGGCAACATGGGCAGTAGATGTATTCCGGAGCGGCACACGACGGCGGCGGCACTCTGAAGGACAGTGCGTACGTCGAGGCATATGGCGTAAGGCGTATTGACCTTGGTGGCGAGGCAGCTTTCCGCACCAAGACGAACAATACGCAGCACACTCCGAGGACGGTGATCGACAAGGGACCGGCGGTGGCACTCCATGGAACAGTGCACGCGTCGTTGCGGGTGATCACACTTGGAAGCGAGGCTGAATACCGCTCAGTGTTGGATAGCGCACCCTGTCATCCCTCATCACGGCCCAGGCAGCATGGTGAAGATCGCTGGCAGAATTGACAACGTTTTCGCTTCTTCGTACGACCAGCTCTCTGTACAAGCGGCTTACGAAGAGCAAATGGAATGTGTTAAAAACGGCAACGGACTTATTTATTGTGTTGTTATTGTGTTTTGGCATCTTTCTTAGTGTAAATTAATAATTGTATCAATCTAAACATAAAGTCTCTTAGTTTATCGTTATAGAGTTCCATACACGGTTAGTGTTTCTGCCAACTTCGCATTCTCCGAACTAGCGCTCCGGTAACTTGATGCGTAGGTACAATTGTTTACGATAACGTGATCCGAGCGCTATCGCGCTAGCATGTACTTGTTGTTATTTTATACTGAAGCTATTATTTGTTGTTTTCTACTGATATTATTTAGTTATGTGTCTTTTTTATTGTTAAAAGTTTGTTTCGTTCTTTTTTTTTATTATGGATTTAGATATTGTGTAAGTGCGGCGCAGCAGTCGTCTTCCCGCTCTTGTATAGTTAGGTCGTAGTTATGTAGTTTATTTATAAGTATATTAAAATGTGGTACCACAGTAAAAGTATATATTTTCTTCTTTTGGCATCTTTCTTTCTTCACCCAACACAACATCATTCTGATACCCCTACAGGACTAATTGGTTTAACTATTCAAAGCTAATTATATTCTACAAAAAAATATAACCCTACATGTGTTTTATTTTTGGAATAATGTTAGACCAAAAATCTGTTATAATAATCTGATATAGTAAATATTTGTCAGTAATGGCACATACACATACAACCAAAGAAAATAAAAAGAAAAGACCAACTATTAGTATTATTTCATACAATTTTAGTACAGAAATAAATATTTTGGAGTCTGCACTCATTTCAGCGTAGTAGATCGCAGCCCGGTCTGCATCAAACGAGCGGTGCTTGTTCACAACGTTCACAACAGCAAGCTATAGACCAACAGCTTGTAGGTTTCAGTCGGCCCTTTGAGTCATTAACTTATTGTGTACTATATAACACATTCAATTTATCCACATTGCTCAATTTATTTCCGCAGTTAAAATGTTGTATTTTCTTGTAAACAGTTATTAAAACATAGGTGCAAAAAAGTTTATCGAAATAGACATTAAATAATTAATCTTAATTATTGTGGGTGGTTGTAACTGTAGGCATATGTTTAACCCCTTCCAATCTTCAAAAGGTAATAATCCAGGCTTCAAATTATACATATGTTTCTCAATTAAAGATAACTTAGCACTAAGATGATCCTTGTATCATGGTGGACTCTATAAATATTCAAACCATTGTTACAAGAAATGCCCAAAGAGTTGTTCCGTATTGGAATCAATTCTAAGCCTATTATCATAATTTTTAAATCGCCATATAAAATGTTACAACACAAATAAAACAGCAATAATATCACCTAATAAAAATGTCACAAGAATTCCAGACAGTTATAAGAATTATATTTTTAAAACATTTACACTACTCATATCATGCCATCTACCAATGTTATTCTAACCTACAGTATTACAGCTATATAAAGCCACTTTGACACGATGTAATGAAAAACGATTCTATCTTTACATATGCAGCCATAGTGACCGCTAGCCTGCATTAGAGGCCATAAATATGAATTTATGACCAGCAATAAGTGGTCACCAAAAGGCTAACATGACTGTATTAGTAGGGTTCCGTGTAACATTGATAAATGACTGCGGTAAAAAATATATAGAATATTGGAGATATTTCATGTCATAGAAGGGTTAGTTTTATTTACTCGTAGGTGTAACCGAACGGGATTATGTTGCTTATAAATCAACAGTGGCAGTCACCAGAAGATTAGATATTTGAAATTACTATTTGAAGATTTATGTTTGTTGTATTTAATAAGTGCTTTAGTTTTATCTAAAGATCCTTCTTGCTAAATTTGCCTTCTTTTTTATCGTGGCATGATGATGCATAGCTCATGTAGTTCCGTAATAAGCAGATTATCAAAGACAAAAAAAAATATTCATTTAAAATTGATAAAGTCCGATCATATCATTATCTATATTAGATAGCGTTCAAAGGCAAAGAAAAATCTTTTATGATCGTCAAAGTATAAATAGCTATTTGTAACCTATATAATATCTACGTTAGCGAACGCGATCAAGATCCATTAAATTTATATTACAGTAAACTCGCCGGGCATTTTATTAAGAAACATAACTACCAATACGTAGCAGAAATAAGCCTAAATCTCCTATGTTTTCACTTCTGCCTATTAATAATGACATAGCCATCAAAAAGTTAAAGATTACAAATAATCATACATCAAATTAATCTGTTATTACGACACTCACATTTCACACAAATAATACGCACACAAGTAAACAGTCCGATACAACATGCAATCTCTCAGCGCTTTTCCCTCCTATGAAGATATTTAAGTATGTGGATAGAAATATATTGTCTATAAGCCGCTTATTTTCCAACACAACTTGTATCAAAGCTATGAAAATAAGGAATTATATTCTACGGGCAATTTGCTCTCTGCGACTGTATGAGACTGTCTTGCGGTCAATGATATCAAATCATATATTCCAATAAATCATTTCTATTTTTGTTGGTCTTAAACCGTCAAGTACCTTTTGACGTATTGTATCAAATTGCATATTTACTGGTTGTACGATAAAATAAAATAGGTTATCAAAATAATGTTTTTCAATGCTATTATTCAATCATGTTTAATGATGCAAATAAATTTAATGTAGGAAGTGAGTCCCTTTAGATGCATTAGATTAAATGCAGGTGGATTTTGGGGATTACATAGTGGTTATTCAAATATGGCCAAAATTGTAAGCTTATCGTAAAATAATAAGATGGATAAAAAAGGAGAACTACGGTCTCTTTATATGGATTTACAAGCTATATCCAACTTTATTCGCTTCTGAGTTAAGCTTACAGGCAGGCTTCTATTCACTAAAAGCTACTCTAATAGTAGCGGGTCACGTAAGAAGTGCGTCACGTGATAAACATCATTTTGTAGACACCATAGTATTATAATATAGGGGTGGTAGTTGAGCCAATGGAGTAAGTAAGTAGGTACGATATAATTACGTACAACTTAGACGTACTTTCTCAAGTATCCAGTATTGCGCTACTGCTACAATTAATTGGGATTGATCGCGCATGTACTGATTCTAATTGAGCTGGAAGCAAAAATAAAATCTTCATTACGCTTATTTATCTGGCCTAGCAGTTTTATTTGTTTTGGTTTTAAAGTTATTTATTTAGATGACATCTTAATAGCAATAACCCTCAATACATACCTCAAAAGGTAAGTTACGATGGGGTTCACATATCCTTACTGGATGGAAACCCCATAATAAAAATAAAGATTGAAAATCACCTTATGTGATTTTATTTTTAATCTTTATTTTTAATTTCAGTAAATGCCGCAATCTAAAGCTAACTATATATAGGTCGGATTGATTCTGACACGGAATACTCCTTCGGAAACTAGATCACTTTCACATTATACGCTGATCGATGTTCCACTCCATGCGTGAGTACTTGTAAAGCTAGATTTGCGGTGCAAACTTCCGTTTAGCCTAACCTTATTGTTTTTTACTGAATAAACCATCACTGTAATAGTAAACTATGTAAATTACAGCTTTACTGTATTCCTGCTTTGTTTATTTTAACCTAAATGTTGATTTTATTTTGGTTTCATTATTTATTTTAATATAAGTTTGAAGAAGACAGTAGGCTACTTTACCTATGTATTCAGTAAAGACTGGACTTGGACTGGACTCCCAAAAATATATTGGTTTATTATTAGTTAAAAACGGGTCGCCGTCACCGTGCTAAGAGTTGTGGGTACGGCTCATACACGGAATAACACTTCTGAGTTCCGTATACGGATGTTTTGATTCTGGAAGAGCGGCGATAACCCAGTGGTGTACACAACGGACTGCCGAAACGATGGTCTGGGGTTCGATCCCCAGTTACCCCGGGCATACACCTCTGACTTTTCGAAGTTTTGTGTGTATTAAGAATGTTAATTATCGCTAGCTTATTAATGTGCCCAGTAGATGGCAATAGGCTCGCTCACTATTACAGTGGTACCTAAACTGGCGAAACGTGGGTGTGTAATACACCTCTGCCTACCCCTTCGGGGATAAAAGGCGTGAAGTAATTTCATGTTATGATTCTGGAAGCTCACTTTATCAGTGGCTTGAATGTTTGCAAAGTACTTTACGATATAGGATTGACACAAATTGCAGAAACATTACTAAAATTGTTTTTATAAATAGGAATTGTCAAATTTCTATATTGCCTTACACCCAATCATATAATTCAAGAAAAAACATATTTGAGGTAAAAATAACTTAAAGTACCAAATTCAAACAGCAACAATTAATTCTAGCAAAATAAATACAATTTTCACTTGATTCACCACTTAAACTAAAAACCTTTGACATGTCTATGTGACATAGCGCTGTATGATTCCATTTGCGTTCGTCACATATTATTCGGTTTATTTTCTATTCGATTGCGGTTGTAGCGCATGGAACCCTAAAACCTATGCATTTATGAGTACATTGTATAAACTGTTTTTCTTCTTTTATCTTTCCTGAATGTAGCTGTCTTTTTTTTACACTATTATTATGTAGATGGTAAAAAATAATTTTGTTGTTAGAATATTTATGACTCTGTGTACAATGTTTATGAGGTTTTAATCGGTATGTTTGTCATGTTCATTGTTGGTTTGCAATAAGCCTTCCTTGTTATGTTTGTCACTCAAATTACTAGGTATGAGAACAATCATACTACTGCTATCAATGAAATGACATCATGTCTAATATGATAGGCACTGCGGTTAAATGAAAAATGAACGAAAATTCCTATTTGGTCAAGGCTATATAATATCACTTAATAACAATTTACCATGTATTTTTTTCTCATGGCTTAACAGTCTTTCCTGGTAACTTTTTATTAAATTTACTTTTTATAAGTGTATTTGGAAACTCTTTCAGGAAGGTCAATGCTTTTATTAGAACTGGCGTTAATGCCTTCTTACGTTGAAGCCACAAAGTAAGAGGATTGAATCCATAATATTACTTAGATATAACATGAAGATGTAAGACTCTAATAGGGATTCCTGTTCGCAGGATATGATCTTTTCTGCTATGACTCTAATTAATATATTTTTTTAAGATTTTTAAATCAACATTATACCACAGTTAAAATCGATACCTAATAATTTGATTCTGAAAATTAAAATTGCTATTTGGTATGATATTATAATGGCTAATAAATCCTTGTTTTACATACGTATGTAAAACTAGACCTTAACGTAGTAACTCTTTCAAATCTCTGTTAACGTATTTCTCTCCATACAAAGCAAAATGAATTACAGTTTCACCAGGCACACGTTGAACCATATACAAAAAACGGCGTAACAAAGGCAATAACAAAATGGAAATGAAATAGAATCTAAAAACATACCAAACCAACGCTTCCCCACGCACGCCCAAAAATACCTCGCAAAACTTCACGACGTAGCTTTTGATATTACTTCATTAACACTGTAACACGAGCGTAGTATTTTCAATATTTCTCTTGAAATGTTAGCACGGAGCCATTTGTTCACGAAATAAGAAGAAAAGTTTTTAACACCGTCAGTCACGATATCCTCCTATCCATTCTCTCCCATTTTATGATCTCATCTGATGCACTGGATTGGTTTTCCTCTTATCTTCGGGAGCGTCAGCAGGCGGTCCGCATAGATGAATCCTGTTCATCTTGGTGTGTTCTCGACTCTGGCGTTCCACAGGGCGGTATTTTATCTTCTCTTCTGTTCGCTCTGTTCATCAATCGTATAGCCCATGACCTTCGGTGTACCTACCATCTGTACGCCGATGACTTGCAGTTGTATGCTCAGGCCAGGGTCGAAAATCTGTCTGATGCTATTGACGTGGTGAATATTGACTTAGCAGCTATAAAACATTGGTCTGATAGGTTTGGCTTACATATAAACCCTTCAAAGTGTCAGGCAATTATAATAGGAGGGAGCCGCATGATGTGCCGTGTAAATGTGGCATCTCTTCCATCAATAGTTTTTAATGGAACTACTATCGAAGTTACATCTAATGTAAAAAAAATTGGGTTACATATTGATGACACACTTACTTGGCGAACTCAGATTACGAACGTGAGCAAGCGAGTTACCTGCGATCTCTCTATCGGCTTAAACACTGTCTTCCCATGAAGACAAAGATAACGTTAGTGCAAACTTTACTATTCCCGGTCATCGATTATGGTGATGTTTGTTATTTTGACCTGAATGCAGATCTTCTTGATAAACTTGACCGCCTTCTTAATAACTGCATTCGATTTATTTATAATCTTTGCAAGTATGACCATGTGTCTGTTCCGAACTACGCTGGTTCCCCATTCGTCAGCGCCGGAGTATGCGCGCTCTCACAACGCTCTTCTCTATTCTTCATTCTTCATCTCCCCCTGCATACCTTCAATCTAATTTTCAATATTTAAGCTCCAATCACGCAAATGATCTCCGCTCCTATAACTTACTACTTTTATGCCCATCACAAACTTCTGGACTTGTACACTCTTCTTTCACAGTCCTACTCTGAAATGCCCTTCCTCTAGAGATCAGGACGGCTACTAACCACTGGACGTTTAAATCAAAGGTGCGTGAACATATTTGTAAGGGACTACTGGCACAATCATCCTAATCATTACTTACATATTATATTATATATACATATATATTTATAATTTATATTTATATATGCATATCGGCCAGGAAAAGAATAATGTAGACAAAACTATATTAAAATATTTAGGAAAGATGGATAATACTGTTAATATATGTCATAAATTTTCAAAAAATTTAACCGAGGAAGTGTAAAAATTAAACATGTATGTGACAAAAAATTCCTAGACCGAAATAAATATGTAAAATACAGTGATATGTCATTAAGGTTCCAGAAAGCCTATCCGAAGGACATTATTAAAATTATTAATAATTTAAGTTGTAATAAATCCCCGGGCATTGATTGCATAAGGGTTAAAGACATACAATTTTTAAAAGACAAGATTAGTCCTGTTATAGCTTTATTTATTAATCTACATACATACATACATATCGTCACACCTTTTATCCCCGAAGGGGTAGGCAGAGGTGTATTTCTACACCCACTTTTCGCCAGATATACTTTAGTCCCACGTAATAAGGGGCGAGCCTATTGCCGTACCGGGCACATTTCCAGACTCCGAGCTGCTACTGTGCTACTGAGAATTTCGTGACAGAAAAACCCAATAACACTGCCCGACCCAGGAATCGAACCCGGGACCTCCCAATCCCACGCGCACATTTATGCCGCGAGACCAACGAGGCAATCGTATAGGGTTTGATGTCGAGTTTTCCGTCTCTACGCAAAGATGGTATTTGCATCGTGTTATCCCTTAGTCGCCTCTTACGACACCCACGGGAAGATAGGGGGTGGTGACACTTGTATTCTATGCCGTCAACCACACGGCCACCGTCAACCACACGGCCATTTTTTAATCTGTGTGTTGAAAAGGGTATTTCCCTAAGAAATTAAAGACAACATTAATTAGGCCTATTTATAAGCAAGGATCACACTCAGAATACACGAATTATAGACCTATTGCTATATTGTCGGTAATAAATAAAATAGTGGAAAAATATATCGTTAGTCAAATATCTGCGTTTCTAGAAAATAATAATATATTGTCAAACACGCAACATGGTTTCCGACGGGGTCGAAGCACGGGGACGGTGTTGGTTCAGTTCACTGACGATGTCAATGAAGCTCTGGATCACAGGAAGCAGGTGGTGGTGGTCTACATAGACTTCAAAAAAGCTTTTGATACCCTGGAACACCACCAGCTGCTTCAAGCTTTGGCGGATTGCGGGATTGAGGGACCACTGAATGCATGGCTCTGTGCTTACTTCACGGACCGTACACTGCAGACTGTCGTTGACGGCGTGAGTGGCGAGCCGGCACACGTAACCTGCAGTGTGCCGACCGGCTCCGTGTTCGGGCCCGTCGGATACATTATGCATGTTAACAGCATGAGCAATATTGTGCGAAACTGCCGGTTATATATGTATGCTGATGACACTTGTCTATTATACGCAGATAAAGATTTATCTGTAATCTTAATATATAAAATCCTTGCGTTACTGACTGACTGACAGACACGCTACAGCCGAAACTATTGGGCGCAGGAAGCTGAAATTTGGCATGTATGTTCCTTGGGGACCGTAGGGGTGCACTAAGAAGGGATTTTCCGAAATTCTTAAGGGATCGGCCAAAACGGGTAAATTAAAAAAAACGCAGGCGTAGCTGCTGGCGTCCTCTAGTAGAAAGTAAAATACAAGAAGATTTTACAAATATAATTAAATGGTCACACGATAATTAATTTTTCCCTTGGTCGACTATGGTGATGTATGTTACTATGACCTGAATGCAGATCTTCTTAACAAACTTGACCGTCTTCTCAATAACTGCATTCAATTCGTTATCAATCTTCGCAAGTATGACCATGTGTCTACTTTTCGTTCTCAGTTGAAGTGGCTTCCAATTCGTCAAAGACGCAGTTTTCGTGCCCTCACAACACTCTATTCTATCCTTATGTCCTCTAATACCCCAAAGTACTTAAGTGAGCATTTTCAGTATCTTTGTTCAACTCACGACCGAAACCTTCGTTCATCTGACAATCTTCTCCTTCTTTGTCCTGCTCATACTACCAATTTCACTCACTCTTCTTTTTCTATACAAGCTATCCTTCTCTGGAATGGCCTCCCTCACGAAGTCAGGACGTCCATTACCAGGTATGGCTTTAAATCAAAAGTTAAAGCACTGCTATTGGAAAAGTTTGCAGAAGTAGCATAGCATTCGTTCATATCAAGGTATTTGTTTCGTACATACATACATACATACATAGACTCACGCCTGTTTCCCCGAAGGGGTAGGCAGAGGCATATTAAACGCCCACTTTTCGCCAGTGTTTTGATCCTACGTAATAGGTGGCGAGCCTATTGCCGCTTATTGGGACATTTTGTTTGCCAGAGCCTCGTCCGTTGATCGGCAGGTGCACCACTTGCAAGTGAGGTTGGCTTGGGACCCTAAGTTCTTGGTGGAAACCCTATGCACCCTATGTTTCGTATTATTATAAAATATGTATGCATAATATTTATTTATGTATAGTGTATATTTATGTATAGTATATATATGTGTATAGTATATATTTGTGTATATTATATATTTATGTATTTTGTATTATATTTAAGTAAAACTACATCAGTCTCAATTTAATTGTAAAATACACCTACCTTTAATCTCTGCACTACCCTAAGGTAGACTGGCGGAAAATGCTTAAGGCATTAAGTCCACCTTGTATACGCATTATGTATATGAAGTTTTAAAATAAAATAAAATAATGGTATAATCTAAATAAAACAAAATGTATGCATATAAAGTCTCCTTATCTTAGAAATATACTTAACACGCCACGCATAGTCGGACATAGTTTCGAGTATATGCACAGCGCAAATATAACGTGCGACTGCGCAAGTATCGAGGTGGTGGGAGAATACAAGTATAGGTCGGTTCACGAAAGATGACCACTGCGCAGAAAACATTTTTTAGGTCCCCGTGGAGGTGCGGGGTGAGGCGCGGGTGGAATGCCAATGGTGTGGCTCCGTTCTTGACGCATTCCCCAAATGCGTCAAGAATGGAGCCACGCCATTGGTGCACGAATGTACACATGCGCGACGGCCACCATTTGTGGTCAACTTTCGTGAACCGACCTATACTTGGGTATAGGTCGGTTCACGAAAGTTGACTATAGATAACAAGTTTTCATGGAAAGTACATATATCTCAATTATGTGATAAGCTGCGATCAGTACTTGTAAAATTCCACCACCTCAGTTTTGTATTGGATATGGCTACTATGTACACTGAGTATTATGCACTGGTGGACTCACTACTTGCTTATGTTCTAGTAAGCTACAGTAGGACATTCAAAACGTATTTAGATAAGTTGAAAACACTACAAATAAGATTCATGAAACTATTAGTAGATAAAAGCACGAAACAGCGCTGTAAAAATAGCAACTATGAATACCTATTTACGGAGTGTAAAATGCTTGCAATCCATGAGAAGGTAGTGATGATAATAGCAATAGAACAATACGGCAGTGATAAATTTAAAACATACATAAATAGCAATAGGACAAACAGAAGGGACAAATTTCTAGAAGTGCCTACCTTTACTAATTATTTCGGTGAAAGAAGTAGAAAATATTTAGTGCCAAACATTTATAATGAAACTAGCTTTTGCCCGCGGCTTCGCTTGCGTAAATTCGGGGTTCTCTAGTTACAGTATCTTCATCATCTATGTTAGAAGTAACACAAATCTCCTTTATTACGCGGAACTATAATTGTCGTTTTAACTGTTTAAGAAATATAAGTGCAAAAAGATTTACACATACAAACTACTTAGTATTAAAACTTAGTAGTACTCAAAATGTTATCCGGTATCTGTGTCATATCGCTAGAGTGGCCATTATGGCGACTGTGATTTGTCTGTCAAAACCATTAGAATTTAACAAAATACTCGACAATCCGAATTTTGCGGATATATGTTGTCGACTCGAAATCTTTATTTTTTAATGTTTTATTATTCAGGTAAGGTTTCGATGTACTCCTTAACGAAATTATAAATATAAGATTTGACACTGCGATAGCAGCGCAGTCCGTCGGTTTCAATGTGAAACATTCCAAAATACACAACTACTTACAAATTAAAAATTAAGTAAAAATACATTTTCCAGTGGACTAAATTGTGAATCTAAACCATTCTCAAGTCCCCTTGAACACACACAAAAAATTTCAACAAGATCGGTCCAGTCGTTTAGGAGGAGTTCAGTGACATACACACGCACACAAGAAATATATATATATATATTAAGATTTCAATGAGCAAAACTAAATTAGGAGTAACAAAAGGGTTATTAAAAAGACGATTAAAAATGTATCTTCTACACAATTTTGTAAATAATATTGGGAATTAAATTAAATTGTAATGTCAATGTATGATCTTTTGTAAACCTACTATGTATATTGGTGGAGGGTAAGATAGGTTTAGTTTTAGTATGTAATAATAGGCTGCGTGTTTGTTAAATCACCTAAATTATTTAACGGGAGCTACAGCTGCAAACAAACTGTTTTACAGTTTGGCAGATGTATTTATATGTGAACAAATTTGTTAATATTATGAATAAAGCTTATTATTATTATGTTCAGAATTTTTCTTTGATCTCGACTAAAATTCGGTTAATTATTTAAACCAGGTACGGGCTTAAGCCAAATATTCTGGTTCGGTCGTGTATTTGTGTTTAGTGATTTTGTGTGTTTGGTATAGAATAATTTGTTTCTGTCTCGTTTGAAGCTTGCGGTATGTTTTGCGTATTTGCGGGTATGGCAGTGTTAGTGTTATTGGGGACATTCTGAAGTGTGGGTGAGGTCGGGTTTAAGAAGCGGCGAACTATAGAGCAGGTGTCTAATACAACGGATTTTTGCAGTTGTGTATGTTTTTGGATGTAAATCTATAATTTTTAAAGCGTTATGCAGTGATTTTGGTATGATACCAGTTGAGGAGATAATTATGGGCACTATTTTGACCGTTTCTTGGTGCCACATCTGTTTTATATTATTATTATTCCTTTATTTATTATTCTTCAGATTTGATTTACATTTTTAAATATACAATAAAAAATAAAATACATTTAAAAATATAAAAAACCGTGGGATGCCACCAGCAACGGGCACAGGGTCCAAGCTGTCGGTGGTTAGGGATCCAGAGACAGGAACTTCCTCACAATACGTGCCGTGTCGAGAAGTACTGCCTTTTGCATCAGGCCCATGACCCAAGCACCCAACGCGAGCCTCTTAACACCTTAAGATTTTAGACAATTGAGGCTCTTGGCTATTAGGTCGTTAACCGTCACAACTATCGGCACAATAATTGCCGAGTCCACATCCCACATGTCGACAATCTCGTGAGCCAAGTCCAGATATTTAATCTGTTTGTCTTTCTCGGCTTTCACGAGATTCTCGTCATGAGGAATGGTGACATCAACAATTATTGCGAGGCGCTCTGATCGATCTATCACCACGATATCAGGCTTGTTGGCTACAACAGTCCTATCCGTGAGGATAGATCGATCCCAGTACAATGTGGCATGGCCATTTTCAAGTACTGGCTCAGCGACATACCTATAGTACGGCACCTGGATGTCTACAAGTCTGTACTTCAGAGCAAGTTGCTGGTGAATGATCCTGGCTACTTGGTTATGTTTGTGCAAGTATTCGCCGTTAGCAAGACGGGAACAACCGGAAACGATATGCCTGAGGGATTCACCAGGTTGGTGACAAGCACGACAGATATCCGTAGTGCCATCCCTCAGGATATATTTCCGGTAGTTATTCGTCTTGATAACTTCGTCCGCAATTGCACAGACAAACCCTTCGGTTTCCCCAAAAAGGTCACCGAAGCGTAACGAGTTCACCGAAGCTAATAGGTCCACACCAGGCCCATTGAGAGCCCGGTAGAACCTACCATGCAGCTCCTTGCTCTGCCATACAGACTTGCGATCATCAGTGCTTAATACTATAGGTTTTTCCTTAGCCAACTTGAGCGGGGTGAGCCCATTGTCCACTGCGACAACATCGCTATGCATTTCCACATTTGTCCGCAGAAAATAGTCTCTGAGATTGCACACCTCGAGGTTGTGTAGGGTCATGACATTCAAAAAGCCTCGACCCCCACACTTCCGTGGGATGTACAACCTCATCACGGATGAACGTGGATGATGCATACGATGTGCCGTCAGCAATGTACGGACTCTCCTATCCAAAGCGTCTAATTCAGTCTGAGTCCACTTGAGTATGCCAAAGGAGTATACCAGAAGTGGCATGACCCAACCGTTGCAAGCTCGCACCTTGTTGCCACCTGATAAAAGCCTTTTCAGTACTTTTTTCAGGCGCCCAAAGAAACGCTCTTGCAACGATTGTTTCATGTCGGCTTCATTGATATTTAAAGCCTGTAACATACCCAAGTACTTATAGGTATCGGTTAAGAGAAGCGACCTAAGGTTAATGGAATCTGAGAGTTGAATCCCTTCAGATTCCACCATCTTTCCATGCTTTACATGAATAACAGCACATTTGTCCACACCAAAGTCCATATTGATAGAATTACTAAAGTTTTGGGTCACGTTTAGTAAATTTATCAATTGGGTATTACTGTGGGCAAATAATTTAAGGTCATCCATAAATAACAGGTAAGATATGACCTGACCACTTCTCTGTAACCTGTAACCTAGCCCTGAACCCTCCAGTAATATACTGAGAGGGTTCATGGCTAAGCAAAACCAAAGGGGACTCAGACTGTCGCCTTGGAAAATTCCCCGCTCAATTCTAATCAGTTCGCCGTCCTCCTGGATCCTTCGACATCCTGGATAGCTAAGAACCGTATTCCATTGCCCCATACATGTGTTTAGAAAGGTGCGTAGAGTAATATTTACTTTATACAACTCCAGTACCCCCAAAAGCCATGTATGCGGTACGGAGTCATACGCTTTCTTATAATCTATCCAACATGCCGCCAGATCCTTACGGTTACGGCGAACTTGTTGGCTAATGGCCATGTCAATGAGGAGGAGCTCCTTAGTACCACGAGCCCCCTTCCTACATCCATTCTGAGAGGCTGACATAATTGAATTAACTTCAACGTGTTTAGCTATTTTAGCTCTCAGAATTGATGTAAGAAGTTTATAGACCGATGGTAAGCATGTAATCGGTCTATAATTGCCGGGCTCGCTAGTACAACCAGTCTTATGGAGCAGGTGGGTAATGCCAGCAGTCATAAAAGCTGGTAATGTCCCAGAATCTATGGCTGATTGAAATTGAGATGCCAAACGGTCATGCGAACTACGCAGCCACTTCAGCTAGAGATTGTGCAGTCCGTCCCGACCAGGAGATTTCCAATTAGCTAATGGACGGACTGAATTTGTAACATCCTGGCTAGAGATGACCACGCATTCCATTTCTGGGATATGTTCGCATGCACGTTCGACATCTCGCATCCAATCGCCTTCAGTGTGGCCAATGGGCACCGACCAGATGCCACGCCAAAACGTGGTTGTGGTGGCGCACATTAGTCACACATTGATTTGGGCGCTCCCAGCTTCTATATACCCACCTCTGGTCACTTTGGAATGTACGATTTATGGTATACCGGTCCACCCGTTTTTTAAATCTACGTATTCGGTTTGCCCATGCATAGACTTTCTGTTTTAGGAAGTCAATGCGCTCTGTGACACAGGATATATAATCTTGAGGACTAATATTAGTCCCCACGAAAGCCCGTTTCACAAAGCGCATTACCCTGGGGCGTGTATTCCCCACCCTAAAACAGATAAGCTTACCAATAAGTGCTCTTGCCTCGGAAATACGCCGCTCAATCCTGCACTGCCACGCCGGGACAGCCGATCTTTGTCGTACAGCAGTGTCAACTACGGGTAGCTTAACACCTGCTACACGACATGCCGCCACGGCAGCACAGTACAAAATTGAATGGGTATCGCCAAGGTCCTCGCTATCCTCTAGATAACTAGACAATAGCGAGTCAAGAGCACTTACCAGCACTATATTTCGTCTATGCATAGGCAAACCGTATCGCACATTCCAGAGCGTTCTTTACCTCCTCATTGCACTGTGTACTTACATTATTAGCCATGTCATCCTCCTCCACAATGACGTTAATATCTGAAGGCGTCACATTCGGTGTTACTGACGTAGTACTCGTTTGGGTGGGGAAGGCATGGCTCGAAGGTAAGTACTCTGAGCGAAGCCTATCAAGTACAGCTTCCTCCAGCTTGTGACTGCGCTGGATGACGCGCACTTGATCCGATAGACGTTGAGCCGTGACGTTGATGCTTGGTTCCAAGGCATGAAACAAGAGGAGCATGCGACTGCGGTACGCAGTGAGGTTAGTGCCCTCCTCTGTCGCCCCAAAGTATGCGCGCATGACGTTCTCATTGACTGACATTGACCACTTCATGCGCTGCACATTACCACCGACAGCGGGGACCCTGTTTGGGGCCGGTGGGCCCCGAGGTCCCAAGCACGCTGGTGGCCGGCCTCTCTCACGCCGACGCAGCTGCAGCCGTCGGCGTTGTCAGCGCAGGTTCCGACGGCTGCGAGGCGGAGCTCAACGACGGGTCCGGAGGTGTAGGGTGTGCTTTTAATTGTTTGTTTCTTATTATTATTCCTCTTTATTTATTTTCATTCTCATTAATCTTAGATAAGATAAGATAAATCTTTATTTTTTTGAACATAGTATACATGACATGCAAGATGTTACAGTTATATAAAGTTTCATATGTTCAGCCTCTTACTGGCGTACAAATTTAATAAATGATTTTTTAACAATTCTTTAATTCAATATACATTATTTATTTTAATATAGTTAGGTATCGCATCTGCTATAATGTCAACTTATTTACATTTCAGATCGAATGAGATCAAAATACCTCTTGCAAATTATAACAATAAATGACATAATTTATTAATAAAAAATAATAATTAATTCACAATAAAATAATTTTAATACAGATACAATTGTCAAGATTCAATGTCAAAATTCAATCTTATTTTATATAATTAAATCACTTAACAAAAAAAAATATTTAACCATATAAAACAGGACCACGGAGACCCACCGGCATCGGGCACAGGGACCAAGCCACCGGTGGTTAGGGCTCCAGAGAGAGGAACCTCCGAACGATGCGTGTCGTGTCCAGCAATACTCTGTATAGAGGACTTGATCCAGCCGTCTAACGAGAGCCTCTTGAGGTGGTGGTCGAGGCTCTTGGCAATAAGACCATTTACGGTCACGACTATCGGTACAACGATCGCCGAGTCAACATCCCACATGTCGACAATCTCGTGAGCCAGGTCCAAATACTTAATTTGTTTATCTTTTTCGGCTTTCACGAGATTCTCGTCATGGGGTACCTATGGTGACGTCAATGATCATTGCAAGGCGCTCTAATCGGTCTATCACCACTATGTCCGGCTTGTTAGCCGCAATAGTTCTGTCAGTAATGATAGACCGATCCCAGTACAGAGTAGCACGACCATTTTCAAGAACTGGGTCGGGCACATACCTGTAGTACGGTACATCGGAGTCGACAAGTTGGTACTTTAAGGCAAGTTGCTGATGGACAATCCTGGCTACTTGGTTGTGTCTATGCAAATATTCGCTGTTGGCAAGACGAGAACAACCGGATACTATATGTCGGATACTTTATTATTATTATAATAATAAACATTTGTTTCAGAATACAATTATTCCATAGATATTTATATATGTATATTTATTTATTTTATCTATTCATATATATACATTTATTATATAGTATGTATGTAAAGTTATATCTATGTACTTATTCATGATATTTATAATAAAATTAGCACTCTTTTCAAGTTTTCAAATAAAGCAAAACTGTTTTGTACGCCTACCAAACCTATCTCTGCATCACCCTATGGTTGACTAGAAGAGAATGCTTTTAGCATTAAGTCCACCAATGTACCAATATATTGTACATAAAGTTTTAAAATAAAATAAATAAAAAACTGTGTTTTCTCGCTCCTTTGCGAAAGAACTGTGAACGTCCCTCTTAGTTTTAAGGCGATGCATCAAGAACTTTTGTTGCGGTATCCGCTTGATCGCATTTTCAATATTTGGTTTATTGTACAGATGCATTTATTTATTAAGACTGCCTCCGTGGTCCAGTGGATAGCGTATGCGTCTGCTTATCGGTCTCAAGTTCGATATCCGGGTAGGGCGAAAGTGTTACTAGGCTTTTCTGGATTTTTAATTGCAGCACGGAGTCTGCCAATGTGCCCAGTAACGCCAATAGGCTCGCTCAATATTACGTGGGAACCTACAATTCGTAACATGGTGAAATGTGGGTGTGTTACACCCTTGCCTACACCTTCGGAAGACAAGCGTAAGTCTATAAAAAATGCATATATTTTTATTTGACGCTGATCTCATCATGCCATATTTACATCAACCAATCAAATAATTCTACTTCAGACAATATATGTAGTTAACACTCTTTGAATACTCTGCAGACAGTTATTTCCATAGCTACAACGAATGCTATAAAGTTAATAGAAAACGTCTCAATCCCTTAAGACTCAGTCGGAAACTTAACGTGTCTGCGGTTGACCTGAGGCATCTGGGCTCATGTAGGACTAACGTATACAAAACGGACCCCTTCGTGACAACATACGGAACCCCATAATGTATAGCTGAACCTGTTGGAAGAATTTTAATTGTTTTTCCTTTATTATTTTTTTGCCTTTATTTTCTATTTTTAAACAAATTGATTTTCTAGCTGTAAGTTTTTCTTAAAAGTGAAAATAAAAAATAAAATTAAATAAAAAAACAATATGTTTGGCGGTCGTATGAAATTCGAGACGTGATGGTTTAAAAGCTTAAGTACATGCGTGTACATAGTTACGTACTACTAACTAAATCCACGTCTTTAAACAGATAAATGATCGTTATATTAAAATCTAGTTTTTTTTTAGTCTGCGACATTTATTTTCAAGCCCAAAAGTATGTATATCTATGTGCCGTTTTTACATCGAAACGTGTAAACCGTAGTTAATGTATTTAGCCTTTTTTTTTTTTGGTATCGGGTTGGAAAATCCTCATGGAGTCCCTCCGCCCCGGGGGAAGGACGAAGGGGACTGTCAGACTCTTACTGACTAAAAACCAACCCGTATTCCTCATGTACCCGTGTGTCGGAGGGTGGGGATTCGCATAAGCATTCGTCGCTACCCCCCGACGGGTATTGGCCCGCCAGATGGTCAGGCGGGCCCCGAACAAAACCACCTTGGCGGCGGATGAAGGTGTTGGGCTCCGCCGGGGCTCCGCCGCCAAAACACTCAGCGGCCGCAGAGGATAGGGAGGACGGCAACGCAACACCGCATCTCCTCTTCCTCTGCTGCCCCTACGCGACGCAACGATGGTGCGCCTCCATTTGGTCGCGGGAAATAGGGCGCGCGGCAACGCAACACCGACACGCCTCTTCTCCCGCAACCGCACCCGACTGCGAGGGACAGAAGAACTGACCCTCGCACCTGCCCCTTTGGACGCATCCTGCGCAGGCCTCCGTCAAGCCCACGCGGAGCGTCCCCTCCTGGATCCCTCTTAGCTTCACCGCGGGTCACCAATCCACGGTTACTGAGCCCCCCCACCACGACAAGGTGGGGATCCCACGGGGGGGGGGTAATGTATTTAGCCTAAAATATCTCAGATTAGATTTTAGAGACGGCAAAGTCTACCTTTTTTCAAACATAAAACTAAAAGGTCTGTTATAGTGATAATGAAACTTGCTGCAGAAAACTATTTGGATTTTCAAAAATTTATTATTTTTAAATAGAAATTTGAATTATATATTACGGTTTTTTACACAAAAACTTAGTAGCTACTTTCTAAGGATGATAATTTGATAATCGATTTTAAACTTTCGCGATTTGTATACATCATACAAAATAAATTAGCGGGTCTTAATCGCGTACAATTAATTTATTTAAGGTATAAATACCTATTTGTTTCCGACGTTTCGCTCGTCTTGCACCGAGCCTGGTCGCGGAGAGACTGATGAGAGCTCAGCGCCGTCTTGTGGAAGTGCGGGTTTCGGCACCTACCCTCACTTGGTCTTTATTTAAGTTCGCACTGTCGGTACTCCGACACACTACACTAATGACGTCTACACACTGTTGAGATTTATCACTGCGGCGGTGTTTACATTTGCTGATGACTGGATTCCAAGTAGCCGATAATCTATATCCATCCTCCCGGTTGAAATTGTTATATTTCTTGATTTCTACCGCTTCACGTACTATCCTGGAGTAATAGTGACGATCGGTGGATAAGACTTGTGGTTGATGCAGTTCTATCCAGTGGTTTGGTCCAGACTCCAACAAATGCTCAGCTATAGCCGACTTATTAATATGTCGGTTTTTCACAGCTGCGATATGTTCCTTTACTCTTTCAGCGATTGTACGCTTAGTCTGTCCGATATATGAACTACCGCATTAGGTATTTATACCTTAAATAAATTAATTGTACGCGATTAAGACCCGCTAATTTATTTTGTATGATAATTTGATGTTCTGAATATAATTAACGTTGTATTTTTTTTAACAATAACCACAACTTACTTCTTTCTTAGTGTACGGTTACGTACATTAGAAGATAGTGTGTTGTTGTTATGTGAGTGCGGAGAGAAGAAAAAGATCACAAGTAGCACTAAATTGTTATATATTACGCGTAAACGTATACAGGTTAGGCTGTGACAATTCGACTCTCTAATGACCGTTCGTCGCGACAGTACAGTTCGCACTGGTTGTGTTAATTAAATATAATTTACGACGGCTAAGTAAAAGACGCGCGTCAGCAAAATGCAATGTACAGTGTATCGGGACTGTACATCTTGGCAAGCCCAAAAAGAGAAACATTGTATGAAAAAACAACAGTAGAGAGTCGAAAAGCCATAACAAAGCAAGGAATTCATATTAAATTGAATCGAAATTAAACGCGATATTGTTGGTTCCTGTAGTGAAGTGAGTTCGGTGGGACGTCTCAGGTTCAACTTCCAGGTGATGCGTGTATTCCCGCTTCGGTGATGATGTTGTCGTTGTCCGTTGCCGACTGATTTCCTGAAGTTCTATATCCTCATGTGGTATACCTTCAGACTTCTTGTTCACATGGGGCCGGCAGCGTTTCCTCCCAACGACCACAACGAGAGTTACAACTGCTGACGCCAACAATACATAGCTTATAATATATTGATGAACGTCGTGGCTCGAGATTGTTGTTTGATGTCGGGATTCATTTTCTTGCTGATTTGCAAGTTTATCTTCGATAATTTGTAGATCTGTCGCTGTAGGTTGCAATGTGTTTTGAGCATACTGATATGTAAAGTTGACCACACGGTTGATAGATGTGTCCAAGGCTGGCACGCTGAATTCGTTGTCCATTTTCATGCGACTGTTGTATTGTCGATGAGCGTAAATGGTCAAATCCTTTGATTGTAAGACGCAACCTTGAGGTAATGTCAATATACTCGACGTTGTAATAGTAGATGTTGTGACGTCATCGTTGCATACGATACGCAGTGTGCATACATCGCAGCATGTTGTTAGCCAGCTATTTGGCGAGTGTAGTTCCATCCAAACTTCTTTGCAGGTACCGTGTTCGATATCACAAGGCGTATTCTGATGTGACAGCAATTTCGCTTCGCAAGGTGCGTTGTTGCTGTGTAGGTCGTACGTCGGTATATTTTTCTTGCAAAGAAATATTCCGGGTTTGTGTTGTAGGCAGTGCTGCAAGTCGTCTTCGGTAATCGAAATGTATCTGTTTTTCTGCAGATTCACAGCGATGTACTTTGCTGATACACGGATATATGTGAAATTATGACCAATTTTAATAGGCAATGGTATCGCCTTGTAGACAGTATAATCTTCGTCAGCTACAAGTGGAATGCGGGCTTCAAACAGAAAATATCCTTCCGTAACTCGTGCTTTAACTGTGATCAACTTGTAGATATCTTTGATGTTTTCCTTGTAATGTTCCACAGGTAAAGTCACTGTTTTTGGTAGATTGCCCGAGATTTCGTTCAGTTGTCGAGTTAAATGCACAGGAGTAATCAAGTGTACATCCACGTGCCCTTGGTATACATTGGTAAGGGTGTTAAACAGCAATTCCTGGAACGTTCGGAGACTGTTGATCAGTAAATATGCAGTCAAGGAAGCCGAGTTAATGTATGTAGTAGCCGAAATTATCTCAAGTTCTGATTTCATGGAGGCCATATTTAAGCTTGTTTGATTGACGAAATCGTTAATAAACTCAGACTGTCGCTGAATATTGTTCTCAGTTTGTTTCAAAACTTGATTTTCGAGCTTCAAAATACTAGTCTGGTTTTTTATGAGATCCAGTGAATGGTTCTCATTGTTTTGAAGCGATTGGATGTCGTTTTCATACTTTTCAGCAAAATGCTGATCCAGTATACCAAAAAGACTGTTGGCTATGTATCCAACTCCATCCACTAAACCACGCTTTCTGCGTTTGCTGAGATGTTTGTGAGGATTTTTCAGCATAAAGTTGTAATAATCCATAAGATCCATTTCATGCTGAAGCTGTTGAATCGTTGTCTTGCAGTGGTTTAGTTCTGTTTGTTTGCAGATGTTATCTAAATTTTCAATGTATAATTTAAGTCGGTGAGTTCCTTCCCAGTAATTAGTCAGGTTGTAGTACATCAACAATATCCACTCGTCATGCATTGTTTGTACTTTACCGACAGTGTCATAATATATCGGGCGCTCGCGTTCCAAACGTGTTATCTGACCATCAGACGTCGGCGGCGGCGCGGCGTAACTTATACTGTAGGTACCAGTTATAAATGTACACAAAGTTAATATCGTGAGAAACAACGAAGTAATAGATTTGATGCCCGTTTTATGACGTTCTTGTTTACTTTTAATTTGTTTTGCGCCATCATGTGCAATGTTGGTTTCCGAATCCAATGGTAATGGTGACAGTTTTACCACGGGGCGTTTTATGATTCTAGCTGCAGTTTTGAGGGTGGTAACCCGCACAAGACCGTCGGAACCTGGGTGTGTCTCCAACACTCGTCCCATAGCCCACTTGCCGGGTGGTAGGTTGTTGTCCTTTATCAAAACAATGTCTCCTTGTTTTACGTTGGTAGTGGGTTTGTTCCACTTACTGCGAGCTTGCAAAGTAGTAAGATAATCATTGGACCAGCTTTTCCAATATTGATGAAATAAATGTTCAGTTAGCTGCCATCTACGTCGTAAATCGATATTAGTGGTGTCACTATAGTCTGATAGTGGCAGCGACAGTATCGGGCTTCCTGTTAGGAAATGACCCGGTGTAAGGCAATTGTAGAACTCTTCCGGATCTTCGGTAAGAGGGCACAATGGTCTTGAGTTTAGGCATGCTTCGATCTTGGCCAATAGCGTACTGAACTCTTCAAAAGTAAGTTTCTGGTCGCCTAATACTCGCCGGAGATGATGTTTCATAGACTTTACGGCTGCCTCCCAAAGTCCACCGGCGCTAGGCCAAGCCGGTGCGTTAAAGTGCCATTCAATCTCGAGTTTAGCTAGTTCGCTAAATAATTCTGGTTTCAATATTAGCTTGAATGCTTCAAACTCTTGCTTGAGTATTTTTGATGCACCAATGAAGTTCGTACCGCAGTCTGAGTACATGTATTTGGGTACACCTCGTCGGGCACACAGTCTTTGGAAGGCGGCAATAAATGTTTCGGTACTAAGGTCCGAAACAAGCTCAATGTGTACAGCCTTGGTAGCCATACAAATAAATATAGCAATGTACGCCTTTGATGTCTTCACTCCTCTGCCCTTGTTGTGTTTGACCTCCACATAGCCAGAAAAGTCTACGCCTGTATGACTAAAAGGTCGGCATGGAGTAATACGTTGACGGGGTAAATCGCCCATCAGTTGGTGTGTATTTGTTTTGTTAAATCGGTGGCAGCGAACGCATTTCCGTAGCTGCGTTTTTACAGCTCTATTTCCACCGAATATCCAATATTGTTGACGTATAAACGTCAAGGTTAAACGAGCCCCTCCGTGCAGTGTGCTCGAATGTGCCTGTTCGATCAGCAATTGTGTATATTTGCCGGTATGTGGAATAATAGCTGGATTTTTCATCCCTGGTGACAGACTAGAGTTCTTAAGACGACCGCCAACACGTATGATGCCGTCCTCATCCAAGTAGGGGTTCAGCTTCAAAATCTTGCTCTTTGTTGATACAACTCCGTTAGTAATAAGTTGCTTATATTCCGGATCGAACTGAGTACGCTGCACGTGCATGACGATACTTGTTTTCGCTGCGCCTAGCTCGCTTGTTGTTAGATACGCGGTGTTCGGTTTCCTTTTGTTATGCAAGTAGGTAATGAAGCGCTGTATCCATGCGATAACTCGAGTTATAAACATCAATGAACTATATTTATTTAATAATGTTTCTATAAAATGTTCATTGTGTTTAGATGATTTTTGTATGCTTACTACGTGGTTTATACAGCCATAGTTCGTTTCATATGAACTCGAATCGTCCAATATTTCTTGTTTCAGCAAAAAATCAGGGCCTTGCCACCATAAATCGTAGTTTAGTAATTTACTGGGTAGTAGGCCTCTTGTTGCGCAGTCTGCGGGATTTTGTTCAGACTTGACGAACCGCCAGTTTGTTGCAGGGATAACGCGTTTGATTCTCGTAACTCTATTAGCGACGTAGGGCTCCCACCTTGATGCGTCTCCTTTTATCCATGCCAGAACGACTTGGGAGTCACACCAAGTGTGAATAGAGGTTTCGTATTCTGACAAAGCTTCTTTAGTCTTGTTCATAAGATTCGCTAATAGCAAAGCACCGCATAGTTCGAGGCGGGGCAGCGTGGTGTTCTGTGCCAGTGGTGCCACCCTTGTTTTTGCCGCGAACAGTGTTGTTGTTGGTAAGCCTTGTTCGTTCCATGTTCGGGTGTAAATTATACACGCGTATGCTTTTTCGCTTGCGTCGCAGAATCCCAAAAGTTCTATTCGTTTATGTGTGTCGCCTATCCATCTGTTTATTGTTATATTCTTGACATAATGGAGTTCTGTTTTGAGTCTCAGCCATTCAGTTTCAATTTCTTGTGGTACTTCGTCATCCCAGCTAAGTTTTGTCATCCAGAGTTTTTGGAATAACAATTTCGCTGTTATTGTTACTGGCGACAACCATCCCAGGGGATCGTAAAATCTTGAAATATCTGACAGCAGAGATCTCTTCGTTACTTTCTTAGAGTGTTTGATAGGCCAGTTAAAATGAAAGGTATCGCTCACAGGATGCCAGGCGAGGCCCAGTGCCTTAGACGATTCTTCAACTTTAAAGTCGAATAAACCTTGTGTCGAAATTTGATCTTCATTTAAATTGTCGAGTAAGGCACGATGGTTGCTTGTCCACTTGCGTAAATTCATTCCGGCTCCTTGTAGTAGTTTTATGAGAGAGTTTTGTAGTTCTTGCGCTTTAAGAATTTGGTTATGGCCACTAATGACGTCATCGACGTAACATTCCGTTTGTAGAGTCTTTGCAGCTGCTGGGTACTTGGGACCGTCATCAATAGCTAGCTGTTGTAATGTTCTCATAGCTAGCCAAGGCGCTGACTTCGTTCCGTACGTCACCGTGCAGAGCGTATACTCGCGTAAGGGCTCATCTTGAGAATCTCGCCAGACAATTTTTTGTAGCTGTTGTTGCTCTGGTGAAATCCATATGCACCTGTACATTTTTTCAATGTCGGCCGTGAAAGCAAACTTGTACGTTCGCCATTTGAAGATAAGGGCCTGGATGTCTTTCTGTAGGTTGGGCCCCTTTTCCATTAGGCTGTTTAGACTGTAAGAACTTGATGTTTTTTGAGAAGCGTTGAATACTACTCTTAATTTTGTAGTTGTAGTATTTTCACGTAACACACCGTGATGTGGTAAGTAGCAAGAATTTGCTGACATCGGAGGTGCCGGTTTCATGTGGCCAAGGTCCGCATATTCTTGTATAAATTCTCGGTACATATTCAAAAGTTTTGGTGTCTTTTGTAGTCGTTTTTCTAGTTGCATAACCTGGGATATGGCAATGGATTTCGAGTTGCCCAGTTTTTCTTGATAATCAACACAAAGTGGCATTTTCACAATGTATTTGCCATCTTCCGACCGTCGTACAGTTTCCTTGTAAAATTGTTCACAGCGATCGTGTTTTGTTATGTCAGTAGACGTTTGTATATCTTCCGTTTCCCAAAATTTTGTGAGTTGTTCCAGGTCAATCAAGGACACGTTACAGGAAAACGTTTGCATTTTACCGCATACAATCCATCCAATGCGCGTATGTTGCGCAACGGGCATCTGGCCCTCTCCTTTCAGGACTCCATCCAGTATAATTTCTGAATATATCTCGGCTCCTAATAGGACATCGATTTGCCGCGAGATATTAAAGTCAGGGTCTGCTAGTTTCAAATTTTTCAGATGCGGCCATTCACCCTTCTCGAACGTGGATGTAGGTAAGTTGTTGGTGAGCTTTTTCATAATCAGCGCACGCGTTTCAAAACTGTAGTCAGAGTACAACGATTTGCAGGTAAGTTTCAGTTGTCCCTTACAATAGCCTGACACAGCACCTATGCCTGTTACAGATGCGTGGAACTTGTTACGTGGTAGTCTTAGCATTTGTGCGGCCTTTTCTGTTATAAGGTTCACCTGTGAACCTTGGTCAAGGAGGGCACGTAGTGTTATATACGTGCCGTCAACGGATTTCACTTTCAACAGAACTGTTGTCAATAAAACTTCAACATCTCGAGTTCGTAGATGATTAGATGTCGCCTGCTGAGATGACGACGAAGGACGTTGTTCGTAATTGTTCCTTTTATTCGGCAAAGTTGCAATTTTCTTGTCCGAATTATGTAACAAAGTGTGATGTTTTTGATTGCATTCTCGGCAGGTTTTGTTGGATTTGCATTCTTCGCCACCGTGACTGTACAAGCAATTTTTGCACAGCTGCAATTTCATAACCGTGGCGTTACGTTTCCCGGCGTCCATTTCCAGAAACTTGTCACATTGCCTAAGAACGTGACTCGCATTACAAAGCGGGCATTTGCCATATGCGGCGTAATAATTATGTTTGTTATAATTATAGGTAGCTTTTTTCGCCTGGGTTTGCTTGGTAAATTTGATATTTGACGATTTTTCGGCAGTTGTTGAATTCGCTTTCTTTGTTGATTTCATAGATTCGTGAGCCATAAATTGCGATTCCAGGAAGGACAAGAAATCTTGCAAGTTTTGTAGTTCTCTGTGGTCGTGTAGTTCTTTCACATAGTCACTAAGAGTGGCAGAGTCCAGTTTTTGTGACATTATATGAACAATGATCGGATCCCACTATATATATGATAGTGATAGTGTCATGCATTCTTTTCAAGTTGTATGCATCGGCTTGTTGTATTACTGGCAGGTTGAGCATGGTATTCATGAAGGAAGAAAATTGTAAGCGACGATTATCGTACCGTTGACTCAATATATCCCAACAAGAAGTGTAGTTGTCAGCACTTATTGTGAGATGTTGCACTAATCGTTCAGCTTCGCCTCGAAGTTTTGTTTTGAGGTGTTGCATTTTCTGCGCATTATTAATCGACGGATTTTTATGTATGGATTCCAAAAATAAGTCCTTGAACGAAATCCATTGCTTGTAGTTGCCGGAAAATTCAGGTATCTCTATTTTCGGTGCCGATTTCTGATAATGCGCTGTTGACCAGATTTTGCTGTTTAGTTGCCTTTTAAGGTCGTCGTATTTCTGCTCAACTTCCGAGAACATTTCGTAGTATTGTTCATTAGATCCTTTTAAGTGAAAATCTATTTGCCAATGGATTTTATCAATAGGTTCCCACTTTGATTTCAGAGTTGCCATGTGGTCCTCTAGCTCCCACTTCTCTGATATAGATGCCTGCTCAACTTTAGTTATCGTGCGGTATATCGCGTTAAAGTTACATTGTTGCTTGTTGAGCAGAAGCTGGATGTCATCAGAATTTTCAGATGGTTCACCCATACCTGATGTACCGGACAAGTCGAATTTGATGCTCGTCTTCGCATTCGCCTTGGCCGTTAGTTTGTTAGTTATATCAGTTTTAGTCGCTAAGTAAATCTCCTTAGTTCTTCCATAGATGTCGTCCACGAAATAACTCAGCGTTTTATCTTCCAGTTCCAGGATTAACAGGGCATGTCTTTTGTCGAACTCCGCCCACAAGCTTTCCAGTGAAGATAAACGTTTGTTTAGGTAATCTACATTTTTACGAGATTCCGAGTCCTTGCGATAGTTCACACACAGGCTCTTGATGTTCTAGAAACATGTAGATTGTAGCTCCAGTTTGTCCATCTTGTTATTTGTTGTTCCAGTGGTTCTGACACGTATTATTCGGTGACAGAGGAACGATGAGCGTTATTTGTTGTAGAACGCGTTACTTGTTGTTGAAGAAAGCAGTATGCAGTTTCTCCGTAGTCGGTTCTGTATAGGTTCTGTATCCAGTGTTGTCGTATTCCACTTACGGTATGTGCGCCGTTCTCAATCCAACCGGGGCGACCCGCTTCTGGGAGACCGTTTGGACCGATTCGCTACCGCAAATAGAGACACTAAACACCGAATTTTAGGCACGAAGGACCATTGAATGTACGGTTACGTACATTAGAAGATAGTGTGTTGTTGTTATGTGAGTGCGGAGAGAAGAAAAAGATCACAAGTAGCACTAAATTGTTATATATTACGCGTAAACGTATACAGGTTAGGCTGTGACAATTCGACTCTCTAATGACCGTTCGTCGCGACAGTACAGTTCGCACTGGTTGTGTTAATTAAATATAATTTACGACGGCTAAGTAAAAGACGCGCGTCAGCAAAATGCAATGTACAGTGTATCGGGACTGTACACTTAGTAAAAAGTTAGTATAGTCGTATAATATCGAATGAAATGTTAAAAGAAAATAATTTATATAAACTTCATCGTGACCATTTTTGTGTACAACTTTATATAAGTAACCATTGTTTTTTTTTGCCATTAGAACTTAAAAGCAACTACGTTACAAAAGTTATAAAAACAATAGTTAAAAAGCCATATTAAAAAGTACTGTTACCTATGTTTTTGGTTAAACTCGTAATAAATCTATTAAAGGAAAATACTTTTAAGCTTTTTTAGATCGTGAAGCCTGGTAAATATACTACGTTCATTTGAAGTTAGGAAATAATTATGAAAATGATTAAGTAATTATGAGTACGTTAATATAGGTTACGACTAAGTAAATAATGCTCTGGTAGATTTTAGCAAGAATGATATTTGGTGAATATCTAATGACTGTAAATAAAACCATTAATCTATATAGGTATATAAAATTCTTGCGTTACTGACTGATTGACAGACAAGCTGCAGCCAAGACTTTTGGGTGCAAGAAGTTGAATTTTGCGAAAAAAATATAAAAAGCAAATATCAATATTTTTATTATGCGGTTTACTTTCTCAAGACTACTACCTGATTTGGTATACTTTCTATAGGCAGATCCGTAGTGTATAAGAGGCTGAAGATTAGTAGAAGAAGACTTAAGGCTGCTTTGGCCTATTTGTATGCATTTTAATATATTTTATTGAAAGTGAGCTGTATGATTTCCTGATTAAATAAATCCGGAAGGATCCGCAGGCGAACTTTATAGATACGTAAATCATAGTTCCAACAAGATCGCCATTTAGCTCACGAATCTTTGTCTCCATAATCTTCCCCTACATTCAAACACTAACTCCCCACGGATTAAGGAAGTATACCTTCCATTTGTCACTCAAGAAAGGGCTTAGAAAGAGCCTCCATTGTTTTGAAGACACAGAAATCGGTGGATAATAACGCCGCAGCTGCCGACCTCTACTTTACGAGTGTAATAAACTGCTCAACTATTGTAACATGTATGTTGAAGGGTACGCTAAGTATTTTGGGAATTTTACTGTTGGATTTGTCGCGATAAACCGTATTTGTAATAATATGTAGCGATAATTATATAAATATACAAAGCTTATGCAAGCCACAAAATACTGTAGCACTTATTATATTTTCTTAAGTTTTAAGACCAGTTGGGCAATTACCCACTGAGTTATGGTCCAAATAAGAAAATTGTGATTTATGTTTTGCTACAAAAAAGTATAGTCATCATGGACTTTATACACCCATTGCACGAAAACGTTATGAATGCGACTACTGAAGTAGTTTGATTCAAAATTCGATGACGCTGATGTTATGCGACATCATTATATCCTGAAGCGTTGAAGATTGCTGAGGTCAGTCAACTACCACTTTATGAAACAAATTGTAATATTCAGTTAAATTTGATACTATTATTTCATTACTTATATTATTATTAATAATTACACAAGTAACACCTATCAAATTATTATTTTATATTTAATTTGTTAAATAGTTCAATAGTGGTTGTTCCAACACGGCGCGAAATACACACATCAAAAAAATAAAAGCAACACATACAAATTTCAATTTTACAATGTGTTTTCGCATTAAATCTTTAGTATTTTCTCATTAATATTATTTTTAATGCTTTTTTGATTTTAAACAACACTTAGTTTTTTTTTTAAATAATCTTAACAATAATGACGAGTAAGTACTGTGTGTACTAAACTTAAACTAAAATTAAATGGATGTCCAAAAATGGCATAATTTCATACAAAGTGTGGCCTCCTCTGTTATTGAGAACTTGCTGGCACCGGTTATTCATAGAATGGATGAGATTGTTAATGTTATCCTGCGGCAATCGCTCTCAATGAAATTTTAGTAAGTCCAGTTGTTGGGTTGTTTAGTAAGTCCAGTTGTTGGGTTGTTGTCACTCCATCCAAGTCCTTTAAAACACGTCTCTGGAGCATGTCCCATGCATGCTCGATGGGGTTGAGGTGTGGCGATTGTGCAGGCCAAGACAATACCAGGATGTTTTCCCTTGTCAAGTACTCCCGTGTGTGCAAAGCTGTATGCGAACGCGCATTGTCATGCATCAACATGAAATCGGAGCAAAGCGTTTGTGCGAATGGACGGACATAATGCCTTAGAACATCCTCAACGTAATTGACAGCGTTCATGTTACCATTTACAAAATCGAGCTCAGTTCGTCTGTTCTTCATAATATTCGCCCATACCATAACTGTTGAGCCGTTGTATAGATGCACTTCCTGAACACACCTCAGTATTTCAGTATTTCCAGGACGACGGTACACTCTTACCCTTCTAGTATCAGGCTTGAACCCAAATCAAGACTCATCGCAAAATAAAATTTTATCCCATTGTTCCCGGGTCCATGTAATGTGTTCCCTACACCATTCATTTCGACGAGCGCGATTCCCGTGACGTATCGGTGGGCACCTAATTGGCCATTGCGCTCGGAGGCCATACTCATGCAGTCGATTTCGCACAGTTTGGCAGCTAACAACAACACCACTTGAATTTTGTAGCCTTAAACCTATCTCTCGGGCGGTTAACAAAAGGCTGGCGTCTTGCAGTCAGTTGTATGTATCGATCTTGCCGTGTGGTTGTACACCTCCCTCGACTTGGATGCTGCTCAACAGGATCTCCCGTGTTAGTATAACGCTGATGATGACGGCAAATAACGCTTCTTTTGATACCAAAATACCGAGATATCTGAGATTGACTTCTTCCCGCTTGCAACATCCCTACAGCTCTTTGCATTTCATCTGCGTTCAAATAACGTCGCTCCATGACGTAAAAAATCTCAAAATCCAAATTTGTTCAAAACTTTTTCAAATTATTGTCTAAATCATAAAATTGATACAGTTAATAAGCAAAGAAAACGCTATAAAATTGGAACAAATGCATTCGCTTTTGAATTTGTGAAAAATAAAAATGATACTCGAATTTTGTTTACAACCAGCTAGTATGTCCTCTAGATCAAAAAAGTTTACATAGGTATTTACCTACTTGGTAAGAAATTATATAATAATTGATTCATAATTTGAAATAGTATGTGTTGCTTAGACTTTTTTGATGTGTGTATTATTCTTTTGCTCTTTCCTGCTTGATTTCGATAAAGGAATGATTCTTCCACGATAGAGGATACAACCCTAGTGTCAGAGATGTATTTTTAAAAGGAAATAGAAATATCATAGGCCATCTAACAAAACTACACCATATTGTTATAAACAGCTATAGTAAAAAACTACAAGAAACTCAACTACAAATATCCAGTCATATAGAACAGTAATAACAGATCCCATTCATTACAAAGGACGACATTTAAAAAGACTTGTAAGTGTAGTTAATGAGCAAACTAAAACAATGAATAGTCACAAACTTATATACCTGCTGAGTTTCACACTCGTACTTACTTCTTTATGCATTAATATACGTCAGGGTTGTTCTTGAAGTTACACGGCATTTTTCCTCTACGAAACCGTGGAACAACCTAGGTCATGAAAGGTCATTATCCTTAACGTTATCCCAGTTTCAACCTTGGGGCCACTTACTCGTCTAACCAGAATTGGCTGAATAGCTTTTCGACAGTGCGACTGCCTGTCTGACCTCCTCAACCCGAAGGGATAGCGATATTTCATGGTTTAGACTAGTGTTGATTTATTTAGAAGATACTGACGCCCTATAACAACTTAACGTGCTCTCCACAGCACGGGGCAAGCAACAATTAAGAATTCAATACGCATGTATGTAACTGCGATAAGTAAATTGTGCGCGCCATGGATTCGACCCCGATACCCTCTGCATGGCAGTCTGTTGGTATCTCCACTAGGCTATCACTCCCATTAGGTCATGAAAGGTGTATTTTAATAAAACAATGAATGACTTCCAATATAACGAATGCCGTAGTGGTTTGGAATGTCGTCTCACCACTTAGCAGTTAGTATGCATAATGTTGTGGCCTTTATCCCTTTGGTTAGATCCACAAATGTTATTTTCTTTATCTGGCTGATCCTTTATAATTATTTATATAAAAGGCTCCGTAACAATAATAGAGCTGTTTTCCTAGCCATATTTAAAATAACACAAAATTTTGTGCAACAACAACAACAAAAAGCAACGGAAATTTTGTGTTATTTTGCTTTGCTTCGTTTGCAACAAAGCTAAAATCACGTGTTTTCTGCTGTATTGAAGATTTCTAATGTGGTATGGCGTGTTGATTATTTCAAACCTAATGTATTATTTTAGTTCGAATAGTATCTGTGCACATGCGTTTCGTTTATTAAACGATAGCACCGAAAGTACATCACATTAGTTTTATTATTGTCAGCGTTTTGAATGATTCTTATCGTTTTCTGTTAGAAACAAAATAAACATTAGCCAAGTGCCAGTCGAACTCGCTCACGAAGGGTTCCGTACCATCATCTATAAAAGAAAATCACGTATGTTGTATGTACACTTAAATATTTTTTATGTTTCTACCTGTTTATTAAGATCGAGTAATAATTACGTTGGTTGTATGGGAACCCCCTTAATATTTACTTTATTTTTATTTAGTTATTTATTTTGAAAGGTAATATACAACAACCCTTTTACTGGTGGTGGCAATATTTATGCCACCAACATTTTTATTATTTTTCTTGTACGGCAATACTACTACTTAAAAAGTACCAATTCTGTGTGATAATGAACGCATCACAGATTATTAAAAAAAAAAAACATTGACACATTTGGCAATTGTCAAATTTTTGCATGGAGGTATTTTTTAAAAATTCATCAGTTGACGATCTGTATAAAAATCTAGGAATATCTTCATATTGCGACGTAGCCAGGGTACGATTTTATATTTATTGTAAAGTAAATGGTATTCTAATTATGCTTTACTATACTTTTTCTAACAATAACTACTAATTGTTCTCAAAATTGGCTCCGAACATGGTGGCAACATAAATGCCATTACCAGTTACCATTACCATTGCACTTGTCCGGTTTGTTTTAGATTTGTATAGAAATGTATAAGTAATCTTTACTTTTCATATTATCTTTGACAATGAGTAAGCGAAGACAAGTATTGGCGGACAAGCAAATAGAATAAGAGCTTGAAAAGCTATTCGGTATACCAGATGGCTCTTTATCTGAAGATGATGAAGAAGTGACAGATACTGAGTGCGTTGAAGATTCAGGCTTGATTCAGACTTCTGTGTTATTAGGTGAAGCTGCTCTGATTAGCTCAGCATCGGAACAAGTACAAGAAAGTCCCGGCCTAGCAAATTCACCTCAACCGTCTACATCTAGCGCAGATGTTCTAAATTTTCCATTGGAAACTGCAAGATTTCAGTCATCTGTGTCTGAAGCCGGAGAAATCCCAAACTTTTCTGATGAGGAAGAAAGACTTTTCTTCTTCATCAGATGATGAATCGGATGCAGATGAGGTCGAATGGAAAAAGCAATCTTGGCAACAAAGTCCTAACTTGGAAAACTTCGATTGTCCATCTTTACGCTGTTCAAAAAAGACTATCAAATGCCCATTACTAATACCAGAATATACAAAACGTATGGGTGGTGTCGATCGTTTCGACCAAAAAAGAACATCATATTCCGTGGGTAGAAGAATTCGCAAATGGTGGACCCGAATATTTTATTTTTTTATAGATGTTGCAATAACCAATGCCCATATATTACATCAAACAAACACCCGAGTGCACAATGTTATTAGCCAAAAACAATTCAGAATTGCTTTTTCAAGGGAGCTGGTGGATAATAAAACCTTTAGAAAAATATCATTCCAATCAACGCCAAAATATGTAACTAAAAAAAAGAAACGAGTGGAAGAGACTGATGAAAGACAAAAACAATTTACGTTGTACCAGAAGAAATCAGATTTCAAAAATTAGATGAACACTGGCCTATAGAAATAGAGACTTATAAGAGGTGTCGCTACTGCAGCACTAAAGTAAATAATAAAATAGTTGATTGAATCAGGCGTTACTTGGCGGAACTCCATTGTAACCTAATGGAAGGAAAGAGGAACCCACCACGCACCCTCGGATTGACCACCCCAACTATTGCAATAGAAAAAGGTTGACAATACCAAACTCCTCGGATATAGGAATGGTATGGGTTCCAGGAAGATACCTGACTTGCAGTAACCCGCTGTATGCGCCGTCTGTTCATCGACACGTGTTTCGCCTCTGCACGAGGCATCCTCAGGAGCGATGGGCAATGACTGGTTCCAGGAAGATACCTGACTTGCAGTATCCCGCTGTATGCAGCTCAGTCGTTGCCCATCGCTCCTGAGGATGCCTCGTGCAGAGGCGAAACACGTGTCGAAGAATAGTCGGCGCATACAGCGGGATACTGCAAGTCAGGTATCTTCCTGGAACCCATACCATTCCTATATCCCTTATCCTTTTAGAGGAGTTCGGTATTGTCAACCTTTTTCTATTGCAATAGTTGGGGTGGTCAATCCGAGGGTGCGTGGTGGGTTCCTCTTTCCTTCCATTAGGTTAAATAATAAAAGGTCTAAAATAGAATGTGAACGGAGTAAAGTGGCACTATGTGTACATCCATGTTTCAAATTATTTCACCAAGAAAATCAATGAACGATTCGTAGTTCATTGATTTTCTTGGTCCCTTACTGGTGCTGGCAAGGATATTGCCACCATGTTTTTTTCTTATTGTAAACATGTATAATTTTTTTTCTTGAACATTAATTATTAAACTACCCACAATTATTCCATAAAACGAGATTTTATTTTTCTGACATAAAAAAGCTTCTACCAGTAAAAGGGATAATCTGTGAAAAATTCAAGCGTCAATTTCAATGTTACCGTTAGCAATATTGAGCAAAAAAAAACGAAAAAAACACGTTTACTGTATGGGACCCCCTTAATATTTTCATATTTTTCATTTTTAGTATTTGTTGTTATAGCGGCAACGGAAATACGTAATTTGTGAAAATTTCAGCTTTAAAGCTATCAAGGTTTATGAGATACAGCCTGGTGAGAGACAGACGGACAGACAGACAGCGGAGGCTTAGTAATAGGGTCCCGTTTTTACCTTTTAGGTTCGGAACCCTTAAATACAAATTATCTTCACAACAATATTTTTAACGATTATTTATTATGTGTCAATTAATTGACATAGCGTGAATACTGTTTGCCAGCTTATTATACTTTATCCATACAACAGGCACAACAAAATGTTTTACAAGTTATAGACACTTTTTTGTGTAAAAGGTTAACTTTTGTGATCATGAGTATTAATGAAAATTTTATTTATATATCTCAAAAGAAATTTTAAATAAACTTTGTGTACTCAACCACATGGAACTAAATTCCTATCGCCGCGAACACACGCATCACTTGCTCGTAAGTACAGCATGAGTTATAAAGCTCTGTAACATAACGTCATTATTACCATGATCCCGGTTGCACCCAATCTGAACACTTGTCTTGTAGACCGAGGTCCGCTTGATGGTTCGTCTAGCTTTGACAGAATATTAGCTTATCCAGGGTAAATTTATGTTCCACTCATTTATTAGTGACGACGTTAGACAAGTACGTCTACCTGGGACAAATGATCAAATTGGGTAGGTCCAACTTCGAGAAAGAGGTTATTCGTCGAATCCAACTCGTTTGGGCGGCATTTGGGAAGTTACGGCATATCTTCACGTCCGACATCCCGGAGTGTCTCAAGACGAAAGTCTTTGACCAGTGTGTGTTGCCAGTGATGATCTACGGCGCTGAGACGCGGTCGCTAACTATGGGCCTCATCCGAAAACTCAGTGTCACTCAGAGGGCGATGGAGAGAGCTATGCTCGGAGTTTCCCTGAGAGATCGAATCAAAAATGAGGAGATTGGCAGGAGAACCAAAGTAACTGACATAACTCTCCGAATAACCAGGCTGAAGTGGCACTGGGCAGGCCACATAGCGCGAAGAAACGATGACCGTTGGGGCAGGCGGGTTCTGGAGTGGCGATCACGTACCGGACGAGGCAGCAAGGGTAGGCCTCCCACAAGGTGGACCGGAGATCTGGTTAAGATCGCGAGAAGCGATTAGATACGGGCGGCTCAAAATCGGTCTCTATGGAGAACCATGGGGGAGGCCTACGTCCAGCAGTGGACGTCTCTAGGCTGACATGATGATGATTTATATTAGTTTCCGGTGATAGGAATATGCCTGTGATCAGAGTTTGGCTAGGAGGGCTGGAATTGTTTGCAGACGATAGTGGAAGCGTGATTACATTAATCAGTCCTTGTAGCCACAACAAACCTCTGACATATATGTACTGTGCTTTCACAGCGATGACATCAAACTAATAGGTACATGTGCAAATTTACCTTAGTTCTCCTGGTGAATTTCTTGTGTAGACCTATAAGATTACACTCATAATTTTGGCCAAAATGACAAGCAAATCGTTATAGCTACCAGGGTCCAGTTCGGCATCCTTCTTCAGAACACGATGCACGTTGGCGGATTCACACAAGTTTTACAATGTTCAGTATGTTACAAGTTTATCTTTTATCACAATATACCGGTGCCGGTTATAGATCACACAAGCGGCATTCACACGGGTTCCAAATTTACTTCAATTACAAACTACGCCAACTAAATTCAACGTGTCGTCAAAGCGAATTTTCGAGAACAAGAGTGAGTGAATGATTTGACAGTTCATAGTGTGACCATAGTCAGAAATTTTCAATAGACAAAGTAACACGCAACTAAACTGATATAATCGATTTAACTTATCATAAATAATATTTCTTTTTAAAACAGCCTGGTATGCCCATGAGTAGTTTAACAGCCTGAAAAGGGGTTAGTCACTCTCTATCAAACCATTATAAACATAATGGATAGGTCAAAGTTATTTATTCATTTTGATTTCATCAGTTCAATATACGCCGGGAAGGTCTAGAACACACTGAAAACAAATCAATGAAGTTTAATTAAAACTAAACAGAACAGATTTTTCAATATAAACGAAAGTGTTGCTTGGTACTGACCAAGCAACAAATTTTTTCTTAATTCTAATTAACATTGAAATTATTAGTTAGCTAACTTTAGTGGGGCGCCCCTAATCTATACAATTGTTGGTAAGTACTGATCAAAACAGAACTTTGGCGTTCTGTCGGAGTTGCCTCCGCATTATAACTATGAAAGAGTCAACTAATGTAAACAAATGTATAGAAAATGAGTACACTTGTAATGTGATATTGTAATTTCACTGGGTCGCAATAGTGATATGATGGTAAATCTAGGTCCGCAATAGTGATATTATTAGAGCGCTAGGTTTATTATGAATTGAGTTTGTGGCGGGAGCCTCGCATGTTCTAATTGGTCAATTAATCAGTCACACAGACTTACTAATGTACTACAGTGACCAATCTGATAAAACGATAAGAACTTTGGAGATGTTTATGAGGCTAAGTTGACGGGGCCCTGCTATACAGGGCTCCTATGTTTATGTTTAGGGTCCCAAAAAAACCCAAACATAAGCTATTAAAGTGACGAAACTGATTACTGACCTTCATTTTGAAAATTACGATCTATTTATTAATGAAAATAATCTCTTCCACTCGGGAAACTTAATAGGTTATGTTAGGTTTTCTTGTGACCCTGTACCCAAAATTAGGAGCCCCGCGAAGCAATCAACTTACCATAAAATACATCGCTATATTTAGTTGGAATAAAGTAACAAAATTCAAAAATTGTGTCTCATTTCCTAAATATATGGGTGTTTGAAATAGAAACATTATTTATGATAAGTCAAATCGATAATATCGGTTTAGTAACGTTTTGTTTAGTCTATTGTAAATTTTGACTATGGTCAGACTATGAACTGTCATTCACTCTCTTGTTCTCGAAATTTCGCTTTGAAGACACGCGCACTCAGAACAATTTCCTACCTGCCTACGTCAACTCTAAACAATGGGTAATACAGCTGGTAACAAAAATGAACCAATCAGCGATCGCTCTCATATTCTTACGGCTTTCTTAAACCAGTGTTATTGTCAAAATATTACTGCCATACAATTTCACTGTATCGGTCTAGTGAAATTATAATGGTACTGAAAATAGCTCGTTAAATTGCAATACAAAAAAATACTAAAATCTGTGTAATTATAATGCCACTAGTGAAATTATAATATCATGGCTTTTGTAAAATCCCTGCGACAGATATACAAATTATTTATAGCAAAATAAACTTTTTTACTGCCTCTCTGTACATAGGCCTGCGGTAATGTAAGCGACTGCGGATCATGAGGTAACGGGCTCGATATCCAGGTCGAACAAAAAGTGATATTTGGGTTTTCTGTTAACAATTATCCAAAAGTAGTTTTCAGGGAGATGGTAAAAATAAAGTACGTGCCTAGCTCATGCAGTAAGTCAGTGTATCACAGTTTAGGTCGCAAGTTAGTGAGATGTGTGCTACGTGAGTTACGTCGTAGCTTCGTAGCACATAATTTTCGTATGTGCACTTCGTAGCATCGTTCCCCAAACTTTCTTAACTTTGTTGCGTCGTGTTCAATAGTCTATTACGTTGTTCAGTTTAGAGCATATTTTTTGTATAAATGAGAAGAATTTAATGATCCTATAGCTTAGATACCCTGCTCAATCAGCATTCTGAAATATACGTTAATGACTGTGCTAATTATCTATATAATTATGGCTCTAAGTACGTAAGTTATCGGGAGACCCACACAAATGTATGAAAGTATTTTTTTACACATGTACAGAACAATAATATTTTATCTATAACATAAAAATGAATCGCTGAATGTGTTGCATACCGCAAATCTCGAGAGCACCTGAACCGATTTCGCTAATATTTTTTTTATTATATTCCTTGAAGTACGAGGATGGTTCTTACGCAGGGAAAAATAAAAATAATAATAATAAAGAATAGACTGTTAGGCGGTTTGAAGTTTGCCGGGTCAGCTAGTTTATTATAAAGATGGGTTACCAACAATTTCTACCGATCTTTCTCAAAAAGGTGTTAAATTATTAAAATAGTTGTCATAGAGAGTGTCATTATTTGACATCGGTATGGTATGGTAGCACGGGCTGTTTCTGCAACTCCACGTCTCAGTGTGTATTTTGCGTGTGGGTGGGAATTAGTGTTGTCATCCGAGCCATCCAACCTCTTTGTGGAAGGGCAGCAGACTCTTGATGTGGCCCACTGATTCTCTCAGGGTGCTGTGTCCGATCAGGTGTTTCTGCTGAAAATGTGACATCTCAGGACAGACGCGGATCATGTGGGCTGCCGTCTAGTCTGCTGCCATACAGGCTCTGCACAGCGGGCTGTCGGTGATACCAATTGTACTCGTTTAAAGGTGCTTATTAAACCATCCGTGTCCTGTGAAGGCGGCCGTGACTGTTCAAAATTGTTGTTTATGAACGAACTTACATAATATGATTGTAATTTGCTAGTTTCATTGCCTAAGTAAAAGAAAAACAACATCACGTCAGTTTAACGCATAACAAGTCATAGAAACGAAATTGTCTGTTTACGATAGCATAATTACAAACTACAACCTAACAATATAAACAAAACAATCCACCAAAAAACATAAAATTACAGCAGTCTATTAGGCTCCGAAAATAATCAACATTTCATGATATTACCATCAGGCTTTTGACTCTTTAACGCCTAATAATGTACAGCTGAAATTTAAATTTTGATTAAATTATACCAAAATTTACATTACACGTCAAACGTCATCAAATTAACTGACGTTGAGTTTTTCAGTGGAATCACGTCAGCATTAATGTACTATCATATCGATGCCCGTTCATTGGGGTTTTAATTACGTAATAACTACGACTTGATAGTCTTTGCGACAGGGGAAAGTACTCGAAGCGAATAATATACTTGCGAAGAGACGGAAAATTCGACATTTAACCCTATCTACCCATCGTGGTACAGTAGTGCCGATGTTTTTATGGACTAACAATTGTATTGTGATGTGTGCAAGTGAGGCCTTTGTTCAGGAGTGGATTGCGAAAGAATGCATGAGGAAGATATTCAAATATGCAATTAAATGTTACTAGACCTCACCTGCGACTTCACTCGTTTGAATTATATACCAAAGCTTCATAAGGAGTCACACTACCTATTGGTGAAAACTTCGTTCCGTAGTATTTAAGTTTATCACGTTAATTCAGACAGCTAGGACAAAAACGGAGTCTCAATTTATGATAAGTATAGATTACATCATTTCGTCATAAAATATCTCCAACCCCTATTGAATATCATGTCTATCTTCTCCAAACTATATAGTCTAACTTTTACTATCGGCCAATCCTTCAATTTTCAAAGTCGATGAAGTAAATTAGTTCACTTGACTTATTTACGACGTCCATTCGCCCAACAATACTCGTTGGCTGGTCTAGTTCCAAGTCAAATCCTATTTAAGATATTATGTATTTTTAAATAGTAGGTATATTCATAGACTAGCTTTTGCCCGCTGCTTCGCACGCGTTAATTACGATTAGTTAAAATATTTTGTACAAACACCCTCCTCAAGGAACATTACTAAAAAAAAAAAAAAAAAAAAAAAAAAAAAAAAAAAAAAAAAAAAAAAAAAAAAAAAAAAAAAAACATGCTAAATTTAACCTTCTTGCACCCAGTAATTTCGGCTGTTATTGTGTCTGTCAGTCAGTCAGTAACAAAAAGATTTTATATTCACAGATTGAAGTGATTCCATTGAAAAAATAAAAGTTTTTACACAAACTCTGAATCCCTTTTTCACCCTCTTAGGGGAAAATTTCCAAAATAAATGTATTTGTGTTCGCTAACATCATTTGCGGATCCAATAAACAAAGTATGAAGTTAAGCCATTGAAGGTATAAAAGGTTCTAAGCAAATTATGACTCCCCTTTTATCCACTTAGGTAAGAATTTCCAAGAAGACTTTCTTATTGTTCAGTTCACTAACTTCATTTGAGGAACCAATAGCTATACAAAGTTTAATTTTATCAAAGAATTCAAAGGAATAAAAAGTTGCATATAAATTCTGATAACCAGTTTAACCCCTTTAGGGGCGGAATTTCCAAACATCCTCTCTTAGTGTGCCTCTACACACCTCAAGGAACATACATGCTAAATATCATCTACTTGCGCTCAGTTGCTTCGGCTGTAGCATGTCTGTCAGTCAATCAGTGACGCAAGGATTTTATATACAGACAGATTATACAAATATTTATAATATTTGACTGCCTCCGTGGTACAGTGGATAGCGTATGCGTCTGCTAAACGGGAGGTCTTGAGTTCGATTTCCGGGTCGGGCAAAAGTATAACTGAGTTTTTCTCAGAAGCAGCACGGAGTTTGCCAATGTGCCCGGTAACGGCAATAGACTTGCCCCCTATTACGTGGGACCTAATATGCAACATGACGAAATGTGGGTGTTATATTACACATCTGCCTACCCCTTCGGGGAAACAGATGTGTGTCTGTAATCTCAAAATAATCGTATTGCATATTGTTGCTAAACCGTTTCCAGTACCCCAATTATTTATTTAGATAGTTTTTCTGTTTGTCTATTTATTCAGGGTAATCTTAAAAATGGTTGAATCGATGTAGATGCGTATTTTACTAATGATTCATGAAAACTCTCGAAGAAACTATAAAAAATTCATTTAGGCGTAGCTGCTTGAAAAGCTAGTTAAAATTAAATGAGTCAAGGATTCCGTCGCAGTATACATTTGTATAGCTTAGCGATATTGTAAAAAAAATTAAAAAAAATTATCCAAGTTTAAAAACCGTTTCTTAGTATTTTAGGTTAAAGAAATGAGAAAGGCCTTGGTCAGCAGTTGGACAAAGCAGTAGCAACAGCAGCAGCAGACAACTCCCCCCCGTGGGATCTCCACCTTGTCGTGGTGGGGGGGCTCAGTAAACGTGGTTGGGTCACCCACGGTGAAGCTAAGCGAGAGACCGGGAGTGGACGCTCCGCGTGGGATTGACGGAGGCCTACGCAGGATGCGTCCAAAGGTGCGAGGGACAGTTCTTTTGTCCCTCGTAGTCGGGCGCGGTCGTGGGAGGAGAGGCGTGTCGGTGTTGCGTTGCCGCGTGCCCTTTCTCCCGCGACCAAATGGGAGAGCACCCTCGCTGCGTCGCGGTGGGGCCGCAGAAGAAGAGGAGATGCAGTGTTGCGTTGTCATGCTCCCTATCTTCTGCGGCCGCTAGGTGTTTTGGCGGCGGAGCCAAACACCTTCATCTGCCACCAAGGGGTTTTTGTTCGGGGCCCGCCTGACAATCTGGCGGGCCAATACCCGTCGGGAGTAGCGAGGAATGCTTCAGTGATACCCGACCTTTCGACACATGGGTACATGAGGAACACGGGTTAGTTTTTAGTCAGTAGGAGTCTGACAGTCCCCTTCGGTCTGCTCCCAGGGCGGAGGGACTCCATAAGGATTTTCCGACCCGACACAAAAAAAAGCAGATAACTGATAAAAATTGCTTACCTGCTTAAACACGTTAAATATAGCAAAATAACGGTTCTAAGTATTTTGGTTTCTATTGGTCATATAAAGAACCATCCCACATTTTAGTTAGTGAAGATGAAGAGCGCTTAGACTCATCTAAGCGCTCTTCATCTTTACTAACTAAAACTAAAATTAATTTAAATGCACATTAGGGACGACGAAAAAAAATCAAGTGAAGGAATTAAAAGTTTCATACAAACTGGGCCCCTTTTTGAACTCCCGTTTTCGTGGTAAAGTCACTAAAGTCACTTGAGGAACTGATATAAAAAGTTTTAAGTGAATCTATTGAAGTTTTTTTTTATATTTGAAAATGGGACACCTTTTCTTAAGCCCCATAGGGGAGTGACATCGAAAACTCCTTTCTTGGTGTTCACTTACGTCGTTTGAGGAACCTAGGTATAAAGTTTGAAGTTAATTCAATGAAGGAATAAAAAGGTTTCATAGAAATTCCGACTCCCCTTTTTAACCCTTTACGGTAAAAAATTCCAAAAAGATTTTCTTAATGTTTACTAAGGTCATTAGACAAACTAATAAAGAAAGATTGAAGTCAATCTACTGATGGAAAATAAGTTTAGTTTAATACACACTTTGAACCCCTTTCTTACCCTCTGAGGGTTAAAATTTTCAAAAAACTAATTCTTAGTGTTCACTATCGTTATTTGAGGAACCCATTTACAAAGTTTGAATTCAATACACTGAAAGAATAATAAGTAACACACTTTGACCCCTATCTTACCCCCTGAGGGTAGGAATTTTTGAAAAACAAATTCTTCGTGTTTACTATCGTGGTTTGAGGTATCAATATACAAAGTTTCAAATGAATCCATTGAAGTTTTTTTTATATTACAAAATAGGGCACCCTTTCTAAACCCCCATAGGGGAGTGACTTTGAAAATTCCTTTCTTGGTGTCCACTAAAGTCATTTGAGTAACCTATATACTAAGTTAATAATCGATTTTAAACTTTCGCGATTTGTATACATCATACAAAATAAATTAGCGGGTCTTAATCGCGTACAACTAACTTATTTAAGGTATAGGTATTTATTATTATATTTATTATAGGTATTTATACCTTAAATAAGTTAGTTGTACGCGATTAAGACCCGCTAATTTATTTTGTATGCTATATACTAAGTTTGCAGTCAATCCACTGAATAAATATTAAGTTTCGTTTAATACACACTTTGAACCCCTATCTAATCCCTGAGGGTAGACATTTTCAAAAAACAAATATTTAGTGTTCACTAACGTCGTTTGAGGAACCAATATACAAAGTTTGACGTCAATCCATTAAAGGAATAAAAAGTTTCATACAAACTTTGACCCTCTATTTTACCCCTTTAGGGGAGGAATTTCCAAAAAAAATATTCTTAGTGTTCACTATCGTCGTTTGAGGAACTAATATACAAAGTTTGGAGTCAATCCATTGAAGGAATAAAAAGTTTCATATAAACTTTGACCCCCAGTTTTACCCCCTTAGGGGTGGAATTTCCAAAAATCCTCTCTTAGTGCTACCCTACACTCCTCAAGGAACATACGTGCTAAATTTCATCTTCTTGTGACCAGTAGTTTCGGCTGTAGCGTGTCTGTCAGTCAGTCAGTAACGCAAGGATTTTATATATTAAGATATAGGATGCACAAGATACACATTGGCGGGTTGGAGACATGACAAAAATAAATCTGTACATGTGCTGGTAAATCTCTATGTGTGAGATAAAAATAGTGTTGTCCATGATAAAATTTCACGTTATCGATTCTTTCAGTCTGTAGGCCTTTTTGTACAGAAAGCAATAACGTCAATCGTGCTGTGTTATGCAGAACTTATGTATCCGGATGATAATATATATGAACGAGGACGATGGACGATGAGCGACGACCGACGAGCGACGATCGACGACCAACGGGCGACGGGCGACGAACAATGGGCGACGACGACGACGACGGACGACGATGGGAGGCGGACGATGGACGACGGGCAACGGTGACGACGGGCGACAACGACGACGACGGACGGCGGACGGCGGACAACTACGGGCGAACGGACAATGGGTGACGGGCGAACTCGACGATGACAGGTGACGGGCGCTGATGACGATGCCGGGCGACGACGACGTACGACGATGGGCGATAGACGATGGACTACGGGCAATAACGACAATGACGGGAGACGGACGTCGGTTTTTAAGAATTCAAATTTTATTTTAGACTGATACATAAATACTAAAAAATAATACAGTTAATTAAAACACTTGTTATATTTTGATTTATTTTATTTATTGCCCTCGGAATATTACAGTTTTGTTCAAGTGTGTCCGTAATGTTTCCCTATCTAATTTTAACAATTTGCTCTTATGCTTTAATCTGAGATCAAAATAAGTTTCAATTACAGTTTTCATAAGAAGATATCTATGACTGTCTAAGGGGTCTTGATCTAAAACATGATTTTGTAAGTTTTGAAACAGCGATTGCACGTTACGTAGAACTTTTAACACACATTTAGCAAAAATGAGATGCGTCATTATTTTATTCTTCATATTTTGTCTGAAAAAATCTCTCAGCATTACAACATAACGTAATAACGTCATTAGATGGATATATGAGATAACCTTTATTTGTTTTTGAATAGTCTTTCTTGACTATCAATGAATTGTACATTGTATCAGAAGACGTTGACATTAAACTTTATACGCAAACATCACATTTTATATTTTTTGTTATTCTTCTTACTACAAATCCTGACACGTATTACACAATCATCATTGAAATTTGAGAAAATGAAGCAGTATTGTCTATTAACACTATTTCCTCGTCGAAATCTGTTTCTTCATTTTGAGCATAGTCATCATTACTGTCTTGCAACAATTCTTTGAAAATTTTATTATAATTTGATGAACTATTAATTTTATCTATTGTAGACATGGCGCTAGTAGACAATAAAGTGTTTTTTTCTAATTCTAAGCAATTCCCACTCTCGCTTATTTTTATTTCTGTATAGCATAACAATCTTTTATACGCTGAAATAATGTTTTTTACGGTTGGGTTGTTATTAAATCCCCCTTTTGACCTGATGGCGCTGAAAAACATTTCTCAATACTCAATACTCAATATTTTATTGCACTCCATAAGTTACATAAGGTGTTACAAAATGTTAATATAGGATACATTATGGACCCTGTAGGGCACGGCAACATATAATAATGTAGAAGAGAGGAGGATGCTATTTTTTATTTACAACAAACCAAATGTATCCATTACATTTAATATTGCACTGTTTTATCGTTATTTTTATAATATTCATTTTATTTATTATAATTATATTTATTCACTATCAATATATTATGTTAATACTCATAAATTTATATTGTGTATATATGTAGGTACTTATCATATACATATATACCTAGTAGATATAATATGATATGTGTAATATAGCTTTGTATTAGGTATGTATTTATTGAAATATTTATGTAGTTACATATATACATTTCTAAGTGGTATTGAGACAATTTATATACAGGAAGGAATTTTAAGTGGTATTTTTCTATGTAACTGACGTACAACCATTTCAGCGAAATAATGTTGTTTAAAAACCCCAAAAAACCTAGACGTCTCTGCGTATTTATTACAAATCTACCATCTTCACATTTGAGTGATTGAAAATATTCGTAAACTTCGTCTATTTTGCAAAAGACATGCGTTTTATTATTCGGACAAAGAGGCTTTTTAAACCCGTAGTTGTTCAAATTTCTTGAATTGAATATATCAAAAATATCATTGACATGGTGAAGAAACTGCACCGTTGCCTCAGAATCCTGAAATTCACCAATACAAAGATCCTTATGACAAACATCAATGGCAATACCTACTGACCTGCTTAGCAATTGGGCAGCTAGTATGACTTTCATCTTTTGAGTTCGGAAATCAATGTGCCGTGCTGAAAGTCTATTTGCGAGATGAAGACCTTCACTTTTTTGTAGACTGCAAATGTTCCACGAATTTGAAATCAATTTTACGCCCCAAATTGTCATAAAATATTTTGTGGTCAGCAAAACAATTCCTAATAAGTTTAATTAAGTGACATGGATCAAACAAAATATTGTTTTTTCTTTCATTGTAAATAAAATATGGTTTATAAGGTGGTTTAAGTAAAGATGCACCAAGTGATTGAGCCATAGTAAGATTAGATGCTATACCGTCAAATGTTATAGCACAAACTTTACAATTTGTATCTTATAATAAATCGAGACATATTTTTAATAATCTTGATTTTTCACAAGCTGTGAAGCTTTTAGCCGGAAAAAAACCAACAGGCAATTTCCAGTAGCCATTTACAGCGACTACCATAAAAACAAGGACTTCTTTAGCTACTTCTATCTCGTCACCACACAAATCGTTTCCTACATTTACGTACCCATAGTGTTTTTTACCTACAAATTCTGTCTCTTCTCTTATTTTGATTTCATCGAAAGTCAGGTTAACGTAAATCGGTTTGTTTTTAGCAATTTCTGATATCGTGTTGAGTGACTCTTTTGTAAACCCTGGCTCGCAATTTAAACGGGAATACCATTTTTGCAGAGAATTAACATGTGGTAAACATAAGTAGAATTTATCTCTAATGTAAACATAACTCCTAGGACTGTAAAAATGTATAGTTAAAGCTAATTTCTTAAGCTCTTCGTCGTACTCAGCCGTGCGACAGATTTTTCCTGAGGCTCTTCCATTTACCCTATTTACTAATTTTTGCAGTAAATTGTTGCGGCACGCGACCTCAACATCATTGCGATGATTTTCAAGCCCTGGCCTGTCATTTAATTCTTTGACAACCTCTTGTAAAGAAAGAATTCGTTTAGTCATCCTTTTAGCTTTTTCCTTTAAATTTCTTATAACCCTATTTTTTTCTGCAATTTTTCGTTTCAGACGTGAATGACGGTCCATCATTTTTTTTTTCCTTGGAGACAGGACTAGGTTTGAGGGCCCAGGTGTCGATGTCGGTCCAGCAGGCGCGGATGGAGTCACTATCTCTGGAGAAAGTGTAATGTCCCTGTTGACATACGAAGACACCGGTCTTCTTCGTGGCATTTGAATCTATAAACAAATAGTGTAAATTGTGCACCACATACTATAATTAAACGCTCTCATTATTTAATTTTAGCTAGCGAGTCCGATTCCACGAATAATACTTACAGGTACAAATGTAGGTATCGTGTCTTTCATTAGTACACGGCGATGTTTTCTTTGTACGAAACATTTGCCGTCAAAATGTTTGCTACAGACAGTGGAGTTCGTACTAAGAGTCCAATCTGCTCTGTTTATAGTCCGCATCCATTTTTCAAACAATGCCGAATTACGTGGAAATCTAGAAAAATATCACATACTCTGTTACCAAAGTTTTAATACTTTTAGGTATTTAAATAACGACTACCTAATGTGAACAATATGTTATTTTAACTTAACTTGACTAAATAACTTGTATTTGTGTCATGATGTGATTTAACTAAAAAAAGATTCAAGTTTTTATCGATAACTACTCGTGACATCATCGCTTTGTCAAGCACTAGCGTAACCAAACGACTAACAATTTTACACATTTTTTCCGCAAATTCTATTTAAAATAACGAAATATACTTAGATATATGATTGGAAAACAAGATACTATTTTAAAAACCTCTCTTTCTGAGCCGATTACTAGCCAAAAGTTCGCATAATAATATTTGAAAAATTCCAATGACAAAATCGTATTTACCTGTGAAAAGTATATTGATTCGGATTATTTCCTCTTGTAACTTCACATCCAGGTACACAACACGACACCATAATTGTAAAATATAATATTCTCAATTATAATCGAAGATTTATCATAAAAATTCACAAAATTCACCGACTCTTAAAACACACTAGGACGCTATCGCCTCTTACTCGCAAAAACAATGACATAATGGTACTTCATGCGCTATCTCTTTTTCTTTCAGGCGGTTTGAACTTGATTAGGAGGTCTCGCTCCCACGCTTCGTGTATCCTTTAGCGCAGCGAAAAAATCCTAAATCTATGGGTATATTATTGAAAACATGCAAGTAATTGGAAATAAATTCTAAAATAAGATATGTATAGAAGAAAGGCTCAGATTTAGCTCTAAGAGTGAAACTTTCAGCCTAGAGACATCTACTGCTAGACATAGGCCTTCCCCAAGGCTCCACACAGACCAATCTTGAGACGCCCGCATCCAACCGCTTCCCACGATCTTAAAGCCAGATCGTCAGTCCACTTTGCTGGAATACTGTCCCTGCTGCTTCACCCGATACGAGTCAATCAATAGATACGTATCTTTATTTAGTATTTAGTTCCAAGTTGCAGATCAAATTCAACAGTTACACAACATATTCTCATAAAGAATTCATCTAATATATAAAATTCTCGTGTCACAGTTTGCGTTCCCATACTCCTCCGAAACGGCTTGACCGATTTTGATGAAATTTTTTGTGCTTATCCGGTATCTATGAGATTAGGCCAACATCTATTTTTCAAAAAAAAAAAAAAAATTTGCAGAACAACGTTTGCCGGGTCAGCTAGTAAGCTATAAAATATTGTAAATATTTCATGTTTAATTCCGCCCACCTACGTAAAATATGAATAAATGGACGTTCTTTTCATTTGCATGACACTTACACTTTTCTTTGGATTGGCCGGGAGGACACGTCTAACGAACGAATCGTCAACGCTGCAACAACTGGTACCATGTGATCGAAGACACTATGCTGCATACCTTGATTAAGTACTTGGTATAATGTCTTACGCCAACAAAATCAACGATGTGTATATCTCTGTTTTTCTATACATTAAACAAGAGACTCATAGCGTTATAGGACTTGATTTGTTTTAAGATATAATTAATATTCCTTTATTTCCTTCCTGTATAAGAAATATTTCATTCTACAAAAAGTAGCAAGGTACTCCAAATACAAAATTTACTTCAAACTTGAATCATAAATGCTTCAGAAGTAATCCTCTAAGAAAATCCTTGGTAGTTAAATTAATTAAAGTACGAGCGTTGACTAACCGCTTACTTACAGTACATTATTTTGTGTACGTGCATAAAGTGTCTAAAGATTCAAAGTACTTGCACAACGAAAATGTCACCAGAATTTTAGCCAAACTATTCAACTGAAAAATCAACTTAAAGTTCTATACTTAGAGTTGAAATTATGTTGTACGTTGATAGTTTTGGTATCCCTGATCGATGCAATGTTGCATTCCCTTGAAGCAAACCAATTTAGTAGATTTTGTTCAATTCTGGTTTGGCCGGTTGTTAGGTGGGACTCAATTTCTCTGAGCTGTTTATAATTGCCCGTATCCATCTTTTACGAATTATTCATTTCATGCTGTGACGTGATTTACGTCTGCCAGGTGATTCTTTTTTTTATTATTTACGTCTACAATGTCTGCTTTTATTGTATAGTGAACACTTAATAAGTGGAGATTATTTAAAATGAAATTGTAAGCAGCAGGCAGCGATAGCCGAGTGGATATACCAACAGACTGCCATGCAGAGGGTATCAGGTTCGAATCCACGGCGCGCACCAATGTCTTTTCGGAGTTATGTGCGTATTGAATTGTTAATTATCGCTTGTCCCGTGCCTCGGAGAGCACGTTAAGCCGTCGGTCCCGGTTGTCATGAAGATCTTTGACAGTCGTTACAGGGCGTCAGTACCATCTAAATAAACTGACACTAGTCTAAGCCATGGAATATCGCTATCCCTTCGGGTTGCGGAGGTCAGACAGGCAGTCGCTCCGTGGAAAAGCTAATATTCAGCCAAATCCGGTTAGACTAGAAAGCGGACCCCAGACTGAAACTGGGATAACGCTCAGAGAAAGAAGATTTAAAATGAAATTGTAATGAATGATTATTTAAAAACTTACGTTAAGACTAGCAGACGCACTTTATTCTATTATCATACTTGTTATCAAACTTAGCTAAAAATGGCCATATAACATTGTAAAAAGGTAAATTTCTCGTGGACATATACCCCACATGGCTAACAAGACAAGTGATCATAGATAGGTCCAACGTCCAAAATTCTGATGAAAAATTTGATTTTAATCAGAAGACTAAGAACTATTGTGTTAAGAATCGAACAACAGAAGACCTGTTGTTGACATAGCTGGCCAAAAAAATCCTTGGTCCTTTGTAAAGTAACTACAGAAATAAATATCTGGATTCAATTGTGATGATTTAAAAAAATATGGACTTAAAACAGGAAACAGAAACGTGTACCGTGGCCATTAAATAAATAAATATTTTACTAATAAAAAATTAACTATTTCATCTTCTTTGCATACTTATAATTTTGATGGTATCTTGTATTATTTTAATTACAGGTCTCACGATCGGCTTAGTCTAATTAATTGCCGATGTCAATTATTTTTCTAGGAAATCGCTGCCATTAGGTTTTCACTACCTAATTAGCTAAGGAAACGATAGAAATTTTCCACACGCGCTGAAAACACCAGGCAAAAAAGATTTCAATAAATAAGTAAAATTTAATTAATTCCCGCTTACTGTAGGAAGACATCGTTAATTATGAATAGTAAACATCTTTTCTACTATATCAAATCCGTAAATATTCTCAAGACTAGCATTCTATATTCGTGTTTTATTAACTAGACTTGGTCCGCGACTCCGCCTACGTGAATTAAACACCTAAACAATGGAAAATCGTTGTTTAAGTTGCGGAGGTCAGACAAGCAGTCGCTTTGTATAAAAGCTAACAATAATCATCATCTTTATTGTACAAATGCCAAAGAAATTAACAATAACAAATTTAAAAAAAAAACAGGGACAGTACAAATGGAGGCCTTATGCCTATTAAGCAATCTCTTACAGGCAACCTTGGGATGGACAGGAAACTAATATTCATTCAAATAGAGTTAGATGATTGGATAAAAGGGTTTAAAATAGCGGTTGAAAAATTATGGTGGGCAAAGTCGCGAGCAGTATCTCGTCAAATATAATACCAGTCGTATGTACCACCGAAGTACTAAGCAATATTTTGAACAAAACTTGATGCGTATTTAACGAGCTAAACTACTCTCCCGTAAGTAGGTCTTTAACTTCCCACAACTCAAAGTTTGTTGAACCCGACATTCAGAGACGCAAGTACAATTCCATCCTCGCGTATTTGTTGTCAATAAACTAGTGTTGCCGGCGGTATCTGCTTGTAGCAGATACAACCACATACCACATGTGTTGTTATCTACATTAGGGTAAACGACGTTGTTAATGGAACAGTAATTATAACTAGAGGTCGCCCAGTGGTTGAAATTCGACCATAACTTATTAAAATTTTAAGTTTCTACATTATTAAGATTGTACTGTCAAAGACTACAATGACAGACTTTGCAGCACAATAAAAATAAAGAAATCTCTTATGAAATTACTGGAACGGCTATTAAATACTCTTCTTGGTTATAAAACTCTAAAACAGATGTTAATATTATAGACTTCTACTTTATAAAAATGTCATTCTCTTGCCCTTGCGCAGTATGTACTTTGCTTCTATCCTTCTTGTTATCTAATTATTTACAAAGGAGTAAATCTCTTTCATCCAGATCCCATCCTCACACAGTCGACTAACGTTTTCCTTGGCCTGATCATCCTTTTCGTGCCTCTACTTTCATATTCACACCATCTTTTCTCTGGAAACACTCTAGCTTTCCGTCCCTCTCCTTTCGACTTCATTAAATTTAAGACTGCATAGATGGTTGACACTGCGCAAGTATTGTGGTTACGATACCCATACGAGACAACACTTATGCGATCCATGAATTGTTGTTTCGTGGACACAGGATTTATTCTTAGAGCGATACCAAGCTAACCGTTTCTTTTCTTCACTTTTAGTCAATGGGCAACACTTTTAGACTACCTCACATATATGTATCTTCTTTCTCTTAGCGTTATCCCAGTTTCAATCTGGGGTCCGCTTACTAGTCTAACCGGATTTGGCTGAATATTAGCTTTTCCGCAGAGCGACTGCCTGTCTGACCTCCGCAACCCGAAGGGATAGCGATATTCCATGGTTTAGACTAGTGTCAGTTTATTTAGAAGGTACTGACACCCTGTAACGACTGTCAAAGATCTTCATGACAACCGGGACCGACGGCTTAACGTGCTCTCCGAAGCACGGGACAAGCGATAATTAACAATTCAATACGCACATAACTCCGAAAAGTCATTGGTGCGCGCCGTGGATTCGACCCCGATACCCTCTGCATGGCAGTCTGTTGGTATATCCACTCGGCTATCGCTGCCTTTACCTCACATATATGTATATATACTTCAAATCTACGTACTATCTTACATACTCATTCCTTCTAATTCTGTCCATTCTCATCACTCCACACATCCATCGTAACATTCTCATCTTTGCTACAATGTACCAATAATAACCCTTCAGTCTTTGCTTCCGTTACATACATTAATTTCCTACAACACATCCTATATTTGCCATATCTACCTATTCCTACTCCTTTATAACAAAATCATTCTCAAGGCAAGGCAGGCGGATAGTAAAAACACATGCCACCACCCTATTGCAGTAAGTATGACCATTTGCAAGTAAGTACTATAAGTATAAACAAAGTTTGAAATTAAGAGAAACACTAAAAAGTCTGAAAACTTACCAATACCATCTGACATTGATACATAAAACTGATAGATGGCAAATGTATCATTTCACTCTCATTCACAAATAGCTCAATTAGCTCAATACCATGTTCAACTATAATAAAACGCAATCATTGAGAACAAGAAAACAAAATTTTCCGCGCGCGGCGTTCTGAATTCAAACTTTATGACAACTGCAATTAATGTTTTTGCCTACGGATATGAATAAACAGCAACAGATATAGTTTTGTTATTTTACACTTTGTCAGAAACTTATAATAATAATAATAAAAAAAATACCATACACTTAATACATTAATATTTTATTAATTTATTTTAATTTACACGCCAAGATAAATTATATTGTGAAAATACAAAATCTATTAGGCAGAATAGGACAAACCGTCGACAAAAAATACATACATGTGATAATTATTTCATCTATTTTCAGTTTGAAGCTCATATTTAAATAGTAAAAAAATAATTCATGAATTATACTTATAATATCTACCTATGTGCTTTTTAAAAAAATGCCAAAATAAATAATATATTGTAATAAATACAAAATCTATTTGGCAGAATAGAACAAACCTTGAATAAAAAAGTATTGTTATCCTTTTTTTTTATTTAATATATTCTCCTTTTTATTTGTACTATATATTAATATTTAATTTAATTATAGTTTTAAGTACTTAAAATTGTTTTATTCTAAAATGTATTTATTACTGTAAACATACATACGTACATACATAGTCTCACGCCTATAACCCCGAAGAGGTAGGCAGAGGTGTATTTCTACACTACACTTTTCGCCAGATATACTTTAGTCCCACGTAATAAAGGGCGAGCCTATTGCCGTACCGGGCACATTTCCAGACTTTAATACTGTAAAATGCTTCATAAAATAGTATATACATTTTATAACTAAACTATTTTCAGTTTGCCAGTCTATGGGTCTGTATCAATATTATTGTGGTAAAAAGGGATAACAATTTTTGCTTCACGTATTTTACTTAGATAAAAATTAAAATTTATGGACAATTCATAATACAGGTATGTATATTTAACGTTTAAATAAAGAATGCCAAGATAAATGCATTGCAGAAAATACAAAATGGGAAAGGCAGAATAGGACAAACTTTTAACAAAATGTATATACATGTAATAATAACCTCTTTTCAGTTTGAAAGTCTGTGGGTCCATAACCAAAAAGTATACAAATACAACGTAAGATCCATAACCGTAAACTAAACAGTAAATAAATATTGTATACGTATACGATGTTATGCATGTGTGTGTGCGAAATCTAAGGTAGTAGTGGTATCGCTTATTTTCATTAAAATCATATATTTCTAATGCATATTAAATAAAAATATTAGCATTTTTCACACCATCTACATGTAAGCAATCAGTGTGCCAAATTTCATAATCCTTCGTTCGCGCATTTCTCGTAAAAAGGGATCACAAAATTTCGCTTCACGTATTAATATAATAGATAACACATGACTTTTTTATAGCGTAGCAATAAAAAGGTGTGCACTCACATGTTATCCGTTATATTTAATTTTTTGGTTCTTGGCTAGACTAATGCTTTCTAGTATACATGCCTATATCCCGTACTTTGACATACTAAGCTTTTTTTTATATAATAGGAAAGTAACATACAATATTCGATATAAGCGCACTGGTGAACTACGGCACAAAAAATCTCTTGACACAAAAGTTTGACACATTTACCAATTAAATACAAGAACGAATATTGTAAAAATGAGAAGATATATGTACTTTTGCATCTTAGTAAAATGAAAGTGACTTTTACTTTTTGGAGCACTCTTTTTAGGTACCTGAGTTTTAAAAATAGAACTAGTTAAATAATATTAAATGAGCCTCTGGCCAATGCTTAATGAGTTTATGCAAAGTCAATAGTAGTATTTTTATATGTACATTGTACATAGTACGAAACATAAATAAATTAACTAGAAACGGTATTTTTAGAGCTGTACTTATATTAAGATCAATTATAAACTGGCCGAAACCTCAGGCCGAAAAAAAGGAGGCCAACAAATTTTTCACAGAGCGACTGCCTGTGTGACCTCCGCAACCCTAAGGGATAGCGATATTCCATGGTTTAGACCAGTGTCAGTTTATTTAGAAGGTACTGACGCCCTATAACGACTGTCAAAGATCTTCATGACAGCTGGGACCGACGGCTTAACGTGCTCTCCGAGGCACGGAGCAAGCGATAATTAACAATTGAATACGCACATAACACCGAAAAGTCATTGGTGCGCGCCGTGGATTCGAACCCGATACCCTCTGCATGGCAGTCTGTTGGTATATCCACTAGGCTATCGCTACCGTGTAAGATCAAATGTATGAGTCTATAAATAATCTATGAGTAGCATTGGTGGAGCAGCGATAGCCCAGTGGACCACTGGGCTATCGCGATCGTACACCACTGGCAGTGGTGTACGATCGCGGTCTGAAAATGTTTACCACTTTTCAAATTACATTCTTTGTCACGCTGGGTGCAACAAGGTCTAAAATGCTATATCTGAGTACTTATTACTTTACAATCATTGGTAAGGCATCGATTCAAACAAAAAGAGTATGAATATTTTTAGGTCGATGAAATAATTTGACATAATGACAGTATTGCGTTTTATTCTGCTGTAAAAATTCTGTATTTTAATAATATTATAAAAACCAATGATTTCAAAAGGAAGTAATATATAAGTCAATGATAAAACCAATTAATATATAAGTCAATGATAAAAACACTTACTTATTGTAATAAAATGGCAAGTTTAACGGTGCAACAAAGAGCTGAAATAATATTGCTTCGTGAAGTTGGCTTAAAAGTAAGTGCTATTTCACGGGAATTAAACATATCTCGATGGACTGAGGTTTTGGATTCGGCGTCACGGCGAAGAAGGGCAAATTACAGATCACAGGAGCAATTAAGGATGTCGGCCAATACTAACCGCCACGCAAATAAGGCAAATGGTCCAAAATTATGAAGAAAACGGCTTCACACCAACTCGTCATTTTGCTTAGCTGTATAATGTGTGTCCTCGGACAATTCGACGTGCTTTGCACCACGCGGGGCTCCACTACAAGCACCATGCCATTAAAATCGAGCTAAAATCTCACCACAAGACTGCCCGCCTAAATTTTGCAAGACAATATATTGATTTTGATTGGTTGAATGTAATATTTACCTACGAAAAAAGCTTTAAATCTAGCTAAATCGGTAGATTAACTTTATGGCGGTATAATTGCACTCGATATAATGAAGATCATATAGTACCCCATAGTGAATCTGGTCGAATTTTGGTCAACTTCTTGGGGTGGATGAGTCACGACGGCGTCGGAGAACTAGCATTATTAGACAATAGGGCTACCGCAAACAATTATGTGTCTCTTCTGGAAGAGGTGATGCTGCCTACTGTGCGCGTAGTTTACCCTCCAGCAGACTTTCCACACGTAAATTACGTGCAAGATAATGCACCAATTCACACGGCTCGTGTTACTACGGCGTGGTTTGAGATGCACCGTGACATTCGCCGCATTCAATGGCCTGCTCGGTCAGCAGATTTAAACCCCATCGAAAATCTGTGAGGCGTAACAGTTCAACGTTGGGATTGCCAGTCGGAAAGTAGCCCTGAATCTCTTAGAGCAAATTGACTTTAGACTTGTGCGTGCGCCTTGTTATTCCATGCGCGATAGATTACGTGCCGTTGTGACTGCTGAGGGAGGCTATATTCGTTATTAAAACTTTGATTAACAAAAAAATATGTGTTGAATTTATTTTTGATTATTTCTGCCAATTTTTTTATAAACCACGATTCGCCTGGTTAAGGGCGCACACTATCTAAACAAAAGCTCACTTTTGTGATCGGCATGCCCTTTAACGTGACTAGCGTACCATTCACTATCATTATAGCTCACAGTCTGACCGCGCCCTGATTTTCGCTAGACGATATCATCATCATCATCACCCTAGCATTTTCTTATTTGCATCCCAAGCTTGCGCTTCAGAGCTCAGGGCCTGCTATTACTGGTCTATCGAGATTTGACTGAATATCAGTTTTTACACGGAGCGACTGCCATCTAACATCATTCGAAGGTTAGACCAGTAGTCAGTAGGTATATTTGAGGGCACTGACTTTCCACTAATGCCTGCCATAGATCATGACAGACGGAACTGCTTAACGTGCATTCTGATGCACGGGGGTGAAACACCGCCAACTTCGGGCTAATTATTAAGAACTTCTTGACAGAAATTCCTAATAATTTGTCACTAAGAAATTCTTAACAGAAAACCTTAGCAACATTTTCCGAGCACGACCCGCGAATCGAACCCGTGACCTCATGATCAGCTGTCGTATACACTATATGTCGTATACAATAAAAACATAACTGGCGAAATGTGGGTGTGTAATACACCTCTGCCTACCCCTTCGAGGATAAGAGGCGTGAAGTTATGTTATGTTATGTTATGAGTAGCATTGGTCTTATTACAGGTACTAGACATAAGACTAATAAAATATAAATAAACGTCAAGAAAATGTCATTCCTTCCATTTTCACAAAATAATATGAACTCAGCAATTAACAAATTTAAGGATATTTTTCGCAGTTATAATTTGCTTTGCCAACAGGATTCATTCGGTCAAAATAAGTAAACTTCTTTTCACAAAGAAGCAACAAATTTAATACCGAGAGATTAAGCTAAATCCTAAATATTAAATAACTGTCAACGAAATTCACTTTAATGTATTACGAAATTTTTTTTGCACAAACAGAAAAACGACAAATGAATGTTATCCTTTAAGTTGAACGAAATAACTGAAAGTCGGATTATCTTAGACTTCATCTTAGAAGTGCCCCGCACTGAAGAGGATTATATTTTTTTTAAAGTCAACAATTTTGAAAATTTTCTACTTTTATTCACAATATCTTGGTCGTGGTTTAAACTGCCCTCGTTTGGCAAGTTGTTTATCTAATAAATCATATTTATGGGACTGCTAGGATAGGAAATCATACTAGGAACTACATTACACTGAAAGTAGAAAATATAGTATTTTGTGTCGCAGCTTCAAGGCAGTGAAAATGAAGTTTTCTTCTTGAAAATGCTTTATAGTGTAGATCTCTCGATTTCTGTTACAGAATAGTACAGTGAGAATGGCTCTGACCTGAACACAATCGATGAGTGTGAGAGTGGCTAGGCTACTCAAAATGATGCTGAGGGAGCAAAGAGAGTAGATCCTCCCAGTATTATAAGCGTGAAGTAGGTTCAATATTGTCAGTGATGGCGACACTCAACCTGCTTCTTCTTCTTGGGTAGATAGTTAGCATTCCTCATTTCATCTCGTTCTATTTTGCCTCTACATGCAAAATGTAGGTATTAGATTGTGACTTCAATCGGTCAGTGGTTCGAAAAACTTTTCTGAGAAAAGCCAAGTGATCTCCCGTATACGAAGCGTAGATAGACGCGGCACGTGGATATTATTATGTTATGGGTCCGCAATGAATTGGATTAGTGTGTATATATTGGATATAGCCCCCATAATATTTTAAAGCAGGTGTCCATGGGCGGCGGTTATCCATCAAGTAACGTGCTTGCTCGTTTATCTCCCTACGTAACAAAAAAATCCATAATAGCTAATAAAGTTTTAATACACATAACACTTACGAAAATTAAAAAATACACATATTTTTACCACACATAAAATTTGGTAAAGGTTAAAAGAAGAAAACCTAAAATTAAATTTTCAGTTAATTTTATTAAAACTGTCTTATCCGCTTGCTTTGTATTTTATAGGAACATAAAAATCGCTATAAATTATGCTTTGAAGGAAATTGCTTGGTTACCTTTCCATGTTTGAAAATTGTGTATTCAAGAACCTGGTCCTATCATAACTGTTCGTAATATTTTTAATGGGTACTTAGACTGTGGTCCTGTGGGAGTGCGGTTCTTAAGCGAACGAAGTTTGCAAAGATTCAAGATTAGTTGGATAGTTTTCTTAATTTATTTATGCTAACTAATGTTGTAGAGCGTATTTATGTTGAGAGATTTTTGCATAAAGCAAGGCACACGTTGTAACAAGTAATACTCTGAATATCATTGCGATTCGAATGTGACTTTCGATTGCAGAGGGAATCTCTTCAAATTTATACTCACGCAATCACAAGTAGCATTGTAAGCACAGTGGAACAGCTACATGCAGCTAAGCCAAACAAGAAGCCAGCAATACGAGATGCCAAGTCGAAGTATCAATACAGATATAAAATATGATACATTATTATGCATTTTGATTTCAAATTCTCGCGACTATTCAAGTCATTCTGGAGACAGAGTTAAAGAGACTAAAGAGAATTAAGTAAATTTCGGAGTGGTCGCTATTGTAGTATTATTCTAAATTACTAAAATATTAAAATGAAGTAATAAAGTTTGAATTAGTAATAGCCTAAATGCAAACCGAATTTCAAGACACACTATAATACCTCTCAGAACCTGTAGTATTTAAAAGTACCTAGGACGATAGTGATATAAAAAAACTAGCAAGCTAATCGGGCAAGTCAGTAATAATACCCAATTTTCTTGACTTCCATATTTGTTTCAGAAATGATCACAGTTTTCAGTCACTCCTTATAATAAACAAAATTTCGACTACATAATTACTTGAACTACTTTTTGCGAGCTAGTTAATTAGTTAAAACAAATTATAATAACAATGATAGGAAAATAAAATGCAAGCAATATTAGTATGACTTGTGTGTAGACGGAACTAAGCCTTACCGTATACAGCGCTCCTTGAGTTATATAACGGAAGTTGATCATACAACACCGATGATATAAACTTGTCGATACAGTATTCCTAGGGTATCGTCCTCACTTTTACTAACTAACTAGACTAAGAATTTGTCTTTAGCCTTTCTTTTTTAGTATTCGGCCATTCTTTCGTTTAGTCTATCTTAGAAAAATACTAAAAGCCTTTTATAGGCATACAATGTAGTTAAATAAAACCTAGAAAGGGATAGGTTTGAATGGCACCGAATAATTTAAGTAATTTGCCCATCTAGGGACCAGGACTACCCGGTTTGGGTGATATAGATGCAGGTCTATTGCTTACATCTATACCCACTAAACCGGATAGTCTTCCGGAGTGTATATCCAGACATAGCTCCAAAGTAATGCAGTCTCCGTCTTACAGTAGACGTAAAGTCGTAGGGAAAATAACATGTGACTACTTTTTAAACATGCTACACATTTGTTGTTTTTATGGATAAAACAATTGACTCGTGTATAGAAAATTTAACTAAGGTGCAGTGATGATTTCATTCACTAGTCTATAATAGAGTCATCCCATTTCATCTTTTCAAGAGTCGATTGAGTGTTTCACATAAACGCAGCCTTAGAATATGTCAGCAGTAAACCAGGTTATACAAGTATATACCACGTAGTCTGGAGTTGTTGTATCGTTAGATACGTGCGGAAAATGTTGCAGATCGGTAGAAGCAATGATTATATTAAACATAGATAGTATTCAGTAGTTTCAGTCTTTCTTCATTGGTATATTTTAAGTAATCATATCATCAGTGACTACTACGACAGATTTCTTTGCTCTGAGATGGGGTTATTTGTTCAACTTCCATATCAATCGTCATGTGCCCTGTATGTGTATAAACTAGCCCACTGCTGGGTACGAACCTCTTCTCTCTTTTGGCTCACAGTCTACCACTCTGGCTAAGTACCGGTGGACAGATTTTACATGTTAATTATGTAAAACTGTCAGACATGCAGGTTGCCTAAGGATGTATTTCTTCACCGTTTAGTGAGCTATAGTTATCTATTTAATACGCACATAACTTCAAAAAGACAGTGGTGCTGGTTTATATCATGGGTTTTTACACGAGAACCGATGCAGTGTTTTAGTCTCTCCAGTAGGCTATCGCTGCTTATCCGTATACATTTTTAAATTTTACACTACATTGTTTCATCAATGTTTTAACAGATCTTAATTACGTTACTTATTAAGTGGTCAGCCATTACGACCGTGGTCGAAGGCACGAGAGGTAAAAGAGTGGCATCACTGGGCGCTGAGCTCTATACCAACTATTTCCACTTATGGCCTTAAATTTATTATTTCGGTGGTTTGACACACAACACTAAATAATTTAACCCCGTCAATAAAACTATCTTATGGCCTAAGTTACGAAAGTTATTTTAGTTTTTCAACTTCCAATTATCGTGTTCTATCTCACATTTCACCAAAATACATTCAGACAGCCATTCATTCTTTGTTTCCCACTCAACATTTCCAAGTCACGCACGTAACAGTTCAGCTACAAGCCGCGCCTTACACACCGGCGACATATTTCCATATAATGAATTGTTTCCGCTGTTGAAGCGTCGCACGGAAACCCGCCGGCTCACTGTCATACGAATACGTAATACGGACGAAGGTGGATTGATATGAGTCATTAGTGGATTGAGGATTGAGCTGTTGACTTGTAGGTTCATTGTCAGTGCGTAGCGCTTATACAGTGACTCGTTGTGGCAAAGTTAAGCTCGCGTGCACAGGTCACTACTTGGATGGGTGACCGCGTGGCATTTACTTCAGACCACCACCATGCTTCGGAGGACAAAGGTTCTTGATAAGTTTTGGACAATATACATGCCGTTTGAGACATCAATGTTTCGAGTTATAAGATTGTGGCTCATTTGTGAATTTGAGATTTTAAGTAATCGAGTGAGTTTATAAGTGTTTTATAAGTTGTCAGGTTAAAGGACCAAAAGACCGTATGTAATTTACAGTATGACCAAGAAAATTTATTTTTTGATATCTAGTAAAATAATCTTCGATTTGTGTGAGCAGACGTACATCTCTGTCCATCATACCAATCCTAGCCCTATCATGAACCTTTTAAGCCTACGTTTACTCAATTGCCGTAAAGCCTCTTTGCTATCAGTCCATATCTGCACCCCGACACAAGTTAATTCAACAGGTTTTATTCATGTTAAATGACGGGTTTAAGGTATAAATCTTTTTATAGACCACGGCTGACGTAAGCCAATCGACACGACCGGCTTACAGCGACGATGAAAAGGTATTTAATTAACAAATGTACGGTAAGTATGTAAATGGCACAAAAGTATCAAATCATCCATTTAAGCCAGTTTAAAGTCAACTTGATTTTTGGATTAAGATGTACTTACATAACTCGACGCACGTCGATTCTGCCCTTTTGACGATGCAAAGATTATCCGCGCGCCTCTAGCGGCGAAATTTAGAAGGTGTCTTTGTACGACACTTATGATAGCTTTCCATACAAATTTGCTTCGAGGTTATATAATATAATGTAAGGAGGTTAAGGTGGCAATTGTTTTGAGATCATCTTTGTGTTGCAGAAGAGAGGTATTCGAGCAATAATATGGATTATGGGGATTCGTTGAGGAATCAATTTAAAGAAAGAAATATTTTAACAGTGGCAAATCAGTAAAGTTTAAATCGACGTAAAGTAAAATTACCTAAACTGTTGCGTTTCGTTCGGTGAGTGAGAGTGCCGGAGGCCCTATCCCCTATTCCTTCTCCCTCATCCCACTCCTTATCCTATCCCTTTTCCCAACCCCAAGGGGCGGCAACGCACTTGTGACTCCTATGGTGTTGCTTGTGTCCATGGGCGGCGGCAATTGCTTACCATCAGGCGATCCGTGTGCTCGTTTGCCGCCTATTACCAAAAATAAAGTATATGTATTTAAAAACAAGGCCTCATACTAAAAAAAAAGTTATATTCACAATGTAAATAGTAGAAATAAGAGTAAACAAGTACTTAGTGCCGTTCACACGGCTACAGAAAATAAAAAATCTTTCAAAGGCCAATGTGTACGCTTTTACAATAATAATACAATTTAAAAGTACCAAGCAATATTCAAAATTTAAGTTTCAACAAATTCAAGAAGTTTATAAAACAAAAACTATGTCAAGAAGGCTACTATTCAGTACTAGAATATATTGAAGATAAAAATGCTTGGGATTAACTTGTTTAGTCCCACGGGCTATTTCGTTCTCAATATGTAAAGTGTTTTGTGAATGTGAGCTGTTGTAATAAATAATAATAAGTATTTATTTTCCATATTTAGCGATTTACAGCGATTTACGAGGTAGGCAGCGATAGCCTAGTGGAGATACCAACAGACTGCCATGCAGAGGGTATCGGGTTCGAATCCACGGCACGCACCACTGACTTTTCGGAGTTATGTGCGTACTGAATTCTTAATTATCGCTTGTCCCGTGCCTCGGAGAGCACGTTAAGCCGTCGGTCCCGGCTGTCATGAAAATCTTTGACAGTCTTTATAGGGCGTCAGTACCTCTAAAATAAACTGACACTAGTCTTAACCATGGAATATCGCTATCCCTTCGGGTTGCAGAGGTCAGGTAGGCAGTCGCTCCGTGGAAAAGCTAATATTCAGCCAAATCCTGGGAGGATGATGATTTACCGATTTACAATCAATGTACAGATTAACATTATCACATTTAGTTATATAAATCTCAAGCAATTAGATCCACTGGCACCTAAGCTAAGATCAAACTTGTGTTGTGTATGTCCGTATTGTGCTAGTCTAGTTTAGTGCTTTTATATTATTTTTTAAATAACCATATTAACTAACGACAACATTATGGATAATCCATATATGCAAAATGTAAGGTAGTTACTTAGTTATTTACATACATACATAGTCTCACGCCTATAACCCTGAAGAGGTAGGCAGAGGTGTATTTCTACACCCACTTTTCGCCAGATATACTTTAGTCCCACGTAATAAGGGGCGAGCCTATTGCCGTATCGGGCACATTTCCAGACTCCGTGCTGCTACTGAGAATTTCGTGACAGAAAAACCCAATAACACAGCCCGACCCAGGAATCGAACCCGGGACCTCCCGATCCCACGCGCACATTTATGCCGCGAGACCAACGAGGCAGTCGGATAGGGTTTGATGTCGAGTTTCCCGTCTCTACGCAAAGATGGTATTTGCATCGTGTTATCCCACTGGTGGGGTGGTGACACTTGTATTCTATGCCGTCAACCACACGGACTTAGTTATTTATTTGTATAAAACTGGACGATGAAAAGAGTGGCCCTGAGTTTCTTGCCTAATTCTTCTCAGAGGCTCTACTTTCTGAACAGGCATTTTTTTTCAATGCTCAATAATGTAAATATGCATTTATACTTACTTTTTTTCTTATATTATTATATATATGACGTGTCCGTGACGTGTGTAAATAAACATATTTGAATTTGAGAGCTGTCAAGAGTGTCAAAAGTATTAGTGATCTGTGAAAGAGTCGTACATAGACAACTTCTAAATTTCGCCGCTAGAGTCGCTAGTTAGAATCTTAGCGTCGCTAATAGAACACTGTAACGGTCAGTGGAGTATAATCTAACTCAACTGATCGTTACAGTGTTATAAAAATTAAATTAAGTCCCTGCAGCGTCCTGTCTATCATCGACTAGACTACTAGAGCGTTCGCTAGAAAGATCATGAAAATGTTAATGCTGTTCAAGCTGTTCGTTGTTCAGTTGGGCAACTTAGAAACGGCGAATGCTCGAAATTCAGTTACTAGTGAAAGCTCAAGTGTATCTACGCCATTACGTAGCAATATAGTTCTTAAAATAAAAATATATTACACGGGTTACACTTCTTTCTTTTCACGACTTTAATTCTAATACTAACCTCAGATCTTATTACCAAAAAATGAATTCCTTTTGAATTTGAATAGATAATATATTTATCGTTACAAAAGTAACACTGTATGTACTTACGAGGAAAATATTCCATAAATTGATGTAAGTAAAACGACTCATCCACAAAATATATTAAAATCACTAAACAATAATTCATATTCCCATACTCACTTCATATCTAAAGCGACTAAACGACACATAAAGTACAGTCGCAACATCAAATAATTAGCGAGTGTTAGTGCAAGTGCAGTGGGCACGACTGTACCTAATTAAACCGCTAGCGATAAATCATAATCACATGATTAGGGTACATTTGCGTACACGCGCCTTTAAATTGTTTTAAACACAGGGTTCCGTAAAAAAGCAAAAATGTATGTATAAAATATTGCGTTACTGACTGACTGTCAGACATGTAACAGACAAAACTATGGGATTCATCTCATCATTAGCCTTTGATAGTCCACTGCTGGACTAGGCCTCTCCTTTGAAAGGAGGAATTGGCCTACTATACCACGCTGGCCAAGCGGGTTGGTATAGGGTTTGTATCAAGTTTTCCTTCTCTTGCAGTGCTGTTCTCTGCATACTATGCTCCCTCTGTCGGTTCTTACAACACCCATGGGATGATATGGGGTGGTGACACTTGTATTCTATGCCGTCAACCACACGGACTTAGTTATTTATTTGTTTAAAACTGGACGATGAAAAGAGTGGCCCTGAGTTTCTTGCCTAATTCTTCTCAGAGGCTCTACTTTCTGAACAGGCATTTTTTTTTGTCAATGCTCAATTATGTAAATATGCATTTATACTTACTTTTTTTCTTATATTATTATATATATGACTTTATGACGTGTCCGTGACGTGTGACAATTCGTATTCTTAATCCGTCACCACACGGACAATGGGATTCAAGAACCTGTAATTTAGCGTGCATGTTACTTGGGTGTCGAAATTCCAACAGGATCGAGCAGAAACGGTTAAATAAAAAAATTGATTAAAAATGCTTAGTTGCAACTAACTCAACTCTAATGTAATTTTACTAAATGATTGTCTCCATGTTGACAGATCCAGAACACAAAGTGCAACTAGAGCATTTTATTCCTTGTGTTGTAAGAGAAAAAGAAAAAAACAAATAAAAAAAAACAAATAGTTATACTTGGGAACAGACGGCAAATCTGACATCAAACACTGCACCTACCAATCCATCTAGCCAGTGTGTTATAGAAGACTATTGTTATAGTAGATTTAGTCTACCAGACAACTGAGTTAATACTCACAACGCCATTTGCTTTTGTGACATAGTGGCCTGCGAAATGTTGTTGTGCCTACTTCTGACGCAATTAAGGCCTCAAAAACTTCAACTTTCCTTAGTATCAAAACTCGTTGTTTTCTAAAGTCACTGCTGGTGAACTTGGCTACACAGGTGGTTTCTAGTACTGGGTATAGAGATGTGACTAGATCCAAGCATTATTATTAGAAACTGTTTAATAAAGAAGGCTTTGTTGAAATACATTCTCCAAGTCAAACGTCTGGGTTGCAACCGAAACAGCGCTAAGATAATGATGATGATAACTTCAATAAAGTTTTCGTTTAGGCACAAATTTTGGTTCAACATCATGTAAAAAGAACTACTGCATTACCCGTCCAATTTCAAAACACCCGACGCCTTCCAAAAATATATTCACAGAATAAATTTTACAAGCTGCCAGTGTTTTATCTAGCCTTGCAATATTCTCAAGCGGTCTTCAAGCACGTAGTACAAGGAATACGTGGCGGTAGATGCCAGTGGGAGGATTATTTCTAGGGGCGGCCATGTTAAAGTGTTCTTGGTACGAATTTACTGCCTAACATTGTAAACCTTGTTTAACATGCGTGTTTGGACAAGGTATTACCACGGTAGCTACAGAACTTCATGCTAGAATTTTGGGAATATGAATTTCTGTTAAATATATAGATGTAAACGAATGAGATCTTCGCCGTAGCTTAAGAATAACGGTTAATTTAAATACATTTTTCAGATCGTTTGTATCTTTTTCATGCAGTCAATTACAGATGAGCCGGCGACTTCCTTGAGAGCAAAGTATGTGTAGCATTGGGTAGGCAAAGCCCTGAGGCTTTGCCTACCCAATTTGATACTTCTCTGAGAGAAGTATCAAAGTGATATTTAGAAAACAATGGCTAATGCTAATTATAGTAAAAAAAGATTTTAGAAAGTGGAGCAGAAATAGGTTTCAAAGGCCAAAAATATAATATATAGGCCCAAAATATATAGGCCCAAAAATTGAAAACCTGTGGTTTGCACTTTCAAAATTAGCATGATAAATCCTACCAATCCGAATAGAAACGTTTGTGGATACATGAAAAAATTGTGATGACAGTTTTGTCTAAATAACCAAAACGGTTAAAATATCATCCCGACATTACATACTACCTTCTTTTATCGTAAATATTTCTGTTATCGTTCGGTATTTACTTCAATACTAAATACCGATCGATAACAGAATCATAAAATCACATATTTAGGAAACAAAACCGTGTAAGTAGATAAACCACTACGATATAAAAACCATTTTACCGTGAAGTGGTCCCTCAAAAGCCTTTACAAACGTCATAAGTATTCAGGTTTGACCAAAAAACTTTGTAACTTGCTCAAACCAATATTTACATTGGCTTACCACAAATGTGGACCCCTAAAAACAAATGCACAGCCTACCTCGATTTTCCCCTTATTTGCATACCGTCACCCCGTATATTTACTAAAAAAAAAAAGTCATGTTCTCTTTTTGAAACGTTTTTTATAATTACTGTGATTAATTAGGACCTATTTTCAGTTGGTGTAACCAAATTTCAGAATATGTTCGCAGGTTTTTATAAGGGGAGCGGACAAGGGTTTAATTATACAATTCGTCATTTTTGTAAGACTTTTATGACGTGTTTAAGTTGGGATTTTAAATCAAATATTTAGTTTAGTAAGTATGTTATAGCATGAAACTTTTTTACGCTTGTGCACACATACTATAACGAAAATCATTTAACAAAGTATGATAACGCGTACTTACTACGGGATTTTTTTTTGTGTTGCGGTGGCAAATTTATAAAAAACTACTACTTAGTGGGCCTCTCTTCACCTCCATTGAGTTCATCTGAAATGTACAAGTCCCGAGAAAAGGTCTATCACGGTCTTCTCGCCTTCCCTTAGAAGCAGGTCACGTGAACGTGAATCTACCTCACCATGGCATGCACAACCTGGCCACATGAAACTAATGGTGAAAATGTAAAACTACAAAGATAAAAGTGAAAGAAAAACAGTTTTCTTTCACATTTCGGTCGGTGAATATGAGCAGGTGATCCCTCCCCCTTGTTTTATTTGACTGTGCAGTCAAATAGCGTTGGCGTAGCGTCGAGTACCGTGGGTTCGATACGCACAAGCAACAACACTTTGTGAGATCCATACATTTTTCATTCGAGTCCGGGTGTTCCTTGTGTATGTTGGTTAAATTCCCCCGCGACACAGGCTTTACACCTAAAGTGGGAGTTCTCTTAATTGTCTTTAGTTTGTGACAATGACTTAAAAGTGTTGCCAGCATATTATATCAGAGTTATAAATGATTTAATTAAAAAACGTCGTATGATTTTCTGCCAATCCGAAAAGCGCGCAGGCAAGTAAATCGAAGGTACCTTGCAGATTAAAGACCTACGAAGTATACCTTGCGAAAATTCGTTATATTTACCAATACCTGTAAGGAAAATGAAACTTGCGTCTGTATGCACATTTTTTTTTCATAGCATTAGGCGGCAAACCAGCTGACGTAGTGGTAAGCAATTACCGCCGCCCATGGACACAAGCAACACCACAGGAAACACAAGTGCGCTGCCGCCCCTTGGGGTTGGGAAAAAGAATAGGATGAGGGGGAAGGAATAGGGGATAAGGCCACCGGCACTCTCACTCACCGAACAAAAAGCAACAGTTTATGTACTGTTACTTTACGTCGATTTTCTGTGAGAGGGTAGTACTTCCCCGGTCGAGCCGGCCCATTCATGCTGAAATCAGCGAGGCTCTACTACCGTAAATATCATCAAATATAAACAGTGTAGAGAGCAAACATTTTTGGAGTGCCTAGCTATGAATTTCTGATCGGACTATAAAACCTCTACACATTTTTATATAACTTTCGTTGTTGATAGATAAAGGTAGGTTGTTTTAGAATAGGTAGTTTGTGATTTAGTAACTTTTTACGTAAGGGCTTGGCACCGACTCCAAAAAATTTTGCTCCAATACCAATATTTTTTTGTTTTTTAGTTCCCTAGTGTTTTTGAAGTTGTTTTTTTTTATTTAAAAATAATTTTTATTATTTGCTTTTTAGTGGTATACTAATAAAAAATAGTAATAGGTGGATATGATAGTGTAGGTGGTACATGATGGGGATTCCTTCCTTAGGTGCCTCAATTCTGAAATGTAGACCTGTACCTTTCTGGCAATTTCAAGTATTTTTTGTTTTCAACTAACTGGCCTAAACACATTTATTTCAGTTCCATCATCAGATCCCGGAAATCATCCAATACCAAAGTGTTTGCCAAGACAAAACAAACGAGCCTAAACACGATGAGATTGCGTTATTGTATTACAAAGATCCCATGGCCACCTTCCAGCTCTATCATCAGAGTTTGGTAAACATTCAGCACTAAAGTCCATGTAGAGACGAATCAAACGAGCCCAAACTCAATGGGATTGCGTCTTTGTATTACAAAGATTCCATGGCCAACTTCCTGCTCCATTATCAGACCCTGCAAAACATCCAGTACCAAAGTCCATGTTAAGACGAATCAAACGACCCTAATCTCGATGAGACTGGGTTACTGTATCACAAAGATCTCATGGTTACCTTCCAACTCTATCATCAGACCATGGAAATCATCCAACATCAATGTCTAAGTAAAGACGACTCAAACGAGCCCAAACTCGACGGCATTGGGTTGTTATGGTCAAATCGCTTCAAGTGTGCTTAAAAAATTTGAAAAGTTCCTTCGATTTTTTCGGGATTTCATGATCAGATCCTGACCTGGTGATCATGGGACCAACTAGGAGGTATATACTCTTTAAATCTAAACAAGAATTTTTGAAATCGGTCTAGGCGTCTTTGAGAAATCGGGGAACATACATAAAAAAAAAGATTCCGACGAATTGAGAGTGTTTTGAAGTCAGTTAAAAAAACATTTATTACATCAGAATACTACATAGGCTAACTTTTATTCCAATAGCCGGCTCTCACGAGGACAAGCCGTGAGAGCCGGCCGTAATGATAAATTTAAATCTGAAACCTGTCACTATTCGCGAATATCATTTTCTTACCCCTGTTTGAGATTGAACCAAATGTTTACAAGCTTCAGTATGCCTTTATGCTTTATTTAGAATGTCTTGCATACCTCATACATCGATGTGAAATCTCTATACAGAATACTATATAGAAGGTTGGGTTTGGTTTATTTGTGACGGTTATGAAATGTGCTGCTTAGAAGATTAAATATAAATTAATGAAAGCTTAAAAGCTTTCATTATTTTATACTTAATCTTCTAAAGAATGTAGTTCTGATAATTGAAAGTGTTTGGTCTAGTTTATTTCGTGTTAAGGGGTTTATATAAAAAGAATCGAAAAAAAATACTTTTGACTATAAATGTAGCTTCTCATATGTATGTGTATGTTTATACTATGATAATAAATTGATTAGTGACACGCTTTTGCCTACAGTTTCGTCTGCGGGGCAGGATAAGATTAACGTTTAAAGAATCATCTGATCATCAACATTTATCATCAGCCGCGTAAAAAGTGTACAATGTACATAGTATTATAATAATACTGGGCAGAGGCCTCTTCTCACTACGGAAAGAGCCCATCACTTTAGGCAAGTACGGGTTGGCAGACTTCAAATATCTATCGAGAACATTATAAAGAACTTTGAGACATGCAACTTTCCTAAGTGCTGCGCGCCACGGGTTCGAATCATGGCTAGTCTATCACTGTCTTAATGTCGTTATAGCCATTTAATAACAGGTCTGTGACAAACATATGTACGTACAAGAGTATTATAAATACATATACGAGTATCATATAAAGATAAAACCCCTAATGACCCTTGTCAATAATCGTAAATGCATTGAAATTTATAATTATTGACAGGGTCTATCTATAATAGGGAGACATCGAGGCGCCCTTCCACAACGTTAGATTTGTCGAAATCACCTTATTCCAGAACGATAGATTTGTCCCAATCATAGCATTTCCGCCGAACTCATTTAATCCAACCCATACAATTAAACTTCAATATGGATCCACCATAATATAAACTGACATAAACATTCAGATCCCAACACTAGAGGCTCATAGGCAGTAATCTATTGTTCATCGTGATTAAGGCGATTTAAATAAGCTGAATTGGATGATTCTCGCACATCAATAGATTATGCTCCGGCGGCAATCGGCTGGCAATGCCGGGGTTTATTACATTGTGTGCGCACTAAAGATGTGCAGAACTGAGCAGTGTGCAAAACACATACTAATCGATTTTTTTTTGCTCTGAACCCAAACCGCTTTATTACAAAAGATGGTTTAAATATAAATTGAAAATGTCTTCAAATTGTGTCTGAAACGTGTTTAAATTGAAGTTGTCTCAACTTCCTTAATATAGGCACATCTTTGTAAACCTATTAACTGGAACAAATATTAAAATAAAAAACAATTTCCCTTTAATTTTGCAATCAAGGACTAACTGACATTATATGACCTCGTTTTGTAATAGGCAGTGTATAGTTATTGAAATAATGTGAAGCCTTAATTTTTAAAATCGATTTACCTGTTCCAAATATTACTCAATATCATGCTAAATCCCTTACCACTTAAGAAAATCATAGACGGACTACGGATATTAAACTGTATCATTTCTATCATGGTTCTGAACATTTGCGCGGATTGCCTGCATTATTAGGTACTTAATGTAAGTGGATGCTCCTGTTTCACCATGTCTATTTTCAGGAGGCTAATTAAATGAACATCAAAATTTTACTAGATTATGCTTGAGTATTAAGTAGAGTAAATATATACAAATGACATAGAAGGTGTAACAGTTGCAGCACCTTACAAAATTTAAATTTTTATGTATTATGCAAAACCTGGCGATGAAAAAGAGTGACCTTGAGTTTTATTGCCCGTTCTTTCTCATGGTTCTACGCCCTTGCTTTGCGAACGTGGCAGTAAATGTAAATGTAGAAGCTTTAAGTAATAATTTTTTTAAATTTGAAGTTCATAAGTGTTACTTTGTGATTTATATGAATAACGGATTTTGATTTGATTTGATTTGAAGTCAATAGCCTAGTGGAGATACCAACAGACTGCGATCCAGATAGTATCGGGTTCGAATCCACGCCGCGCACCAATGACTTTTCGATGATATATATGCGTATTACATTGTTAATTATGGCTTGGTTCCTGTTTCGTAGAGCACGTAAAACTTTCAGTCCCGACTGTCTGAAATTCAGTCAAATCTGGTTAGACCAGCAAGCGGACCCCTGGCTTCAATGCGTCATGCAACCGCGTCTCGGATGCAACCGGGATATGTGCGAGGTCATGTAATCCTTACGATGATGATCGTTGAATATGATGAAGAACGTCAATGCTCTAGACACTAAACGATAACCAACTGTTTGCCACAGAAAACAGAATACTTCTTTGAAATCAAACTACGGTCTTAGTTTAAATCGAATGATCTAAAAAAACATTTTTTTTATACTTCTGTTTCGTGGCAGATAAGTTGCTTAGCATCAGCGGAACCGGTTACATAGTTTTGTAGCTTAACTTCATGGTAAAAAAACACCCTAAAGCTCCAAGGTATGCCTTATCCTAAAACCCTGATGGGTTTAGGCTGATGCCTATCAGAACGAAACTCCATAACAGCAAGACTTAAAAAAAACAAAGCTGCAAACGTCGCACCGAAGTTCAACTGAACACAAATAAATCAGTTGGCGTGCGCTGAATCACGTCCGATCTAACACAGCTTGTTATCGCGAGTAAACTTGTTCCTATTCTCGCTTACACTGCGACTAAAAAGTGCGGTGTCGGGAGGACGTTCATTATTAGATTCTACTGTTATACCAGCAAACAGTATCAGTTGGAGTATGAAAGTGACTGAGATTCTGTTTTTTATGGCTTGGGGATTTGGCCTTTGGCACTGAATATTCTCAGCTTGGACACGTACAGTTGTTATGTGTTGTATAAGTTTTGCGGTTGTACATTCAGATTTAGTACTAAGATTTGTTTATACTTAAAGATACCATCTAATCGCAGTTTTTCGTTAAACTAAGACCGATGCAGGCAATGGTGTTGAATGTGGAATGTCTACCACAATTAGTTGTTCTTTTTTGTAAATCTCCAAATTGATCACTAATTGTTGAGCTTGACTATGATCATAGCAACTCCTTGAAGCTATACTTCAATGCCCAATGTTGCTCGAAACCTCACTCTCGAGAAAGCGACCGTTACTACTCGGTCATGTTTGTGCAGTTTAGTACCAAGTGATCTGGAGTCTCCTCGACCTCCATTCAGCAGTATATTGTATAGTTTTTTATGACAGAAAAACTAACGCCCTATGTTGCATTTGCAGGTTTACACGTTAAACTTACAATTAAGGTTTATCGCCTATTTAGCATAATATATGTATACTTTACTCCTGTTCCTAAACACTACTCGTTTGGGCTATTCTAATTTCTTTCGTTTCATAAAAGATTTTTAAATTCCAAAGTCGTTTCTTCAAAGACGCCACGTTTTACGATACCACCTAATTCCCTATTTCCCTTGAAGAATTTCTTCATGCGTAAGAAATACGTTCCTTTAACACCTATTCTTTGCCTTTTCCCAAAGTTTCCTTGAAGAAAAAACGACCCCCAATAAATTCCTTACTCAGGGTTGTAACAGGTCATTGAACCCGAAGGTAAAATTGTTACTGTAGACTATTATCGTACGTTTTCAATTCTCTCAGAGCTTATTACTTCCACTCAAGAAGAATATTCTCATAAGTATCTGTCCAATATTAAGAGGAAAATGACTTGTATTTCATGCCGTCATATTTTTATGTAGGTATTATGTGAAGTACTGAGTAATGGAAACCAGTTAAGGGTGAAATTAAGACGTCGTAAGATATCTGTCAGGCAGCAATAGCCGAGTTGTGACGGACAGACTGCTACGCAGAGGGTCTCGGGTTCGAATCCACGGCACGCACCAATAACTTTTCGAAGTTAAGTGCGTATGAAATTGTTAATTATCGCATGCTTATCGGTTAAGGAAAACATCGCGAGGAAACCTGCATGTCTGAGAGTTCTCCATGATGTTCTCGAAAGACATGTGAAGTCTGTCAACCCGCACTTGGCCAGCGTGGTGCAGAAGGGCAAGGCCATAGGCCTTACCCTTCTCATAGTGAGAAGAGGCCCGTGCCCAGCAGTGTGACAGTATAAAGGGCTGATGATAAGATATCTGTCTATAACTACATAAAATATGATGAATAGAAAAAAAAACAGTTCATCATCGTTCTAGCGCTAATTCAGTTCAAGAGCCTTGAAGGCTGGGGTCCGCCTTCTTGTAATCTTAATATATAAAATCCTTGCGTTACTGACTGACTGACAGACACGCTACAGCCGAAACCATTGGGCGCAGGAAGCTGAAATTTGGCATGTGTGTTCCTTGGGGACCGTAGGGGTGCACTAAGAAGGGATTTCCCGAAATTCCCACGGGATCGGGCAAAAACAGCTTAATTAAAACTATGTGCGGGCGTAGCTGCGGGTGTCCTATAGTAGATTAATAAGATTTGCCATTGAGCGACTGCTGCCTGAGCTTCACAACCCATAATAATAGCCATATTCCATGGCTATTTAAATATATTATGTGTATTCGTTATTTAGCAAAGTAAAACTTCTAATTTATTACAAAATTAACATACGGGAAAGTGCTTCACCAGCGATTAAGTTAATAATTCTGAAGTTGATATTCACTACACATTCAAGGCATTTTTGCAGCGACAAGTCTACGAATTTAAACCCATCCATTTTGGAGTTCATGCAATGGAGACGTACGTCTTAGCTGAGTTTGCCTACTTAAACTGATTGATGTACGCCTACGTCATATCAAGAACAACATGATTAAACACGAAAATAGCACTTTGTCTAACTAATAAAGATGGGTCAGAAGATAGGCTTCAACCAACGGCTGTAATGCCCTTGTAAATTCTCTATATCTATACGTTGATGTCTACAATGTGTCTGACCTCCAATATTTTGTGAGTTTATATTTTACAAGGCATTCTCTATGACTTCTCTCGTCCTAAATTTTATTTTAGAAACTTTGGACTACCGGTTGGTGCCGCGGGAGTGTAAGCGACTGTTACGCCGAAGGTCGCGGGTTCGATTCCCGCTCAAGTCAAACATTTGTGTGCATGAACATGGATATTTGTCTTGGTCTGGGTATTTCTATGTATAATATTTATGTATTTACAAAAAGAAGTATATATGTAAGTTTATCCATTATCTAGTACCCATAGTACAAGCTTCTTCTTAGTTTGGGCCTAGATGGTGTTGTGTGAATGTTGTAGATATTAAATATTAAACTAAAATATTTGTTGCGTATGCCTCTCATTGAAGTCGATCTTAGCACGTATCCATATCATAAAAGAAACCCATTGTCAAAAAAAGCCTTTGTAAAAATTACAAATACCTCAATCCAATAAAAATCAAATCAAATCCCTGAATCTAACTTGTAGGCAGCGATAGCCGAGTGGATATATCAACAGACTGCCATGCAGAGGGTATCAGGTTCGAAACCACGGCGCTCACCAATGAATTTTCGGAGTTATGTGCGTATTGAATTGTTAATTATCGCTTGTCCCGTGCCTCGGAGAGCACGTTAAGCCGTCGGTCCCGGTTGTCATGAAGATCTTTGACAGTCGTTACAGGGCGTCAGTACCTTCTAAAATAAACTGACACTAGTCTAAACCATGGAATATCGCTATCCCTTCGGATTGCGGAGGTCAGACAGGCAGTCGCTCTGTGGAAAAGCTAATATTCAGCCAAATCCGGATAGACTAGTAAGCGGACCCCAGACTGAAACTGGGATAACGCTAAGAGAAAGAAGAAGACTGAATCTAACTTCAATGTTACTCTCTACGACGATACTGAAATCAAGACATACTTTTGATACATTAGAGACGATAATCCTTTATCAGCTCACCATTGAAAATAATATATAAATCAAACAAATTCCTTATATATCACACATTCTAAAGACCTAAAAATCCCTAAAACATACACTCATAATCTTTATTCAGCTTTTAAAACCCATCATACGAGGATATGTGTGAAATTTTAGAAATCGCCGCCATTGTGAACTCGGACCGAATCGCTTATGATAAATTTATTGCTATTCTAAGTACAATAGATGCTTTGTGAATTTGATTAATGAAAGTTTTAAAAAGCCCACCCCTAAATGGCAATAAAAAAATATGTCACAGGCAGATTCTTTCTGTGAAGGTGATAACAGATTTCTCGGTTCGCTGATTAATTGATATGAATCGTGTGTTGTAAAATATCCATGAAATGACAGTGTGAAACGGTGGGAGCTTAGGCGGGTATTTGATTTGAGTGGCTCTGCTTCTGACTGGGTGTGTTGACGATATATCGTGACGTGTTTATTATTTACACGTATGAATTGAATAGAATGCGCAAAATGTGAGCTATGGTCCTTTGTCTATTTATTGTTGGTACAAAGAGATTTTTAGTTTTAATTTATTATCTTATGTTTGATAATACGCCTTATTTTCTCTACACTTATTTTGCGAAATAATTCATGCTCTCGCTGACAATTGTTTGTCTTGAGCAGAAAACCCACGACCTTCGCCATGTCAGTCTATACGACTGACTTGCTATCGCGACATCACCAGGTCGTCGAAAGGTCGTCAGTTGGCTCGTGTTCTCCATTTCATAGAATTTGACGAAACGATAAGTAGTACCACCCAATGAAACAGCAGCATAGACTGGGCTTTCATTCGAATGGATGACATTTAGCGCTTAACGCACGTCTGCCGGATTGGCATAAACCGATTGTGGATTCATCGTCTTTCTGTAGCTTTGATAGCGGACGGTAAACGTGAGAGGGCGTTCAGGTGCGTGAATATTTATTTACAGTGATTTTGATCATATTACGTTGGTGTTTCCTGCTAAGAAATTAATTCTCATACCTATATAAAATCGCATGTCACAGTGTTTGTTAGTGAACTCCTTCGAAACGCCTTGACTGTTTTTATAAAGACTTTTTGTATATTTAGTAGGTCTGAGAATAGATCGTAGGCTATTTTATTTTCCTTTTTGGAAATTTTTATTTTGTATGATTCAGTATAAAAACCCTAAATGCGTTTGCTAGTCATTCTATGAACACGTAAATTAAAATGAGGTAATTTTTATCATCAGTCTGTTGTTTTCGCGGTTTCGTCCAAGACTTGAAGCGCCCGAAATCTGCTCTCTCGTCCCATATTTTACAGATTTTTGCTTTTTTGATACAGCAAATATCGTCCGACTTTTCAAGTAACATTCATATCTTATAGTCTAGTAAACCAGTACCAGGATATTTGGCAGTACTTATTTACCAGATGGCATAAAGTATGTACTGAATCATGCGGAATTCGACAACACTCACACAACTTAGAACATTCAGCAGTTGGTGTGGGTCCGAACCTGAAACTCTGCATTGCAAGTTTGGTCATACTATTAGCGCTACAAATACCTAGACCATTCCTAAAATTTCTTTCTTTTCACGAAGCTTCTGCTATTTAAAAGGTAAATTATTTTCCAAACATTTCCACCTTAGCATTAAACCCAAACATCCGTTGGCAGTTGCCTTTATCGTCCAATTAGGCTAATAAACGATCTAAATAGTTAGTAGGTTAAAAGCATGCTCGTCTCAATTAGCACTGCCAAGTAACACTTGACGTGAAAAAATTAAGCCACTGTGTAGATCCGTTTACACTGCGCACGACTCATGACCTTGAACCAATGACATTGGCTAATATATAAGCTGAAGTCGACCTTAGAATGTGGTGTAGGGTTTAAATGTCAGTAGTAGCAAGCGTTTTTTCATGTAAATTGCCTGTTAGTTTGGTAGTTAATAACAGACCGCTGATACTGCGCTTGTGGACTTGATTCCCACCCTAGACAAGTTTTGGTGCAATAAGCACGATGCAATCCTTACTTGTGTCTGAGTGTATATACACCGCTATATTTTAATTAGTGCAAAAAATTTAACAGGGCACTAAGTATCTTTAACTGATCATATTTATGTAGTTGAAAAATAAAAACACTAAGTCCCAAAACTGTCTCAAAACTGTTCACAAAAATACGTGATAATTGGTAAATGCAATACTAATACTATGACCGACCCGTGTACTATCATAGTAAAATTAACCATTGCTAAATTAACCCCCCCTCCCGCCCCTCTGCGCCTGCGCCACGCCCCGATGATGCGACAAACAGTACTAAATTGTTAGCTAAAGTGAGCGTATCTAATTTCGTTGAAAAAGTTAATTGTTTGTCTACGTTTGCCCGACGCGATGGCCTATCATATCAGTTCATATCACGGGAGTATGTAGCTATGCTTCGTGCGTACTTTTTGAGTGGAAAAATCGCGAATTCAGCTGTGTACCCATGGACATCGTATTGTGAGTGTACAAAAGTGATCGGGTCAGTGTCAAACAATTAAAACAGTGCATATTGGATGCTTTTGACAACGGTGGTGGACATTTCGAAGGACAATGGAAATACTTGTAAGTTTAGTAAATAATAAGTACTTAAGTAAATAATAATTTGATGCGGGCGGCTCAAAATCGGTCTGTGTTCTCCACACACCTTGAGGAAGGCCTATGTCCCACAGTGGACGTCTCTAGGCTGACATGTTGATGATAACATAATTTGTAAATAGCAGATGATTCTAAGTTCATAAATACGCCAAAATTACTCTTTTCTTTTAGTCCAGAACACCTTCCTTTATTTTGATATTTGTTTGCTATCTAATTACATATCTCCGTATTTAATTACTTGTTAAATGCTCTTTATTGATATTATGAAATTCTTACGTCGCATATATGATAATAATATCTTCGCTAATCTGTCCTTAAAGATTTTGTACTAATTAAAAAATAGTGGTGTATTTTACGACAACACTTTCTCCTCGGCGCCGCTCATGTGGTTCTGTTTAAGCCCTTTTAGGTTGGGCATTTCCAACAATCCTCTCAAAGGAACACACATGCTAAATCTCAGTTTCTTGCGCCCAGTACTATCGGCTATGCGTTGTCTGGCAAACGGTCAGTAACGCAATAATATTATACATACATATAATTATATAGACTATATTGTTAATCAGTCATCTAGTAACCATACGAATGAACGACAGTTTTTGCCAGGTTTAAGGGGAATATAAGAGCTATTTTGCTGTCCCTGTCGGATTGTATATGTCGGCGATATGCCAGGGTTATGGTGTCCAGACTCCATTATAATAAAAACACTCACGTAATGTTACTTGGTTTATTTTCAGACGATTATTAGCACAGAATTGAATTAAAATGTGACCTACAGTCTTTTTTATACACTAACCGTCATTACACTTAAATGTTTAACAACTGCCACTTCCTTTTCAACATTTAATTGAAATTACTGTACAGTCAATTATAAACTAATCAGAAATCGACATTAATATTGTAATGAATTTTGCACAACACCAAATGATTTATTTTACACGAATAACAAATTTATTTTATTAACTAAACGCTGCTTTACTACATTGTCAACAGATGGCGCTATCAACAGGATGCAAATAAAAACGCATGTTATTTATTACCGTAAAAATAAGTGTCAGAATAATGTTACTTAAAACTAATTGATTTTACTTTCAAAGTTTCTGGAGTTATCTTAATAACTAAGCGATAAATTAAATATCCAATCTTTGTAAAACAGTTAAGCAGCCAATACATCATCTAAATATTGTAAAGTAGCGAAGTTCTCAGTTCTGTGTTCACAAATAGTTATTTAAATATCAATCTTAAATATTATTAATATTTTCGTAACAATATAATCATTATATATTAATTTGCGCCCATATATACATAAGAAAGAGAAGCGCGACGACGACGGGACGTTCAGAACTCTTTACAAACCATAACATAAATTAATTACAGAAAATGTTTTGATTGGATTACAAAAATAAAACAGTATGTCGTTAGTATGTTGCTTGTTGAATAATTTGTCAAAAAATCAGAATTATTGTATTTTAATATGGTTTTTATTCGTTAAAAAAATTGTAAAGGTCCTTCTAATCTTTTTGATTTTTTCCATCGAATAAAGTTAGTTGGATCTCCACCTTGTCGTTGTGGGGGGGCTCAGTAACCGTGGTTAAGTCACCCACGGTGAAGCTAAGCGAGATCCCAGGAGTGGACGCTCCGTGTGGGCTTGACGGAGGCCTGCGCAGGATGCGTCCAATGGTGCGGGTGCGAGGGACAGTTGTTCTGTCCCTCGCAGTCGGGCGCGGTCGCGGGAGGAGAGGTGTGTCGGTGTTGCGTTGCCGCGCGCCCTATCTCCCGCGACCAAATGGGGGCGCACCATCGTTGCGTCGCGGTGGAGCCGCAGAGGAAGAGGAGATGCGGTGTTACGTTGCCGTCCTCCCTATCCTCTGCGGCCGCTGGGTATTTTGGCGGCGGAGCCCAACACCTTCAATCGCCACCAAGGGGGTTTTGTTCGGGGCCCGCCTGACCATCTGGCGGGCCAATGCCCGTCGGGGGGTGGCGAGGAATGCTTATGCGATACCCTACCCTCCGACACACGGGTACATGAGGAACACGGGTTGATTTTTAGTCAGTAAGAGTCTGACAGTCCCCTTCACACTTCCCCCCCAGGGCGGAGGGACTCCATGAGGATTTTCCAACCAGACACCAAAAAAAAAAATACAAAAAAGGAAACGTAACAAGTATGTAATTAGCGCCTCAGATTCACTACACTCGGAATTGTACCATGTGGAACAAACATCTGTTTGTTACACACTTACACGCAAATATTACTGAACTGATTTTGATGAAACTTGATAGACATAATTAATATAATTATCTCAATACACTACAAAGATTAAATTTTGTCGCGTAAAGCGACACACACGCAAGCGAAGCCGCGCATACAGAAACTAGTATAATTATAACTTCGAATTATTCAGTTACATAATGCCAAGTAAGCTAATGTTCTAAAGTGGCACACAGCCAAGTAAACCAATATTCTTCAATTTCCAAGAACTGTGTCGAACAACTAGCTTTAACTACAATAAATCGTCTACTAGATTAGTAGAAATACACTATTACTTGTACCTGGAGTTTCAGAAATGATCTCTCAAGAGATAAACATTAAAGTTTAGCCATCTTTCCAACACTTTCCATCTTCAGTTACTTTATATAATATCTGTTGAGAAATATTCTTAACAACTTGGATATTCAAGTTAATCAATCAATCTATTTTTGTATTGAAAGTAATGACTGCCTCCCTGGTCCAGTGAATAGCGTATGCGACTGCTGATCGGAGGTCCCGGGTTCGATTCCCGGGTCGGGCAAAAGTGTTACTGGGTTTTTCCGAATTCTCAGTAGCAGCACGTAGTCTGGTTATGTGCCCGGTAAGGGCAATAGGCTCGCCCCCTATTACGTGGGACCTAAAAATTCATGGCGAAATGTGGGTAATATGACACCTCTGCTTACCCCTTCGGGGATGCAGGCGTGAGTCTATAAATAAAATTAAAAAAGAGTTATAATATGAATAGACTAGCCGTTACCCACGGTTTCACCCGCGTCCTGAGGGAACTACTTCGCGTACCCGAAAAACCCAATTATCTTACGGACCCCTATCTTTTCGAAAATAAAATATACCCTATATTAATCGCAGATAATGTAGCTTTCTAATGGTGAAAGAATTTTTTAAATCGGTTCAGTACTTTTTGAGTTTATTCATTACAAACAAAAATATAAATTTTTCCTCTTTATAATATTAGTGTAGACTTCTGGTTATGTACTTGTATACGTAAGCACTTTTATTTATATAAATAGGTACTTTATGTTGCCTGTGGCTTCTGATAATATGAAAAAATGTATTCTTAGTTATTTAGAGATAAGCTATAAGGAAGAAGAAGAAATCAATTACTATTCAACGAGTAGCAAAATCTTTAAAAAAAGACAAACAAAAATCAAACCTACATTGTTTCTACCTGCCTCGGAGGCAGGTACAAACAATGTAGGTTTGATTTAAAATTTCCAAAAGTACTTTGTTTTTAACTGTATATCTTACCTTTGAGGTTTTCGTTAATTTGAAGCACGTGTACATAAAAACTCGTGAAAGAAACAATAAAACTCACGTAGACGAAAATAACCATGAATACTTCCCTGCCGACAATTTCGTCGTTAATTTAGGAAATCTTGCGAAATAATCGTATCGCATAAACGGTAAAAATATCTAAATCAACTCGGAAAATCCAGCGTCACGTTTATCCGACTGATGGAACCCATAAAAACAGTATTCCGATCAATTATTTTTACATCAGCACCGGAACCATTCCGGACACGATAAAGAATCTCCCGGAAAAATATATTTATTCGGCCAAGCTAACGTGCTCCATAGTTGAGTATTTGCTTGTTTTTTTTGAACCTTATGCCTTTGTTATAAGATTCCCATTTTTAGTGTTGGCATTAAAACTAACTTTGTTGTGGATTGCTTGGAACTTTGGGGTGTGAGAGCAATAAAACATCTTGAATCGAAGCGCGAAATCACTGACTAATTGTTAGGCTTGTTCCGATATAATTAACTACCCACCCACTTTCAAAACAGTATTGAAGTTACGAACTGGGTGTTGAGTTTTAGTTTCAGTGGTCAGGTACAAATACATTTTTAAGTTCCTTACTATAATTTGACTTTAATTGTTAAACACTAGACTGCTTCTCATTGAGTCTTATTACAAAGAAAATGCTATTAATACAGTACAAAGTTACGTTCTAGCTATGTAAAACTTATTATTCATAATTAATTTTTGAAGTATCTGACCCTAAAATTTAACAATAGTTTTCCCCGTGTGGCTTGACTTGACCTTCGTTATAGATTGGTAAATGTAAGCAACGTCTTCACAGGTCACCATTTTGATGGTTGACTGCTCGTGGCATTTAGAAGAGCACCACCGTACCTTGGTGGGTTGCTAAAGTCGTGGGTCCCGGTTCTCGTTTGACAGACATTTACACGGTAGTAGAGCCTTGCTGATTTCAGCATGAATGAGCCAGCTCGACCGGGGAAGTACTACCCTCTCACTGAAAATCGACGGAATGTAACAGTAACTAAACTGTTGCGTTTTATTTCGAGGCCCTATCTCCTATTCCTTCTCCCTCATCCCACTCCTCATCCTATCCCTTTTCACATCCCAAGGAGCGGCAACGCACTTTTGCCTCCTGTGGTGTTGCTTGTGTCCATGGGCGGCGGTAATTGCTTACCCTCAGGTGATCCGTCTGCTCGTTTGCCGCCTATTACTATAAAAAAAACACATACACACCACAACATTCACAGACACCTGAGTTGGCCACACATTCATATGAAGAAATTCTCGTCTTTTAAATCTGAGCTTCTAGTATTTTATTTATGTGTAGTTCTGGCCTTATAATAATGCCTAATAAGTTGTAAGTTTTGTAGTAAATGTGATATATGCTCTGGTTATATTATTTGTACATGTATGATTAATTTTGTTTGTAATGTTTCAAGGTTTGTAGCATCTGAAATTTTGTTATTAATATGTACTTCCAGTGGTGGTTCTCAACTACGTAGGTACTACAAATAAGTTTCTCTCTTTTGCAAATAAGTTACTACAAGTTTTGTGAGGATAAGATTCTACTTCAATCTATACTTGTTTACTGATTACATATCAACACTAACATTATAAAGAGGAAAAATTTGTATTTTGGTTTATATGTTTGTTTGTTTGTTTGTAATGGATAAACTCAAAAAAAAACTATTAGACTGATTTTAAAAATTCTTTCACCTTTAGAAAGCTACATTATCTGCGAGTAACATAGGGTATATTTTATTTTAGAAAAAATAGGGTTCTGTAAGATATTTGGGTTTTTCGGGTACGCGAAGTAGTTCCCTCAGGACGCGGGGAAATCGCAGGAAAAGGCTAGTACTAATATAATAAAGCTGAAGAATTTATTTGAGTGTACGTGCTTGGTCGACTTGAATACTTATTTTGTTTTCGATGGCCCACTTGTCGTGGCAGGCCATATTACATCACGCTATGATCCACGGATGCATAACAATAGCCTTAAGAATCTCGGTTGTTACAGTGGGCTCAGCTACAATGACTAGCATGCCCTCAGGACACCATGTTATATAGTTAAGTTATTGGGATGATGACCTTCACATCTTCATCTGGTGCCATAGGGTAGATTTGATAGGCCATAGTCTCCACTTATTAAAATACAACAATTATGAAATGAAATACAACATAGAACATACAACAGAAAATGAAGTACAAATTACTATTATTTAGACCGGCACTCTCGTGATAGAGACAAGATTGCTGCATAGCGCCGAGAAAGCAGGTGGATTCAGAAACGGTAATTTTTTACCTTTCCGCTGAGCCCGCCTTAAGCTACTTGCCAGTTCTTTTTGCAATTCATATTTTCTAGGCTCTTACTCTTTGTTTGATTTGAAAGGAGACATTTAATATGCTTCGTTTCGAGGGTTCAGGTTAATTCGCACAATGTTACGAACACTTGATTAAAGTTACGTAAAAATATAAGCAGTGGCCAAAATAGACTATTTGACGTCGATAAAACATTTATAAGCATATATTTAACCGCTATCGACACTAAGTGTAACTAAGAGTATTTTCCATGCAACTAAGAATAATTTCCATATTATAAAATCAAGTCAATTTTCTCGAAAATAGATAATGCCACGCATCTACAGCTTTATCATTACGTGTAGCAAATACCTAGAAATCCAGTCACACACGACCACATACATATTCCAGCAGCTTTTTCTATTACAAGCACCAATAGCTGCAATTATAACTAAACATCACACGCCATGACGGGGAACATTCACATCTACCGGTACATTATCACAATATTTAGTATTGGCGTGTGCCCTGCGCGTGCACTTGTCGTATAATCGGTTTGAACCGCCTCTAACTTGTAATATCACACTTTGAACGGACTCACCTCAATAACTTAGCCGGTGAATCTTCTGCGAAATATTATTCTCATTGTACTGCTCGATTTTACTGCAGTTAACTGCAGAGGTGGCTTTGTTGAAAAATTGGAATTAGATGGTACTGTAGATACGCTTTTTAGCAGTTTTTAGGTGGCAGACATTGTTCATTAGTTCCATTTGTGCATAACTAATTTATCCTTTCGTAATTTACACTATGATATAATGTTTACGTTTACCACTTGCTATTATTTTGGTACTGTTATAAACGCTGTGATCACGGATGCACTGATCCATGATCAGAGCTTTCTAGCGCTTGCAACAGTGCTAAAATATTCGCATCTGTAAACAACAATACGTTCGAAATCCTGTTGCAATTTTTCTTTAATTGATGACTTACTAGGAATAAATTATGTGTTACGAGGGTCTTTACAATCATTCAATTAAAGGACACAATGTTTAGCAATTCCGAAAGAGCAATTTATGGAAGACATAAAGTTTCGTCTCGTGTAGGGATCAAACCCAAAACACTCGACGCAGTTCTAAGGAGGCAGGCGACAGCTTAAACCATCATGCCATATGTGCAGTTTCATAGTTAATTTGTGTATTTTGCAATTAGCGATTTTAAGTAGTCAAAACATTGAGCTTTATCATATTAATTTAGTAAGCATAAATTGTTTTTCGAATACATAATAAATTGTTGTTAATATTGTTATTTATTTATTTAATTATTGTTTCTATTTTCACCACGTAGTGCCCCGCAGACTAGTTTCTATTAGCATCGGCGACCGGCGATTCAGTCGCTTTTTAGCATACAGATGCAACGTCCGAATTATTCTTAAGTCCGAAACTGGTGTCGACATTGAAGCCAAAATTAAAAAAAATAATAATAATAAATTTATTTATTTCCAAAATAGTGCAAAAACATTTACAATTCAGGTCTTATAAGTACATTTAAAGGATGAATACATATTTGCCTGTACTAGGTTAAAAACCTGTGCTTCAGGCGATCAAGTAAAACTATCTTATATGGTAAAACTACATTAAAATAACTAAAGCTAAAATAATAATAGTTGTATACAGTTATGTTCTTAGTTCTATTTTAATATTGCAAGTAACTCTTCTGTCTGTTCATATGGCATGTCTTGTAAATAATTACAAAGTGTTTTTTTACAATTATATGATGATGGAGCGATGGGCAACGACTCGTTGCCCATCGCTCCTGAGGATGCCTCGTGCAGAGGCGAAACACGTGTCGAAGAATAGTCGGCGCATACAGCGGGATACTGCAAGTCAGGTATCTTCCTGGAACCCATACCATTCCTATATCCCTTATCCTTTTAGAGGAGTTCGGTATTGTCAACCTTTTTCTATTGCAATAGTTGGGGTGGTCAATCCGAGGGTGCGTGGTGGGTTCCTCGTTCCTTCCATTAGGTTACAATGGAGTTCCGCCAAGTAACGCCTGATTCAATCAACTATATCTTACCCTGGCTCTAATTTGTTTGAGTCAGCGCTGTATGTCCTCTCTTCCACACTTCTCTGTCACCAGTCATCCGATCACTTGCCTCTTTTCTTACATATGTAAGAAAAGTTAGAATAACTGTGTGAGAATAGATAGGTATCTATTCTCACACAGTTATTCAAACTTTTATTTTGTGACCCCCTCCCTTTTCCTTTCTACCCTCTTATTTATCACTTGTTTACCAAAATACATACACAATTATCATCTCTTCGCATAAAATATTTTTAAAATGTGAATATTTTTATCTATGGACGCTACTTGCAGACTACTTTGATATTTTCTCTATTTTGGCATGGTAAAATCATTATTAATGAATCATGCATCATATTCTTCATTACCTTTAAGAACGCTATTTTAGTAAATTATTGCAATTCGAACTTGCAAAATATAAGCATATCGCATCCAAAAATAAAGAATTTCAGAAATGGATCAGAAAATTCAGAAACCGTTGCACTTACATAAAAAGAAAATATCCAGACCAAACTGAAGACATCCTCCTTTTTGAAGTGGGTTGATTAAACATCCTAGAGCATCCAAAAGCAACGAAAGATTTAAATACAGGTATTTTCTGAGTCCCTACCAATCGAACGAATGTTCGTTGTTTTATGATACGTATAGGATATTCTTGGTGTAAAAAGAACAGACCATGTTCGAAACACTTTGCTGCGTTCCAAAACACGCATAGCTCACGTCGGATTAAAATCTGTTAGACTGAAGTGGGACACGTTTGTCGTATGCACCCAGAAAGGTGAGCCTATTTAGCTACCACTTGGGTGCCATGTGACTGTCTCTGTCGTCGTTCTTTCAAATAATCCTTCAAAATTTTTTTTCCATCTCTTCAGCACACACGATTCACCATTCAGTATCTTTCCATTCTTGTCTCTGATTGCTGTGTATTCTGAGTATTGAGTTTTTCCTCGAACTGCACGAATGGATTTCCAGAAAAACTTAATGTTTCTCCGAAAGTCGTTAGATAATCTACTATCAAACTCATCTTTCTTTTCCTCTTTTTCCTTTTAACCATTTCTTTCACTATTCTTTTAGAATTTTTTTATCATATAATAATAATAAATATATTTCTCTTATCCTAACAAACTCCTTACTTGTTTCATCTATGTCATCACTCGTTGCCTTTCCCATTCTTTCATTTGGTCTGGCAGCCAACCAATCTAACCACGCTTTCTTCTTCTCTGATACTGCTGGTTGTACATCCTTGTCTCACCATGTATTCTTAACCTTTCGTAGTTTCCTTCTCTTGATCACACCACATACTTCAGACGCTACACATAGTACCGCTTTTTTAAAGGAATGCCATAATTCTTCCATATCATTTATGCCATCGAACCTCTCAAATCTTGCTATCAATCTTCGTTTATACTCATCTTTCACATCTTTCTCTAGCAGATTTTCAACTTTTATTCTTTCCAAGACCCTCTCTTGATTATTTTCTCAGTGTCGCCATCCTCAATAAAATAATGTCGATAAACATATAACAGCGTTTATAATACTCGGAACAATTAGTTTTCCATGTAAAAAAAACTTTAAACATAATCCCGTGTAAACGAGTCGTGGGTAACCAAGTGCATAAAGCTTCTATGCAGATCAAGTGGGGCAAGCGCTTGTGTATTAAAATGCACTGTTTGTACAATACAACATCGTTATCGATAGCTATCTTGAAAGCTTTGTGGGCTGGGAAATATTACATCCGGGGCTGAAGCATCTTGGCACGGCAAAAGTAAAATAGAATAACAGCGACGAATAGATTGCTCTTAGATATGATATAAAACATATTCTGTTTAAAGTATTTTGATAGAAAATTTAAATTGAAGGAAAGAGAAACGGAGAGAGGGAGAGAGGGACACAGGAAATAAAAATAAAACTTCTTTGTTTCTTACAAACTGTTTGATTACACACGAAACGCTTATTGATACCAAGTTAGTTAGCGGGGCATTTAAACATTAGATATGAGAAAAATTGTGTAATCCAAAGGCATAGCGATATTTCATGGCTTAGACCAGTACAGTTTATTAACTCTAACTCCTCATATCGACTTTCAAAGATGTTCATGAAAACCGGGACCGACGGTTTAACGTGCTTTCCGAGTCACGGGGCAAGCAATAATTAACTATTTAATTCTGTTTGCAAGTATTTGTTTACGTATATGAAATGTTTACCCCAAGATATATTTTTAAATACTTAAGTATAAATAAATAATAGCAATTAAATAAACCCACTATATCACAGCATACTCCACAAACCAAACAGCAGCAACGCTCGAAATATCGACGTTCTAAAGAAAAACATTCGTTCAACGGACACGCTCACAACTTCGTTCATTTAAGTTTTCGCATCAGCACTATCTGTAGCTTTAATGCAAGCAATATCATCGCGAGTGGTGTTTGTTGCCATGTCTATGAGATTTATGTATTGCAGTCCTATAATTGGAGTGACTGACGGTCAATACACTAACTATGGGTCTTTACTATCGCTCGTAGCGAGTGTAGTGAAATGCGATAGAAACATGTTTGAAAAATTTCAACCGGAGATGTTTTATTTCTATGATCTTCAGTAGTTCAGGGTGCAGGTTTAAATATTAAATAATAGAAACAGTAGTTATGATGGTACCTCAAGTGATCTGTTTATGACCCATGACCTAGAAAAATTGCACTGAATCATTAGGCCAAATCGCCTAAAGGTAGATTTCCATTCCGATTGAGCCGTCTGTGAGAAATCAATGCAAATGTTATATGGTTAATGTAGTATTACTCGCGTATGCAAATCTTTATAATAGTAACGAAACAGTAAATACAAGATTTCTTCTGCTATAAGTCTTATTAAGATTTAGGTTCGTAATGCGCAAAATCTCAGTAGTTACTATAGTAAACGACATGCGTTTCTAAAGTAGTGGTACAACGCTTCTATTTCATAAATCAATGGCAACCACGTCTTTGATGAGAGCTCTAACAGCTTTCATCAGAGGCACGGCTGGCCGTTGATTTGTTTGGAATATGGATGTACGCATTTCGGTGGACAGGAACGCTTCACCAGGCTGTATTTCGAATTTCATTCTAATTCTGTTTATATTCCGGTGCGATTTTATTTCTAGAGATTACGGGTCCTGTCATTTAACTGAGGCAAATAATAATATTTACTATATGACTCCGTAGTCGAGTGGATAGATAGGTTTGATTCTCGGGTCGAGCTAAAGTGTTATTGAGTTTTTACGAATTCTCAGTAGCAGCACGGAGTGAGACCTAAAAAATCATAAGGCGAAATGTGGGTGTCATATTACACCTCTGCCTATCCCTTCAGGGGCATAGGCGTGACGATGTAAAAAAAGACGTATAAATTCTGCATCGCGACTTCAAGTGTATAAACCTGTGTAGCAGAAGCGTCGCAGATATTCAGAGCTACCCAGATAAAACCCTCCAGAAATACCACGTACATATAATACAACATTAACAATTTGACTCCATTAGAGACGAGATTGTAGAAGAAATGATTGCTTCTATCATCTAACTATATTTATATTTATCGTTCCTCCTTTTCACAGAATAGATTGTGGAACAGCTAGTTTCTAGAAGAAACAGCATAAAGCTTAATGAAATAAAGTTCAAAATGGTACACTCGAAAATTATGATTTTGACCACAGTTTGTTTGTTTAGGATGGCATAGGTGTTGATGTACTAATTGTTCACGTGAGGCCAATTCAATTTGTTAACCAAACACACTGAGGTTTTATTTTGAAATTAATTTTGTTTTGAAATAATATAGTTTATTTGTAATGTGGTTTGTAGCTCTAATTTAAAGTACCAAAAGAACAATAGATAAATGTAAGGTAAGATGGAGCTTGTGATAAATGAAATAAAAACACATCAAGTCTAAGTCAATATATAGGTATTATTATATAGATACCTGTATTTGAGGATTCATTAAGAATGTTTAACCAAATAGAAAGAAACTAATCTATAAGCACAATTTTATTATAAAAGGTCAAATAAAAGCGAAACAAATTTATTTATTTATTTTTTATTTTATTTATTTATAATCACTTACAACTATTATTACAGGTAAATATCTTAACCTAATGCAATAGTGAAGGCAGAAATATACAATTTAAATTTCGTAACAAACAACATGTAATGTTATTTTACTGAAATCAGACAGTGCACAAGTAAAAATATCCGTCTTTTCCGCTACAAGATTGAGAGTGCGAAGTGCGCGAGTCAGTGGCGCCTCGCTCAACAGATTAGTGCGTGCGCGCGGCACAGCCAGCAACTGGGGCTTGCGTCGTCGCCATATGAATCTGTCTGGTACATTGAAACACACTAGACCTAATATATCGGCATGATATATCTCACCTCTAATTAATTTAAATAAATATAAAACTAATGTGATTTCCCGTCTAACTCTCAGCTCATTATATCCAACCATACCCAATATATACGACATTCAATAGAGTATTCAAGGCCAGAAACCCTGCTTCATTTACCTTGAAAGTTAAAAATAATTCGTAACTTCATACGATTCGTGGATGATAGGTTCCCTCGCTAATTGTGCATTATGCCATCCTGTAGCTTAATACTTTATGAGAAGTAAAATCGATCTTCATTCGAGAACGAATGGGGCATTGTACCTTTCGACGAAATATGTATATTATCTACGCATGATTGTACGCCCAATTTATTTATAGATCGTTGGATATGAATGTGAATCTTTTTCTAAAATTACTTTTTCGAATTTATACTATGCGAGAATGTTATTATTTTTATCCACTGGGAATAACTAATAAGCATGGCCTGCCTTTAAGCTTATAAGACTAAAACAAAACTTCGAAATTTGGTTGAGAAATAAAGATATTTTAATGCAATATCCAAAAAAAATTCTATATCTAGTCTAAAGGTAAGATTATGATTGTTTATTTCACAAATAAACAATCATAATCTAGCCGAATATTGCTTTTTATAAATGAGTTTGCTTAAGATTAGAACATTCTCCATTTTAAAGGTTGGTTATGATAAAATAGCAACAGCAAAATCGTATTTCATAATAAAACCAAAACATGTTTTAACCCTTAAGCAAATTGCAATGAAATCGGATACGCCAAAGTTAGGGGCCAACTCGGCCGCAAGGCACTACCAACTAATAAAGAAAACATTCAATTAACGTAATTCCAAGGTTGGTCAATCGTAAACTTATTAAATCAAAAGGCCATGGCTTGAAGAACATGAGATTAGCCTGTGCACATGTAAAAGACTTATACACATATGGGTACTGTAGGGTGACCAAGTCTAGGAAAGATTGGATTTTGTATGTGTGTAACTAATAAACTCAAAAACTACGTGACCGTTTTCCAAGCAACAAACATTTTAACTTGAACAATAAATAATTATAAATATTAATATTTTACCATTGATATAGAAAAACCCTAGATGCACATTCTCCAACTAAAGTGAAATTCAAAACCGTCCACGCCGTGTAAAACTGATTAAAGTTATGATAATCACGCTGACTGTGTATCTATGGTTATTGGTAATCAACGATTCTTCTACTTAAACACATCATCATCTAGTCCAAAACTAAGCAGGGCTTGTACTATGGGTACTAGGCAATGTGAAAAATGATTTGAACACTTAATCCTTTGAACCTTATTTCACCTGTTGTATAGTCTAAAATTTATTAAAAAAACACGTGATAACAACATCTAAACAGAATGTAGCTGAAATACCATGTTGTATAAATCACTACGAACATTTTTTACTTCGGCACTATACCTGAGAAATTACTGGTTCAGGAGATATTGAGGCTCAAAGTTAGTATGGAATTTTTCTAATTAGGTGCAAAATCGATGCATTTACCCCATCAAAATGTTTTTAGATGCCCTATGACCCATGGATAAGTAGGTATTTCAAGCATTGCACGCGCGCGCTTTTAATTGGGGTTTAAAAAATGTGAAAGCTTAAAAAAAATCGTTTCCCAGGTATTATTTTTGGTTAGTATGACTTGCCATGATGTCCACAATGAGTAGACTTCGGCTTGGTGATGGGTCTTGTGACACCCTGTATTTTTAATTCTATACGTGAATTTAAAAATATCTACCCTTAAAATATCGGGCTCAACCTCGTGGCACATTAAATTTGAGAGCCAATTTTACCTGATATTATTGGATGCGGAAATAATTAGCAAGAAGTAACTTAACCCATGAAGATAAAAGTCTATAATCATTATATTTAGACATAAATTAATCCAAAATATACATATTTCGTCAAATACCCCTCCGGGTCGTCAACCGGTGGCGTAGCGGGAGTGAAAGCAACTGCTACGCCGAAAATCGTGAGGCTGGATTCCCGCTCAAGTCAAATATTTATGTGCACGAACTTGGATTTTGGAGTTTTTGGCTTAGTCGGGTTGTTACTATATACAATATGAATATAATTAAAAAAGGTATATGTAGGTATGTTTTCCATTTCCGAGTACCCGTAGTACAAGCTCTGTTTAGTTTGGGATTAGATGATGTTGTGTGCAATGTATGTGGTAGAGTATTATTATTACTATAGTAACACTAGGGATAGTACATTTAAATTATCTATTGTCATGTTGTGTCCACATATTTCGGCAAGCCGCCCTGAATTCATATTATAATTATATTCAATTTTGTATGCTACATAAAATAAATAAACTGCAAGAGATAACTCATTCCCTCATAGTCACCCTAACAAAACAGCGAGTCACACATTACTACAAGTGTATTTGGTATTAACCCGGACAAATCGTGCAAGTTCGCAAGTGGGGTCTAAGAGGCCCAACAGTACACATTGTTCAACTCACGACACGAAGGGTTAACTGCCACCCGTGTTTTGATTCAGCCGATTTATATAGTCGTAAATTTAATGTCAATTTTGACAACATGATTATGTTCCGAAGGAGTAATCAAAACACCCTAGCGGCGCCGTACTGAATGTTATATAAACTACAAAATATGACTATTAAGTATTACCAATGAATACAGATTTACATATAGAAGCGCATTTCTTAAGGATTTCGTGTGCCGATTCCAAGTGGCGAGTTGGCGACTGTCGTCAGTGTAGTTCGTAGTTGGCGCAATTGGCGGCGCTGGCGTCGTTCTCCATCTCTTTTCCTCTCGTAGTTAAGATACACTGGAGAAACGTTCATCTCTCTTGCACTCGTAGAGACAGCTGTCACAGCGCGACTGCTACGCCGCCAAGTGGCAATATGGGTCACAGAAAGTTTGTCTACAGAGCGCCCAAAAGAAATGCGCATCTTTGTAAATATATGTGCTCTATGGTATTACTGATTAAGATGGAATATGATTTTGTTGACACTCATTATGTTTGTCTACTATAGACATTGCAGTGGTGTGCGCAACTTGAATTGCCTCAAAAGAAACGTTTATTTAGCTCATCAAGCTTGTTAGGTTATCAATGTTAATCAAAATCCATCAGTAGTGTAAAATAAGCATGTTATATCATACATACCAATCTTCTTTAATTACCATCAGGTGGCATTGAAGGTAAATGGAAAAAGGAAAATTGCTTTCTCGATGTCAACATTATATGAGAAAATTGTTCTGGATATGGCACAAACTTTCTTCTTGCTGAAAATCCAGTCCATATGTATGTCAACAATCCCAGGTATTCACATAATACATGTAAGCTACATAGACCGATACAGAAGCCGATATTTCATTAAAACTTCACAATTAGTTGAGAGTTTAATGAAAAGAGGCTCGCATGAAAATCACGATAATAGGCTAGTTGACGAAAAAAAATTTATAAGTCCGTCCTTTAGATTATTCAAAAATAAGCGATACGTATTTTTTTATTTGCAAATTAAACCAAAAATGACCAAGATATAGCTCATTAAAGTTACGTATAACGTCACGCCGTGCTGCATTTTTTAGCACGGGGTGACGTCATACGTAACTTTAATGGGCTATATCTTTGTTATTTTTTATTTAATCGAAGAAAGAAAAAATACGGGTCCAATATTTTTTTATAATCTAAAATACGGACTAAATAAAATGTAATTATTTTGACCCTGGAAACTATGCGTGTGACTTAGGTTGTAATTACGTAAGGATAATTATGCTCTTTGACTTTACTTTATCCTTCTGAAGAAGTTAGTTGGACACTTGCAAATATAGAAAATTCAAATCATCAAAATATATCAAATTCTGGAAGTCCATTGAAGAAATCCTACATTCTACAGGATATCACAGCACAACTTTATATTATTTTTAATATGCAGTCGTGATTTGTTCCTCGGTAAGGTTTTCATTTGATTAGTCATTTGCTAATTACTGGTTTATTTTAGGGCTCAGGCGCACATTGTCTCTTTCGCAAAATGTCCCCTGGTCGTAGAATGTCTCTTTCGCAGAATGTCTCTTTCGCAAAATGTCTCTTTCGCATAATGTCTCTTTCACAGAATGTCACTTTCGCAGAATGTCGCGCCAGGGACTTAGAGTAAAATTTCGATTTTCAAAACAAAAAGAAGTCTTGGTGACGCCCATGGGTCCGACTGTAATTCCAGTAACTAAATAAGTTATGTTAGGTTCTTTTTTGACCCTTAATCCGAAAATAGGAGCCACACACTTATAATTACTATATAATTTTAATAAATGATTTTGTTTTGAAAATCGAAATTTAACGCTAAGTCCCAGGCGCGACATTTTGCGAAAGAGACATTTTGCGAAAGAGACATTTTGCGAAAGAGACATTCTGCGAATGCGACGTTTTACGACCAGGGGACATTTTGCGAAAGAGACATTTTGCGCCTGAGTCTTCGCAGGGCTCCTATTTTTGGGTTAAGGGTCAAAAGACAACCTAACATAACCTATTTATTTAGTTCGTCGCACCTAACCACACAGCTCGGAAATATGAATGACACACACTTATAATTACTATATAATTTTAGTAAATGATTTTGTTTTGAAAATCGAAATTTAACGCTAAGTCCCAGGCGCGACATTTTGCGAAAGAGACATTCTGCGAAAGAGACATTCTGCAAAAGAGACATTTTGCGAAAGAGACATTCTGCGAAAGCAACGTTTTACGACCAGGGGACATTTTGCGAAAGAGAAATTTGCGCCTGAGCCTATTTTAGATGCATCAAAGCGCTATCTAGATTTTTTTAGAATCATACAATTATTTCAGATTTTTCCAAAAATGTACGGACAAATGTATCTAATCCATACAATACGAATAAAACACCACACTATACATTTTGCAGTAATATTTTACAATTCGTTGATTGGAATAGTGCATTTTAATTGGAACCTGTCTAAAATAAAACATCGACCACGGAAAATCATTTTTGTTCGTCAGTCAGGCCCGTTGATACTGGTCTGTTGAATTATTCGGCTGGAATCGATCTGATGCCCTATTGGTATAGAATTAACATAATTATATCGAAATACTTTAAGAAGATTTTGTTTCGTCCGCTGCTGATGGATTACACAAAAAATCGAAATAGTTTTCATGTTTTATGGACTTTGAACATTCGTGTTCGATGAAAAAAAACATGAATCAGAATTTTGCCTTTCTCGTTCAGTTGCCTTTAGCCATTCAGCTTTAATAAACTGCTCATCTTGTGTCTTACAGGTGTGCTTTGAAACCATTATCCCTCAAAATAACTTAAAGCTCTTTAACCCTAGATCACTAACCTTATTTTTCGACACTTATTACTAACCTTCGTACTTTCGACTACGGTATTTAATAAAGGGGATAATGGGTTTTATTTGAATTAAACATGCATATTTTTTATTTTTATTATAAATTTATTATATTCTTCTTATTAATTAATAAATTTACATAAACCAAAACGGCATATTTATTAAAATATCTGCCTTATAAATGAGATCGTAGGTTTTATGGCAAATTAAAAATGGTAACATTTAAAAATAAAATTATAGGTTTATTTTAAAGTAAATGTGAAAAATAATTTTTAAATATTAGAAATAACGAATGAAATAAAGTACCTAATGAAACAAAAATTTTGGTAAAAATCTATCAAGTTATACATTTGTGACAAACGTCAAGTTTGTGCTCCCCGCACAACGATTTATTGCTCTGGGTGCAACTACTTTTAGTCATCCTTCGCTTTGCGGACACAAGGCTTATATTTTCCTATTTGTAGGTAGGAAGTACATCAGATGCATAATTTTCGCAAATAAAATAAAAATAAAGACGCAAAAGTTCGCCAACTAAATAAGACAAAATGTTACGTTAATACTGACCTTCGTCGATGCGACGAGCCATGGTTGCTGGAACGGCCCTCACGGTGCCCCCCCACTCAAAACACTACCGTCAGTCGGGGGGGCAACGGGTCGACTGAGATTAGCTAAAGTGTGGAAGCAGTGAAATGAAATGAAATGAAATACTTCTTTATTTCGTGTAAACTTTGAAAGTACTTACGAAACGTCATTAAAAAGAAATATTTAATACAATAGGGTAGTTTCCAGGGTCAAAATAATTACATTTTATTTAGTCCGTATTTTAGATTATAAAAAAATATTGGACACGTATTTTTTCTTTTTTCGATTAAATAAAAAATAACAAAGATATAGCCCATTAAAGTTACGTGTGACGTCATCTAGTGCGAAAAAATGCAGCACGGTGTGACGTTATACGTAACTTTAATGAGCTATATCTTGGTCATTTTTAGTTTAATTTACAAATAAAAAATACGTATCGCTTATTTTTGAATAATCTAAATGACGGAGTTATAATTTTTTTTTCGTCAACTAGCCTATTATTTTTGTGTGTCGAATTAGAACAGCTCAGTCCCAAGCGTTTTGGTCGTCTTTATAGTCAGATATTTTATAATAGGCTTTTGAACACAATTTCGTTTTTACAATAATTTTGAACTTATTTATAGGTAGGTCTCTTATATTATAAGGTAGCTTGTTATAAAAGCGTATACATTGCCCCATAAAACAGCTACTTATTTTGTGGAGACGAGTGCTATGAACTACGAGATTATTCCTGTGTCTTGTATTTACAGAATGTATATCACATTTTTTACAAAATTTGTCAATATTTTTATGTACGTATAGCAGATTTTCATAAATATATTGTGATACAACAGTTAGAAAGTTTATTTCTTTGAACTTTTCTCTTAGAGAGACTCTTGGACTGAGGTTATAAATTCCCCTTACAGCTCTTTTCTGCAGAACAAATATTGTATTTAGTTCTGCAGCATTCCCCCAGAGAAGAATCCCATACGACATTAAGCTATAAAAGTAACTGAAATAAACCATTCTAGCTGTTTCTAAATCTGTGAGGCGTCTAATTGTCTTAACTGCATAAGCTGCAGAACTGAGTTTGCCCGAAAGCCTTTCTATATGTGGACCCCATTGTAGTTTGGTGTCCAGCAATACCTAAAAACATGGTTGTCTCGACGGGCTCAATCCTAGATTCATTAAGTTGTACATTGGTTGGCATATGTTTAACATTGGGCATTGAAAATTTTAAAAGTTTAGTTTTCTTATTATTAAGTAATAGATTATTAACATAAAACCAATTGACAACTTTAGAGAGTGCATTGTTTATGGTAGCGCCATCTACCTTCCTATCTATAACTAATCGCATCAACATCAATCGTTCCACGTACAAGTGTGAGCGATACCATATTTCCGTCTCCCTCTATCCCACTCCCTGGAAGAGGCACTGCCTTTCGCCTGATTCGTCGCCGCGATCGTCGACGCGAGTGACAGTCCAGAACATTCCGCTTGCTGAGAACGTGTCCGCTATATCGTACCGCGCCGCATCGCTGTATGTGATTATTACCGCTTCCACCAAGGAAAACCCGCTCGCGAGTGAAGTGAAAACAAGCTGCTGCATCACGAAACCACCAGGAGACTGCCCTTCGGAAACGAAGAAGATTGCCGTATAAGGTGAGTGCCCTCCATCCTTGAAATATCCTATACCCACTCACAATCACCTCTTCCTACATCCTCTTCCTTTAAATACAGTCCATTTTTTCCAAATCGCCTAGAACCTACCTACGGTTTTGGTGTATCGCCGAACCATTTTTTTGATCCATACGAGTCGGATTCATTTACGTTTTTATACGTTATATCGCTATACCTAGGCAGTTATAGCACCTAGCTATACTCCTAATATATTCACATAACCGTCACATGGTTATTTCCGCCCGCATCAGTAGGTAAACTTTTATGTAGCTACCTACTTATTAAATTATTAATTCTGGAACTATCATAGTTGTCTTATTAATCTCATATTTCAAGCAACTTTAATTCCTCAGCTCTAAAGTGTTGCCTACTTAGCCTACTTAGGTAAAATAATAGATACATTAGATATTCTTATTTTGTTTCGGTCTCATTAGCTTATACTTACGTAAGCATGTCACAACAAAAGAAGTCACGCGTGTCGGAAGACAAAGAGATGACAATCTTAGAAGCAAAACGCAATATTTTATTTGAGCGCATTCAAAACATCTATGAACGATCAAAAACCGCATCTATGTCTGACAGTAATAGCGAAGCATTTCTCAGTTATTGTATGACAGTAGATAGTATTCGAACAGATTTTCATAAGTTGTTAGACGATTATAACGCAAGATTACTTTCTATCAATCCTGATGAAAAACCGAACTATCAGGCGTTTACCTCATTCGAAGATCTTTATTGTATTATTAAGCGTATACAATCGCAATTGGAGGGTAAATGTTCAGCAGAGCCCGTTGCCCGCAAACCGAGATTACCGCCAATCGAGATTATGTCGTTTGACGGAGATATACGAAATTGGCCGTTATTCTATGCGAGTTTTAAGTCTACAGTGCACGATAATGGTTCTCTGACAGATGCTGACAGGTTGTACTATTTAATAGGTAAACTGTCACCGAAGGCCCAGTCCGTATTTGCAGGTGTCACACCCAGTGCTGAGAATTATCAGGTCATATTTCAGTCACTACTTGACAGATATCAAGACACGCGCGTTCTAGCGTATTGTCAAATTGTCCGGCAACGCGTCTGTCTCGAATTTCCAGCTGTTTATTGATAACTTCGTAACCGCGGTTAATTCTCTTAGGAATTTAAAATTAGAAGATCTTTCCGACTTTATGTTGCTTCAACTCGCTTTAAAAAAGTTTGACACTGATACAATTCGCGCATTCGAGATGTCGGAACGCAATAATAAAATACCTACACTAGATAGTTTTATTTCGTTCATAAAAGATCAGTGTCGAACATTTCATAATACGCAGTCTGGTTCACCTGGCCCGTCTAACACTAACAGCAACAAACAAAGGTTGAATAAATCGCGAAATAGTAATAATAACTCCGTCCCTAATCCACAATCTTACGTTACATGTTCGGAATCTAATAGTAATAATTCACAGAAGTGTCTGTGCAGTAATATAGTGCATGTCGGCGACAAGCCAGGGTTATCGTGTCCAGACTCCATTATAATAAAAACACTCATGTAATATTTCTTAGTTTATTTTCAGACGATTTCTAGCACAGAATTGAAATAAAATGCGACTACAGTCCTTTTATACACTAACCGTCATTACACTTATTTAACAACTGTCATTTCCTTTACAATATATAATTGAAATTACTGTACAATTAGTTATAAATTAATAAAAAATCGACATTAATATTGTAATGAATTTTGCACAACACCAAATGATTTATTTTACACGAATAACAAATTTATTTTACTAACGAAACGCTTCTTTACAACATTGTTAACAGATGGCGCTATCAACAGGATGCAAATATAAACGCATGTTATTTATTACCGTAAAAATAAGTGTCAGAATAATGTTATTTAATACTAACTGATTTTACTTTGAAAGTTTCTGGAGTTTCTTAATAACTAAGCGATAAATTAAATACCCAAACTTTATAAAACAGTTAAGCAGCCAATACAGTGTTTAATATTGTAAAGTAGTGAAGTTCTCAGTTCTGTGTTCACAAATAGCTATTTAAATATCAATCCTAAATATTATTAACATTTTCGTAACAATATAATCATTATATATTAATTTGCGCCCATACGGCCATTCTGATCCAGCGCGTCCCCTGCGCTGATTATTTAACGGTTACAGAATAAACAGCATAACAAACAAAAAGAATGAATATTAAAATTACATAAATAAGCGTTTATCATACAGAATGCACTAAAAGTTATTTACAAGGCTTCACCTAGTCATAGGATCTTAGCCTGAGGCATGCGTCACCCATCACGGGATCTAACAAACAATGCTTCACCCATGGCTAAGCCGATTACGGCATCACCGATTACGGGATCTAGCAAACAATGCTTCACCCATGGCTAAGCCAACTCGTGGCATCACCGATTACGGGATCTAGCGCACACAGGCATCACCCACATAGGGATCTAGCCCACAAACGGCATCACCTACATAGGGATCTAGCCCACGCGGCATCACCCATCACGGGATCTAGCCAACACACGGCATCACCCATCACGGGATTTAGCCAACACACGGCATCACCCATCACGGGATCTAGCCAACACACGGCATCACCCATCACGGGATCTAGCCAACACATGGCATCACCCATCACGGGATCTAGCCAACACACGGCATCACCCATCACGGGATCTAGCCAACAAGACCAGCATCAAGGATACGCATGGTGGCCAGCCAGCGTTTTGGGAAGGATGTTGGATAGGAAAATAAAATTTTACTCAAACACATAAATGCAAAATTTGCCTCATATCACATCAAATGTATATGACATAAAATAATGATCATCGTTCGTCATGATCAGTTATATCAATACAATGCAATTACATAGGTCCAACAACGACAGTGGAGGAGGTAGAGGACCCCCCACGTAAATCGGTATCTGACGAATCCTCCGCCCATACGGTCAAGCTGCTCATACAGTTGTTGATGTTGATCAGCAACAAAGGTTAGCAAACAATGCTTGACTCTAGCTCGGTACAGCACCCATGCGGCACGTGTGCGCGCGCAGTCCACACACAAAACCACCGACGTCAAAAGGGCGGGCCACCGTCATCCATACATACCAATCAGTAAAGGACCGCTCGTCCATTCTCTCTTCACATTAAGGTCAGATCATCTGCTAGGATGTCATCATCAACCTGCAACACTCAAAAGACAGGTGGTGGGCAACATTTCCCACCCAAATATTAGTTCCATGAACCTTCGTAACTGTAGATGAAATAAAATTCTACTCTTACAAAGTGGTCCGGTCTATTAAGCTATATCTATATATCAGGCATGTTCAACCTGCGCATTGGTCTATAGTTATCTTTGCTACAACCAACAGTGTTGGAGCCCATATTTTACGCATAAGGTAAAATACAAGAGACATTCTGAATTTTCTCAGGTTCTGTCTGACAGTGCCATTTTAGATAATCAAATATAAAGTTATCAGGATACCCATATTTTGCAGTTCTGATAAAACAGTTAAAACCTAATATATTCAAAATAAGTTTTATCCACATCAAACAGGAAAACAAAATTGCAAGAACAAAGAGAGGCCTATGTTCAGCCGTGAACAGTCGGACTGTTGGTGATAAATATGAAATGATTTCAAACCATGCAGATCCAAGGATTTCGAAAATACTAGTGCTATAATTATTATTCATGTAAGAACATGTTTAATCCAATATTGAATATTTTTAGGCATAGTGCAAGCTGTGAAATTATTGAACTGTTTGCCAACTGAGCCATAAAAGAGAAATTTACAAGCTACCAATATTACAAAGCAAGAGTAGTGCAGTCTTATTTCTAAAAATGATTCCACTCAGTTTGTATAGTTAATATGGTGGTGAGTTTATATCAATAGTTTTATGTGACTTTATATTTAAAGGAATTTTCTAAATAATGTTAATATTTATTTTAAACTGTTAACATGTGGTGTTAATGTAATTCTTATTAATTCATACACAATTAATAATTGTTTATCTGAATAAACAAACTTAAACTGACCAATCACAAGTAGTCCATACAATTACATTTACTTGCTTAGAATAAATACTGCTAAATGGGAAAAGAGATAATATGGATTTTCACATCACTTTCTTTAAACCCACTTACCATTATCCTAATAATCATATTCCTAACCGTCTTGTATCCCACAAGAGCTAAGCAATAAGGTTGGCACTAAATTTTGATTGGTTTATCACTGGTTGTCATCTTGAATATAGATGCAACTAACTTAGTAAATGAACTCACAACTAGAATTAATTGTATTTACCGAGTATAACATTAAGGCTTGTTATTTTATAAAAGATTAGCAGTCACCTGTCTTAAGACTTTCAACCTAAAATGCTTAGAGATGAACTTTTATTAAACCTAAATGAGTGCATATGTTCATAAAGAAATCTACTGTCCAGATCTCATGTTTCTAGCTTCAGTAGTTTGGGTTAAGCAAGGACGTATCATGGTCGGAACAAATCATTCTATACAGGTATAAAATTAAACGACAAACATTAAGATATGTTGGGTTCCCTTGTCTTATAACCTTAACTTGAGCTGCAAGTTGACAGTAACAATTTCAACATAATGTTAAAATGGAATCATGTAGGCACCTACAGAGTCCACAAATATATAGTAAAACCTATTTTGTAACTTTACAAATAGGTATTAGCTTTAAAAATGTGTATCACAAATTCATTTTTATATCTACCTTCTGAATATTTATCTGTACTAATATAATAAAACTGAAGTTTGTTTTGTTGAATGCACTTATCTGTGAAACTACTGGCTTTATGCAAATAATTATTTTTGTGGTGGATAATCATTTATCAAGAGAGGCTTCGTATAATCCTAGCCGTGAGCACTAGCCATAAGTAATGCAGTTAGTTAGCCTTATGTAATGTGTAACCAAGGGCTATAAATAATGTTTAGATTCCTTTAATGTTTTACTATTGAGATAACCTATTGACTACCAATTGAATTCATATTTAGCACATCAATTAGCTTATTTAAACTGAAAGCAAATCAGGTAATTTATACAATGGATCTATATCAGAGCTTCAACTTGAAAAGGGTATAACTGCCCGTTCTTTACTAATAATTACATTAGTAGAACCACATAACAATAAAGCTATTTTCTCTTTCTTGTGTAGATAAGTAAGTTATACAGAAAGTTTCCGACATGGCCTAACGATTAATAAACAGACAAGAGCCCCAGCCGACGGCATAACATGACTATATGGCATAATATGACTATAAGCACAGTAGCACTGCTATGTACCAAACGTGGATAAACATACAGTTACCTATAAGTTCTATTTGGGGTGTAACGTTGGTAATTTTGACTGTATAATGTTTATCTGGTAATCCTTACGGGGATAGTAGGTAATCGTGTAAGCACCATAATTTATAAAATTAGGATGGTTTCTCAAAAACTCTAATCGAATCAGCTCTGGATAAATACCTCTGGTCAGTGCATCAACAACCCGCATCTGCAACCTCTGGTAGCATAGCGTTCACACCACAGCACACCCCGGTGCGTGCACCCCGTCGTAGTCGCTCTGTCGCTCTCGCTCGCACGTGGCCTCACGTGAAGTGTAGACTTGCTCGCCATAACTCCGACACACCGTGTGGTCTCAGTCTTCAGATCATCCTTGGTAATGGCGGCCAAGCCAAGAGACCCATCACTCTCGCGCCAACCGTAGATCCCGAAGTCTCTTAGGGGGCGTTTATCCAACCGCTGCTGTCGGCGACAAGCCAGGGTTATCGTGTCCAGACTCCATTATAATAAAAACACTCATGTAATATTTCTTAGTTTATTTTCAGACGATTTCTAGCACAGAATTGAAATAAAATGCGACTACAGTCCTTTTATACACTAACCGTCATTACACTTATTTAACAACTGTCATTTCCTTTACAATATATAATTGAAATTACTGTACAATTAGTTATAAATTAATAAAAAATCGACATTAATATTGTAATGAATTTTGCACAACACCAAATGATTTATTTTACACGAATAACAAATTTATTTTACTAACGAAACGCTTCTTTACAACATTGTTAACAGATGGCGCTATCAACAGGATGCAAATATAAACGCATGTTATTTATTACCGTAAAAATAAGTGTCAGAATAATGTTATTTAATACTAACTGATTTTACTTTGAAAGTTTCTGGAGTTTCTTAATAACTAAGCGATAAATTAAATACCCAAACTTTATAAAACAGTTAAGCAGCCAATACAGTGTTTAATATTGTAAAGTAGTGAAGTTCTCAGTTCTGTGTTCACAAATAGCTATTTAAATATCAATCCTAAATATTATTAACATTTTCGTAACAATATAATCATTATATATTAATTTGCGCCCATATGCACGACCATTTATATAAGTGTCCCGCCTTCGATAATCAGAATGCAACCGCTCGTTTTAAAGGCGTAAAAGATAGCAAAGCTTGCATTAATTGCTTAAGCATAAAACATAAAACGAGTAATTGTTCCAGTAGAACGAGATGTCGCTCATGTAATCAAAAACATCATACACTGTTACATTTTGATAAAGGTAAACCGTTGTCAAGTCAAGCCGCTAACCTTGACACACTTACGCCGCAAGTGCAGAACACGGTAGCTGCGCCTTCCACGCCTCACAATGAGATATCGTTGTGTACGACATCCATTGCGCGGGCGGCACGCACGCGCGGACGGCCTTTGCGCGCTTGTAGTGATCAGAGCAGTGCCAGGCCGCCATGTATGGCGTCTAAGACTGTTCTGTTAGTGACAGCGCAAGTTATCATATATGATGTTAATGGGTCGCCGCACATGGTACGTTGTCTGCTAGATAGCGCATCTCAGACCAATTTAATAACGTTAGAATTGTTCAAACGCCTCGGATTAAAGAATAACTTTAAAAATACGAACTCGATAATCCGAGGGATAGGCGGATCAGAAAAACATTGCAAGGGTTCCGTAGATATTAAAATACATTCGCGTTTTGATAGGGACATTAATTTTAACATTTCTTCGCTTATCGTGGAGCGTATTACGGACACGTTGCCAAACGCTAATGTGGACGTGTCGCTCCTCACACATCTCGAGTCATTACCACTAGCGGACTCGGAGTTTGCGAATCCGGCAGACATTGATGTTTTGATCGGAGCCGCAATATTCCCGCACTTGCTACTTATTAAAGTGGTACGTAGTGAGCAAAATAACTTACCGCCCGCTATTGAGACGGTATTTGGGTATGTGATTATGGGTACCGTACCTACATTACATACTTCTCAATACGTTACGTCTTGCTGTTGTTCTGTTCTTCAAGAAAACAATACATCGGGTCCGTCGATTAATGACATTTTGCATGCCGGCCCCAATCTACAGGATGATTTATTTAACATCATAATAAAGTTTGGTCTTTTCCAAATCGCTCTGTCAGCTGATTGCCGCCAAATGTTTCTCAATATCGGCGTTCCCGAATCTGACCGTAGATTTCAACGGGTCTTTTATCGTTTTGACAGGAAAAAACCTTTATCTGTGTATCAGTTCAATCGTGTTTGTTTTGGACTCAAGTCTAGCCCATATCACGCGTTACGAGTTGTTTGCCAGTTGATCGCTGATGAAGGCGATCACTTTCCCGCCGCAGCGGCTGTTGCCACTTCCGCTTTGTACATGGATGACATTGCCTGTAGTGTCATATCCGCCCCGCTAGCAATTTCGCTTTGTGAAGAGCTTATTCAGCTTTTCAAGCGAGGCCAGTTTGATCTTGTCAAATGGTCAAGCAACTCTAAGGAGGTTCTCGCACGCATACCAGATTCTCATAAGGCTTCTCCAGACATTGAGTTTGAGAAGTCTGTACCGCATAAGGTTCTCGGTTTACGCTGGAACAAATCCTGCGATAGTTTTCGGTTTGACGTCTCACCACCAGATGATAAGTGCACCAAACGCACTATGTTGTCCACAGTGGCTCGACTATGGGACATAATGGGTTTTGTGGCTCCCACAATTTTGTACGCCAAGCTCTTGATCAAAGAGCTTTGGCTATCAAAGTGTGAGTGGGATGAAACACCCCCTGACCATATTGTCGCCGCTTGGGGCCAGTTTTGTATTGAGCTTACCGCGCTCAATCAAGTTACTATTCCGCGTCATCTTGGGTTAAGAGATGGATGTACCATCAACTTGATAGGTTTCGCTGACGCCAGCGAGCGTGCTTACGGCGGAGTCGTATATCTGCAAGTCCGCATTGGTTCTAACTACTTGGTGCAGTTAGTTTGTGCCAAGTCTAAGGTCTCGCCTGTTAAAACCATTTCAGTTCCGAGACTGGAGTTGTGCGTGGCCCTTCTGCTGTCTCAGTTGCTCCGCAAGGTTCAAGACACAGTTTTGCCCCACTACCTCATTAATAAATTATACGCATTTTCCGACTCCAAAGTAGTGCTCGCTTGGATTCATTCTTCTCCTCATCGCTGGCAGACTTTTGTCGCCAACCGCGTTAGCAAATTGATTGAACTGGTTCCTGCTACTTGTTTCAATCACGTCGCGGGTATTGAGAACCCCGCAGATTGCTTGTCTCGTGGTGTCACTCCACTTAATCTTCTGCATCATCCATTGTGGCGTCGTGGACCTTCTTGGATCTCCCATGATCCGTCAGAATGGCCCATGCAACCCTTTGACCACAGTGCAGAAGACGAAGATGTACCCGAACGGAAGTCTGTTTCTTATCCCGTGATTGCTGAGGTTGCGGAGTCTCCCATCTATGCACTCGCACTACGCATGTCATCGGGGTCTAAGTTACTCCGCGCCATCGTTTATGTCTATAGGTTTCTTAGGCACCTACCTAATGAGACTTTTGTATCAAGTACTGATATCAAATTCGCAGAATGTAAGTTACTACGAGCTGTACAAGCTGTTCATTTTAGTAACGACATTCAAAATTTAAAAGACAATGTACCTTGTTTTCCCGCTATCCTTAGACTCAAGCCGTTTCTCGATTAACACGGCGTCATACGCGTTGGGGGTCGTCTGTCAAATTCGGATGAACCTTATAACTACAAACATCCTTGTATTCTGCCGCGACATGATCATGTTGTCGACCTTCTTGTTGATTTTTATCACAAACAGCACCTCTATGCCGGTCCGGAGTTGCTTATGTCCTTACTTAGGCATAAGTATTGGATTTTAGCCGCTCGACGAATAATTCGTTTCAGAATACATAAATGTAACGTCTGTTTCAAATTTCGTCCGCGTCCGACTTTCCCTCCCATGGCCGATCTCCCTAGCCAGCGCGTCAACCAGGTTGCTAAAGCGTTTACACACACCGGTTGTAATTACGCAGGACGACTGCAGTATACGCCAGTGCGTGGTCGAGGTGTTATGGGCGAGCCTGGCTATGTATTTTTACATGCTTAACGACGCGCGCTACGCATATTGAAGTTGCTACAGATTTAAGCACGGTGTCATCCCTGGCAGCCCTTAAACGATTTCTCTCACGGCGCGGCCCTATACAGCGTTTGTACACGGATAACGGCACTTACGACCATCCATATGTGGGTAGTTGAAATAACAGGTTTTGTTTAAATTTGCTCTAGAGGGAAATTTAAATAAAATAGTTAATTTTAATTAAAAAGTGATTTTAATGTATAATAGTTAAAGCTTTCATTACATACCTGCTGGTATAGCGTTATCTCTTACAACTGACAAATATAAACATAATACACATAATGGACAGTTGCAATGTCTCAAGTATCCTTGACATGCAGTCATATTTTGAGGAGCGTATGGCACTTTTTGAGGCGGAGCTGCAGAAAAAGTCCCCACAAACAACCCGAAGCCTAGCAGACGAGTTTGCTTCATTCAAGACATTTGTTCTGCAAACCTTGAAGTCCTTCTCGCAGCAGCTCGATGCAGTTGGTCGTGAGGTTGACAATATCGAAATTCGTAGCCGCCGTAAGATGTTGCTGCTTCATGGCGTGGAGGAGCATAAAGATGAGGAGACGACTCGGTTAGTGACAGATATAGTTAAGCAGCATCTCAAGCATGACACCTTCACAGCTGATGACATCCGGCGTTGTCACAGGATGGGACGCCAAACTTCAAACGACAAAGCCAGGCCCATACTGGTCAAATTCCAAACTGTTGCGGTGCGGGATAGCGTCTGGTATGCAAAGACCAAACTCAAAGGGACGGACATCACTTTGTCGGAGTTCCTGACACGATCGCGACACGACGCTTTTATGGCGGCTCGGACGAGGGTCGGAGTTTCAAAGTGCTGGACGAAGGAAGGCAACGTTCATATCCTGGGTCCTGACGGTAAGCGGTATCGCATCACTTCCGTCAGTGAATTGAGCAAGATTAAACTCGTAGAGGCGGAGAAACTTGTCACTAAGCCTGCCACGGCTGCCACGAAGACCAAGAGAGCTGCAGCTACGAGGAAATAGGTTTTTCATTTGTTGTCACATATCCGTATGTACTGACATTTTATGTAAATGCACCTTCTCTTTACTAATTATTAACTTTAAACTTTATTTTCTATATACCGCATATCAACAAACAAAACACTGCTGTCATCTATGTCGCTGCTGTTACTAATGTCATAACTCATATTATTAATGTTTCGTTTCGCACTGCATATTATTGAATACTTGGTTTTTGAGACACTCACTTATATCATATTATTATAATATAATTTTTCTATGTACCTAATTCACTGTAGTGAAGGTGCCTTTTCTCTTTTTTTCACATTTGTATACATATTTGTTAGTTTAAAATATCTATTTTTGTTACTCTAACGCGCAACTGGCGGGTGAACAAGATGCAAAGCTTTAAGTGAGAATTATTGATATATCTGGTTTTAGAATATTAATTTATTTCGTTATTCATCATCATCATCATCAGCCTTTAATAGTCCACTGCTGGACTAGGCCTCTTCTTTGAAAGGAGGAATTGGCCTACTATACCACGCTGGCCAAGCGGGTTGGTATAGGGTTTGTATCAAGTTTTCCTTCTCTTACAGTGCTGTTCTCTGCATAATATGTTCCCTCTGTCGGCTCTTACGACACCCATGGGATGATATGGGGTGGTGACAATTCGTATTCTTAATCCGTCACCACACGTACACCGTCACCACACGGACAAATTTCGTTATTATTATATATATATTTCTATATATTATTATAAGTATTTATATTATTATATTTATTAAATGTCAGATACAGACTCAGTCAACGATGATGACACCTTTGTTTCTGCAACAAGTTCAGACGATAGCTTTAAAAGTGTTCCTTCTCTGGGAGACATTCTCCAGTCACAATTCTCAGACGTACCCAAGCTCTTTAATGTAGTCCATATAAATGCGCAAAGTATTCCGGCCCATTTTCCTGATATGCTGGCTAACTTAGACTGCCAAAACATACATGCTGTCCTTGTTTCGGAGTCATGGCTAAAACCATGTCTCCCCTCAGCATCTTACTCTCTTCCAGGGTTCAACCTAATTAGGAATGACCGCACTTTCGGCAGTGGAGGCGGTGTTGCCATATACTTGCGTCAACAAATTCCCTATCACATAGTCACTATGTCTCCACAGCCTCCACAGTCGAATGCTGGCGAGCATCTCTTTTTGGAACTTGAACTTCACCATATTAAAGTTCTATTAGGCGTATACTACTCACCTTCTAACCGTGTGAACTATTTTTCTTCATTTGAGCAGATCCTAGAAAACCTCACACCTTTATATAGTCACACTATTATAATGGGTGACTTCAACACATGCCTCCTCAAGCAAGATTCAAGGGCAGCGTCTTTTCGACAAGCTACGGAGTCTTGTAATTTATCAATTTTAACACTGAATGCAACTCACCACTTTCCCAACTGCACTCCTTCTCTTCTTGACCTTATTTTGGTGTCTTCTCCTAGTTTCGTTTACAAGCATGGTCAATGTACGGCAGATGCGTTCTCTTATCACGACCTAGTCTTTGTCTCGTATAAGATACGCCCACCCAAAACAAAGCCTAAGGTTGTCTTGCAGCGCAATTTTAGTGGCATGGATCATGACAGTTTTCGTGAGGATGCTGTCAATATAGACTGGGAGTCTTTATATACTTCAGAGTGTATTGAATCCAAAGTTCAGATACTAGTATCAAATCTGATTAATTTATATGACGTGCACGCGCCTATTCGCGCCGTTAAAATAAAACACTTACCAGCACCATGGCTAACAGCAGATATAAAAAACATTATGGCAAAGAAATCCGCCGCTAAAGCAAAATTAAAGCATAAACCTTTTTAGCTTTCAATCAACAAAAATACGTGGCTATCAGGAATCACTGTAACAAGGTGTGTAGGAAAGCGCAACGCCAACATATTCAAACATCAGTTGAAGACGGTAATCCAGCAAAGGTCTGGCAATTTCTTAAATCCTTGGGCGTTGGTAAGGCACGGCAACAAACAATTCCAAACAATATTAACCTCGATTCTCTTAATACTCATTTCACTACTTCGTCCAAATTTGATGGAATTACAAAAAGAACCACTTTAGAATATCTTTCATCTTTGCCAACCCCAAATTATTCTCCCTTTATCTTCAATCAATTTTCCGCTTGTGACGTTAAGAAGAGCATACTGGCAGTGACGTCCAATGCAGTCGGCAACGATTGTGTCAGCCGCAAAATGATCCTTCTCATCCTAGATGAAATTCTTCCAGTCCTATGTCACATCCTTAACCATTCCATAGCCCGTGGTGTCTTTCCATCAAGTTGGAAAGATGCACTAATAATTCCTTTACCTAAGAAGTCCAAACCCAGCTCCTTCTCCGATTATCGACCCATTTCCATACTACCTTTCCTATCAAAAGTCCTTGAACGTCTTGTTCACTCTCAACTTAGCTCCTTCCTACATAAACATGCGCTCCTAAATCCCTATCAATCTGGTTTCCGCCCCGGGCACAGTACTGTCACTGCATTGGTTCGTGTAACAGATGACATTAGGCTGGGTATGGATAGTGGCAATCTGACGGTTTTGACCCTACTTGATTTTAGTAATGCGTTTAATACCGTAGATTTTCACATTATACTTGGCATATTACGCTCTCTTAACGTATCTCCAACGGCAATTGACTGGTTTCACAGTTACCTGTTTGGTCGCCGGCAACGTATACGCATCGAAGACACTTATTCCACTTGGTCTAACACAAATGCCGGTGTGCCACAGGGTGGCGTGCTATCTCCTTTACTCTTCGCAATATTTATTAATTCTATCTCAAACCAATTACTTTCATCCTACCACCTTTACGCAGATGATTTGCAAATTTACACGCAGGCTCCGTTAAATAAGCTAGCAGAAGCCTGTACTACCATTAGCTTGGACCTGTCGCGTATCTGTGAATGGACCACGAAATATGGACTTAAGGTAAATCCTGACAAAACACAATTGATTGTTGTCGGCAGCCCCAAACTTGTCTCGAAAATTTGTTGGTCCGAACTGCCACGCATTAGTTTTAACGGAAAGGATCTTCCGTTCAGCAAACCCGTAAGGAATCTAGGTATTTACTTTGATGATACTATGTCATGGAGATCTCAAATCCTAGAAACGAGTCGCAAACTATTTGCATCAGCAGGATCATTGCGTAGATTACGCAACTTCCTTCCAACTGCCACTAAGATTGCGCTTGCTCAAGCTCTGCTTCTGCCTATAATTGACTACGCGGACGTCAGCTATCTTGACCCCACTGAAGAGCAGCTAGATAAACTTGAGCGTCTCCAAAACTTTTGCATACGATTTATATTTGGATTGCGCAAATATGATCACGTTTCAGATTTTCGCAACAAACTCAAGTGGCTGCCAATTCGTTTTCGCAGGAATACTCACATTCTTACATTGTTATATAATGTACTTTTTAATCCCAATTCTCCCTCTTATCTCAAAGAACGCTTTAAGTTCCTCGATGACACACATGTAAAGTCCTTGAGGTCGTCTGAGGATCTAACGCTGGAGATGCCGAAGCATTCCACAAATTACTTCGACAAATCTTTTACTGTTCAGGCTGTGCGACTGTGGAATGCTTTACCAGTGGAGATTCGAAGAGCAAGCACAATAAATATTTTCAAAGACTTGGTAAAGAAGCACTATTTCAAGGATTGACAAATATATCAACTTAATTATCGTCTGAGTTCATCACTAGTATAAACTGTATCTATATTATTTAGTATATTGATATATATTTAATTGTATTTGTATAAATTATGTATATATATTATGTATGTAAGTAAATAAATATGTAAATAAAAATAAATATACGCGACCTTTATAAGTTTCTCAGGGAAGAATATCGTACTCGTCTTCAGAAAGAACTTTCCATAAATCATATTGACTGGAAGTTTATTCCACCAGCATCACCGCATTTCGGTGGATGTTGGGAAAGCATGGTCAAAGTAATTAAAACGCATCTTTTCAAGGTTATAGGTCAACAGATCCTCTCTTACGAAGAGCTTTTAACTGTCCTTGCACAAGTCGAGGCACTGATCAACTCGCGTCCGCTCACTGCATTGAGTAGTGACCCTGCAGAACCATCCGCGTTAAGCCCTGCACATTTTCTGAACACAGTGCCATTATCGTCATTTCCGGCTCCTGAAGCAGACTCTTCAAGCTTGCTCCAGAGACATACTCTGCTGGATAAACTCGTGCAGTCGTTCTGGCGGCGCTGGCGTGCGGAATATCTACACCAGCTTCAGGCTAGATCCAAGTGGAATAGTCCTGCATCCCCTATACAGGAGGGTACGTTGGTCGTCATAATACATGATAATGCTCCGCCGCTTTCATGGCCGTTAGCCATCGTAGAGAAATTGCATACTTCCAAAGACGGTACAACTCGCGTTGTTACCGTGAAAACCGCCAAAGAGCGTTACGTGCGCCCTGTTGTACGTCTCTGTCCGCTTCCAACTCAGTGAGATCTAGCCTGAAGTTGGACCTACCTCTTAGTTTAAGTATTTAGTTAGTAGTTTCCGCTATTATTGAGTTTGTAGTTTTCGCTAAAATTAATTTAGATTAATTTTATTGTCATATCGCTGTCTTAGCCTATTGAGGGGTTATGCGGTAGTACACCCAACATAGCTAAGTTCAATTCTATTTTTTTAAAGGCAATATAGGATATGGTAGCGCCATCTACCTTCCTATCTATAACTAATCGCATCAACATCAATCGTTCCACGTACAAGTGTGAGCGATACCATATTTTTGTCTCCCTCTATCCCACTCCCTGGAAGAGGCACTGCCTTTCGCCTGATTCGTCGCCGTGATCGTCGACGCGAGTGAAAGTCCAGAATATTCCGCTCGCTGAGAACGTGTCCGCTATATCGTACCGCGCCGCATCGCTGTATGTGATTATTACCGCTTCCACCAAGGAAAACCCGCTCGCGAGTGAAGTGAAAACAAGCTGTTGCATCACGAAACCACCAGGAGACTGCCCTTCGGAAACGAAGAAGATTGCCGTATAAGGTGAGTGCCCTCCATCCTTGAAATATCCTATACCCACTCACAATCACCTCTTCCTACATCCTCTTCCTTTAAATACAGTCCATTTTTTCCAAATCGCCTAGAACCTACCTACGGTTTCGGTGTATCGCCGAACCAGTTTACTTCGTCAAAGTTACTCTGTCGTCGTTTAATATTAAAAATCAAAGAGGTATCATCAGCGAACAATACAATGTCATGATTATTCTTAACATAATAAGGTAAATCGTTAATATATATCAAGAATAGACATGGTCCGAGAATTGAACCCTGCGGGACACCCATTTTCAAAGCAGAACCTGGAGATGTCTTACCACTAACCTCGACCTTCTGGATTCTGTTGCCCAAATAAGAAGTCAGGAGATCGAGAGCCTTTTTTTTAATGCCGTAATGATATAGTTTCCTGATAAGAGTATCATGATGAACACAATCAAAGGCTTTAGACAAGTCGCAAAATATACCTAACGCATCTTGCGACTTCTCCCAAGCTGCAAAAATACTTTTCAGTAACTCGACTGCTGCGTCAGTAGTTGAACAACCCCTCGTAAATCCGAACTGTTTCTTGTGAAGAAGATTATGTCTATTGAAATGACTAAGTAGCTGACTAAGCATTAGTTTCTCAAAAATATTGCTAAGTGTTGGCAATACAGAAATAGGTCAAAAATTTGAGGGGTCTGATGTGTCACCAGATTTAAATAAAGGTGTTAATTTGCTATACTTCATTAAATCAGGAAATGTTCCAGAAGTGACACAACCATTGAACACTGTTGCAAGATGTGGAGCAATTAATGTAATAATAGACGAAACAGTCTTTACTGACAATCCCCACAGATCCTTTGTCTTTTCATATTAATAGTTTTAAATTGTTTAAGAACATCATCGGTAGTAACAGCAACAAATTCAAAGGCCGTAACACATTCCGGCACGCAGTCTTTAATCAGCATTTCAGCAGACATGGAAGACGATTTGAGTGACGCTGTAGTTACAATGGGTATATTAGCAAAAAACTTTTCAAATTCCGTCGCTACTTCCAAGTCCTCTGCAATACTCACATTATTGATATTTAGTAGGTAGTCGCGACTGCGTGTTTTGGCTCTACCAGTTTCGCTATTGATCACATTCCAAGTTGCTTTTATGGTATTTTCAGCGCTTTTTATTTTATTTTTCAAATAAATTGATTTTGCAGCATAACAAGCTTGTCTAAATGTTTTTTAGAATTTTTTTACATAATTAATAAAGGCTGGACTATTATTAAAAGTTTTTTCATTATAAAGTTCATATAACCTAATCCCACTTTTATGAATGCCTTCAGTTGCCCGATCACTAAACATCAGACAGTCAGTTACATTTAATTTTTTAGGTTTAAATACAGTAGAAAATTCATCATTCATCAATTTAAATAATGAATTATATAACTGATCCGGATGGTCATGAATAGGCAACCAACGCATTTTATTTGATAGATTATTTAAAAAAAAGTTCTAATCGGTTTTCATTTATAGGTACAAAATTAATAATTTTACTCTGAATCTTAGGGCTTTTTCTTGGACAACAGACTAACTGGCCACAGTGATTAGACTGTAACATATTAATTAAGGATTTTTGTAAAGGCTTAGTGTTAATAAATATATTATCAATACAGGTAGCACTTGTGGCAGTCACTCTAGTTGGTTCTAAAAAAGTATGACTTAAATTGTAAGATTTAAATAGATTTAAGAAATCAATTGATAAAAAACATTTCTCTAAATTGTTAATGTTAAAGTCACCACAAATAGCAACCGTTTTATGGCAATTATTAACTTTGCTTAGGGCATCCTCCATAATTACTAGAAAACTTTCAAAATGTGCACATGGAGGCTTGTATACACTCATAACAATGAACTGATCAAATTCGACACAAGATATCTCTATAACTCGCTCAACAGAGAGGCTCACAATATCAGACCTTTCTTTAAATTTTAAAAGTTTATTTATTATAATTAACGAGCCTCCTCGAATAAATTTTTCTCTGCTGAATGAGCTTGCAACCTGGTGGTTGTTGAAATTGAAAATGAACTGGTGGCTTTTTAGCCAATGTTCTGTAATACATAAAATATCAATATTATTACAGTTCATGAACAATTCCAACTCTAACTCCTTACCCATCAACCCTTGTATATTTTGATGCACCAGGTTAATACAATTTTTTAAATTATTTTTTGTACAATGTATGGTTGATGAAAGTGTGTTTTTATTACTTATATTTAAATTTATCCATGTTTTGTCTATGTTATTGCTAGAGATTGACTCTATTGTCTCATAACTTAATTTAAAGGATTTGGAACAGATTCCAAGCTTATATTCAATGTCAAGTTAGACTGCTCAATAAAAGCAGTGTTATTAGCCAAATTATTGGCTGTGTTATTAATATAATATGCTAGCGATGATGCTATTTGTCTTTGAATGTATTGAGATAGATAGCAACTATCACATGTCAAATAAAAACTTCTAATGAAAGCATTAGAGTCAATAAAGTCTATAAAATCATTGTATAATGTCAATGTATGTAATTTACAATTTAATTTATATCTATAGTCATTTTCGGCCTGTGGCAAAAACTTACTGTAGGGAAATGCAAGTAAAATAATTTTTCTAACTTTTATTTATTTATTTTATTTATTAACACTTCCTGCAATTACAATGCAAAAGGCGGACTTAATGCTAAATAGCATTTTCTGCCAGTCAACCTTCGGGTGGTGCAGAAATGATTGTGGCAGGTGTTTAAACTATAAATATGAAATATTTAATTATTTGGTTAAAATCCATTAGCATACATATCTATGCATATATACGTATATATATAATAAAGATTATATAATATAAATAATACATATTATACTAATAAATACATACAACTTACATATATTTAATACACAATGTAACAAACGTGAGAGATGGTTTTATTATGGCCTTTCAAGAGACAGTTTGATAAAATACTGGCGCATCTTAGCCCTAAACGTGAATCGATTGGTTGCCGTCCTGATCTCGAGAGGGAGCGCATTCCAAAGAAGTATAGCTTGTACCGAAAAAGAAGAGTGTACAAGGCTTGAGCTATGAGAAGGACACTGAAGAAGAGAATTATTAGAAGAGCGAAGATATCTGTCATGATTGGAGCAGAGGTACTGAAAGTGAGGCACTAGGTAGCTGGGGCTATTAGACGAATGAAGATAAGTGAAAAGAGTAGTCAACGCGCGCATATTACGACGCTGACGTATAGGCAACCATGACAGCTGTTGACGATATGAGGACACATGGTCATATTTACGAAGATTAAAAATGAACCGAATGCAATTATTGAGAAGTCGGTCAAGTTTATTGAGCAGGTCTGCATTCAGGTCGAGATAACACACATCACCATAGTCGATTATAGGAAAAACCAAGGTCTGCACAAGCATTGTCTTTGTCTTCACAGGTAGAAAGTTTTTCAGGCGGTAAAGAGCGCGCAGAACCCCGGTAACCTTTTGGCAGACGTTTGTAACCTGGGATTGCCAACTAAGAGTGGAGTCAATGTGTAAACCGAGATCTTTTACGGAAGAACTGAGAGGTATATTAGTGCCATTGAATGTCACCGGTGGTAGTGATGCCAAGTCCAGCCTGTTTATTATTCTAGAGCTCCCAATAAGAATAGCTTGGCATTTCACAGGATTGACACATAGACCGTACCTCTCCGACCAATCTTGAATTCTTGCTAGATCCCGGTTCACAGCATCGATCGCATCTGGCAGATCCTCGATTTTGGTCTGCGAATAAAGTTGTAGATCGTCGGCGTACAAATGATACGAACACTGAAGATCCAGGGTAATGAGATTAATGAATAAAGAAAACAACAGAGGAGAGAGTATGCCACCTTGTGAAACACCAGCCTCAAGGTCTCGCCAACTTGATGAAGATTCATCGACTCTGACAGACTGCTGACATCCACGAAAATATGAAGAGAACCATTCCAGTGCTTCGGAGGAGATCATAAGATAGGATAGGATGGATAGTAGGATATCGTGACTGACGGTGTTGAAGGCGTTTGAGAAGTCAACCAGGACCAGCACAGTGATCCTAGTGTCCTCCACACCCGCCCTCACATCGCCAGTCACTTTAAGCATAGCAGAGACTGTACTATGCCCAGGTCTAAAGCCGGACTGGTAGGGACTGAGGACATTGTGTTCATGCACAAACTGGGACAGTTGCTTATGAACACAAGCCTCAAGGACTTTGGAAAGGAAAGGGAGGATGGAAATAGGCCGGAAGTGATTGGGAGCAACGGGATTAGTGACTTTGGGTAATGGCCGAACATATGCTTTACGCCAAATATTAGGAAACTGCCCAGAGTCAAGGGAATGGTTTATTATGTGGGAAATGGCAGGAAGAAGGTGGTCCAGGATGGTGATAATCATGTAGTGGCTGACATCATCACAGCCAACCGCTTTAGATTTAATTGAAAGGATTATCTTTTTGATCTCAACCTCAGCAACTGGAGAAAAGTGAAAAGGATTTATGTTTGGTCGAGCCAAGCTATCTATGTAGTCCACCGTTCGACTCATAGTCTGACGATCAAACGCTGGAGTGGAGACAAAATAAATGTTAATATCGTCAAAACTAAGAGCTGGCGGTGGATCCACTCGACTAAGCCTACCGATGCCCAGAGTCCCTAGGAACTTCCAGATATCGGCAGGGGAAGAGGAAGAAATGTTGTTGAAAATGTGGCTTCTTTTAGCATTTCTTATCATTTGATTACAACGATTCCTAGCAACTTTGTAGAGGACCCAATTTTCCTCGCAACGGTCACGCTTAAACTTTCGAAATGCTCGGTCCCTGCGCCTCATCGCCATCTGTATCCCACGCGTCAACCAGGGTGCAGGCGGTCGTTTCAATTTAATTTTCCGTACTGGGGCGTGAACATCATATAGTTTGATTACGATGTCGTTGAAAATGTTTAATTTCACATCAACAGTAGTTGCTGCCTCCAGAGCCCCCCAATCAATTTTCGATGCATCCAAATTTAGATTATCAACGTTCATACGTGCAAAGCAACGCCTGTACAGTACCTTGGGTTTGGGTTTAGGAGGTTTAAGGATATAGGAAATGTAGATAAGGTCATGATGCGAGAAACCGGGCGCGGGATGTTGACCGTGAGAGGATACGAGGGAAGGAGCCGAGGTGAAAATCAAATCCAACCATGTATCTTCACTGTTGGTATTATGGTGTGTGGCATTCAAGGGTAAAATGTGAAGACCAACAGATTCGACAATGGTGTGGAGTTTTCGGGAACGATGGGAGTTTGGGAGCAGGAGATCGGTATTTAGATCACCCATGATGATATGATGCTCGTACTCAGACCCTAAAGATTCTAGAACCAATTCCAAATCGGTGAAGTAATCGATACTTGAGGGACAGTAAATTACGCCAAGAATGGTCCGCGCCCCTTTGACATAAACCTCGATGAAAAGAAATTCAGCAGCGATAGAAGAGGAAGAAGAAGCAATAATTTTATAAGGAAAGTCACTGCGTAGGTAAATGGCTACACCCCCACCCCTCTTTCCGATGCGATCATTCCGGATTAGAATGTAACCAGTAAGGGGGTAAGTGGTGGAAAGAAGTTGAGGCTTGAGCCAGCTCTCAGAGACCAGGACGGCATGAACGTTTGACTATGTAAACGCCTCCACAAGATCGCTGTAATGACTTAGGAGACTTTGAGCGTTAATGTGGCAGACATTTAACGAATTGCGTCGTTGTAGACTAAAGGATCCACGAATAAAATCGCCAAGTGTGCCTGTTACTGAACAAAAACTGTCGTCGTCTGAAAAAACAGCAGAATTATTTGCCGAGTGAAAAGATGACTCGTCATCAGATGCCATTTAAAGATTTCAAATATAAATATATGTATAACAATTAATATATGAATTGACTGTATAGGTATATTCTACTAAAATATTATAAACTACTCTTAACGATCATATTATTATATCTGGTGCAAAAATCACATTTCTGCACCACCCACCAGCTGACACCAACACAATAATACGATAAGTAATTTTACAGTAAAGAAAAATAAACTAATAACAAAACATATTTTACGCATATCGGAAGTATCGGAACGCAATTTTACTTATGACGTAGACTAATGTCAAAGTGACAATGCTGACAAATGACAATAACAATGTTTGAATGTTTGTTGAGACTTGTGAGGTTTTACGTTATATTTTTGTGTGTTACAAAATAAGTATTTACTTTAAGGAATTGAGGTTACTTTCAAATTAGTTATAGTGGGTAAACACAAGTAAACATAAAAAGAAAGATGTCCAAAACAGATAGGTAGTACGTTCCAAGAAGACGCAAATTTCGAAACATAACTAAAACTAAGATAGAGTATAATAACAAAAAGAATAAATAAAAGATCTAATTACGCCGGGTCGACGATTTAGTGGTGTTGCTCGCTGGTGCGACGCTATCAGTACCTTGACGTACTGCAGGCCGGGAATCGCTCTTCGTCTGCGGATATTTTAACATCAGAGGATTTAATTCATCCAGAGTCGTGATTTTGATCCGAGTACCATCCGCTACCTTAATATTGATGACACCATCCTGCGTCCAACACGCCTTGATGCCAAAATGCGCTCTCGCCTTGGTGAACGTGGTCTGCCTGGCCTTGGTTAAAAACTCCTTGACAGTAACAGATGAGCCCTTCAACTTCGCCTTCGCCCTCCAGACTGCATTCTTGGTGTCCAAGCTGCTGAACCTCACGAGAATGGGGCGATGACGTTCCTTATTGATGTTACCAAGCCTATGACAGGCCTTAAAGGATGTTGGTGTAACTCCAGATATACCCAGCTTCTTTGTAATGATGTCTGTTACAACAGCAGGACAGTCTTCATCAGTACCTTCACGAATACCAAGGAAGATTACAGCCTTACGTCGGTGCCGGTTCTCCATTGTGTCTATCATCTGGGAGCATTCATTTATTTGCTTACGGAGTAACCCCAGCATGCTGAACATAAGCTCCCGGAATGTCCGGAACTCCTCGGCGACTTTGGAGACAGTATCTTTTGCGGTTCCCCTGCTCTGGATTTGGGCTTCAAGTTCAGCCATTCTCTTGGCAAAGCTTTCTTCAAGGCTTCTCTGTGCGTTTTCAATTTCAGCAAGTTGCGACATCTTAGTACGGTGTAGTGCGAAGCAAATAATGTTGTGATGTGTGCAGGTGATCAGCTGGTAGGTGGTATTGCTAATACCCAGTGAATTTGAGCATAGGATGTTTCACAAACGTGAGTACTAATAAGTTACTGTATAATTTCACTAAATAAAGTAGTTTTAAGAACAGATTTTAACTTTGTTATATTTTATTTTAAATTTCCGCAAATTCGCCAATGTGTTAACTTTTAACACCTACCGCCAAAAAAAACAATTATTATTTATTAAAAAAAATTTAGGTGTAATAATTGGTCGAAATACCTTTTAATAGTATTAAGATTTGTATTACCCCTTCTCCCAATAAATATGATTATTGTTGATTTAGGACAGTATGTTCTACTCAAGATGTTTTGTAAAATATGTGAAAAACTTGCTCCAGGCATACAAAAGTTGGTAACGGTTTGACCTGTCCTTTGTCTCAACAATTGGCTCATGTTCCTTCCTATCTCATCACTAAACATTACTAAATTGTTGGTGTTTGTCTTTGTATTGTGATGTGAGAAGGAGGTGCTATCATTAATGAAGCTGTTACTCATCACCGCTGACTGAGATAACATTGCAGAACTATCATTCAAAATGGTAGGCTGAGAACAACTTTGTGGTTTCAAGCTAGGTTCACTGATCTGATTATTAGTAGTAAGCGATAGGAGTCTTTGCTCATTGTATTTACACAAATCCACTAAGTCATCCATCGCCAAGATATGTTCATTAATTTGACTTTGTGATAATTGATATTTCTTTGTCATATTAAGTAAAGAATCCTGTAAGCGATCAATTTCTGTCTGCAGGCAATGAATATCAGTATCATATTTTAAAAGATTATTATCTAGTCGAGTAATACAAATAGACATATCTTCCTTTAGAGCTATATACTTGCGGCAATAATTGACATTTGATTTTGAATTTTTAAATTTTCTTAATAATTTTTCCTTTTTCTTAATTTGTTTATTCAATTTTACATACTTTTTCAGTTTATTGGATGAGTTTATGGTTTTACTTGATTGAATAATTGAATTGTCATAAGTTAAGTCAATTGTAATAACTTTGTTACCTTCATTGTTTGAGTTGGCAGAAACCATAGATGGAGCGCTACCAACCAGCTCATCAAACAGTGATTGTGAAGTGGCTGCTTTGATGGACCGGTCTGCACACTCCAATCTATTAATATGATTATTAGCCGCACTTAGGAGGCCCTCTAACTGGGTGATACGCTTGAGAGCGGTCTCAAACTCATCACTACAACTGTCAAAATTGTTTACTATTGATTGTAACCTATCGCGTTCATCTAAAGATGTAATCAAATGAGAATGAATTTCTGCCATCTCAGTTCTTAGTTGAGAATTTTTCTCTAAAACCTGTAACATCTCCCTCTCATTATCATCATGCTCGCTTTGTAGTGTCTCACACAAAGCCTTGTATTTCTTAAGTTCTATAAGCGTTAATTGAAATTTTTCCTCCTCTTGACGCGCCCTCCTGGTCATCATCTTGTTAATAGATTAAAAAGATCGCAAGAAACTTATTAACAAAAGACAGAAATAATAATTACTTGTTACTATTGTAAGTATGACACTTAGGTTTGTGTAAGGCACCAACCGGCTAATCGAGATATGTTCACTAGGTGCTTACTACTTATGTAAATAGTTTAAATGTTCGATATTACGTAAACTTACCTCAACTGCTCGAATATTAGAAAAGTAATGCAAAGTATTTTAAATTAAATAGTTCGTTTGTTTGACAGTTGACTTTGCAAAACTTTTACTACCTATATGTTATTCACCAACATTCACTTCTAATTATGAAATTATATAGTTAATTATTAATATCACACACTAATAAGAGCATAAAACACAAATAATACCTAATAAAGTTCATTAAATCAAATAAAATTAAATAAATATTGGGAAGTGCGATCGCGCGCGCAAAAGTTAGCACGATTTAAACAAATCCGCGTAGTCGAATCGACGAAGGTTAGTAATCTAGGGTTAAGTTAAGAAATAAATGACTTTGGTCACGCAAAATTTGGCTAAAAAAGCAAAATTGTCACCCGAGCCAAACTTCAGCCCATTTTTACTATAGAGTTTGAGCTGCATAAACTAAAACTGCAAGGAAAATGAAATGTTCATTACGATAAGAATAATGCCCGACGTCATTACACCATAACACCATCGATTACACCGCAAAAACTATAAAGGGCAAGAAAAATTACACCGGAAAGGCACCAGCCGTTCTAGTTTAGTGCTTACCGGGAAATTTTACTACCAATCAACACTGGAAAGACTTAAGTTCTAGACTGACCTATTTGGACGATATAATTGATATGCTATTTTCGCACTTTTTCGACTGACCTACTTTAAGGTCAACTTGCAAGCAACCTCACATAATTTAAAGAAGTAGTTAAGAAGTACCGTAAAGCCACATATTTAATGAGATGGTTGTTATAATTATGCCATAAATAAGCTGTGAAAATAGCACGAAAATGAGGCGCTAGACTCATTCTGATCATGTCAACATTGTAATGAAACGAAATTTTGCATTCTATTTATAAACATTTTGTTTTTTTTTATAATGTGCCATCGGTCATATGTTCAAATGGCGAGTCTTGTTGTTTTGTCCAATTCTTATAGTCCTATAAGCAGGTTGGGTGTAATTCGTAGCATGTCTGGGCTAAATTAGAACCAGTTTCCTAAACCCCCTAAGTAAGCACGTCAGCTCTCTTGAGTCTCTTTATAGAGTTAGCATTTGATAGAAGGATGAAGGATCGAATTCGTAACGAAGTGATCCGACACAGAACCAAGGTAATCGACATAGGTCAAAGAATTAGCAAGCTGAATTGGCAGTGGGCCGGCCACATTTGTGGAGTTGGAGTAGTCGTGTTCTAGAGTGGAGACCGTGCCTTGGCAAACTTAGTGTAGGACGCCCTCCGGCTAGGTGGAGTGACGATATACGCAAAGTGGCTGGCAGCGGCTGGACACGAAAAGCCGAAAATCGGGCTTATTGGCATGCCATTGGAGAGGCCTGTATCCAGCAGTGGACTCTTGCAGGCTGATGATGATGATGAGTTTCAGTCCTTATTACAAATTCATATTGCCAAACGAAATGAATTGCTTGGTTACGGCGTATTAAAAACGTACTAATATAAGAATAATAAAGCAATTTCTATGAGAAACAATAATTGTCCTTCCAGTTCGATCCTTAGTGTGTTTGGTTACATTTTAACAAACATAAATAAGGCATTTTACTTGGTACCTGCTACGCTCTAAGTATCTTATCACAATTTCTTTCTTATTTATAAAATATCTTTAAAATAAATATATTCGCCAAAAAGAATAGAATAGAAACATAAACTACTTACTTCCTATAAAATAAAAAAACCTGTTTTGGAAGTCACATCTATTTAAATGACATGGTACTTTCAATATCCACTTACTTTAAATTCTAGTTCGGAATGTAACATAAACCACAAAGCTTAAAATAGCTATCAGGAACGATATCGTCCTGTACAAACAATGTATTTTAACTATACATTCCTCTGCATATTCACACATAATTGTTGGTTTGGTTTACACTTTGTCTTCGTGTAATTCTGTTTACTTGCGTCGTGTCTGGTTTCCATTAGAATAATAATCATACATGACTGAGGGCCTTACACCCTATACCTGCAAATGAAAATTAGTAAACATAGGAGGAGATATAGAGTCTGATATTTTGACAAATAACATTTCAACCCAAGTATCTTTTTGCTTGAATAGAAAATAGAAACAGATTATGCAGTTTCATACTATGATGTAATCAATCAAACGAGCGTATTTTGCCAACAAGCTATTGTAGCTTGTCAGGGCAAATAAGGAAAGAATAAAAAAAATATCATTTCTCCGTTCTGGACGTATTTTGCGTTTATGAAAATGTGCCTTGGCTTCCAATACGAAAGAACGCCACCACACCCAATTTTTGGCCACTTCTCGCCAATCATCAGCTTAAAGCTCCCTCAAATCCTGCTCTACAGGATCTTTCCAGCGGTATCTGGGGCGAGCGGCTAGATTAACTAAGTGGTAATATTCCTGACGATTTCTTAGGATAAGAGTGATAGTATCGCCTTCAAACCGGCCCATGCATGTTGTAATTTACATGATTACGAGTATCACACAGTAAGTGTTTGACTATGTGTGTGCATTTTAAAGAATAATTATTGTAAGAGTATTTAACACACCAATATATGCACATCAATTTTAAAACGGATAGAAAAATATATTTAAGCTGCCTTTTATAAAGCAAAATGTGTCGAAGTTTTGAGTCACTGGTATAAAGCAAAGAGCGTTGATATAAAGAATATTGATGTTGAATCATTTGCGAATATATTTCGATAATAAAACAGAATAATGAGATTGAACGAAATTCTCTTGGAACAGCTTAAAGTAAACGACAGGCGAGAAAGTGCATACAGTAATTTCACATGGAATTTTATCTTACTACTATTATAAATGTGAAAGTTTGTGGAGATGGATAAATGTTCGTTACAGTTGCACGCAAAATAAATTTGACACAGGGATTTTGCAAAACCATGAGGTTACGGATATACCAGAAACATTAATATCTCCACGTCATATCCACCTGGCAAAATCTGCTGATGCAATCGAAACGCGTTTAAAAAAAACTGCCGTTATTTCAAATCGCTAGGCGTATGATTGGATTGCTGTACGCATTGCATAGGATTTCATACAACAAGATACACTATTATAATTGTCAGTTATTTATAAGACTTACGTTTAATATTATGAAAAAGTATTGCTCAACTTTCCACGTGCAAAAATTAATAATAGGCACGTCTGATTTGGTAATAGTTAAGTTTCTACCACATTATATGGGCGTTTTAGTAGCAAGACCTTTACTCGGTAATTTGTGATTCTTCAACATCACAATTCAGCACAATTCTAAATGGCTATGATCATCATCATCGCCCGACCGTTAACCGAGTTGCATCCATGACTTTTCACCTTAGAGCCCGGAGTCCGCGTGCTAGTGTAAGTAGAATTTTATTAGAGCTAACCTTCAGACCACTATCAGTTTTATTTAGGGCTACTTACCCCATTTAACGATTGTCAAAAATCAACATGACAGTCGGCACCGGCAGCTTAACGAGCTTGCCGAGGCACGGGACATGCGATAATTATGACTATTTAGTACACACATACTTTGAAATGTCATTAGTATGCGCTGTAGGTTCGTCACCCATACCATTTGCATGGCAGTCTGTTGGTATCTCCACTCGGCTATCGCTGCCTGCAGTGAATCTATTTATATAGGATACAATTCAATTCCGGTCAAATGACTTTCTCTGATATTTAGCTAACCAGATGGCATAAGCAGATGCGAAATAAACCCACATATGCACCATTGTCAATTAGTTAATTAAATAAAAGCAAATTAGCCATTAGGTTTTACTTATGGGGGCGATGTGTCACCTACAAGTTTTCAAACTGTCTGAAATTACAAACCTACTTGCTGACATAGAATAACAGCAAGAAATTTATTCCATGTGCAATTTTCACAGGCCTCTCCTCGGTTTTAGCTATGGACGCTAAGCTAGAGAGTGTATTTCCATTTTGTCTGGGTGTAATTAATCTGTTTTATTTTTATGACAACTCCCCCATGAGTAATGTATCGCAAATGACTTTAATAACAGGGAATCAACGGAATCAATGGACACCCAGATTCACAACAACAATTTTGGGATCACAGAAAATATTATCTCATGTGGGAATCGAACTCACAACACCCAACGCAGTATCAAGCGGCAAGACAACCGCTTAAAACATTACGCCAGCCTAACATAATACAAGATTTGCCCAGTTTGGGATTATATAACCATGTGTGGATTTTTTATCATCCAAGCAAGGTTTATAATACACACAATAATATGAATGCTTTTATCCATTTTCACAATCACAAGCCGTAACTTATCTAACAGTCCCTAGAACTAACTTACAACGACCCAAAATTGCCAATAAATAAAACCAAATAATAACTTACTTATTTCTTCAGTGATATTAATTCGGTTACAACAAAATTTAATGGTGCTAATACATTTGAACATTCACCTGTAATGGGTACTCCTGCGAATGTACAAAGCAGAAAAACAAACGAGTATGTTTTAGCGAGCATTCCGCCGAGCGCTCTGGCGAACATTCTAGCGAATGGATACTAAATTTGCTTCGACGTTTTTGCTGATTAAAGTATTCGCTAGAAAGATCGTGAAGATGTTCGTAGCAATGTATGGCGCTCTTTGTTTTTCAGTTCGACAAAAAAAAAAACGGCGAATGCTTAGGGTATCAGCACCATAATGCTCAAAGTGAAACATTTCAATAACAACAGTCATAATTGTAACGTATCTTCCGCGACGCAATGAATTACTCCGTAATTATGAAACAAATTAGATTACCTATGACATTCACGTACTTTTAAGATGTTTGGAAGCCATATTCTGGGCTTCACCCACGGAATATTTTTTATTTTGTGTAGTTCACTTGGAATTTACATTTACTTTCTGTTAAAAAAGCAGCAAAATTGCTAATAACACCTAGACTCAAAACAACAATTTGAAGAACACACAAAGTTTTGTATGAGTATCGGACCCATGCATTCATTGGGCGCAGTGTGAAATGAAAACAGCCTAAGCCAGCCTGGTTCTTAATTGTATAGCAGTGGTAACCCATGCTAAAATATCTTTTTTACGTGATAAAAGAAGCGGCAAAAAGAAGATGAAAGAAATATTACGTTTTAACTCAAAATAAAAAAATCTTGCGTTACAATTTGACTGACAGATAAAGCTATTGTGCGCAGTAAGTTGCAATTTGACTTGTTGAGTCTGCGGTACTCAAGGAACATTGTACATGTCTGTCACTAACAGGGGAAAGAAGCAGTTAAATTAAAATAAAATGTGCAGGCGTAGCTGCGGGCATCTTCTAGTTTTTAAATAATTATAAAATAGCGTATTATGATAGGCAGCGATAGTGGAGATACCAACAGACTGCCATGCAGAGGGTATCGGGTTCGAATCCACGGCGCGCACTAATGACTTCTCGGAGTTATGTGCGTATTGAATTGTTAATTATCGCTCGTCCCGTGCCTCGGAGAGCACGTTAAGTCGTCGGTCCCGGTTGTCAAGAAGATCTTTGACAGTCGTTACAGGGCGTCAGTACCTTCCCCACTACCACTACCACTAGCCTAAACTATGGAATATCGCTATCCCTTCGGGTTGCAGAGGTCAGACAGGCAGTTGCTCTGTGGAAAAGCTAATATTCAGCCAAATCCGGTTAGATTAGGAAGCGGACCCCAGATTGAAACTGGGCTAACGCTAAGAGAATGATGAGCGTATTCTGATCATCGGTTGAAAGTTTTCACATTTACATTACTTACCTATTAATATGCCGTCGATTTTTACTGCTTTTAATATGACGACCATATGCCACATTCAAGATAGTCCGTGATGACCGCTCAAGATCATTACATCACCTACGTCTTTTCGGCCCTAGAACACAGCAATATCCATGAATCAGGTTTTCCACTTACACTCAACAGATCCAAAAAACTATACAAGCCAATACAGTAGGCACTCCTCATCAAAGTCAAAGTCAAAATTATTTATTTGTTCATAGGTTTTACCAAAAAAAAACACTTAAAGTCATTTTTTAGAGGTAGAGGCCGAGGCCTGACCCTATTACCCTGAGAAGAAACAGCCGAAATAAACACAGAGATCATGAAAATGTCGCAGTACCGTCATCGATCGCAACATAATACACCGCCTAGTAATAGCTCCGGCTCTTCTTACTGAATAATTTATCAGGAGGCTATTAATTATGAAAGTGGAGAACATAAGTAGCTCATTACCACGAGTTCAAGAGGCGGGTTAAATGATCACATCCCTTTTTATTATGAATTCTATTCGTGAGATATGTGACGCGCAAATTGGTGAATTTGTTGGTGCATGTGTTTCAATGATTCCTAGGAATAATATCAACCCAGTCCGGGCACGCACAAAGTAGGATACCATAATAAATTCATAGGAAAAATATCTATCCTGTGCCCTCCGATTTCACCTGCCAATGCTTCTTGCTTAGCATATGATATTTAGGAGTGCTTGCAAAAGAATTGTTTGCGAGGATAATACGGTTAGTCTAACAATACGACGTGCAATCTTATACTAATATACATAATATATAAAGCTGAAGAGTTTGTTTGTTTGTTTGTTTGGTTGAACGCGCTATTCTCAGGAACTACTGGTCCGATTTGAAAAATTCTTTCAGTGTTAGATAGCCCATTTATCGAGGAAGGCTATAGGCTATATAACATCACGCTATGAGCAACGGGAGCAGAGCAGTAGCCTTAAATAACGCGGATGTAACCCTCTAGTTAAAAATAAAATAAATACCTTCGTATTTAAATGTCTGGAAAGTACCTGTAGGAAAGTTTTTATTATCATGCCCATGTAATATAACCACGTTATGTTAAGATCTTGAGTTATTTGCTACCTGTTGTTTTTATGTGATAGACGGTAATCGAGCAGCGCAGCCGTCTATCGGTCTCTTTACTAGGCCATTGGAACAACAACACTAAGAAGTAATTTTGAACAAAGTACATGCACTTTGTGGTGACAAAAATGACGTCATTGTTGACAATGACCCTCTAAAGAGACATTACAGGGATGCCATCTTAGAAAGTTGCAAATTTTAAATTAATTAGTCACTGCGGATGCAATTAGGGTGAAGTAAGTCTCGGAGAGCTTCGAGTCAGCTTTACGTGGTTCCGTATGGTAAATAACGAAGTGTATACTGTTACACGGTTGTGGGATTATGTTTGGATTATATGTTACCACCTGTGAGATTATCGTACTGATATGATCAAGAAAGATAATAATAATAATCATTTATTTGTCAAACACAAATTACGTTTACTGCAGCCGAGAGTTCGAAAAAAAACCAAAGTTACTTAGAAATTAATTTAATTAAATATAAAAGAAATTACAATTAAATAAGTGAAACCTATTCGATGCGAGAATATGGAATGAATATATTTAATTATACATTATTAATATTGATTTGCTGCGTCGACGAATTCATGCCGCGACGGACGTCATCGGTGGCGATGCAATTGCTGCGTCGGCGATTTTTGGCTATTGCTATTTCTTTCCAAATATACAGCGATGATGTTGATTGTGCGAGGTCCATTGGGGTTCCGTATATAACACCTCCATCCGCAGAACAGCAACTATTTTATCAAGTTGAGAGAAAATGTTGCTGGCAGTTCATTTCGTCTCTTGATGTCCATGTCCACATCTTCGTATGTGTGAGTCTTGGAAACTTGTTGCTTCTCTGCATCTTCTTTTCTGGGGTACCAGCATCTGCGTTTTCTATATAATGTGATACTGATGATTACTGCTGTGCACAGAATGAAGATATAAAGTGGAATAGTTGTATGGTAGAAAGCAACTGATTGATTCTTCTCGATTTGTATGGGTTTTTCCAACATGATTTTACTCTGGATGCCGTGAAGGTCTTCTAGGTTTACTGAACTCAAACCGATATTGGAGATGACATCTGTTCGATTTATCTGGTTGTAGGGTATTTTCGATAACTTCAATGGCTGGTCTTTTATCTCATTATTGTCGTTAATGATGGTGAATTCTGTAGTCCGCATATAGCAATCCATCGGGATGGTGACTAGGTAACTTCCTTGTAATGTGTTGAAGTCCTTTCTTCCACAGGTAAGTTGTACTTTCGTTGGTTCCGGTAGTGAGATAACGTAGTGCTGATCGTCCAATTTTTCAATTGCAACATTTGATAGCGAAATCTGGGTGAAACGGCAAGTGTTCTTCAAATTTTGATTGACTATGAGGTCTTGAATACAATCTGGTTCTGTTCGGATCTGATGGCTAATCTGCTTTTCACAGAGATATATACTGCTGTACTTCGGGCATTCAGCCTCTATGTACACGAATGATTTCTCGTTTGTTGCTATAAAGGGACTGGGAGGAATAAGGGCTAGTTTTTTCTCGTTAGGTACAATGGATAGTCTGTAAAGATCATATGTATCTTCGGAAATAATGGGAATGCTATAAATGATTACTATCCTATTATCGCTAAAGTAAGAGCCTGGCTTTATTAAATTATAATATTCTCGTAATTCTAAATTAGGAACTTGATTCTTATTATATATGGATCTTAACTTATCTACCATGGCTTTTAATACCTCTATATCGATCATCGAATGATGAGTGCTGGAGGCACGTATAAAAGCCATTATATTTTCTAACCTAATGATTTCTAACATTAAATCTTCTACATTATTACTTATAATTCCTAACATCTGGGCAAACTGAGCAGATTTGATTAAATTATAGTCTCTGTATGCATCCTTTTGTAAGAGTGATTCTAAGGTTGAATTAATTTTCTCTTGGTTTGCAACTAACTGATCTAAGACTCTATTGTACTGTGACATCCATTCTTTATTAATACTTATATGATTATTAAATTCTGAAACAATTTTATTTTCGTTATTCTGTAAAGTTTTAATTGCTTCATCATATTTTAAAGCATCTAGATAGTCTAAATTGCCAGTTATACTTTTTATTACTGACCCAAGGCTATCTACTAGACCTCTTTTAGCTCTAATTTGTTCCAAAGATTTTACTTGATGTAATACCTTGTTAAGCTTATCATTAAGATAGTTAATCTGATATTCGTAAAGGGTGTAGGTTTCATTGTTAAGTCTAGTCTTAAATGTCTTAAGTTGTGACTGTACAGAGGTTACGTTATCTTCAAAGTCAGTTAACTGTATATATTGTATAAAGGAATGATAGTGAGTTGTTAATCTGGTCGGCCCTAGTTTGTATGGTAATAGTCCAGGTCCATCAGCCAAGGTTTCAAGTCTTATGGTCTGAGGTCGCGTCACGTGGATTGTCATTATCAGCAGTATCCTGCAACAATTTATTACTTTTAGGTACACGTTTTAGTCGCGATTTAGCTATTGGGCCGCGCTTTTTCGAGGTATATATGTGAATGGGTAAATCTGCTAGAACTGTGTCTTGTGTGTAACGCGGTGCAGTTTTCTGACGGCTAGCAAGAGGATTTTTAACGAAAATTTGTTGTTGCGGTGTGTATTCGACTTCGGGCTCACGAGATTTATTCCTATTTTCAATTAAAGCTGTTCTGTTACTAAGAGATGACTCGTTAATTATCTCATAAACTTGTTTCATCTGCTCTCTATGATTCTGAGCATACTGTTGCAATATGTGTTCTGTGAGGTCTATGTCAACTGGGTCTCTAGGGTCAAAATGTCCGTTCAATAAATCAAAGGGTCTACATTTCGTAAAGCTATGGATCGAGCTATTATATGCTATAACAGCGTACGGCATGAGATTAATAACGGGTTCATCTTTATGTTGTAGTTTGAGGATTCTAATGTGTTCCAGTAAAGTTGATGAAATCGCTCGATGTTACCGTTATCATTAGGACAGTGAGGTAGAGTTTTATGGTGTATTATTTTATGGAGACGTATGAATTCAGCGAACAGTTGATTTGTAAATTCCGTGCCATTGTCGGTAATTATAGTTAATGGTAATCCGTGGTGAGTACAAAAGCGTAATAATGCCTGTAAAATGCTTATAGCAGTGCCGTCTCGTAAATGGTATGCCTGACCATACTTTGTAAAAACATCAATGAAAGTTACGTATTTTTCGTTTTGAACGGTAAAAAGGTCCATATGCACAATTTCAAGTGGTTTAGTGGCTGGGGGTACAATATTAAATTGAGGCCTAATGGGATTTCTGTCGTATTTACTTTGACCACAAACGGTACATTCGTTAATAAATTTAGCGATGTGTTCCTTCATCTTCGGCCAATAGTACTTTCGTGACAAGGCTAGATAGCACTCGTTAATACCACGGTGATTGGTTTTGCCATTATGATAGTGTTGTATAATTTCCTGTTGCCGTAGGTAGTCTTTAACATTCTCAAGTTCTGTCTTTGCTAGTACTAAATTAAGAGAAGAGCTTTTAAACTTTTCTTGTATAATCGGAATGATCAAGTACATATCTAAAGGTGGGTTTACTAGTATAGCGGTTTTAACTTTCGGGTTAACATATTCTTTTATAGCGTTAATAACATCGGTTTCTAAGTTAGATTTTGAGAGTTGGATAGCCATTCGCGTATGATTTTCAAACGGTTTAGTTACAGTCGGTCGTCGTTTTATGTCGCCAACTACGGTAAAGTGAATCTGTCTATGGAACTTATTGAGAGGTTCGTCTGTAATAGGGACTTCTAAAATAGGGTGCTCATTACTGGTATGTACTGTGTCAGTCGAGGAATTAGGCAATTGAGTCGGAGGGCTCTGTGAGGGATTATTAAGTGGAGGGCTTTCTGAAGGATTATCAGGATGAGGGCTTTCTGAAGGATTATTTATCATAGAACTAAGTTCTTTAATACTGTCAATTACAGAATTAATTTCGTCGATTTCATTATTACTAATCTCAATGCGGGAAAGGGCGTCAGCGTTGGTATTAAACCTTCCTTTCTTGTAAATTACGGTAAAGTCATATTCACTTAGTCTGAGTCGCCATCTAGTTAGTCGTGAGTTAGGTTCTTTTAAATTCATCATCCATTGTAGTGGCTTATGGTCGGTAATAATTTTGAATTTCCTACCAAACAGATAGGGTCTGAAATACTTTGTGGCCCAGACTATAGCTAATAGTTCTTTTTCTATTGTGCTATAGATTAGTTCGCTTTCGTTAAGGGTACGAGAAGCATAACAAACAGGCTTGTCAGAACCTATAGGTCCCTGAGATAAGACTGCTCCAATCGCAACGTTGGAAGCATCGGTTGTAAGATTGAATTCCCTGTTAAAATCTGGATATTGAAGTATGGGGTCATTAGTTAATATGGTCTTACACTGTTTAAATGCATTGATATAATCGGGACTATGAATAACTTTGCTGCCTTTCTTTAAACACGCAGTGAGGGGTTTAGTGATACGGGCGAAATCAGGGATAAATTTTCGGTAATAACCGAGAAGGCCTAAAAATTGCTTAATTTCTTTAGGGGTGTTCGGAATGGGATACTTCTCGATAGCTGATATTTTATCGGGATTAGGCTTAATGCCATCTCTACTGATGATATGCCCGAGATAAGCGGTCTCTAACTTCAAAAACTCGGACTTATCCATCTGAATTTTGAAGTTGGAATCTCTGAGTCGTTGGAAAACTTTTTCCAGGTTTTCCATGTGTTCCTGGAGGGATGTACTGTAGACGATAATGTCATCCAGATAAACCAGACATATGTTATTCTGGAGACCACGCAGGACATTGTCCATAACTCTTTGAAAAGTTGATGGAGAATTTTTGAGTCCCATGGGCATACGAAGGAATTCAAAGTGCCCGTGTTCTACATTGAACGCTGTTTTAGAAATGTCTTGCGGGTCCATTTCCACCTGGTTAAAACCACTTGCTAAATCTAAGGTCGTGAAGTACTGGCACTTCCCTAATTTGTCAAGGACGTCACTAATATTGGGTATGGGGTACTTGTCGTCTATTGTCTTTTCATTTAACTTGCGAAAATCAACTACAAGGCGCCATTTCTGTTTACCGGAAGCATCTAATTTTTTAGGCACTACCCAAATGGGTGAGCTCCATGCAGAATCTGAAGGTCTAATAATGCCCTGTTGCAACATTTTTGAAATTTGGTCCCTTACTTCTTGTCGGTGTATGAAAGGGTATCGATAGCTCTTGGTATGTATAGGTACTTCGTCCGTTGTTCGTATCCGGTGTTTAATCTTATTAGTAAAAGTCAACGTTTCCCCGTCTATGTAAAACACATCCGCATAGCGAGAGCAAAGTGTTAAGAGGTTGGCTTTTTCCTCCTCATTAAGATGGTCAGTACGCAAACGCGATAATACGTCGTTCACACGATTTGATGTTTCAAGTTGCGTACACTTAATATTAAACAATTCAGCACAAGCAGGCTGATCTAACGAAAATATGACGTCATTGGGTGTTGGGTTTTCTATCTCTACATATCCACGACTATTAGTTACAGTGGTAAGGCATTCATGAATAATGCAATTACAAAAGACTTGCTCATTTATTAAAACCTCGCCATCCGGGGCGTTGATAGGGATTCTAACTAATTTGGAATGTCTACCTGGAATGATGTCCTCATACAAGTTAACGTTACGGGAGTTATATACTTTTATATGATTAATTGCAGATCGTGTAATTAATTTAAAATCTTTTAAATCTATTTTAGCTTCCCATTTAGATAATAAGTCTAATCCTATTAAGCCATCAAAATAGTTATGGAAACGGTATACGAATAATTTAATGGTATCGTTCTCACGGAATTCGGTAAAGCATGGTAGTGTTATGGAATAGCCATTTCTGCTAATGGCATGAACATTTGTAACTTCAAAAGGGTCATAGTTAAGGGGATAATCAGAGAAGTATTTTTGTACGGCCTCGGGGCTAATAAATGATTGGTTAGCACCGGTATCTATTAAAAATTTTAAAGGGGGACAAGAAATTTCTATGTATGGTAACTGTCTTTGAGTCTGTAAATTAAGATCTATCCTTGCTCTTCTGATATCTTGTCTAACTGAAAATCCTGACTCTGAGGTGCACAACTAGGGCCTGGTTGGGGCTCTATGTCGCTTGTTACTTGATTGTCGTAAGTTGCGCTACCATAAGTCGGGTCTGAATAGTTATAGTCACATGAGTTATAATAGTCATCGTAGTTAGAGTAATAATCATAATCTGAGTTACAGTAATAGTTATTGGAATCGTAAGAATAGTCGGGCATAGCGAATTCATTCAGATTTACTTCTCGTGACTTTAAATAGTTATTCGGTGGCGGGTTTCCCGATTTACGCCAATCATGACCTGACATCGCGGGTAATGGCTTAGGGGTAAAATGCTGGACTCCGCTCATTGGTTTCGGACCAAAATTCTGTGAAGGGTTGGGTCTAGGCGGCAAACGGAAGACGTTACTATGTTGGTGGTAATTCGGCGGCGGTGCGTGGAACATTTGCTGCGTACGCGTAGGAAAACGGTTTTGAGGTACGTTAGACGTATTAAATTTAAAAGCTTGGGGCTGTGGTTGATTACTACGCGGTCCTACTGGAGCTGGCCAGTTAGGTACTGGGTGTCGCGGGACTATTGGCATGTTTAATGGTACGTTATGAGGCATAGCGACTTTAGGAGTGCTTTGAGCTTTTGGAAAATCGTTACGCTGTTGCAAGTATATTATATTTAATTCCTCCTGCACGTACTCTAATGCTTTTTCTATCGTTTCCGGACGCATACATCGAATACGCGATCCTAATGGTTCCTTTAATCCACGTACAAATGCCTGCATAGTAACTTTCTTATAAAGTGTTCGTTTGGCTTCAATAGTCGTCAGTAAAGTCTCGTGTAATGTCACATATGTCATGATAGTACTGAACAAGGTTTGGCACTGGTCATAAAATTCCTGAGGGGATTTGTTACCTTGTGTAGCTAATGAGAGGTCATTGTACAAAGCCGTTTCGTCCCTCTGGTCTGAAAAGTTATTTATAAGAGCTGATCTAATGCCTGCCCACGTTTCAGGAATGCCGTTTGAATTAATTGTAGATGCGGCGGACCCTGTTACCTTATTTAAAATACCATTTAATAGACACAAGTTTCCTAACTCGCTACCTGGCTCAGGGCTCGCATATTGAGCTACTATCTGGTCACATATATTAATAAACCTAGTTAGGACGTTAGGGTTACCGTCAAATTCCGGCACAAGGCGTAAGGCCTTAAAAATAACGTCGGGATTGTGCGACATTCTAACTACGAATAAATCACTTAAGCTAATATCTAATTCACTATCTAAATTTCTATGACTATCTACTATATGCCGGCGAGCCTGTCTCGATGCAGGGTCCCGGGGACACGACTTTTCGTGTCGGAAAATCTTGGGAATAAAACTAACTAAGGATAGACAGGAAGCAACACGAGAAAGATTCAAGTGTACTCACATAAATTTCATCTCTGGACTTTCTCTCGATGAATCGATGTCTGGATTCTCCACCCGGCTCCGCAGCTTCGTAGATTCTGGATACTCGTACTGTAGCTTGATAGCTGCCCAGGCGACTCGCGAACGCGAATATCGATATGAGATAGTTCTAGTGCACGCGAACCGACTAGCGAGTATCCTACCGACTGCGCCAATTACGTTTACTGCAGCCGAGAGTTCGAAAAAAAACCAAAGTTACTTAGAAATTAATTTAATTAAATATAAAAGAAATTACAATTAAATAAGTGAAACCTATTCGATGCGAGAATATGGAATGAATATATTTAATTATACATTATTAATATTGATTTGCTGCGTCGACGAATTCATGCCGCGACGGACGTCATCGGTGGCGATGCAATTGCTGCGTCGGCGATTTTTGGCTATTGCTATTTCTTTCCAAATATACAGCGATGATGTTGATTGTGCGAGGTCCATTGGGGTTCCGTATATAACACACAGGTAAGATTACCATTTTCGGTCTTGTGTGTTTACAATTTTGAGTGCGCTGTGTTTTGCCATAAAGACATACAAATATATTATACAAGAATTGTCTACGCTTCATTCACTAATAAGTTAACAATAACACAAAATTAAATAAAAAGAAAACAAAATGTCATAATATAATAATAAACAAAGGAAGTAATAGTAAATAATCAATGTTAAAATCAAGTTTAAAATAGAAATTTAATAATTTTAATAAAGAAATAATTTGCGATATAGATAATATAGAAATAATTTATATGTCAAACAGTGTAGAATAAAATAACATTTTTCATTTCAAAAAAGTTACAGTTTATCATTCAGGAATTCGTCAATATTATAATAACATTTCTCTATTAAAGCTCGAAGTACTGTTAGAGCAGATAAAGGAAATGCAACGGTAGTGATGGACACGTCCGATTATAAACAAAAAATGGAAAATCTTTTGTTGGATGAAAGTACATATAAATTGGTTAAGACAGACCCGACCAACAAAATACTCAAGCAAACGAGTGACATTGTTAAGAAATACTCCGAACAACTGAATCTGGACGTGAAATACTTAATACCATCGTGTGCAAAACCTCCTCAATTGTATGGTCTACCGAAAATACACAAAGAAAATGCTCCACTGCGCCCTATAGTCAGTCAAATAGGGGCACCAACCTACAGATTGGCTCAACACATTGCGAAGATTCTCTCGCCACTCAGAGGCAAGACGAGAGCGCATGTAAAGGATTCCTACCATTTTGTCAGTGAAATAAAACACCTACATCTCTCTGACAAGGAAACTATGGTTAGTTTTGATGTACAGTCATTATTTACATGCTTACCAGCACATGACTGTATTGAAATAACTAGAAGGAAGCTAATAGAGAACAACATGCCTGAGGAATATGCAGAAATATTGAAACACTGCTTAACAACTGGCTATCTGTTATGGGATGAGAAATACTACATACAAGTAGATGGTGTGGCAATGGGCTCTCCAGTATCGCCTGTTGTTGCTGACATCTTCATGGAGGACTTCGAGGCGCGAGCCCTGCAGACTGCCACCATCACACCGAGGTTCTACAAGCGGTATGTAGATGACACTTTTACAATTTTACCAACAGATAGTGTTAATGTATTCCTAGACCATCTTAATTCTATTCATAACCACATCAAATTTACAATGGAATTAGAGGCAAACAATTATTTAGCTTTCCTAGATGTACTTGTTATCAGGAACAAAAACAACTCTTTGAGCCACACTGTGTATAGGAAAAAGACACATACAAATAAGTACTTAAATGGTGAATCTCACCACCATCCTAAACAGTTAGCTACCGTGGGAATGTCTTTGTTTCAGAGAGCCCGGGGGATCTGTGACAAGAAACACCTGGACGCCGAGCTTCAACATGTCAAGCAAGTTCTGCAAGACAACAAGCTCCGACCGCCGCGCCAACGTCACAGATCCCCGAAGAACAAGCCAGCCACAGTAGAGAGACAACCTGCTGTCCTCCCATACATCAAGGGCGTGACCGACAAGATTGGCTACATCTTGAAGCGAGCTTCAATCAAAACATTCTACAAGCCGCCAACGAAGATAAGCCAATTATTACCATCTGTCAAGAGTCAGTTACCCTTACAAGAGGCCGGGGTTTACAAGATAGACTGTGAGTGTGGGCTCTCATACATTGGACAAACCAAGAGAAGCATAGGCATTCGACTAAAGGAACATATAGCTGACATTAAACACAAACGCTCGACGAGGTCTGCTGTATGTGAACATGTAGAACAAGGAACCAACCATTACCTGCGATTTGATAAACCACAGATACTCGCAAAAGAACACCGCTTTATTCCAAGAATGATACGTGAAGCTATTGAAATTAAAAAACATCCTAATTTCAATAGGGAAGATGGTTGGAATGTTCCTCCAGCTTGGGACCCTGTTATCAGGCTAATGAAACCCAAGAAGGACAAAGTCACCAGAAGACATCAAGACACAGTGAGCACATTCTGCGTAGATAGTAACACCAATAGTTGAAAAATGTTCAGGTACTTTGAGATAACTTATAAATTCAAGACAAAGACAAATATCACCTCAGTATGCCGTGAACACGAATCCTGTAAAGAATTCGAAACGTCGGCTAGTAATAAAAATGTAGTTGCTAGATCTTTCGGTTTAAATGTAATAACAAATAACCAGTGAAACCAATATAACGCGGTAAAATCCGTAAACTGTAGTTTAATTTCAATGTGTAACATTCGCGTAAACCCAAGAAAATATTAAATCAATCAATCATTTATTTTGCGAAAATGGGTACAGTGTTGGTATTATAAAAAAAGAAAATCTTATGTTTCTCCATAATCTACCGTTAAGGCATGCAAAATTTTATAATTAAAAAAAAATCCATTAGAATTTAAAATAATCAATATAAATTAATTTCAATAAAATATTACTCAAAGATGTCAAAAAAATAATAATAATAAAATAACAATAATACTTAATATATAAAATATGACAATTAATTAATTATATATTTATCTTCCAAGTATTCCTTCACGCTGTAATAAACCTTTTCTAGTAATATATTTTTAAATTTTATTTTGAAGTCTAATATGTTATCCTGACAAAGATTCTCTGGGAGTTTATTAAAAATTCTTGATGCCATACAAAAAATGCTATTATTTAAATATGTGGTTTTATTTGCTATATTTTTTATTTTGTATTGATGGCGGCTGCCCTGAAACTTAGTAAAGAGATGCATATTCTTTTTTACAAATATAGCAACTTCTAAAATATAAATACTTGGAAGAGTAAGTAAATTAAGTTCCTTAAATATTGGTTTGCAACTGTCGGTTCTTTTTAACCTATAAATTGCCCTAACACATTGCTTTTGTGCTCTGAAAACATACTCCCAGTCGGTGGAGTTTCCCCAGAAGATTATGCCATAACGCAGTATTAATTCCGCATGTGCATGATATGCTGTTACTAACGTCGGTGTATTGACCGTTTTAGAAAGCATGTACAAAGCGTAAGAACTTGTACTAACTTTAGAGGTTATGTATTCAATATGTGATTTCCAATTAACATTGCAGTCTATATTCAAACCAAGAAATCTAGTAGTGTCGACTTCCTTTATTTTAGTACCTTTTTTTTTTCTTTTTCTTTTTTTTGTTTTGTTGTCGGGTTGGAAAATCCTCATGGAGTCCCTTCGCCCTGGGGGGGAAGGACGAAGGGGACTGTCAGACTCTTACTGACTAAAAACCAACCCGTGCTCCTCATGTACCCATGTGTCGGAGGGTAGGGTTTCACCTAAGCATTCCTCGCTACCCCCCGACGGGTATTGGCCCGCCAGATGGTCAGGCGGGCCCCGAACGAAACCCTCTTGGCGGCGGATGAAGGTGTTGGGCTCCGCCGCCAAAACACCCAGCGGCCGCAGAGGATAGGGAGAACGGCAACGCAACACCGCATCTCCTCTTCCTCTGCGGCCCCACCGCGACGCAACGATGGTGCGCCCCCATTTGGTCGCGGGAGATAGGGCGCGCGGCAATGCAACACCGACACGCCTCTCCTCCCGCGACCGCACCCGACTGCGAGTTACGGACAGAACTGTCCCCCGCACCTGCACCTATGGACGCATCCTACGCAGGCCTCACGCAAGCCCACGTGGAGCGTCCCCTCCCGGGATCCCGCTTAGCTTCACCGTGGGAGAAAATCAAATCCACGGTTACTAAGCCCCCCCACCACGACAAGGTGGAGATCCCACGGGGGGGGGTTATTTTAGTACCTAAGAACTCTGTCTCGCAATCAATGTGAGGTCTATTTCTATTTCTAAACAACATAAGACTTGTTTTTCCAGATTAATTATTAAGTTATTGTTAGTTAACCAATTGACTATATTTGTAAGGCTTTCATCTATAGTTCTTTTTAGGACATTATGATTTTAAAAAGAAAACATTGGTGAGTTAACGGCTTTTGGAAAGTCGTTTCTATAAATAAGAAATAATAAAAGGTCCCAAAACGCTTCCCTGGGGGACACCATATGTTACATGTCTAAACTCAGATAAAAATTTAACTTCTTTCTTTTTTATTTTACATACTCTAGATATAGCAGTGGCTTGCTGACGGTTTCTCAGATATGACATAATTAGGTTAAGTGCATTACCTCGTATACCGCAACCATTTAACTTATTTTCTAGAATTTCATGTTCCACACAGTCAAAAGCTTTTTTCAGGTCCATAAATAAAGCACACACCGGTATGTTACAATCTACTTTAGTCATGACTTCTGAGAAAAATGCGTGTATAGCTTTGCTTATCATTACGTTCTTCCTAAACCCTGCTTGCGCTGTCGAAATGATATTAATTTTTTCTAGAAAATTATACAAGCTTTCATGTATAATTTTTTCTAGCACTTTTGATAATACAGGAATAAGAGCTATGAGTCTATAACAAGACATATTTTCAGAGTATTCTTTTTTAAAAAGTGGTTTTATTATAGTACGTTTTATTCTTGTTGGAAATATACCATTAGATATGCACAAGTTAAAAATATAACAAAGAATTGTTGATATAACATGACTAACACTTTTTAATACCTTGGTTGATATTTCATCGTAACCTGTGCTATTTGTATTTCTAAGTGATTGTATTACACCACAAGGTGTAACAGCGCTGATAAATATGGAATTACAGCAATTTAATGAGGTAATGTTATTAAATGAAGTCTTTTTATTATGATATGTCAATGTAGAATTGTAATTAAATGTCATGTTGCTATCATTCACGAGTCATTGCGGAGTTATTATTAAATGTCATTTTACGATTACATGTCAGTGAAGAATTATTATTATTTTTTACAATAAGTGATGATTATTGGATGGTAAATAACTGTTTTTAGTGGTAAACAACTTAAAAAGAGCGCTTTTTATATTTTTTAAATAACATAAACACGGAGCTAATGTTTACATAGTAACTAGCGCCACCTCCTCTCCAATAATTCATTAAATCTCTTTTTGAACAGTTTTAGTGGTATATTCTTGATTGATTTCGGGTACTTAATTATCGATTCGCGGTGCGAAACCAAAAAAACTTTTCTGCATTAATGTTGTTACTTAACTGGTTTAGATATTGAGCACGTATTGGACCCTTTCTGACATCAGACAATCTTGTAAATAAGTGTGGATTGCATTTCACGAATAGTGCTGTTTTCAATATATACAGTGATGGTAATGTTAAGATTTAAAATAAGGAACGCAGCTGTCAGTTACCTTGATACCACACATAGATCTTACACATCGTTTTTGAATCCTAAGATGCAGTGTTTGTTTGCAGTACGTCACATGTATATTATACGCACAAAAAATATACATGAATGTGGACGTTTTAGTGATGCTGATAGAATTTAAGACACCTGTCAATAATTATAAACTATGATTATCATTGAATGAATATACACAAATAACTGGGCCACTGGTTATAGGAAATCTGCTTTGAAATGAGTTGATTACACCTGATGGATTTCATGATGGCAAAATAATAATTGGAAACTTAACGTACATTTTGTCAAGCGCTATAGTGCATATGGCTACATCATTAACTGGAATGTATTCTATAATGTTACGGTAACTCCTTTAAAGTAACACCTATAAAGAGATTCCTAAACATAGCAAATCTTTCTTTAGGTAATACTACGAAATTGTCCATCTCGAATCAGACAGACCCTTCAGAAACTAAAGACACTGTCCATTACGAGCCGGACTATATACTTAATCTCAGTGTGATTGTTTTGTTAAAGGACCATGTCCGTTTTTGCCTGCCAAATTGACTGCCTGTGTCACATCCGCTTTACACAAATTAAAACAAAGAGCACCGATGCCCGGATTAAGTAACATTTTTTGCAGGAATTAAGTCCAGCACTCATCTCATTAGTAGCAATTAGTTAACCATTTGTAGCAACATGGACAGTTCAACTCTGAAAGTATACGAATTTCCTTTTAATCTAATCTATATTTATCAATGCTTTATTTACAAAGAATCAGTCATTCTTAGAGTGGTGCAGAGAGGCAAGAATTAACCGTATTTTATTTTGTAATTAAAATGTAATAGTTAATTAATCACATTGATCATAATTACAACATTGCAAATAAAACCAAAGATTTATTATGGACTAGTTTTCACCTTATTTTCTTTATAAAAAACATATCATCATGTCTTCGTGCTGCAAACATATCATCATGGCTTCGTGCGTCTTCGGCTGACATGATGATCATCATGTCACCCTAGAGACGTCAACTGCTGGACATAGGCCTCCCCCAAGGTTCTCCACACACCCGCATCCAACCACCTCCCGCGATCTTAACCAGATCGTGGGTCCACCTTGCGAGACGCCTACCCCTGCTGCGTCAACATAAAAACATATAGCGCGGTATAAATCTTGTGTCTGTGGACTATACAGACAAACAATAAACGGACACAAAGTGCAACCAGACATGGGAACAATAATTTTTGATTTACACAACATAATGTTGTCTCTTGTGGGGATGCTATCAGTGCTACAGTGGATTAAGGCCATCGCGTTCAAACTACAGTAAAAACTTTAAAAAAGATCAGATAAGCCGCAGCGGTAAACACAGTTTATTCAAAGTTTTTAAAGGAACGATTCATTTTCTAGCATTTTCCTTCAACCTTGTTATCTAAGAGCGGCGTGTCTAGAATTCCCACCTGGGACATTTTTTGTCAAGTAATGAGCTTCAGGAAAAATTTGCGTTCCGTCTCTAGACGTACAGGCTATACGGATATTCTGGTTCGTTTATTGAGCTTCAGAGAGAAGAAATGCATATTGATTTTGACGTTTTTCTGGTATTTTTAATCGTATATATTCAATTTACATATTGCTTTTTATGAATAGGTGATACTTGTGTGAAATGGAAGACCAAGTACAATGTATCGGTTTATCGGTCATGAACCATCGGCACGGAATGAAATAACGCTTCTATGTACATTATTTGAGTTTTGTCAGAATGAATTACCAAGCTACTTTTAAACAGTCATGTTAACTGACAAAATTACTACATAGATAAATTAATGCTACCATCGCTTTTGCAATTCGTAAGAAAATTGGTTTACGGTGTGATTGGAATTTGGCCAGATTTTTTTTTGTTTAGTGCTATTGAAACAAATAGGTTCCTACTTTTTTTAGTTAATAGCTTATATGATGTAACACTTAAACATTGCTGTAGTCTTGTCATTGTAACCTTAGGAGGTATGTTGTGTTTTCTTCTATCCGATTTTAATTAATTATAGGGTTATGAAACTCCCTGTGTGTTTCATAACCCTCCATCCGATCAATGAAGGGGTTGTAGGGTAGTGTAAAATGATGAGGTATTTGTCATTATTTCACGGAAATTCCAGATAAAATTTTCCCTGGTCAATTTAATGAACTTAGAAAGCGGACCCCGGGTTCTAACCGGTCTAACCCGACACCATCGTCTCGGCAGTCCGTTACGTTCACCACTAGGCTCCACTGAGAAAGTAAAGAAATAAAGAAAAGAAAGTACTATTTAATATATTAACCCCCGACGTGATTACAGCACGCACGGTCGTGCTCTAATGGAACTGGTCCCATGTGTTTGCGGCACGCATGGTCGTGCTCTAAAAAAGTCGTCCTATTGGTCGTGGATTTTTTACGTTTTGTTTTACTTAAACCAAGAAACGAAAGTAGTAACTATTAGAATAGTTCATATTCTATGCATTTAAATCGTTTTAGAAGGGTGAGGGAAACGAAACGCGCCAAAAAATATTGAAATATAATTATCTGTGTCTCAGTTGCGAAAGCGTCTGCCATTGTTGTGTTTTGTTCCGCGATCTTTATAATAAAAGTTGTCTTGTGGAAGAAACCGGTGAATATTTTATAAAGATACTTATATAGATTTACTCAGAAATAAATAAATATTAATTGTGAAGTGACATAATTCGTGATAAAGACACGAAATACAGTGATAAAAGGCAAAAACTTTTTAGAAGGGCTATTTCTACTCTTGAAACTTGCTATTTTCGTAATAGTTTTATGATAAATACTCTTTTAATAGTTATGAAAGACATAAAAGTACACAGATTATTTATCTGAAAACATATTTTAGCAATTAAATACTAGTATTGTTGTAGATTTTCACTGTTATCGTGTTTCAAATGGTAAATAATTCACAGCCACAGTGTTCGTTACAGTAACATGGTGGCCTGGCACGGAGAACTTTTTGTCACGCGTTCGGATTATCATTTTTTTAGTGGCGTTAGATTCATTTGTTACAAATAAATAATGTACTGTGTGAAAACCTAAAGGTATATGTGATAATGTTTTTGTATTTATGAACCAAACAAGTAATGATATTCATTAATATGTGATGAAATGTTTGTGCGAACGAGTGAAAAATAACCAACTTCTAAGTTTGTAAGCCTGTTTTGCCGAAAAGGTGAGTATTTAGTTGTAATTCATGTTATTATTATGATAGCTGATTTAATACCAAACACAATGATATGCAATTTATATGATATAATTATATTAAGGTGTCATAATTAATTTTTTTCCGGTAACCTATGCCAATGAAAATTTGCAGCAACGTGACCTTTCGCACTTGTGGCACTTTGCCTTTAGTTTGATCGCACCTCAAGGGTTAAGTGAATACCTGGAAATACGATATTAAACTGAGATGAATGAAGAACCGTAAATACTATACGAGTAAGACCGACCGAAAAGGTGGTTTTACATAAATGATGGAAAAAAGTTATTAAATCTAGAATCTATCTTCCTAAAATATAACTTCGAGAACTAAGTACTCAACTAGTTAACTAGATTTCAAGTAATCTTAGAACTCTTGGGTTTACGTAAATAAACTAGGTGTCTTATTGATAATTAGAATAGGTTTCGAACTCAAGTCTTGCTAAAATACGACTACGCGAACTATTTGTAACGAAGATAGGCGATAATATATGATTTTTACTTCAACTGTCATGACACTGCCAAAACACTTCACATTCCCGACTTAATTCCGAAGCCGTAGAGTTGAATCTCTCACAGAGTCACACGTCCAAGAAAACCGCAGTTACACCACACATTGTTATTAATGTTTGAAACACCAACTTCGCAACGTTTTCCGCAAAATAGTTCCACGAGCGACTGCTACCATTTTTTATCCGTTCGGTACATTTAACTATGGGAAAAATCGTTTATACTGACAGGTAACAAATCGGTACATAGCTCGTGCTTTGTTGTGGCTCTATGTGCTAACAATAAAGGATTAATTAATCACGACATGTTAACCGACTGTCACTTCATATGCATGTTTCGTACAAACTTTTTTCGTGAAGGATCATTTTGTAGTAAGTAGGTCGAATGACATTTGTTACTGTGATGGGTGATATTTTTTTAAGGTTTCGATTGAAGAGTGGTTGGTAGTTTTGTTGCATTAAATGATAGCTGAATAATGTTAAATGCGTGATATTCAACTGTATTATATTAATAGTAATGTATTAAACATTATTTTTTCTAGACTCACGCCTGTATGTCCGAAGGGGTAGGCAGTGGTGTAATATTGCACCCACATTTCGCCATGAATTTTTAGGTCCCACGTAATAGGGGGCGAGCCTATTGCCGTTACCGGGCACATCATCAGACCGTGCTGCTACTGAGAATTTGGGAAAACCCAGTAACACTTTGCCCGACCCGGCAATCGAACCCGGGACCTCCGATCAGCAGTCGCACGTTATCCAATTTTCTCAACGAGCAAGCATTAAATTTTCACTTATTTTATCATGTCATGTTACCACAAATGTAAATAAAATGTAAATAAAATCTTTATCAGAACTTTGCGATTTGATAGAATGCCATGAGTTACTGTTCAAAGCTGGGTATACATTTATTTTAAAGAAAACATCATTCCATAAAAAACAATACTTGTCAAAAAACCAAGTCTCGCTACCGTAAAATGTTGTGAGATCTATGTAATACCAAGTCGTTTCATAAAAAATTTTTATTGTTTTAAATAAATAGATTGACTCGGCCATCGCATGAAAACACAATATATCTCATAAGTAATACATAGGTACATATATTAATTAGTTTGTATAGTGCGATTGCCAAGTCAATCTATTTATTTAAAACATTAAAGATTTTTAATGAAACGACTTGGATGGATCTCACAACATTTCACGGTAGCGAGATTTGGTTTTTTGACAAGTATTGTTTTTTTATGGGATCTCATTCCTTTTTGTAGATAGTCCTACTTTTTCCCTTTTCGGTACCTTCTACTTCTTGTACAACAACAACGAATTTTCTTAATTAAAGCCCTAACTGCAAACGTAATTTTGTAATCGTATATGTTAATATGGGATTACAAAGTTATTTATGCAGTTGATGTATGTCGAAAACTGGACAGAAATTGAAAAATGTTTTAGTTTTTCCTTGATTCAAACACTAAACACTAATTTTATTGTGTTCTAAATTTGAAGCTTCTTTGTCTGCTAGAAGTGCCTTAGACTTTTGATGATCGGTCAGTGAGTGACAAAATCACGAAAATTGACTCGTTATAATTCTTAAACTACTGGTTCAAATTAAATTAAATTTGAAATATACAATATTTATACAATGCCTGCTTAGGTACTAAAAAACAGGCTTCTAGTTTTAGCCACAACGAAGTTATAGGGCGTCGAAAATGGACTGAATTGCTTCGAGAAAAGGATGGTACGGCCGTGCCGCTTTTTTGCTCGACTTGGCGGGGGCACTACCGTGCCCCCAGATGTTTTACGTACTGTGTGACCTGCATCAAATTAAGAACTTATATTTGGTAATAACGGTGTATATAATAGTAGCAAATGTTTAAAAGAAATTGCTACAGTTCTACAGGTAGAAAGTCACGACAGTGAAAATAAAGATATTTGCCAGTGTATGATTTATGCAATGAACTAATACATTTATAAAACCACGAAATGACATCAAAGTTGTCCCAGTAAAGACAAATTCTTGGAGTAATTTCATAAAGAGAACCACAAAAAAATTCCTAACGATCACTAGATATCTAAAATTGAAAATCATATTATAAAACTTGAGTGACGTAAAATGTTCCCGTTACCGTCTACAAGCTTACCGAAGAGTTTCAACAAAAAACTTTAATCATGCGTCTGCTAATTAAAAACTTAGCCATCCCTGTGAAGAAAATTGAAAACCCGTTTTAAAATTTAAGTCTACAGATTTGAGTGGTGATAGTTCCACTAGAAAGATGCCAACTTTCCACTAAGCCACCTCGTTAATCAACCGTTTAAGCTCGGCTTAAACTATAGTTTCAAATTACTCAAAGTTTGATCCAGAGCCGCAGGGGTTTTCGTTTGAATGAACGTTTTTTATGACGATAAGGCCTAACACGATGTGCTGAAAACGCTTATTACGTAAAATTTGCTTTGTCATGTTACTAAATTGCCGATTAACAGATTAATATTATGTATTATTCTTTGTTCGGTGACGGCCAATACAAATTTCTATATAAGGCCGAGGGTAGCATAAAATGCGACTAAAGAACTCACACGAAGCAAATAGAATCAATGGCAGAAATGATAAACTGGACTTCGCATCCTATTCCAACCCGTCTGACCGGCGTGATAGTAGATAAAAGCCTCCTACTGACTAACAATGCTATTGTGTCGCAAATGCGGAAAGGCCCATGACCAATGGTGGACTGCGAAACGCTATATAATGATGATGGCTGCACGGTTGGCGTAGTGGTTTTTAGCGGTCGCCTCGCCACCTGGTACCGCGCTACGTGTCGTGGGTTCAATTCCCACACGAGACAACACTTTGTGTGATCCACAAATTGTTGTCTCGTCTGGGTGTACTTTGTGTCCGTTGAGTGAATGTTTGTAAAGTCCCCCGCGACACAGGAATTTCTTCCTAGTGCGGGAGTTGTCTTTTTAATAGAATTTAATAAAATAATAGATTGTACAAATGTACATGTATGCAAAAGGTAGGTATCTATACATTTAAAATTCTTACGTTACTGACTGCTCACAGATAACGCATAGCTGAAACAACTGGATGCAAGAAGCTGAAGTTGTCATGTATGAGACTCAGGAAGTGTATGGAAGCCATAAGAGAGGATTTTGGGAAATTCCAATTAATTTGTATGGGCTCAATTTAATCAATTTACCCCGTTAGGGTGCTAACGGGATAAATTGGTCCCATACAGCCGAAGTCGTGGGCAAAGCAAAGTAACATATAGAATGTAACATAGAACTTCATCTTAAAATATTATAACGCTATTTCGTCATGTTCGCGATTAAGTGAAATAAAACTATGATTTAAAACTACTTGCAGTTTTATTATTTTTCACTGCTACTGAATGTGAAAGTTGGTGTTTTATGGCCTCTATGGTGTGTCAAGTTCTGCTGTGATTTTTTTAATATTTGCATCGTGTGTGTCGTAATAAAACCTAGTGGTGTCTAAACCCGGCAGTAATTAGCTAGGGGACGGTGTGCCGCGTTCGGTTGTGCCGTTGTATGTTATTCTGATTTATGCTCGGCACGAGATAGTGCGCATTATAGAAACATTTGAGATTTTAGAGCGGGTATTGCAGCGGGCTGTTGTGGTCTTTAGTATAGTGGGAAAATCTATAGATGGCTATCGGATAAAAAAATAGGGTGAGCCTGTATAGGAAAAACATACTGAAGTTAATATATACATGTCATCAAAAAATTACACCCAAATATAGAACAAATCATCGTGTTCCTCACACTAAAATTAGCTCCAGGTGAGAATCGAACATAATATGACAGACTCACTAACCACTGGATAAACAGGCGAAGAAATTTAATGGCTTTAGGTAAATAAAAAAAAAATTGTCACAAAAATCTGAAATTCATTAAACTACAATAGATGCAGTTTTTAAATACCTACCTTATTATGAAAAGCGGATTATTTGGTTATTGTTATTATCACAATAACAATAAAAACGCTTATGTCTTATTTAAATTATGAACATATTTTAAATCCAAATAGTTTTGTGAATGAAATATGGAACTATCATATAGACGACAACTCAGAAATGCCTAAACTCAACACTCGTATCGTAGAACTATACGTAAATGTTATACTAAATAACTTAGCGGATGTTAATTTAAGGTATAAATATCTATTTGATACCGCATACGTAAATTGCCGATGGTCGAACACATACCATCAATCCAACACCAATCCTAAAAATAAACCGCCAAACAAAATGTCCCGGCGTTTCATACATTTTGCCCCATCCCGACGTTAGGCGCTCAGAATACGGTCGCTAGTTCGGGGCGAATATATAGTAAGTTATTTTCCACCCCGTCGCCGACCATATTGACGTTGACACTTAACGCCACATAAATCTCCCGGTGGAAATAATTAAACAAAATCGCTGGCCAGACAGTTTTGAAATATTGCGGTTATTTTTATTTTAAAATATTACATTTACTTAATGCATATTTTGGCTGGTTTCAGATTGACGCGCGCGGCACGCGCCGTGCGTCGGCCCGCGCCTGTCAAACAGCGCGTTTGGCGCGCGGACCGGAGTTCGCGTTTCTCTTTGCAATGTACATATGAAGCTTCGGCAGCGCCCAGCCGACGGCGCGCGTTTCAACTGCGTGACTATGAAACGCTACTACTAATCTAGTGTAATTGCAAGCGCGCGCGTGTGGCCGGCGCCGGTCAAACGCCTGACTCTGAAACCAGCCTTCGGGAGATCATTCGATTAGTTTTAAATAACGGACATATGATGATCAAAATAAATATACCTATCATTTTTCTGTGACCTCCACAACAAAATATTATTCACAATTTGACCTACATCCCTCGCCACGCATATAATAAAAAGTAAATAATATACACATTTAGCGAGGTAGCCTCAACACAAGTATTTTTATAACTTACTGGGGCAGCCTCATCACACTGTAACTAAAACTATGAGATTCAATAAAAACATTTTTTATTTTATTTTATTTATATTTATTAAACAAAAGATCGCGTGTCACGCCAAAATGAATAAGGGTAGGGCTAAGGGCTCGTTATATAATAAACTAGCTGTTTCCCGCGGTTTCACCCGCGCCCTGAGGAAACTCCTTCGCGTACCCGGTTAGTTTATAAGTTACTCCTTGGTACATCAGCTTTCCGCCAGTGAAAGTCGGTCCAGCCGTTTCAGAGATTAGCGAGAACAAACAGACAGACAGACAGACGGACAGACAAAAATTTAAAATAATGTCATTTCGCTATATGTACCGTGTATACATCCATATGCATTTAATAAAACGGTTATTTTAATATTACAAACAGTCACTCTAATTTTATTTATATGTATAGATGTAGGTAAAGATAGTAGCCACATGTGTGGTTTATTTGTTGTTATCTTGAGATCAGTTTATTTTTGATTATTAACTCTATTTTACACCACTTACCAGAACAGATAACTGCACGCTTTTGATAAATAAACAGTAGATAAACTGTTGTATTGTTCTGCTATTGTATTCACTCATATTTTCTGGAAAGGCAGAATCAGAAATCAGTTGATAACGGTACCCGTAATTCGTTCCTGCTTGACCAAACACAAAAAATAAAGTAAATCCAGTATTTTAAGTACGAGACAGGCAGTACAGATAAAACTGTGTATAACGATAACACATAGTCTGTAGTATATTATTGAGTCGTATCCTTTCATGAAGGTGTGAATAAAGCAAGGTAGGTATGTCAGTATCGTTGCAATCGTAGTCTCTGCCTACCCGTTCGCGAAACAGGCGTGAGTCTATCAATGTATGTTTCTTTTCATGTATCTACATTAGACATATATCGCTGAGCCTAACTACTGAAGGTGGAAATTCCAATTCAGACACATGACACCGGGTTCCTTTCATAACATTAACGTTTACTAAGAAAGCGTTTACTAAAATTCCATCCTAAAGAAAGCAAAATAGGAGAAAAGATGCTGAGAATCCACTGATTTTGAAGCTAAAACTACAAAAATGCGGACAGTTAATATAATGACAAGCCAAGAGCTTTTGCCCGCGGCTTCGCACTCGTTAAATTCGGGGTAACACAAATCTACTTTCAGTCTCATTTTGTGAGACACTCCTGATGACTCTAAAGACTTCAGAAACAATATAGGGTTTAAACAAAGTAACTCGGTCAGTATCCATGACATTATCTACCGAAAGGTACATAATAACATTATCTTGCATACAGATGAATGTCAAAGCCATGTTCCAATTCATGTCCAAATATATATGTATGAAAACTTTCGCATTTATAATATAAGTTGAGAAAATCGTTTCAGCCGTTTAAGCGTAGTATAAAATTATCAGTTTCTAATAATATATGCGAACAATGTAAGCACCGTGCACAATATGACATTATGTATGATGTGTGTGACAGTGCTGACAGTGATATACGATAACACATGCGCATTCAATTCTTACAGCGCATACGTTCTTACTTCTAAGAGGTAAATTTGTACCGTACTAATTTCTATCCTCCCTACAATCCCTCCTAGCTATTTTTTTGGAATTACCTAATGGTAGCCTATGTCCGTCTCCATGGTCCAATCTATCTTTATATAAAATATCAACACAATTGGTTCAGCCGTTTTAGCGTGAACACGGAACATACATACATACATATACATTTTCGACTTTAAAATATTAGTAGGGATTTGTAATTCCTCGTAGTGTCGGAGACCTTGTAACCAATAGCTGTCTTAAGGTCTATTTACCCAAGATTAAAGTTCACAACACAGCAAGATTGTGCGAACCACGGGTCGCAATCCAATATCGCCACGTATATTATTCATCCATACACGCAGACGAGATATGGACAAGCTTACATCTTGTAATGCAAGGAACCTTACTAGGATCACATCTTATATCCCACATATACAATACTCGTAGCTATATCTATAAGCAAAGGAATAAGGAAGCTGCAATGTGTATGAGTTGCAAGGATTGATAGTTTCATATGACTTACTATTAAAGACTATGCCATTATTATTTTGACCTAAATGTGATTAGATTTTGATCTCACTCTCAATTGGTATTCTGCTAACAGCGCGCACCAATGACTTTTCGGAGTTATGTGCGTATTAAATTGGTAATTATCGCTTGCTAAACGGTGAAGGAAAACATCGTGAGGAAACCTGCATGTCTGAAAGTTCTCCATAATGTTCTCGAAAGACATGTGAAGTCTGCCAAACTGCACTTGGCCAGCGTGGTGGACTATGGCCTTACCCTTCTCATAGTGAGAAGAGGCCCGTGCCCAGCAGTGGGACTATTTATATACAGGGCTGATGATGATGAATGTCACGATAGTCTTATTTGACTCATAGAGTACAATGTTGATACATAGTTTAATTAACGATCAAGTCGCGATAGGTATCATTCCAGTATCAGTTAATTTAGGAGAATACTATTTATGGGATAAGTATTACACAGACACAAGATCAAAATTGCATTTTGAACAATTACGAGAATTGGTCCTCTGGATATCGTTCTTCGTTCATATTTCGTATGTCATGTTTAGTATAAAATTATATTATCTACCGTCTGTGAATGAGACACCAAAATAGAGTGACTTCGTATGGCGTATGAGTTTAAACGGTCGGCTACTACGTCGAGTATTACAGGTTCGATCCTGACACGAAATAATATAAAGTTGTAGTGGTGTCTAAGTGTTCTTTGTGTTCCTTGATTTTGTATTAGTTGAAAATCATAATACAACCTAACAGATTTGCACTATATCAATGATAAAAATTCAAACGTCAAGGCTTTACGTTTTATAATAAACCTATATTTTAACTAAATATTGCTGATGCTACCCATGCCTCGCAGAGTAAACTAGGTTTAATGTCGTGTAGAAACAGCTCCGCTGTTTAAGCTCACTCGCGCACATATCGTTATATAGTCTTATAAAATAACACACTCATAAACGGAGCTATCAAAAGCAGGAACATATTTTCAAGTGCGAAAAAAGAATTCTTACTTGCAACATCAGCGTTAGACTTGAGTAGTACTTCCCCGGTCGAGCCGGCACATTCATGCTAACATCAGCAAGACTCCAGTATCTAAAAAAAAATATTACTTTTTTATGGTATTAGGCGGCAAACGATCAGACGGAAAGCCTGATGGTAAGCAATTACCGCCGCCCATGGACACAAGTAACACCACAGGAGTCACAAGTGCGTTGCCGCCCCTTGGGGATGGGAAAATTACTTATTTTATTGAATGTTAAAAGGTTTATAGTTAGTTAAGAATTCTAAATGTTTATAGAGTACATTTTATAAATACAAAATGTACTCTCATAATACAGTTGGTCAGCAGAATAATAGAGTTGATATTTCATTACTAAGACATACATATTTTATGTCAATTCCCTGCGATCATTTGTAACATCACATCTCATTTGAACTGACAGACGTCTTCAACTGCGAGGATGCTGCAATGAATTCTAAAATTGTGAATATAATAATAGTAGTTTAATATGAAGCAGCATTATACAAGGTTATTAAGCGTGTCTTACTAGCGATAAATTATATATTCATAACCTTAATCTTAATATATATATTTCTTGTGTGCATGTTTATGTCACTGAACTCCTCCTAAACGACTCGACCTATTTGGTTGAAATTTTTGTGTATGTGTTCAAGGGGACTTGAGAATGGTTTAGATTCACACTTAATTTTTAATTTGTAAGTAGTTGTGGATTTTGGAGTGTTTCACATTGCAACCGACGGACTGCGCTGCTATCACAGTGTCAAATCTTATATATTAATAATTTCGTCAAGGTGTACATAGAAACTTTACCTGAATAATAAAACAATTAAAATAAAGATTCGAGTCGACAACAATATCCGCAAAATTCGGATTGTCGAGTATTTTGTTAAATTCTTATGGTTCTGATAGACAAATCACAGTAGCCATATTGGCCACTCTAGCAAAACTTCACAGATACCAGATAACATTTTGAGTACTACAAAGTCTTAGTACTAAGTAGTTTGTATATGTAAACATTTTGCAGTTATATTTCTTAGAAAAGCACGTTAAGCTGTTGCTCTTGTATCTAGACTCGCCGAAATTCGCTCTGGAGGACATATTCGTAGGTATGTGACATTCTTTATTCCCCCGTTACTTTAAAAGGCCAGAATCTGGGAGTACCGGCAGATAAATATGACTGGTTTTATTTCTAGCATCCTCATAATTGTGACCAAGAGTTTGATAAAAATATTTCGATAGATGCACTTGTTAGAGAGTTAGTCATAGACCGTCTGTCAGTGATCGGCTAAATTAGAAATTATGGACACGCCGTCACCAGAAAACCTATACTTATACCTTATACACCTAACTCATAAACTACAATGTATATATCTACCACGGCGGTGTGTGTGGCACAAAATCAAAGTGAGTGCACTGTCGGAGGCAACTTCACGCACGAACTTCGAGAAAAATGTCGGTACCTTCTGAGCCGGCCCCGACGTACAGCACATATTGATCGTAATCTCTCAAGCGGCTACTATCCCGGTGATGCACTATGTTTCATATATTTTTCGTCTTTTGCTATTTGGTGTAAGATGCTGGCTGGAAGCTCTGCAGTGTTACTTTCCATAGAAACAGTTTTAATTACTCTATACTTTCGCGATTCGTTTCGCGAAACTATAATATTAGAATGGGTTTATCCCGTGATTATAGTTGATGAACCCATTATATTCTTACACATTATTTTCAGCGTTGTATATTGTTGATGTCCTTCAAGTAAGGGCACATAATATAATCTGTGTTTGTTGTTGACGATGATGAGTAATATTATTCTAAATAGCACTCAATCACAGGGCAATTCTTTGCACATATTTTTAATAGAATACTTTTTGTGGTACTTTATTGTCAAAATATTAACTATAAAAAATTCAATAATAATAAATATTATGGTCTCTTAATAAAAAGCAACTGGAAAACCTGATTGTCTGTCTTGATAACCCAAGAAAAGGTAGGTAAGCAGAAACGCACCACACATATCGATTCCGTTCCGTCGAACAATACAGACGTACGGAAGCGTCGCACGTCGCGGATATTGTAGATCTAGTATTACTGTACTAAAACATGACGTACTAAAAAATATTGTAGTAAGTAAGTGATTATATATTTTATAGTATCTAATTAGCCCTAATCGCCCGAAACACAGGTTTATCCTAGTTCAGGCATATAATCTTATATCAGGAACCTAAACTAAGCTTTTGTACTTTAAATAAGTAAATTGTACCTTTTTATTTAACAGAATAAATTGAATTTGAATTTGAATATCTCACGTCTTTTTTCGTCGGGATAAGCAGAAACAACGGAACGCGACTAACTTCTATGTTTACAAATCAACTGTGCTTTCCCCATATCCATTCCTCTTTTCAGACATGCGACAATTTCCTACGAGGTCCACCGCAACCGACTCCTTACTATTTATAAATGGACGTATTAAAATGGCACACTAAAAGTTTTAACGGATATCCTATGCATTAGGTAGACTTATTACTTTAAACTGATGTCTGATGACTCTCAGATGTCATTCGTACCTTTGAATTCATATAATAGGATCGTTGTTTAAAGGTTGATGTACACTATGCTTCATCTGGGAGCCACAAAACACTGCAAGGAAAATCAGCTAACCTTTACGTCCTTATACCCAAAATATATCGTTCTTATCCGCTTTATAAATAAATGGCTATTTGGCAACTTTCAATTATGAAATGGATGACATGGAAAAAATATACTTCAAATATAATGAAAAGCATTTCATATAGCAAACCATTACTGTTTTACGCATGATTTCATAAAAGTACGCATATTGATACGCAAACATGACGATGCGGTGCAGTAGCGTTTATAAAGAAATAGGTACGCTACACTACAGTTACTAACAGCTATGCATACCTACCCTGTTGAGAAAGAAAGCTTTATCAACGGAGTATGCATAGCTGCAAAAATATCACTACTGTTGAATTGCCTGCTAACGTAAAAGTTAATGGTGCCTGCTGATTAGATTATTGGTGCCGGTTGGTGTTTGAAAGCATTGCTGAACGATAGCATTATTTGTCATTTGTATCGAGTCAACTATTTACCGCATCGCACCGACTGATTAGAGTCTTAGATAAACAATTCGTTGCACATATTTTTAATAGAATACTTTTTGTGGTACTTTATTGTCAAAATATTAACTATAAAAATTCAATAATAATAAATATTATGGTCTCATAATAAAAAGCAACCGGAAAAACCTGATTGTCTGTCTTGAAAACCCAAGAAAAGGTAGGTAAGCAGAAACGCACCACACATATCGATTCCGTTCCGTTGAACAATACAGACGTACGGAAGCGTCGCACGCAATGTACGATGCTACGCTGGTACACAGAGCTTGCATGTTTATTGACATCATAATGCATGAATTTGGGTTATTTTTAACTAAACTTCTCTTCCTGTTTTGGGTATGACGAAAAAAAGAGATATGTTTTTAAAGAAAGAGTCACAACATCGGTAAGAGTAAAAGCGTCCGACGCCGACGCGGACGGTCGCGCTGCTCATGACTTAGGACCTCCGTATAGTCCGAAGCTAGTCGGGCGACTCCGACCAAAATAATACGTGAGTACAACCGTTTATAGTTACTCACATCATCGGTTATGCGTATTTAATGTGGTTTGAGTATTTCTATGAATGAATTTTAAAAACATTCCAAAGAATGGAGAGTTAAGGTAAATAATTATTTAATTTTTTGCAAAGATATCTAATCGCCGTTGGGTGTAACCAGAGTTTAAATAATGACATAATGTTAACTCAACTAAAATTACACTCTTTGAGCTTAGAGTCGATAGGCTCCAAATATATTTGTCTGTTTGCTTTAACACTTCTAGCAAACAATTTAATTTATTCATGGAAACATTTTAGTCGAAACCAGAAAATACTAGGGAATGTTCAATAACACTTAAAATAAAATGAAAGATTTTCCATGTACTACGCACCGCTGCAAAAATATTAACATTTGAAAAAAGGTATTCATCAAATAAATGCACTGCGTGCTTGCACTAAATAGTAAACACTGTGATCAAATAGAACTCAAACCGGTCCAAAGCTAAAGTGTTGTACATATTTGCGATTCATGTACCGTGGGAAAAATTGTAAGCAAACAATATGCACATTTTTTATCTGTCTACTTTGTATGAAAATTTCACGTTCATTAAGGAATAACTCGACGAATATTAATATTTCTCATGCACATATTCATATAAACTTTTAAAATATTTTTGTTGAATCATCGATGTGTGAAAATTTGTATTTATTTTATTTTTACCAAGCATATGTACATATTGTTTGTACCGGGGTATCACGCTGTGGTTATTTATTCATATTTATTATCATAATAAAATTAACATCATCTTTTGTAGTCCACTGGACACTGTTACAATTTCAACATAATTAATTCGCTGTCAACAAAAAAACATTGTATTTGAGTGAGGCGTTTTAAAATAAAATTGTTTATCTAAGACTAATCAGTCGGTGCGATGCGCTAAATAGATGACTCGATACAACTGACAAATAATGCTATCGTTCAGCAATGCTTCAAACACCAAGCGGCACAAATAATCTAATCTGCAGGCACCATTAACTGTTACGTTAGCAGGCAATTCAACGATAGTGATATTTTTGCAGCTATGCATACTCCGTTAATAAAGCTTTCTTTCCCAACGGTACGCATAGCTGTAAGTAGCGTAGCGTATGTATATATACATATAAACGCTACTGCACCGCATCGCCATATTTGCGTATCAATATGCGTACTTTTATAAATCATGCGTAAAACAGTAATGGTTTGCTATATGAAATGCTTTTCATCATATTTGAAGTATATTTTCCCTGTCATCCATTTCATAATTGAATGTTGCCAAATAGACATTTATTTGTACAGCGTATTACCTATTTGAAAATATTACTAAGGTATTTTGGGTATAAGGACGTAAAAGTTAGCTGATTTTCCTTGTAGTGTTTTTGTGGCAACCAGATGGAACATAGTGTATATCGCCCTTTACACTAAAATCTTAAACCTTCAAGAAAAGAGCGTATTCCTTTTTAAAAGGCCGGCAACGCACTTGTGCCTCCTCTGGTGTTGCGGGTGTCCATGGGCGGCGGTAATCGCTTAACATCAGGCGATCCGTCTGCTCCTTTGCCTCCTGTCCCATAAAAAACTACAATCCTATTAAATGAATTCAAATAAGGCCATATTAATACGTCCATTTATAAATAGGAAAAAGTCGGTTGCGGCGGCCAGGATATTCGTCGAACAAATTAAGGACCTTTTGAAAAACGAAAAGGTCCAAAGCACCCGAAACCGACTAGAGTGTATGAAAAGAGAAATGAATGTGGGGAAAGTGCGGTTGGTTTGTAAATATAGAAGTATGTAAGTTTCGTCACCATCATCATCAGTCTTGTTTTGTAATCTGTCCCACTGCTGGACACAGGTTCTACGGATTACTACCTTGGTTAACTACGGATTGGCTGAATTCACATGTCTTTCGAGAACAATGTTGAAAACTCTCTAATATGCAAGTTACTTAATGTTGTTTTCCTTCAGCCAGCAAGCGATAATTAACAATTTCTTTCGTAATTAACTTTGAAAAGTCAGAATAGCGTGCCGTGTGCTGGAATTCGACACACAGTGTAGCAGTTTATTAGTTAAGTACTCCTCTGAGCCATCACTGCCACAACTTGAATTTTTGTAAACTTGGTTTAAATTTTTAGTTTGAACCTGATTTCTCCACGAGACGATAAATTTTCAAAAGGTCCGTAATAAACTTTTGTCACTATTCGTATATAAAAATACCTAGTTATATTTTTTTTCGAAACGCAAACCAGCGATAAATTGACTTATCAGTTATCGGCGCTATCGTTCTATCCTAACTCCGAAATAGTTTATAGGTATCGATCAAAAATGCTACAAATTATATTCAAAAAGGATTTTTTGTACAGTCTACTTCTACATTATGCATGTTTTTATGGGTCTGATCTAAGGATCAACCATCATGAATTTAACGTAAACATTTATTTTAAATGCCCAAAATATTGCAGACAAAATAAATTTATCAACTATAATAAAACAAATATGGTCGTCTTATTGATAAACCAATCAAATGTAAAAACGTGTAGGTGTAGGTACTTTTTTATGTAAACATTTAATTTGCGAAGCAGACACTGAAATTAGATATTATAAAAAGTATATATGACCAATTAGTATTTTCTTTAAATAGCGACTAACAATACGTACATGATATTAAATCTATCGATCAATCTTGATAGACCCACCTACGCTTTCATAATTTACATGCGCACAAACTATTTTTGATACGTAATTATTTGGCGCTGGGAATGAATCCTGTATCGCGGGGAATTTTACGAATATTTAAGCAACGGACACACGCCTTTATCCCTTAAGGGGTACGCAGAGGTGTAATATTACACCCACATTTCGCCATGAATTCTTAGGTCCCACGTAATAGGGGGCGAGCCTATTTCCGTTACTGGTATCTTCACCAGACTCCGTGCTGTTACTGAGAATTCGGAAAAACCCAGTAATACTTTTGCCCGACCCGAGAATTGAACCCGGCATCAGCAGTCGCATACGCTATCCACTGGACCACGGAGGCAGTCTCAAGTCAGACACAAATAACGCTCAAACGCGAAACAACAATTCGTAGATGACACGCAGCATAGTCTGTGTGGACATCAAACCTACAGCACTCAGACCAGTGCGAAACGATAAGACCGCTTACATCACCACGCTCCTAAATCTTTAGTTAACATTGATATCATGTGTATTCTGATCTATGAACATTCGCTTCACAATTTAAAATCAAATCAGAGGAGTTTTAAAGGCCGATTACATCGTTACGAAAAGAAATTAAAACTCCATTTTTCCAAATCATTGACATTCAAAATAAAAAATATACAAGGAAGCACTGAACTTGTTGAGCTGAGAAATAACTAGCTCCATAAACAGCTTACAATAAAAAAATATCGAGCACATCAAATTAAGAAGTTCTCGTTAAGTGGACGCAGTCGCGAAGAAAATTGAATTAGTATCGGAGGAGACGTTATTTTTAGAGTACTGTTGGATACGAACCGAAACCGCACAGAGTTTAGGAAGTGGGTAAGAACATTCGAATAAGATTAATAAGTATACTAGAGAAGCCACGATTAGAATTTACAATCAGAAATAACGAAACATGGTGATAATACCAACAATTTTGTGTTTTCGTGTTCAACAGCAGAACACACACATGATAAGAATGGACTTGCTAATAGATTAAGCTTTAAGATTAATATGGTTAATTGAATCAGGCGTTACTCGGCGGAACTCCATTGTAATTGTAGTGGAACTCCAATGGAAGGAACGAGGAACCCGCCACGCACCCTCGGATTGCCTACCCCAACTATTGCAATAGAAAAAGGTTGACAATACCGAACTCCCCGAAAGACAAAGAATAAGGGATAGATGGAATAATGCGGAAATGGGTTCCAGGAAAATACCTGATGTGCAGTATCCCGCTCTATGCGCCGACTATGCTTCGACACGTGTTTCGCCTCTCCTCGAGGCACCCTCAGGACCGACGTTCAGTCGTTGCCCATCGGTCTTAGTAAATAATAACAACAAAATTAACAGGAAAATATTTCCATAGACGTTTTCTTTTTGTGTCTTTAAGTTCAGTATCTGCCAAAACGTACAAGTTACATAACACAAATAGTGAAATATTCATATATGGGAGTGTTGGCCAAACATTCCACCTGAATTATACATGCAGACGTAAATTAACATTTGACGGGCACATTTGGCAATTGAGGAGGGTAATATTAATGACGAAGGAATTATTTACAGATACACTATCTGTACAGTTACACAACAACACTTGCACACAGTGTAACAGAAGAACACTTATAATTGATGTAATTGTATAGAAAATGTGTTTGTTTGAGTACAATGAAGTATTTGAACAAGATTTCTACGGAGAATTGCTATATATTTTGTATAGTATTGTTTAGTTCTTAGTATTCATGTGAGGGTCTGAGTATGTGCCTAAAGGTTGACGTGTAAATTAATATTGAAAAGTATTTTTTTAAATATATGTTATGATTTAGTGACTATCATATTTAGCTACGTAAATGCTTATAAGCTTGTTCATGTAATGTAGTTTGACAATTGATGCAAGCAGCGGTATGGAGACCAATAAAGTGCTACACAAAGTTTCCAGGGACTAGACCCGTGACACGCACATGAACTTTCTTAAAACAAACAAATCTTGGATCCATCTTACAATCAGACTTGATCGAGGCTCTCAGAAAAATTATATATCTACACTCGATCGCATCGTAGACAATAATTGTAAAATATGATTGCATTGCAATCTCCATATTTTCATTCCTCGCAAAAATGAAGCGTCGATATAAAACTTCAAAAAATACTTTAATACGGAACTACGTCCCGATAAGCACGGTTCGCTCACTGTTTTCCGTATCATTGGCGTTGCGAGCCTCCAAAGCCGATACACTTCTGATACTTGCCGTAAAACATCCACAACAATAATTTATTTGGCGTTAAATAAATACCCCATTTGTATACAAATTGTCAGTGAAATTTGCGATTTTGTTTCAGTTTGGTAATTGGTTGTGATACATGCCAATAGTGTAAACACATCAGGAACAAAATAAATTCAATATATTTCCAAAGTAATATTAATATGGTAAACTATAGACATTGAAACTTTCGTGGTCATTACCGTCAGTTCGAATAATTTTTGGGTACCTATCGCAGGAAGTGTATGGGGGGCGGCCCAAGAGCGGCCTATGTGGAGAGCCTTGGAGGAGGCCTATGTCCTGCAGTAGACGTCTTTAAGCTAAGAGGATGATCTGATTTGACGCCTCTGTTACAAGAGGTAAGAAGTAACTACATCACAACATTTAAAAATCATGTTCTCATTTTGGCCATTACCATTTAGGTTTTTACAGGTTGAAGACTGTTTTCGTCAGCTTGTTAGATGTTAAACATGAAATTGTATTATTGGCATTTAACAATAGCATAAACTCTATATGAACAGACCAGTTTATTTAATTATACTTTGCCAATATTTGGTTGTGGCTTCACGCGCTTAATTTGATTTTGTTTTATTAATGAAATTTGTTCATTTTGTAAATTACAGTGTTCTTAATAATATTTAACCGTAATAATTGAAGCCAAAGCACGACCAAAAAGATATAGAATTTATTCTAAAAACAGTAATTCTTTTTAACACTATTTTGCTTTTTTTCCTTTTTTACAACCCACAAACTAATGAAAAAAATGTGTATAAAAGAAATAGTACAATACACAGACGCACGTTTAAAACTTGAAGCCTAGCTCACAGCAACATGTAACTCCTCCGTTCCGCTGTTCAGCCAATAAGCTCTAACATATTGTTGGTTACGGCAGCGCACGCTTATAGCATGTCAGTACACATTAGATTTAGAACGCTGTTGGACTGAGGTATGTATTAACAATATACTTACCTGCGGTGCAGAATATTTTTCTTTTTATCGCGGTGGGAAATCTATGCGCTGCGTAACTGCTGGTACATCATAGGCTATAATAATATGTTTATCATAATACTATGAAGAGCATATCTTGCACAAAATAGTAGACAATATAAATTTTGATGGCATTTTGGCACCCGGGTCGGGGTATTTCCTGAGTCGCGAGCGCAAAAAGAACCAGACTCTGAACAACAGTTCTAAGACATAGTCATTGTGTGGACCACAAATTGATGTCCTGATATTCCAAAGCACGGCACACACATCGTCCTAGAGATATCACGGTTACACTCGAGGTATTTGACCCTTCTGCTTACTAATCCAACAGAATTTAACGGAATGATAGCTCTTCCTAGAGCAATTGCCGAAGAGCAAGTGTACTACCCGACTACCGATAACAAGCAATGATCTTCATGACAGCTGCGACCGCCGCCGGCTTAGCTTGCTCGCCGAAATACTCGACTCGACTATTAATCTACCTATAATAAATAAAAATGTATCACATACCTACATAAAATATTTGTACCTGCATAACTTTCAAACGACGGCTCCTGTTTCTTTTATATGTTTTTTATTGTCAGTTCTCATAATATTAGTATATAATAATCTATAGGAAAATATAAAGAAATGGCGGTACGAAGTTCGAAAGGTCAGCTAGTTTTAAATAAATTACATGCTTGTGTTTTACTTGTGATATTAAAATTGAATCACTTTCCTCAACTTACATTCCGCGAAATGCAATCATCTATACTATTATTTGTGTTTACTCAACTAACGTGTCCGGTTTCCTTTCCTAATTGGCATGAACTCAGAACTATTACGTGTGCTTTTGATGGGAACTTCGACCTTATCAACCCGTATATTAGAGCGCTATTTCTCTGTAAAACTGTGTCCAAACAAAATGTTACTATATTCCTGTCTACATTGTTATGTAACATCATTTAATTTTCTTATAGATAAACAAGACTTTAAAAAGTACATACATACATACGTAGTCTCACGCCTATAACCCCGAAGAGGTAGGCAGAGGTGTATTTCTACACCCACTTTTCGCCAGATATACTTTAGTCCCACGTAATAAGGGACGAGCCTATTGCCGTACCGGGCACATTTCCAGACTCCGTGCTGCTACTGAGAATTTCGTGACAGAAAAACCCAATAACACTGCCCAACCCAGGAATCGAACCCTGGACCTCCCGATCCCACGCGCACATTTATGCCGCGAGACCAACGGGGCAGTCGTATAGGGTTTGATGTCGAGTTTTCCGTCTCTACGCAAAGGTGGTATTTGCATCGTGTTATCCCTTAGTCGCCTCTTACGACACCCACGGGAAGATAGGGGGTGGTGACACCTGTATTATATGCCGTCAACCACACGGCAACTTTTAAAAAGTTTTGTATATTTTAAACCGATTACAAGAACCTGATTCAATCATGAAGCATTATTGATCTGGCACAAAATCCCTTTGAACCCAAAATCTAATTCTCATTCAATACAATTTTCCCAGTCATTCTCCAAAAATTGTTTAAACTTTCTCACTAAGATGTTATGTCATTGCAAAATTAAATCTTTTATTCATGGTGCTTTAAATGTTTAGCTGTGCAATAAAAAGTGTAATGATTTATAGCCATGGGGTATTTTGTGTAGTGGCGCAGGCTTATGGTAATGTGGATCGTTTTAATTTTGCGCTCGATATGAGGTGATATGGCATCAAAAGCTTTTAAAATTTAGTGGTTAGTCATTCATGGTTCGAAATATATTGCTTTGTATTGTATTCGTTATTTATGTCTCTCAGTTGAATGGATGATAGTTATGAGGCGGGAGTAATACATAATATAGTTATTGTCATTGAGCAGGCGATACTTTTGTTTGGTATACTTTTAGCGAGTAATTTAACTAGTTCTAAGAACACAATTTGCTCTAAGATACTGCCAAATTTGCGGATTTTTTAACTGTCCCATAGGTACCTTTGTAGCGTTTGAAATTGATTTTAATATGGAACAGCTTATTATAATTATTGCAATTTTGGCTATGTAAAAGAACTAATGTTTTTCATAACCACGAGTTCAATCTTTCCCTAAGAGGCTTGAATACTACGCATATTGTTTTATTTATAGTTCACAGCTTTTAAGAAGTGTCATTACTATAATAATCCCGGATACGTGAAAAAAAAGAAACAGCGTATTCATTGATTTATTGATTCAGTTGGTTATCTGCCAGAATAACATATCGCAAATCGGGCTCACATTTTCTTTATTTTAGTGAAGGTAAGTGAGTAGTCCAATCGTATTTGTTATAGTACAACGCATAAGTATATTCAAAGAAAATAATATAAAAAATCAAATGAATGTCAGTGAAAAATGGGCTAAACACGTTCTTCGTCCGTTTATTTCTTGAAAATCATTCGCGAAACTCTTTGACATAAAGCCAGCTCTATCCAACACATTGAAATACTTAACTTCAAAAAATTTAGGAGGTTTCTCTAGACTAAACACGTTACTATAACCTCCCTGTCATCGATTCATTGAAGAAACGCAATTTAGATTATAAGTCTAGTCTTAAAAACAACAATTCTAACTCATTAATAAAGTTGCACTACTAGATAGATTAAAGAAAACTTTTAAAGCACTATTTATTAAAAAGTTAATACCATTAGAAACACAATTAGCTGACTAAGTTCGTAACATTTTAGTTCAGACAAGTTTTTGTTAGTAAATGCAATTGCATTTATGATTCAGAAGGCTGGATTCGGGATATTGTTTAAATGGATAAACCAATTATGGTGGAATCTGCACCGCATAATACTGAATCGAGGCAACTTTTGGTGGAATGATATCCATAATGCGTAATAGCACCTCTTAATAGAAGCTTTCAAATTTTATCTGACGATTTGGTAGCGGTATTAATTATATTGTGTATGTCTCATTTTAAGAACTCAGCTACTGTTGGGATAAACTGAAAACAATTTTGATGTAATATTACAAGTATTAAATTGCGACAATTACTGTGACAATGATTTTCACAAATGCCGTGGTGGTTTAAGCGGTCGCTCGCTGTTTCGAACTGAGTTCATTGGAGTTCGATCCCCAAACGTGACAGCACTTTGTTTGATTCACAAACCTATTATTGTTTCAAGTGTACTTCGTGCCCGTTTTTTGGACGTTTATTATGGATTTTCTCTGGTGCGAAATTTTACTCCAATAAAAATGATCTATTTATAGTATCTCTATTTTCATTTCGTTGATTTACGCACAATTACAATAAAAGCAATCAGAATTCAAACGCACACATACAAGCATTATACTCATTAAACTTCCACGATTAAAAGTTCTACGGTACCATGACGGTGGCGCCCGTTAATACAAACGACTATACCTACTAATCTGGACCAGTATTAATTGTACGCAGAACTAAGTGTGTACGCAGAACCATTGATTTTACAGACAACCTAGTGGCGTAGCGGGAGTGTAAATGACTGCCACGCCGATAGTCGCGGGTTTGATTCCAGCTCAAGATGGACACTTATGTGCATGAACTTGGATTTTTATATTGATAAGGCTCACATGCTCACGCCTATTTCCCAAAAGGGTGGACAGAGACTACAGAACGCCATATGCAAATTTGGAAATTTCTCCTTAAACTTAAACCTTGGTAAGGGTATTTATAATATGTAATTATATTTCCACAAAAAAGTATATGCATGTTTATCCATTATCAAGTACCTATAGTACAAGCTCTGCTACATTTTGAACTAGATGGTGTCGATAATTTCGGACAAAACTGTAGCGTCACCGGCGTGGCGATAGGTTGGCCTAAATCGAAACGCGGCAAACTATCAGGATCTACAAAGATATTCAAGTTTGATGAGGTATAAGTATTTAAAAAGTGGTCGTCATTTATACTAATTCAAATGTGTATCGGAGATGTAGCATAATATGTTTTGTCAGTATTGTTGTTGGCGATTGTCATGATCACTGGGCGATAGTGTCGATAAGTCAGTAACAATAAAAGTAAATTCTAATCCAATTTTTGACCGCACGGGTAACTTTATAGCAGTGTCAGTGACTGCTGAGCATAATGTATCTAGTCCAACTTTCACCTATTTTGGTTTTTGTAAAGATTGTCGAATAAAATCCGTTAAGTCATTGGTCCTTTGCCAAATCTCTCTCTGGTCATCCAGTTTCATAGATGCTGACACATGGCGCTTTACGGGTATGTGTTTCCTCGCATTCTCGTGTACAATTTGCACTTATGTCCCGCCAGGTTAACTAGTTTTCGATAAGTCAAAGTCAAAATCCTTTATTCATTTGGGTCACAATGTGACGCTTATGAACGTCAAAGTAATAAATTTATAAAATAAATTACTCGAAGACTACATTTACTATAAGATTGGCTGGAGTTTGGTCTTAAATTTATTTTTCAAATCAAATATTGTCATAGTTAATATTACGTCTTCCGCACGCATATACAGGGTGTCACAAGACCCATCACCAAGCCGAAGTCGACTCGTTGTGGACATCATGCCAAGTCATACTAACCAAAAATAATACCTGCGAAACGATCTTTTTTTAAGTTTTCACATTTTTAAACCGCAATTAAAGGCGCGCACCTGCAATGTTTGAAATGCCTACTTATCCACGGGGTCATAGGGCATCTATAGAACATATTGGACATATTTACCAAAATGCATCAATTCTGTACCTAATTACAAAAAATCTATACTAACTCTTAGCCTCAATATCTCCAGAACCAGTAATTTCCCAGGTATGGTGCCGAAGTAAAAAATTTTCGTAGTGATTGGTGATCATATCCAGGGTTATACACCATCCGTCCACAGCTAGTCTAAAACCTTTCGTAGGTTCTTTCAAAATGTACTTGTTTGTGATTCGTTGTTTTAAATATTCAGTTGTGCTAGTATTTTTACTCTCGTAGTTCTGATCCCTGTTACTACTTCAACTCCTGTGCTGATAGTAGCTTATGTAGCAGAAATTTTAAGTGCAAATTCTTAATCAGTGTCGGTGCGACAAATATTAGGAATATTTAACGCCATCAACTGTTCTCCCATGACAAACAGAATCAGAACTTTTTAAATTGTAGTAATTTTAGGTCTTTTAATTAACTTGATCGATTATTATGAAATAAGTATTGCATACATTTGTTCACATGGGCATCATAGAGACTAGACGAGATATCTACATTCAGGCTTTGGTATTAAGTGCATGTAAACAGTTAATAGGAAGCGAATATACGAAATATTAGCATCGTTTTCTTTACCTCCAAACATTACAATCATATTAAGATTACAGTCAAGTTAATAAAAGAATTAAATAATAATGTTTACGCGGTCTCCTACAATTCTGTTACTTAGTGTACAATTTTTTGGTAGCAGGCTGTGTGATCGCGTTTTCTTGAGAGTTGATCCTTTAGCCGCAAACTTTGTTAACAAGTTTTACTTTAGTTAGAGGTAGCAACAAGACAGGAAGGAAATTAATAGAAGAAGTGGAATATATATGTTAGTGATAGGTAGATATAATCCTTTTCCTAATGGGAAGAGGCATAGGCCCAGTAATTAAACGTGTTAGAAAAAGGACTTGTGAAAAGATATGTGTTTAGACTCCCATACAAATCGTATCCTTATTTTAATCTAAGACCTCTTAGTCTCTCTCCTTTCTGACAGTATAGAACTTTATGCTGAACTATACCTATGTTAACTATCGCACTTTATACCGAGCTAAAAATAAAGTAATATGGATCTTCGATAATAGCTACTTATTCTGGTAACACTATTAAAAGTTTGAAATTAAAGTAGAGAAAAAGTTCGGCCAAAGTACCTCAACTCATTAATAAAAAGAAACATTGCCATTGTTAAACAAAGAGAACAAACGAATTATGCAAAGAATGTGTAGTAATTATACACACATTCACACATACAAACTTAGGCTTACTTTTACAGTAGCTCTGAACGGTATTCATATTGGAATCGTTTTTGCATCATAGGGACATAAAGCCAAAGGAATACCATAGAAAAGATGGATGGTTTGTGTGAAGGATGACATGAATGAAATGGACGTGAATGTTCAGATGGCATTGATTGAAGAGAATGAAAGAAAAATGGGAACAGGGCAGGCAGAAGAAGAATTCATAACCAAAACATGCCGATGAAGCAATAAAATATTAATAATTAGCAAAAACTGCTCAATATTTTGTTGAAACAACAAACTTTGTTAACAAATAAAGTTGTGACCAAGTTCAAACTGTGGTCACAATTTTCATTCCGCTTTCCACTGAACGCCATTGGGATAAAGTGTTGAAAATATAAAAGAATAAAAACTTGAGTAAGTACATAAAGAAGTCGAAGCTTGGATATTCTTAGAAGAGAAATTGTTACCTTCGTCTTAGGAAAACGTTTTACTTTAATTTATTGATATTTCTAGACCGGTGAGGGCAGTGTTTACACTGTTTTTGCAAAATGGCATTCAAGTAAATCCAACTAAACTAACTTTGATAAAAGCTTCCAAGGAGCAAGTATACATGGAGGGAGCATTTCAAAATGAGTAGAAAACGTATATGCATCTCTTTTCTCTTTAATTACAAAACTGCATATGTTCGAGTATGATAGCCATAGAGCTTTTATACAGCCTTGAATGACATATGCCAAGAAAAATGTAATGTCATGTCGATGTTCGTCCAGCTGGAGTGAAAGCCGTGTCGAAATAAATTGCAATTTTAATTGCTACAAAATATTACAATTGTAGAAATGACCACTTCTAAACATTAAAAAATGACCATAGTTTGTAATGCCGTCGGATGTAAAAGCCAAATGGGACTATTGACCGAAAATGGTCAAAAAATATCTTACCACCGGTAAGTCATAATAAGTAAAATTGTAGATATCTGCCGTAATAATTCTACAATGATATTTGTAAAGCTTATACTTAAAGATAAAGATAATGACCACCGTTGACACATATTTTTATTCCAATAGTCACAATGAAATAAATATAATAGAAATATTTCGACAAAAAATATGAGGATAGTGTTGTAATACAATTGTCAGTTAGAAAACCAGTTTCTGAAAGATTATAATTGGTTATTAATTGTGATTTTTTGTGGATTTCCAAAGAATGAAGGTTTGAAACTAAATTGGGTGCGAAATATGAGAAAGGGAGAATGGCAACAGTCTAATTCTTCTAAACTTTGTTCGCTTGATTTTTTGTCTGCTTGTTAACAAGAAGGATTTCAAAGGAAAGTTTTGCATTCTTAAGCCTTGTATTCATTAGGCAACATTTGTTGATAAACACTGTTTATAAACAGTTTATAAGCAGTGTTGCATCATCTCTGGATACAGTTTATAAACATTTCATAAACAAATGTGATGAAACATTGTTTCTGAAACATGTTGCCGTGTTCCCCAATCAAACGGAGAACAAGCCGAAACATTTTGTTTATATGCAAGAGTCAACAGGTGTGGACGTGTGTTGCGCGAGTTTATTAACATGGAAGTAGTGTGGTCCAACAACCAAGTTTCGATGCTCATAGAGCTTTATCAACAGCATCATGTACTTTGAGGGTTGAACTACACCTATCAGCACCGCATCGCACTTTTCTATGCTTCTATCCCTTTCTGTCACTTAGGACCGTCATTTACTAGAGCGAGAAAGAGCTAGAGTGCCCATTATGGCGACTGTGATTTGTCTGTCAGAACCATTAGAATTTAACAAAATACTCGACAATCCGAATTTTGCGGATACATGTTGTCGACTCGAAATCTTTATTTTTTAATGTTTTATTATTCAGGTAAGGTTTTGATGTACTCCTTGATGAAATTATTATTATAAGATTTGACACTGCGATAGCAGCGCAGTCCGTCGGTTCCAATGTGAAACATGCCAAAATCCACAACTAATTACAAATTAAAAATTAAGTAAAAAAACGTTTTCCAGTGGACTAAATTGTGAATCTAAACCATTCTCAAGTCCCCTTGAACACTAACGACTGGACCGATCTTGATGAAATTTTTTGTGTGAAATTTCATCAAGATCGGTCCAGTCGTTTAGGAGGAGTTCAGTGACATACACACGCACACAAGAAATATATGTATAAAGATAAAATGTTTAATTTCCTGCTCAACTTTTTTGAAACGTGATAAAGGAAGCTCGCTTGGAACGTGATTCTAAAAATAATATGTTTTGAATATTTCAAGCGCGGCATTAATATTAAGTATTGTTTATTAAAATGTTACAATATCAAATTTTACCTACCGAAGAAGCTGTAGCTTTTAACCTGAAAAGTTACTGTTCAGAAGGTCTCGTGGCAAACATAGGCAGCACGGGTTAGTCAATTTGTGGAGTTAACACTTCAGCGCCGTATTGTTTGCAGACCGGTAACCGTTTGTATAAAATAATAACCCTCCAATAAACTATTTTGGCTGCAGTATATATGTAGATCAATAACGATCGGTACGTGAAATCAGTAGTTTCATTTAGGCAGCGATAGCCTAGTGGAGAGACTGACAGACTGCTATACAGAGGGTCCGGCGCGCACCAATGACTTTTCGGAGTTATGTGCGTATTAAATTGTTAGTTATCGCTTGTTAAACGGTGAAGGAAAACATCGTGAGGAAACCTGCATGTCTGTGAGATCTCCATAATGTTCTCGAAAGACATGTGAAGTCTGCCAAGTCGAACTTGGCCAGCGTGGTGGACTATGGCCTTAGCCTTCTCATAATGAGAAGAGGCCCGTGCCCAGCAGTGGGACAGTTTATTTACAGGGTTGATGATGCTGATGATGATGAGTGCGTGTAAAGCGGCGGCGTCTCCATAATCCGTTTTAGAATAATTGATCGAGGCGTTCCGTTTTCATTCTTACGCAAATGTTAAAGACAAAGTCTTACTGTTATATCTAATTGCTTCACTTAGGTCATAATGGTTGCTTGATGATGATGATGATTATGAAAATCAAATTTTAAAATTAACTTTATTACTCAAGATACTACGTTTGCATTTAGTGTTGGCAATGCAAGGGTATAGAACCACGAGAAAGAACGGGCAATAAAACGATCTTAGCATATCAATAGCCAGTTTTCCCTGACCATAAACAACACTATCCAAAACAGTCACCTACAAATCTTTCAACATTTGATTGAACATTGGCATTTAGTATTTGACCTCCACTTATTGTTGTAGTAAACAATGACCTTAGAGCGAATATATAATATATATATTCGCTCTAAGGTCATTGTTGTCAAACCTAAAGTAAATTCCTTGGGGCTCCTCATTTATTATTCAGCGATGTTTTATCGATCACCACTGTAATGAATGTCTTCAGTTCCGATGCCTGAAACGATGATAAAATATAAGAAGATTTTCGAGATATGAATGGTTTAGAAGCAAACGTGCCACAAAATAGCCCAGTTTTGGCCATTCTCCTTTTCTGTGTGCTGGCACCTACAGTTTTTCATAGGCTTGTATAAGAGCAGTATAAAGAGCATTACTTGCAGAACATACGAGACCTTTCGCACCTCAATCGTCCTATCTAGTTGTCGCAGACGTAGAAATCAACATAACCTAAGTCATTTTGTGGATCACAAATTTATGTCCCGATAATCCAAGACACTGCACATACATGCTCCTAGCGTTATGGCATGTAAATCTGAGACTTTTACATCTAAGTAGGTTTGACGGCATGATCATAATGTATGGCAGAGCTAATCTTTCATAGAGCGACTGCCCGTAACTGTCAAAGATCTTCATGACAGTTGGCTGATCAGTAGATCCTGGGTTCGATTCCCAGGTCTGGCAAAAGTATTACTGAGTTTTTCCGAATTCAGTATTAAGTTCCATAAGGCAAAATATGGCTGTAATATTAGCTGCTTAGCCCATCGGAGATGTAGCTTAGACGCTATAAAATGCACTTTGAGGAAGTAGTGATAATTAAATTGAATCACTTTCCTCGACTTATATGCTGTTCTAATGATACGAAATGCATTAATCGATATTATTATTTGTACTTACTCAACTTACTTGTCCGGTTTCGCTTCCTAATTGGCATGAAGTCAGATCAAAGCTATTACGTGTGCCTTTGATGGGAACTTCGACCTTATCAACCCGTGTATTAGAGCGCTATTTCTCTGTAAAACTGTGTCCAAACGAAACTTTACTATATTCCTGTTTACATTGTTATGTAACATCATTTAATTTTCCTATAGGTAAACAAGACTTTAAAAAGTTTTAGTTTATTTTAAACCGATTACAAAAACCTGATTCAATCTTGAAGCATTATTGACCTCATCTGGCACAAAATCCCTTTGAACCCAAAATCTAATTCTCATTAAATACAATTTTCCCAGTCATTCTCCAAAAATCGTTTAAAACTTTCTCACTAAGATGTAATGTCATTGCAAAATTAAATCAATTATTCATGGTGGTTTAAATATTTAGCTGTGCGATAAAAAGTGTAATGATTTATAGTCATGGGGTATTTTGTGTAGATGCGCAGGCTTACGGTAATGTGGATCGTTTTAATTTTGCGCTCGATATAAGGTGATAGGCATCAAAAGCTTTTAAAATTTAGTGGTTAGTCATTCATGGTTCGAAATATATGACGTTGTATTGTATTCGGTATTAAAGTCTCTCAGTTGAATGGATGATAGTTATGAGGCGGGGTTAATATATCTAGTTATTGTTGTTAAACAGTCGATACTTTTGTTTGGTATACTTTTAGCGAGTAATTTTACTAGTTCTAAGAACATAATTTGCTCTAAGACACTGCCGAATTTGCGGATTTTTTTTACTGTCCCATAGGTACCTTTGTCGCGTTTGAAATTGATTTTAATATGGAACAGCTTATTGAATTATCGCAATTTTGGCTACGTAAAAGAACTAATGTTTTTCATAACCACAAGTTCAATCTTTCCCTAAAAAGCTTGAACACTACGCATATTGTTTTATTTATAGTTCACAGCTTTCAAGAAGTGTCATTACTATAATAATCGCGGCTGTGTGAAAAAAAAGAAACAGCGTATTATTATAGATTTATTGATTCAGTTGGTTATCTGCCAGAATAACATATCGCAAATTGGGCTCACATTTTCTTTATTTTATTGTACGTAAGTGAGCAGTCCAATCGTATAATTGTTATAGTACAACGCATATATTCAAAGAAAATTATATAAAATTTCAAAAAATTACAGTGTAAAAAGGCCTAAACACTTTCTTCGTCCGTTTATTTCTTGAAAATCATTCGCGAAACTCTTTGACATAAAGCCAGCCCAATCCAACACATTGAAATACTTAACGTCGAAAAATTTACGAAAGCTTTCGCTAGACAAAACACGTCTTATCATCGATTTACTGACTAAACACAATTTAGATTATAAGTCTAGTCTTATAAACAACAACTCTACCTAACTCATTACTAAAGTTGCACTACAAGATACATTAAAGAAAACTTTTAAAGATCTATATATTAAAAAAATATTACCATTAGAAACATAATTAGCAGACTGATTTCGTAAAATTTTAGTTCAGACAAGTTTTTGTTAGTAAATGCATTTGCATTTATGATTCAGAAGACTGGAGTCGGGATATTGTTTAAGTAGATTAACCAATTATGGTGGAATCTGCGCCACATAATGCTGAATCGAGGCAGCCTTTGGTGGAATTATATCCATAATGCGTAATAGCACCTCTTAATAGAAGCTTTCATATTTTATCCGACGATTTGGTAGACCGCTACCATAAACAAATCTAATTAATGCCGATTAATTAGATTTGTTTATGTATGCAACCAGAATTCAAACGCACACCTACAAGCATTATACTCATTAAACTTCCATGATTAAAAGTTCTACAAACGACTGTACCTACTAATCTGGACCAGTATTAATTGTACGCAGAACTAAGTGTGTACGCAGAACAATTATTTTTACAGACAACCCGGTGGCGTAGCGGGAGTGTAAACGACAGCCACGCCGATAGTCGCGGGTTCGATTCCCGCTGAAGAAGAATACCTGTGTGGATGTTGTACTTGGATGTTTATATTGGTAAGGCTCACAGACTCCGCCTGTTTCCCGAAGGAGTGGACAGAGACTACGGAAAGCCATTTGCGAATTTGGAAATTTCTCCTTAAACTTAAACCTTGGTAAGGGTATTTATAATATGTAATTATATTTCTAAAAAAAAGTATATGCATGTTAATCCATTGCCTAATACCCATAGTACAAGCTCTGCTAAATTTGGAACTAGATGGTGTTGATAATTTCAGACAAAACTGTAGCGTCACCGGCGAGGCGATAGGTTGGCCTAAATCGAAACGCGGCGCTGGCCTAACGCCCTTATTAATAATTCAGCCGTTGGACACTGTTGTTCAAACTATCAGGATCTACAAAGATTTTCAATTTGGATGAGGTATAAGTATTTAAAAAGTGGTCGTCATTTATACTAATTCAAATGTGTTAATAATATGTTTTGTCACTACTGTTGTTGGCGAACGTTATGATCACTGGGCGATAGTGCCGATATGTCAGTAGTAATAAAAGTAAATTCTAATACAATTCTTGACCGCACGGGTAACTTTATAGCAGTGTCAGTGCCTGCTGAGCATAATGTATCTAGTCCAACTTTCACCTATTTTGGATTTTGTAAGGATTTTCGAATAAAATCCGTTTAGTCGTTAGTCCTATGCCAAATCTCTCTCTGGTCATCCACTTTCGTAAATGCCAACACATGGAGCTACGAGTATGTGTTTCCTCGCATTTTTGTGTACAATTTGCACTTATGTCCCGCAGGTTCAGGTTAACTATTTTTCGGTAAGATTGGCTGGAGTTTGGTCTTAATTTTTTTTTTCAATCCAATTATTGTCATAGTTATTTTAAACTCAAACTCAAATATGTTTATTTCCATAAACATTTTTAAATTTTTGGACACGTCAGAAGGTCAAACAAATAAAAATAAAAAAGTAACTTTAAATGCATATTAACATAACTGAGCATTGAAAAAAATGCCTGTTCAGAAAATAGAGTCTCGTGAGAAGAATCAGGCAAGAACTCCGGGCCACTCTTTTCTTCGTAATAAAACTTCTTCCAAGCGCATTTAATCTTACTCCGCGCGTAGTAAGGTAGGTGTGGCCAATAAGGCCTAGCTAAGCGGGAATTGAAATAAATCAACATCTATTTAAAAGCATCAACAAATTTAATGTAAATTAATCATTTTTACCAATTACTATGTATTGTAAGAGAAAAACGGCAACTATTGCTACAAACATCGTTTAAATTAAACATTCAAAAAAACGTCAAACCAATAAGATTACAAACACCACGCATTTTTCGTAAACCGAGCATATCCAGGGTTATACACCATCCTTCCACAGCTAGTCCAAGAAGATTCGCAGTGCTCCCAGGTTCTTTCAAAATGTATGTACTTGTGTGTGATTCGTTGTTAACAAGTTTTGCTTTAGTTCGAGGTAGCAAGAAGTCGATGAAAATTCTTAGGTGTTTTGTAAAACCACAGAACCGTCTTCTGCTCATCTAGGGATATTATTTTCGTAATATACAGTGAAATATATTTTTTGTGACAGGTAGATTTTATCCTGCTAATGGGAAGAGGCATATGCCCAGTAATTAAACGTGTAGCAGGACTCGTGAAAAGATAGGTGTTTAGACTCCCATACAAATTTTATCTTAATTTTAATCTAAGCCCTCTTAGACTCTCTCCCTCCTCCGACAATGTAGAACTAAATGCTAAACTATACTTACGTATACTATCGCATTTTATACAGAGCTAAAAATAAAGTCATGTTGGTCTTCGATAATAGCTACTTAATCCGGTAAAACTATTCAAAGTTTGGAATTGAACTAGAGAAAAAGTTCAACTAAAGTACCTCGACTCATTAATAAAAAGAAACACTGTCTGAAGTTGAACAAAGACAATAAATGTATTATGCATAGAATGTGTAGTAATTATACACACATTCACATATACAAGCTTAGGCTTACTTTTACAGTAGCTCTGAACGGTATTAATATTGAAACCGGTTTTTTACATCATCTTATCTTATTCTTTTAAAGTCCAGAAAAAATGTTTCTGGTATGCAAGTACTTATAATGTATGATTATGTTAAGTTTGTTGAGCACAAGCTTGATAAAAATCCTAAAATGTTTTGGACGTATGTCAAAACTAAACGTGGAGGATCTAGCGCTTTCCCTACAACGATGACAGACGGCAGCATCAGTTCGTCTGACGGCACAGTGATATGTGAATTGTGTGCTCAGTACTTTTCTTCTGTCTTTAGCCCGGATCATGATCATGTTAGTGAACATAACTCGATATTTTTGCAAAACTTAGAAAATTATAGCTTGCCTTTAAATAATTTCTGTATAAATTACGATAGCTTACTAAATAAATTAAAAGGTATAGATGTGAATAAAGGTGCAGGGCCAGACGGTATACCTCCTATATTTATTTCTAACTGTGCGAGTGTCTTGGCCCGTCCGCTAATGTTAATATACAACATGTCACTGTCCACTGGTATATTCCCATGGAAATGGAAAATAGCAAAAATAGTTCCAATACATAAATCAGAAAACAAGGAAACCATCTCAAATTATAGGCCTATATCCATTTTATCAGCGTTTGCAAAAATATTTGAGTCTTTAGTCTGTCCCTATGTGCAAAACCATCTAAAGCTTTATCTTAGCGATGATCAACATGGATTTGTTGCACGACGATCCACGAATACTAATTTGATACCTTTTACTGAAATGTTAACAAGTGCAATAGACTCAGGTCTACAGTCTGATGTAGTTTACACAGACTTCAGTAAAGCCTTCGACAAAATCTCACACAAAATACTTCTTGCTAAATTGCGCTCTTACGGCATCTCTGGATTAGCGCTTGAATGGTTGGATTCATACCTTAAGGACCGTCATTTATTCGTCGTAGTTAATGGCTATCAGTCCACACATAAAATTATAACTTCCGGTGTCCCACAGGGTTCACATTTGGGTCCAGTTTTGTTTAACTACTTTATTAACGATCTTACACACTGTTTTCAACATTCGGAAGTGTTTATGTATGCTGATGACTTAAAGGCAGTCAAAGTCATTTCTTGTTATGAGGATGCAAAGCATCTACAGACCGACCTTGATAGGGTAGTTCAATGGTGTCAATACAATAAAATGCAACTGAATGCAAGTAAGTGTTACCAGATAACATTTTCTAGAAAATCTCCGAGTAATTTAATAAAATTGAAATACTCTATTGATAAAGACTCTATTGTTGAAGTCGATACGGTCAGAGATCTGGGTGTAATTTTCGACAAAAAAATTGACTTTCATACCGCATATCGATAATGTATCAAAAAGAGCATCCAGAATGCTTGGTTTTGTACTAAGAACTTGTAGAAATTTCGGTAGTCATAAATCAAAAATTTTACTCTACAACAGCCTTGTTCGCAGCACATCACAATACTGTAGTGTGGTGTGGCGACCCCACTATGCGACACACTCACTGCGTCTTGAGCGAGTTCAAAAACGTCTGCTTTGGCATTTAGCATTCTCAAATGGCCTGACGAAAAAACTGAATTCCTACAAGAGTAGATTGGCACACTTTGGTATAAAATCCTTAGCTTATCGCAGACAACTTATTGACGCCATTTTCGCGAGTAAAATCTTCACACACAAAATTGAGTCTCCAAAGCTACTGGCACTTATTAAATTGCGTGTTCCCTCTAGAATACCACGTGCTTCTATCACACCACTCTGTCCACCACTGAGAAGAACAACTGTAGGTTTTAATTCACCATGTGCGAGGCTCTGTAGAGTAATAAATAGTGTTAGCGATAAAGTTGATGTGCACTCGGACACACCCTGTAAGCAAAAAAATATTTTCTCAAAACTTATTGTTTGTGAACAGGGCTATATTTAACTTTATCTTGTTATCTTTTTTTGCTTACTCAATTTCGAACTATGTTTTTTTTTGTTTTGTAACCCAGTTTGCATGATGCATTTCTAAATTATTTATTGTACTAGGTATTATGTTGTCTTTTGCTCTAAGTTTATGTTTTTGTGTTATTTGATCTCATAAATTCTTAATTTGTATTGCATATGCTGTGTTTACCTATAAGTGACTATTATGCTATTTATTTAAGTATGTGCATGTAACATAATGTGTTAAATACAAGTGTAATAGTTGTTGGTGAACCTAATAAAATAAAATAAAAAATAAAATAAAAATGATCAGATTGATCTTACCATGGTAAGTACTATGAGGTTTGCACTGATAAGGTCAATGATTATTGACCTTAAACTCATACCGCTAATTAAATTCAATTAGTAATATGATGCGTCACTAAATGCTATGAAATGTGATTTATTGAGTGTTAAGAGGTTATACACTAATATATAAAACTGAAGAGTTTGTTTGTTTGTTTGGTTGAACGCGCTAATCTCAGGAACTACTGGTCCGATTAAAAAAAATATTTCAGTGTTAGATAGCACATTTATCGAGGAAGGCTATAAGCTATATAACATTGCGCTATGAGCGACGGGAGTGGAGCAGTAGCCTTAAATAACGCGGGTGTAACCGCGGGCATCCTCTAGTAAGGACATAAAGCAAGAGGGAGACCAAAGAAAAGATGGATGTATTGTGTGATGGATGACATTAATGAAATGGAAGTGAATGTTCAGATGGCATTGATAGAAGAGAATGAAAGACAGACATTCTGCGCCGACCCCAAGTAAAATGGAACAGGGCAGGCACAGAAGAATTCATAACTGAAACATGCCGATGTCGCAATCTTAATATATATATTTCTTGTGTGCGTGTGTATGTCACTAAACTCCTCCTAAACGAATGGACCGATCTTGATGAAAGTTTTTGTGTGTGTTCTAGGGGACTTGAGAATGGTTTAGATCTAATTTAATCCACTGGAAAATGTTTTTATACTTAATTTTTAATTTGTAAGTAGTTGTGGATTTTGGAATGTTTCACATTGGAACCGAGGGACTGCGCTGCTGTCGCAGTGTCAAATCTTACATTAATAATTTCGTCAAGGAGTACATCGAAACCTTACCTGAATAATAAAACATTAAAATAAAGATTTTGAGTCGACAACATATATCCGCAAAATTCAGATTGTCGAGTATTTTGTTAAATTCTAATGGTTCTGACTGACAAATCGCAGTCGCCATATTGGCCACTCTAGAGAAACGTCACAGATACCGGATAAAATGTTGAGTACTAAGTGTTAGTACCAAGTAGTTTGTATGTATAAATACTTTTTGCAGTTATATTTCTTAAAACAGTTAAAACGACAAATATAGAAGTTTCCGCCCAATAAAGGAGATTCGTGCTACCTCGAACATAGATGATTTATACAATAACTAGAGAACCTCGAATTTACGCGAGCGAAGCCGCGGGCAAAAGCTAGTAAAATATAAATATTTAGCAAATACTGCTAAATATTTCTGGTGAAACAACACACTTTGCTCACAAATAAAGTTGTAACCAAGTTCAAACTCATTCAAAACTGTGGTCACCATTTCCATTCCGCTTTTCACTGAACGCTATTGGGATGAAGTCTTGAAAATATAAAAGAATAAAAACTTGAGTAAGTACATAAAGAAGTCTGAGCTCGGATATTGTTAGAAGAGAAATTGTTACCTTCGTCTTAGGAAAACGTTTTACTTTAATTTATTGATATTTCTAGACCGGTGACGGCAGTGTTTACACTGTTTTCGCAAAATGGCACTCGAGTAAATCCAACTAAACTAACTTTGATAAAAGCTTCTTTGCTAACGTCACATGCATATAACCGTTACAGTTTATTCAACCTTTAAAATTCAAAAAGCAATTCGTATTTGAAGGAGTCTTTTTAAATTTAAAATATTTTTTTGATTGACGATATAATTTGAAATTAGAAAGCTAGGTTATATTTGCTACTTTCTGCTTCACATTATACGTCTTATCATTTTTATTTAATGGATACAATTCCTAGTCACCCACGAGTAAATACAATTTAAATATAAATGTCTATAGTAAGAAAATAACCTTTTCTCCTTGATTTCTATTCTAGGTAGGTATCTCTGCGTCAAGCAAAATAATTAACTACCTATATATAACACGTAAAGACATTTTCCTATCAAATTAAATTCCTACCAACATATATTTATGAAGATCAAACACATTGCCGTAAATGTCAGATTGATATGTCAATAAGTAATTTTTACTTTACACGTGATTAAGGAAGCTCGCTTGGAACATGATTCTAAAAATAATATGTTGTGAACATTTCAAGCCCCGTGATTTATATTTTTTTTAATAAAATGTTTGTTAGTTGTTTACCTACCGAAGAAGCTGAAGCTTTTAACCTGAAAAGTTACTGTTCAGAAGGTCCCGCGCCAAAGATACGACAGGACGGGTTAATCAATTTGTGGAGTTAAGACTCCAGCGCCGTATTGTTTGCAGACCGGTAACCGGTTATATAAAATAATAACCCTCTAATAAACTAGTTAGGCTGCATCAAATATGTGGATCAATAACGATCGTCACGTGAAATCAGTATTTTCATTTGACCAATGTAAAGCCATCGTCTCCATAATCCGTTTTAGAATAATTGATCGAGGCGTTCTGTTTTCGTTCCTACGCAAATGTTAAAGACAAAGTCTTACTGTTATATCTAATTGCTTCACTTAGGTCACAATGGTTGCTTGATAATGATGATGATGATTATGAAAATCAAAGCAGAATGCCGGTACCTGTAACAATTGCTTTGAAATAAATGATATGCCGTAAATACTTTGACACATTTTGACTGCCATTACTTAATTATGAATCATTATTAAATCTGCGTTTACGAAATATTATAAAAAAGTTCGGTTTCCCAAATTCTTGACTTCCGAACTTAGATCAACAACTTCCGAATGCATTTCCGGTACTCAAGAATTTGATAGATGCCTATACATTGCAAGCACAAAAAAAGTATATTTCGAACGACAAAAAATCGAGTGTAATATTCTCAATACTAACGATTTTAATGATTTTGGATTAAATAGAAGGCACTATGATTGTGAATTAAAAACTGTGCTCTGTGTGATTTTATTGAATAAAAATACATACTGGGCTACTTAACTTGATTTCAGACTTTGGTTCATCAACTTATTAATCAATCGTTATTTTTTATAGGTGATATCGATTTTAGATATAATTGAATCGAGATAGCAACACTTGCGGGGTGACATTTGATATTTGATTTGAGCAACTGTCAAATGTCATCTCCACACAACGACTTCTCGTTCGTCGCCTACGCATCGTTCGTGTTTGTGTTTTTATCCGTTGAGTTGAGCTTTGTACCTCCGGGTCGAAACTACGTTTCTTTTAACTTGTAACTTCATTAGTTTATTGAAATTGTTATAAACAATTAGAAATCAAGGACGAATTCCTTCCTTTGCAATAGTTTTGGCGGTTTTTTTTATATGGTTATGAGTAAAAGCACCGGCGTCGGGACGTGACGACCCCACCGCCCACTGGGGGAGTTACTCTGACGAGTAGATACTCGTCATAGTATCTCCCCCAGCGCAAGCAGTCAACCGAAAGATGGCGGTCAAACCATCCGAACCTTGCGGAAGTAAATCCCAAGGTGCTAGATGGGCAGCAGCGTCCAGCTCTAAAGACTTCTGCGACTGCGATCGCCAATACGCCTGCCAAGCGTGGCGATTACGGCAAATCCCCCCAGACATAAACCACATCAATATAAACCGGTCCCTAGTCCCCGGCGGCCCCGCTAGTCCTGGTTATGGTAGCGGCCATGGTAACGGCGGGGCAAGGGGTGCGAAAAATCTCCGAAAGAGATCGGGCTACCACCACCAACGACAATTGGCCCTGGCAACACTAAACACGCGCACACTGCACACCGACGAGAAGATTGTCGAGCTGGAAGAAGAATTAGGCAAGTTGCGATGGGATATCATAGGCCTATCTGAAGTCCGAAGACAGGGGGAGGACTCGATAGTTCTCAATTCCGGCAACTTGCTCTTCTACCGGGAGGGTGACCAACAGTCCCAAGGTGGTGTCGGGTTCATCGTCCACAAATCTCTCGTGACCAACGTGGTAAATATCAGAAGTGTGTCGAGCAGGGTAGCGTACCTTATACTCAGAATATCCAAGCGGTATTCGCTGAAGGTCATACAGGTTTACGTTCCGACCTCGACGCACCCCGATAAGGAGGTGGAGGCCATGTACGAGGACATATCTCGGGCTATACATGGCTTCAAAACCCATTACACTGTGGTGATGGGAGATTTTAACGCGAAACTGGGCAAACGCGACGGTGATGAGCTGAGAGTGGGGCAATATTGATATGGGCATCGGAATTCCTGGGGTCACTTGCTGGCTAGCTTTATGGAGAAGGAAGGACTCTATATGATGAATTCCTTCTTTAAGAAGCGAGAATGCCGCAAGTGGACCTGGGTAAGTCCAGACGGTGCCTCCAAAAATGAGATTGATTTTATCATGTCGACGAAGAGGCAAATATTCAATGATGTCTCTGTGATCAATTCGCTTAAAGTGGGGAGCGATCACCGAATGGTAAGAGGCACATTGAATAGATATTCATTGCTTGTACAGATGTACAAGCCTCGAACGGTCGAGGTTGATAAAGTCCACGTTCCGACCGGCACCGGTTCATATCCAAAACCCCGAGAGCTTTCAGCTCGAACTCAAGAACCGTTTCGAATGCCTGGGCGAATGCGTAGATGTGGACGAGTACAGTAACGGGTTTGTGGATGCTGTCCATACAACAGGGGCTAAATTCTTTAAGCCCCAGAAAAGCAAGAGAACCAGCAAGATCTCAGGTCCGGAACTCGAGCTGTTAGAGGAAAGGCGCAAGATGGTTCTGCTATCCTCCGTAAACATGCTGAAATATCGGCACCTCAACAGACAGATCTCTAAGTCTCTGACTCGCGATCTCCGCCAATACAACACAAAATGTGTTCGTGAGGCGATCAAGCAGAATAAGGGATTCAAAGTGTTCCAGAGAGATCTGTCTGTTGGGCAGAGCCAGCTGACAAAGCTGAAGACGGAGGATGGCAGAATCGTATCGTCCAAGTCTGAGCTCTAGGAGGAGATCGAAAGGTTCTATGGACAGCTATACACGACAACGCAACAACCCGCAAGTACTCCAGTGTCAGAACCTAGAGCTGGATTGACCCGACACTATACCGAAGATATCCCGGACGTCAGCGTGCAAGAGATTAGTGTGGCTCTCAAACAGCTCAAAAACAACAAGGCGCCGGGTGATGACGGAATTACGAGCGAGCTTCTGAAGGCAGGCGGTACACCCGCTATAGAAGCCCTTTGGAAGCTATTTAATTCCGTCATTCTCGAGGGTAAAACGCCACAGGCGTGGCATAGAAGTGTGGCTTTAAGAAAGGGGATAAAACCCTCTTAAAGAACTACAGACCCATCACACTTCTGAGCCACGTCTACAAGCTGTTTTCAAGGGTCATCACGAATCGTCTCGAGAGCAAGCTACACGACTTCCAGCCAGGGTATTTTTACACCCTGTATATATAACGTTGCACCAAACTTCGTTCAGTAGTTTTTGCGTGACTTCACTAATCTGAGCTCATAATGTTTCGCGTTTATTCATTATAGATTAGCAGTAGCAGCCCTAGCGTTAATCTTTAGCAATAGGGAAGTTTCCTGCAAGTGAAATAAATTATACAAGTATTTTTATCTAGTGAAAATAATAGTAGTTTCATTCATCAATTAATGTTAAAACTTTATTTAACATTTTATCGTCAATTTATTGACAATAAGTATTCTACTTGACAGCAAAACACTATGACGTTACTACGTCATATTTCATACAAAACCCTTGGCAAAGGTCGTTTTTGACATTTCATTAAAAGTGTTTGATTTGACTATTTGGAAACAATCCTAATGGTCACGTGTCGGGCTGTCGTCGCCCCGAGTCGATGACACCGCACACACATGCTCACATGCACACTGTACAACTGTAGGTATTTCTTATACATTAGACCCCACACATGCACACTGTAAGTACATACATACATACATAGACTCACGCCTGTTTCCCCGAAGGGGTAGGCAGAGGCATATTAAACGCCCACTTTTCGCCAGTGTTTTGATCCCACTTTATCGGGATATTTTGTTTGCCAGAGCCTCGTCCGTTGATCGGTAGGTGCACCGTTGGCTTGGGACCCTAAGTTCTTGGTGGGAACCCTATTCACCCCACACTGTAAGTATTTCTTCGAAACTAGATCCCACTCTATACAATAAAATAAAGCCGAGGGGTTTGTTTGGTTGAACGCGCTAATCTCAGGAATTGGTTTTTTTATGCTAATAGGCGGCAAACAAGCAGACGGATCGCCTGATGGTAAGCAATTACCGCCGCCCATGGACACAAGCAACACCACAGGAGTCACAAGTGCGTTGCCGCCTCTTGGGGTTGGGAAAAGGGTCCCGAACAAGCCGGTTTCCGTAAAGCCTATAGTACCATAGACCACATACATACGCTGCGGCAGGTTATACAGAAGTCCGAGGGGTATAATCAGCCTGTATGCTTGGCGTTTGTGGACTATGAGAAAGCCTTCGATTCGATCGAAACCTGGGCGGTGCTACAGTCTCTCCAACGGTGCCGGATTGACTACCGATATATCGAAGTGCTGAAATGTTTGTATGAAAACGCCAATATGTCAGTCCGCCTCCAGGACCAGAGTTCGAAACCTATTCAACTCCAGCGAGGGGTGAGACAGGGGGATGTCATATCCCCGAAACTGTTTACCACTGCGCTGGAGGAGGTTTTCAAGCTTTTGGACTGGAATGGACTCGGTATCAACATCAATTGCGAGTACATCAGTCACCTTCGATTTGCAGACGATATTGTAGTCATGGCTGAGACCATGGAAGACCTAGGCACAATGCTCGATGGCCTTTGTAGAGTCTCCCAACAAGTAGGTCTTAAGATGAACATGGACAAGACGAAAATCATGTCGAACGTCCATGTTGTACCTGCTCCTATTCAGGTTGGGAACTCTACGCTCGAAGTTGTCGACAAGTATATCTACCTGGGACAAGTAGTCCAATTAGGTAGGTCCAACTTCGAGAAGGAGGTCAATCGGCGAATCCAACTCGGTTGGGCAGCGATCGGGAAGCTACGACATATCTTCTCGTCCAATATCCCGCAGTGTATAAGACGAACGTCTTTGACCAGTGTGTGTTGCCAGTGATGACTTACGGATCAGAGACGTGGTCGCTCACTATGGGCCTTATCAGAAGGCTCAAGGTCACTCAGAGGGCGATGGAGAGAGCTATGCTTGGAGTTTCCCTGCGAGATCGAATCAGAAATCAGGAGATCCGCAGTAGAACCAAAGTCACCGACTTAGCTCCCTGGATAGCCAAGCTGAAGTGGCAGTGGGCAGGGCACATAGCTCGAAGAACCGATGGCCGTTGGGGCAGAAAGGTTCTGGAGTGGCGGCCACGTACCGGACGACGCAGCAGAGGTAGGCCCCCCGCAAGGTGGACCGACGATCTTGTCAAGATCGCGGGAGGCGGTTGGATGCGGGCGGCTCAAGACCGGTCTGTGTGGAGAACCTTGGGGGAGGCCTATGTCCAGCAGTGGACGTCGTTTGGCTGATATGATGATGAGTAAAAATCTCAGAATTGCGGATTCGAAAACAAAAACGCTTCATGCCTACGGTAATATTAAACAATAAGCTGGCTAAAAATGTTTATTTCATGAAAAAGCAAACGTTACTAGCTTCCATACAAGAACTGGCATTCTCCTTTCAAAATTAATTTTATTACTCAAGATACTACATTTGCATTTAGAGTTGGCAATGCTAGGGTGCAACCACGAGCAAGAACGGGCAATAAAACGATCTAAGCATATCAATAGCCAGTTTTCCCTGACCATAAACAACACTAATATCTCATCTAATATCTATAACTGTCACCTACAAATCTTCCAACATCTGATTGAACAGTATTTGACCTTCACTTATTGTTGTAGCAAACAATGACCCTAGAGCGAATATATAATTATTATGGTTATGTCGCAAACCTAAAGTAAATTCCTTGGGGCTTCATATTTATAATTCAGCGATATTTTATCGATCACCGCTGTAATGCATGTCTTCAGTTCCGATGCCCGATTGAGAATTTCGACTAACCTGGATTGAAATATGAAAAGAGAATATGACGTTGTCTATATGCTCAAATTTCATATTTATTATCATGTTATAGTTTTATACATGAGTAGAAGAGCTGGTTAGTTTTGTTATTGAATAACCAACCCTATAGGTCTATTAGGAAGTTAGTTTTAATATTAAAGTATTGGTTATAAGGCGCTATTAAGAAGTACTACCCAGTATCCTCTCACATAATTTTAGAGGTATTTCATTGAAGGTCTAATCATCCCTAACATTCGTTTCTCATTGTTTACCAGCGTATAATTATATCACGTACCTTTGTTTTGAAAATAATTATATTCCGAAAGTCTATTACTAAAGTCAGTGACCACGAAAATTTATACACCCCTTACTTTCTTCACATGTCTTTATGCGGAACGACCTGTTTTACTTACTTGAGGCAAAAATAAAGTAGAATATCTTTTAATAACATAGCTTCTATCATGCCATATTGTAAGGTAACTGACTTCTCTTACGACCTTGCGTGGCAATCGTAATGATTAGAGTTCTTTTAAAGACATGTACCTACATATATAAGCGTAGTTTTCACGAAGTGTTTAAAGTGGGATCAAACTCACACTCAACGAGCAGTCTTCAGTAAAAACTACTAACATGAAATAGATATTACTAAAACAATTAAATTCTACAACATCTCGATTGAACTTACCTCTGCATTCCTCAACCAAAACTAGGACACTTGAGCTTCAGATTAAAATTTTACAGAATAGTACACCAGCTTATCAAAATAGTTCCATTAGTTTCTACAACCAGCTACTTAGAGAAATATGCATATCAAAGAAATAAGGCAACCATTTGTGGAGTAAAATTATATGAAAGTAACAATTCTTTGAATTAATATGAGGTCATACACAGCTTACGATTCACTGTACCTATTGGTATCATAAAATGGAACATTTACCGCAATATAAACAACTGCTTACATTTTCATGATCAAAGATATAAATGTACGTATTTTTAAAAGTAATTCTTAATAAAACAGCTTATATTTTCCAAGATTTACTTGGTCATGCTTGGGTTATCGCTTGATCTGACCGTTTTATTGACATGTTTGTATTTAGCTTCACTTGATTTTATGTAAGTTTTTCTTTCAGAGCCCGTGTCAACTACGACGGACAAGCTGTTTTCTGGGTCTGTCTAAACGTGAACAGTGTCATACATAATATTTATGTTACGCCAATGCATTCCCTTTAGACGGATTGGGACAACACCCGATCGGCCTAACTGGGAACACTACTAGGTAGTTCTAGGGCGAGATTCCTACGTTACGTTTTTTAATTAAAATTCAATTGAATGCCTTTAAACTTTTCGACTTGTACACAAAGTAATATTTATGAAACAGGTTTGATTTATTAGGTTTTTATACTAGATATGCAACCCCTAATTTTTAACACTTATTGTCAACTTTTTATGGTAAAATATTATAATTTTGATTTGTCCCATTTGATAAGTCGTTATTTTGTGACGAATGACCTAAAATGTAAACTCATACAGGGGCTTAAAAGCTCCAGAAGATACTTTTAAAGGTACGGATACTTAGTATCGCAGATTTACTCGTAAAACAACAGCTGCATAATAAAGCATTGATTTATTAAGTTATCTTATTCGCTACTGCTTGATATGCGTTGTATTATGTACGATAGTATGGAAGCAATACCCTTCACAGCGTCTTTATTATCAGTATTGTAAGAAAACTACGTTGATCGAAAACAAATTAGTTGACCATGTCTTTACAGAAAAACTTTGCTGTGTTTACTTATTTTAAAGTGCAAGATGCAAAATAAAATTCGAGCTCTATTTTTAATCACAATAATTTACGACTATGGTGATAGTTCAGTAGTAAATCTTTATTTAATTTTATTCTACTTTGTGACATCATAGTTAAATTAAATAGCGTTCACAAGCAGATAAACAGGGAAAACAGAGGCATCCATTTACATCTTATCATACAAAGAATATAATTATGCAATCGTATTCGGAGCTGTGGTAGAAGTGTGGATCCTATATAGTAAACGTTTGAATACAACTTCACACAACCGATATCAAATAGACACCGCAAGAGCCACGCGACACATAGACCAGCCGTCATCAATCATACAATTTTAATTCCGTGTCGTCCCATGCTGCCCCATTTGCAGCCACTTTTCTTTCTTACACGATTTGACGAGATACGAGTCGGAGACTTTACAATTGCTTCCGACCTTCGAATATGTAACTAAGGCAGTTCATTATCATTCTATAAGCGTTATCGCGCTTGCTCGTCTAAAGAGATTTGAAAGAATATCAGCTTTTCCAGAGAGTGCTGTCTGACCTACGCAACTCAAAGTGTTAACATGCTTTTCTCAGCGCGGGACCAACTATTATTAACAATGTAATATGCTCAAAACTTTAAAATTCAGTGGGACGCATTGCAGGCTACCCTCAGTCTGCACGACAGTTTTTTGGTATCCCTATAAGGCTATCGTCGCTACCCATCCAACTAAGACAGTAAGAATACACTATCATTAATAGCAAACTGACACAGCAATCCCTCCTTATCCCATAGGAACGTCGTGATATTATACATTCAGAATTATAACATAATTACCAACCGCTCGGCTACATCACGTGTCCAATCACAATTTAATAACTAACATTAAATATTATAATACATTTAAAACATTCCCCACATTAGTTGGTTTTTCTAGTTATTGCCGTAATTGATGGAAGGCATTCGCTTGCATGTGCACGAACCCCGCTAATAATATTTACGCTGGTTTACAGTTCATGCTTTGTGTATACAACTTGTGACATTTATACGGCTGTGAATATATTTTAACTTTGTTTATACGAGAGAGGTTTATTTATTTATTTGATATTTAAAAGACAACGTTTACACGAGCAAAAAAGGCTGTATTGCGAAAGATTTGGCATACATTCAACTAATGGACGCAAAGAATACCTCGAATCGATAAGTGTAATTCAGTGCTGGCGAACACATCACTCGTCGCGCTATATTTAGCGCTTAATATTTTAAACAATGAGACATCTCCTAAAATCTACACCATCTCAGTAAAAAGAACAGTAACTTTTGTATAATTATATAAAGCACAAAAAGTTAACAAAACCCTTCAAATTTATTCCATTTGGCATTAGCGGCTGTAATTGATAATGCTTGTCTGATTAGCATGCCCTTTTTGGAAGATACCATATTTAAGTTTGTTATATTTATATGCTTATAAGACAGCAACAAAATTATTGCGTATAACGTCAACTTAACACCTTTTTCAGAACTCTGGTAACATTAAGTAAAAAGTAATGACCCTATAGAATTTTTTTTATGACATCTCCTGTCATTCTGATATTGAAAATTTTGTAGTAATCAAATGTAAAATTCACTAAAAATAATCATGTACCGCTTTACGCCCCAAGAACGAGGAATAATCGTGTCAATGTTTTACGGAATAATTCATCAGTGATAAGAACACAACGTGAATTTCGTCGATGATTTCCCCACCGTCCGGCACTGGTTGGTCGCACTATTCGACGCTTTGCCACACGCCTCGAAGCAACTGGCACAACATTGGATAGACGTAAGTCTGGCAGACCAAGAACAGGCCGTTCAGTGGAAGATATTGAAGCTGTGCGCGAAAATGTGGAAGAGTGTCCAGAAATATCAACGAGGTAACGTGCCACGCAATTGGGGATCTCCAGGCGGACTCTGCTGCATATTTTGGTCTAAGAATTGAAGATGATTCCGTATAAAACTCATATGACTCATCAGCTGCTGCCTACTGCCTACTGCTCACCGAGAGCGTCTAGAGTACAGCCAGCGCGTCATAAACTTCAACCTTGAAGAGGATAATTTTTCTTCGAATTTGACTATGAGTGACGAAGCGCATTTCCATCTCTCGGGGCATGTCAATAAGCAGAATACTCGCTTCTGAGGCACTGAAAATTCGCGCATTATTCAACAAACACCTTTACATCCACTAAAAGTAACTGTATGGTGTGGCGACCAAGAAATAAGAAACATATCACAGTAAGGCCCTTCTTTCACGAACAAATGCTACGGGACTGCGATGCCAACCATGATCGAATACTGGTATGCTACTCGTTACTGCACACGGTGCTACGCTAATGAGACTATATTTTATCATTTGAAGAACAACATTCGTACAACGATGTCTAGTGACGCTAGCGATGAAAACAATTTTCTTCTGTATTTATATAACAAGAATAGACGAAAATATAAAAGAAGATTCTGGGTGCATCCGTACATCGAAAAAAATATCAATTGTAGGGCATTTGTCGAGGGACGAGTCGTCATTTTTATAGAATGGCAATAGAATCATATTATTATTTGAATCTTAATCTGAGAAATTATCTTGCCAACTATCTAATAATCCCACATGCTTCGCTTCTTTGGCAATATAATGTATAAGTACCTATAAATGACCTGTTATATATTTTTTTTCTAAATTTTAATCCACGCCTTTTATGTTAAATGTTTTACGTACTCTGGCAGCTTATAATTATACAAACATGGATAATTTTCTACTTCCTGCACAAAAATAATAAGAATTAAAAGTTTGTTCCGCCGCCATTTTGTAATGCAACGCATAAACGACTCGGGTAGCGTGCGACCAGCAAGACGGTAACATGCGACTGATATCAAACGCGTCGTCAAAGCGTCTCGCCGTGTGCGAAATTAGCTGAATATGTATGGCAGCTACAAGCGACGCGTAGGATAGGGTACAAAACTCAAATCATTTGAGAGTCGCTTCGTGAGAGAAGGGCCTAAGCGTTACGGCTAGTTATGGAAAGTGTCATAAATAGGGCTCAAATGTGCTTCAACTCTGGAGGTCAACATTTAATAGACATCATAATTAAATCATAATGCAATTAAATTTCATGGCACAAATATATATATTTAAAAAACTATCATCAATCATTTTGCACCGCATTTTCGGTGGAATGGATCGTTTGAAGCTCTGCGACGATGCCAGCAAGATTGATTGGTCTCCTTTGTTTACGAACGACTGTATAGATACAAAAGTGCAAGTTTTTACAAACAAATTAACGCAGCTGTACGATAAACATGCGCCTCTCCGTCCAATCAAATTAAAACATCTACCATCGCCTTGGCTGACTGAACAGATCAAAAACATTATTTCCAAAAAAGCCGCGGCCAAGGCGAGATATAAGTGTCACCCGACCTCTGTCAACCTGTAAAAATACATAAATGCAGTCTCTGCAATAAGGTGTGTAGGAATGCATAACGCCAATACATTCACTACTCTGTTGAAATGGAGATCCGGTTAAAGTCTGGAAATTCCTTAGAACATTGGGAGTTGGTAAGTCACGCACCGACGAGTTCCCAAAGGATATTAATATTATCGATGCACTTAATGCACATTTCACTGCTTCGTCCAATTTTGATGGGACCACTAAAACAAATACGTTACAAGATCTTTCACGTATCCCAACTCCCAAATATTCACCTTTAGTTTTCAAGCAATTTTCCTGTTGTGATTTTAAAAAGAGCATAATTTCAATCTCATCCAATGCTACCTGTCCTCTGTCATATCCTTAATTACTCAGTTACCACCGGTATCTTTCCATCAGCGTGGAAAGATGCCCAAATATTTCCTTTGCCAAAAAAATCCAAACCTTGTTCCTTTTCTGACTTCCGACCTATATCCATACTCCCATTCCGTTCCAATGTCCTTGAACGTCTTGTACATACACAACTCTCTTCCTTTTTTTCCTCCTAAGTCCTTTCCAATCCGGATTCCGTCCTGGTCACAGTACTACCACGGCATTGGTACATATAACTGATTATATTAGGCTGGGAATGGATTGTGGCAAGCTCACGCTTCTGTCCTCACTCGATTTTCAATGCATTCAACAACGTGGAGTTCCACGTCCTGCTCGGCGTACTCCGCTCTATTAACATATCTCCAACGGCGATTGACTGGTTTGGTAGTTACCTGTCTGGACGCTGACAACGTATACGCGTTGAGGAATCATACTCTTCATGAAGTAATACGACTGTCGGTGTACCGCAGGGTGGCGTTTTATCTCCGCTACTGTTCGCAATTTTTTTAAATTCTATCTCCAAACATCTACTTTCGTCCTACCACCTTTACCCAGATGACCTGCAGATGACCCACAGGCGTCGCTAGACTCTATTTCAAATGCATTCTCTATCATAAACAGGGACTTGGTGCATATTTGTTAATGGAGCAAAAATTATGGACTAAAATTAAATCCAACCTAAACCCAGATCATTCTGATTGGTAGTTCCAGGATGATGTCTAAGGTCAATCCGTCACAACTCTCTCAGATTCAATTTGATGGAAAAATCTTACCAATAACAGACAGTGTGAAAAATCGGGTGATTTATCTGGATAAGACTCTATCCTGGGGATGTCAGGTGCACGAAACCAGTCGGAAATTGTTTGCTTCGGCGGGGTCGTTGCGCAGGTTGCGAAACTTTCTACCCATAACCACCAGAATAGCGCTTGCACAATCATTGCTTCTCCTAATACTCAATTGTGCCGATGTCAGCTATCTTGATCTCATTTTATATTGTCTTTCGGGATATATAACACGTACCTTTGTTTGGAGTAACCGATATTTCGGCACTGTTGCAAGCACCATGTTCACGGATGTACTGTACATCCGTGAACATGGCGCATGTACTATCAGTTACTCCAAACAAAGGTACGTGATATATATCCCCTAAAGACAATTTAAAATAAGTTTAAATTACCACGAAAGTTTAAATTCCCATATTATCTTGATCTCAATGAGGAGCAACTTGATAAACTTGAGCGTCTCCAAAACTGTTGTATTAGATGCATATTTGGTTTACGCAAATATGAGACCATGTATCCACCCATAGATGCGAACGCATTCCACAATTTTTTTTGATAAATCCTTTTCAGTTCAGGCTGTACGTTTGTAGAATGCGCTGCCAGTAGAGATTAGACGAGCAAAATCACTGAACATCTTTAAAAAACATGTTAAAACAGCACTATTTATCAAGGTGATTGCATTATTGTCCATACTTTTTATTAGACTATAATATTATGTATCTTATTATATTCATATATATTTGCATATATGTAGTGTTTATATAATATATTTTATATGTGTCAACGTACCTATTTAGCAGGTATTTATTTTATGTATACTATGCTAAAAATACAGGGGTGTCACAAGACCCATCACCAAGCCGAAGTTTACTCGTTTTGGACATCATGCCAAGTCATACTAAGCAAAAATAAAACCTGGGAAACGACTTTTTTAAACTTTTCACTTTTTTCAAGCCGCTCTAAAAATGCGCGCGAGCAATTTTTAAAATATCTACTAATCCATGGGTGCAAAGGACACCTATAAAACAGGTTGGCGTGGTAAATGCATCGATTTTATATCTAATTACAAAAATTTCATAGTAACTTTGAGCCTCAATATCTCCTGAGCCAGGAATTTCCCAGGTATGGTGCCGAAGTAAAAAATGTTCCTAATGATTGGTACAATATGGGGTTTCAGTTTTCGTTAAGGGTCTTTTTACTCCCTGTATATTTATCTAAAACTAGAGGACGCCAGCAGCAACGCCTGCATTTTTTTTTAATTTACCCGTTTTGGCCGATCCCGTGGGAATTTTGGGAAATCCCTTCTTAGTGCACCCCTACGGTCCCCAAGGAACATACATGCCAAATTTCAGCTTCCTGCGCCTAATAATTTCAGCTGTAGCGTGTCTGTCAGTCAGTCAGTAACGCAAGGATTTTATATATTAAGATTTCAACACTACATGTCATGAGTCCATTCCTAAGGTTTAGCATTTCTTGTTTATGCTCCTTCGTTGTATGTTTTTCTTATGTGATGTACAATAAAGATTTATTTAAACTAATCTAACCTAGTTGTCTAACTCAGAAACGAAGTTGTAGCTGAACCAAATAGGGTCATTACTTTTGCGCCACCCGTTTAATATACCAGCAGTTTACGCATAGCACGACACGATATTCATGCAAACCCTTTCCTTACCGCTGAGTAATCGTGCCTGACGGGACGCTATTCAACGACTGATGTCGGTAATTCGTAGATGTATAGTGGACTCTTTGTGCAAGCCAATGACGATTCCATTCGATTGGCGTTGTACATTTTATAGCACTAAAATCAAAAGATTATTCTTTATTTGCAAGATTTCAAATACAGTTCAATGTTTAGTCTTAAACATAATTATGTGTATAAAAGACAAGACCAATATCATCCATAGATATAATTGGTGAGCCAAGCAAAAAAACGTCGCCTTGGTAGAGAGAGAGAGAGTGAAAGAAAATGAATGTTGTACTCGTTGCTTTTTAAAGATTATTCTTGATTAACAAGCCAATCAAATACGATTATTTAGTTTTTTTTTACATACTCGCTTATAACTTGCCTGCTTTCTCTGCATATATTATCACTATGATTACATCTTTGAAACCACAGACACATGACAAAATAAACTAAAAAATTGCACCTTTGATAGTTAGTCTTAGTTGAAAAAAAAACTTAGTCTGATTTACACCCGTTAATCTAAGACAAAATCTAGTATAACATTAAGTTCTTGTTTCGTAATAAGACCTAGAAAGAGTAGATTAAAATCTTATAAACGACCTTCATTTACCACGAGACACATATGATACTACATAGGTCCAAAATGATGTATCAAAGTAATCTAACCCTTTATGTATGTAATTACGCTGCGGCTAAGTCTTGTAATTAAAAATAAATTAAATTGTCTTTACTTGCGGCGGTCAATGTCTGGCTCTGCTCCTTCAAGGGCACTCCTACGCAACGTAAAATAAAAAGAGTGATATCAGATTGAAAATGTCTGGTTGGTTTGAGGTGCTGTACCACCAATATAATATTTATTAATTTCTAGAGTTTTTGTTGTCTCAATGGAAACCCATTTGTTCGGTCCGATAGTTTTGAAAGCTAGTTCATATTTTGTAAAATAATGACACAATTAATAATTTTATTATGCTTGTGGTTTCAGTCGATTCAGCGCAAAAAATACATAAGAAATGATACCTAACTCTCCTTGTTTGTAATTTTGGCGGATACTGATTTCTAGAACTAAGATAAAGTTGACAAATATTGAAATATTTAATTGACGATTATTTATAAGAATATTTTGCCAGTATTTCTTATTCACAGGTTTGCGAGCGACAATCAAATAACTGGTCTATGATTTCTTAAGAAACGCACTGTTCTAAAAATAAAATTCTTTGTATTGTGTGTGCATTTACTGTAAAATACATGCCTTATGTTTATTTTCTTATTCTAAATAAAGATTTAATAGTTAATTATGTTGTTTTAACTTTATAAAGTTGTAGTATTTCTTCGAAACTAAAGGTAAAGGAAGAAATAGTTGCGTATCAATATATTTATTATATAAAAATACTCAATAATATTCAATTCAGTTAAAATGCTATATTTTTTGTCATTATTATGTTTATTACAATAAAAATTATTGCATTCATCGAGAGCAGACATACCAACGATTAACTTTATGGAAAGATAACTGGACTTTCCTACATGCCAGTCGGCGATACGCCAGGGTTATCGTGTCCAGACTCCATAATAATAAAAACACTCACGTTATATTACTTGGTTTATTTTCAGACGATTTCTAGCACAGAATTGCATTAAAATGCGAGCTACAGTCCTTTTTATAAAGTAACCGTCATCACTTAATGTTTAAGAACTGTCACTTCCTTTTCAACATATAATTGAAATTACTGTACAATTCATTATAAACTAATCAAAAATTGACATTAATATTGTAATGAATTTTGCACAACACCAAATGATTTAATTTACACGAATAACAAATTTATTTTATTAACCAAACGCTGCTTTACAACATTGTCAACAGATGGCGCTATCAACAGGATGCAAATATAAACGCATGTTATTTATTACCGTAAAAATAAGTGTCAGAATAATGTTATTTAATACTAATTGATTTTACTTTGAAAGTTTCTGGAGTTATCTTAATAACTAAGCGATAAATTAAATACCCAATCTTTATAAACAGTTAAGCAGCCAATACAGTGTCTAATATTGTAAAGAAGGGAAGTTCTCAGTTCTGTGTTCACAAATAGTTATTTAAATATCAATCTTAAATATTATTAACATTTTCGTAACAATATAATAATTATATATTAATTTGCGCCCATACGGCCATTTTGATCCAGCGCGCTCCTCGCGCTGACTATTTAACGGTTACAGAATAAACAGCATAAACAAAAATAAGGAATATAAAAATTACATAAATAAGCGTTTATCATACAGAATGAACTAAAAGTTATTTACAAGGCTTCACCTAGTCATAGGATCTTAGCCTAAGGCATGCGTCACCCATCACGGGATCTAACAAACAATGCTTCACCCATGGCTAAGCTGATTACGGCATCACCGATTACGGGATCTAGCGCACACAGGCATCACCCACATAGGGATCTAGCCCACAAACGGCATCACCCACATAGGGATCTAGCCCACAAACGGCATCACCCATCACGGGATCTAGCCAACACACGGCATCACCCATCACGGGATCTAGCCAACACACGGCATCACCCATCACGGGATCTAGCCAACACACGGCATCACCCATCACGGGATCTAGCCAACACACGGCATCACCCATCACGGGATCTAGCCAACAAGACCAGGATCAAAGATACGCATGGTGGCCAGCCAGCGTTTTGGGAAGGATGTTGGATAGGAAAAATAAAATTTTACTCAAACACATAAATGCAAAATTTGCCTCATAAACACATTAATGCATTAATGCATACAAATAAAATAATCATCATCGTTCGTCATGATCAGTTATATCAATACAATGCAATTACATAGGTCCGACAACGACAGTGAAGGAGGTAGAGGACCCCCCACGTAAATCGGTATCTGACAAATCCTCCGCCCATACGGTCAAGCTGCTCATACAGTTGTTGATATTGATCAGCAACAAAGATTAGCAAACAATGCTTGACTCCAGCTCAGTACAGCACTCATGCGGCATGTGTGCGCGCAGCCCACACACAAAACCACTGTTGTCAAAAGGGCGGGCCACCGTCATCCATACATACCAATCAGTAAAGGACCGCTCGTCCATCCTCTCTTCACACCAAGGTCAGGTCATCTGCCAGGATGTCAGCATCAACCTGCAACACTCAAAAGACAGGTGGTGGGCAACATTTCCCACCCAAATATTAGTTCCATGAACCTTCGTTACTGTAGATGAAATAAAATTCTACTCTTACAAAGTGGTGCGGTCTATTAAGCTATATCTATATATCAGGCATGTTCAACCTGTGCATTGGTATATAATTATCTTTGCTACAACAGTGTTGGAACCCATATTTTACGCATAAGGTAAAATACAAAAGACACTCTGAATTTTCTCAGGTTCTGTCTGACACTGCCATTTTAGATAATCAAATATAAAGTTATCAGGATACCCATATTTAGCGGTTTTGATAAAATAGTTAAAACTTAATATATTCAAAATAAGTTCTATCCACATCAAACAGGAAAACAAAATGGCAAGGACAAAGCGAGGCCTATGTTCAGCCGTGAACAGTCTGACTGTTGGTGATAAATATGAAATTATTTCAAACCATGCAGATCCAAGGATTTCGAAAATACTAGTGCTATAATTATTATTCATGTAAGAACATGTTTAATCTAATATTGAATATTTTTAGGCATTGTGCAAGCTGTGAAATTGTTTAACTGTTTACCAACTGAGCCATAAAAGAGAAATTTACAAGCTACCAATATTACAAAGCAAGATTAGTGCAGTCTTATTTCTAAAAATGATTCCACTCAGTTTATATAGTTAATATGGTGGTGAGTTTATATCAATAGTTTTATTTGACTTTATATTTAGGGGAATTTTCTAAATAATGTTAATATTTGTTTTAAACTGTTAACATGTGGTGCTAATGTAATTCTTATTTATTCATACACAATTAATAATTGTTTATCTGAATAAATAAATCTAAACTGACCAATCACCACTGACTTAGAAACAAAGCATGAGTACCTAGTCCATACATTTACTTTTATTTGCCAAGAATAAATACTGCTAAATGGGAAAAGAGATAATATGGATTTTCACATCACTTTCTTTAAACCCACTTATCATTATCCTAATAATCATATTCCTAACCGTCTTGTTTCCCACAAGAGCTAAGCAATAAGGTTGGCACTACATTTTATTGGTTTATCACTGGTTGTCATCTTGAATATAGATGCAACTAACTTTGCAAATGAACTCACAAATAAAATGAATTGTATTTACCAAGTAAAACACTAAGGCTTGGTATTTATACGAGATTAGCAGTCACCTGCCTTAAGACTTTCAACCTAAAATGCTTAGAGGTGGACTATTATAGAACCTGAGTGCATATGTCCATAAAGAATTCTACTGTCCAGATCTCATGTTTCTAGCTTCAGTAGTTAGGGTTAAGCAAGGACTTATCATGGTCGGAACAAATCATACTATACAGGTATAAAATTAAACGACAAATATGAAGATACTTGAGCTGCAAGTTGACAGTAACAATTTCAACATAACGTTAAAATGAAATCATGTAGGCACCTACAGAGTCCACAAATATATATAATAAAACCTATTTCGTAACTTTACAAATATTAGCTTTAAAAATGTGTATCACAAATTAATTTTTATATCTACCTTCTGAATATATAACTGTATGTACCTACTTATATAATAAAACTGAAGTTTGTTTTGTTGAATGCACTTATCTGTGAAACTACTGGTTTTATGCAAATATTTATTTTTGTGGTGGATAGTCATTTATCAAAAAAGGCTTCATATAATCGCGCAGTGAGTACTAGCCATAAGTAATGCAGTTAGTTAGCCTTATGTAATGTGTAACCAAGGGCTATCAATAATGTTTTGATTCCTTTAATGTTTTACTATTGAGATATTGACTACCAACTGAATTCATATTCAGCACATCAATTACCTTATTTAAACTAAAAGCAAATCAGGTAATTTATACAATGCATCTATATCAGAGCTTCAACTTGAAAAGGTCAGTTATACCGTTCTTTACTAATAAAAACATTAGTAGAACGACATAACAACAAAGCTATTTTCTCTTTCTTGTGTAGATAAGTAAGTTTTACAGAAAGTTTCCGACATGGCCTAACGATTAATAAACAGACAAGAGCCCCAGCCGACGGCATAACATGACTATAAGCACAGTAGCACTGCTATGTGCCAAACGTGGATAAACAACAGTTACCTATAAGTTCTATTTGGGGTGTAACGTTCGTAATTTTGACTGTATAATATTTATCTGGTAATTCTTACGGGGACAGTAGGTAATCGTGTAAGCACCATAGTTTATAAAATTCGGATGTTTCTCAAAAACTAATCAAATCAGCTCTGGATAAATACCTCTGGTCAGTGCATCAACAACCCGCATCTGCAACCTCTGGTAGCACTCAGAGCACGCCCCGGTGCGTGCATCCCGTCGTAGTCGCTCTATCGCTCTCGCTCGCACGTGGCCTCACGTGAAGTGTAGACGTGCTCGCCATAACTCCGACACACCGTGCGGTCTCCGATCAGGGTTGACTAGCGCCAAACACGGCTTCCAAGCGCTTGTCCCATCAGTTTTCAGGTCATCATTGGTAATGGCGGCTAAGCCAAGAGACCCATCACTCTCGCGCTAACCGTAGATCCCGAAGTCTCTTAGGGGTGGTTTATCCCACCGCTGCTGTCGACGATACGCCAGGGTTATCGTGTCCAGACTCCATAATAATAAAAACACTCACGTTATATTATTTGGTTTATTTTCAGACGATTTCTAGCACAGAATTGCATTAAAATGCGAGCTACAGTCCTTTTTATAAAGTAACCGTCATCACTTAATGTTTAAGAACTGTCACTTCCTTTTCAACATATAATTGAAATTACTGTACAATTCATTATAAACTAATCAAAAATTGACATTAATATTGTAATGAATTTTGCACAACACCAAATGATTTAATTTACACGAATAACAAATTTATTTTATTAACCAAACGCTGCTTTACAACATTGTCAACAGATGGCGCTATCAACAGGATGCAAATATAAACGCATGTTATTTATTACCGTAAAAATAAGTGTCAGAATAATGTTATTTAATACTAATTGATTTTACTTTGAAAGTTTCTGGAGTTATCTTAATAACTAAGCGATAAATTAAATACCTAATCTTTATAAACAGTTAAGCAGCCAATACAGTGTCTAATATTGTAAAGAAGGGAAGTTCTCAGTTCTGTGTTCACAAATAGTTATTTAAATATCAATCTTAAATATTATTAACATTTTCGTAACAATATAATAATTACCTATATATTAATTTGCGCCCACATGCCTCTCGTTTTCGTCGACATAGAAACAAATTTCATGAATCACTTTGAGAATAGGAGATAAAATTAAAAGGATCGTGGAACGCAGGAAGGTCATTTAGTCACACTCAATGTAAAAGACGCTGCATATTGGAACTATTACTTTACGTCAATATTCTGCTAGATCGTAGAACTACCTTAGTCATCTAAGTACTGAAACTAGTAACCATTAGGCTGATTCCACCACCAGATGTAGGCTCCTCCAATAGCAGGCCACCAAGCTCGATTACTCGACTAAAGTAAAAATTAACCGTATAAACATACATACATACATATCGTCACGCCTTTTATCCCCGAAGGGGTAGGCAGAGGTGTATTTCTACACCCACGTTTCGCCAGATATACTTTATTCCCACGTAATAAGGGGCGAGCCTATTGCCGTACCGGGCACATTTCCAGACTCCGTGCTGCTACTGAGAATTTCGTGACAGAAAAACCCAATAACACTGCCCGGCCCAGGAATCGAATCCGGGACCTCCCGATCCCACGCGCATATTTATGCCGCGAGACCAACGAGGCAGTCGTATAGGGTTTGATGTCAAGTTTTCCGTCTCTACGCAAAGATAATAATAATAATAATCGGTCTATCATTACAGACAGGACTATTGTAGCCAATAAGCCTGATATTGTAGTGATAGAACGAGCAGAGCGACTCGCAATGATAATCGATATCACCATACCGCATGACGGCAATCTCGTGAAGGCAGAAAAAGAGAAGGAGATTAAATATTTGGACCTAGCTCACGAGATTGTTGACATGTGGGATGTGGATTCGGCGATCATTGTGCCGATAGTCGTGTCGGTAAATTGGCTAATCGCCAAGAGCCTCGATCAACACCTAAAGAGGCTCGCACTAGGCAGCTGGATCAAGTGTTTGATTCAGAAGGCAGTTCTTCTCGACACGGCACGCATTGTGAGGAAGTTCCTGTCTCTGAGGCCCTAACCACCGGTGGCTTGGTCCCTGTACCCGACACCGGTGGGTCTCCGTGGTCCCTTTTATATTTTTAAAGGTTTTTTTATTTTTTAAATGTAGTTTATTAATATAAAATGAACTATGAGAAATAAGATAAATAAAGAGAACAATAATAATATTTATTTGCATATAAAGCAGTTGACACATACATTGACATTCTGGTTTACATTGTATAATGCGAGTTACAATAAAATTATACATAAAAGATATCAATAAGTCGAACTAACACTCTTGCTAAGTTGCTGTGGCAACTTGTATTACAAGTGTTAGTGCCAGACCCTAGGAACCGTTTAACTCTTACGATATATAGGTTACATAATTGTGGTAGTGTTTAATAACGTCTTGTTTTAAATATAATATCAATAAAATAAAATAAAAAATTAAAATTATTGGAAACAAAACTTAAATTATAATTATAGTTTTGAATTCAGGAACTAGAACCATAATGTGAGAGGAGTTGTGTGTGTGTGGGTGTGTGTATGTGTATGTGTGAATTTAGTGCTCTGATAGAATAAGATCCTCAGTATCTAGATAGTTATACTTCTTTAACCATTCTGTTAACATGGTTTTAACAGCGCCTTGAGATTTTGGATAAATGTCCAATATTTTGTTCAATTTATTGTGTAGGTGAGGACCCTGTTAACAAAAGAATATTTTAGTCCATGATAAACTGCACCTGCGTGGGTGGCATGCTATGTCTTTGCGCATTTTAGTGAGTTCCAAAAATGGTGTGCGTTGATGTTGGAGGACGACTGTATTTAGAATGAAAAGTTGTCTGACAGTGAGAACACCGCAACATTTGTACAATTCCTCAGTGGAGAAGAAAATTGGCTGGAAGGTGCTCACCTTGAGTATAGCTCTCTGAGCTCTTTCTAGTTTAATTATGTGTGATTTAGGAGCGCCACCCCACACGCAAATGCAGTATGACAAGAGTGACTGGCAGAGTGCAAGGTAGACTCTCTTTACCAATTGAGGCTCGGCAACATGTCGTAGAGACTTTAAGACAAAAATTTGTTTCCTAATTCTAGATTGCTCAATGTCACAATGTGCATCTCAAAGTTCAGACCATCATCGAGAATCACTCCAAGATATTTAATAGACCTTGTTCGTTCGAGTTTGGGACATGAACAAAATTTGTCATTCAGTGAAGAACATAAGTGAACAACTAGAGAAAAGGAGTCTGGAGGATGGGAGGAGTCACGTAAAGAAAAGGCAAGCACTTGGGTCTTCTGTGTTTTTAAGGTAAGTAGGTGCTCCTTTAATCACGAAACAACTTTATTTAGTCCCTCCTGCGCCGCAAGGAACGCATCATGCCAGGAATCACCTGAGAAGGTAAGTACGGTGTCGTCAGCAAATGTCGTGATTTTGCCATTACGTAGGGGTAGTTCACAGAGTTGGTTGACATAGATTAAGAAGAGTGTAGGCCCAATCACGCTCCCTTGAGGGACGCCAAAAGTGACAGGAAGTTCGGTACTAATGTGGTTTTCTATTTTAACGCACTGAGTTCTATTTTGTAGGTAATCTGTAAGTAAATTCAAAGGAAAACCACGTATGCCCAGCTCTTCAAGTTTTACGAGAAGGTTTGGAATAGAAACCGTATCGAAAGCTTTCTTTAAGTCTAAGAAAACAGAAAGTACTTTCTTACCATTATCCATGTTTTCTACAATAAAGTTTGTTAGTTCTAGTACTGCACTGTTTGTAGACATGTTACGCCTAAAGCCGTATTGATTTGTAGATAAAAGCATCTTAGATTCTAGGTATGTAATGAGTCTTTTACTAATAATGTGTTCTAAGATCTTTGACACTGATGGTAGGACAGCAATAGGACGGTAATTATCTATACAATTTTTATCTCCATTCTTGTGTATGGGGTGTACAATAGCCTTCTTTAAATACACTGGGAGTGTACCTGTTCTGAAGCATGTATTAAAAATGTAAGTGAGGGGTGGGACAAGCAAGTGAGAGTAGCGTTTTAGTATCTTTGTAGAAATATTGTCCCAGCCGACAGCAGCGTTCGATTTTAATGCCATAAGAACAGTCCCAACCTCCACCTCATCAGTGTCCAGCAAAACAAAAGACTGCAATAGTAGATAGGTAGTGCGGGTTCTGGCTCACTGATTTGATTGGTTTCTGCCTCACTGATTTGATTGGTCGAGGGGCTGTGCTAAAAAAAAAAGGTTTTGGGGGTGCTCTGATCACGTTTCTCCATTTTTGTGTAGGATGCACGGTTCCGGAGATACACAAATCAATTAACATCAATCTAATTGATTTCCGATGCTATCAGCACCCTCATTAGCGTTCCATTGTTCGCCTAATCATCTTATCTATTGTACCGGGCACCCTCATTACGGTTGCATTCGGATGTTCTTTATCTATTACTCATTGTTAATGCTAATTATGACTGCTAATGTTCTACTATCCTTGGGCAAGCCTGCTTTCTGAATCATTAATAATACAAATCCCTTCATTTTGTTACTATTTTATTTCTACATCTGTGAGCCAGAACTCGCACTTCATCACTACTACTATATTGTAACAACTTGGAAGTAGTGGTTGGTCACTGTTCTAACCTATCTGTGAGCTAGAACTCGCATTTCATAGGAAAAAAGTTGTTAACCCTTCTAAAGAGGCTTCGCTCTAAAAATCATTACAGGGTTCCGCACTGTAAATACTATCAATGCAATCGCAATAGCAACATTCATCACATTCACATCATTCACTCCACTTAATATTAAAGTAAAAGAGTGCGCCACCGCGGAACTGGCTCGTATCACCGGCTCCACCAATCATCTCCCCGACGACACATCACTCAACCGACCTACATATCCCACATACCTCCTACACCCTGCACACCGCAATCCACATCGATACCACACTGCAGACACATAGGACAAACTCGATAACCTACTCACAAACCATTCACACACACACATCACATTTACACTGACGGAAGCAAACAAAATGATCAGGTGGGAGTCGCCTTCATTGTACACAGCTTACAAAACACAATCATAACCGAGCATCACAGATTACACCCATCATGCACTGTGTTTCAAGCCGAGCTCATCGCAATCAATCAGGCATACATCTGAGCTGCCACGCAAACCTCTCCCATCGCGGCGGCCGTCATCATGTTCGACTCAATGTCCGTCTTGAAGGACATTCAAAACACGAACAGTACCCATCAAATAACCACTAACATCCACCAATTTTCACAATACACTCAAATAAATGTCACGTTCGTCTGGATCAAGGCACACACAAATACTGCTACTAATAAATACATGGTAATGAACTAGCAGATAATTATACTCGTAGCTGCCAAAGACGCTGCAACAATGGAAATACCACTCACCTTCTCACACGTCCCGCTAAGCCACGACAAATGCCTGCCCAAAATAAAAAGCTCCACACTTGCCGCGGAGACGTATACCAACAACCTTAAAGAGCTTTATCATCAAAACTTGTTGCCCCACACTCACCCATCTATGCAAACTCATTAACACCACAGGTCACACATTTGCACTTACACAGCTACTCACTGGACACGAATATCACAAACAGTATTCACACCGCTTCCACATAACCGACAATGACACATATCCCTTCGACAACACGACCACACAAACATTCATACATCTTTTGACACAATGTCCAAAATACACACTCAAACGACTACACCATGAGTAATACTGCCACTTCATGTAACTTACACTATATGACCTAGACTTCATACTCACAGATGCAACAGCCACCGACATATTCATGAAACACCTAACGCACATAGTCGATAGACTCAAACTCTTTAACAACACATAACCACGCACACACACAAACAATAACATCGAAATATTTTTCCTTTTGCTGTTTATATCAATTATTTTTTCTCTTTAACTATTTCTGTATCAAATAGCAGGAATTACACGCACAATGTCGCATTTAAACTCCTCTCGGGGCGGTTTTTTAATCAGATCACATGGTGCTTTGATGAAATGCAACCTTTACATAATTTACCGAATCGTCGTTGTGATGCGAAAACTCGCTAACTAACAAAAAATAAACTTTGAGATAATCGCTTCTAAAATATTTTGAAGCTTAGAACTTAAATATCTCTTTAATGGTTAGGATTAGAATAATGATGTGTATGAACAAAATATGTATCATATTATGTAAATAAAATTAAATAAATAATTTAAAATGTATAAATTTGACATCTGCTTTAGTAATTCGATTATATTTGAATTAATGATTTTTCGCATAAGTAAAAAAATATCAATCTATCTATCTATCTTTAACGTCACGCCTGTCTCCCATTGGGGTAGGCAGAGACTATGGAACGTCACATGCTTCGGTTCAAACATACCTCTTTCGCTTCATCGACATTCATTAACCTCGTCATGCATGCGCGTCGGTTATAGGTACTTTTTATTTTGCTCTTTATTAGTAGATCACCTATTTGGTCGGCATACGTGCGCCTAGGGCGTCCCCTACCGACATTGCCATTTATTCTCGCACGATACACCCCTTTCGTATTTCTTCTTTCATCCATCCGCTCTATATGTCCAGATGTCCAAGTAAAAAAATACTTTTTTGGTATTTAGTTATTTATTCACGCATTAGTGAATTACAAGTCAAAACATGTTCCAACGAAAAGTAATTAAGTACGTTTAGTGACATTGCAAATAAAATATTGGTACTAGTTTGCCTAAACGCTCTAATATGAGATTTAACCAAGTCTTTTAAATTACTTTTCGTGTAGATTGTTCCCATTGACTGAGTAGTTAGGTAGTTATCGCATTATTATAACTCCGAAATTATTAAAACAACAGTCTTAAATATTAATTTAGAATGTAGATAATGTAATTTTAGACAGCTTGACATCAATAACTCATTTTCACCATTAATGTTACTTAGTGAGTTTTCGTTCCACAACAACGAAATGTTAACTATCATCAAGGAATTCCAAATCTTAATATGTCTGATGGTGAAAACCCACATCTTATTATTATTGATGATCTAATGAGTCTGATGGAAGAATTGTGGATATATTTACAAAAGGTAGTCATCATAGGAATTTTTGTGTATTTTACTTAACACAAAAAAGCAAAGTAGCTGCATTATGGGGTTGTGGAACTTAACTGGTTGGAAAATGATGGTCATATTAGTGCTGTAATACGTTTAAATAAAATTTTAGGATTTGCTGAAGATTACAATAAAGTTGTTATATATTGTAAGCATGAACGTATATTGAAAAGAAGTAATTCTACATTAAACAGTGTGATACTCACTGAAGACAATTTCCATATACAAATAACTATAGAAATAATGCACTTTATACGAGTACCTCACATAAAAGTATATGATCGTGAACGTCTAACACTCTTAAAAACTTTAGTAAAAGACAAATCTATTCAAATGGCATATAGAAATTGGGATTTATATGAGTACCCTCTACTACACACAAAACAAAACCACAAAGCATTCATGGTCAATAAAAACTGCACCACAATTAGAAAAACCTAGATACGTTATTTTCTGTTTACAAACTAACAAATTGCAAGATAGTTCATTATTTGATCATTGTAATGTGATGAACGTAACTCTTTTTTTAATTCCCAGTATTGTCCTTACGAACCTTTAGGCTTAAAATTTTCATTATAAACAATTTACAAAACCTGCAAACATCATGAGTGTTCACAAGGCACCTCCACTTAACATGTTACTAATTAAGATGAGTTTAATAAATATATTACACAGTCATAAAAAGAACAATAATAGTGAATTTAAAAAAGCAACTAGCTCCATGATGTCTTGTCATCTAGAAATTCTTTAATAGTGTAATAACCCCTTTTTAAAAGAAAATTCCTAGTAGTGGTTTTAAATGTGTGTAGAGGTAAATTCATTATTTCCAGAGGTAATTTGTTGAAGAATTGTATACCGAATCTCGCAAATGAGTTATGAACTTGATGTAGACGGCATTTAGTGCCCACTAGTTTATGCTTATTCACTCACTTCACTTTGTGTAAGTCACTATTTTTATGGTAAAGAGTTAAGTTTTTCTTAACGTACATTAAGTTAACAAATATATACTGCGATGCAACTGTAAATATTTCTACTTTAAATTTATCTCGTAAAGAATCTCTAGCACCTAACTTATATATTGCGCGTATGGCCGTCTTCTGAGTAACAAAATTATCTGAATATCGGCCGCCGTACCGCATAACAGTACGCCATAAGACACACTGTGAAAGTAACTAAAGTAAACTAGTCTAGCAGTATCTACGTCTGTGAATTGTCGAATTTTCCTAACTGCAAATGCTGCAGAACTAAGTATAGTATATTAATATGAAATGTATGCGAAATTCCGTCAGTCGTATTACAACTACTCGTTGGATCCCTGTTGAGTCTAAAGAACTTTAAAGAGAAAGTGTATTTTTTTTCTCCTCTGTTTATCATATATTGTTCAAGGCAAAACGATAATATAAAAACAGGACCAATAGACGTTTGATTAGAAATAGAATGTTCTGAGTCAATACCAGATAATACTGCTGCATATTGTTTAATTATAAAAGACCGACTTGTTGAATATAAACCTCTGAGCAACATTGTGCGCAGGTTATCATGAGTGCCATTGTAGATGTTCAAGGCTTCAAAACAGAAGTAAATGAATTTATACTAAAATAAATTGCTATATATATATAACAAAAAGCTGCAAGTGTTTTTGATTAAGCCACCATTCTCGTTTTACGATTTAAAAAAGCAAGAAAGACGACAAGTTGCATGGATTGAACGTAATCGGAAGATATATTGGAATGAAGGGTTTATACCTTATTCAAAATATCAATATTTAATTTCAGATATCTTAAGGGACAAGTGTATATACACTAAAGGATATGAAAAAGTGTTGTGGTTGAAAACAATTTTAAATAATAACAATAGTCGTGTGTTTAATTTAGAAGATAAAATTTGTCCTAATTTATTAAGTTTGTATAATCAATCACGCTCAAATGACACTCACCTTATCCTTTCTAATTCGTCGTCCGTCGTTAGCCGCGAGGATTTGAACTCGGGGCAGCTGAGCCGGAGACCGCATATTAAGTCACTCGACCAGCGAGACGTGTGCGCAGCGAGTAAAATTAACGTCCGCTACGGGCGGCGCGCTACGAGCTACGGATTGCGTCATCGCCTTTCACTCGCTACGGCCGGCTACGCGGAGCCATACGCTACGCAGCGTATATTTAACTGTGAGCGGTGAGTCATTGACAACTACGGCCGATTCACCTGAGCGTAGTTGTTTACATTCTAAATCGTGCGCCCTAATCGCTACATATTTTGGGCATTGAATTGTGTGCTATATCTGCTACAATTTTGAGCTCTAGAAATGCCACGATTGACACATTCACCGACTGCAACCTCAGACAAACAAAAACAAAGACTTACGTCTTCACCTGATGTGTCAACTGTTGAAAGCGAAACAGAATCTTCAAACATAACTTTGCGCACAAAACGTAATGTTCGCCTTGATTGTTCATCCGACCAGCCGAATGCCTTTGAAGAGTTTGAAAATAAAATTATGGAAATGTTATCTTCATGGAAAGAGGATCAGGACAATTTACTTAAAAAGTTATCAAAGGAAATAAATGAAGTTAAACTGCAAAATAAGGAGATACAAAAAACAAACATTGAGATAGAAAAATCAATCGAATACATAAATACGGCATATGAGGATATGAAAATAACCGTTGCAAGGCTAGAAAAAGAACGACAGGAACAGCGTACCTACATTGTGGACTTGGAGAGAAAGGTATTAGACTTGCAGCAGGCTACAAGGTCCGCTTCACTGGAAATAAGAAACATCCCATGGACTGAAAACGAAAGTACCTCTGATATTACTTCATTTGTAATGAAAACATGCAATACTTTGGAGATTCCTCTAAAGTCATCGGATGTGCGTGATATATACCGCATTCCGGGTAAAAAAGGTACAAACAGGCCAGTCGTTGCGGAACTTTTAACGGTTCCTATGAAAAAGAACATACTTGATGCCACTCGAATCTTCAACAAAGGACGCCCACAAAAAGAAAAACTTAATGCCGGACATATTGGCATTTCTGGAGAACCTAAGCCCATTTACGTTGCTGAACATCTGCCGACCAGCCAGAGACAGCTGTTTTTTGAAGCTCGCAAGTTTGCAAGTTCACAAGGTTATAAGTTTTGTTGGGCTCAAAACAACAAGATTTTTCTTCGCAGACAGGAGGGTACGGAAGCTATTGTTATCTCTTCTACGGCTTGTCTTGATAAGTTACCAAAAGTACAATAACAATAGAGATTTCCAAACATTATCGCAAGTAAATTACTTAGTAATAATCCATAAAAACAATGATCCTACACTCCTGTATGTGAAAAACTTGGATGGATTGTTTCACAGTTATTTTTAAATTTTTTCTAGTATATTAATAAGTATTGAAATTCTAACATGTAACGGAACCATGACAGATCAAACACACACCACATTTCTCTTTACAGACATTCAAAACACATTTACTTCTTCACACCTATACTATTCAATGCAGCCTTTCGATTCAATAACTGCACGCTACATTTACACAGCCTATACTTTCCGTACAGTAACAATTAGATCACAGAAAATGACAAAACTCGGTGAGTTCATACAATTTTATCACATCTTGTATGACATAATATGTATGAATCCTAGCCTAGTCTATAAAATGATGCAATTATGTCACCAATATCAAAGCTCACCTTTATGTGAAAAACAATTTTCATTATCATGCTTGACCTAAATTCTATTACTAATGATTTAGATGCAATCGGGGTAACGAAGTCATATGTCTGCGATCCTAAACAATGTGAGAGTCTTCTAAAGAATGCTAAAAAATCAATAAAAGTTTTACACATAAATATTCGCAGTATTAATCGCAATTTCGATGAACTTCTTGTATTTTTATATAACATAAATATTCTACCTGAAATAATAGTACTATCAGAGTGCTGGCTTAGCAAAACTGCAAGTATTCCGAGAATTCAAACCCACGAAAGTTATCATACTAAAAACAATAAAAACCAAAATGACGGTATTGTTGTTTATGTAGATACATCGATTTTACATACAGTCAGTGAAATGCATATATCAGACGCAAATTGCCTTATCTGTAAAATAGAAGCCGTAGATCTTACAATAGTAGCCATGTATCGCCCCCCTTGTAACCGTATTATTGATAATTTTTTGTATGATTTGGACAAGACACTTTCTTCAATCTCTGCCTGTAAAAATATTTGTCTGATTGGTGACCTAAATTTAAATACTATGCCGAATAACCTGAACTCACAGGCAAATGAGTATCTCGACATGACAGCTTCACATGGTCTATATCCTACTCATACATTGCCTACCCGAGATCAAAATTGTTTAGATCACATATTTTTAAAGTCTAACTTGATAACCACCACATTAGTAATTAAAACTTATATAACCGATCATTACCCTGTTCTTTTAAATATCGAAACAACACCAAAACCCCCAAAGAATTTAAAAAACATCACTAAAATAGACTTTCCCGTCGTATTTACGGAAGTGACAAATACCGATTTTAGTGAGATTCTAAATATCTCAAACCCCGATGTCGCGGCCGAAATGTTAGTAGACACTTTAGGTTCAATTGTACGTTCGCACTCGAGGTCATGCTATGTCCCCTCTAAGCGTAGAATTATTAAGCCTTGGATTACCATGGGGCTACTGCGATGTATTCGGAATAGAGACTCTATGTGTCAGAAACTGAACTGTGACCCGGATAATTATATTCTTAAAATAACCTACATTAAATATCGCAATTTTTGTAATAAATTATTAAAACGGCATAAGCATGAATATGAAAAACATGAATTTCTAAAGGCACGGAACAATTCGAAAGCTACCTGGAAAGTGGTTAAAAATATTACGCAATCGGATTGCCCAAATAAATCAGCTAAGGAACTTTTAAAAATAGAGTCTGATCAAATAAATTCTGTTAATAAAGTTAATAGGTATTTTTCCAGTATTGGCAGTAACCTAGCAAATATGATAGATCAAAAGTCGTAGAGATCGATAGAGCGAAAGTGCTCAAACACGCTAGTACCGACCATTACACACATTTGTAATATATCCATATCGAATGGTGTATTCCCCAAGTGTTTTAAAAGAGCCATAGTCCATCCAATTTATAAGGGTGGGGACAGAGACGATGTCAGTAATTACAGACCGATATCTGTGCTGCCCACACTGTCGAAGATCCTAGAGAGACTGTAGTGTGTAGCGCGCCTTCCCTCCTATATATTCTATTGTAACCCGTGTACTACGACCATTAAACTCTAATAATTCAAACTATTAACATCTTTCTTTTGTTCACCACCATACAACCTTGCATGGCGACCCTGCCAGTGCTGCCATGGGCAGTACTGAGCTTGAGGTTTTAAATACAATTTGCGCCATAAGGTCCAGTTTTTTTTTGGAAAGCTGAGATTTTGGATATTACACTGGACGGTCAAATCGAATATTTTCGATCGAAACGGAGAGATGCGAGGTTGCCGATGAATGCAGCCGGGAGCCATGGGCGTTAGCCTGTGGAGGCATTGTGGGCCTCCCCAAGACGTTGCGCAAGGCCGAGGCTATGAGGAGGCTCTGGTCAGCCCAGGAGTATGGACTATGGAGCCCATAAATCGAACGGAGCCGTGACGCGATACGGTGACCTCGGACACAAAGTGTGAAAAGTGAGGTGAAGTTTTTTTGATTTTTTTTCTATAATGCCGCGGAATTTTTTTTTACATCATGTTAGTGTTCTATATAATATATTATCATATATGTGATAGATATAATCTTTTTTTGGTGTTTCCAGTATATAAAGTTTTATAAAATGTTACATTAAGTATATTTTTATGTAACTAATTAGATAAGTAATACGCCTGTTGACAATATATTTCACAGAAAGGTATATTAAAATGTGTATTCAATATTTATTTTTGTTATATTTGATGATATTATATTCTTGACTTGAAGTTTCAAAACGTGAGTTTTTATAAATTAAGTATATTAGATTGTTCCAAAATTATAGGTTTTCATTTCTTATTCAAGTGACTAATAAGTAAACAGATAATCTTCCCACGTTTGGACAGTGTTTTTCTATTGAACGCATTCCAGAGTTATTGCGCATAAGGAGTCCAATGTGCAAGCGCGCTATATGATACCTTAGCAACACAATAGGTTGCGCGCGGCTTTGCCTTTTTATTTTATGCAGTAGGTAATTGAATGTTAAATTATGTTTTTAGTAAGTCCATTTATTTTGTTTTGTATTAGAAAACAGCTAACTAATGTACCTACGCTATTGATAAGATTTTTCAAAAAGTACATTTATATTACGGAAACCGGCTTGTTCGGGAGGCTGGAAGTCGTCTAGCTTGCTCTCGAGACGATTCGTGATGACCCTCGAAAACAGCTTGTAGACGTGGCTCAGAAGTGTGATGGGTCTGTAGTTCTTTAAGAGGGTTTTATCCCCTTTCTTAAAGAAAAGCACAACCACACCTCTGTGCCACGCCTGTGGCGTTTTACCCTCGAGAATGACGGAATTAAATAGCTTCCGGAGGGCTTCTCTAGCGGGTGCACCGCCAGCCTTCAGAAGCTCGCTCGTAATTCCGTCATCACCCGGCGCCTTGTTGTTTTTGAGCTGTTTGAGAGCCACACTAATCTCGTGCATGCTGACGTCCGGGATATCTTCGGTATAGTGTCGGGTCAATCCAGCTCTAGGGTCTGACGCTGGAGTGCTTGGGGGTTGTTGCGTTGTCGTGTATAGCTGTCCATAGAACCTTTCGATCTCCTCCAAGAGCTCAGGCTTGGACGATACGATTCTGCCATCTTCCGTCTTCAGCTTTGTCAGCTGACTCTGCCCAACAGACAGATCCCTCTGGAACATTTTGGAACCCTTATTCTGCTCGATCGCCTCACGAACACATTTTGTGTTGTATTGGCGGAGATCGCGAGTCAGAGACTTAGAGATCTGTCTGTTGAGGTGCCGATATTTCGGCATGTCGTCGGAGGATAGCAGAACCATCTTGCGCCTTTCCTCTAACAGCTCGAGGGTCGGATCCGAGATCTTGCTGGTTCTCTTGCTTTTCTGGGGCTTAAAGAATTTAGCCCCTGTTTTATGGACAGCATCCACGAACCCGTTACTGTACTCGTCCACATCTACGCATTCGCCCAGGCATTCGAAACGGTTCTTGAGTTCGAGCTGAAAGCTCTCGGGGTTTTGGATATGAACCGGTGCCGGTCGGAGCGTGGACTTTATCAACCTCGACCGTTCGAGGCTTGTACAGATATTCAATGTGCCTCTTACCATTCGGTGATCGCTCCCCACTTTAAGTGAATTGATCACGGAGACATCATTGAATATCTGCCTCTTCGTCGACATGATAAAGTCGATCTCATTTTTGGTTGCACCGTCTGGACTTACCCAGGTCCACTTACGGCATTCTCGCTTCTTGAAGAAGGAGTTCATCATATAGAGTCCTTCCTTCTCCATAAAGCTAGCCAGCAAGTGACCCCGGGAATTCCGATGCCCATAACCAAATTGCCCCACTCTCAGCTCATCACCGTCGCGTTTGCCCAGTTTCGCGTTAAAATCTCCCATGACCACGGTGTAATGGGTTTTGTAGCCATGTATAGCCCGAGATATATCCTCGTACATGGCTTCCACCTCCTCGTCAGGGTGCGACGAGGTCGGAGCGTATACCTGTATGACCTTCAGCGAATACCGCTTGGATATTCTGTGTATAAGGTACGCTACCCTGCTCGACACACTCCCGATATTTACCACGTTGGTCACGAGAGATTTGTGGACGATGAACCCGACACCACCTTGGGACTGTTGGTCGCCCTCCCGGTAGAAGAGCAAGTTACCGGAATTGAGAACTATCGAGTCCTCCCCCTGTCTTCGGACTTCGGATAGGCCTATAATATCCCATCGCAACTTGCTCAATTCTTCTTCCAGCTTGACAATCTTCTCGTCGGTCCGCAGTGTGCGCGTGTTCAGTGTTGCCAGGGCCAATTGTCGTTGGTGGTGGTAGCCCGATCTCTTCCGGAGATTCTTCGCACCCCTTGCCCCGCCGTTACCATGGCCGCTACCATAACCAGGACTAGCGGGGCCGCCGGGGACTAGGGGCCGGTTTTTATAGGTGTGGTCCATGATAGGGGGATTTGCCATAATCGCCACGCTTGGCAGGCGTATTGACGATCGCAGTGGCGGAAGTCTTTAGTGCTGGACGCTGCTGCCCATCTAGCATCTAGGATTTTCTTCCGCCAGGTCCGGATGGTTTGACCGCCATCTTTCGGTTGACTGCTTGCGCTGGGGGAGATACTATGACGAGTATCTACTCGTCAGATTAACTCTGCCAGTGGGCGGTGGGGTCGTCACGTCCCGACGCCAAAGGCTATAGTACCATAGACCACATACATACGCTGCGGCAGGTTATACAGAAGTCCGAGGAGTATAACCAGCCCCTATGCTCTTGTGGACTATGAGAAAGCCTTCGATTCGATCGAAACCTGGGCGGTGTTACAGTCTCTCCAACGGTGCCGGATTGACTACCGATATATCGAAGTGCTGAAATGTTTGTATGAAAACGCCAATATGTCAGTCCGCCTCCAGGACCAGAGTTCGAAACCTATTCAACTCCAGCGAGGGGTGAGACAGGGGGATGTCATATCCCCGAAACTGTTTACCACTGCGCTGGAGGATGTTTTCAAGCTTCTGGACTGGAATGGGCTCGGCATCAATATCAACGGCGAGTACATCACTCACCTTCGATTCGCAGACGATATCGTAGTCATGGTTGAGACCATGGAAGACCTAGGCACAATGCTCGATGGCCTCTGTAGAGTCTCTCAACAAGTAGGTCTTAAGATGAACATGGACAAGACGAAAATCATGTCGAACGTCCATGTTGTACCTGCTCCTATTCAGGTTGGGAACTCTACGCTCGAAGTTGTCGACAAGTATACCTACCTGGGACAAGTAGTCCAATTAGGTAGGTCCAACTTCGAGAAGGAGGTCAATCGTCGAATCCAACTCGGTTGGGCAACGTTCGGGAAGCTACGACATATCTTCTCGTCCGATATCCCGCAGTGTCTCAAGACGAAAGTCTTTGACCAGTGTGTGTTGCCAGTGATGACTTACGGATCAGAGACGTGGTCGCTCACTATGGGCCTTATCAGAAGGCTCAAGGTCACTCAGAGGGCGATGGAGAGAGCTATGCTTGGAGTTTCCCTGCGAGATCGAATCAGAAATGAGGAGATCCGCAGTAGAACCAAAGTCGCCGACATAGCTCTCCGGATAGCCAAGCTGAAGTGGCAGTGGGCAGGGCACATAGCTAGAAGAACCGATGGCCGTTGGGGCAGAAAGGTTCTGGAGTGGCGACCACGTACCGGACGACGCAGCAGAGGTAGGCCCCCCGCAAGGTGGACCGACGACCTCGTCAAGATCGCGGGAGGCGGTTGGATGCGGGCGGCTCAAGACCGGTCTGTGTGGAGAACCTTGGGGGAGGCCTATGTCCAGCAGTGGACGTCGTTTGGCTGATATGATGACATTTATATTTCTATTTGGCAATCTAAATTAGGTAATTCTTTGTTTGTTTTACTGTTCATAACATATAATTAAATAATTGTTGTTACATTCCAGTAGTGTGATAGTCATACATCTAAAACGATACATTGTTATAAAACTAGACACCTATGACGCAATACCTCGAGAATGAATTCATCGAACTGCATATAACTGCATCAGCAGAAATTTACTTGTGTGAACTGTAAAGTTTTGTACCTATATTGAAATATTGTTTTGAATCTTTAAAAGATAATTTTCTGTCAGTAATGATTAGTAGGTAATTATTTTGGCTATATTTGGAAAATATTTGAATAACTATGGTAGGTACCTAATACCTTTGATGTAGGAAGTTTTTCTTGTGGTTTTGTGAAAGGATTAAGTATGGAATCATAAGGTATTAAAAATCTTTTTGACATTTTTAAATGCAATTAGGTACCATTGTAGTGATATGGAAATAATGAAATGGTTATATTTTATAAGGTTGTATGGTATAGGAATGGATATTTTGTATTGTTTGTTTTAGATTGGTTAAGAAATGTATGAAGTAGATGGGAATAATTCGGTAAATAAGTTTTCAGCAGCAATTTGGTCTGATCACCCAAAAGTCATGTTGGATTCGTATGTACAGAAATATTCATTTCGTAAGTTAGCATAAATGTTTGTTATTGGTACGAGTTATTTATAGGTACACACAAATAATGAGAGAAAAGGGTGTCATTCCTTCATTTGATCATGGTGCGAACGAGATTCCTCTGTGAAAATGGTTGGTGGCCAAGATGCCTTAAATTGTGCCCCTTGTTATAAAGAATATTATGAGAAATGTCGACAAATAAATGATGATGATAATCTTAATATATAAAATCCTTGCGTTACTGACTGACTGACAGACACGCTACAACCGAAACTATTGGGCGCAGGAGGCTGAAATTTTGCATGTATGTTCCTTGGGGACCGTAGGGGTGCACTAAGAAGGGATTTCCCGAAATTCCCACGGGATCGGCCAAAACGGGTAAATTTAAAAAAAATGCGGGCGTAGCTGCTGGCGTCCTCTAGTGTTATATATGAAGTGATGAAAATATGATGAAGTCCGGCCGAACCGAATATGATAAATATGACGAATTAATAATGATGTGTACCTAGGCTAATGTAAAGGATGAGAAGAAATAAAAATAGATATTGTGATATTGTGGTTTATGCATGCTGTAGTAAATTGAATAATGTTGGCCTTTATTGAAAGTGAATGTTATTTATATTGAATAAAATGTTTATATTTTTAAATTTGTTTTGTTTTTAAACGGTTATTACGTTGTGAAATAAAATGATTAACAGTTTGTAAACCTATTAAAATCAATTGAATAGTAATGTTTTATTAAATTATAAAATACTGTATTTTATTTAGAATGTTTTATTGCATTGTCTTATTTAAGTATTCTGTTATAAAAATTGGTGTGTCAAATAATTTTGCCAAAAATTAATTAGAATTATACATAAAAAATATATTATTAATTTGCGATGATTTTAAATAATGTATGATGCAGTTGCTGTTTCTTTTTGTAAAGCTTTCTTTTTTTTAATTACACAGTTTTTATAGGATGTGCTGTATTGTGACAGACTTTTTATTTGAAAGTTATATTATACTGTGTTGAATTTAACTTAATTAGTAACTAAAATTACTTATATACATGAAACACTTGTAAAAATTTCAGGTCTTTTTTTTATGAAGTTTAGTTTTTATTTTATTTTACCTTGTTTATTATTGTTATATAATGTTCGAGTTAAAATGTATATTGTCAACAGTGCATAATAGAAAATACTAGGTATAATTTTTATTTTGTTTTATAACCTTTTTTTTATGCAATGAATCACGGTCAATTTTTTAAATTTTGTAATGGAAATTGTTTTTTTTACACCAAGTGTGTCATTGATATTTACGTATTTCAAAATTTTCTTTTTATTTTTGTTTCACTTTAATGAATAATTGTATTTTTCCTCATATTCTTTTATTTTGTGTACTTAACAATTGAAATAATTTTGTCTTATAAAAAAAACATTTAACCATTTTTTATTATTTTATAAATGGGGGGAGGTGTAGTGTGTAGCGCGCCTTCCCTCCTATATATTCTATTGTAACCCGTGTACTACGACCATTAAACTCTAATAATTCAAACTATTAACATCTTTCTTTTGTTCACCACCATACAACCTTGCAGACTACTGAACACACGTTTAAAAATGTTTCTAGCAAAGAACAATATATTGGTACCGAATCAATATGGGTTCAGAGCAGGTATGTCGACGGAAAGTGCAGTGGCCTCACTCGTAGACGAGATAGTGGAACGCCTTGACAATAAGGGAAAATGCCTGAGCATTTTCCTTGATCTCAAAAAGGCATTTGACACCGTCTCTGTCCCACACCTGTTATCAAAGATGGAGCGACTGGGTATCCGTGGCTGTGCTCACCGAATATTTGAGGACTACCTATCTGACAGAGAACAGTGTGTAAAAATCGACTCTGTAGTCAGTGACAGCGCTCCTCTATTTTATGGTGTTCCACAGGGCTCAGTGTTGGGTCCAACACTGTTCCTCTTATATATTAATTCCCTATGCAACCTCACACTCCCCAATTGCTCGATCTTTGCGTATGCCGATGACACTGCATTGCTTATCCACGGTAAAAGCTGGGCCGAAGTATTTGCTTCGGTTGATCAAGCCCTGTGTGAAGTAATGCACTGGCTGTCAACTAATCTTCTGACGCTAAATTTAAACAAAACTACCTACTTCACCTTTTCTACTACAATCTGCACGCAACCTTCCCCTCTTACACATATTCTGAAAGCTCATTCCTGCTCTCCAAATACTCTACCAACTATGTGTGACTGTCCTGAACTAACCAGATCCACTGAGATAAAATATCTTGGTGTATATATTGATAATCTCATCAATTGGAAATATTACATCAACTGCTTAACAGGACGCGTACGTAAAACCATATTTCTTTTTAAAAAACTACGCTACTCCGCCGATGCAAACACTATAAAAATGGTATACTATGCTTTCTGCCAATCAATATTAACATATTGTGTAACTGTATGGGGTGGAGCAGCAAAAACTCATTTACTGCCTCTGGAACGAGCGCAAAGAAGCGTGCTAAAGTAATGACATTCAAGCCTTTCAGATATCCGACCACCCAACTTTTCCAAGATTGTCAGACTCTTACTGTAAGGCAACTTTTTATACTCGAGACCGTAACACGTAAACATAAGACGTTGGCATATGATCCTAAGCATATAAATAAGCGCCGTTTTTACAAAATTTGCCAGACTCCGAGCTATAGAACAACACTGGCCTCTCGGCATTTTATAGTAGTTAGCTGCCATCCCTACAATGTAGTTAACAAAAGTTGCAATATATATCCACTGCTTCGATCCTAATGTAAGAAAGAAGTAACGAAATGGCTTATGACCAAAACTTACGCCGAAACGGAATTCTTACTTAAACTGGCCATACTTTGATCAACTAACATACAAACACACACATACATACACACACACCCATACATACACACACACCCATACATACACATACACCTATACATACACACACACCCATACATACACACACACCCATACATACACACACACCCATACATACACACAGACATACACGCGCACACAACAACATCGTTCCTTATCACGTTTCTGATTGCTCACACGAACACTGATTATTATGTAATTACCACGCAAACACACTACGAGACCCTGCTACCCAAAACTCATAGACTAGACATAGACATAGAATTGTAACATTTAAACAAAGTTGTTGGTTAAAGAAATACATAAAATTAAATACTAATTTGAGAACATTAGCTACATCAAACTTTGAAAAAAAAACTTTTTAAATTAATGAACTATTCTGTCTTCGGTAAGACAATGGAAAATATTGAAAAAAGACTAAACGTTAAACTACTAACTCACTAGGATTATCGCGGTAAAGTTTTAGGTGCTAAGAATTTGATTGGAAAAACAGAATTCCATAGTTTATCATATTTTTTTTAGAACATTTAGTCGCAATACAATTACGAAAAACAAAATTAATTTATGATAAACCAATTTATGTTGGATTTTCATTATAACTACATGATTAAAAAGTTCAATAATAAAAAAATCTGAAAATTGTGTCGCAATACAAATTACAATTACGAAAAACAAAATTATTTTATGATAAACCAATTTATTCAGGATTTGTATTTTAGATATATCTAAGACCCTTATGTATGAATTTCATTATAACTACATGATTAAAAAGTTTAATAATAAAATTAAGTTATTGTACACCGCTACCGATAGTTTGATATATCAAATTTTTACAGACAATTTTTATGAGGATGTAAAACCAGATCTACTTCACTATTTTGATACATCAGATTATTCAGAAAATAATATATACGGTTATCCAAAAATAAATTTAAAAATAGTTAGAGTTTTTTTACAGACGAGAATAATGGTAAAGTATTGAATGAATTTGTAGGTTTGTGATCAAAAATATATACCTTAGAAGTAGAAAATAAATTTATAGCAAAGGCAAAAGGTGAAGACGTAAGTCTTTGTTTTTGTTTGTCTGAGGTTGCAGTCGGTGAATGTGTCAATCGTGGCATTTCTAGAGCTCAAAATTGTAGCAGATATAGCACACAATTCAATGCCCAAAATATGTAGCGATTAGGGCGCACGATTTAGAATGTAAACAACTACGCTCAGGTGAATCGGCCGTAGTTGTCAATGACTCACCGCTCACAGTTAAATATGCGCTGCGTAGCGTATGGCTCCGCGTAGCCGGCCGTAGCGAGTGAAAGGCGATGACGCAATCCGTAGCTCGTAGCGCGCCGCCCGTAGCGGACGTTAATTTTACTCGCTGCGCACACGTCTCGCTGGTCGAGTGGCTTAATATGCGGTCTCCGGCACAGCTGCCCCGAGTTCAAATCCTCGCGGCTAACGACGGACGACGAATTAGAAAGGATAAGGTGAGTGTCATTTGAGCGTGATTGATTATACAAACTTAATAAATTAGGACAAATTTTATCTTCTAAATTAAACACACGACTATTGTTATTATTTAAAATTGTTTTCAACCACAACACTTTTTCATATCCTTTAGTGTATATACACTTGTCCCTTAAGATATCTGAAATTAAATATTGATATTTTGAATAAGGTATAAACCCTTCATTCCAATATATCTTCCGATTACGTTCAATCCATGCAACTTGTCGTCTTTCTTGCTTTTTTAAATCGTAAAACGAGAATGGTGGCTTAATCAAAAACACTTGCAGCTTTTTGTTATATATATATAGCAATTTATTTTAGTATAAATTCATTTACTTCTGTTTTGAAGCCTTGAACATCTACAATGGCACTCATGATAACCTGCGCACAATGTTGCTCAGAGGTTTATATTCAACAAGTCGGTCTTTTATAATTAAACAATATGCAGCAGTATTATCTGGTATTGACTCAGAACATTCTATTTCTAATCAAACGTCTATTGGTCCTGTTTTTATATTATCGTTTTGCCTTGAACAATATATGATAAACAGAGGAGAAAAAAAATACACTTTCTCTTTAAAGTTCTTTAGACTCAACAGGGATCCAACGAGTAGTTGTAATACGACTGACGGAATTTCGCATACATTTCATATTAATATACTATACTTAGTTCTGCAGCATTTGCAGTTAGGAAAATTCGACAATTCACAGACGTAGATACTGCTAGACTAGTTTACTTTAGTTACTTTCACAGTGTGTCTTATGGGGTACTGTTATGCGGTACGGCGGCCGATATTCAGATAATTTTGTTACTCAGAAGACGGCCATACGCGCAATATATAAGTTAGGTGCTAGAGATTCTTTACGAGATAAATTTAAAGTAGAAATATTTACAGTTGCATCGCAGTATATATTTGTTAACTTAATGTACGTTAAGAAAAACTTAACTCTTTACCATAAAAATAGTGACTTACACAAAGTGAAGTGAGTGAATAAGCATAAACTAGTGGGCACTAAATGCCGTCTACATCAAGTTCATAACTCATTTGCGAGATTCGGTATACAATTCTTCAACAAATTACCTCTGGAAATAATGAATTTACCTCTACACACATTTAAAACCACTACTAGGAATTTTCTTTTAAAAAGGGGTTATTACACTATTAAAGAATTTCTAGATGACAAGACATCATGGAGCTAGTTGCTTTTTTAAATTCACTATTATTGTTCTTTTTATGACTGTGTAATATATTTATTAAACTCATCTTAATTAGTAACATGTTAATTGGAGGTGCCTTGTGAACACTCATGATGTTTGCAGGTTTTGTAAATTGTTTATAATGAAAATTTTAAGCCTAAAGGTTCGTAAGGACAATACTGGGAATTAAAAAAAGAGTTACGTTCATCACATTACAATGATCAAATAATGAACTATCTTGCAATTTGTTAGTTTGTAAACAGAAAATAACGTATCTAGGTTTTTCTAATTGTGGTGCAGTTTTTATTGACCATGAATGCTTTGTGGTTTTGTTTTGTGTGTAGTAGAGGGTACTCATATAAATCCCAATTTCTATATGCCATTTGAATAGATTTGTCTTTTACTAAAGTTTTTAAGAGTGTTAGACGTTCACGATCATATACTTTTATGTGAGGTACTCGTATAAAGTGCATTATTTCTATAGTTATTTGTATATGGAAATTGTCTTCAGTGAGTATCACACTGTTTAATGTAGAATTACTTCTTTTCAATATACGTTCATGCTTACAATATATAACAACTTTATTGTAATCTTCAGCAAATCCTAAAATTTTATTTAAACGTATTACAGCACTAATATGACCATCATTTTCCAACCAGTTAAGTTCCACAACCCCATAATGCAGCTACTTTGCTTTTTTGTGTTAAGTAAAATACACAAAAATTCCTATGATGACTACCTTTTGTAAATATATCCACAATTCTTCCATCAGACTCATTAGATCATCAATAATAATAAGATGTGGGTTTTCACCATCAGACATATTAAGATTTGGAATTCCTTGATGATAGTTAACATTTCGTTGTTGTGGAACGAAAACTCACTAAGTAACATTAATGGTGAAAATGAGTTATTGATGTCAAGCTGTCTAAAATTACATTATCTACATTCTAAATTAATATTTAAGACTGTTGTTTTAATAATTTCGGAGTTATAATAATGCGATAACTACCTAACTACTCAGTCAATGGGAACAATCTACACGAAAAGTAATTTAAAAGACTTGGTTAAATCTCATATTAGAGCGTTTAGGCAAACTAGTACCAATATTTTATTTGCAATGTCACTAAACGTACTTAATTACTTTTCGTTGGAACATGTTTTGACTTGTAATTCACTAATGCGTGAATAAATAACTAAATACCAAAAAAGTATTTTTTTACTTGGACATCTGGACATATAGAGCGGATGGATGAAAGAAGAAATACGAAAGGGGTGTATCGTGCGAGAATAAATGGCAATGTCGGTAGGGGACGCCCTAGGCGCACGTATGCCGACCAAATAGGTGATCTACTAATAAAGAGCAAAATAAAAAGTACCTATAACCGACGCGCATGCATGACGAGGTTAATGAATGTCGATGAAGCGAAAGAGGTATGTTTGAACCGAAGCATGTGACGTTCCATAGTCTCTGCCTACCCCAATGGGAGACAGGCGTGACGTTAAAGATAGATAGATAGATTGATATTTTTTTACTTATGCGAAAAATCATTAATTCAAATATAATCGAATTACTAAAGCAGATGTCAAATTTATACATTTTAAATTATTTATTTAATTTTATTTACATAATATGATACATATTTTGTTCATACACATCATTATTCTAATCCTAACCATTAAAGAGATATTTAAGTTCTAAGCTTCAAAATATTTTAGAAGCGATTATCTCAAAGTTTATTTTTTGTTAGTTAGCGAGTTTTCGCATCACAACGACGATTCGGTAAATTATGTAAAGGTTGCATTTCATCAAAGCACCATGTGATCTGATTAAAAAACCGCCCCGAGAGGAGTTTAAATGCGACATTGTGCGTGTAATTCCTGCTATTTGATACAGAAATAGTTAATGAGAAAGAATAATTGATATAAACAGCAAAAGGAAAAATATTTCGATGTTATTGTTTGTGTGTGTGCGTGGTTATGTGTTGTTGAAGAGTTTGAGTGTATCGACTATGTGCGTTAGGTGTTTCATGAATATGTCGGTGGCTGTTGCATCTGTGAGTATGAAGTCTAGGTCATATAGTGTAAGTTACATGAAGTGGCAGTATTACTCATGGTGTAGTCGTTTGAGTGTGTATTTTGGACATTGTGTCAAAAGATGTATGGATGTTAGTGTGGTCGTGTTGTCGCAGGGATATGTGTCATTGTCTATTATGTGGAAGCGGTGTGAATACTGTTTGTGATATTCGTGTCCAGTGAGTAGCTGTGTAAGTGCAAATGTGTGACCTGTGGTGTTAATGAGTTTGCGTAGATGGGTGAGTGTGGGGCAACAAGTTTTGATGATAAAGCTCTTGAGGTTGTTGGTATACGTCTCCGCGGCAAGTGTGGAGCTTTTTATTTTGGGCAGGCATTTGACGTGGCTTAGCGGGACGTGTGAGAAGGTGAGTGGTATTTCCATTGTTGCAGCGTCTTTGGCAGCTACGAGTATAATTATCTGCTAGTTCATTACCATGTATTTAGTAGTAGTAGTATTTGTGTGTGCCTTGATCCAGACGAACGTGACATTTATTTGAGTGTAATGTGAAAATTGGTGGATGTTAGTGGTTATTTGATGGGTACTGTTCGTGTTTTGAATGTCCTTCAAGACGGACATTGAGTCGAACATGATGACGGCCGCCGCGATGGGAGAGGTTTGCGTGGCAGCCCAGATGCATGCCTGATTGATTGCGATGAGCTCGGCTTGAAACACAGTGCATGATGGGTGTAATCTGTGATGCTCGGTGATGAGTGTGTTTTTTAAGCTGTGTACAATGAAGGCGACTCCCACCTGATCATTTTGTTTGCTTCCGTCAGTGTAAATGTGATGTGTGTGTGTGAATGGTTTGTGAGTAGGTTATCGAGTTTGTCCTATGTGTCTGCAGTGTGGTATTGATGTGGATTGCGGTGTGCAGGGTGTAGGAGGTATGTGGAATATGTAGGTCGGTTGAGTGATGTGTCGTCGGGGAGATGATTGGTGGAGCCGGTGATACGAGCCAGTTCCGCGGTGGCGCACTTTTTTACTTTAATATTAAGTGGAGTGAATGATGTGAATGTGATGAAAGTTGCTATTGCGATTGCATTGATAGCATTTACAGTGCGGAACCCTGTAATGATTTTTAGAGCGAAGCCTCTTTAGAAGGGTTAACAATTTTTTTCCTATGAAATGCGAGTTCTAGCTCACAGATAGGTTAGAACAGTGACCAACCACTACTTCCAAGTTGTTGCAATATAGTAGTAGTGATGAAGTGTGAGTTCTGGCTCACAGATGTAGAAATAAAATAGTAACAAAATGAAGGGATTTGTATTATTAATGATTCAGAAAGCAGGCTTGCCCAAGGACAGTAGAACATTAGCAGTCATAATAAGCATTAACAATGAGTAATAGATAAAGAACACCCGAATTCAACCGTAATGAGGGTGCCCGGTACAATAGATAAGATGATTAGGCGAACAATGGAACGCTAATGAGGGTGCTGATAGCACCGGAAATTGATTTGTGTATCTCCGGAACCGTGCATCCTACACAAAAATGGAGAAACGTGATCAGAGCACCCCCAAAACCTTTTTTTTTTTTTAGCACAGCCCCTCGACCAATCAAATCAGTGAGGCAGAAACCAATCAAATCAGTGAGCCAGAACCCGCACTACCTATCTACTATTGCAGTCTTTTGTTTTGCTGGACACTGATGAGGTGGAGGTTGGGTCTGTTCTTATGGCATTAAAATCGAACGCTGCTGTCGGCTGGGACAATATTTCTACAAAGATACTAAAACGCTACTCTCACTTGCTTGTCCCACCCCTCACTTACATTTTTAATACATGCTTCAGAACAGGTACACTCCCTGTGTATTTAAAGAAGGCTATTGTACACCCCATACACAAGAATGGAGATAAAAATTGTATAGATAATTACCGTCCTATTGCTGTCCTACCATCAGTGTCAAAGATCTTAGAACGCATTATTAGTAAAAGACTCATTACATACCTAGAATCTAAGATGCTTTTATCTACAAATCAATACGGCTTTAGGCGTAACATGTCTACAAACAGTGCAGTACTAGAACTAACAAACTTTATTGTAGAAAACATGGATAATGGTAAGAAAGTACTTTCTATTTTCTTAGACTTAAAGAAAGCTTTCGATACGGTTTCTATTCCAGCTCTCTCATACTCTCTTTTTAACTTCTTAAGAATTTTCGTACAGAAATTCCGGTATCTCTTGTACGTAGTTCTCAAGATGAAATTATCCGGGGATTCATGTAGTCTTTTATGCATAGCATCCCTATTGCGTATGCAACGTAGCATACCAGTTGTCATCCATGGTTTGAGTAGACGTATGCGACTAGGGACTTTAAGGATCACCGTGTGTGCGTTTATGGCTCTAACAAGAGAGTCTATAAGAAAATTCGTAGCTACATTTGCGTCGGTACTTTCGTATATAGACAAAAAGTTAAGTCTACTTATTTCGACATCCAGTGCTTCGTTATTAATTTTTGATACAGTTTTTAATGGTAATTTATTATATTTTTCGTTTCTAGGCAAAGCAGTATAGAGTTTTGATCTGTCACAGAAGAATCCAGTACCATTGTAAGGGCCGATAAGTTTGACTTGAGCATGACATGATCTAAACAGGCAAGTTCGCGAGTGGGTGTTGTATACGCTGGAAGAAAGCCGTGAAAAGCCATAAGGTCCAGATACTCAGCCGCGTGGTTGGAGCCAGTGGAACCGTTTATATTGATATTTACGTCCCCAATAATAGCAACGTTCCTGTACGAAGATAGATTTATTAAAAGATTGTTCAGGTATTGTAGAAAGTTATTTATATCAGAGAAGGAAGGTGACCGATAAACACATACAAATACTTTATCTAAGCCGACTTTTAATACAAGACAACTTGCATCTTTAAAATCTGGTTCATAAACCGAATAATTGACAATGTTTTTAACATATAATGCAACTCCATCATTTTGGTTCGTAAGCCGCGAAGTTTGGTAGTGAGAATACGACTCAATAGTAGGGATTGCATAATTACTTTTTAACCAGCACTCTGTCAAGACTATTACATCACATTCTAGATTGATCTGATAAAGTAGAGTCAATGTTAGCGTTAATGGAGCGTATATTTTGAGTGATTATTTTAAACTGTTTAGAGTATTGACTTATATACTTAGAGCATTCCTCCGGCTTACAATTTAGTGTACTAGAAACGGAGAGTTCGTCGATATAATCGTTGATCTCAGTAACGCTATCCACCATTGTGATTACAAATATTTAGTCGTATCAATATAGGCATATTCAAGGCAACTTTAGGCACGCAGTATATCGGTAATGCTGTGGGATTTTCGGAAGAGCAAAGTTTATTATATGCCATTACTGAGAATAATTAACAGTGGTTTGACAAATGCATTATATTATTTTTCCTCTTGAAAATAAGTGTACGAGTATGTCTATGCGGCATTGACTCTTTAGTAAAAATGTAACAATGTGTATGGTGTGATTGCGGTGATTGTATGTGTGGAATATGTGTAGTGATGGTTTTTGAGTACAAAAAACAAACTGAATAACATAATACGTAAACAAAATTAAATAAGCAAGTAAGAAAAGCTATATAATCTAAAAACATGCAATGAAAAACGTTATATACTCAGATTTCTTTAGATAAGGTTTCTATTTGTGCTTATTTTTTTATAAAAATTGCAGGGGTGCCCTCCGCCTTTCTGACCAGAACTTTGCCATCACTAATCCAGCAATATTTAAGCTTATTGTCAATCTTAAGCTGACGCGCCAAATAGAAAAGTCTTCTCGCATTTGGAGTGAGGTGCTCTGTGAGATAAATCGGACTTGTATTGCCTTCGAAACCTGCGTGAGTCATATTAAGTTTATTAGTGTTAGATTTGTTCAATTCCTTAACGGCAGAAAGTAGTGTATTCTTGACATATATGTTCGATAATTGTATAATTATCGGTTTATTCACGTCTTTCTTAAAGCCCTTTCGCACAGGTAAACGATAAATATCAATGACATCTACAGTTTGCAGGTTAATATGTAACGATTTTGCTATATTTATCAACAATTTTAACTGGTCTTGTTTTATTTTCCTTGGCTTTCTGCGGAATATTTCGTAGTTCAACAGTAGTGAGTTTTGATACACGCTGTAACTCTTCCATCTTTTTCTGTAGAGTTAATATAAGTTTTTGGTTTTCTCGGGAGTCCTGTTCTAACTTCTTTATTTTAGAACAGAAATCATCATGTTGATGCGATATTGCTTCAAAACTCCGTTCGAAATTAGAAAAAGAGGTATCCATTTTACTTTGAAGGGCGGCGAACATCTGCCTTATTTCATCTTTGAAGCTATCTAGATCGTCCTGTGTTACACCTTTGCTACGACGTTGTTGACGTTTAGCGACAGAAGTAGGACATGGAGAACGCGCTTCCTCATTCTGAGGGTTTTCTGTTTCCAAGGTGTTTTTGGTCGGCAAGCGGGGCATTGTACCAGGCGGTTAGCAAAGATCAAGAGCTATAAAGGTGTTAATGTAGATTCGCACACACACTCGCCGTGCTACACCACAACACACACGAGCCGCATGCAAGCCGTGCAGTAACGCACACAAGCACACAGAGCGGAGCGCCAGCGGTACGACAGAGCAGCGACGCGGCGACACCCACGTGCAACGCGGTACGACACAGCGCGCGGGGCGTCACGCAGAGGGCGGAGCTAGTCTTGTTTGTGTGAGTAAGGAGATGTGTACTCACGCAGCGGCGGCGTAAACATGTAGTTGATGTATACTGCAGTGGTGTGTAGCACAGCGCCACGCGACTGCTGCACGACTCCTCGAAGTTCTCAGCGCCTAGTACTCGGGCGGAATTTTAAACAATTGATTTTTGAATTAAATTTGTAAAATAATTTGACACAGTGCACACGTCTTGACGCTTTGGCGGTCCGGGGGGAAGAGGATGGCATTGGCACAGTATATAAAGACATACAGTAGTTTGTCGCCTTTGATCTCGAAGAAAAAGCCGACAACGTCTAGACAAGGGTAAGGAGGCTAGGGCTGCCACATTTAAACAATACCTACTTATTCAAACACCATCTATTTATTTTAGAAAAATATAACAATTGCTACGCTTCATGAATATTATAGTGTAAATCACTTATTTATTATATGAAAATAATTAACGATGAATAATTATTATAAAACAGTTTGCATTTAGTTTGCACTTGCGGTGACAGCTTTGCATACAAAGTGTCAGTCAGCACCTATTTCATACCGCAAGTGTCGTAGGAGGCGGTTAGGGATATGAAGCATTTTTTCAGATATACTAGGTGGTTATCGTACAAATCTAGTTAAAATAAAGCGATTGATATAGTGGTCGTTTAATGGATGGGCAACCATGGGATCAGCTTGCAGAGCCTATGTTATCGATATGAAGTATTTTGAAGATCTATTTTCGAGCAAACTACGTTAAAGTAAAGCAATAGACATCAAGGTCATTTTATGGATGGGTGACCGGGCTATAAAATTACTGAGAACATGTGTGGGGTTTGTAAAAGGGGGCCAAAAATATGGTTATTTTTTAGCTAGGACGCGCCGTTACCAAGATGCATATTAATATTTGATAGGTACACTTACCTAATACGAAGGTACTAGGTTAGGTACTTATTGCATGAAATTAAAATCACGCTTGAATCGAATATTACCTTACAACGCTTATTTTCTTACGTCTGCCATGTTGTTTACGTACAGTAATTACTACGTTATTCTGTGACAAGAGGATGCCCGCGGTTACACCCGCGTTATTTAAGGCTACTGCTCCGCTCCCGTCGCTCATAGCGTGATGTTATGTAACCTATAGCCTTTCCCGATAAATGTGCTATCTAACACTGATAGAATTTTTCAAATCGGACCAGTAGTTACCGAGATTAGCGCTTTCTAACAAACAAACAAACTATTCAGTTTTATATATTAGTATTAGATTTGGCCAGACATGAGATATTGTAAAAAGTTAGTAGATTAGTGGGTTATTTAAGTGGATACAGGTATATACATACGTTTCAAAATAATATAAATAATTAAAATTAATGAAATTTTAATTTTTTGTGTAAGTAAATTGATGAAATCGCAGATTTTTTAAATGCTTATTATTTAAATCTTTAAATGAAGCATGAAGAATTGCAATGTCTCACAGCACAAGTCGTATGTACCATCTAATTAATATTCATCAGCAAATAAATAAGTAACGAACAAAAAACAAGCACGCGCCAGCCCCTAAAAACATGTACCTAGTTAGGAACTAAAGTGATATACGTAAGTAGGTACCGCTCTTCCCGCGTCTCACCTCTTGTCCCCCGCACGATTGACCCGTCTAGACGCGTTCGTCGAACGACTGTATGGATTATTTGACTGTGGTATTGGCATCGTGTTATCCCTTAGTCGCCTCTAACGACACCCACGGGAAGATAGGGGGTGGTGACACTTGTATTCTATGCCGTCAACCACACAGCTCCTCTATACCGTATAAACGTTTTGAAAATAAAAGAAAATACTTTTCCTCTAGGTCTGATAACCATTTTCTTCCTGATTATTTAGATACTGATCTTTTAGCCTACTTTTTTCTCTGTCACAGTATTACAAACCTGCACATTTCCCTTGAGAAAATTTGCTATAATTACTTCGCTCAGATCGGCGTTATAAGACTTTTATTAGACGCAGCGACTCAGTGTAAAAGAAATAAAACTACTTGATATATAAATATATAACATTTGTGTGATATTATCATTATGTGTGATGTTTTAAAAATTGTACGTGAATTAAGTTGAAATAATATACCTACTACAAAAAATCGAAGCAAAAATTTATTGTAGACCTGTATTATAACTGGGTATTGGTAAAGTTCCTCCAATTCTGGAATTATTCATAGAAAGGTAATTATTTAAAAAAAAACACTGTTAGACACCTAAAACATATTATTATAGTATTTCTTACTACAAAACCAGGACTAAGCTTAATAGGAACCAGAAGTAGTATCAGATTCATGCCTTTTTAAAGTGACTTTTTACAAAAAGTACGTTATCTATTTCGATTAGACATTTGTGCCCACGAGTTTTAGAGTCAGTAGCTTCACAAATGCTTAGCATTCGTTTTTAATTTTAAGATAGTTATCCTTAACTCCTGCTAGAACTAAAACAAAGTACATTTAGTCCACGCTCTGCAGTAAGTAAAATATTACGGATAATGATACACAAGTATACGATACAATCACATGCTGTAAGAAGATTTTAATAAGTTCTAAGTTCTCACAATGTGTGTATCAGTGCAACTAATTCCATTTAGACTCTGACAGTTATGCAAAGAATATCGTGTTGAATAAAGCGACAACGCATTATAAATTTTCGTGAAAAGATGCAGAATGTTATACAGATTATCGAAGTTGCGTGTTACTTTAATAACTGTTAATACCCATAATCCCGTTAAACATATTTCAGCGCCGAAACAAAGTTATTTCATAAAAACAATACAATTTACAACATGTAGTTACTGTAGCATTTACCGTGTAAAACTTTTACCAAATCTAAGAGTTGGTTTGACTTTGAACCGATTTAGTTGCGCATATTAAAGGGGTAGGTGGATGACAAGTTATGCATGCAGTGTATATCGTTTTTTTGGAAGTAGTCTGTACTTTTTATTGATGTTTTTATTTTTAAACATTGTTGTGTAAGCTTTAACAGTAATAAGCATTTAACCACACTAAAAAAACTAATACTGCCTCATAAAATTGGCCTTTCCCTCTATGTACGCCGGGCTATACACTAATGATTCACAAGTATAATAACACTTTAAACATCAAATCTTCCAAAAAAATATTTCATATCAAATTCTACTTTGAATATATCATGAATGCCCTCGGCTTTTAAGGCATCCGTATTTATGCCTCTTCTTTGAAATCATATTGATAATAATGCGCATCAATACGTATGAATAGTGTTTCCAAAGTCACTCAGCTCTGCTTCGGATGTTAAATATAATAAATACGCAGAAAAAAAATCAGAAAGATTGTCGAACAAACGCAGTTAAAGGGTTCAACCCTTTGACTTAAGGTTTTACACATGACACTTAATAGAATTATATTTTATTAGGGTGTTGTTTCACACACTAAAACTACATGTAAAAAGTCAGAAGGAGTAAAAAGCACAGGCATTACATATTTCCAATTATATTGTTTATTCACACATATTTATATTTGAAACTATATTTTTACATCTTTTCATCATAGCAAATTCCAAGACTTCAAAATCATTTAATCATTTTTATCTTTTGGCACCAAAAAACAACTCGACGCAGGTAGGCCTATAAAGGTTGTATATATGGTGAACGGATCAAGGAGTATTAATATAAATATTTAATATATGATATAGTATTTATTGGTATCTTGTATAAATGTAAATAGTTAATGTTTGTATATATAAATATGTGTAAGTATTGTGTAAGTATATAAATCGTAAATAAATGAACAGAAATATTAATAAAATTATACGAAATATAAGTACACTATAGATAAATGTGTGTGAGGTATCCCACAGAATAATCTACTACAAAGTGCGAAACACACTAAATCTCTATAAATAACAATGTTCGCATGTCTCTCTGTCACATTGTCGAGCGCAGAGCGCATATTTCAATTATTTGCTTTTCAAACTTATTCGTGTAAACTCGTCCTTTCCAATGAATCATAAATTTTCCTTCACATTAAATTCGTAATACATTCGGTTCGATGCGAATTTTTTCAGTAATACTTCGGCTTAAGTCATTAATATTGCTTGTTTTAACGACCAATTTTATTATAGATTGGCTTTTTAATGATAATGATTTATACGGTTTAAATTGTACAAGGTAGTAAACGTAACCATTTTAGTGAAAATGTGGTCCCATTAAATTATTTTTTATTTGTTCAGAATAAACATGATATGGAACCAAAAATAGTCTTCCAAAAATATCTGCTAGATTCGGACAAAGTCTGTATCGGTGAGCTATGCAAATATTGAAACTATGGACAGTAATAAAATCCATATTGGGAATAGCTATTTGTGGATAAAAAATAGTTATGTGTGTATTGGAAGATATAATTATACTAGAGGATGACTGCAGCTACTCCCGCACATTATATTTAATTTACCCGTTTCTTCCCAATGCTGTGGGCATTTCGAGGAATTCCATCTTAGTGAAAACCAACATGTTCAAATGTATGTAACCCATTAATATAAATACGAAACAAACAAAACTTCATCCAAATTGGTCAAGCCGTTTAAGTGAAATTAGGTGTCAACCACACTAACTACAGTAGAACTAAATAATGCATGAAGCTATGAAAGCAACTGCCCGCAACGTTTTCAATCACAAATCCAGGGCGTGAGCGACGTTGTTGGCACTTCACAGGTCTTCAGATGCGGTACTCAGCTTTGGTCGTGTTGTCCCGGAGCAAAAAGGGCGAAACCTCGTGTGTCCCCGGTATATATATAAGGCCGGCGAGGAGGAGGGGGCGAGCGGGGCGGCCCACTGCTGTGTGTCACTCGTAGCGAGGCTCGCGGGCGCCGGGGCGCGACGTCACACCCCCCTCCCCTCGTTAGGCCGGGATTTTCCCTAAGGAAAATTCCCTAGCCCAACCGGCGTAGCAGCCCTGAAGATACTCACTGAAATTAGAGAAAACAAGGGCATGAGTACCTTGAACAAGTGACAACCCTATACGCTAATTAGGATACCTAAATAATAATGACCCACGCTTGCATTCTTCACGCGTACAACGGCAGTCTGAATTTGAACATAAACATTTATCATTCATAATTCATCACACATACCTACATGTAAATGCCGAGGCCCGTGTAATAGCTTAATATTAAAGATAACAATCTATGGAGAAGCGCTTAGGGTAATTATTAGGTAATAATGATTTGTAGATATAAGAAACTTGATCTAGCCCTACGACTTATAAATCTTGGGTTCGGCCTTTGACACTAGATAAGTAAACTTTCTGAATATAGTTAGGTATAACAACAGATTTTTCGTAAAGATGAACAAAAATAATATAAGCCGCTGACACGACCGGACCGCTCAATGTCAAAGGAAAGAAATTAATAAATATTTTGCTCTAATTAATAACTACAACACGACCAGTAAACACCTTTTGAATGTAAACAATGGTGAATCATTAGTTAGGCATTTATTTATCGGCGCGTCGCTGAGTGAACGCGCGTGCGTCATAACGACAACTAGGTAGGTACGATCTAAATGGTAGGTACTATTCGACTGTTCCGAGCTCGCGACGCACGGTTAATCACCCTGAATGTTTATAAAGTACCTATAATAACAATTTGATTATGGAATTTATACAGAATTAAGAATAACAACAGAACTTCAGAACAAGGCACGGCAAAAAACAATACGCCAATCAAGATGCATTTCAACAAATAGTTTTGCGGAAAGAAAATACACATGCGAGAATCAAACCACAGACCGATCCGACAACAACTTTTTAACCACTGAGCCATAACTGATAGTTAGATAAACAACAGATTCTTTGTAACAATATTACATGTAATAAACTTTATTACAATTTATAACTGAAACATTTATTCATTTTATGTTAGCATGTTTACATAAATCATTAACACAACATAATACATTATCTTGTGAGCTTCGACTCCAAAACAAAAGAACCATTGTTGGCCTTCACAAATAATTATGTAGGTAATTATAACTTTGTATAGATATGCGTCTTACATTGTCGTTTTTATACTTTTATTATTCTTTGTAACTAATCAACTTTAAATCCTTGATGTGCCATTCGCCTAAAGGTTTTCCGGCCATGTCGTTAAGTTTGTATACTAGAGGTGACTTTTTTGAGGCAATCTTACATTTAATAAATTTAGGCGCCAATTTCTTGCTAAAGTATTTATCCTTGTCACTAAGTAGAAACGTTCTGCGCCAAACTATATCACCGACATTGAATTCTGCCGGTTTACGGCGAAGATTATAAGATGAACAATTTCGTTGGTGGGCCGACAACAGAGCTGAATGTACCTTCTCGAAAATAGAAGATAAGTAGCCTAAGGTTTCGGCATAGCCGTCCCGTGGTTCAAGCACCATATTGGAATTAAATTCCTTGTCAATATACTGAGAACCACATGTTATGACCTCCCTACCAAAAACAAGGAAATTAGGAGAATAACCAGTAACCTCACTAACTGCGCAGTTAAGGGCGAATTGAACTTTAGTGATTAGAGTGTCCCAGATTCGATGATCAGATTCTATGAAAGTTGAAATAGCTGTCATAATGGTTTTGTTGTAACGTTCAACTGAGTTAACGTGGGGAGTATACAACGGTGTAAAATGCAAATTTGGAATTTTATATTTTGACAACATACTTTTAAAGGTTGCGCTCATAAATTGTTTACCGTTATCCAAAACAATAGTAGATGGAATTCCATGCACCAAAAATACATTTTCCTCAAGAATTTTTGTTATCACTTCTGCAGTTGCCCGTTTAATGGGGAAAAGTAAACAATATTTAGAGAAACAACAACTGACCACAAATATAAAAGTGCTTTGTTTCCTGCTGGGAGGCAATGGACCAATCAAATCAATACTAATCGTCTGGAAGGGCTTTTGACATGAATTGGGTTTTCCCATTAGACCTAAATTTGGGTGATTTTGGTGTTTATGGGTGATACAAGGTTCACATGAACTGACGAACTTGACAACATCGGTGTACATAACAGGCCAAAAGTAATTAAGTGCGAGACGTTTGTATGTCTTAAAAATACCCAGATGTCCAGCAGTGGGCGAAGAATGATTCTCCCTTAGAATGTCATTTCTTTGGTCAGACGGAATAACCTCTTTCCATTGAAATTCTCTAGTGAGAGGGTTTAATGTTTTTTTTAAAACAATACAATTTATTGTTTATTACTTGATAGTTAACAAAGGAAGTCGGAGAACTTAAACAGCCTTTATAGATATTTAAATACCAAGGATCATTAGTAGAAACTGGTAAATTCTGATTAAAATTAATATCTATATTTATATCATTAGCAATAGCAGAAACGGGTAAAGAGCGAGACAGAAAATCAGGTAAAACGTTATCGGAACCCCGACGATGACGTATTTCGAAATTATAGGAAGATAAGCGAACTCCCCATCTGGCTAACCGGCCAGTAGGGTTATTTAAGGTCAAGAACCATTTCAAAGCAGCGTGATCTGTGTAAACAATAAACTTTTTACCATTTTCAACATAACAACGCCAGTGTTCTATAGCAGATAGAACAGCCAGGGCCTCGCGCTCTGTGGCACTGTAATTTTTTTCTTGCTTAGTGAGTGATTTGCTATAGTACGCTGTGACTCTTTCCTCACCATTTAACCTTTGACAGAGAATTGCGCCAAGACCAAAATCGCTAGCATCTGAGTGTATTTCAAACGGTTGCGAGTAGTCAGGACAAGCCAACACCGAGGAGGAAAAAACAATTCTTTAGGTAATTAAACGCCTCATTAGCCTCTGTCGTCCAACAGAATGGAGGTGCGTTTTTACTTTGAGATGTTAACTTATTTAAGGGTGCAGCAATAGAGCTAAAATTCGGTATACAACGCCTGTACCACGAGGCTGCGCCTAAAAATCGACGTACTTCTTTTCTATTAGAAGGAGTGGGATAATTTTTCATTGAATTTACTTTATCCGGATCGGGATGCAATCCACTAGAGTCGACAACATAGCCTAAATATTTTAGTTTATCTCTAAAAAATTGACATTTTTCGAGATTAATTGTTAAATTAGCGCTTTTTAGTTTATTAAGAATGCGTAATAAAAGAGTAATATGCTCGTTGAAGCTGGACGTTATACAGATTATGTCATCGATAAAACAGAAAACCTTATTTTCAAATTCTGGACCATAAAATAAAATATCAACTAATCATTGTTGAGTAGCTGGCGCATTCGTAAGACCGAAGGGCATTCTTTTGAATTGAAATGTGCCACGCGTAGGAATAAAAAAGGCTGTTTTGCAACGGTCCTCTTCTTTAATTAATGTTTGCCAAAAAGATTTAGACAAATCTAAACTAGACAAGTATTTAGCATCTCTCAGATTATCTAAAATTTCCGAAATATAAGGCAAGCTATAAGCATCTTTTTTTGTAACGGAATTTAATTGACGACTGTCCAAACAGAAACGCAGTTCACCATTCTTCTTAGGGGTCAAAATGACCGGGTTTGACCACGGGCTTTCGGATCGTTCAACAACATCCTCTGAGAGCATGTCGTCAAGATGCTTTAATAAAATTCTTTGTTTATCGGGAGACATGCGATAAAATCTTTGCCGAATAATCAAGCACCATTGTGATAGAGCCGTAGTACTTCCGGAACCTTAGTCTTGGGCACTACCATTTGCAGATGGCATTGGTTACCTCGAGCGTTTTCCCATTTGCGGCACAGAACTCCATCCTGGACAACCAAGCTTTCCCACTGTGCCCAATAACCTTTGGTGACAGAGCTCATTGCTGCGATATCACTCCATTTGGGCCTAGGAGCGGCTGATTTCTTCCATTTGAGAATCGGCTGTACGTCCTTGTCTTCTTGCTGAGCACGCTGTAAAGCTTCTTTCCATCCGTCGCTCAGATCCGTCTTCAACATTCTCACTAGCGCTGCCGGCTTAGCTTCCTGTCTTGCACATTGTTTGCGTTGGTCGGGGTAAGCCCTACCTGTCAGAGCATCTGCGCTTCGTTGCTCTTGCCGCCAGACAGGTACGTCAGGTGACCCCTTTGGTGGAGACAGGGTACCAACGTGCCGCTTACGCTTTGGGCAGCTCAAGCGGATATGGCCTCTTTCCCGGCAGTTGTAGCACCGTGGTGAAGAAACAACTTCCCTGATACGGTAAGTTCGATCCTCGTGACGCGCTGCTTCCACCTCCAGAGTGTAGGCTAAGGCTGCATTCAGGGACTTGAAGTGCCCAAGTCTTACCGCTGCTCTAACTTTCAGGTCCCGGATCCCATCCGTAAACGCTTGTACGAGGTTCCCGTCAATGAGCGCAAGCGACGACTGGTATGCCTTCCTGACCAGCCTTTCCACCTCTAGAGTCCACTGTTGCAGAGTTTCTCCGGTGCGTTGTGTCCTGTCCTTCAGCTAAGCACGATACACATGTTCGAGGTGCGCGTCTCCGTACCTCGCCTCCAGCGCCTCAAGAAGCTTCTCGTAGGTGACGTCTTGTCCGAGTGCCTCCAACACTGTCAAGGCCCGGTCGCGAAGGCCCAAGGTTAGGGCGGTTAAGGCCTGTTCTTTGGTCCACCCATTCGATCGCATCACAGCCTCAAACTGGATCTTGTATGCAGACCATGATGACGAGCCATCAAATGGTGGAACCTTAAACCCACGAGGTGAGGGCACTACAGTCGCAGATGTCACTTCGTTGGATCCGAGCCCACGCAATCTCCTCTCCACTTCAGCGACACAGGTCTCGTGATGGTCGTGTACACGCTTCTCTAAAGAGGCGACGCGAGTCTCAAGCTGGTCGTGTACGAGCTTCTCCACGTCGCTGATACGAGCCTCGTGCTGCTAGAGCTCCTCCTTTACCACCTTCAGGTCCTTCCCTACAGCAGCGCTGAGGTCTTTCATCACCACCAGCTGTTCCTCCAAACGGCGGGCCTGCTCCTCCTTGTCACGCTGTAGTTGTTCCTCCAGGCGGCGCGCGTGCTCTTCTTGACGGCGAGCCTGCTCCTCCTTGTCGCGCTGTAGCTGTTCCTCCAGGCGGCGGGCCTGCTCCTCCTTGTCGCGCTGTAGTTGTTCCTCAAGGCGGCGCGCGTGCTCCTCTTGACGGCGAGCCTGCTCTTCCTTGTCGCGCTGTAGCTGTTCCTCCAGGCGGCGCGCATGCTCCTGCATGAACGTCATCAGAGCCGCGATGTCGGGCACCACCACGGAGTGTGCGCTTGTAGGCTCCACTGCATCCGCGGATTCGCCTGGTCCACCAAACGATGGAGAAGGAACGTCTCCGAAACGTCTCTGGTCCAGGTCTTGCTGGCGCTGGTTCCTGGTACGCATACATTCAGTTTCTTCCTTCGGCATAACTGGCATAATTTATTCCTTTCTTCTGACACCAATTTGTTACGAGCTGGGGTTCGTGATAAATTATATACACAATGCCAGAAAAACTGCACTTTATTCACTAACACAATAACACTAGATACACACACTTAATTTTCACTTCACTAATAAAACACACTATTCACACCACTAGAACAACACTAAACACTTCCGACTTATTTCCTTCGCTTCTTGTTGATCGCTTCGATATTCAATTGTAACTGTGTCCGTTCCGTTCGGTCGCGCTCTATTTATACTGGCCGGATAACATCACTAGCGCATTCTAGATGCTTCTACAAAACTGTCGAAATAATCTCGAACAGTCTATTACTCGATACAGTAATGCCATCTAGTACAGAGTAGCTGAATTACCTTTAAACCACCGATACATTCAATCTCTTCTAGTACCCCCTATTCACCGATAGATGGCGTAACAATATTATATTTATCCTCTTTTCAATCTTCTGATATAAAGTCTAGACTATGTATAATTCATCTTGCCGTTCAAGATTTGTAGATCTTAGCCGTCTTCGAAAACATATACATTTCGAGACATACGATGTTTTTCTTCGCCATCCTATCGAGCAATTATATCATTATCAATTCAATGAGCACATAAATTATTAATTAAACGTGATTATGTCTGCATCATTAATACGACAATGTATGTAATTATTATCTTGATCTGAGAATTAATCAATCTACTAGAGTCACTACATGTTTACTGAATCATTATCATCAGCCGTCTATAAGTACTGTACTGTACTACACTGTACGTCTATGAGACATGTAAGACCATAAAGTACCGCGCTGGCTAAGTGTGGGTTAGTGGACTTCACAATGTATTTTGAGAAAATTATAGAATACTCTACATGCAGGTTTTCTGGCGATGTTTGCCTTCACCGCTAAACAATTGATAAATAACAATTTAATACGCACAAAGCTTCGAAAACGTCACGCCGTGGATTCGAACTTTCGATAGCCTTAAACCGTATGCGTAGCAGTCTGTCAGTTTCTTCACAAGGCTATCGCTGCCTAATATTTACTGCATCACAGCTTACATCATTAAAATCATCCAAAGGTTTATTGTTGTACATTCGTTTTAGGTCCCACTCTATATAGAGTGGATAGCACTGCCTCTGTGGTCCTGCGGTAGTGTAAGCGACTGCGGATCATGAGGTCTCGGGTTCGATTCCCGGGTCGAACAAACTCAAACTCAAATATGTTTATTTCCATTAAAATGTTTAAATTTTTTGGACACGTCAGAACGATACAAATAAAAAATAAAAAAGTAACTTTAAATGCATATTAACATAATTGAGCATTGAAAAAAAAATGCCTGTTCAGAATCAGGCAAGAAACTCACGGGCCACTCTTTTCATCGTCTTGATTCTCAACAAACACACAACTCAACAAAAAGTGATATTGGGTTTTTCTGTTAGGAATTATCCAATAGAAGTTCGGAGTCAGGGAGTTGGCGGTGTCACACCCCCGTGCCTCGGAATGCACGTTAAGCCATTGGTCCTGCGCCCAATCTCTCTCCGGTCGTGTCGCATGTGGCGTCCCATCAGACTATGAGAGTGAGGAAATAGAGAGTGCACTTGTGTACGCGCACACACTTGTGCACTAAAATAATTATGTCCCACGCAGATGGCAAGTCTCATATATAGTCAAGCCGCCATGGCCGAAAGCGGTCGGGGGAGGACATCAGGTCCCACTCTATATAGGTATATAGAAGCCCGAAAAAAAATCCTTTATACGCTTATGTCACAATGTGACCCTTATGAAAATCAAACTTAATAAATAATGACTTTACTTTCTACGTCTACATTTACTGCCACACGTTCGCAAATCAAGGGCGTGAAATATTCTTAGTAGTGTAAAAAAAGAATACTCTAGAAGGTGTAATAGCTGCAGTTCTGTATAAAAATAACCCTTTTTATGAATTAAAATAGGTTATAAGAGTGGAACTGAGTTTTATTTCCCGTTCTTTATCACGGTTCTAGGAATTCCTATTGCTAGCACAGCACTAATGATATGTTACAAATTATTTACTAAGTAATTATTATGCATATTTTGTGTTTGTAAACATTACAGTGAGAGCTAAGTGAAGAAATGATTTAAACTTTTACTACGATTTCGAAAAGATTTCGCATAGAACAGTTAGCAATTGATCTAAGGAGCGTAACTACTGTACAATAGACTCGGATAATACGTTAAACAGTTAAACAGACCCCTTACTAAACCATATTCGTCATGAAAACAGCAGTAGAACCTTAACTAATAAGGTATGAAATTGTGATTATATGCGTGTGCGTTTGTGTATGTATGCGACAGAGGGAGAGTAGAGTCAAACCCCATCTTGGCAATATCAGCCGTCTCGCTCTTGACGTCTTAGTTTCCATTTAAATAAATTCTGATGACACTTAAACACAAATGCAAAGTGCAGTCAAAAGTAATGAGTACTACAAACGAATTAATATTCCGTGCGCATAATACAATATTTCAGTGTCAAGCAAGCCCCCTTTTATTTGCGTAATTATCTTAGAATGGTGCCGTTAAGTAACAAATCTCTTAACACTATGGGTTAGTTCGTTCAATATCGGTGTTAATGTTTGGGACATCTGGCGCCCTCTAAAAGAAGCGCCCCCTGGAAGATAATCGGCGCAACTAACGGACGCAATTCTTAGCCCTTTAAATAATGTTTCTTGTTAAGGCGGAGTGTGGCTTAAACTGCATCCGACTTTTATTTAATTTTTTTATTTATGCGGATAGTACAAAGAAATACACTAATTGTGAGTGATATTATTAATCTGCTTGAAGCATTTAAATGGTTTAGAAGTGCGTTATTTTTTTATTATAGTTGTACTAGAGAATGCCCGCCCATTTTATTTTTATTTAGCTGTTGTTTTCTATCCCGTGGGAATTAAGGGTAACCCAAAAAATCTTAGTGCATTACCCATGGAGCATACATGCTAAATCTCAGCTTCTTGTTCCCAATAGTTTCGCCTGTGCGTTGCCTGTCTATGGGTCAGTATGGCAAAAATAAATATAAACAGATTCGTAACTAAAATAGAAAATTTCACTAAGAATAATTCCAATCAAAGACATGTATTGCAATGTTAAAAAACCAATTTCTTTCTCGTCTCGTCCCTCGTTTGAAGTAAAATGATTCTTTTTTTATATTCATAAATAAATAAAACCCGCTGTTCAGGTTCATCTAGCATATAATCATAATCAAAAAATCATAAAAACTAAAAAAAGTTTTTGGTTCGCCCGTTAATCATTTCATAATTTAAATTCTGATCCATTCGGATTAACGGTTATTATAATCAAACCGATTTCAATACCGTTGGCTATTTAATTGAATACTATTGACTTTTTGCCAATACTTGAAAAACAATAAAATTTGCATATAAATATAATTTGAATGCGATACATAGTATCATTCATTTTAAATAGTTATAACTCTTCTTTCTCTTAGCGTTATCCCAGTTTCAATCTGGGGTCCGCTTACTAGTCTAACCGGATTTGGCTGAATATTAGCTTTTCCGCAGAGCGACTGCCTGTCTGACCTCCGCAACCCGAAGGGATAGCGATATTCCATGGTTTAGACTAGTGTCAGTTTATTTAGAAGGTACTGACACCCTGTAACGACTGTCAAAGATCTTTATGACAACCGGGACCGACGGCTTAACGTGCTCTCCGAGGCACGGGACAAGCGATAATTAACAATTCAATACGCACATAACTCCGAAAAGTCATTGGTGCGCGCCGTGGATTCGAACCCGATACCCTCTGCATGGCAGTCTGTTGGTATATCCACTCGGCTATCGCTGCCTTTTTAAATAGTTATAACTATCATAATAAAATAAAACGGGACGCCGATTAACATTAACTCATATATTTTGCTGTAGGTATGTGTGATGTTTACTTTATATTTTTAATTAGAAAGTGACTATTGAATAGGAATGAATACTTATGAAACTTCCTGCATTTCTTTATTCAATACTCAATGGTCTATAATTTCACAAAAGAACATATTACCTACCGAATGCCCGAAGTTACTAACGCACATTTTTTTCGTTTCTGCTCGATTCCGTGAGAATTTTGGGGAAGCCTTTGCGCTCTTAAGCTCCATACTAACATACGGTATTACTCGATAGTTTTACTCTAAAACGAGTAAAACTTAACGTGTGGACCGCAAAACTCACAGCTCGAAGGCTCAAATCGAGCCGGCTCGATGGAATGAAATAAAAGTAATTTCCTTCGAGAGAGAGGGCGCTAGTAGTCGCGTATACATCGGCTCCGTATTTAAAATATAAGTAAAATAATAACAGTGAATTATTTAGTGCGTTGTTGCGATTTTTCGTCAACGAATAATATAACACATACTGTGTATCGTTTGCAAAGACCTATATAAGTGCAAAAGTACATAAAAGTGATAAACAATTTAGAACTATTTAACAGCTGTTTACAAACATTTAAAATCCTTAACACCAGTTATAAACTTATAAACAACAGTGAAAACATTCAAATAATAGTAAAACTTTAAAATAGTGTTAAAATCAGTGTAATAAAACAATAAAAACATTTGAAACAAGTGAAAACAAAACAGTGTAACAGTGATCGTTATATTTTAATCACGATTTCTAAATAAGCGGGTATTGAACTTTTAAAATAAGCTGCTAGTTACCAATTGACTCAAATCTACGACAAGTAAATACTAGTCACCAATTTGAAACGTTAAAGTAATTGTTCTCGTAGTCTTGTGCGCATAGCGCTCTGGTAGCGAGATCGTCGACACAGGAGTATCCGGATCGATCCCCACCGACACCTATCACATTTTGAGTAATAAAATACACAGTACTGGTTAATAAATATGGCATCTAGTACTAGCAATATAACACTGAGGAAAAAATGTACACAACATTCACATTCTCAATCAATTGAGTCTATTGATAGCTTATCATCAACACGAAGTGTTAGAAGCATGATCGATTTATCCACGCATTTTAAAAATGATGAACTTATAGAATTAACAGAAACCATTGAAAGCCTTAAAGAACAACTAAGGAGTGCACATGCAGAAATAGATTCCCTAAATCTAGAAAATCTATCCCTACAACAAAAATTTGAAGATGAGAAGCGGAAATCTGCTCAGTTTAAAAGTATGTATGTTACCTGCTTAAGTGCAAGAAAAAATGCACCATTATTTAGTAGTACAAAATACAAGAAACCTTTTGTCAACAAGCCTAACCTATCAGGAAGAAAACTGAACCTTGACATCGATTTTCACACGCCGAAATGTGTTTCCACCAACCGTACAACTGCGGGAGAAACCAACATAGAAATATTACACAGTGAAGATAACAATACTGAAACAAATATACCAATAGCCTCAGAAAAAGACCAGAATTGCTCACAAGTATCAGGATTGAATCATAGGAATGAAAATGTAATCCACCAACCTTCACATAACTATGCAACTAAAAGTGCCAAAATAATTTTAGTTACTGATAACCAAGGAAAAGGATTGGTGTATGAGTTACTACATTGTCAACATAAATTAATTTTGAACGACTACAATATATCTTCAATACATAAACCATATGCAAAGGCTGAAGATGTCTTATCTAGCTGTAATGATTTGACTAAGGGACTTACTAATAGAGACAGTGTTGTTATAATGACCGGAAGCAATGACTCCAATCCATTAAAATTTTTGACAGAACTATCGGGAGCGCTTAAATTATTTAAAACTTGTAATTTTTTTTTTTTTTTTTATTTAAGTACTAAAAATGATTACAAGCCATATTTTCTTATATCTAAGCTCGCCAAACTTTTATGTTTGATGGCGAGAGGCGCTCATTTACATATAAATTTACAAAAATAAAAAGCAAACCAAACAATACCTATTACAATGGCACAATAAAAAAATATTCTAGTTATGTCTTCTTCCATATTTTAACACTTATTTTTATGATCTTAGCTAACTAATATATATAAACTAAATAGGTATACTTAAATACACCTTTTATTTTAACTTCCTCCACTATAATATTAAATAAACATATATAGATCTACATTTTCTTTTGGATTTTTTTGTTGTTTATTTCTTAAACTCAGCAGTTAAGTATAATATTCTTTAACTTTGTTTTAAGTGACCCTTTACTAAGTTAAGCTTCTTCTCTTAACAAATCTATTTTATTAAACACTTTAGGCACTAAATACTTAGATGTTCTTTTACCATAATAGTTAGTTATCTCTGGTTGGACTAGTTTGTTCTCTCTTACCCTACGTGTATTGTACTTATTTTTAACATTTATTTTATATTCATTATTGTAATAATATTCCAATCCTGTTAAATATTCTAGTTTTTTATCTACGGGCATAATTTTACAGATAGGGAATAACTTATCATACTCTTTATTGCACTTATCTTTTATGTTTTTACTAACTAAGAGTTTAATCAGTCTTAATTGTAAGTCTTTGATATTATTTAAATATGTTATAAAGGTTCTCCCGTATACTAGGAGCCCATAACTAATTAACGAGTCGGCAAGAGCGAAATAAACTACACTAAGAGTCTTTTTGTTCAATACCTGTTTGAGTTGGTAAAACTTACATAATACTGATCTTAGCCTATTACAAATATCCTCTACATGTAATCTCCAATTAAAGGTTTTGTCTATTGTTAGACCTAAATATTTAAACTTATCTACATACTCTAATTTACTACAATAACAATTATATTTATTCCTATGCAGACATTCGTACGTGTGTCCTATCACTGCGAGATTATCACTGTTTACAAATCTAACGTTGCGATTGTGTGGTGAATGAATGTGCATGCACTTAGTTTTCGCCAGATTCAATATGATGCCGTTGTCATGTGCCCATTTGGTTATATTTTCGAAATCGCTCTGAATACACCTCTGTACCTCGGCTATGTCTTTGGATGCATAAACAAGACACATGTCATCGGCGTACATAAATACCTTACATTTTTTAATGACATTTGACACACTGTTAACGTGCATTATATAACCGACAGGACCGTATACTGAACCGGTCGGCACACCTAACTCAATGTCTGCCTCTTTACCAGCAACACCTGTGATAATTGTGCTCATTTTGCGACGAGTTAAATAATTTTTAAACCATTTATTTATGGGCCCTCTTATTCCGCATTCATCCATTGCCTGTAGTAATATTTCGTGGTCTAAAGTGTCGAATGCCTTTTTGTAGTCGATGAATAGTGCTATAATTTGTTTTCCTAAGTCTAGGCAGTCGTTTATATAATCTGAGAATCTCGTCAAGGCAGATACAGTGTTGCGCCCTCTACGAAAACCGTGCTGAACGTCACTTAATATTTCGTGTCGTTCTAAGAATGCGCTAATCTGGCCAACTATAATTTTTTCAGTAATTTTGTCTACAACAGATAATATCGCAATTGGCCTATAATTAGCATACTCTAAATGACTACCTGATTTGTATATGGGACGTATAATTGCATGTTTTAACTGGTCAGGATAGTAACCCTCATATAATGACATATTTATAAATGCAGCTAACACAGGACTTATTTTTTTGCGTAAATAAATAATATCTTGCACCCGTATTCCATCCATCCCGGGGGCTTTCTCACAAGACAATATTTTAATTACCTTTTCTACGTCTGTCGAAGTCACTTTACAGAATCTAAAGCTTACTACACTTGGTTTGATATACGTCTTTCTATCTAGAAACTTATAGTTACAAACATGTTTAATGTCTTTTATTTCTTCCGTAAACGTTTTAGAAAAGTTTGAACTAATTTCTTTAATGCTGTCAGTTTTCCCTAAATACTTTAAAATAACATCGTCTATGCTAGTTTTGTTTCGTCCCAACCATAAGTTAATATTTGCCCATATTTTCCTATAATCACCCTTACATTTTAAAATTTGTTCCTGCCTATAATTATTTTTGGCCCTAATTATTAATTTATTAACTCTATTTCTAAATTTTGTAAAGTCTAAACGCTTAATCATATTCTTTGGATCTGCCTTACATACTCTAAATAAATAATCTCTACGTAGTAACATTGAATATAAATACTTATCTATCCATGGCTGTCTTACAGTTTTCTTATTATTTAACGTAATTTTCTTTGTACTTTCGTTATAAATCCCACGGAATACACTACACATAGTCTCATATAATAATACAGGGCATGTGATCGTAAGCAACTGAGCCCAGTCATAATCATCCAGCTTTTGTCTTACCATTTGTTCACTGATCACTTCGCGCACACTACGATTTTCGCTATTGGCACTCACACATTCATTGTCACGCACACATAAGTCTAACACAACTCCAACGGCGTGATGATCGGCGATGCGCGACTCGAGTATATACGCGCACGCGTCACTCTCGCTCCGTCCCGTTCGCACCCAGACATGGTCCAAGCACGATGACTCAAGCCGGCCGTCCGCGATCGCTTCGCGCGTCACCTGGTTACTCGGGATTGCATTTAGTAGACCGCATTCACACAGGGTGTTTTTGTATTTTGTTACTGTCGTATTTACTATGTTGTTTAATATGTTAATATTGGTGTCGCCTATCAGTATAACGTTATCAGATGGCGAAATAGTTTTTATTAAGGTCTTTAATTGCTGAATAAATGTTAGTTTGTTACTAATCGGTGGTCTATATATTGCAATAATGTGTGTTGTATTTCTCCCGCAGTTCAGTTGACCATGCAATGTTTCTACAGCATCTGTGTTTACTATTTTAGCCTCAAAGTTTAATCCATTCTTAGCATATATTAATATTCCTCCTCCTCTGCAAGTTTCTCTAGTATGTATAAATGTATTATATCCTTCTATGTGGTACATTGTAAGTTCTGACTTCTTTATATTTATCTCGCTTAATATTATTATATCTATATTGTATTTAATTTTATCAAGTAAAACTAATAACTCGTTGTAGTTTTTTCGAAGTGATCTGATGTTTAGGTGAAATATATGGGTGTTCGATATTTTTTGGTGTATATCTTGACTTAAATCCATTATATCAGAGTATCTTTTAAAGTTCAATTCATTGCTATTAATGTAAATGTATACCTTGTAAACGTTCTTCACAATGCATTTTTAAATGAGAATAAATTAAATTATAATCTTAGGTTGTTAGCTCAGAACTTTAAAAATTGCTCATTTGCGAATGCAAGCAATATTAATGAACTTGTACGTCAGTTAGTATACAAAATAAATTTAAAACAATACAATATACATTTCTTATCATATAATAAAAAAGCTTTTAAAAATACAATTGCACATAAAAATAAACCCGTAACCCAGAACAGTAAAAAAGCTCAAATAAAAAATATTTCGCCTGGTAACATAGAACCCTCTGATAGTAATATTATAAGTAATTCACTGCGCAAGGGTACAATTCCCTACTACTTTCAGCCTGTGAAGAAAATAAGTAATACAATTTCCCATCCCTCAAATTTACCATGCAAGGGTACAATTCCCTACTACTTCCAACCTGTGAAGAAAATAACTAATAAAATTTACCATCCCACAATTGAAACCCCAGATAAGTTTTTTCGTAAGCAATAATAATTCCGGTAATAGTTTTTCAATATTTCACCAAAACATTGCTGGAGTTTTGAACAAAGTGCCGGAGTTAAATTTAGCTTTGCATGAATTGGAAGAGTCCGGATTAACTGTAGATGTTGTGTGCTTGAGCGAACATTTTATATTAAAAGATGAAGATAACTATTTGAAATTAAATGATTACAAACTCGTAGCTATATATTCTCGATCAACACGTAGGGGTGGTACTTGTATACTTTGCAAAATATATACAAATGTACAGAATTAGTAGATATAAAAGAAATGAGCATTGAAAAACAGTTTGAAATTTGTGGTGTCGAAATAAAAAATATTAATGTTATTATATTTTGTGTGTAAAGGACTCCAAACTCAAATATTAACATATTCATAGAAAATTTTACTAAGTTACTAAATAAAATTCAGCACAAAAAATGTAAAATTGTAATTGCCGGTGATTATAATATCAATTTCTTAAAAAGCGATAGTAACACTAAAAAATTTACTGAACTAATCCTAAACTATGGTTTTCAGTGCCATATACACGAACCTACGCGACTTAACAAATGCATTGATAACATTATAAGTAATATTCCAAATGCAAATGGGAGAACTTATAATCTTTGCCTATCCGACCATAATACCGCACAGGTCTTAGACTTCAAATACCTAAATAAAAATTCTACAAGTTACTTTTTTATGACTAAAAATGACCTGAGTAAGGAAAACGTTAATAAATTTGTTGAGTGTAATAGTAATATATATTTTTCTGAGGTATATGAAGTCACGCAAGTCAATATTGCATTTGATATTTTTCACGACTTGTTAATATTATTCTACAAATTATGTTTCCCAGAATTTAAGATTAAGAAAACCTATAAAACTAATACATTAAAATGGATAACTAAAGGTCTTAAGGTCAGTTGTAAAAATAAAAGAAGATTAAGATTAGTTTATTATAAGAATAGAACACATGACAACAAAATTAAGTTTAAAACGTATTCCAATATTTTAAGAAAATGCATTACTAATTTACAATTTAATAACAATCAAAAGCATATTGCCAATTCTAGCAACAAATGTAAAGCGTCATGGGATGTCGTGAAACGGACTTTGGGTAATGAGATATCGAAAGAGCATATTGAAAATATCATCAACGACAACAATACAATAACCAGTTCAGGTGCTGCTATAGCAGATATGTTTAATAACTTTTTTATAGATGTTGTGGATTATAACAAAATCACTAGTACCTTGTCTGATTTCAATTTAAATAATTTTCCTTTTCAAGGTATTAATAGCAGCATATTTATAGAACCCACAAATGAACCAGAAATTTGCAATATAATCAAGTCTTTAAAAAATACAAGATCATCAGGTTACGATAATTTTAGTACTGAATTAATTAAACTTATTACTCCGCATATTGCAAAACCGTTAACGCACATTATAAATTTGTCAATAGAACAAGGTTGTTTTCCAGAACGCTTAAAACTAACCATTGTTAAACCGTTACATAAAAAAGGTACAAAGACTGATATGATAAATTACCGGCCGATAGCCCTAACGTCAGTATTTTCAAAAATCATTGAAAAGGTTATGAATAAAAGAATACTTTGTTTTCTGAATAATAATGATGTCTTAACCAAAGAACAGTTTGGGTTCAGAAAGTCAAAATCAACTCAGGATGCTATCTTTAGCTTAGTCAATATAGTAATCAACAATATTAATAATAATATACCATCTAGTGCATTTTTCTTAGATTTAAGTAGGGCATTTGATTTTGTAAGCCACAGTATATTGATTTCTAAGTTGGATAAATATGGTATTCGAGGTATAGCTCTAGAATGGCTGAAATCATATTTGAGCAGCCGAAAACAAGTCACGCGAATAACCAAGTTCAATTATAGCACTCACAATCTTGATATTTTTTTATTCTAAACCCAGGTTTAATTGTAATGGAGTACCTCAAGGCAGCATATTGGGGCCCTTGCTGTTTCTCCTTTACATTAATGATTTCCCTCAAGTAGTCCAAAAGCACGATTGTGTGCTATTTGCCGATGATACTACTATCATTGTAGGTAATAAGAACTTTGACACATATCAGTTTGAATTAAATAAAATACTTCAAGACGTTAACAAATGGTTAAATAATAATAAATTGATAATAAATGCTGATAAAACTAAACTCATTCACTTTAGAACAAATAGAACAAAAAGTTTACAACTTAAAATTAACTATAATGATCAACCCATTGAACAAATTCATTATACAAAATTTTTAGGTCTTATTATCGATGAACACCTCACATGGAAGGAACATATAGACACTGTTTGTAAAAAGATTAATAGATTTGTTTTCGCGTTAAAGAGAGTGAAAGACGTTGCTTCACAACAGTCGGCTCTTATGGTTTACCATTCTTATGTTTGCTCCAGAATACGTTACGGCATTCTAGTATGGGGATACTCGTCTGATAGTATGCGTATTTTTATTGCGCAAAAGAAATGCATTCGTGCAATATTTAACTTGCAGTGGTCTGAATCTCGTAGGCCAGTTTTTAAAACACAAAATCTTTTAACTGTTCCTGGCATGTTTATATATGAAGTAGCAAAATTTGTTAAATGTAATATGATGCTTTTTGAAACTTGCGATAATACCAAAAAGCGAAAAACTAATTACTCGCACTTAAAACTGCCAGTTCCTCGTCTGGAAATGTTTAGAAATAGTTGTGTCTACATGGCTCCACTTATTTATAACGCATTGCCATCAAATATTACCAGCCTCCCGTACTATAAGTTTTGCATTACTTTAAAAAAATGGTTAGTAGCAGAAACGTTTTATTCAGTAAATGATTTCCTAAAAAAATATACAAGCAAATCGTATCATTTTAGAAATGCTTTGGTGTAGTAATTAAGACATTACGAATTTCATTATCTTTCTAAAAATTATTATTATTTTTAGTCGCATTGTATTAAATATTAATTGTACCTATTTTTTAATTCAAATATTTGCATGCTATGTTAATATGGCTGAATGTGTCTAGTGCTTAAGTATTATTGTAAAACATCTACTGTATTTACCACATTTATGCAAATAAAAAATATTCTATTCTATTCTATTCGAACCTACTCGAAGCGAGCCGTCGAGCTTGTCTCAAGCGTGTGTACGTGACCGCGAGTGGCGCCAATCGAGTCAGTCCGCCGTTGTAAATCGTCGTGCAAACACGTGTTTGCACGACGTAATGAAAAAAATGGATTTCCGGGTTTATTCCAAAGTTGTTATAGGATAATGTATTAACTTATATAGATTTCTAGTCCGTGTGGTGACGGATTAAGAATACAGAATGTTACCGCCCATATCATCCCATGGGTGTCATAAGAGCCAACAAAGGGAGCAAATTATGCACAGAACAGCACTGCAAGAGAAGGAAAACCCAATACCAAGCCGATTGGCCAGCTTGGTATAGTAGGCCAATTCTTCCCTTCAAAGGAGAGGCTAGTCCAGCAGTGGACTGTTAAAGGTTGATGATGATGATAGACTTCTTATAATTAAGAATTGCGAGACTTGCTAAATGTAGCAACCGTCTCCTTTGTTGAATAGACATCTTTTGGCTCGAAAGGTTCGATGAATACTGAATGATGCGCGTCCCTCGATAGATGAATGCTGAATGTGTGGACGAAAGTCCAAGCCGTGGTTTTTACTTGACATGTTAGCTGGATCGAGTAACATCGTATGTGAGTACGGAGCTTTAGTGGCTCTCTATGCTCTCCAAGGTACTTACATGCCAAACTTCTTGCGCCAATATTCATGACTCTTCGTTGTCTGTAAATCAGTCAGTAACAGATGAACTTTATATAACTTTACATTGATGATTGATTTACATCTTAAGAATATAACATATTTTAGTTTGACTTACAATAATTCAAATATAAATCTACCACTAAATTATAAAGGCACTTCTCTAACATATTCAATCGATGCACACATACCAATAACAAAACAAAATTCCGAAGCGTACACACTGAACACTTCCTACATTCTACCTAAGCACGTCGCCTTAACCAGTACATTTATTGTAAGAGTATTCGTTGCACGTCGTTTGCAGCCCGCCTACTGCCTCAAGAAATACTGTCACACCTACCAACACAGTTTGCAAATGTAATTAATATAAGGGGAACTACAGTTCTATGTCGCTGTCAAGATAAACGATTACATAAATCATAGGGTAGTTTTATATTGAAACGTTTTGTACCGCTAGGGGTTTTTTGAGACAAATTTTAATAAATATGGGGTTTCATGGGCGTTCGCGTATGTGTAAATTACACATTATAACTATTTTGTAGATTTAACTTTTCTATGTATAAATGTATATCACATTATTTGTAACTGCGATATAGAAAAACGAGGACTTTAAAAATATTTGTGAATTAGAGTGTTTCTCACCATTTGTCCAGACCTGTTGATAGAGTGACCCTGTGGTTAGTTACTCCGACTGCTATCGTAGGTTCAATGCCTACCCAGGACTAATACTTGTGTGTTTAAGGTTGTGTTCTCAGTTTACGGTGTAACTTGCAAAAAAATATATGAGTAGATTTCCTAATCAGTTAACTGATTTCCGCTTTATAGCGTCTGACTTGAGACCGTCTAGGATAGAAGCACCTTTATAAGGGAAATTGACTTCGCTTAATTCGTTTTCGAAGACGACAAAACATACATTTTAATAGAAAAGAAAATCAAAAGGTGATGCAGCGTATTAAAGAGTTAAGCAAATATAATTTCGTTCTAGACTGCCTCCTTGGTCCAGTGGATAGCGTATGCGACTGCTGATCGGAGATCCCGAGTTCGATGCCCGGGTCGGGCAAAAGTGTTACTGGGTTTTTCCGAATTCTTCGTAGCAGCACGGAGTCTGGTAATGTGCTCGGTAACGGCAATAGGCTCGCCCACTATTACGTGGGACCTAAAAATTAATGGCGAAATGTGGGTGTAATATTACACCTCTGCCTACCCCTTTGGAAATACAGGCGTGAGTCTTTGAATAAATAAAAATTTCGGTTTGTATCAACCCAAATGCACTGCATAAAAATATATGAAATGAGCTCCATTCCAGTAATAATTGTTAAATAGTGTATTCTTAATTAGAACCATTTGATTAATTAATTTCACTTGAGTGCCCCTCAAATTGTCCTCTCTTTCTAAAATTTAACCTAATCTTTTTACGCCTTATACGTAAATCATAGGGAGCATGAACACAATACGATATAATTTCACATTTTACAACTTTAAGCTTTTTATTCTACATGCAATTAATTAAGAGTAGTAGTTTATTGAAGATAATAATTATCAAAATGTTTGAAAATTAATGCAATGCATGCAAACGACAATAAACATTTACCTCTCAAATAGATTAAAACAAAAGAATAAGCTCTTTAAAGTGCGGAACATGTCAACAGGACTGCGATATATTAGGACGTAGGGATAATAAACAATTTTGCGCCAATTCTAGTATTTTAACAATAGTTTATGTATATAGTTGCAGTTTATTGAACTCCAAATTTCATAAAATCCAGTTCAGTAAATTCTTGAAATGCCTTGAAATTTCGTATAAAATGACGTAAGCCACGTTTAAGCTACGCTCAGGTCTTCCTTCATCTTACAGATAATATTCGTTCCGGAGCTTTTAGATGCATTACGTATGCACATTAGTTATTCCCCACTATATGTTTATGTTCTCAGGTGGTCGCAAGCCGAGCTAAAATACTTTAAGGCTTAATGAGAAACTGATGCCATGGGTACACCATTCATTATGAATATTTAGCCGTTAATTATATTTAAAACTGGGTGGATAGTAATAATGTTTGGCTATTTTTGGAACAATATTGTCCGCAATGAAGATCGTTTTTAACAGAGCTTTATTATAATTGGAAGAATGGAACGAAAAAATCTCAGATATGATTTTTTTTAAAGAATTACACAAAGATTTGCTTCGTCTTATTTTCGACAATACAGGCTTTAAATAGGATATTTTATCTTCAATGACAATGTAGTTAGCATGTCTTGACTAGCCTTTCGTGATAATCGACTAACGGCCATTTTCAATATTCGATCCATACATGGATTTTGAGATTCAAGATTCGTGTTTGACATATTTTGCATGGAGCTTATGTCAAAAACGAATCTAAAATCTACAGATCTATCTATAGATCGAATATTGAATTCCGTAGTAAGTCAACGCCACTTTGATGCGTGACCGCTTGCGGCTTATACATCACAGCGTTAGCGCGCTACGGAGAGCGTGTAAAGCTGTTTGGCCTGGTTGTTATCTCAGGACAAGACTCGTTAAACCATTTCGGAGGCCTTCGGGTGATCAGAAAACTCCGACACCAGAGTTGGCTACACCCTCACACGAAAAACAAAAAAAAGGAAAACCCACAGGGATGGCGCTAATCCATGGTTACGACCAGTGTCAATATATTCAATGGTGCTGATGCCCCATAAAGACTGTCAAAGATCTTCACTACAACTGAGTCCTTTAGTGTGTTTTCCGAGGTACAGGGCAAGCGAGTATATTAATCAATTAAATACGCACACAGCTTCGTCAAGTCAACGGTGCACGCCTTGAGTTTGAGCCTGATACTCTTTGCATAGCAGTCTGTTGGATAAATATTATATCTAAATGAAAATTAAAGCATTTATTTTTATAACTACCTGACCGGGTGAACTTCGTACCGCCTAATAGTCGATTCTTAATTTTTTTTTTAATAAGAACCGTCTGCGTACTTCAAGGAATATTATTATATAAAAAAAGGATTACCGAAATCGGTTCAGCTGCTCTCGAGATTTGCGCTTAGCAACACATTCAGCGATTCATTTTTTATATTAAAGATAAACACACAGCAGTATAAAAGTTTACAATTTGTGACACAGTTCTTAGCCAATAGATAATTATATTATAAAAATAAGATTACCATTCAGGCTTATATTGGTTGATGCAAAAGCCTCAATCCAACCCTGATATCTAACTGCCTAATTCAACTTATGCACATTCGTGTCTATTCAGATCCTGCAGAGCATTTTTTATATAAGATCTTTATTAACCTGAAGACATGTGTACAAACAAAGACAGTAAAAGAAACATACGTCTAAGAAATGGCTAGTTTTATGTATTCGACCTCAGAACCTAACTTAACACCGTGGTTACACCCGCGATATCTAGGCTTACTGATTCACACCCGTAGGTCACAGCAGGACATTTTATAGTCTACTTCGATAAATTGACTATCCAAAACAAAACTAAACATTCAAATCGAACCGATAGTTACTGAAATTAGCGAGTTTAAAAAAGTACACAAACTCTTTAGCTTTATAATATTAATAAACATAATAAAAAACAGCCCTATGCAACTCAAAATCGTATAAAATTGTCTCAAATTTAGAATCATATCTATCTGTAATTTATGCTTTGTCTCCGTAAAAAATAAATTTTCTCTTCGCGTAAAATACGAAGCGTGCGTACCAAAATTGAATACTCGCCTGAATTGTTTCTCATTATGATTTTCATCAATTATGGACCGTGTACAAATTAAAGACAAATCAGAGTCCGACTTGTGGTATAAGGTTCCGTAGGTAGATGCTTTATTTGGGAACTATATAGAGGATGCACCCGGCTACGCCCGCACATTTTTTTATTAAACTGTTTGCAACGCTGCGTTGTCTGTCAGTCAGTTGGGCAACAATTTTATGTTTACAGATGATATTGATATAATAGTTTAAAATCATTTCGCTTCAAACCTTTTTATGTTTTTTTTAATACGTGATCATGTAAGCTTTTACATTGTTACCCAAGACCTTAGTGGGTATTATGTGTGTACTCGCAGTGGTAAGTAAATCCCTTTTATATTCCACATAAGCGGCGGTCAACCCATTTTCCTGCACCGGATACATTTGTTAGCTCCTCCACATTACTGAGAGAATTCTAACCAATAATGCCATTGCCACTCACGTAATTTTGCCAACACAACGGAGATAGCGCTAAGTCAACGAGGAAGATGTTGTTATTATTTTTTTAATAATGGTTTTTTAACTCTTGTAAATACAGAGCAATAAATACTAAGATCATTCTGAAGAATATCCGCTGGAAACACTTTTGGATAATATAAAAAATTACGAATAATTCCCCACTTCCCATGAACCCTAAAAAGGTACTTCAAAAGGGATGTCAAAAGTGGGTTAACAAAATATAACGGGTGTATATCATCGTTATCCTGAACCAATTTTCTGGTAAAACGTGCCACGGATTAAATCAAACTCTACAAAAGTTACTTAACAAATTTCCTTTTTATCAATCCCTTGAAATTGGTCAGTACTGTATGAATTATTCCTGTTACAAATTGGGAAGCGTAATATTCTATTCAGTCCGGTTTTGCCTAATTTTTTACAAATTTGCTTTTGCCAACGTGATATGGATGACAGAGGCATGTTAATCCTGATTGTTATTTATTTAGATTAAATTTGTAATCGCTTACAAAAGGCACATTTTTCAATAATTTTTATTTCTGGCTGACAAATTGATTTCATTGTTGTTTTTCACTTGACTTTGTTGCGTGCTACCTGATAAAAAGTTAGTGAATTCCAATAGTTATAGTCACCGGACCAACTGCTAACCTACTTACAAAAAAAAAATATTTGAAAATCTAAACTTACTTTGATGTATTTTCTTTAAATAGCATGGCGTCTGAGTATTACCACGCAAATATATTCAAATTAAATTATATTTCCATTAAATATTTGCGAAAGGCGTACTCTTAAATTATATTACAATAAATAAAAGGTATCTAGGTAAGGGCCCGATTTCTAGCAGTTCATGTCTCTAGGCTGGCATGATGATATAAAACTTAAAGCCCTCTATTATTCTCTAATAAACACATATAGATCAAATTCAAACTTATTGTTTAGTTTATTCAAGTCGTGAATTAACGCTTATGAACATCAAAACTAATTTTAATTCCAATAATTTAATAACGCTTTCCACCGAACATATTCTTGACTCCAGGCGGCTACAAACGATTTGTTAAAATATTTTTAGAGAACTGAACTGAAATTAGGCAATCATTCGCAAATATAAAAGCATACTCATGTTCTTGTTCTAAGTCTATTTTATCTTTTATCAATATCAATATGATGGGAAAATGTTCGATTGCCAATCGAGATTGATCCCATTACCCAGAGCCAATTGTAAATGGAAGGCGATCACTTTAACTACAATCCCAATGGTGCCATCGGAAATTTTATTTCATGGTTCTATTATCTCAATACGGATCCCTTATAAATAAGATCACTTGCTCGTCCATTTCTCAGGCGTTTTCCTTAGAGATTGTTTGACATAGAAAGCCACAATATTGACCCACTTAAATTTTCGTCCCACGACATACAAAAAATATTTCATTTTTTATTTAGAACTAGTAGTAGTACTATTTCACATCATATTGAAACACATTTGTTTTATATAGAGCTATAGTATTACTTAGCAATTGTTACCTACGGCTGCGTGGTGTGATGACGAATGGAGCTGGCGAGACGCCAAGTTAATCCGTTCTCGTTAGCTCCTCGCGTTTGTGATACAAGGAATTGAAACAGAGTCCATGTTCTGCCCGTTAATTGAAATGTTTCAATGTATGCCGATATTTCGATGGAATGAATAGTGTGTATTTTTTCTAGATTCTTGTGATGTTTCCAATCGCTAATAATAATGGTAAGTAACTAAAGGGCTAGACCGTTAGTTTAGTCGTAGTCAAGTTTTTTATTTCTTGGATATTTATTTTTCTTCACTTATAATTTGGTATTTAAAAATACCCATAACCCGTAATACGAGTATATGGCAAAACAACATTTGCCGGGTCAGCTAGTGTAAGTTAATGTATTTTTATCATTAATATTTTATCATATTTGGTCAGTCCTCGTTGGTCTCACGGCATAAATGAGCGCGTGGGAGATCTCGGGTTCGATTCCCGGGTCGGGCAAAGTGTTATTGGGTTTTTCCGTCAGTAAAATTCTCAGTAGCAGCACAGAGTCTGGTAATGTGCGCGGTACGGCAATAGGCTCGCCCCCTATTACGTGGGACCTAAAAATTCATGGCGAAATGTGGGTGTAATATTACACTTCTACCTACCCTTTCGGGGATACAGGCGTGAGTCTATAAATATAAATAAAATTTGGTCAGACCAGTGCACGGAACTCGGGCTCCAAGGTGAAAGTTGTGCTTCGATGTATTAAAGTAGTGCTTGGATGGCAATGATGTGTTATTTTTTGTCATAGTATCGGTTCAGCTCGGTTCACAGCGTGGCAAAATATAATACCTATAGGTATTTATATTTATTAACAAGTACAATTTAACTGCCACTAACATAGCAAGAAGCTAAACTATATTTCATTGTAGATGTTTGAAATGATCAACAATTTTACAAAATATAAAATATATGAGTGTTCTAGAAAATATAGTTCGTTTGAAAATAGATTAAGTTGTCTGACATGATGGGTGTGAGACATTCAAAACTTTGTATTTTTGCATATTTGAGCTCAGAATTAGAAGCCAAGTATCACCTATACATCTAAGCCTATGAATTTCTAAAATTTTAATCATTTTCTCCTACAAAACTTTCCACCTTAGTGGGCACTAAATGGTAATAAGTCTACCCACTACACTTTACTACATGTGGGTGTAATACACCTCGGCATAGAGTTTCTAGTTCGAACTAGAGGCGTAATGTAATGTAAACTTCACTCCTGCACAGTTGGCACTGACGAACGGGGACGGTTTTGAAGTAAGAAAATATTTTTATAAAGTATCGAAATTTTGTTTCAGGTTTAGTTTGTGACTGACTTTACTGTATAATAGAAAATTATAAAGTGAAACAATTACAAAAGCTGATTGCTTTTTTTAATTGATTGATTGATCGTTTGTTTATCATGTTCAAGGTTGAAATTTAAATACAGATTACGTTTTTTACATACATACATACATGCATAGTCTCACGCCTATAACCCCGAAGAGGTAGGCAGAGGTGTATTTCTACACCCACTTTTCGCCAGATATACTTTAGTCCCACGTAATAAGGGGCGAGCCTATTGCCGTACCGGGCACATTTCCAGACTCCGTGCTGCTACTGAGAATTTCGTGACAGAAAAACCCAATAACACTGCCCGACCCAGGAATCGAACCCGGGACCTCCCGATCCCACGCGCACATTTATGCCGCGAGACCAACGAGGCAGTCGTATAGGGTTTCATGTCGAGTTTTCCGTCTCTACGCAAAGATGTTATTTGCATCGTGTTATCCCTTAGTCGCCTCTTACGACACCCATGGGAAGATAGGGGGTGGTGACGCTTGTATTCTATGCCGTCAACCACACGGCCGTTACGTTTACGTTTTTTATCTCGATATATTGGTTTGCCTGAGATAACATCTAAACCTGATGATCTAGAATCTACATTATATATAATAATCCGACGTTTCGTTTACTTTATATTAGCCGTGGTCACATGATATTCAATAATATTTATATAACAGGTCCCTATACCAACCCGTTTGGCCAGCGTGGTATAGTAGGCCAATTCCTCCTTTCAAAGGAGAGGCCTAGTCCAGCAGTGAACTGTTAAAGGCTGATGATGATGAAGTTCACAGTTTCCTAATGTCTCACGGTTTCTGAAGACATCAGGACACTACTCACCTCGATTAAAACTTGTGCCCACTGTGCTTAACTGAATATATTACAGGGATATGATAAATTGTAACGATCACACATTTACCGAAACTATCTTCTCGTTATCACTAATTGTGATAGTGTAAACATGACGAAACCTCGCGGAAATGCAGCAAGAGTGTCTCCTTTCTTAACCAAGCGTTACATAAACAAATATGCAAAATTACTTTTGTTAGCGCAGTACCAAAAGTTTGCAAGTATTTATAGTTTTCTTATTATGAAGCAACCATAATTATGATAGCATCCAGTGTTTTGGCTTACATAATGCTGAGGTAAGATGGGTACCAGAGACCACACGCGCTGATGATATAATAATAATATTTATTGTTATTATTATTATTTATTGTCTTTGCAATTATGGACGAAGTTGTCATGACAAACAACTACCGGAAATATATTCTGAGGGATGGGACAATTGACATATGTCGGGCATGTCACCAACCCGGGGAATCTCTCAGGCATATAGTGTCCGGTTGTTCGAGTCTTGCCAACGGTCAGTATTTGCACAGACACAACCAAGTGGCCAGGATAATCCATCAGCAACTAGCCCTTAAATACAATCTCGTTGGTTCAGAGGTACCGTACTACAGATATGTGCCAGACCCAGTTCTCGAGAATGGTCGTGCATTGTTGTACTGGGATCGGTCTATCATTACAGACAGGACTATTGTAGCCAATAAGCCTGATATTGTAGTGATAGACCGAGCAGAGCGACTCGCAATGATAATCGATATCACCATACCGCATGACGGCAATCTCGTGAAGGCAGAAAAAGAGAAGGAGATTAAATATTTGGACCTAGCTCACGAGATTGTTGACATGTGGGATGTGGATTCGGCGATCATTGTGCCGATAGTCGTGTCGGTAAATGGGCTAATCGCCAAGAGCCTCGATCAACACCTAAAGAGGCTCGCACTAGGCAGCTGGATCAAGTCTTTGATTCAGAAGGCAGTTCTTCTCGACACGGCACGCATCGTGAGGAAGTTCCTGTCTCTGAGGCCCTAACCACCGGTGGCTTGGTCCCTGTACCCGACACCGGTGGGTCTCCGTGGTCCCTTTTATATTTTTAAACGATTTTTTATTTTTTAAATGTAGTTTATTAATATAAAATGAACTATGAGAAATAAGATAAATAAAGAGAATAATAATATAATAATAACTGGCAACACCTTGGAATCAACATGAATTCATATTTTCTTGCAAATTTACATTTTATTTTGTATAACAGTTTTGCGGTAAAATTTATATAGTAAAACAACTAAAAGAAGATACAATATCCGATAAATATACAGACATAATTTATAAAAACCATAAAATCAGAAGAAATAGTATTTAGAAAAACATAGCGAAGATGACACCTTGTGTCAAATGGAAAATTGTAAACAATAATAAATAATGTTAATATCAAGAAATATATATGTTGACGAGAGCCAGAGCAGCAGTAGCACGACTTAGACCCCCGGACTCGTCGCTCAGCTCCGCCTCACAGCCGCCGGCACCAGCGCCAGCATGGCCGAGTGTTGAGGCGTCGAGCTCGTCGAGCGACGAGTCTTTTTCCCCGCCGTCGTCGCCACCACCAGCACGTCGCCGGGGAAGAGGCCGGCCACCCTTACGCTTGGGACCCCGAGACCCACCGGTTTCGAACAGGGCCCCCGCTACCGGTGGTAATGTGCACCGCATGAGATGGACACAATCCATTAACGAAAATGTCATGCGGGCATATTTTGTGGCTACAGAGGGAGGTACCAACCTTACGGCGTACCGTGATCGCATGCTGTCTCTGTTTCAGGGCTTGGAACCGGCTGTCAACGTTTCGGCACAGCGACTGTCGGATAAAGTGCGAGCCATCCAGCGCTGCCGCCTGCTTGATGACGACGCACTTGAGAGGCTACGCTCAGACTTGCCAGTTATCCCTGCCAACCAACCTCCTACACGCAATGTAGCTTCAGTGCCAAACATATTGCACAGACAACAAGAAGGAGGTGAAGAGGTGGTAGACAGGGATACACAAGTAAGTACCCAGTGCATTGATAAGATAAGGAGTGCTTTGGAGTGTGCCATTGGGGAATATCGGTACGTTGCATTGCAAGACAGACCTCGGCTGCCGCGTTTGCCCACGCATAAAAAGAATATGGCGCTTATGTGTGCCCTGGATTCACTATTGTCTATTTACTTAGACAATAGTGAAAATCTTAGTGATACGCACTCAATTCTGTACTGTGCGGCTGTAGCGGCAGGTAGCCCGATACTCCCAAAATCGCGCATTCCAAAGAGATGAGACGTTGGTTTATAGAAATTGGGAGCGACCTGACCCACGTGTGGATGACGGAAGTCGGCCAGATGATGCGAATACGATTGAATTTTGGCGCACCATATGGTCGACTCCCATCAGCCATACGGAAGATGACTGGATTAGAGATGTTAAACGATCATGTGAGGCAATACCTCACATGGAGCCCGTAGCCATTGACACCACAGATGTATATTGTGCAGTCCGTCAGTTAGCCAACTGGAAATCGGCAGGACAGGACGGGCTGCACAATTTCTGGTTAAAATGGCTACGCAGTCCACATGCTCGTTTGGCTTCTCAATTTCAGTCATCTCTGGATTCAGGGTCGCTGCCTATTTTTATGACAACTGGCGTAACTCATCTGCTCTTTAAGGCTGGTAGTACCACGGAGCCTACGAACTATAGGCCTATAACTTGCCTGCCTACAATGTATAAAGTTTTTACATCCATTTTGAGAACGAAATTAGAAGCACATATAGAATTTAGAAATAACATCTTATCTGTATCTCAAAATGGATGTAGAAGCGGGGCCCGTGGTACTTAAGAGCTACTCCTTATTGACATGACTATAAGCCAACAGGTTCGCCGTAGTCGAAAGAATCTGGTGACATGCTGGATAGACTATAAGAAGGCCTATGACTCTGTGCCACATACGTGGCTCTTGAGGGTGCTGGAGTTGTACAAAGTTGATGCAACTCTATGCGCCCTCTTGAAGGCATGTATGGGCAGTGGAGTACGTTGCTTCGCTATCCAGGGTGTCGACAGCCTTGCGGGTATGGCGTACCTATAAGGATCAAGTGGGGTATTTTCCAAGGCGACAGTTTGAGTTCACTATGTTTTTGCCTAGCACTGAACCCACTGAGCACTTTGCTCGAAAGTTCAGGGCTAGGCTATAGATTGCAGAATAGAGGTCAAGTTATTTCCCACCTCCTTTCCATGGATGACCTCAAAATATTTGCCTCCACTGACCCCCAATTAACTGAGTTACTAAAGATAACTGAAAGCTTTAGTAATTCAATTAAGATGGGGTTCGGTGTGGATAAATGTGCGGTCATGCATGTAAGGCGAGGCAGGAGTGTGGAATCTGATGGTATAGAACTTTCAGATTTCACACAACTTAGATCACTCTCTGCAACCGAAACCTATAAATATCTGGGTATGTCGCAGGCATTATGCATTGATGAGGCTGGCATGAAACAGTCGTTGCAGGCGCGTTTCTTTGGCCGCCTGAAGAAAGTTTTAAAAAGCTTTCTTTCGGGCGGAAATAAGGTGCGTGCCTGTAACGGTTGGGCCATGCCGGTCTTAATGTACTCCTTCGGCCATACGGAAGATGACTGGATTAGAGATGTTAAACGATCATGTGAGGCAATACCTCACATGGAGCCCGTAGCCATTGACACCACAGATGTATATTGTGCAGTCCGTCAGTTAGCCAACTGGAAATCGGCAGGACAGGACGGGCTGCACAATTTCTGGTTAAAATGGCTACGCAGTCCACATGCTCGTTTGGCTTCTCAATTTCAGTCATCTCTGGATTCAGGGTCGCTGCCTATTTTTATGACAACTGGCGTAACTCATCTGCTCTTTAAGGCTGGTAGTACCACGGAGCCTACGAACTATAGGCCTATAACTTGCCTGCCTACAATGTATAAAGTTTTTACATCCATTTTGAGAACGAAATTAGACAACAAATATACAAATATCTGGGTATGTCGCAGGCATTATGCATTGATGAGGCTGGCATGAAACAGTCGTTGCAGGCGCGTTTCTTTGGCCGCCTGAAGAAAGTTTTAAAAAGCTTTCTTTCGGGCGGAAATAAGGTGCGTGCCTGTAACGGTTGGGCCATGCCGGTCTTAATGTACTCCTTCGGCATACTCAGATGGACTCAGACGGAATTGGACGCCTTGGATAGGAAAGTTCGTTGTCTACTCACCACATACCGGATGCATCACCCGCGTTCGTCAGTGATGAGATTGTACATCCCGCGGATGTGCGGGGGTCGGGGCTTCTTAAGTGCCAAGACCCTCCACAATCGCGAGGTGTGCAATCTCAGAGAATACTTTCTCCACACTGCCGCGGGTGTGCACCGAGATATGGTTGCTGTGGACAACGGACTTACCCCGCTGGGTCTGGCCAAAGAGAACTGGCGCAAACCTGCCGTACTTGGTGTAGAGGAGCGCAGGGAGGTATTTATTTATTTATTTATTTATTTATTTAATACAATTACTCTCACTACTTACAGTCACCCAACACGTAACGAGAGCTAAGGTAATATTATTTTAAAACAATATACGGTATGGAGGGGCAAAGAGCTGCATGGACGATTTTACCGGGCCTTGCATGGGCCCGATGTAGATTTTCCAGCTTCGGTGTCCTGGCTGCGTTTCGGCGATCTTTTCGCCGAAACAGAAGGTTTTGTATTTGCAATTATGGACGAAGTTATCATGACGAACAACTACCGGAAGTATATTCTGAGGGATGGGACGGTTGACATATGTCGGGCATGTCACCAGCCTAGTGAATCGCTCAGACATATAGTATCCGGTTGTTCTCGTCTTGCCAATGGCGAATATTTGCATAGACACAACCAAGTAGCCAGGATTGTCCATCAGCAACTTGCCTTAAAGTACCAACTTGTCGACTTCGAAGTACCGTACTACAGGTATGTGCCCGACCCAGTTCTTGAAAATGGTCGTGCTACTCTGTACTGGGATCGGTCTATCATTACTGACAGAACTATTGCGGCTAACAAGCCGGACATAGTGGTGATAGACCGATTAGAGCGCCTTGCAATGATCATCGACGTCACCATACCCCATGACGAGAATCTCGTGAAAGCTGAAAAAGATAAACAAATTAAGTATTTGGACCTGACTCGTGACCTGGCTCGTGAGTCAGGTCAACATCCCACATGTCGACAATCTCGTGAGATTGTCGACATGTGGGATGTTGACTCGGCGATCATTGTACCGATAGTCGTGACCGTAAATGGTCTTATTGCCAAAAGCCTCGACCACCACCTCAAGAGGCTCTCGTTAGACGGCTGGATCAAGTCCTCTATACAGAAGGCAGTATTGCTGGACACGACACGCATCGTTCGGAGGTTCCTCTCTCTGGAGCCCTAACCACCGGTAGCTTGGTCCCTGTGCCCGATGCCGGTGGGTCTCCGTGGTCCTATTTTATATACTTAATTTTTCTTTTTTTTGTTAAGTGATTTAATTATATAAAATAAGATTAATGAGAATGAAAATAAATAAAGAGGAATAATAATATAATATTCTACCACATACACACATCACCATCTAGTCCCAAGCTAAGCAGAGCTTGTGTTATGGGTACTAGATAATGGATAAATATACATTATATACTTTTTTTTTATAAATATAAAGGTACACATTTTCATAATGAGTCTTGAAACTTGTTATAATTATGACGGAAAAGAACACAACTTAGTCCAGCTGCCTAAGTGTTCTAAAGCATATATAACTTTATCCCAGAATACCTAAAATTACCACAAGAGCTTTCTAGCGTAATATCCAAAAGAATGACTTTCATGTCATACTGACGGAGAGAGCAAACTCACCACAAAATTCAAACCGTATAAATTTCAATCAAATAATGAGTTTAATATTGACGAAGTACTTAAAACAGTCTATTCAGGGTCGGTTTGCTCGTGAAATTAATTAAGTACTACTTATGTAATTCGAATTTATAATAGGAAGAAGTAATTTCACAAGTTTCTCGCCAATCAAGTGAAAATCTTCAACGAAACTCGTTCATTGAAGTTAAAATAAATTCGATACAATTTATTTTCGACGTACTTCTTACGTGGGCATTAATAACACCAGTACTTCATCTATAAACAATATTAATATATATTTTTTAAAATAAAAAATAAATAAAATAAAAACATTTATATAAAATAAATATATTAAAAACAACGAACATCCGTTTGTCGATTAAATAAATAAAAGTTCGGATACTTCCCAATAAAGATAAGATATTACAAACGGCAGAAACATGGCAAAAATAACTCAGATATTTTTTTTATTTTCTATCTAACAGAGGCACATCAAAGCGATTCTGAAGAAATAACAATGTTACTTTTGTATAACGCACCCGGTTTATGCAAATGTTTGCAGAATCTGCACGATAAACTGTCGGTCCCAGCTGCCATAAAGATCTTTGAGGTCCGTTATGGAGAGTCGGTACCCTTAAATATACAAGCACTAGTCTAAACAAAAGATTACTTACGGATGGCGTAGGTCAGACGGCAGTCTGACCTACGCCATCTACGGCAGTCAAAGAGCAAAAGTAAACGGCCATTGTAGTCATCATCATCAGCCTTTAACAGGCCACTGCTGGACTAGGCCTCTCCTTTGAAAGAAGGAATTGGCCTACTATACCACGCTGGCCAAACGGGTTGGTATAGGGTTTGTATCAAGTTTTCCTTCTCTTACATTGCTGTTCTCTGCATAATATGCTCCCTCTGTCGACTATTACGACACCATGGGAGGATATGGGGTGGTGACAATCCGTATTCTTAATCTGTCTCCACATGGACTATTGAGCACGCCATTGTAGTGTTCATATAAAATTATTGTATTAATAATTTAACGTTTTGAAAAACGGAAAAGTCCAAAGCACCCGGAACCGGCGAGCAGGTATGAAAAAAGTAATGAGTATAAGGAAGCGCGGGTGGTTTGTAAGGTTAGAAGTAAGTGGCGCGTTCCGTTGACTCTGCCTATCCCGACGGGGATAACGCGTGAATATATGTATGTATGTATGTATATTACTATGACGTACAAGATGCGAACGCGCAGACCTGCAGTCCGAGAGCCATTCAAAGCTGGCCGCCCACGGTCCGTGTTATAACGGTCAAGTATGAGCATCGTCTCGGCCTGTGGTAATGCGAACATGCTCGCACCGGTGCGCGTCGTCTTAAGTCACCGTCAACAATGTACTGCAATTGGTGGCTGTCCTGAAGTCTGCGCGTGGTATTCAGATCGGTTTACTAATGTTTGCCATAATTTAAAATGCCATAATTTCATATGCCATACTGGTATTTGCCATAATTTCATTAGAAATAACGCTTCAGTTGTCATAATCGTGAAATGACATAAAATGATTTTCACTAATTCCATTGGTCATAATCGATCAAGTGTCATAATAATTTAAATCCATAAATGTATTTGCTATAATTTTCGTTTTCAATAATCTAAAACAACTTCAGTTTATCAAACTAGTGTGAAGAATGTGGACTAAGTTGACGGAGCCCTGCTTTGCAGGGCTCCTATTTTTTGATTAAGGGTCAAAAGAGAACCCTAACCTAACCTAACCTAACCTATCCGAGTCGGATTGCACTGAGTCGGGGTGTTAACAATAATTAATTCAACTTCAGTTTATTGAACTAGTGTGGAAAATGTGGACTAAGTTGACGGAGCCCTGCTTCGCAGGGCTCCTATTTTTGGGTCAAGGGTCAAAAGAGAACCCTAACCTAACCTAACCTATCCGAGTCGGATTGCACTGAATCGGGGTGTTAACGATAATTAATTTCGACCTAACAATATTATGTATAATTTTCATTATTATATCAAATTTTGATTATGTCAAGAGTCGATTATGAGATGTGTTACTTATGGAAACTAATTATTATGATATATGTTGTTATAGAAAGTCATTTTATGGCAAATAAAAGTTATCACTGTTGAGTTGTTAAGGCAAACGTTATTAGTATTAATGATAATAGTGCAAATAAATATTATGATCGGGGATGATTATGGCAAACAATACTAGTGCAAATGAATTTATGGAAAACGAGAGAATACCATTCAGATCTTGAGTCTCAAAAGCTCTCGCAGTCAGTCCTGCGACCTTAGATACTTCATATTGTCTGCGTAACATGCTTTACCCTTCAATAGCTAACTCTATGCACGTGTAAATATAAAATAAATTGAATACAGTTTGACTTTGTCTTCTGTATCATTGCCATTATCTTTTTTTCTCGACACGTGTACTTTGATGGGTATTTCCTCGAACATTCAAGCGTGAAACTTCCTTGTTGGATCAGTGTTGCTATAGATTTGTTTTCATACATTTTGGTAAAAAGATAACACGTACTGAACTATGCACCAAAATTAACCAGAAATATGTCCATCATCAACCTTGTTTATAATCGATAAAAATTATGAGAAGGGTTAGTCCACAGTCCACCACGCTGGCCAAGTATGGGTTGGTCAATTTCACATGTCTTTCTAGAACATTATGAGCAACTCTCAGACATACAGATTTCCTCATGATGTTTTCCTTCACTACTAAGCAAGCGATAATTAACGATTCAAGACGCACATAACTTCAAAAAGTCATTGGTGCAGCCGTGAATTCGAACCCGAGATCCTCTACGTAATCAAATCAAATCAAATCATTTATTGCATTTCATGTGTACATAGTTGTTACATTTTGAATATATTATCTTTATACATGAAACCCTGTCAGGGCACAGCAATTTTAAAACATGCATGAATTTATTACAATTAATTTAAATATTTACTATATTGCTTTTATGTTTTAATTGCCTTACCAGCATTATGCTACAATTGAATTTTCTATTAGTAAATATAGGTACATTTCATTTCATTACACAAATAATATTAGCAATTAACAAATTAAATAAGTATACAAGAATTAATTAATCAAATGTCAATAATACAATTAAATGCGGAGCAGTCTGTCAGTCTCTCCAGTAGGCTATCGCAGCCTGTAATGCGTTAAATCCCTATTCATACACTTAAATTCAGCTTAAATACTTATTTTAGGATCAGAGCTCAGTCGAGCTGATATTCTGTAAGCAGCAAGTTATTTTTTTAAGACGGAACCTTCGTCAATTCTTAATATATTTCTGCAGAGAAATCGATTATGTATTCTGGCCACAGTCTGTTTTACCTTTTTGTACTTTGTGAAGACAATTATGTTTTCGCAAATAACTGGGTTTATTTACTTTGAAATACGCAGATGATAATAATTCTCATTGTTAATGGATGTTGGTTTATATTATAAATCTTGTTTAAACTTATATTTACCTAGAGCTTTTACTCTATCGTAAACTGGGATTAAATTAGCAACAGTAGATAGTTTTCTTTGTTCCTATCAAAGTGTTATTGGTAGCAATTTTCAAAATTATCCTCAACAGTTTTACCTCAGAGAAAATCGGTGAATTTTAGTCCGTTTACGCAGAAACTTGAAACAAATATTTTGCAAACCACCAGATTTGTTCTGCAAGAGGATTGAACTTTTAATACCGGCTGCATAGTGGTACCTGGACCAATGAAACCGCAGCACCATACAGATGATATTCCTTGAAATGTTACAATATTTAATACCCTTACAGCATTCTGGGAATGATGATTGCTCCTGAAGCTTGTCTCCAATTTCCTCGATAAAGTAAGCATCTTATATAAAATCACTCGTTCTGAGTGACATGTCATCGCAAAGTCTAAAGTTCTAAAGTATTGATACTAGAAATATACTTGGGCAGTGGTTTTATTTAATATCCTTAGGATTAATTTACGAAGGATGATTTTATATTTTATACCTAGGGGTTACATAGGTGATGAAGGTATAGGCCACTAAATTAAATTTAGGGTAGACAAAGCTATAGGCAACACCTAGTTTCATATAACTAGAAAAAACCTCATGGTTAACGGCATTTTCTTGAGCTGAGGTAACGTGGAACACAGATGAGTAACTGTGGCACATGGAAATGTAAACTTAGAATTGCTTTTGACTTATTAATTGGCTTTCCATAATCAACCTCAAAACTTTGCCACGTGCTTCGTAAATTCAACTATTATTATCCTATCTCGTACTGATACTTCGCTTCCCGTAGGTAATCCCTGTTTTATATGGACCAGATTCGTAACAAATATTTGTGAACCACATAAACCTCCGTCATGTCTGAGGATCGAACACGCAACTCTCGACTAGCAGTAATCACCTTAACTATGAGATTGATTATTCATACAGTCAGTTTCAATATTGTTTTCTATTATTATTTCTCTAGTATGCAGTGATATCACAGTGGAGATACCAGTAGAGATATTTAAGGCATAAATACCTCGTTATTTGTCAACGTTTCGCGAGTAAGTTGTATACTGTATACTATTCGCGAAACTTTAAAATCGTTTGTCGTTGTAGGGAGTCAGTACCTTCTAATTGGATTGACACTGGTCTAAGCCATGGAATATAGCTGTCCCTTCGGGTTGCGGAGGTCAGACGGGCGGTCGCTCTGTGGAAAAGCTAAAATTCAGCCAAATCTGGTTTGACTAGTAAGCGGACAGGTTGAAACTGGGACAACTCTAGGAGGATGATGAGGCATTAATATATTATACATATATTTTTGGATGTTAGACATGTATGCATCATCTGTATCTTGGATCAAATCATCCATATCTTTAACAAATTTTTGTATTATGCTTCGCTAGAGAACTGTGGAATATAATATCCATTTCCGCCGATATGTGGCTTAGAATGCCGAATGCATGGTTTAAGGGCACTTTTAGTAGATTTGGTAAATAAAACAAACAAACTTGTTTCACACTCTGCATATAATAGATAGGTAGCTGTTGTGTTTATTTACAATGTGTTACAAGTACAAGGCTTTACCATAAACGATACCATAATAAACTCGTGGTTAGAAAATCTATAGTACGTAGATCACTATTATCTTACCAATAATTACAACTATAATTCATCATGAAACTTCAATCCACTTCGCAGTCTTAAAAATTAAAACACATAAGAAAGCTTAACAAACGAACTTCTGAACGAAGAAGTGTATAAATCTAAAAAAGGATTTATTTCTAGTTCTTGTTGAGTACAATATAGGTATTGAAAGAAGTGGAGTACAAGCGAATGGAAATACTGAAATTAATCATAAAGTCCAACTGTCGGCACTGCGTTATAAAATCTAACTTTTGTCCAACTCCCGCTCGCATGGATACGGATAAAAAAGAACAGTACTTTTTCATCCGAAAGCACCACCGTGACTTTTAAAAAGCAAACTATCTCCTAGTTAAATGCATTCGTATCAGTTCTCGAGAATAATACCAAAAAGAAAATATTCTGAAAATGAGTCCGACAAATACCTAACAGTACATCGAGCTGTCTCATTTTTAGGGTTCCGTACCTAAAAGGTAAAAACCGGGACCCTATTACTAAGCCTCCGCTGTCTGTCTGTCTGTCTGTCACCAGGCTGTATCTCATAAACCGTGATAGCTAGAAAGCTGAAATTTTCACAAATTATGTATTTCCGTTGCCGCTATAACAAAAAATACTAAACATAAAAAAAATGAAAATATTAAGGGACCCCCCTTAATAAACGTGTTTGTTTCCGTATGTTTTGCTCAATTTTACTAACGGTAACAGGTAGACGCTTAAAATTTTTACAGAATATGTAGTTGTATATTACCTTTCAAAATAAATAATTAAATAAAAATAAAGTAAATGATAAAGGGGGGCTCCTATACAGCAAACGTAATTTTTAAGCAATTTTTTCTCGGTCTTAATAAACAGATAGTAACTTAAAATATATAAGTATACGTACAAAAAACGTGATTTTCTTTCATAGATGATGGTACGGAACCGTGCGGGAGTCCGACTCGCACTTGGCCAATTTTATTTTAATCCTGAGGGCCTAGCGAAATGGCTTTCGCTTTTGATTTTTACTTTCTCTAGCGCTTGGTTGCCATGGTAACATAAGGAATTCCTTCTTCGTTGACCACGTTATATATCAGTTGATGATTGAGATGTGTCATTTCCATGCATTATTGCATTTAGCGATTAGCGATATCGCTACTCGAATGCAATTTGGCTACAGGTCCTGGAACGTCTTCTTTACCAAAAGACTTTTAGATATTACCTAAAGAAAAATCAAAATAACATTTTAGACAATAGCTTTGAACCAGTACCCTTAAACTATACGATGTAAAATAAAAATAATATATTTTTCCTAGCTGACCTCTTTATTTATAAAATGGAAACATTATAACCGTCACAATATTGTACCATATTTTCCTGTAACTGAATAAAGATTTAGTTGTCATGGTTATACATAGAGAAAACTTACTCCGTCGTCTACATTATAACAAAGAAAACCACACTTCCTGAGCCAAACTTTATGAGAATAGACATCGTTTACTGTTTCTCTATAACATATACGACAAACTTATGAATGTAGGTACGAAAAGTTATTGTGTTACATCTTTATTGAACATTCACATTATGGTAATGACCCTTAAAGAAACTATTATAATATAATAATGAACTTTTGAGAACGGAATCATTCAAAATACGAATATGACTTAAATATTTTTGTCGAAGAATATGCAGAGTTCATATTTCCACTTATTACAACCCTGGTATAGTCGTTCATTCATTAATTCCCCTCTTATCCTTGATGTGCAAAAGCTGACTTATTTTACGTTATTTTTTCTAAAATCTTTAATCTTATCATGTATGCCATTTGCTGATTTATCTCTTTCAACTATCCCAAAAACACTTGCCTTAATCATTATTTGTCAACTTCTTGTATCTATTCTTCACACGCCTGCTGAGAAAATATCTTCCATATCCTTGGTTTCCAAATACATTTCACATTAACACACAAATACTCACTGCCTTCATCAATGACCATACTCACACATACATATGACAACTTAAACATCACACTGCAACCTTTTCATTATATTTAAATACAATTTCATTTAAATGTACAAACGAGACACAATCATCTGATTTTTATACAGCTTATTATTATTATTTACAAACAAACAATAACTTAATTAAAAAGTGTACTTTATTTACACCATAACTCTTTGGATCCGATTTACCTAAAACTATATTTCTTATAAATAACTTAAGTGCTAGTTCATAATAAAAGCTATGATGAAAATGTTATAAAATATTTACCCAATAATAATTAAGAAGTTGCTTAAGAACAATGTAAAAAATTATGTTTACTTAATATGAGCCTTAATTTCAAAATTATTATTGTTGTTACGATGTTGAAGAATTAAGTCATTATTTACGGATCATAAGTAGTCATAATACAATTCAATTAATTTAACAACTATCGAACAACAAATAAATCACGTTTAATCATCGGACACAATGAATACCCAGACTCGGAACAATAACTTATGGATCATGCAAAGTGTTGTCTCGTATAGAGAACGAACCCACAACACAGGCGGCGAAGCGACCGCAAAACCACTACTTCATACGTGCAGTGATAGTGACATTAATTTTATTATTGTCTACAATTATGTCTCAATGGTTTATAATACTCCTTCAAATGTTGTGGATTCACGAGAAAATACTTTTCAAAACCTTAAATAGTTGTTTCGGGCCTGTGTGTCAATTGGTTAATTCCCTAAGATACGCGTTAAATTACTGCCGTTATGTGTTTACAAAAACTAATCTTAGCAACGCTATATTGATTAAGGTTAACTTTACCTATGTAGAGAAACATTAAAGTGACAAGACAGATTTTTTGTAGTACCGCTGTAAAATGACCTATTAATATGATAAAATATTTTAACTAATCGAGGTTTAAAAATAATCTTAGAATGACATTATCCTAAATTTTGTTCAACAAGGTCACGCAAACATCAAAACATGCCTCACATTTCAAAATATAAAATCTGCAAGCAATAGTGAAATAAATGTAGAATATAACTAGTAAATGCATAAAATCACAGAGCTATTTACAATTCAGTTCATAAGCTACAACATGACTAAGACAGCAAAAAAAAGAAAAAAAAGAAGAAAGTCGTTGCGAGCACCCGCTGGCTTGATGAAGTCTTGCGTTGGTGGCGAGTAAGATGCCTCGTATATTAAACGGTTCGGGCAAGGAAGCATTTTTATTTTTATTGCCCGTTCTTTCTCATGGTTCTACCTATTGCTTTGCGAACGTGGCAGTAAATATAAATGCAGAGTCTATAAGTAATTATTTTATAAATTTATTATTTTGACGTTCATAAGCGTCACATTGTGACCCAAATGAATAAAGGATTTTGAATTTGAAAATTTGAATTTCCGTTGGTATTTTGAGAAGCTTCCTTTTATATTCGATTTTAGTATCATCCATATTATCCGTTTCTTGGTCTTGCATTGCGTCGTCATAATGTTTCTCTTCGAAATCGTCTTCTTCGTAATCTATTTGTTTTCTGTATACACCTTGCTTTACTTTTGGTGGCTTTTCTAGTCTTGTAGCTGCTATATTTGTTTTGGTATCCATGATGCAATGTAGTCGTGAGAGTGATACTTTGACGCGTTTACTTCTTGTTTCGTTTCGCAGTTTGTGTAACCAGGATAAACTACAGTCACAGGTCAGCCTGTTACCTGTTAGAGACATAAATAAAGCAATTTTTATAACATATCAATGATGAAAATACAGCTAAACTATCGATACAGCTTCACTTTTTGGGATCTAAATATATATTGGTCATCTTCGTCATCAAGTTGTCAGCAAAGTATAAAAATGTACAGGTAATAAGTTAATATCAATATCTTTTATTTTTATATCGCTTGATCATCATGATGATTATTGATTACCTATGTTCATTTCATGTCCTAATGATTTTGCTGATATGGTATCCTATGTATCTGCCTTTTCTGTAGCATAAACAGAAAAATTTTTTTTTTTGATTATAACATACATATTCTTTAATTGTTTTCATAAAATTGCACAAATTTTTCTTTATTTCACACACTAGCATTTATTAACGGTCGCACGTGTAGATAACGTTCACCATGTAAAATAAATTTTAATTTTATGATTGTAAAATACGTATTTATATTCTAGAAATACTACTAAAATTTAGACTTACTATTGACTTTGGATTTACTCGTAATCCTTCCATTTCATCAATAAAACAATCCTATTTCATCAAAACTTAAACCGTAATAACAAAACTGCTAATAATACAAAATAATTTAGAACAAATTATAATACCGATAGTTTTATAATCCGACCCAGTAAACTACAAATACAGAAAGATAAAACAAATGTAGTGGATAACAGTAGCACTTTATTTCCCTCGATTCGCTCAGTTCAAGTGAAACTGTTGGTAGCTGTTTTCCTTTCACTGGTTAGTGTTTTAGCTCATCTCTCTTGGATACGTAGCTTTACACTGGACAAAGAGTAATAAATCATAGCCCAGTGCGATGCTCGTCCATTTTGCAGAAAATGTAACATCTAGCCTTCCGCAAAATATAGTCGCTATTAAATTGTCACAGAGCACTTAAAAACAGTATTTCAAGACCTGATTCATAGAGGTTCGGGATCCTAATGGTTTTGGTTTTGGCATTAAGTGAATTTTAGATTTAAGGCGTTATAATAATATTTTTATGTCTAACAAAGTAGCTATCGTGCCATTTTTATTAATATTCTATTGGCAAGATGACTTTTGCTATGGGACTCCATGTCCACTTAACATCAGGAGGCAAGCAGGCCTACCATGAACTTTTAACAAGCGATTCAGTCTTGGTGCAATTCAGTGTAGGTGCTTAAATTGAATTGTTTTCAAACGTACCATGACGTTGTTTAAACTGAATCGTATTTGGATTGTTAGAATGAATGAATGATATCGTTGGGTTGCAATGACGCAATATCATCACATTGACAGAAAGAAACCAAGCTATGCAGTTCGTGTATAATGCGGTCTCTTTCCCTTGTTTGCGTACTGAAACTATTATTCAGTCAGCCATTTTCGGCAAGTTACAATATTGTATGTTGTTATAACTTGTACGCTACAACTAAATTAAGCTTCTTTTATAGCAAAGCGAATATATTTTGTACTAAAATAACTGCAATAAAGAATAGTTAATTAAATACGTTACGTTACGTTATTTTTCTCACAAAAATATAGCAGAACGTTGCAAATAGTGCCTCGGTGGAAGTTACGAACTTATGTTTTGATTGTTAGAATTTCAAGGTTAACAAGTAATACAATATCAAGGCCTATATGAATCTTAGAAGTATTGTTCCCATATTTATTAATTAAGCATTGCTTTTAATGCTTAATTAAGTCTGAAATCTTTCTTAAAATGAGATACCTACGTAAATTAGAGAACTCTATTGTGATCACTATTATCTTTATCACTGTTCTTTACTGTAAAATATTAATAGATTCACTCATACAAAGATTTCGTAGCTAAACGAAATCGGCATTGGTATTTTAAGTGGTTTCTTTTTTGTATACAGTGAACCCTTGCGTCGAAGAGTAACTAACAACGAATTTAAGATAAGTGTAGCGACGCTTGTGACGATTTACTGAATCACTTTCACACAGGATTTGGAAAGAAATACCTTTAATTTAAAGGCACATTGTAAGGGTACAGTAAAATTAGAAAGGATGGTGCAAAGTATGTTCAATAAATTAAAAATAAAACCTTGATTAGTTCACATAAAACTTATATTATCAAAACCATAAAATATAAAAGTATTGTACCAATAAAAGAAGAATGGCAATATCAGTGTCACTTGTTTGAGAAAGCGAGCATGAACGAATTTATATACCTACATTTTATAGAATGATAGCTGTAGTTTATTTTATTGGGGATTGATTTTTTTTATTCAATGGGATAAAGCAAATAGGTATCTAATAAAGAAATATTTTGTTAGATCTGAAATGCACATAGCAATAACTAAACGTCATAAGCGAGATTTTATAAGAATCATTAAATCCTCTTTTATGAAATCCTCAGTAACCTTAGGCGTCCATTACACGCTAGGTTATTCTTCAATCAAAACCATCAGGCAGGAATTACGAATGATTGACCGTGATTGATGGAATTTAATCGACATTACACGGTCACTCTGACTGATCGTCAGTCAGACCCGATATTTCACGGTGAACACACGAATAACATGGATTTTCATTAAAAAAAGGCCTGTGTTGCAATTTTGATTGCGATGTCAATTAAAAAACGAGTGAAAATGAATGAAATCGATGTTGAATTTCGATTCCCCACCTCTTAAAATATTGCAGACGATACCAATATTGATTTTTTTAAATTTTCCCATCCGCCATCTTTGATTTCCCATCCGCGATCTTTGATCACGAAATAGATATTGTATTTCGATTCCCCACCCCATAAAATATCGAAGGCGATAACCATACTGATTTTTAAAATTTTCTCATCCGCCATCTTTGATTTCCCGTCCGCCATCTTGGATCATTAAATAAATTTTATATTATTAATCAGCGTCCCGAAAATCTGAAATTAGCCGACATTATCTTTTAGCCTTTTGCCTGGCCCCAAAGGATCGAAGCGTTATTTTATATAGCCTATAGCCTTCCGGAATAACTCTATAGTATGCAAAAATATTTTTTCAGATCCGACCGGTAGTTCCTGAGAATAGCGAGTTCAAACAAACAAACAAACTCTTCCGCTTTATTGTATTAGTATAGATTAGTGGTATCCCATAACTCATGAATAGTCTCATATGTTAAAATAAAATCCTTTTCTGGTTTTAAAACATTAGGAGGAAGCGCTGCTGATTGGCTGCGCGATCTCGCATACCCAGCCGGCGGCGCCGCCTGTTCGTCGCATTGATCGTATTCTGATTTCTGCTTCCGACTCCATCACTGCCCGCGCGCTGACTGACGGATGATTGACGAAATGACATTACACGGTCACTCAAAACCATCAATCATGAGTTGCATGACGAAAATGTCAAAATATTCAGATAATCGTCAATCACCGTCATGCAACCAACAGTCAGTACATTAGACGGCAGGTTGGTCGTCAGGCAAAGCTTTGACCGTGGTTAAACTGACAGCAAAACCTATCGTGTAATGGACGCCTTAGAAACGCGTGAATTTCTTGTCATCTGTCATTGATACAATTGTCACAGATCTTATGAATGAATATGCGTCTGTATTCATTGGTCTGTATTATATTTATTTTACGCATTTTCGCATTGCTTTGTTAACTTTTCTTAGCTTAGCTTTCGTTTCTGCTTTTGCATCCTGCGTGTTGAATAACTACTTATGGTGTTGCACAATTACGTTGTTGTAATACTGGACATGCGTTTGAGACCAAAATCGAATACGTATTGTTATTTTGAAATCTATGTTTTTAACAGATTTTTTCTTTGTGTAGTATGGGATTTGATGATTACACATTATGTGCACTGTATAGTATGTGGGATATATTCGTCGTAGAGCTATTATTCCTACACCAGTTCAGTTTTTCGAAGAAGTCTGAGTAGAGGCATGATAATATAATGGTTATAATGTAAATAAATGCTTTATGTTACCAAACATATTTTATTTTCACTTAATTACTATTTTATGATATACACATAGGGCTGATGAAACTCCAAATCAGTAAAGTACCCCTAAATGCTAAATGGCGCTAATATACATATTAATATATTAGTATAATATTATATATTAATATATTTGTACTAATGCTCGTGAAGTCTTAAAGCGACACTGACAATGTACGGTGGTTTGCCATTGTTCTTTACATTATGGTGTGATAGTGTTTTCTACAAATAAAATATGTTCTTGAAGTTTGTAGGTAGTGCTAGTTTGGCAATAGCAGTATGAGTGCCACCCAGAACACAACGACGACGACGACGACGAACAGACGACGTATAAAATGTCAGTGCAGTCACTATCTACAACAAATAAAGTAACAATTAATGATATGTTATCCATAAGTCTCGAAGTCAAGTAACTATTGACTTGTAAGTTAAAGATACTTTGTACTTAAAAAAACATATTGTGTGTGTCTAAACTGCAGCCACACTAAAATATTCTATGGTTTCATGAATTTATTAGCATATTTGGTACAGAATATTTCTTACCTTAAGCATAATAATGAGATCGGTGGACGTCGCAGGCTGCATACCTAGACAATGGTCTCAATGCTTCTCATAAATCTAGGGCCAACAGTTTAGCGAGGCGAAATCTTTGGATGATTTCTTTTTCATCGTGTGGTTTCATCAAATGCTCTTTGCATGTATGGATCCGACTGTTCTCCAGCTTAGCGCCTTTGTTTACGACGTGAAGTGCTAGATACATTAATCATCACATTCAATAAACCGAATAAAACTAGAGTCCTTGGCACATCGATTCACAAATTTCACAATAGGATTCTAAGTAAGATTTATTTAACACAGTAATATAGAAGTTCTGACACAGAAACCGATCTATAAGTAACTTAAACTGATTTAAATCCACATATAATTTCTAAAGACCCAATAATAATTCTAACTATCCAGTTTATCCATTACAAATTGTAACTTATATTGAATCGCTAAATCTGACAGATACGCGGTTCAGTTTGAGCTGACGAAACACTTCATGGTACGGTCTCTTACGGCAAATGAACGAATGGTTTAAGATTTCGGTTCAAACGCTATCCAACTCACAGCTGCGTCGTATTGAAATGTAAACACCAAAACTGAGCCGCTTTAATTAGGTCATAGTACGATATTGCGATTCTATTCAGTTTAGGTCGTAAACTAAATCGCTATAAGAGGTCATGGTACGCCTCAAGGAGTCATTTTGATAGGAATCACATTGAATTATTTTCTAAATTTATGTATATTTTTTTTTTATCGATTGTATTTGTCTATAGACCATGTACGTAAAATGTTGTATTTAGTTTTATTCAAACATAAAACGAATGCCAAACTAACAATATATACCAAAAAAGAAATTAGTTTCAGTAATATTATTTTGTGATAAAATCCGTGCTTCACAAACGACGGAATTCCTAAAAACATATTTGATAGATTGATATTAGTTTACCTATAACATAATCGTATAATAAATACTGTAACATGACTTCAGAAGAAAGAAATCTAATAAAATAATATAAGAAAATATTAGTTTCTCAAGTTTTCTTTTGGTAACATAAATAAGAGGTTAGAAATAAACCTCAAGCTCAGAGGGAAAGAGAAAAAACATATATAACGTAACTAATCGTGTGGTTAATTGAACGTCGCGTAATTTTTATATAATTTAATAATTCGCGCAATGAATTACTAAAGCACTATTCATCATGGTGGTCAGGCAATTAACTTCGCGTACAGATATTATTAACGATACTTATTCTCATTAATCGACCCTTGAATACGCAGTTTGCATTTAAAATTAATCTGTTTGGGCATTGCTGAATCGGTGTAAACATTTAATTTATATTTTTCATGTTGAACTGAATTGTTTAAGTATTTATGTTTTCGTTCAACAAATGCAAATTAATACATGTGTTTAAAAAGTTATATAGGTATATACATTTTATCTCAGTGGGAAATTTCATGGCGAAATGAAGGTGTAATATTACACCTCTGCGAACCCCTTTTGGGGAAAAAGCGTGGGTCTATACATATATAAAAATAAATAAAATATTGTACTTGTTATTCTGCAAACTGTGTTTAAGAGAAAGCAAGGAATAAAATAAATAATTACAAAACGTCCTACGAGCTTTTAACAAATTAAGATAATCCCGACAATTTGTCAAGGATTACATAAGTAAAAGAACAAAGACAGATTGTAAACAAACTTGTCCCAAAATCCAACTCACCGTCTAAAGAGATTAATGCGTAATTCGACTTCATGTTTCTGTACCGCTTCCTGATTTAATGTCTCCAAATTGTTGTTCCTTAAATCCAAAACATTTAACTTAAAAATATCACCCAACACGCCGTCGTCTAATGTATCCAACTTATTATCGGCCAGTGAAAGTTTCCGCAACTGAGTCAATCCCCCAAAACCCCTCTCGGATATAAATTCTATTTTGTTGCCATCCAGGTTAAGTTCCTGAAGACTCCAAAGTTCCGCGAACGCAAGGTTTTATCATCGTTAATTTATTGTTTCTCATATCTAACGTGATAAGATTAGACAGACCTTGGAAGTTCTCCCTAATGACGACTGCCAACTGATTGTTTTCAATGTCCAATTTGATGAGATTGTTCAGATGTTTGAAACAACCGTAGTGGAGCACACTAATTATATTCTTTGACAGATACAACCTTTGCAAATTGGGTAGGACTTAGAATACGTCCCGTTTCAGTTCGGATATCTGATTTTCCACTAAGCTAACATTCGATAGCATTATCAGATGAGCGAATGACATATTTTCCAGTTTGGCGATTTTGTTCCTGGGTAGAGTTATTTCCCTGAGCGTTGTCGAATTTATGAATGCGAACGATGGTATGCTGTATATATTGGCGTACTGTATATTGAGGTATTGTAAGCGTTCCAGTCTAACGATCACTTTGGCTGGAATGTACGCCAGACCACCGTCTGCTCTGACGTTGAATATTAACATTTCTATTTTTGGTTGTAAATAAAAATTGGACCAAAACGGATCATCTTCGACTATGCCGCCGTTGAATACTCAGCAATCAGCCTTTGTAGCAGTTTTATCTTGATGCTTTCGCAGTAACAGTGCACTTTGGAGCCTCGGTCTTGTATATCGCAGATATTAACTGCGAGTAGACTTTGTCATTCTTCCATCGTCTTTTGTTGTTCTGTAGGCTCTCAGTTACATTTATTTCGACGGTTGCGAAGGCAATTATTAGGATCAGATATTTAAGGTCCATTTTTGTTCCCTTTCACATTGGAGCGATTTTTATCTGTAACAAAAGAATGGAGGGCGTTTAGCGAGTTTATTTTGTTCCCTTTTATCGTACACCGTGTTTTGTACATTAGTGAAGTCAATTATTAGATTGTATGGAAGCCGGATTGCGTTTCGTTACGACGCTTAATTGACTTGGATTTTTGAAAGCTTACAAGTTACGTTTCGTTATTAGAAGTTGAAGCCTGTTAAAACTTTTGTTCCCATTGTCGTACATAAATGCCTTTAAGTAATTTTCGTATTATTACGTTACATAACAGAGTCCTTTCACTTACATTATATCTATAATTAATATTTGATTTCGTCATTTACAATGACAAGTAAAAGTAATTTATTAGTAGTTTCGTTATAATTATCTTCATTCTCTATTAAATAAACAGAAATTTGATGGACGCGGTAATCAGACGGGAAGTTAAGTAATCTTGAATTGGTTCACACGGCATGTGACTCCTACTTTTTCTTTAACTCAAACGTATTAAGAGAATTAAAGCTCGTATCTCGTATGCAGATCAAACCTACAACACTCAGCTCAGTATTAAGCCGAAAAGCGGTCAATAAAACTACTACGCCTTTCGTGCAGTCAAAGGAAAATTTTATATATTATTAAAGTATCACTCACTTTATACGAACATATGGGCGCAAATTAATATATAATGATTATATTGTTACGAAAATGTTAATAATATTTAAGATTGATATTTAAATAACTATTTGTGAACACAGAACTGAGAACTTCACTACTTAAGAATATTAGACACTGTATCGACTGCTTCACTGTTTTATAAAGATTGGTTATTTATAATTTATCGCTTAATTATTAAGATAACTCCAGAAATTTTCAAAGTAAAATCAATTAGTATTAAATAACATTATTCTGACACTTATTTTTATGTTTACGGTAATAAATAACATGCGCTTATATTTGCATCCTGTTGATAGCGCCATCTGTTGACAATGTTGTAAAGCAGCGTTTGGTTATTAAAATACATTTGTTATTCGTGTAAAATAAATAATTTGGTGTTGTGCAAAATTCATTACAATATTAATGATGATTTTTGATTTATATTTTATAATTAATAATTAATTGTACAGTAATTTCAATTATATGTTTAAAAGAAAGTGGCAGTTGTTAAACATTAAGTGTAATGACGGTTAGTTTATAAAAAGGACTGTAGCTCACATTTTAATTCAATTCTGTGCTAGAAATCGTCTGAAAATAAACTAAGTAATATTACGAGAGTGTTTTTATTATAATGGAGTCTGGACACGATAACCCTGGCGTATAGCCGACAGCAGCGGTTGGGATAAACGCCCCCCAAGAGACTTCGAGATCTACGGTTGGCGCGAGAGTGATGGATCTCTTGGCTTGGCGGCCATTACCAATGATGACCTGAAGACTGATGCGACAAGCGCTTGGAAGCCGTGTTTGGCCCTAGTCAACCCTGATCGGAGACCACACGGAGTGTCGGAGTTATGGCGAGCACGTCTACACTTCACGTGAGGCCACGTGCGAGCGAGAGCGACAGAGCGACTAAGACGGGGTGCACGCACCGGGGTGTGCTGTGGCGTGAACGCTGTTCTGCTCTGAGTGCTACCAGAGGTTGCAGATGCGGGTTGTTGATGCACTGACCAGAGGTATTTATCCAGAGCTGATTTGATTAGAGTTTTTGAGAAACATCCTAATTTTATAAATTATGGTGCTTACACGATTACCTACAGTCCTCGTAAGGATTACCAGATAAACATTATATAGTAAAAATTACGAACGTTACACCCCAAATAGAACTTATAGGTAACTGTTGTTTATCCACGTTTGGTACATAGCAGTGCTACTGTGCTTATAGTCATGTTATGCCGTCGGCTGGGGCTCTTGTCTCATGTCTGTTTATTAATCGTTAGGCCATCTCGGAAACTTTCTGTAAAACTTACTTATCTATACAAGAAAGAAAAAATAACTTTGTTGTTATGTGGTTCTACTAATGTAATTATTAGTAAAGAACGGTATACGTATAAGTGCCCTTTTCAAGTTGAACCTCTGATATAGATGCATTGTATAAATTACCTGATTTGTTTTCAGTTTAAATAAGCTAATTGATGTGCTGAATATGAATTCAATTGGTAGTCAATAGGTTATCTCAATAGTAAAACATTAAAGGAATCAAAACATTATTTATAGCCCTTGGTTACACATTACATAAGGCTAGCTAACTGCATTACTAGTGCTCACGGCACGATTATATGAAGCCTCTCTTGATAAATGTCTATCCACCATAAAAATAATACATACATACATACATAGACTCACGCCTGTTTCCCCGAAGGGGTAGGCAGAGGCATATTAAACGCCCACTTTTCACCAGTGTTTTGATCCCACGGAATAGGTGGCGAGCCTATTGCCGCTTATTGGGACATTTTGTTTGCCAGAGCCTCGTCCGTTGATCGGCAGGTGCACCACTTGCAGGTGAGGTTGGCTTGGGATCCTAATTTCTTGGTGGGAACCCTATGCAATAAAAATAATTATTTGCATAAAACCAGTAGTTTCACAGATAAGTGCATTCAACAAAACATACTTCAGTTTTATTATATCAGTACAGATATATTCAGAAGGTTAGTGGATATAAAAATAAATTTGTGTTACAAATTTTTAAAGCTAATATTTGTAAAGTTACAAAATTGTATTTCTTAACAAATTGACCCCATTCTCCTCGCTACGCATGCAAGCCATTGCAAATATTAAGGTTTTTTATTTTTACATTTCTGATGAAAAGTACCTTTAAACTACTTTCATCAAAATTTCATAAAATATTGGCTTTGATGTTGCTTATATAAGCGGCAGAATCGTTACACGTAAAAGCTTCCTAGCCCCCATGACTTCATAGCGGGGTAGTATTGAGGGCGAGTAAGGGGTAATACTAACTCAAGACCTCAAAGGCAGGCTTTGAGTGATCGCAGGATGATTACCCTTTGCTAACGCAGCTAAAATAGCCCTTTGCATAGTTTAGAGTCACGTTGATTTATTTGAAAGAACGTAGGTATGCACGTATTAAATGTCATCTGTATAAGAACTTCTATCGCAAGAGAGGTTGTTTGAAATTGTTTGTTTTGTTATAATGCTGCTTTGAGTTTTGTGCATTCGATTCCCTCAAAGACAAAAATGAAACATCTAAGCAGTTTTTTAGGACTTGTCTCATCAAAATTTCCACTAAACAACGATATGCCCTAAGTCACTAGATTTGTACAGTGACCATTAAAGATAAAGAGTTTTATCATTCGAGTATTCTCGGTGAAAGCGAACTGAATGTGTGAAAGTGAATATTGCAGGAGTTTGAAAAGAAATATGCAATTTTCCTACTTCATTCTTATCGATTTACGGATACCAATTTAATCAATATTCATTATTTAAAGGCAGTAACTCAATGGTTTTCTATTGAGGTACCTCGTGAAAGCTAGAAAAAGATACATCTCTCAGATCATGAAAGTTGTTTACTCTAAGAATATGGAACAATATTTCAAGTATCTTAATTAGAGAGATCAATAAAAAACTAATTTGTAACTAATAACTTTATTGAAGATAAAAGCCATGATTTATTTTCCATACAAATTTTAATACTCTTCATTTCAGTTAATTCAATTTTACTGGTGCCCCTAATTAAAGAACTATTATAAGTCAAAGCTTTACTACTTATGTCACTATAAACGTCTTTGAATTAAGTATAAGGAACATTTCAAATCATGATCAAAAATAGATGCACGTATAATTAAATAATTATTGGCCGTTTAAAGCAGTAAGCAAGTGAGCAGGCGTCAAAATTTATTTCTGGTTTTAAAATTCAAACTAAGAAAGTAATTTCACAGAATCAGATAACAATCGCATTTACATACGGCGATATTTTCTTTAGCTGCTGCATGCAAGTATAGCGCATATCCTTTACCAACACATAACTATTAGAAACATAATAGGTAATTACATGTGTGCGTTTACATAATATTAAAAGTCTAAGAAAATTTTCCTTTAATCTACATCAATACTATAGAAATACATTGGGAACTCTACAGTACGAAAGGAAGGCTTAAAATATGTACCATCGTGATTCGGGTACAGTAATGAGAATTGTTTATACAAGTGACAATGGTATATTTTAATAAAAAATAACCACATACCGCATCATCATCTAATAAAACCTACTAGCATTATTTCAAAGCTGTTCTTCTGTCAGAATACAGGCCTTTTAAGATGACTGTAGTTTTGCCATAATTTAGAAAACTGTCTAAGTGCATATTAGAACACTTCACACGTCTTTGAGAACATTAAGGAGAACTCTCAGACAGAAAGTTTTCCTTAACGGATATGCACATAGCTTTAAAAAGTCTCGGAAAGTGAAGTTACTGGGTAACTTGAGACGGTTGAAATCTGTCTTGGTAATCTAACAGTTTTTGCCCAACTATATTTTCTCTATACTTAAGCTAGTCACAGTAACTTCAATGAGTTTTTGCATGTATAGATATATTTCATGGCGATTTCTTAAACATTTTAGGTCTTCTTTTATTTCATAAATAGTTCTTCCAACTTAATGTAGAGATACACGTTACATCAATTTAGTATTTCAGTAAAAATACTTAATAGATAAATAAATACTTTTCCTGGTTGGTGCATTAAATAAACATAATTATATAAAATTAAGGTTGTTAGTTTTTAGAAGCAGCCACCTCACCTCTTGACTTTGCTCCGAGTGTTGTGGGTTAAATGACCATACGGGACAGCAATTTGTGTGATCTATAAACTGTTGATTGAATCAGGCGTTACTTAGCGGAAGTCCATTGTAACTTAATTGTAGGAATGAGGAACCCACCACGCACCCTCGGATTGACCACTCCAACTATTGCAATAAAAAAAGGTTGACAATATCGAACTCCTCTAAAATGATAAGGAATATAGGAATGGTATGGGTTCCAAAAAGATACCTGACTTGCAGTATCCCGCTGTATGCGCCGACTATTCTTCGACACATGTTTCGCCTCTGCACGAGGCATCCTCAGGAGCGATGGGCAACGACTGAGCCAAAGTTAGTTTTTATTAGGCTACTGGTTAGTTTTTACTAGGCGGGATACTGCAAGTCAGATATCTTCCTGGAACCCATACCATTCCTATATCCCTTATACTTTTAGAGGAGTTCGGTATTGTCAACCTTTTTCTATTGCAATAGTTGGGGTGGTCAATCTGAGGGTGCGTGGTGGGTTTCTCTATTCTTCCACTAGGTGATCTATAAACTATTGTTTCGAGTGTGGGTCTGGGTCTACTTTGTCCGTTGGTCGCTTGGTTGTTTAGCCTCCGGTGCCACAGAACATATTGCACGAGATGTCCTTAAAAAAATTACTCCGAAGAATACTATGTATGCCGCTATAGAAAACATGTCCCTAAGCGTGATACGGTGTTAAAATAAGTACGCTGATATACGCTATTTGAAAACTAGACTTACAAGCCCACCGTTAAACTTTAAAGGCTTGAAGATAAACTGTTTACTTGTTTGTAAATCACTCGCTGAAAGGTGCAATGCACTTGTAAGTGCAATTTATTTGCTGATATGTAAGTTACTAATCTTTATTTATTTTATTTATAGACTCACGCCTGTATCCCCGAAGGGGTAGGCAGAGGTGTAATATTACACCCACATTTCGCCATGAATTTTTAGGTCCCACGTAATAGGGGGCGAGCCTATTGCCGTTACCAGGCACATTACCAGACTCCGTGCTGCTACTGAGAATTTCCTAACGGAAAAACCCAATAACACTTTGCCCGACCCGGGAATCGAACCCGAGACCACGCGCACATTTATGCCGCGAGACCAACGAGGCAGTTACTAATCCTTTAACAAATAGCGCTTATATATTTTGTGCATAGCATGTCGTTTAGTCGCCATTTGCTTCATATATACATTAAATAAAAATGAATTACTGAAATGTTTGTACGCACATAACTTCGAAACGACTGCACCAAATTAGATAAATCTTTCTTTACGAACAAATCGTTGATGTCAAGAAAAGCTTCGTTTGAAAAAAGTAAATAGGTGGTACGAAGTTTGGCGGGCTGGTTTGTTTAGTATATAGCATACGTGATCTGAAGCACGATAAGTTATATAAAATAATTGTTAAAATTGTATCATCAATAAATGCTTTGGATATGATCACAATGATACGCCGCATCATCTAAAAGCGAAAAAAAAGCAGTCCTGTTATTTCAAGGTAGAAAATATATGGAAATTTCATTAACCCATGGCCGTGCAACTTCGGGGTGGTCCCTAGAGTGACGTCATAGCCTTCTAGTGGTCGGTAACGAAAGTAATGGACGCTCGACATTCGTACATGACAAATTGGTAGTTTATTTTAATTCAGTTGCAAAGGTCTGATTGAGGTAGATGATAAAATGGGTGGTGGCTTGAGGTGCATGTAGCGAAAAATACAATGTAATAATAAGATATATTGAAGACGAGCTTTACCCAGTTTGGTTTGTTTCGAATTGTCTGGGATTACTGTTTTGTTATAATTGTATTTTTGTACCTTCGATTAGTGCGCTCGCATTCTTAGATTGGCTTAAAACGTAGACAGTTTTTGGAATCGCAAAGCACATACTATTAAGACCTCTGATATCTACAATCTCCTAAAACACAACGAATCGTAAAGAGCAGTCCAACCCTAAACGTCAATTAATATACCGCGAGTAAAGTCACATTCTAAATGTTGACTGTTAAATTTCATTTAGTTGCTAACGACCCTTATTATAAAGCACACGAGTCCATTTTATGACTGTCGAGACAAAACCGTCACCCGGCGTATTTATGTCGCTGTTGATAACTAACTAACAAGGAAATTATGCGACTGGATGAGACTCGTGCGAAGAGTCACTTGACGTTTGTAAAAGTTGGGCAAAGTCAAACGAAGTTGACAGAGGTCACCACTTGAATGGCGACTGCTTGTTCTGGCAATTACATCAAAACATATATGGTGCGTGTCGATAAAAATATCTTGCTTCTTTGTCTCCCTTTACCAGTTGCTTTAGTTTGAAGAGAATTCAGAGACAGAAAACTTGAGGTCCAAAAATTCCAAACCAGTGTATCATGATGATTAAGACACAGTTGAGATTAGTCTAAAGAAATTAAGCCTATAGTATATAATAATATAAGAAAGAAGATACAAATAATACATAATTATGTATACGCCCCCATTGATTCTGGTAACCTAAGCGTCCTCTGGAAATTTTACAGAACAGTTTCGTCAAATTTTAAGTTGATGCTTTGTATAGTTGATTGTATCAAACGTCGTTTATAAGACATGCACAGGGTAGGAAAGCGCTCAGTCGTTGCCCATCGCTCCTGAGGATGCCTCGTGCAGAGGCGAAACACATGTCGAAGAATAGTCAGCGCATACAGCAGGATACTGCAAGTCAGGTATCTTCCTGGAACCCATACCATTCCTATATCCCTTATCCTTTTAGAGGAGTTCGGTATAATTGTCAACCTTTCTCTATTGCAATAGTTGGGGTGGTCAATCCGAGGGTGCGTGGTGGGTTCCTCTTTCCTTCCATTACGTTCATGCATTGCGACTGGCTAGCTCATAAGACTAAGGAGAATTTCCAGAAAAGTGAACCTATCTAATTTAAAAGGATGTTTTCTCTTGCCAAGAAATATTGACGACATTAATTCCCTTACGGTGCCTAACTGAAATAACCATGTACTAACAAGTTCTTGGAAAACTATTTATTCGATTCCTTTGACAGGAAAACAGAGCGTCCCTAATCAGACAAAAATATATTACACAATTGTTTACAAAATTTTGTTTCGTTTTTTGTACCATAAAAGAAAATAAACACGTTTTACAATTAATGTAAAAGTTTTTTAAGGATCTTTCAGATACTGTGGGTACTGAGTAACGACATATCGCGATCTACTGCACTATTATTAAGCTATATCCACCACAAAAGTCCCACATGCTTCGGCGATTACCTAAGGCCGGTCTTCAGGATCTATGACAGTCGCCACGAGCTACAGTAACCTCAAATATTCTGATGCTATTAAAATCATAGAACATCACTTTTGTTGTGAAGGTCACACAATGTCAATCTGGTATCTTGTCATATCAAGACTAGAATTGGACAATGGACTCGAAGGCGAAATTTTAACAAAACCTTAGACTGAATGTACCTTTAGACTGATGTTGTCAGACAATCAATATTCTAGAATATCTAATACTAATATAATATGTATAAAGCTGAAGAGGTTGTTTGTTTGTTTGTTTGGTTGGTTGAACGCGATAATCACAGAAACTACTTTTTCAATTTGAAAATTCTTTACAGTGTTAGATGCTATGGGCTATATAACATCATATTATGAGCTACAAGAGCGGAGTAGTAGCCTTAAATAACAAGGCTGTAAGCGCGCACTCATCTAGTCTTATAGGAAACCTTAACCTTTTGAAACTTCTTCCTCAAGGTCAACGAACTGGTTGTTTCAACAGTGCTACGATAGCTATTTTGTAGTTCCGCAGTCTTAATAGTAAAACTCTTGAGAAGTCTAATTAGTGTGATTACCGTCGTCGATACTTGTGTAGCCTACATTTGTCAGTTCAGGGCTATTGGTAACTACTGTTCTATTATGTACTAAGTGTCTTCAGTGATTATAACTTTTGGTAACGCTAATAAAGCACTTGGTTTGTTTTGTTCGTTGATATGTCAGGTACAAGATAGATAGATAGATAGAAAATTCTTTATTGTACACCAGATACGATACAAATGCTACGAAACATGATACAATTCAATATAGGTATGTACAATAGGCGGTCTTATCGCTGAAAGCAATTTCTTCCAGGCAACCTTGGGATGGACTAGAAAAGATCAGAGAAAGAAAAACAGTGTTGTAGTCATAAAATTAAGTAAGGATAGATGTATAGATACACAAGTACATAAATACATCAATACATAAATATATAAATCAATAAATACATAAATACATGTAATATATATATATATATATATATATATATATATATATATATATATATATATAGCCATACAAGGTACTGTTTCAAGTCTTTTATACTGTGATTTTTATATTTTTTATCGAGATTACACTTTATGTCTGTCTTATGCTTGAAAAATCTTCGAATGCACTATCATCTTTGTGTATCGAAAAAGAAAACTATAATGTATTCATATAGTAAAGTTTTCTTTGAAGATGCCTGTACAGAAAGACGTTTGTTCTTTTTTGAGTGAGTGTGTGGCCAACTCTGGTCGAAATTTCCTCCGCCCAAAGGCCTGCACACAGCCAATCGTCTCGTGTCCTAAAATATCCCCCTTATCAAATGAAACCTAAGTCCTAACAGAGCGTACACAGAGACTACGAGGCTTTGGAGGTAGTCTCAAGCTTTAAGCATCAAATAACATAATGATATCGTACTCAGATCACCGATATAAAAGGACCCTACATCCATATATCAACCTACCCAGAGCATAAAGTTAAGTATATAAATGTCAAAAACATACACAATTACATTCACCTTTACGGCACCAACGCAAGATCTGACGGGGGATTAAATTCATTTAATATTTATTACGCGTACGTCTAACCGCGTTACCACTTCCATGGCTCGAAGTCCTTGTACAAAGATAATTAAGCCAGTGCATTGTGCATACGACCACCTAGAGGGTGTAAACAGCCTTTTGACTAACAGACTGTGTAACTGGGGACCTCTACCCAGGGGATAATCGTCTAATAAATTTATACCCCTACTTACGTTTTCAACGCAAGCGATTTTACACCTTGTTTTTATGTTATAATGTTGTTTTTCCTTTGGGTTGTAATGTAATATTTTATATGTTGCACGTAGGGAGTAATGTTCTTGTGGATTAGAGGTTGTATGACCACGTTTATTATTTAAGGTGGATTTTTGCGGGAGATAGAGCATTGCGTCTTATGTGTACTTTGTGATGTATTTTGCTCGAGTGTGCAAAATAAAAAGGCTTTAACTGTTGCAGTGTATAATAATCATACTTAAATAATGCTGTGAAAACTGAAGCTTGGAGCTTTTAGTTGTTTTGCTTGCAACAGTAACTATTATTTTTGAGGGTTGTCTCTTCGCTCAGAGCAAAGTTTTGAAAAAAACTTTTGTACGTATATAACTAAATCTAGTAGGTATTATACATGTCATGTGTGTAATTCTTTTTTAAGTGATATGTGTGTTGTCGGTTCAACAAACGGATCAGTACAGATCTTGAGACCTTGAGAGCCTGGACTCTAAGTCAAAATGTTTTTCCAAAGACATACAAATATTACTTATCACAAACAGGAAACAAGCTTAGGAAACTATGCGATTGGGAACACTAATGTCCATAGTAATAGATAACGACCAGAAAAATATGCAGCTTTATGATATCAGTCTTTGATTATTTCCTTGTGGTAGTTTTTAGCTAGTAAGGTAATCTTGGTCAAAAATTACAGAATTTCAATTGCTGGAGTTCTTTACAATAGATATATGTACTTCTAATAAATTTGGTGACAAATACACGATTGTAATTGCTTAACATAGTATCAGTTCCGGTTAGAAAACACTGAATTACGATAGAACACAACGTGTCAAATTATACTTGCACCAACTCAACAACCTAAAAAATCTGAAAATTTACCACTTTTAAAACTATTCACCAGAATAACGTACGTTCACGTCCCAGAAACTATGCTACAAAATGCCGTGTTTTCAGTTACTCCCAGTAGTAACAAAGTTCGCGAACATGCTATGGTAGCGTCGGTAAAAAGTTCAACGAAAAATATAGCGCGCACATTGTTTTTTTTTATGAGAGCGGTGTAAAATGAGAAATCTGATTTAGTGGAAACTTGTGTAGAAGTTACTGGTTGGCAAGATGATGGATGTTTGTTGGTGCATACTAGCTACGCATGATAGCTAGGCTGCTACAGAACTGCGAAATGCAGTTTTCATTTATTCAGAGTCGAAGTTGAATTCATTTTTGCACTTAGGTCATGATGTGAGGCTTATGTGTGTCAAAATTGCAAGTAAATTTCTCCGGTTTATAAATTAACATTAAGTGCCACGCTCGCGATGCAGTATATCATATTTTAGGAAAAAAGTAGCAAACATGGTTTTCTATGATCGTTACATGCTCTGAGATACCGCTAGTCGCTTCTTAGGACCACAAATGATTATCTTATAATATCTTATAATAATAATTTTTATTCAATAATAATAATATTTACAGTGGATGGATACATTAGGTCTGGATAATCTTATAATAATATAATACTTTATAATCTAATAAACAATAAATAATTAACATATAGTTTAAAGCCGGCATAGGTTATTTTTACTTTGGTATCTAGGTTTAAAATTAATTGCCTGAACTAGGTTTTCACCTGTATTTCAGGTTATTTTGTACTTATGTAATATAATTGGGCAAATAAAACAAATGTGCATAAGCTTAAAATTAACATTGACGCAATAATAATTAAAATGGAGGCTATTGAATTGTAGGTGATTATTTTATGACAGTAAGCAAATTCTCAGTATCGGAGTAGGTCATTGTTTGTAAGTGTCTAGTTATAATTATTTTACATTGTTTATAACTAAAATTATATATATCTAGTAACTTATTTAATCTAGTGTATAAAAAGGGCCTATGAATAAGAAAAATCTATTTATAAAGACATGTTTACCATGAAACTTAGTACAGATTAGATCTTTCCGTCTCTTGTCCGGGGGCAGTGGTTTAAATGGAATTAGTGCGTGTTGTGTTTTAGTATAGTGTGCAGTATGAACAATTGACGTACAGTTAGGACATTAGTGGACTAATACAATTCATAGGTAGGAAACGTGTAAGGTCGAAACGTCGCCACTTTTAAAATAGCTCTCTGAGCGCGTTCTAGTGGCAAAAAGACGGGTTTGGATGCCCCTCCCCATGAAGTAATGCAGTAGGCTATAATTGACTGACACAACGACAGGTAGATTTGTTTTATTAATTTAAAATTTGCAGCTCTACGCATTGTTTTGAAAATAAATATTAATTTCCGTACCCTTTTACATAAGAGGTCTATGTGAATGCGGAAATTAAGATTGTTGTCAAGTGTTATTCCAAGGTACTTGATAAATTGTGTAGATTCTAAAGTAGGGCAGGAGCATGCAGCGTCAGCAGGTGAATGACATTTACTGTCGTGAGCGAATATTGTGTTGTTAGGTGATTCATGAGTGTTATTGTTACGTATTGAGAAGTGTATATATTTTGTTTTCTGGGTGTTTAAGGTTAGTATATTGTCAAAAAGTCAGTTATTTACAGTATTGAAACCTAGTTGAGCATGTATATATACCTCAGTACGAGTATTTCCTGTGAATAATAGTACCGTATCATCTGCATAAGACACAATGACACCATTATGAAGACTTAGGTTACATAGTTCATTAATATGTATTAGGAACAAAGTTACTCCTAAAATGCTCCCTTGAGGCTCCCAAAGGGGGGATTAGGGGTATCCACGCTGAGGTTTGTACCAAGTTTTACACACTGACATCTATCGCTAAGATAGTCAGTAAGTAATTGCAATTGTGTGCCTCTTATTCCCAGATGCTCAAACTTTCTTAATAGACCTGAAACTGAAACAGAGTCAAAAGCTTTGGCAAGGTCTAGGAAGATCCCAATAGTATGCATCCCTTTATCCAGGTTAGCCACAATGTGGTCAGTAACCATGTGAACTGCCTGATTTGTTGATTTTTGCGCTCTAAAACCAAACTACCTGTCTGAAAGTATATTGTTCGATTCCAGGTATTTCACTAATTGATATTTTATTAGTTTTTCCAAGACTTAAGATAATGCTGGCAAGATTGAAATCGGCCTATAGTTGTTTACACAACTTCTTTCTCCAGTTTTGTATATTGGGATAGCTATAGCTTTTTTCAAAGACTTCGGAAATATACTTACGGACAAACATATATTAAAAATGTGGGTTAGTGGAGGTGCAAGGAAGTGCTTAAATCTTTTGATTATAGAGGTAGCAATGCCATCCCACCCTCTGCTGAAGTATCCCTTAGTCCTGTTATTATTTGAACGACTTCGTCAACGTCAGTATCTAATAAAACAAAAGATTTAAGCGCGGTGTTACATGATTTGTTACAGGTGTCGTGAAATGAAAAGTTTCTTTGGTGCAAGATTCTTTCTCCAAGTGATTTGCCAGCGTTAACGAAAAATGTATTTATTTTGTTTCGTGCCAGTGTGGGATTTGATTTGGATTGAAGTAAATCTAATGGTGTTTCTTGATTTTTGGTGGTGAAAGTGCATTTATTTATAAATTTCCATACTAATTTGCTGTTATGATATCACAATGGTTAGCTTCAGAGGCTAACTTTACTCTACTTCTTATTTCTCCCGTCTCATTTTCTTTCCTTTTTTCCATGTAACAGTAGAGAAAGATTGCGGCGACAAAGAATTTGAACAGAAGAGTGACGACAACTTCAACTCCTTAAAAATCCTATATCTCTTTCTCTCTCGCCCTAGGATTGACAACAAGTGGTTTGGTTAAAATCACTGGCAGTACCTCCTTCACCGCCCTTGTACAATAAAAATATGCACGCACGGATCTACACACGCACGTGGCACTTTTTATGAACGAGTACGGAGACAAATATAGAATAATTTATTGCAGAAATACAATCCTTCCTTGCTCTTTGGGATTTGAGATGTGAAAATGAGTTACAGGGCTGCAAAAGGCAAAGCTTGCGAAGAAATATTTCAAAGTTTGCATGTAGTAGATTTTTTTTGTATAAATCTGCTTTGTATAAATGGAGATGTTTAAAGATAAAGTTTTATTTGTGACTAGTGTTTGAAATAGAATTAGTTTTTATTATAAGTCAAATCGATTATATCGATTAAGTAACATTTTGTTTAGTCTATTGAAAATTTCTGACAATGGTCACACTGAACTGTCACTTCCGTTCCCGCCTTGAAAAATTAAGACGCCGTTTGCTGATGCTCTCTCGCGTGCCTTGTACCTAATTGAAATGAATTGATCGCCTTTTGAAAAGCACATCCTGGTAGCTTCGCGAACGTTTGTTGGTTGCCCGCGGTCAGTGAAAAATCCCGGTATAAAAAGTTGACCAAGCCGTATCTTGAATTGTCGCCCATTGAAAAATCAAAATCAAAAACATTTATTCATCTAGGCCACAAAGTGACGCTTATGAACGTCAAAATTTAAGTTAATTACTAAATGATTCTACATTTACATTTACTGCCACGTTCGCAATGCAATAGGTAGAACCACGAGAAAGAACGGGCAATAAAACTCATGGCCACTCTTTTCAAACAAATATAATGGTGGTACATTTTATTTTTGTAAGGAGCTGCAACTGTTTCACATTGTAGACATCTACTAGTAAAATTTTTAGTAGCTATTGATATCATACTCAAGCAGTAAATCATGTTCATATGGTAAGCCTCCCAAAGTAAATATGGTGAAACGGGAGCATCCACTTACGTCTTTTTAATGTAGGCAACTCGCGAACATGGTCAGAACTATGGTAGAAGTGAATGAAGCAGAAAGTAACGGTATTATGAAACCAAAGCAATCGACAACCTATTAGTTAGCCCATGACCACGAGCTACCCACATTTTACAAATCCGCAAAGTTATAATGAAATTGTGGAACATGAATGCAAAATATAGTATGAAATGAGAATATCGTAATTAACTACACTATAAAATAAAACTACTAATTTTTGACCTAATCAAAAGCGAACAACTACTTCCAAGCGCTCCTGTCATCAAAATAATCCTTCAAACTGTAATATGCCTTATTTATAAGATTCTTTTTAACTTCTGCCTGAAACGAACTTAATGGCAAGTCTAAAATATAAGTTGGTAATTTATTGTATATGCGAATACTGAGCCCAATAAAAGAGCTATGCGTTTTGTGCAAACGAAAATACGGAACACATAATTTATGTCTATTTCTAGTATTGATATTGTGTCTGTCACTATTCATTTTATAAGAATTTATGTTTAGTCTTACATGCATAACACTGGCATAAATATATTGTGACGCTACAGTAAGAATACCAATAGTTTTAAATTTTTCTTTGAGTGAGACTCTTGTCTTTAACTGGTAAACGGCCCTAACTGCCCGTTTCTGCAATATAAAAATATTTTGGATATCAGCAGCTCTACCCCATAACAATATGCCATATGATATAACACTATGAAAATAACTAAAATAAACCAATCTAGCCGTATCGACATCGGTCAACCTACGAACCTTCTTAACGGCATAAGCAGCTGAGCTAAGTTTCCCTGAGAGATATGTAACATGCGCACCCCATTGTAACTTTGAATCAAGTGTTAATCCTAGAAATAATGTGGATTCAGTTGTTTCGAGTACATCGTCATTTAAAACTATGTTAGGACCAAGGTTTCTGACATTAGGCAGAGCAAACTTAACACATTTTGTTTTTTTGGCGTTCAGTACTAGATTGTTTACATTAAACCATTTAGTCACTTGAATGAGTGCACTGTTTATTTCGTTAAAGTGTTCCTTATTTCTATCTTTTTAAATATCAAAGAAGTATCGTCAGCAAACAGTACAATGTCACAAATGTTTCTCAAGTAAAAAGGTAAATCGTTTATGTAAACAAGAAACAAGAAAGGCCCTAGGATGCTGCCCTGTGGCACTCCTAAATCAACAGGTAAGCCACTGGATTTTGAGCCATTTATTTCAACACATTGGATCCTGTCACTTAAGTACGACTTAATGACATCCAATGCTTTAGTCTGGACGCCGTAATGTCTAAGCTTGCACAAGAGCGTCTCATGGCAGACACAATCGAATGCTTTCGAAAGGTCGCAGAATACACCAACAGCATTTTGGGAATTCTCCCAAGCACTGTAGATATGTTTGAGTAACGCTACTCCTGCATCTGTTGTCGAAAGACCCTTGGTAAAACCATATTGCTCACCATGAAGGAGGCTGTTTTGATTAAAATGTCTTAGTAGTTGCTTGAGTATGATCTTTTCAAAAATCTTACTAAAAGCAGGTAGTATCGATATTGGCCTATAATTACTAGGATCAGTCTTATTGCCGGGTTTGAACAGAGGTATTATTCTACTATGTTTCATAAGATCTGGAAAACTGCCAGATTTAATGCACTTATTGAATAAGTTGCTTAAATAAGGAGCCACTACATCAATTATACTTGTCAAAATCTTACCAGAAATGCCCCAGAAATCAACTGTATTTTTAGACTCTAAAGACTTAAAAGTATTTATAATATCGGTAGAACTAATACTATGAAATTTAAATATTACTTCACATTTTCCTACACTAGACTCTAATAGGTTTTCTGCGACTATAGCTGATGATTTTAATTCTCTAGTAGTAGTAAGTGGTATGCTAGCAAAAAAGTTATTAAATGTGTGTGCGACTTCTTCGTCATTATGAATTAATTTATAATTATCAAGAAGACTAAAACTATTACTTCTTAATGTTGTCTTACCTGTTGTTTCATTAATATCTCGCCAGGTTGCCTTAACTTTATTCGAAGATTGTTTAATTTTATTCCTAACGAATATAGCTTTAGCTGTATTGCACACTCTTTTAAATATTTTAGAATAATTCCTAACATACTGAGTGAAGTTTAAATCAGAATTGTATTTTTTCATACCATACAACTCATACAATTTTGCTCTGCTTTTGTAAATACCCGCAGTAGCCCACTCATTAAAAACTCGAGATTCCTTAATTACTTTCTCCTTAGTCTTAAAAGTATTCTGAATCGTGTTATTAACTATATTAAATAAATTGTTAAAATTCTTATTTGGCGAATTAGACGACCGGTTGGCGCCGCGGGAGTGTAAGCGACTGCTACGCCGAAGGTCGCGGGTTCGATTCCCGCTCAAGTCAAACATTTGTGGGCATGAACATGGATGTTTGTCTTGGTCTGGGTGTTTCTATGTATAATATGTATGTATTTACAAAAAAAAAAGTATATATGTATGTTTATCCATTATCTAGTACCCATAGTACAAGCTTCTGCTTAGTTTGGGACTAGATGGTGTTGTGTGAATGTGGTAGAATATTATTATTATTAATCTATTTCTATTAAGTCAGGATTCATAGTATTCATTCCAATCAATACTTTATTCCGGAATTCATTAAATTTATGCCTAGGTAATGGCCTAACCAACACTCTCTGTACCATGCTATCATTGTAATATGGAAACCTAGCTAATTGACCACAGTGATCCGAAGTTAATTCAGAAGTAACTACTCTATCTGAAACAATACAATTACTAAATATGTTATCAAGAAAGGTGAAAGATGTTGCTGTGATTTTAGTTGGTTTAAGAAATAAATTTTTCAAATTAAATGATCTAAAAAGGTTTAAAAATCTACCAGTCATTATTGAATTTTCAAGAATGTTAACATTAAAATCACCACAAACTATAATCCCTATCTTCTTGATCCTAATTTTACTAATTGCATCTTCCATAACAGATTCAAACAAATTAAAGTCACTTAATGGAGGACGATATACACATATAATAATATGCTGCTCAAGCTCAATGCATGACAGTTCCACCGTGCGTTCTATAGACAAGCTAGCTATGTCTTTCCGTTCTTTACATGTTAAACTGTTTGAAACAATAATCAATGATCCACCATGAATAGCTTGTTTCCTAGAGAAGGCACTGTGTACTGTGTATTGTGTGTTATTTATGAATTTAATCTGGTATTCTTTAAGCCAGTGTTCTGTAATGCACATAACTTTAATACTATGATTTTCTAAATATAAACCTAATTCTAAATCCTTGCCAGGTAGACCTTGTATATTTTGATGTGCTACAGTCAGTTCAATATGTCTACCCTTTGTCCTTTTCTTAAGTTTAAAGAACTTGTGTCAGTATTCTCAATAGAAGAATTATAAGGATAGGAACTATTTACAGAAACTAAATTCTTGGATACCCTACATGTACCTGTGTCATTTTGTATATTATATGCTAATAATTTAGCAACTTGTCTTTTATAAAATAATGGCAGATACATAGTATCTTTAGTCAATGTAAAATTATTAATAAAATTATTGATGTAAAAAAATAAAATAAAATCCTTATATTGCCATGTCAAATTGTATAACATCAAGTTATGTTCATGAATATGTCTATTCATCATAGCGTTTAAACTATAAGCATAAGGCAAAGTCATACTAATAAATTTGCAATCATATGTTCTGTGAAGCGATAACATAACTTCTGTTAAATTAATTATATATTTTTTAGTCACCATTTGACTATCACCGTATGAGAAAATTATTGTGGACTCTCTATCAAATATTGTTGTATTTAATTTATCAATTAGATGTGAAAAAGAAGTCTCTGGATAGCAATAATTAATAATATTGTGTTGTTTCAATTCACAATTTATTAAACTACCTAAGCCTAAACCTAACCTATCAGAGAACAAATAAACTTTATTTGTGCCATTCCTACCTAAGGAAGACCTATCTGTTGTATTATTTGCTAAATAATAACTTTTGTCAATATCAAAAATATTCTGAGACTCACAAGTGGGTATGGTTGATTTTATGCTATTTAGGCAAGTATTGGTGTTTGTCAAAGCTTTCACATACTCAAGATTTTGCCTACCTACCTGAGCTATCTCATCATATTTCCTAATATAATCCTGAACCTCATTTTGATATTGGGTGTTCATCCTATCTATTTGAGACTGTAAAGAGGTAATTTGACCTTTGAGATCCCTAGTATGTTGATCATACAGCATTTTACTATTTATCAACTCTGTGTTGTACTTTTCTAAGTCTAATAACAATTTTGAACGCTCAGAAACTAAAACTTTATATTGCTGGGATGTTACTTTATTTTTCTTGTATTGTTTTAGGCTAAAGATTAGTTTCCTAATGTGTTTGTTTAGTTTATTATATTTTCTATGTCGTTTCAGGCCACTTGTGTTTAATTTAAATGGTTTAGTAGATCTGTGACCTAAGCTAGTACCTACAACCTCTGTATAAAGGTTCTGAGTTTTTCTACTGTTTATTTCCTCAACAGTCTGTTTTAGGGATTTAATATTTATTATAGATTGATTAAGTGATATAGTTGCTTTTTGCTTGCTTGGGTTTTGAAATAAAAATACGTGTTTTTAGTACAGCGATCTATTGGACACTAGTTTAAATAATGTTGGTTACAAGCTTCACAGAGTATGTATCTATGCTTAGGTAACTATAGGTGTCATCTATACATGAATTGACCGAACATACCGCCCACCAAAGGGCTTATTAAGACCTTTCTTACAACAATTAAGAATAGGTAAGTATGTGGATAACAATTATTCATAAAAGTTCACATGGCATATTTTACTAATTATACAATCCAACAGTTAAATTCTTAACACATTATGTTATCATACAGTAGCACTTTTTTACGAAATATAAAATTTTACACAATAATAAAAGTAGGTTTACAACTTACACATAAACATTATACAATCTGTCTATCAACTTACGTAAATACACAGGTTAATCTTTAACAGAAATAGGTAATGCACACAAATTTGATATTGATCTACGTGTTAATTTACCGTTATAACGCACAGTATACACTCGCGTCATATTGTCCTGTCCGGGGTGTTTCTCTATGATCCTTGCTAGTGGCCATTTACTGGGTGGCATATGTTCATCTTTCAGTAACACTATGTCACCGACTTCAAACTCCGGGGACCTTTTCAACCATTTGGGTCGCTGGTTTAGTCTTGACAAGTATTCGGTCTGCCAACGTTTCCAGAATCCTTGAACTAGTCTTTGAGTATGTTGCCATCTAGATAAGAGGTTGATATTAGCCGTTGTATAGTTGCGATCAGGTACTACTACCAGCGATTCACCAACGATAAAATGTCCTGGCGTGAGTACTTGGATGTCATCAATCATGTCAACATCTGTAGATATCGGTGTCAAAGGACGTGAATTGAGACAGGCCTCAATTTGGGTAAGCACTGTCGCGAACTCTTCAAATGTTAAATTCTTAGTCAGTATCTTCCTTAGGTGCTGTTTAACCGACTTGACTCCGGCTTCCCATAATCCTCCAAAGTTAGGACTATATGGCGGTGCGAAATGCCAGTGCGTACCATCATTTGCCAGTTGCTTCACTACAGGACCAGGCATATCAAATCCAGCTTTTAGCATCATCCTGTGGAGCTCTTTGTTAGCTGTGACAAAATTTTTTCCATTGTCACTCCAAATTTCCTCACATCTTCCTCTTCTGGCTACAAAACGTTTGAAAGCAGCGATAAATGCATCTGCTGTGACATCACTAACCAATTCTAGATGGATAGCCTTAACCGCCATGCAGATGAAGATGCATATGTAAGCCTTGCTAGTCTTGGCTCCTCTACCTCTATGGTGTAATACATACACAGGACCAGCAAAGTCGACTCCACTTCGAGAGAATGGACGTGATGGAGTAACACGCGCCTCTGGTAAGTCACCCATCAACTGCTGTCTACTGATGGCACGTTGTCGTCCACAGGTAAGACATTTGTAAATGTATTGTTTCACCAAACTCTTGCATCCAATAAGCCAGTATTTACTCATCAGGTAAGTTGTCATAAGTTTTATTCCTCCATGTAATGTTTTTAGATGTGCTTCAGCCAGTATCAGTGACACGAGACCGTTCCTCTTCCTTAGTATCACAGGATACTTCATATTTTCTTCGGCGTCTGCATTTCTTAGCCGGCCGCCCACCCTGAGGATACTCTGGTCATCTAAGTATGGGTTCAATGTCTTCAACACACTGGTGGTTCCTACAGGTTTGTTTTCCTTGAGTCTTATTATTTCACCTGAGAACTCTTGTTCCTGTAATAAACGTCTTATACAAATATTTAGCGCCGTTTGTAATTCTTCTGCTGTTATTTCAAGTTCTAATTTATCTGGATTCCGTTTCATATTCAAAAATCGTTTACAGTGGGCTATGACTCTCAACAGCTCGGTAAGTGAATCAAACGTTTCAAAATTAAAATTCCTTTCTTCACATTCCGTTATGTTAACACAGGTAAGTATTTTCCTTCTTTCTATATCTGTAGATCTTATTGTAGGTTTAGAATATTCTATGTCCTTGTTGGTAAGCCAGGTAGGTCCATTCCACCATAATATTGACTGTTGCAAGTCTGATATAGATAAGCCTCGTGAAACTATATCAGCTGGGTTATGTGACGATTGTACATGGATGATTGCTGTTTGTATGCTCCAGTATTTCAACCACTCGGTTAGCGACGAAAGGCTTCCATCGGTTTGGTTCTCCAACCAGCCACGCTAAGACAATAGTCGAATCAGTCCATGCAAACACATTTTGAGATTGGATTCTCATAGCTTGACTAACCTTGTGTAGTAATTTTGCAAGCAATGTGGCTCCACTTAGTTCGAGACGAGGTAGTGAGATCGTCTTAACCGGAGCTACCTTCGTTCGTGCAGCTACTAGATATGTTTCAATGTTTCCACCCTTTGGTTGTAAACGGCAGTAGACCACAGCTCCATATGCCTTTGTAGACGCGTCGTAAAATCCGTGTAAGGTCACCTGATCTTTCTCAGTGCTCAAGGTGTTTAGCCATCGTTTGACTCTTATGTTATTCACATTTTCTAAATCCTTTCTCAAGAACTTCCATTCTTCTGCTAGTTCCTTTCTAATGTCTTGGTCCCAATGTACTCCTTTTAGCCATAGTTTTTGAATTAATATTTTAGCTTTGACTATGGCTGGTGCAATCCAGCCAAGCGGATCAAACAACTTCTGTAGATCTGAAAGTATTGTTCTCTTTGTGATGTTTGTTGAAATGGGTTCCAATTGCAGTTGATAATGAAACTCATCCTTGCCAAGATTCCATGATAAACCAAGTGCCTTGATAGTACCATCTACCTTCAGATCTAAATTTGCTTTCGTGGTTACTTTAGATACGTCCATGGATTGAAGAAATTTTGTGTCATTCGAGGCCCATTTTTGTAGTTCAAAGCCTCCTCTTTGAAGAATGGCTATAATTTGTGCACTGACGCGTATAGCCTGTTCTGAGGTGTCACTTCCTGAGATCAAATCGTTGACAAAGCAATCTTCTTTAATAATAGTGGCAGCTTCAGGATGTTGCTCACCCTCATCGTCAGCGAGCTTCATTAAGGTTTTGATGGCTAGGTACGGGGCAGAGGCTGTACCAAATGTGACTGTTTTTAATCTATAGTCTTTCGCTTCAGCTTGATCGTTATTGCCATTATCATTTGAGGCTCCACGCCATAATATTCTGTGATAATCCATGTCTCTTTTATCTAGAAAAGCACCATTCTATACATCTTTGTGACGTCACTTGCAAAGCATACTTTATGCATGCGCCATCTCATTATAATGCTTCGCATGTCTTCTTGTAGTACGGGGCCATTCAGAAGTTCTTCATTTAAAGCAACGCCGTTATTTCCCTTGCACGACGCATCAAAGACCACTCTGACCTTTGTAGTCTCCTTATCCCTTCTAACAACTGCATGGTGTGGTAGGTAAACACATCTGTGGTTTATTTCATCATCTGGAACCTTCTCCATATGTCCCAATGCTAAGTATTCTTCTAATACCTTGTTGTATTCATCTCGCAGCTCAGGCGTATTCTGTAGTCTTCTCTCTTGTTGAATTAAGCGTTTCATTGCTATTTCTCTCGAATTGCCATCTGGTGAAATAGGGTTGGGGGTACGAAATGGCAATCTGACGACATATCTTCCCTCATTGTTTCTACGGTAATTCTTTTCATAGTGTTTCTCACACTGTCTTTCTTCTTTAGTATACTTCCTCGTTGCATCTGGTTCCACCTCCCAGAATATTTTCAAAAAATCATCAGCTATGATCTGATGATGCATAACAAGAACCGACTCAGCTTGTGTTCTGTTTCCCACGTTACCAAACAGGATCCAACCAAGGTTTGTCTTATGAGCGCATGGAGACCCTGGTGGCCCTTTAATCAGTTTGCTTTGTATTATTAGTGCGTATACATCAACGCCCAGCAGTAAATCTACTGATCCCGGCTTAAACTAGGTAGGATCAGCTAGAATCAGCCCTTCCAGATGAGGCCAACTGTCTCTTTCGATGGTGTGGGATGGTATTTTGGTAGTCAGCTGTTTTGACATAACATATGCCCTCACATCCGTGACAAAATCTTCACATCTTGACTTGATTTTAATCTGAACTACTTGCTTGATATCTTCTTTCGTAGATCCCACGCCCACGACGGTGCCTTTGATGGGGTATCGCCTTGCCTTCAGTTGTTGTGCAGCGCGCTCACTTATAAAACTCGCCTGTGACCCTTGATCAATCAACGCTCTCAGCGTAATTACATTATTGTCTTCACTCCTCACATGTACAATTGCTGTCGCCAGTAACGCTGTACTTGGTTTAGTTGAAGCGTGTGATGCCATCAATGTGATATTTTCTTGTTGCTGTGTCTCCTCCACGTTTGTATGTAATGCCACTTCAGGTTGTTGTGATTGTTTATACTCTATGTTGCCCGATGTAGCACCTTTACTTGTATAGGATTGCGTATTTTCGTGAAGAAGCGTATGATGCCTTTTCTTACATAAGCGACAGCAAGTAGGGACGCGGCATTGCCTTGCCGAGTGCCCCGACGTAAGACAATTGTAACACAAATTGTTTTGTTTTGTAAATTCACTTCGCTGTACTGGTAAATACTTTCCAAACTCCTTACAGTGGCTAAGCGTATGATTTTCATTGCACATTTTACATTTCTTAATGTTATCGACGGTAGTAGCAACATGAAAAGATTTTTCTCGAACAAATCCAGTATTTGTTTTTTGTTTCATTGGTTCCGTAAGCTCCAACGTTCGAAATCGGCTTTCCAAGAATATACGAAATTGTTCAAGCGATGGTAAAATGTCTGAGTCCGTACAATTGGTACTTACGTACTCCTCCCAATCTTTATGAGTTTCAGAATCTAGTTTTTGCACAATCACGTATATTATAATCGGATCCCAATTCTCAGTATTCACTTTCATGTTTTTCAAATGATGCAAGCACTCAAACGTTGTGTCTAACAAACTTTTGATTTGATTTGAATTATTAACAGTCATTTTTCTTTGCGAAAATATTTTTTTCATAATGGCGTTCACATTTATTCTCGTATTACCGTATCTTCGTTTCAAAATGTCCCATGCTTGTTCATAGTTCGAATCGGTTACTTGCAAATGTTTTAATATAGCTGCAGCTTCTCCAGTAAGACTTGTTTTCAAATAATGCAGTTTTTGTACATTATTTAGCGTTTGGTTGTCGTTAACAAGCGTTTTAAATAAGTCATGGAACGATAACCATTCTTCGTATTGTCCACTGTAGGTAGGTAACTGTATTTTAGGTAATACGACGCGCGGCTGTTGACGATCACTAGATATTGGTAACGAAGCAGCACTCACGAATTGTTCTGGTATAACTAACAAGTCCTTTAATTCCGTTTTCAAGCATATGTATAATTCTTCATGATCGTAATATTCGTCCTGTGCGAAATACGACACTGATTCACGTTTTTCTTTGGGTGTATTACATACTAAATCGGCGTAAGCTTGTTTGTATTCATTCCAATAGTCTTCTATGCATTGAAGGCGTGCTTCGACATAATTACGGGTCAATCTAGACCTTGGGCACTTCTTTAAGTTCACTTGTGTCTTCTTTATCTTAAGAGCAACATTTTCAATGATATTCAACGCCTTATCCAGTTCTTTAGCCATTGTGAATACGAAAAATCCTCTTCAATAGTAATAAACGACAATATTATAAACTCGCTAATGACTTGCAATAATTTGAATACTTCACACTCGGTCGTTTTATTGCACTCTTTTGTTCTCGGTTGCCTCGGAATTCAATAGCAGAGCAGGTAAGTCTCTGGTATCCGGCTCGATAATGGACCATATGATTAAGTGATAAAGTTGCTTTTTGCTTGCTTGGATTTTGAAATAAAAATACGTGTTTTTAGTACAGCGATCTATTGGACACTAGTTTAAATAATGTTGGTTACAAGCTTCACAGAGTATGTATCTATGCTTAGGTAACTATAGGTGTCATCTATACATGAATTGACCGAACATAGATTGTTCTAAACAGCATTCAAGTTCCCTAATGCGACTCATACACCATGAATGGCCATCATTGCTAGCGGTCAATAAATGTATTTCCTCCTGTAACCTATCTCGCTGGGCCAGTGTGTCCATATACTCAATATGGAGTTCTGCGAGCTGAGCCTTCAGGTTGGAAACCCTATCGTTGACAATCCTGATGTCCTCTTCACAGTCTGCACGCTCCTTCAGTAGGTGTATATTCTCCTCCTGGCACTTCTTTAATTCTATAAAGGTTATTCTCAGCTTGTTCTCTAGATCCTTCGCTGTGGCCTTCCGGGTCATCATAGTGCTCATTGTGGAATGGCTCATAGCCAATGATACGCCAAACACCTATGGACAGAAAGATAAACAAGATGTCAGAAAAGAGATAAGTCAGTAATAGTAGGAGTTTATAGATATAGATAAATAAATAAATATATTTATTTCAATAAATATTTATAGCTAGAAGGACAGTAGACAAATAACAGAACACCTCACGTTGGTGTGAGCCGAGTAAATGTGTGATGAAGAGTGTAAGTTAATAAGTAAGATACTCCCCGGGTTTAAAGATGATTTCAAATCCGTCCGTTGACACCTGGTAGATCTGTCTGCCAAAAACTGTTCGTATCGAGGTTTCAAACACCAAACTCAATGTCTTTCACAATTTTATGCACAGTATGATAACATAAATGATATTTAAGCATTTAATATTCATTTAAAATAAAATAAAACTTTTAAAATTACAGAGCTACGTAATTTTACCATGAAAGCACATGGGTGCTCCGCGAGTCATAGTAGTGTCGAAGTGAATTCGTGCTGTAAACCGTCTTGAATTGGTTGTGATTCGCTATGCAACGCAGTGCATTGTGTTTAGATCCTTTGCCTTGGGCTAAGACTGGATGAATTAATCGCTTCCACTGATCTCTGTAAAAAATACCCATTCTTAGCCCGAACTCTAGACATAATTTTTGGTAGCAGAGCGTAGTTGAAATCTAGCCGCTGTTGCATTACTGAGTATAAACTCAGATTGGTAGAAGCTTGTATCTTATCACCTTGTAGACAGTATTGTAGTGTTTGTCAGTTATTGTCTAAAATACATAATATTTAATTGTATAAGTTGACCTAGATAATTTTAAACACATTGTCACACATAACCTCAATCAGTAATTGTTTGATTTAAATTGTTGAAATCTAGCATAGATTTGTTCCTGTTACTATTAATAAGTCACTTTGATTGGATACATATCAGTTATATGTATCAATTGATTTAGTTTATTGCATATATTGATATATTAAGTTTGAACCGTACATTGCCAAACCTTGTTATAATATATAGATAATATTGTTAGGTAACACATATTCTGTGCTTACTTACTATTGTAAATCTCAAATAACACAGGCAGTCTGTCTGTTGCAAGTAATTAGTTAATTTATTTGAATATATAACTTTAATTAACTTATTTGAAGTTTCAACTTTTGATAACTTTGACTTTGTTTTGTGTCAATATATATTGAAACTATTAATTTTGTTGGACAGTAGATACCTGTCACTTGCTTATACCAGCAGTAAACAGGCTAATACTTTGTTGGTTTCAAAGAATTCAGAAAAATTAAGTTTTGATTGTTAATATTATTTAACGCTTGTCCGGGCTCTTTTGAAATTTTGATTATGTCAGCTATCAAGGACTTGCGTGCGGCTGCTGGTGCTATTGCATCAGATTTGCGCTGGTTTGCCTCGGCCAGTGCCTTAGTGAACCGGCCTGATCACCAGCAGGCCTTACTACTAAGGTACGATCGGATTGACGATCGCCTGGCAAGTGTGGAACAGCAATTTCGCACTTTCAGCGCTTGCTGTCTCGAAGTGTCAGTCAACGATTTCACCGCTGACCAGCGAAATAAGGTCAGCGAAGACTACGCCCAGGTCTTAGACCAGTATGATGCTGTCTCCAATAGTGCGAGACAACTAGTTGCCGATAGGGAAGGGCAACCCGGCCTGAAGCCGGAGCTTCCTAGGTCAGCACCGGGGCTGGTGAGTAGGCTCCCTACTTTGGACCTCCCCCATTTTGATGGCTGCCTAGGAAGCTACCTGGGCTTCGTTAATTTGTTTGACAGCCTGGTCAAATTCGGCCGGCACAAAAATTGGCCAATCTGATGTCGGTTCTGGATGGGGAGGCCAAGGGCCTCATCCAGCATCTGCCCGTGTCTGACGAGGCGTACCAGACGGCTCGGGACTTAATTACCCGTAGGTACCATAATAAGCGTGGCCTCGCCGACACGCACATCGAGCAGATTTTGGGTTTGCCGACGCTCACCCGGGTCTTTGGGTTGCGCACCCAACTTTTGAACCCGCTTTTGGTGGCCATCAACGCACTTAAGTGCCTTGACCTGCCCGTGGACCAATGGTCCACGTCCATATGTATTGGTGCACATTGTGTTGAAAAAGCTGCCTGCCGACCTGAGGTCGCGTTTTGAGCAGCGCTTTGGTGGGGATAGCGCGACCCATCTGTCCCCCTTTGCTGACCTGGAGAGGTTCCTGGAGGATGAGTGCCGGGTCTTGGACAACTCCGGTGGTGACACGCCAGCTAAGACGCAGCCGCCCAAGGTCAAGGAGCAGGCTCGCGTTCACACCAAAGCCAGTGTTGACCGGCGCCCTCCTCGCTTTGCAGTCACGCAGAGCCCAGCGGAGTGCTCTTACTGCAAGGTCACGGGGCACAGAACGGCCAGTTGTAGGGCATTCTTGGACCTGCATGTAGCCTCTCGTAGGCGCATCGCGAATGCCCGCCGCCTTTGCTTCTCTTGCTTGAGGTCCCACTACCAGCGTGACTGCCCAAACTCTCGCTCCTGTCCTCACTGTGGAGGACAGCATTTGGACATTCTCTGCATGAATGCCAGAAAGGTAGGCCGCTTGTCCAACCAGCCGACGCCGCGCACGGGCGGGTGTTTTGAAGGTGGCAGCCGAGGCTAACCGCCGCGCAGCCTAGAGTCGCCTCGCTTAATTGATCGCCGCTCACCCCGCTTGGAGAACCGTAGCGTGCGCACGCCTCCTCTCTCTCGCGCACCTGAATGTGCAACCGCTCAACGTCACCAGCACCATGACTGCTTTCCCAGGTATTCCCCTCCTTTGGCGGAGCGTCCTTGCCTTGACTCGCGCCCACCTCGTTTTGGGCGGGTGCGTCATTATGACCCCCCGCAGATGGCGCGCGGATCGAGTCATCGCGCTTTTGAGGACTTCAAGCCGCACCCTCATTTTGACTTGCCTGGTCCTGGCCAACGGTCGCCGCCCAGGCAACAATAGGTCATTGACCCCTGCCCTATAACGCCAACCTCCCCCATTAAGACCGTTATCCTACCAACGGTTGCTGTTAGGGTCTTACCCACGGGGACCTCTATTGTTGTCCGTGCTATATTGGACACAGGTTCACAAGAATGCATTGTTTCCACTTATTTGGTAGGGCAGGTTAAATTAAATATGGGCTCTTTTCCAAATTGTATACGGGGCATAGGTGACGTAGCCTCTAATGTTGAAGGGCAAGTTAAGGTTTTGTTTGCCCCAGTTGAATCTTCACACCCGATGATTAAAACCACGGCTATTGTGCTAAAGAATATTTTGGGTATGCATCCACAGAAGCAGCTGCCTGCTGCTGTGGTGAATTTGACATCGGGATTGGAACTGGCAGACCCCAAGTTTGACACACCGGGACGAATCGACTTGTTGATTGGCTCTGATATCCTTGGTGGAATTTTGATTGGTGGGAAACGGGTCTTGGTGCCAAATGGTTTGACTGCCATCCCGACAATATTTGGATTTGCCTTGATGGGACCCGTACCTAGGGACCCTCCACCTGAACTTGATAATTTGTTGGCTGTAGGCTCCGCTCTCTCTGATGCGGTTCAGAGGTTTTGGGAGGTAGAGGAGCCCTCTCAAGCTGCCCGTTTGAATCGAGAACATGAGGAGTGCGAGCTGTTCTTCCAGAACAACACTGGTCGACTCCGTTCGGGTCGGATCATTACGAGGCTACCTTTTCTGTCTGTTCGGCCTCCGCTTGTTGAGTCACGACCTTTAGCCGAAAAGAGATTGTTAGCTATGGAGCGTCGCATGGGTCGTGATTCGGAGCTCAGGCAGAAGTATATTGAGTTCGTGAGGGAATATGAACAATTGGGACACATGTCTGTGTCAAATTTGGATTGGAGTTCGGTGGAGCATTACTTTATCCCGCATCATGCAGTATTGAAGCCATCAACTGGCAAGCTGCGCACAGTGTTTGATGGTTCTGCGCAGACTTCTACAGGTGTATCCTTGAACCAGTGCTTGCATTCTGGTCCCAAGTTGGTCAAGGACCTTTGTGACGTCATCACCAGCTTCCGACGACATCAGGTTGTCTTTGTAGCCGATATAAAAATGATGTTTAGGCAGACGATTATCCACCCTGATGACCGTCGCTTCCAGCTGATCCTTTGGAGAGAGAACGCTCGCGATCCCATGGTCGTCTACGAGCTCAATACTAATACGCACGGGTTAAGGTCAAGCCCCTACTTGGCAATACGTTCTGTTTGGGAGCTCGCAGACCGCGAAGGCTTACGTTTCCCACGAGCCTCCGCCATCTTGAAAGACGATATTTACGTCGATGACATTTGCTCGGGCGCCTCCACAGCGGACAGGCGATCCTCCTGCGGGACGAATTGATAGCTATTTTGGCCTCCGCTGGTTATGAGTTGCGCATATGGATTTCCAACTCACCAGCGCTTTTGGAAGGCTTGCCAGAGGATCATCAGCAGGATCCACATTTGTTTGAGATTGTTGACAACCCCGCCATGATGGCTGTTCTCGGCGTTCAGTACAGACCAGTCCAAGACATCTTTACGTATAACGTAGACTTGAAATTGCCTTGTTCTTGGACTAAACGTCTCGTGTTGTCTACTGTCGCCAGAACCTTTGATCCAAACGGTTGGATTTGTCCTGTCATATTTTGGGCAAAATGCTTCTTGCAGAATCTTTGGACAGCAGGGTTGACCTGGTACGAACATCTACACGGCACTCTTGTTGAGGAATGGACCGCTTTTGTATCCTCACTTCCTGCCGTCAACGAGATCTCCTTGCCTCGTCCCATCCTTCCTCCCGGGAAGTACAAGGCCACCCTTAACGGGTTTTGTGATGCCTCGGAACGTGGTCACGCGGCCGTGGTGAACTTGCGCACAGTCATTGCCTCAGGTCAGGTGAGAGTTTCCCTGATCATGGCGAAGAGCAAGGTTGCACCCCTTCGGACATCTCTGACCATCCCAAAATTGGAGCTCTCGGGAGCAGGCCTACTTGTACGCTTATTGAACCACGTGTCCAGTACTTTGGGTAAAAGCATTTGTATTAATGGGACCTACGCCTGGACAGACAGCCAAATTGTTCTCTGTTGGTTGAGGGCTTCTGTCCACACCTTGGGGGTATTTGTCGCTAATCGCGTTTCCCAAATCCAGAAATCCGAAGTCAAACTCGTTTGGAGACATGTGCTGGGTGAACTCCTTGGATAAAGCGTTTCGTTTTAAACTTTAGGCACCCACAACAGAAACGACTGACACCATTTCTCTCACCACAGGAGCGACAGGAGTCCCTCACCCTTTGGATTCGTTCTGTGCAATTGGCGCATTTTGAGAAGGAGATTGCTATCCTTAAATCAGGGAGATCGAAATTGTCGGGAGCTGTCTCTAAATTGAACCCCTTTTAGGACGAAACGGGTCTCTTGAGTGTTGGAGGGCGTCTCAAGAACGCCAACCTCCCTTACGGAGCACGTCACCCCCTTTTGTTACCCAAGGACGGTCATTTGGTACGCTTGTTGGTAACTGACCGTCACCTTAAAAATTCGCATGCTGGTTGTAATGCCCTGTTGGCTATTTTGCAACGCGAGTTTTGGATTTTGTCTGCCCGAAGAATTATTCGGAGTGTAGTCTTTCGCTGCATCCCTTGCTATAAGCTCAGGGCTTCTACCATGCAGTCCTTGATGGGAGACTTACCGGCAGATCGCGTTAGTGAGAGCAGGACATTTGACGGTGTTGGCACGGACTTCGCTGGTCCCTTTTTGGTGAAAACGTCGACACTTCGAAACAGCAAGACTGTTAAGGCCTACTTGTGCGTTTTTGTTTGTCTTTCCACAAAGGCCGTTCATTTGGAACTGGTCTCCTCGCTTATGACCGAGGCGTTTGTAGCCACATTTGACAGATTTGTATTCCGCAGAGGGCTGCCTTCCTTGATCCGTTCTGACTGCGGCACTAACTTCAAGGGCACGTATAATTATTTGAATGATGTTGTTAATTTCCTTGAAACCAACAAGGCTGATATAGGTGATAGGCTTGCCCGACGTGGGATAAATTAGTTGTTTTCCCCACCAAATTGTCCACACTGGGGTGATATATTTGAGGCCGCCGTAAAATCGGCCAAAACACACTTGCGCAGGACAATCGGTGAGTCTGTCCTTACATTTGAGGAACTCGCAACTGTGTTTTGTAAGATTGAGGCCGTTTTGAACTCTCGGCCATTGTGCCCGATCTCCTCAAATCCGAATGATTTGGAGGCCCTTACGCCGGGCCATTTTTTGATTGGTCGCCCACTTGTCGCCTTGCCTGAGTACACCTACATTGATACGAGACCTGGTCGTCTCTCGCGTTTTGAATTGGTACGCCAGATTACTCAGAGCTTTTGGAAACGCTGGAATTTGGAATATTTGCACATACTCCAGCAACGCGTTAAGTGGACCGACAAGACCGATCCACCCAAGATTGGTGACCTCGTTTTGATCAAGGAGGCTAACCTTCCGCCACTCAGATGGCGCAGGGGGTGCATCCTTCGTTTGGTAACTGGGGCTGATGGAGTTCCCCGATTTGTTGAGGTCTTGGTGGACGGTTCGATTCTGAGGAGAGCGGTTGCAACATTGTCACGTCTACCAACTGATTAGCGGACCGGTAGGCCGGTCCGGGGCGGGTGGATGTTTGAAATAGAATTAGTTTTTATTTTAAGTCAAATCGATTATATCGATTAGGTAACATTTTGTTTAGTCTATTGAAAATTTCTGACAATGGTCACACTGAACTGGCACTTCCGTGCCCGCCTTGAAAAATTAAGACGCCGTTTGCTGATGCTCTCTCGCGTGCTTTGTACCTAATTGAAATGAATTGATCACCTTTTGAAAAGGACATCCTGGTAGCTTCGCGAACGTTTGTTGGTTTCCCGCGGTCAGTGAAAAAACCCGGTATAAAAAGTTGACCAAGCCGTATCTTGAATTATCGCCCCTTGAAAGCACATGGGTGCTCCGCGAGTCATAGTGGTGTCGAAGTGAATTCGTGCTGTAAACCGTCTTGAATGCCGCCAGATCTAGTGCTGGCAACGGTAAATTGTGATAAAGAATAAAGTTGTGAATATTGAACAGTTGTGAAAGTTGTTGAAGCCGGTAGCAACGTCCACGTGTCATCGTGTCTTGAAACGTCGCATTTGCAGCCTGAGCTAAGTATTAGATATAACATTCACTATATTGGCCAATTTAGTCGTGTGCTAGTCTAACTTAGTTGCAGGACCGACCCAATCAAGATATCAGGTGAGTTGAACCATTTTATTACTATTGGTTGTGATTCGCTGTGCAACGCAGTGCATTGTGTTTTGATCCTTTGCCTTGGGCTAAGACTGGATGAATTAATCGCTTCCACTGATCTCTGTAAAAAATACCCATTCTTAGCCCGAACTCTAGACAACTAGAATATAGTTTAGTTTCATCGACGTGGGTGACAGTTCTTGCAATTAAAAGTAGCCTATGTATTATTCTAATGTGTAAACCAAAACACTGCAACGTTTTATCGCAATCCGTCCAGAAGTTATTTGCGTGAAAGAGTAAAAAACATCCATTTAATCTCACAAACATTCCTTTTATAATAGAAGTAATGACGCTTAAAGTAATATCACATTTTCCTTCCACTTGTTTATATTTACCTGCTCCAAGCTCACAAATAAACCAACATTTTCTCCCATCCTCAACCTTGAACCTATTACCGTTAACAAACACTGGGACTAATTAAACTAAAAGAAATCCTCATCTTTAATTTATTATGTAAATAACTGACAGGCGCAATCATTGTATCACAGAGGTCGGTACTAATTAAGGGCTGGTACACACGCAAGACCCGTACTGCGGAACTGACCACGTCAGTATATATAGTACATCTGAAACGTCGATGGTGAGTACCCACCATTAATTAAATGCTTGATTCGTTTAAAGTTAGAGTAAGCTGGAATTTATAAAGGTACAGATTAAAGTCGTTTGTGTAGGATTATGAAGGTAGATTTGAATATAGGTTTTACTAAGCTTTGTAGTTTCAATATGAGTAACGTAGCAATCAATTATTATTTAGTACCAATTATTATTCCTATGAACCCTTGTATAATTGGACATGAAATAAAAAAATATTGCCAGTACATATTTAAAATATTACGACACCAGTGATTGGTGTTCTACTACTGTTATAATATATTGAGCTTATTTTTGTTGATTTTGTATAATGTAATTTCATAATAAGCTTTATTAAGGTGTAATTACAATAGTGATTTACTTTAGTATATACACATATAATTGCCTTTATATATGTATTGATAGTGAACTTTTGAACGAATGATAAAAAATATGTATGTTACTCGGGACAAGTGCCATTTACATACTTGTTGAGCTAAATACTTATGAATATTTAAAACCTCGCCTAAATTTAACTTTTCTGCTATCTACTTTTGTATTATTTTTATAATGTTTTCGGCAATATGTGATTGCCCATATTTCTCTATACCTAACCTATAAAGTAGGGGAAAGAAGCGTGGTGTCCCTCCAAATAGTAAGGTCCTCTGGTCATGCTAAGTGATCATACCTGAAGAACCCTGGCCCGGCACGGGTTGACGAGAGCAACTACATGAGTAACCTATTTTAGCGTGATTTAGAATCTGTAATTGTAGCAAGTAGAAGTTCCATTGCTGTCCGTTAGATGTCATCAAGTGTTCGTGTCGTCACTATTGTACGATAGATGACACTACGATGTCACATGAAACTACGTGTTACTCAAGTAAAAAGAAACATATTTTTCACTGTCTACAAAATCGTTATCGCCGAACACACGCAGCAATAAAAAATAATAATGGTCAAGATAGCTTAGAAAATCTTCTTACCTAAATAAAACTAAAAGAATATAATTTCGTGAACATTGCAATGCAAGTCCAGAACTAGCAATATTTCCCTTGAATGACCGTCTGGATTCCCATATTTACTCTACCGAAACGTTGCCAATATGACACGTTCAATACATACAACAAAACCCACAATTGTGGGAAATATTCCACATTCCATTGACGCATTCAAAAGCGTCACCGTCCAAAGCTCTATGAAACCAACAATTGTCAGTGTAAATAAAGCTGACGTCCGACCCGAAATCATAGGTAGCTATCAAACGTTCAAGTGTCAGCTTTCACTGATTAAGTCGACCACACGGACCGGATTGTCGAGTTAATTGCACGGTAAAAACCGTACGGTGGAACTACAATAGGTTCATTAGTGGCAGAACGATTCAATTTGAACGCTAAAATCTGATGCTCATAATTGACAAATATGTTCCTAAATAATGATGTTGAGGAATGATCGTTTGAAAATTGTGTACTGTGTTGAAATTTCGTGTGTGGATAATTCTTGTTTTGCAGTTAACATAATGTAAGTATAAGGCGTAACTATTCTTGCCTTTAGACAAGAACGAGAACCCATTGCTTCTACATGCCCTCGGAAGCGCAAAACACTCTGATATCAATGCCACACTAGCGATCACCCATCCAAGTGGTGACCTCTGTGAACTTTGACGACGTTTGGTGCAGCGGGAGTGTAAGCGACTAGTACGTCGATGGTCACGGGTTCGATTCCCGCTCAAGTCAAACATTTGTGTGCATGAACATGGATGTTTGTCTTGGTCTGGGTGTTTCTATGTATAAGATGTATGTATTAACAAATAAAAAAGTATATAATATATGTTTATCGATTATCTAGTACCCATAGTACAAGCTCTGCTTAGTTTGGGAGGAGATGGTGTGTGAGAATAGAATACTTTATTTAACTTGGCCAACCTATTACTAACGGCATGCTGAGCTACGAGTGGTACAATATCTTAGTGTCACAAGAAATACGGCAGTAAAAGGTTTTAGTAGAGTTCTGAAGATAATATAGGTAGTTATTACCTAAATTTGATACCTGATTTTGATCAAAATCTGTTAACTAGTTTTTGCATAAAAGAGTACAACCCGCACTTGGTCAGCGTTGTAAACCTTGGCTTATACCTTCTTGTAGCGAAAAAAGGCTCCGTGTCCAGCAATGAGTCGTTTTTATATTCCAAGTCGACAGACAGTCGGTATCCATCCTCCCGGTTGAAATTGTTATGCTTTTTGATTAAATTAATTAAATATGGCGAATAAGACCCGTTTTCATAAAATTGTATGATGTATACAAATCGCAAAATTTTAAAATTGATTAGTGTTGATAATATTATATCGTGGGTATAATGGAAGAACTAAATAACTCAAAATTTCAAGTTTCGAGATAATCGCGATTTACTGTTTTTTTACACTTTTTTTTACATCACTAAGAAATGGAGAACAATTTTACCGTCGGCGATTTTATATGCTTTAAGCATGTTTGCTGTCGATTCTATGCTTGATAAAACTAGCTTTTATCATGAACCAAAAAATATTAAAAATAATAAAAAATATTTTTAAATAAAAAACAACCGACTTCAAAGACACTAAGGAACTAAAAACATAAAATAATTGGTTTTGGAGCAAACATTTTTGGAGTCGGTGCCAAGCCAAGTATTTCTCATCTGACTATAAAAACCTCTACACATATTTATATAACTTTCGTTGTTGATAGAATAGGCATAGATTTATTTTATATAATAAATCTATGAGAATAGGCAAGTAGTTTGTAATTTAGTAACTTTTTGCGTAAGGGCTTGGCACCGGCTCCAAAAATGTTTGCTCCAAAACCAATTATTTTATGTTTTTTAGTTCCTTAGTGTTTTTGAAGTCGGTTGTTTTTAATTTAAAAATATTTTTTATTTTTTGCTTTTTAGTGGTATACTAATAAAAATTAGTAATAGGTGATAAGTAGGTACATAGGATAGTATAGGTGTCCAGCATCAAAGTCTATGTAAAGACGACTAAAACGAGCCCAAACTCGCTGGCATTGCGTAATTGTATTACAATTATCGCATGGCTACCTTCCTGCTCCATCATCAGAGTTTGGTAAGCATTCAGCACTAAAGTCCAAGTAAAGACGAATCAAACGAGCCCAAACTCAATGGGATTGCGTCTTTGTATTACAAAGACCTCATGGCCACCTGCCTGCTTCATCATCAGACCCTGGAAAACATCCAGTACCAAATTCCATTTAAAGACGGATCAAACGACCCTAAACTCGATGACATTGGGTTATTGTATCACAAAGATCTCATGATTGCCTTCCAACTCTATCATCAGACCATGGAAATCATCCAGCATCTAAGTCTATGTAAAGACGACTCAAACGAGCCCAAACTCGGTGGCATTGGGTTATTATCGTCAAATCGCTTCAAGTTAGCTTATAAAATTTGGAGAGTTCCTACGTTTTTTCAGGATCCCATGATCAGATCCTGACCTGAAGATTATGGGACCAACTAGAATGTATACTCTTTCAATCAAACTAAGAATTTTCGAAATCGGTCCAGGCGTCTTAGAGAAATCGGGGAACATACATAAAAAAAAAAGATTCCGACGAATTGTAAACCTCCTCCTTTTTTTGAAGTCGGTTAAAAAACCAAGTTATCCAATTTTGCCACACCAAGATATTGCAAACATACCGTAGTTAGCTAATTCTATAATGTAGTTATTCAGTTTGCCCACACATTAAATGAATGTGAATACATGAATTTGGGTCAACTAAGTACACTTATTGAGTTTTGAACCTAAAGAAATATTTAAACACGAAAGTTAGGCATTCTTAGTGAAAGTTTATTTGTTAAATTTTATCGCTGATTATTGATCTCACATGAAATAAAAACCTGAATTGGAAGTAGTAACATTTTATATATAAAAAAATAAACGTAGAATTACAATATAAAAAATTAACAGAATTAGGTATGACAACAAAATATTATAATTATGTAATAAAATCAATTAAATGACCTATTATAAATCTTCAAAAATCAACTAAAACAAAAATAACTTGCCTTTGCATTAAAACGTTTTAGGGTGGTCTGAAAAGTTTCCGACCTCAACCTGAAGGAAGAAGCATCAAAAAATGTGTTGTGGATGTAATTTTACTTCTTGTGGCAGTTAACCGCCAACATTTCAGCTATTTTGTAGCAGTAGTTGCTATTTGACAGCCATACGATTAAGTCGATGTGAGTGTGTTTTGTGAAAATGGGAAATGTTGTATCGAGCTGGCATTAAATTCTTGTTTTTAAAAGGCCCTACGCCGACGCCATTCAAGTTAGATTAAAACTCTGTTTATGGGGACTCTGCTCCATCATGATCGCGCTAGCCTTATCCCGGTTGCATCCAAGACTTACACGTCTTAGAGCCCGAGGTCCGCTTATTGATCTAATCAGGTAAGACAGAATATCAACTTTTCCACAGAGCGACAACCGTTTGATCTCCGCAACCCAAAGGGATAGCGATATTCCATGGTTTAGACCAGTATCAGTTTATTTGAGGGTACTGACTCCCCGCAACGACTGTCAAATATCTTACAGACAGCCAGGACCGACAGTTTAACGTGCTCCGAGGCACGGGGCAAGCGATAATTAACAATTTAATACGCACTTAACTTTGAAAAGTCATTGGTGCGTGCCGTGGATTCGAACCCGATACCCCCTGCATGAACAACTATTAGTACTTCCACTAGGCTATCGCTGCCTCACTGCTCCATCATTTACTACAATGAAATTCTGGGCAGCTAAATTTAAACCTGGTCGTAAGAGCTAGGGAGCTAAGGTCCGACGTCCAAACACTGCAACCACTTAAGATAACCTCGCAAAATTTCACCAAATGGTGCTAGACGACCGCTGAATTGAAATGAATTGAAATGAAATGAAATACTTCTTTATTTCGTGTAAACTTTGAAAGTACTTACGAAACGTCATTAAAAAGAAATATTTAATACAATTATTTTTGTGTGTCGAATTAGAACAGCTCAGTCCCAAGCGTTTTGGTCGTCTTTATAGTCAGATATTTTATAATAGGCTTTTGAACACAATTTCGCTTTTACAATAATTTTGAACTTATTTATAGATAGGTCTCTTATATTATAAGGGAGCTTGTTATAAAAGCGTATACATTGCCCCATAAAACAGCTACTTATTTTGTGGAGACGAGTGCTATGAACTACGAGATTATTTCTGTGTCTTGTATTTACAGAATGTATATCACATTTTTTACAAAACTTGTCAATATTTTTATGTACATATAGCAGATTTTCATAAATATATTGTGATACAACAGTTAGAATGTTTATTTCTTTGAACTTTTCTCTTAGAGAAACTCTTGGACTGAGGTTATAAATTCCCCTTACAGCTCTTTTCTGCAGAACAAATATTGTATTTAGGTCTGCAGCATTCCCCCAGAGAAGAATCCCATACGACATTAAGCTATGAAAGTAACTGAAATAAACCATTTTAGCTGTTTCTAAATCTGTGAGGCGTCTAATTGTCTTAACTGCATAAGCTGCAGAACTGAGTTTGCCCGAAAGCCTTTCTATATGTGGACCCCATTGTAGTTTGGTGTCCAGCATAATACCTAAAAACATGGTTGTCTCGACGGGCTCAATCATAGATTCATTAAGTTGTACATTGGTTGGCATATGTTTAACATTGGGCATTGAAAATTTTAAAAGTTTAATTTTCTTATTATTAAGTAATAGATTATTAACATTAAACCAATTGACAACTTTAGAGAGTGCATTGTTTACTTCGTCAAAGTTACTCTGTCGTCGTTTAGTATTAAAAATCAAAGAGGTATCATCAGCGAACAATACAATCTCATGATTATTCTTAACGTAATAAGGTAAATCGTTAATATATATCAAGAATAGAAATGGTCCGAGAATTGAAGCCTGCGGGACACCCATTTTCAAAGCAGAACCTGGAGATGTCTTACCATTAACCTCGACCTTCTAGATTCTGTTGCCCAAATAAGAAGTCAGGAGATCGAGAGCTTTATTTTTAATGCCGTAATGATATAGTTTCCTGATAAGAGTATCATGATGAACACAATCAAAGGCTTTAGACAAGTCGCAAAATATACCTAACGCATCTTGCAACTTCTCCCAAGCTGCAAAAATACTTTTCAGTAACTCAACTGCTGCGTCAGTAGTTGAACAACCCCTCGTAAATCCGAACTGTTTCTTGTGAAGAAGATTATGTCTATTGAAATGACTAAGTAGCTGACTAAGAATAAGTTTCTCAAAAATTTTGCTAAGTGTTGGCAATACAGAAATAGGTCGAAAATTTGAGGGGTCTGATGTGTCACCAGATTTAAATAAAGGTGTTATTTTGCTATACTTCATTAAATCAGGAAATGTTCCAGAAGTGACACAACCATTGAACACTGTTGCAAGATGTGGAGCAATTAATGTCATAATAGACGAAACAGTCTTTACTGACAATCCCCACAGATCCTTTGTCTTTTTCATATTAATAGTTTTAAATTGTTTAAGAACATCATCTGTAGTAACAGCAACAAATTCAAAGGCCGTAACACATTCCGGCACGCAGTCTTTAAGCAGCATTTCAGCAGACATGGAAGACGATTTGAGTGACGCTGTAGTTACAATGGGTATATTAGCAAAAAACTTTTCAAATTCCGTTGCTACTTCCAAGTCCTCTGCAATACTCACATTATTGATATTTAGAAGGTAGTCGCGACTGCGTGTTTTGGCTCTACCAGTTTCGCTATTGATCACATTCCAAGTTACTTTTATGGTATTTTCAGCGCTTTTTATATTATTTTTCAAATAAATGGATTTTGCAGCTTAACAAGCTTGTCTAAATGTTTTTGAGTATTTTTTTACATAATTAATAAAGGCTGGACTATTATTAAAAGTTTTTTCATTATAAAGTTCATATAACCTAATCCGACTTTTATGAATGCCTTCAGTTGCCCAATCACTAAACATCAGACGGTCAGTTACATTTAATTTTTAGGTTTAAATATAGTAGAAAATTCATCACTAATCAATTTAAATAATGAATTATATAACTGATCCGGATGGTCATGAATAGCCAACCAACGCATTTTATTTGATAGATTATTTTTAAAAAGTTCTAATCGGTTTTCATTTATAGGTATAAAATTAATAATTTTACTCTGAATCTTAGGGCTTTTTCTTGGACAACAGACTAACTGCCCACAGTGATCAGACTGTAACATATTAATTAAGGATTTTTGTAAAGGCTTAGTGTTAATAAATATATTATCAATACAGGTAGCACTTGTGGCAGTCACTCTAGTTGGTTCTAAAAAAGTATGACTTAAATTGTAAGATTTAAATAGATTTAAGAAATCAATTGATAAAGAACATTTCTCTAAAATGTTAATGTTGAAGTCACCACAAATAGCAACCGTTTTATGGCAATTATTAACTTTGCTTAGGGCATCCTCCATAATTACTAGAAAACTTTTAAAATGTGCACATGGAGGCTTGTATACACTCATAACAATGAACTGATCAAATTCGACACAAGATATCTCTGTAACTCGCTCAACAGAGAGGCTCACAATATCAGACCTTTCTTTAAATTTTAAAAGTTTATTTATTATAATTAACGAGCCTCCTCGAATAAATTTTTCTCTGCTGAATGAGCTTGCAACCTGGTGGTTGTTGAAATTGAAAATGAACTGGTGGCTTTTTAGCCAATGTTCTGTAATACATAAAATATCAATATTGTTACAGTTCATGAACAATTCCAACTCTAACTCCTTACCCATCAACCCTTGTATATTTTGATGCACCAGGTAAATACAATTTTTAAAATTATTTTTTGTACAATGTGTGGTTGATGAAAGTGTGTAAAGAGAGTAAGAGATATAGCAGAGGGTATGAAAATGATCAACAAATGAATTAGTTACATATTAAATGATGATTTAAGCATGCGCAAGCTCCCAGCGCGATGGGTGCTGCGTTTGCTCACGTTAAGACCAAAACCGCGTTGACCCGTCGAATGAAATTTTTTTTAAAGCTCTGTTTGCGTAGTTAAGGCCTAATAAATCCAAGTTTTGGTCCAAATAAAGACTGTAGATGAAACGTGGATACATTATTATACGCCCAAATAAATAATACATTCCAAACAGTAAATTGCTAAGGAAGAACCGACTCCAAAGGACAAAGGCCGTTTATTGTGCTGGGAAAGTGATGCTTTCTGCTTTTTGAGATGTTCATGGAAATAGATCGAAAGGGATAACTATTACTGCAGCATACTGTGCTTAATTACTAGACAAATTGAAGGAAGAAGTTGAGCAAAAAGGTCCACATTTGTAGAAAAGACTATATTACTGACATAAATCTTCGTATATTTTATATTTATTTTGTCGCTGATTGCCTCCATGGCACAGTAAATAACCTATACGTCTGTTGATCGAGAGGTCTTGGGTTCGATTCCCGGGTTAGGTAAGAGTGTAGGTAACTGATTTTTCTGAATTCTCAGTAGTAGAACGAAATCTGACAATGTGCCCGGCAACGTCAATAGACCCTCTTTTTACGAACGGACCTAACAATGACAATAACAAATTACGGACCTAAAAATGCATGATATGGCCAAATGTGGGTGTAATAATTACAACTTCTGTCTACCTCTTCGGAGTATCGGTTTGCCACGTCACGCCTTGCTCGCTATCTCGCGTATTTTCTCACCTTTAGGCTTTCATAATAGGAAGGGGACGTATAATGGTCAAACAAGTATATTAACTACTTCTTTTCATTTAGCTCATTTCATCAGCCTATCACTCCTAGAGGTGGGCCTCCCCAGGGTATGCCACAAGACCCATTCTGGCCAACACTACGCTTGCTGAGGCGTGGCCTTAATTTAAGAACCTGCTTTTTAAACGACTGGCCATAAGTTCCCCCATTCAATTTGCTATAACTCTACTATCTATGTCAGTTTCTTTGGTCTTCTGCCGGATAATCTCGTTCTGGAAATTATCCATCAGCGAAATCCTATTAACCTTTATCCATTGTCCTTTTCATAGCTCTCTGAGAGACATGTAGTGTAGGCAGTGCATTGCAGGACAGCTCAGTTCCAATGGGGTTGGAGGCATTTTCGTAATCCACAAAAGCCAGCCACAGCGGCCGGGTTTACTCTTCGGATTTCTAAATAACCTATGAAAATTATGCTCTGTATGGATTTGGCCCACGGTACTAAAGCCTTTAAGAAACCTAGCCTGCACCGGTGGCTGGAAGACATCAAATCTTGATGTCAGAAAAAAGTAGGGAGAGGTGTCCACACCGCCCAGTCTTAAAAAGCTGCTCTCTGAGGCACGAGGCAAGCCATAATTAACAATTGAAACACATTACTTCGAAAATTTACTGCCTAGAATTCTAACGCGAGCCCTGTGAATGGCAGTCTGTTGATTTCTCCACTAGTCTATCGCTTCCAACCTTAGGAACATAACATGTCTAATAATAGTATATCTGTTTATAATATAATTATCCGATTATAATAAAACGCCGGTAAAAACATAGCATATTGCACGTACTACTACTTTAAGTTGCAGTGAGTTTAGAATCTAAATCGATCATTTTGCTGTATTCTGCTACCTAGTGATTTATTTATATTTAAGTAATTTTATTTTAATTGGAGCAAAATTTTCGTGGCGCCTCTAGAGATGCTTCGTGGAGCCCTGGCGCTCCGCGGAGCATACTTTGAGAATGGTTGGTCTATAGGTTTACATTATTTCGTGCTAATTTGTACTACTGAATTGCACGATAACTTTGCTTACGTGCGTATACTATAAATAGAAATATTAAATAACTTCACCTATTGACCTTTATTTGATTGGAATCTCTTATAAATTTACATTTTATCGAAGAAGAAATAAATTAAAATACTTATTTATAAACCGAATGAATACTCATTAATGCCCGAATTAAATAACTCAAGTTGTTTAGTTTTTCTTCAACTTGACTAGTTTCATTAAAATATTTTCGTGCGCGGAAGAACTAAATAACTCAATTTAGCTAATTTATTTCATACTCAAGTGATCAGAAGTCATAGTTGTTCATTTATTTATAGAGTTAGTAATTTTTTCTACTAACATTTAATGTTCATTTATACTTATCTATTTCTATAATTGAAACACAAAAATGGCTTTATTTTTGGACTGGGTTAAGATATAAGAATGTTTGTTAGACCAAAAGATGCGGCACATTTTGGGGTTCACGAAAATAGTAAAAGGTCAATTTGGCCAAAATCTGAGTTATTTAGTTCTTCCATTATACCCACGATATACAAATTTAATTAAAGAAATAAATTTTGCATTTTGTTAGTGTCAATTAAAAAGTTAGGAATAATTAAACATAAACAATCATGTATAAAACAATACGTAGATTAAAACTTAACATTTCATTTCATCTGACATACAAACTTTTGCAACGCACATTAATATACGTAATTACGCACATAAATTAATTTATTTTGGCCAGTTTGAGCAACAAATATGATGTTCCTCAATTCACTGGCGTATTTGCGTCAAGTTCACAAAAAGCCCGTATGACGGTATAACAATCAGTTTATTAATGAATGCCGTAATGGATTTCAATTCGTCTGCGGTACACTAACATGAGGAAAATTGACTGAAATTTTCTTTGTTATGATTATTAATAGATTAGGCTCAATAGTATTTGTATAAATAGTTCTTCGCTCTAAGAATAGAATTAATATTGCACCTAAAGGTGCACTATTAATTCTATTCTTTATTATTATTAATAGATAAGGCTCAATAGAATTCGTATAAATAGTTCTTCGCTCTAAGAAAAGAATTAATAGTGCACCTAAAGGTGCACTATTAATAGATAAGGCTCAATAGAATTCGTATAAATAGTTCTTCGCTCTAAGAATAGAATTAATAGTGCACCTAAAGGTGCAGTATTAATTCTACTAAAACTTTTCTACTAAAAGTTTTAGTTTATAACTTTTGGGTTTATTGGACACTTATTTATGGTCACTGTGGAGAACTACAATACTAAACTAGAACAAGTCTTGGCATTATCATGAATTTTCAGCGGTCCTGAGAAAAGCAATGGAACTTTTAATATATTTAGCTGGTAACACATACATACATACATACTGCGGACCAAAACGGGCTGTTTTAACTCCGAATTGGCAACCATAGTGACATTCCCTGCTGCCCCATAATTATGCGGCTATGCTGTTTAGATGCCACTTTCCCTTCAAGAGTTCAGTTTTAACATTTTAATTATGCATTGTTTTCAACAAGAGTTCCTGAAGCCCAGACTAAACTCTCTATAATGTTCTGTCTCTCAATTACGTATTTCATTATTCTACAATTGTATTCACCTGCCTACAGCCATCATCCATTGCGTGGTTTCATAGAAATAAGACCATTGTCGTAAGAAGTACCCGTCACAGAGACGTACGAATTAATGAAAGCTGCTATTATAAATGTTTATTTATTGGTACACATGGACACTGCAGTCGGTAAAATAGAATCCATACTTCCATACCAATATAAAAAATGTTTAAGGGAGCTTATTCGTCCTTCTTTTACATTGCGACGCTATGGTAAGATTTGTATGCTGGAGACATAGGCTACTTTTAGCGTGATAATTGATTCTCACGCTGGGGGAGCCTTGGGCTAAACAAGTATACTGTTATGGACGGGATAACGGGATTGGAAAGAAACACCGAGTAGCACTGAAGAACACTGATGATCTCTGAAGAAATCCAGCCCAACAATGCAATCGTCTACGATATCTGCAATAACCGCTCGTTGCCAGTGTAGCTTGTCACCGATTTTTATAGCCACTATTTGTTCGCCGTTTCGCCATTTGTTTCTTTCTGATCAGCGCTTGCATCGAGGTCCTGGCTGTAATTGCTTCCTCATCATCTTTCAAGACTTGAACACTAGCGTCAATCTTACGCCTTTCTGCTACATGTTTCGGATAGCTACGCCTTAAATGTCCGGGCTCTCTACAGTTAAAACACTTTGGGACAAAAGATTTGCGACCAGTTCTTTCTACTTCTGCTGCAATAACTCTGTCTCGATCACTCGTAATTTCTTGTCGAACAACCTCCACTTCTAGAGCATGTGCTAATGCGTCTGTAACGTTGCTGCGGTGTCTCAAGCGCACAACAGCTCTGACCTCATCGTCATAGATTCCGTCGATAAACGCCTGGAGTTGCATGTGATAGATTTGTTGAAATATATTGTAAAGATATTCAAAAATATATCAAAGTAAGTACGTCTAAAGTATGTGTGTCCCGTTTGTAAGTACCTATTTACTATCCCAGCAAAAGCTCGGATATTAAACTGTTATAAATCTGGCTAGAATTTATATCACTGTTATTTCTACGTTAGGTTTTAGGTTAAGTTACAATAAGATCGATTTTACAATTATTTACATGTCTCTAACAAGATATAGCCATATATATTGTATCATTAACTATGTATAGCCTAAACATTATTGTAAATGGACATAAATGTATTGTATGTTTTGAGTTTATAGTGTTGCCAATTCTAAATAGACAAATTCGTTTGACGTTTGACAGTTGACACTGTCATACGGGTAAATAGAGTATAAAATGTGAACAGACTCTGTTCTATGTTCAGTTTCGCTCCGGCAACGGCTAATTAAGGTACGATATAATTCTGACTATTATATTATTGTGTTTCACAATTCTATATTGCTTCTGTGGTGTTATATAGAATATTGTCAATATAAATAATGCAGAAGCAATGTAATATAGTGTAGTTTTTGTATAATTGATATTGTGGGTGGTTTTGTCACTTGTGAGATGTTATAAGTTTAGAACTTGGGATATCATATAATATAATCGATTCATAAGCTGTGAAATAAGCTATATCAATTATATGTACCTGTGGTGAATATTACAGTGATAAATATTGAATACATCCATAGTAAATATACCTAGAATAATAATAAAAGATATGTTGTAATGTTGTTTAATTTATATCAAAATAAGTACGCCTAGTGCCATCTGTGTAATGGAATGCAAACTAGACCATCCATATAAATTAAAAATGTATGTAGGTAGGCTTGTGAATTGTGTGTAATAAAGTTAGTCTGCACCGAATAACCGTGTCGTTTCCTTTTAGGTTATGGGCCTATCGCTGCTTTCTGAGTATTTCAAAGTAAAAAGTTATATTTCTCGTTACGTTTGTGTTGTGCAATATGTCTACGAACTATATAACCAGTGTGCCTAAGTTAAAAGGCAGGGACAACTACGATGCGTGGACATTTGCAGTTGAAAGTTTGCTCGTATTGGAAGGCACGTTGCATTGTGTGAAGCCAGTGGAGGGAAGAGAAGTCAAACCCGAAGATGATGCAAAGACGTGGGCAAAATTATCTCTAACCATCGATCCAGCTTTGTACGTGCACATCAGGACGACGACTACTTCGAAAGAGTTGTGGGAGAAACTAAAAACCCTGTTTGACCACTCAGGTTTTTCGAGGAAGATTTCGTTGCTGCGTAACCTGATTTCAATAAGACGAGAAAACTGTGAGAATATGACAACCTACGTGACTCAAATTGTGGAGACATCGCAAAAGTTGAGTAGAACAGGTTTTGAAATAACGGATCAGTGGATTGGATCATTGATGCTGGCAGGATTACCAGATAGATTTCAACCGATGATAATGGGCATAGAACATTCGGGAATCCATATCACCGGTGACGTCATCAAGACTAAGTTGATGGATTTCGAGCCGACAGAAATGACAACAGTGACAGGTAAAGAAACGCAGAATTCTGAATCGGCGTTTGCTTCAAAATGGATGAAAAAATCCACACATGGCAACACCAACCAGGGCGGGACGTCAATGTCAAAATTGACAAATGTCAAAGTGATAAACAAAAATATCACGTGTTATAAATGTAAGATGCCGGGTCATTATCGTAATCAATGTCCAATGATTGAAAAATCAAGCAAAAATAAGTCTTCAAATGCATTTAGTGCAATTTTCCTAAGCCGAAAACATGACAAAGCGGAGTGGTACGTGGATTCGGGCGCCAGCGCTCACATGACAGCAGTCGGAGATTGGTTGCAAGAAGTTTCGCGTTCACAATCATTTCCCGAAATTATGGTGGCAAATCTAGAAAAGCTACATGTTTCAGGCAAAGGAAATGTAAAAATATCAACGCAGCAAGGTTATGATATCACAATCAAGGATGTTTTGTGGGTTCCAAGCCTGACGACAAACTTATTGTCAGTGAGTCAACTGATTAAAAACAACAACAGTGTTTCTTTCTCAGATAGCCAGTGTTTCATATATAATGCGAAGAAAGAACTAGTTGCTGTTGCTAATTTAATTGACGGTGTGTACAAATTAGATATATGTGCTACGCCAGTGACAAAATGTTTACTTGCCAAAGACAATGCATTGTTATGGCATAGGAGGTTAGGACACATAAACACCAGTGATATGAATAAAATGAAGAATGGCGCCGTGGAAGGTGTCAACTATGAAGGCAATTATGAGATGACAAAGTCAAACTGCATTGTATGTTGTGAAGGGAAACAATCGCGTCTACCATTCTCTACAGGCACAAGAGCAACAAAAATGCTGGAAATTGTGCATGCTGATGTATGCGGGCCAATGGAGACAAAATCAATTGGTTCGGCAAGATTCTTTCTACTCCTTGTAGATGACTACAGTCGCATGTCATTTATATATTTTCTAAAAGAAAAGAGTGAGGTTATAAAATATTTTAAGGAATTCAAATGTATGGTGGAACAACAAAAGAATGATCATATTAAAATATTACGAACAGACAATGGTGGAGAGTTTTGCTCGAAAGCAATGGAAGATTTTTTAAAAGCATCGGGCATTGTACACCAAAAAACAAATGCCTACACACCTGAACAAAATGGGATGTCAGAGAGAAACAACAGAACAATTGTTGAGAAAGCAAGATGCTTGTTGTTTGATGCTAAGTTAGAGAAAAAGTTTTGGGCAGAAGCTGCATCAACAGCTGTCTATTTAAAAAACCGCTCTATAGCATCAGGTCTGACTGGCAAAACACCATACGAAATATGGTATGGCAAGAAACCAAAAATGAGTCATATACGCATATTTGGTAGTCCTATAATAGTACACATTCCTAAAGAGAAGAGGACCAAGTGGGACAAGAAAGCACGGCAGCACATTCTTGTTGGTTACTCAGAACATGTAAAGGGCTACAGAGTATATGATCCCATTAGAAACCAGGTCACTACCAGTCGGGATGTAGTGGTGATGGAAAGATCATTGTCAGGAGGAATTTCCACAGACAGTGAAGCAATATGGTGTGTGGATGAAGAGTTTCCTGTTCCTGAAGAAGGTGATCGTTCAGTGGGGGAGCATAGCAGAGAGGAACGATCAGAGTCAGATTCACAGACTATGTACGGCTCTGACAGTGAATCCTCACAGCAAACATTCTTCGAAGCTGAGGCAGATGAAACCTATGTTCCTGAAACATTATCACCAAGCAGCAGTCCCATCAGGTCACCAGAACCAGACTCTGAGATCTTCGACAGACCAAAAAGGGTGCGGCGTAAACCTGATAGGTATGATCAAGGCATGTTGGCCACTGTGGAACCTGAACAGACGGTGACAGAGGCATTGAGCGGTCCAGAGAGTTTGCAATGGAGGAAGGCGATGGACGAAGAGTTGGAGTCATTCCGCGAGAATAACGTTTTTGAACTTGTCAATGCGCCAATAGGAGCAACAATAGTGAAAAGTCGGTGGGTGTTAAAGAAAAAACTCAAGAGTGATAGTGAAGTGCAATATCGTGCTCGGTTAGTCGCTAAGGGTTTTACACAAAAACGTGGAATGGACTATGATGAGACCTTTTCACCCGTTGTGCGGCATTCAACGTTGCGATTACTGTTTGCAATAAGTGTAAAACTAGGACTGGACATTACTCAGTTAGATGTCAAAACTGCGTATCTAAATGGTATAATATATATTTTGAAAGAGGACATTTATATGTGTTTACCAGAAGGTTTTGTACCCCAAGAGGGTGGTAAAGTATTTAAACTTAAAAAGGCAGTGATTAGCATGGTATGAAAGAGTTAGAGATGTACTATGTAAAAATAATTTCAAAAATTGTATACAAGAACCATGTTTATTTACAAAGATGTGTAATGATATAAAAATTATAATAGCGCTGTATGTCGATGATTTTTTAATATTTTCTAACAATTACAGTGAAACTAGGAAGCTAAAATGTATTTTAAGCTCAGAATTTAAAATTAAAGATTTAGGTGAGGTCAAGCAATACCTAGGAATGAATATTAATGTATATAAAACTTGTAATAACTATGAGATAACTATTGATCAACAACAGTACATAGTAGAATTATTACAGAAATTTGAAATGATAGATTGTAAAACAGCTGATACACCTATAGAAAGTAAGTTAAATGTAACAAAGGCAGAAAATTGTACTTTAGAAGTTAGCTATCAGAGACTCATAGGTTGTCTTATGTATCTAGCAGTCATGACAAGACCTGATATAGCCTATGCTGTGAGCTACTTAAGTCAATTCAATACTAACTACAGTGTAGAACATTGGAATTATGCAAAAAGGGTCCTAAGATATTTAAAGAAAACTAAAATGTATTGTTTGAAGTTTAGTAGTCAAGGAGAAAACTTGCAAGGTTTTGTAGATGCTGACTGGGCAAGCAATAGCTTGGACAGAAAATCCTACACAGGTTTTTGTTATGTAATGTCAGGTTCGGCTATTTCTTGGCAGAGCAGGAAGCAAAGAGTTACAGCCCTATCAAGTACTGAGGCTGAATATGTTGCACTTTCTGAATCTTGTAGGGAAGCAATATATTTAAGAGAATTATTGTATGAGCTTACAGGATCTTTGGTGACAATTAACCTGCATTGTGACAATTAAAGTGCTTTAAAGATGGCCACAAACCATCAATGTCACAATAGGTCAAAGCATATTGATGTGAAACATCATTTTGTACGAGAGATAGTTAATAGTGGTAAGGTAAAGATTAGTTATCTGCCTACAAATCAAATGCCAGCTGACTTGTTGACTAAAGGTCTAGGAATTGTAAAACATTACAAGTTTATGGAAATTTTAGGAATTGTTAAATTGTAATTTTGTATTGTAAATTCATGCCCGCATTAGATATTATGGTACTTTGTTTATTTTGATAAGTGGGGGTGTTGTAATGTTGTTTAATTTATATCAAAATAAGTACGCCTAGTGCCATCTGTGTAATGGAATGCAAACTAGACCATCCATATAAATTAAAAATGTATGTAGGTAGGCTTGTGAATTGTGTGTAATAAAGTTAGTCTGCACCGAATAACTGTGTCGTTTCCTTTTAAGATATACCTGTGGTCAATATTACTAAATTAATTATATTGTTGCTAATCCATTGTATTAATATTATATTTGATATATATTGAACTACCCACAACCTTGCTACCCAATATTATAAATATGATATAGTTTGTTCTGCTTTTATAAACAATGACTATTAAAAGAATTGCTAAGAGTGGCGGTAAATGTAAATCTATCTTTATCTAAGATATATTCTTGTGACAAACTGAATAAATAAAAGTAAGAATTGATAGTTGTATCTTTAATTTTCAAACCATTGACAAATATGACTAAAATACTACATAAAGGCCATACACCTTGTATCTAGACATATGTATATAATAGCCCTTCTATTACATGCTTTGAACTTGTTCCGCGGGTGCCGACTGATAAGCTTTTTGCACCATCTTCGTCACTTCCATGCAAGGATTCCTGCTGCAAGGATTCGTTCTGATATTGACAGTGGTTGCGTAACTTGGCTCGAAACACATATTTTAAGTGCTCGTCTCCAAACCTGGATTCCAGAGCCTCAAACAGCTGTTCGTAAGTAGCGTCCTTTCCCACGGCCTCAAGCACCGACAATGCTTCCCCACGCAACGCCAGGATGAGTGCAAACTTGGCCTGGTCGTCATCCCAACCGTTGCTAACAGAGGCGGCTTCGAACTGTGTTCTGTAGGCCTCCCAGGAAGTGTTACCATCGAATAATGGTACTTTTAAATAACCACCAGAACTTGATGAGTTGATAGAGACCGAAGGGCTGTTGGACTTCATCTTCTTTATCTCCTCCTCTATCGTAGCTATACGGGTGTGTATCTCTTCTGATACTGACGCCATGCGGGACTGCACCTCTTCCGATACTACTGACGCCATGCGGGTCTGCATCTCTTCCTCAATAGTAGTCACGCGAGAATGCACTTCACCGATACACACCATCTCGGCGATCTTACGGGCATTCTCGGATATATAACGGCGAATCTCATCCTGGCTCTCCATTATCTCGCAAGCTGCTGCGAGTTTTTCTGGAGCTGCTGCGAGTTTTGATCGAGTCAAGATTTAAGCTGCTGCGAGTTTTGCTGGAGTCGAGATTCAAGCTGCTGCGAGTTTTGCTGGAGTCGAGATCCGCCTCCTTGCGAAGGAGCTTCCCTGCCCACAACTTCTGGGTTAGAGTCGCCTTGCTTTTGAGCGGCAGCCCTCGCACGTGTTGTAGGCCCTTACCTCGGTATGACTGGCAACTTTAATCCTTCCAATCCCACTTCTGACACCAATTGTTACAGACGGGGTAACGGGATTGAAAGGAAACACCGAGTAGCACTGATTACACTTTATTCAACTATACACACACGACGCGTCGTTCGATTTCAACGCGGACAGCACCACCACTAACGTCTTTTGCACTGCACTTCAGTGCACTTCACTGCACTATACTTTCACTTCACTTTATTTCACTACTACTTCTTTCTTCCCTTTACTTCTTCCTTTTCTTCTCCACTTTAACACTTCTCAACTTAAACTGGCGCTCAGCGCGCCTACACCACCTTATATACCCCTAGGAATGTTCTAGATCCACTAATTTCGATTGTTATTTCATTATTCAATTGTTTTTCTATCTCCTGTGTCTTTTTAACCTTTCCATTCCTTCCTGAAGTTTCTAGAATTTTCTTATTTTTACTCGAAATATTTAAATAATGTTTTTTTAAATATTGGCCAAATATTCATAAACATTTTCCAAATTTCACAAAAACCAAAGTCCACATAACTGTTATAAAATGCAATTATGTTTCATCATCATCATCAGCCTTCAACAGTCCACTGCTGGACTAGGCCTCTCCTTTGAAAGGAGGAATTGGCCTACTATACCACGCTAGCCAAACGGGTTGGTATAGGGTTTGTATCAAGTTTTCATTCTCTTAGGGCGCTTGTACGCGGTAAGAAAATTTACCGTCTGCGACAGAAAAGACAAATTCATCGTGTACACGACAAGAATTTTGTCTGTTCTACACACGAAAACTTTTCGTGTCTTCCGCAGACAAGACCAATCGGAACGTGTACACGACTCGTGCAGTCGTCAGTCGGGCGTAGGGCGCACAACTAATGACAAGTCTGATAATCATTTTCCTTTATTTATAAAAATGTTAACTACAAAGCAAAAAATAATGATAATTACATAGTATTATTATAACAAAGTGAAAAGTAAACAAAAAACAAGTGGCTTTACTGGGTTCATACAATTATGCAAGAGAAAATGAGTTTGGTGGGTTCATTATCCTTTACCGTGTAATGCGACAACATGAGGAAAAATTTGTGGATTATTTTCGCATGAAAATGTCTACGTTTGACAAGCTTTGAAACTACCTGACTGGCTGAACCCTACTACTTGGCCTCCCACCGCTCCGCAACAACGTTCGCCGCGTCGCGTCGTGTCTTGCGCAGACAAGATATTTATTCGTGCACCGCTGCGAGCAGTGTAAACTAAACTTAACTAAACTTAACTAAACAACAGTAATATTCTAGTTACGACACGAATTCTTGCGTAAGCCTGACGTATTTTCTTACCGTGTACAAGCGCCCTTACAGTGCCGTTCTCTGCATAAATATGCTCCCTCTGTTGGCTCTTATGACACCCATGGGATGATATGCGGTGGTGAGATTCCGTAATCTTAATCCGTCACCACACGGACTATAACCTAATGCATCTTTTATTCAGAAGATATCCGTGCCCAGTAGTGGAACAGTGTATAAACATGACTTAAGTTGTATTCGCTTTTAAACGTAGGTCTCAACCGCTTCGGTTAAAATGTTCTTAACTTTTTTATTAGTATTGATTGTAAGTCACACGGACAATGATGTTTGCATTCATGCAAACTAATGATGAAACAGTTTTGTCATCTAACAACATAATAAAAAGGAACTTGAGTGTAATCTCTGACACTACTCAGTCAATGTATAAAGACTTTTTCCCACAGTAGATCAAATGTCACCAAACTATTTTTCATTTGGGCAAATTCTAAAGGCAAAGCTGAAATTCACGCAGTAAAAGTCGTTATCTTCACCAGTCTGCAATAGATTTTTAACAACTTCAACGCTAAACTGACTAAAGCTCTAAACAGCCTGTGTAGTTAGATAGAAATAACCATAGGTAGCGAGTGATTTAGCTGAATTTTATGACCAAACTAGGCAGTAAATTAGATAGCACCGGCGTTAGCGCGTTTTCAGACTAGCGATATAAAATTTAGCGCTAACTTTTACGAGCGAGTACTCTATTTATCAGAATCAACAACTTTATACTGATTAAGGATTTTAGTTCAGAAAATGTTCTTGTTTTAAAGGAGGCAGTTTTACTTTGAAAGCAAATTTGATGTAGCTGTTTTTATGGAGACTGTTTTTAATATCAGCAGCTTTATTAAATTCAATGATTGTAAAAATATTTTTTATCAGAAACTATGCTGCAATACAAGAAGCTAAAATTTCTCGTAAGCTGGAATTTTAACGCTAATTCAGAGCTAGGTTTCCTAACTCCTAGTTTCTTAATTACAGTTATAAAAGGTAATGAAAAAACTGCGGTGCTATCATGGCTTTTGCGGTAGAGAAACTAAATATTTGAATAGAAAAAGAATACCAAATATATTGCCGAAATCTAGTCTGAAATTTCAAACCCACTGGCACATCAATGCCTTTGAGTTGTGATGCTGGTGAATTCTTTTGAGATTTTAGTTTGTATGTAATTTTTTTAACTATGACAATGCCTGCATCCTCCATAAGTCTTCCCTATTTCAATTCAATAGAGAAGACGGTTGGAATGTTCCTCCAGCTTGAGATTCTGTCATCAGTAGACCTAAGAACACTGTGAGCTCACTCTGCGTAAATAGTAACACCAATATAGTTAAATAATGTACGGGTACTTTGAGATAACTTATAAACTCAAGATAAAGACTCCTCTGCTTGCCGTGACCATGAATCCTGTAAAGAATTCGAATCGCAAAAAACGAGTAAGAAAGCGGGTAGTAGCAAGTATAACGATACTTGCTCGTAACATTCATCCACCCGCAATACCCTCAGTACATCTGTGAACATAGCGCTTGCAACAGTGCCAAAATATCGGTTACTAAAAACAAAGGTACGTGGTATATATCCCGAAAGACACTTTTAATAGTTTAAATGACCACGAAAGTTTAAATTCCTTTATTTGAAAAATTACTCCAGTGCTTAAAAAGTTTAACATAGGATGGAAAGTTGCTGGATGATTTACCACCGATTAAATATTTAAAAATATGTTGTTCTGTATAAAGAACTTAAAAAAGGCAGCGATAGCCTAGTTTAGATATCAACAGACTACTATGTAGAGGGTGTCGGGTTCGAATCCACGGCGCGCGACACTCTGGAGTCATGTGCGTATTGAATTGTTAGTTATCGCTTTTCATGTGCCTCGGAGAGCACGTTAAGCCATCAGTGCCGGCTGACATAAAGATCTTTGACTTTTATGTGTCGAGTCGGTAACTCTGAAAAAACTGACACTAGTCTAAATCCCTTTGGGTTACGGAGGTCGGAAAGGCAGTAGCTCCATGGAAAAGCTAATATACAGTCAAATCCGGTTAGACTAGTAAGCGGACTGTTAACTAGATTTGACAGAATTGGGAACTACTACCCAGTATATCGGTGTACTAAAGTAAAACAAAAACATGAACCAATTACAAGCTAAATTCGACGACCGGTTGGCGCAGCGGGAGTGTAAGCGACTGCTACGCCGAAGGTCGCGGGTTCGATTCCCGCTCAAGTCAAACATTTGTGTGCATGAACATGGATGTTTGTCTTGGTCTGGGTGTTTCTATGTATAATATGTATGTATTTACAAAAAAAAAGTATATATGTATGTTTATCCATTATCTAGTACCCATAGTACAAGCTCTGCTTAGTTTGGGACTAGATGGTGATGTGTGTTATTATTATTATTAAACTTTTTTCATTTAGTCAGTGTTCATATGTATAATAGTACATTTAGTTCGACAGTAACATAGTGTGTATTAGACCGGAAAACAAAATCCGACAGAGTTCGTTATGTTAGGTAAATACATAAAAAATGGCGTATAATTGCTTTCTGGGTTCAATGCCAACTTCGACGAAATATGGACTTGCATATTTTGTGATTTTTGGTACATATAGGCTACTGTATTTCCTAGGAGATCGTTTTTCATGTACTAGGTTTGTTGTTCGAATATTCTTGACGAAATATACGATGTATAGCAAAAATTGCCTCTGCAAATTCCAATGTAGTTTATGTCACAATAGGAAAGAATAATTATACTTTGTTTTAATTATTCAATTAAATTAAATATTTTTACTTTGAATAGCAACATGATTCTTTTGTCAGCAATTCTTTGGTATCATAATAAAACTAAGATATCCAATGGTACTTGCAATAAATCTTATACAGAAACTAGAGGACGCCAGCAGCCATGCCTGCATTTTTTTAAATTTACCCGTTTTGGCCGATCCCGTGGGAATTTCCCCCTACCACCAAACTTATACAAAATAACACATTACTAAATCATTAATCAGTGGTTAACGATACAACAACTTTCCATCCTATGGAAATATTTAAGTATTGCTTTCTTTGGAGTGCTCTATTCTTTCCAGTCCTAACATTTGCACATATAGAACATGTCAGTCACACTAACCACTTAAATCACGCCCACTCATGCCTCAAAAACGTACTTCAGAGAAAAACATTATTAATTCACTTTTACATAAGGTCCTTACATCACTTAAGCAAATACTAAAATTCTGCGAAACAAAATGTGGCCTAGGGGCACACTTCCAACGACAATTCTTTTTTAGATTTCTTTTAATACCAAGATGGTCTATTGGTATAAATCGAGATCATTTCCAGTGTACGGCCAACTATAACTATTCTTGTAGTACTTGAAATATCTGGTCTTATCTTAGAATAAGCGTCATATCCTTGTGAGTTGTGGAGAACAGGTAGCAGTTGTTTCATAGAAAAACGGATGCTCTGCTTCAGTGGATTGATAGAGTCAGTCTGTGTTTGAAGGCCCAAGCTTAGGTTGCCACCGAGAAAATGGCATTATTTTTTATAACAGTGATCAGAAGAGATCAGGTTAAGTAAATAACTTGTGATGCAGGAATTGACCTACATTACCATATTATGATCATCAATCATAAATATTTACCTGTACCGCATTGCTTATTTATATATTACTAGAGGATGCCCACGGTTACACCCGCATTATTTAAGGCTACTGCTCTGCTCCCATCACTCATATCGTGATGTTATGTAGCCTATAGTCTTCCTCGATAAATGGGCTATCTAACACTGAAATAATTTTTCTAATCGGACTAGTAGCTTCTGAGATAAACGCGTTCAACCAAACAAACAAACAAACTCTTCAGCTTTATATATTAGTATAAGATTTGAATAAAAACCGATTCACATACAGGTGCAGACCAATCATCGTCTTACAAAATCTGGTACTATATTTTTAAATTCTTTCCCCGTATCTTACCGGTTGCAATATACTTCCAATAACTTGGTCCAAATGTGAATGCATCGAGCATTGTAGCAAGTTTTTGAAAGTTGCTGCCACAAAGCGGCCGTTCCTTCAATAAATACGTTCTAAAAAAGCAAACAAAAGCCCTGTCCTATCTCTACACAAACTGTACACACCCTAGGTTACCGTCACAAAGCGATGAGTCACAAGCGCCACCTGCCTTCAAAAATGTTATTAAACAATCTATATATTCCGCCAGAAAGCAAACATGCTGGTTCGGCGTTACACCGAAACCGTAGGTAGGGTTCTAGGCGACTTGGAGAAGGAAATGGACTGTATAGAGAGGATAGCGGTTCTTCGCCGCCTAGGAGATGGTTACGGGATGAGGTGATTATGAGTGGGTATAGGATATTTTAAGGATGGAGGGCACTTACCTTATACGGAAATCTTCTTCTTCTCAGAAGGACAGTCTCCTGGTGTTTTCGAGAATCCTGAAGCTGTTTGATTCACTACACTACACCATTCGTTTCACTTTCACTTGCGAGCGGGTTTTCCTTGGTAGAAGCGGTAATAAACACATACGGGAGCGGCGCGGTGCGAACGAGATGGCGTTCTCAGCGAGAGGAATGTTCTGGACTGTCACTCGCGTCGACGAATCAGGCGAAAGGCAGTGCCTCTTCCAGGGAGAGGGATAGAGCGGGACGGAAATATGGTATCGCTCGCACTAGACGTGGAACGATTGATCTTGGTGCGATTAGTTATAAATAGGAAGGTAGATGGCGCTACCATATCCTCCCGGCCCTAAAGGGTTGCCTTTAAAAATGGAATAGAATTGAACTTAGCTATGTTGGGTGTACTACCGCATAACCCATCAATAGGCTAAGACAGCGAAATGACAATAAAATTAATCTAAATTAACTTTAGCGAAAACTACAAACGCAGTAATAGCGAAAACTACTAACTAAATATAAGTATTTAGATCTAGCCTGAAGTTGGACCTACCTCTTAGTATAAGTACTAAGAGGTAGGTCCAACTTCAGGCTAGATCTCACTGAGTTGGAAGCGGACGCGAGTTGATCAGTGCCTCGACTTGTGCAAGGACAGTTAAAGGCTCTTCGTAAGAGAGGATCTGTTGACCTATAACTTTGAAGAGATGCGTTTTAATTACTTTGACCATGCTTGCCCAACATCCACCGAAATGTGGTGATGCTGGTGGAATAAACTTCCAGTCAATATGATCTATGGAAAGTTCTTCCTGAAGACGAGTACGATAACCCGCGACGTGATTGAAACAAGTAGCGGGAACAAGTTCAATCAATTTACTAACGCGGTTGGCGACAAAGTCTGCCAGCGGTGAGGAGAAGAATGAATCCAAGCGAGCACTACTTTGGAGTCGGAAAATGCGTGTATTTTATTAATGGGGTAGTGGGGCAAACTGTGTCTTGAACCTTGCGGAGCAACTGAGACAGCAGAAGGGCCGCGCACAACTCCAGTCTCGCAACCGAAATGGTTTTAACAGGCGAGACCTTAGACTTGGCACAAACTAACTGCACCGAGTAGTTAGAACCAATGCGGACTTGCAGATATACGACTCCGCCGTAAGCACGCTCGCTGGCGTCAGCGAAACCTGTTAAGTTGATGGTACATCCATCTACCAACCCAAGATGACGCGGAATAGTAATTTGATTGAGCGCGGTAAGCTCAATACAAAACTGGCCCCAAGCGGCGACAATATGGTCAGGGGGTGTTTCATCCCACTCACACTTTGATAGCCAAAGCTCTTTGATCAAGAGCTTGGCGTACAAAATTGTGGGAGCCACAAAACCCATTATGTCCCATAGTCGAGCCACTGTGGACAGCATAGTGCGTTTGGTGCACTTATCATCTGGTGGTGAGACGTCAAACCGAAAACTATCACAGGATTTGTCCCAGCGTAAACCGAGAACCTTAGAGTTGCTTGTCCATTTGACAAGATCAAACTGGCCTCGCTTGAAAAGCTGAATAAGCTCTTCACAAAGCGAAATTGCTAGCGGAGCGGGTATGATATTGAAGGCAATGTCATCTATATACAAAGCGGATGTGTAGTATAGTATAGTGTAGCGTAGCGTAGCTTAGCATAGCATAGCGTAGCATAGCATAGCATAGCATAGCGTAGCTAATTAGTGCTTTATCTTACACACAGTTGTAGCACCCACCTTGATCTCTTGAAGAGCAGAACAACAACAAGACGTAATACAATGAGAAGTATGTAACGTAGGTACGGTACCCATAATCACATACCCAAGTACAGTCTCAATAGCGGGCGGTAAATCATATCGCTCACTACGTACTATTTTAGTTAGTAGCAAGTGCGGAAATATTGAAGCTCCGATCAAAAGATCAATGCCTGCCGGATTCGCAAACTCCGCGTCGGCTAGCGGCAATGACTCGAGATGAGTGAGTGATGCTACGTCTACATTAGCGTTCGGCAATGCGTCCGTGATACGCTCCACGATAAGCGAAGAAATGTTAAAATTAATATTCCTATCAAAACGCGAATGTATTTTAATATCTACGGAACCCCTGCAATGCTTTTCTGATCCGCCTATCCCTTTGACGGTTGAGTTAGTATTTTTAAAGTTATTCCATAATCCGAGGCGTATGAAGCATTCCGATGTTATTAGATTGGTCTGAGATGCGCTATCTAGCAGACAACGTACCATGTGCGGCGACCCATTAACATCATAAACGATAACTTGCGCCGTCGCTAACAGAACAGTCTTAGACGCCATACATCGCGTTTTGGCCCTGCGCGGATCATTATAGATGCGCGAGTGCCGTCCTCGCGTGCGCGTCGCCCGCGAAATGGACGTCGTACACAACGATACTTCGCCCTGAGGCGTGCAGGGTGAAGGCACCGTGGTCTGCACCTGCGGCTTAAGTGTGTCAAGGTTAGCGGCTTGGCTTGACAACGTGTTATCTTTATCGAAATGTAACAGTGTATGATGTTTTTGATTACACGAGTGACATCTCGTTCTACTGGAACAATTACTCGTTTTATGTTTTATGCTTAAGCAATTAATGCAAGCTTTGTTATCTTTTACGCATTTAAAACGAGCAATTGGATTTAAATTATTAAAGGTGGGACACTTATAGTAATGGTCGTGCACTATATTACTGCACAGACACTTCTGTGAATTATTACTATTAGATTCCGAACATGTAACGTAAGATTGTGGATTAGGGACCGAGTTATTATTACTATTTCGCGATTTATTCAACCTTTGTTTGTTGCTGATAGGGTTAGACGGGCCAGGTGAACTAGACTGCGTATTATGAAATATTCGACACTGATCTTTGATGAACGAAATGAAACTATCTAGTGTAGGTATTTTATTATTGCGTTCCGTCATCTCGAATGCGCGAATTGTATCAGTGTCAAACTTTTTTAAAGCGAGTTGAAGCAACATAAAGTCGGAAAGATCTTCTAATTTTAAATTCCTAAGAGAATTAACCGCGGTTACGAAGTTATCAATAAACAGCTGGAAATTCGAGACAGACGCGTTGCCGGACAGTTTGAGATTTAAAGCTTGGTCAAAGTACGTAGACGCTAGGACGCGCGTGTCCTGATATCTGTCAAGTAGTGACTGAAATATGACCTGATAATTCTCAGCACTGGGTGTGACACCTGCAAATACGGACTGGGCCTTCGGTGACAGTTTACCTATTAAATAGTACAACCTGCCAGCATCTGTCAGAGAACCATTATCGTGCACTGTAGACTTTAAACTCGCATAGAATAACGGCCAATTTCGTATATCTCCGTCAAACGACATAATCTCGATTGGCGGTAATCTCGGTTTGCGGGCAACGGGCTCTGCCGAACATTTACCCTCCAATTGCGATTGTACACGCTTAATAATACAATAAAGATCTTCAAATGAGGCATATGCCTGATAGTTCGGTTTTTCGTCAGGATTGATAGAAAGTAATCTTGCGTTATAATCGTCTAACAACTTATGAAAATCTGTTCGAATACTATCTACTGTTATACAATAACTGAGAAATGCTTCGCTATTACTGTCACATAGATGCGGTTTTTGATCGTTCATAGATGTTTTGAATGCGCTCAAATAGAATATTGCGTTTTGCTTCCAAGATTGTCATCTCTTTGTCTTCCGACACGCGTGACATCTTTTGTTGTGACATGCTTACGTAAGTATAAGCTAATGAGACCGAAACAAAATAAGAATATCTAATGTATCTATTATTTTACCTAAGTAGGCTAAGTAGGCAACACTTTAGCGCTGAGGAATTAAAAGTTGCTTGAAATATGAGATTAATAAGACAACTATGATAGTTCCAGAATTAATAATTTAATAAGTAGGTAGCTACATAAAAGTTTACCTACTGATGCGGGCGGAAATAACCATGTGACGGTTATGTGAATATATTAGGAGTATAGCTAGGTGCTATAACTGCCTAGGTATAGCGATATAACGTATAAAAACGTAAATGAATCCGACTCGTATGGATCAAAAAAATGGTTCGGCTTTACACCGAAACCGTAGGTAGGGTTCTAGGCGACTTGGAGAAGGAAATGGACTGTATAGAGAGGATAGCGGTTCTTCGCCGCCTAGGAGATGGTTACGGGATGAGGTGATTGTGAGTGGGTATAGGATATTTTAAGGATGGAGGGCACTTACCTTATACGGAAATCTTCTTCTTCTCAGAAGGACAGTCTCCTGGTGTTTTCGAGAATCCTGAAGCTGTTTGATTCACTACACTACACCATTCGTTTCACTTTCACTTGCGAGCGGGTTTTCCTTGGTGGAAGCGGTAATAAACACATACGGCATCGGCGCGGTGCGAACGAGACGGCGTTCTCAGCGAGAGGAATGTTCTGGACTGTCACTCGCGTCGACGAATCAGGCGAAAGGCAGTGCCTCTTCCAGGGAGAGGGATAGAGCGGGACGGAAATATGGTATCGCTCGCACTAGACGTGGAACGATTGATCTTGGTGCGATTAGTTATAAATAGGAAGGTAGATGGCGCTACCACATGCCTTTATTTGATTAACTTTGTATAGACACGATAGATTGAATTGCATTTTTATTACTTATTTTAGCATTACTGATATATGGTGTCGATCACGGTCTAAATGCCAATTAAAAAAATCACTTTATTAAAAAATTAACTTAGTATCGAAATGCAAGGATGTTTTTATAAAATATAATTATTCCGTTTCACTGAAAGTAACCCGCACAAAAATTTCTAAACGCTATTGCATGACTATCACACGTTTCCTGCTTCAAGCTTTTAAAATACAGATATCAACATTGAAGTAAAATATATAAAAAAATATAAAAATACATTATCTTTTTTAGCTTCAAAAAGATAAAGAATGTAAATTAGCCCACAGTTACTTCAGAATCGGCGCCGTTGTAAAATTTGATCAAATTACTCAAATATCCGGGACTTAGCGATATTGAACGTACAATAGACCATAAATATATTCAATAACCGCCATTCCATTATCTGTCCACTTGGCAACAGGGTTTCATAAAATAACGAAATCTAATAAGGGCCTCCCTCGCAATGAGAACGAAATTGGCTTTTTCTGTCCTAAGTCTTTGACAGACTGTCATTTCCGGGTTGGGGATAAACTTGACCCCTGTCTTTGTGACCTAGTACTGTCATCAGCAAATCGAGGATTTATGCCTGATGCATAGAAGCCTCTATACGGCTGTGATGAAAGATTAATGCTGGTATACACGCGCATTTATGGCGGTCGTTATAGACGGCCGGGCAAATAAGCTCGCGATGGGTTTATGTGTTATAAACTGCTCAAGTCGGATTAAACTCGGTTTGTTCATACACAAGCTTGCATGTACTGAAAACTTAAATTAAAACGTTGAAGTATAGTCAAATTATCAGTTATATTAACCAGCAATTTCGTCAAATTATTAGACAAATGATCAGAATGTGAAAGTGCCTACAGATAACCTGAAGCTCTCTGTGTCACTCATTTAGCAAAATACTGTAATTTGAAGTAATTGGCGACTACTGCCCGAGGGTTAATTCAATTAAGATTTTATTCAATTGAGTAACCGTTTATCATGAACTAAACGTATCTTTTTCACCCCATTAAAAAAGGTATTAAACAAAACTGTTCACTACGTGGTATATCTACGACGTTTTATATTTCTGAATGCAGAACAAGATAGACTACACAATGTAACCCTTACAGAACTAACATCAAAACACACTTAAACTGAGACTTTTTAATGTGTGTTGTTAAGTATTTGCATGGTATGATAACATAGCGTGTATTCCTCTTAGTATGCGGTAATTAAGATAATTTTACAAGGTTATATAAGCAGACAAAACAACGTAACTGATCCAATCCGAACACAGAGTCAAAACATACTTAAGATCCGAAAACAAGTCAAAACATACTTAAGATCCGAAAACCTTGGAAATCAAATATCAAAGTGAGTAACATCAGAGAGCTATTAGTATGTTATCTTAATAAATACGAATTTATTTAAGTTAACCCTACGGTCACTTGGGATCGCATATCGATTGATTTGTTTACTTAGGACGTAGATGAGGAACTTAATTATTCGAAGCTTGTTTCTTTTTACGGGTGGTAAATAAATCTGATAGTTGGACTTTGCCTTCAGTTTTCCTGAGCGAGTTTTCCGGCTGATGTGTGAGAAGTTTTGATGTGTGTGTTCATGAGTGCGAATTTTTGTAGAGTGGTCATGTGTGGGTAACCCACGCGGAGTGATTGTATGTGTCGATTAATTTGATGTATTTTGTCATTGCTACTCTTATTCCTTCTAATAAAATTATTGTTATTTCAATAATTGTGTTTATGAAATAAAATATATAGAAATTGTTGTGCGGGTTACTTTCATTGAAACGATATATTTTTGTTTTATAAAAACATCCAAAGACACTTCCAGCAATTGCATTTCGTTACTAAGTTACTTTTTGAATAAAGTGATTTTTTTAATTGGCATGTAGACCATAATCGACACCATATATCAAAATAATAATGCTAAAATAAGTAATAAAATTTCAATTCAATCTATCGTTTCTAAACAAAGTTAAGCAGGTGGCGTTTGTGACTCATCGGTTTATGACGATAGGACAGGGTTTTTTGTTTGCTTTTTTAGAGCGTATTTATTGAAGGAACGACCGTTTTGTGGCAGCGACTTTCGAACATTTGCTACAATGCTCGATGCATTCAAATTTGGGCAAAATTTTTGGAAGTATATTGCAACCAGTAAGATACGGGGAACGAATTTCAAAATATAGTGCCAGATTTTGTTTTTTTTTTGTATTAGGCCATCTTAATTTTGTTATTTGTTCTTACTAATTATAGAGACGGATCATTTACCAAATTTTTGCCTCTGTCTGTGTTAGGACTACACAAACATAGCCCAGACTATTATTGGTAATGTTGGAAATATATTTATTCCCTGTTTTAAAACAAGGTCAGAAAAGAGCTCTAAATAAATGAAGGTCAAAGAAGAGCACTAAATAATATGCATGACAAATTAATGACTTCTACGATGATCCTGCATGTTTTCAAGTAATTTAAAATCGACTTTCTTGTTGATTTTACACTTTTCAGCCCACGCAAAGGCCTCTTACATAGTCTGACGTACCCGTCACCCATCTAAGTGGCGATCTGTACAAACGTTGCTTAACTTTGCCGGCATATTACAAAAGTGAAGCCAAGCCGCTTCGCTATGAGCACTACACGCACTACGGTAACTAAATTTGTAGACTTAAATCATTTTCTATTTTAATATCTTCATAAAAACGTATCTTCAATAAAGTCAAGATATCTTTAATTTGTAGTCTTGAAAACAAATAGGTTTTAGATTTATAGCTGACTCTAAATATTTGCGATAGTAATATTTCGAGCGAAATTCGCCAGGTTGCCTAAATTCTATTTTATATTTTGGACGATACATCGCATGAAATAAATATACGCTTTGATGACATGACCGATAAAAACTCGCTACCTGTCAATATGAAATTGGATTTTTTTATATTATATCCAATACGAATCACAGAATAATAAATGTGTGGTATGTTCTCTATTGAAGTGCTAGATTAAGTACAAAATAGATATAGCACTCCCTATATAAAGTGTATGTTCATACAGCATTAAGTGTATAAACAGAGTTCACTCTTGACCTCCGTATAACAAGTATTCTACATAGTTTGAAGGTTCAAGTTCAAGAGTTCTATATAATGTTTTTTTATATTATGAGTGAAGCTGGTAACTTGAGAACAAGGCGAAGAATATTGGACTAGTGAATGTAATAAGTAAGGATGAGGTAAGACGGGCTGTGAGTGGAATGAAGAATGGGAAAGCATTAGGACCAGATGGAATACCAGTAGAAGCATGGAAGGTGTTAGGGGAGGATGGATGGGCGTGGCTGACTTTATTCTTCAATAAGATGTTGCATGAAGAGACAGAACCCAAGGAATGGTGCAGCAGTTACCTAGTGCCCATTTTTAAAAATAAGGGAGATGTCCAAGAATGCAACAATTATCGGGGAATAAAGTTAATGCCTCATAGTATGAAAGTATGGGAGAGAGTAATTGAGCGACGTTTGCGAGCAGAGAGTGAGATTTCACGTAACCAATTCGGTTTTATGCCTGGTCGAGGTACGGTGGATGCAATTTTTGCACTTCGCCAAATTTGTGAAAAATACAGGGAGGCGCATAAAAATTTGCATATGGTATTCGTTGACCTCGAAAAGGCATATGACCGGGTACCGCGTGAAGTCTTGTGGTGGGCCCTCAAGAAGAAAGGAGTGCCTGAAAAGTACCTGAAGTTGATCCAAGCTATGTATGCTGAATGCCACACGCAAGTCCGGTCCGCAGCTGGAATCACAGCCAGATTCGATGTGGCTGTAGGCTTGCACCAAGGGTCGGCTCTTAGTCCTTACCTCTTCTTGTTGATTATGGATGCCATATCATCGGACATACAGGAAGAGGCACCCTGGTGCATGCTGTTTGCCGACGACATCGTCCTGGTAGCAGAAAGTGGACAGGAGGTGCAGAGCAAGCTGGAGGAGTGGCAGCCGACACTGGAGAACGTAGGCCTTAGGATAAGCAGAACCAAAACTGAATACATGTTCTGTGACTTTGGCGGCCTCTCTAGTCCAAGCCCGGTTACACTCGGCGGTATACCCCTACCAGTATGCTCCGACTTTCGCTACCTCGGTTCACTCCTGCAACACGACGCTATTGAAATTAAAAAGTTCAGAAATTTCAGTACAGAGGATGGGTTTCAACTGTCGAGTATCTGGCATCCAGTGGTACGTCTATGTAAAACCCGTGAAAATAAAAAAGTCAAACCGCGAACTGACGTAGTGAGTGTAGTATGTCGTGATCGGGTACAGTGCGATAGTGAAAACAGTGGCAGTGGTTTTGTACGCAAAAAAACGAGTAAGAAAGCGGGTAGACCGTTATACTTGCTCGTAACATTCATCCACCCGCAATACCCTCAGTAGATCCGTGAACATGGCGCTTGCAACAGTGCCGAAATATCGGTTACTCCAAACAAAGGAACGTGGTATAAATCCCGAAAGACAATTTAAAATAAGGATACATACATACTTCTTTTTGTAAATACATACATATTATACATAGAAATACCCAGACCAAGACAAACATCCATGTTCATGCAAAGAATTTTCAAATATTTTCCTATACATTGGATATGTAGGGTATTGAGGATAATGTAGCGACGGAAAAATGTTTGAAAATAATTGATATTGAAACTAGCACTACGAAACCACAGTCAACGTCTAGGTTATTTATAGGTATAATTAAAATAATAAAATGTAACGCTATCAATTTAAAAAAAAAAGCTACTAACCTCCTTAACATGGCTTCTTAAAGGTATAATTAAAACAATAAAATGTAACGCTATCAATTTAAAACAATAAATAGCTTCTAGCCTCCTTAACACGGCTTCTTAAAAGTTACACATTACTTACAATGTAATATTATACATGAAAAACATTTAAAGTCAAAGAAGTCCAAAGAAAAAATTGGTTAAAGTTTCAAATAATTCATATTTATTATTAAAATAATACTTGTCATTCAAGACCTAACATCGAACAAAGTGCGTATGTCGATTATTCCAGACAGTTGTAATGTGAACTTAAACCTTAAATAGGCTTAGGGCCTGTTTCACCACTGTCCAGTAAGTTCTGGTTAAACTTCTTGGCAAATAAATTCATACGAATTTCGTTCTAATTTCGAATTTACCTGGAAGGTAACGCTTACTTAGAGATGGTGAAACAGGGCCTTAGAATAATTACGAGCGCTTATCAATAAACTCAGAACAAAATCATAGAAGGTGATCCACTGGATCAACGTAGGTTAAATTGCTCTTCCAGGTTAAAATAATTCTAATTTATTATTATTTATGTTAGCTACGTTGTTGTAGGTTTGCCTAATAATTATTGCTACGCCTACAGGTATAAAAGCTTTATATTAAATGTTAACTTACTTTATAGTTGTAAGTGTTTTAAATATTTGTGGATAAAAATATATTCCATCTAATTATGACAAATATTGAATGAATTAATAGTTAATTCAAGAGTTTGACGATGATGATGAGAATGATGACTTTGAAAGAAGGTCCCGTAATTCAACATTTATACTAGATGAGCCCGCGGTTACACCCGCATTATTTACGACTACTTCTCCTCCCTGACTCCATGTTATAGAGCCTTCCTCAATGAATGGACTATCTTACATCGAAGGATTTTCAAATCGAACCAGTAGTGCCTGGGATTAGCGCGTTCCAGCGAACAAACAATCAAAATCTTCAGCTTTATAATATTAGTATAGATACTCTCATACTTGTCATATTCATCACCATAATTAGTAAACAGATGACGGAAAACAACTTGTTCAAAGTTGTCGCTGGTGGCTATACAATCAATGCGTCTGCCGCAGTAACAACAACAGTTCTCAGATTCAAATCTTAATTAAATACATGTTGTATTACTAAAGCTGTTAGTTCTCCCGTACTTACGCATTGGTCTTTTGGGCAACTAAGCATTGTCGTGGATTTTGAGACTCTGCAATCACGTTCTCTTGCGAGGTCTTCAAAAAGTCCTTACAAAGTTTGTGGTGCGCACGCACGAAGTTTTTAGCTTGAAATCCTCAATCTAGGATTCGCAGTTTTAGAATATTTATATACAGATTATACACAGTAGTCCCTCCGATAAGCTTTCGCTGTTATCAATATGCGTTAAAAATAAAGTGCACAGCACAGTTATGCCGTATACAGCCTAAATTTAAATCTTCAAAACTATGGAGTCGCAGTCCATCACCTAAAAACGGTTTATTGATTATAAATAAAATGATTTGCCGACAGTTAACGTCAAAATCACTGTACAGCAAGGGAAAGCTCTCTCATCCGTTTGAACTATTTGACGGGTGTCAACTCTCAACAAAACAACAGTTTATATTTTTTGTGCCCGAAAAAATATGACGCGAATATAATTCGGGATATAACATTATTTTACGATATATTTTGAGCATTTCTCACGAAGGAAGAGACGTGAAAATTCAACATCATGACAGAATAATCAATTTTAAAGTTCCGCGCTTTGTATTCAAAATTTTTTTTTGATTTATTATAACGGGAATTGACATGACATTACTTGACATGACAGAATATATTTTATGCATTGATGTGAATTCGATGACAAGAACTGCCAATAACTGAACATAGCAAGTAATGAAAGTACTTAAATTTCATACAAAAAATATTAAAGTGATGAGAATGAACACATTGAAAAAAATTCATACTTTATTAAACCGTTCTAAAAACGCAAAGGTCCGAAGCACCCGGAACCGGCGAGCTGGTATGAAAAGAGTAATTAATGTAGAGGAAGCGCGTAAGTTTTGTAAGAGTAGATGCAAGTGGCGTTCTGCTGCCTCTGCCTACCCCGACGGGAAAAAGGCGTGAGTATATGTATGTACTTTATTGTGAAAGTAATTTCTATGAATAGTGATGGAAAAAATGCACGTGACAGACTTATAATAGAAAAAATCTTGTCTCAAAAAGCTTTTGTCTTTGATGTAGAACATGTTTACAACAAACACATAACAAGGTGAACTTTTTTGGAACCAGCTGAGCGTTAAGACGTCACGCACGTCAAGAATTTGTGACCTTGTAGGTCAAAGGCTGCAAGGTAAAATGTTCAGGAAAATTTAGCAGTCTCAAGATATGTCCAAGTCACGTATTAAAAGTCTTAAAGAATTTAATACGACTGCAAAGAACACTTCAATCTCAGTCTTACGTAAAAATGCGCAAAAATAGGAGATTCACAGAGTCTAACTAAATTTTATCTTAGTACTATAAACGTGGAAGTTTTCTGAGGATGGGTTGAAGATGGTTTGTTACTGTTTCATGCATGAACAACTGCATTTAAAATAAACTTTACAATCATATCTAATACTAATATATAAAGTTGAAGAGTTTGTTTGTTTGTTTGGTTGAACGCGCTAATCTCAGGAAACACTGGTCCGATTTGAAAAAATATTTCAGTGTTAGATAGCCCATTTATCGAGGAAGGCTATATAACATGGCTCATCTAGTAGCTCATACATCATGGAAGCACGTGGGCTACCTTTGACTTTAAAACTTTAAAAATGGAACCCCACGCGGGTAACGCCGCTGCAAGAATCTGGTTCATTAAATATATTTTATAGATAATAAAGGGCTCCAAAATAGCTTATAGTGTTTTCTAGTGTGGTATTTACCGGCAAAATTATTCGAAACTACTTGGAAAAGGTTCCAAAAATTTCCAAAATAATAATACCTAATTAATAGCGCCATAGTAAGATGTTATACGATTACAAGGCCAGATTATATCTAATCTATTCCCAATACAACACTTTTAATAAAGAAATATTGTTTCGGATTTGGTTGTTCTTTGTGTCCGGTGCTGTACAAATATTAAAAATAATTTCCTGTGCGATTGTTTTCTTTTTTAAAAGTAACGTAACGTATATTCTGTATTTAAAAAATGACGTTAAAAATTGCTGATGAACAGAGCTCCTTCTAACCTTTTGGGAAATAATAGGGTAAAGTTATAAAAGAATGATGCATTGATTTGGGTTCGTATTCACTTCCCAATTTACTAATAGGATATGCAGACAGTGTGCAGTTCCAAAATCTGTCACGCTCCTATTCGAAATGTTCAGTGAAAGAAAAAAACAAGCGCACTTCATGCTCTGGCTTACTGAATTCAGCTAATTTGAAGAGTCTGAATTTCACTAGTTCTTTCTTCATAGTTAGATGGCATTTTTGTGTGGCAACATGTATCTAAAAATTATAAATATAAGCTGGAAATACACACAGAGCTAAAACAGCCGACAGAATAACATGTTATTTTTAACCTTTTAGTAAAGACAGTATACGTTTCATCTTGTACAATCAAATTGACACTTAAAACAATAATTACATTATCATTTCTCAATGCAAGTTTGATGGCTTATCAATAACTCTCTAAGCTAAGCTTTGTATATAATACCATAAGCATGCTAGTTCAACAAATCATAGAATCCGCAACTAAGTAACAGTTTTCACTTCAAACCTCGTAGCAGGGATACAAAGTACATCTTCAAAGAAATACGGCCATTTACAAATCTCTCATTGTCTTGAAAGGTACAGGAACTTGAATCTATTCAAATTGCCACGTATAACTCGCGAGTGGCAGGATATTGTATAGTGTAGATATTTACACGCGGTAAAGAGGCAGGCCTTTTGTCTCCTAAATGTCCTATAATAAGATCTTAACGCGTGTTTTATGAGCATCCTTCTAGCAAGTACACTTCTTATTGTTGTTAGAACAATGCGCCCTTAATAGTAGTTCTGGATTAACGCGAGTATTGGGTGGAGCTACGTTGTCAGCGGGTGTTTGAACCTATTTATTTTCTCAGCCCTTAATTTTTTGTTAGGGATGTTGGCTTTTATTTTTAAAAGTGTTTATTTAAAATGTTACTGTGTTATTGGTTCAGTACAATGGTTTTTGTTTGTAGTTAGGGGACCTACAGCGGAGATCGTTGATTTATTTTATTCTAAATTTAATGTGCAAGATTTATTATTGTAACGATCTAAATTGAATAATCGAAAACGTACGGAGTCAAAATTGCGAGAATACAGATGTTCACGCTTTCATTGAAAAAAAAAAAGTGATGTGATACTTTAACAGTCAAGAGTACTGTATAACAAACTTGAGGGTCATGGTAACATAGTTCATGTCATATATCAAAAATCAATACACATTTTTGCTATACTTACAAACTGTAATTTTATGGCTTGTTTGATTGTGAGCAGTTTTTGTAGCCAAGTTAATATTAGTATCACATGTTTTACGCTTCCGATCAAAGGATATATGGAACTAGAACCATATAGAGAAAGGTATAAACGGCCAGAAAGAACGAAGGAAGATACATATATTATAGACTGCAACAATTTTACTTTCTGCTCTGGAATTTAGTTTCTGCATATTGATATTGTATTTGTAAACTATGATAACCGTCGAGAAAATAATTGTTACTACAGCTTAACTACTTGTTGTTACTGCTTTCTTCTTATCGACTTTTGTAAATGTCTAAACTCACGCCGCGCACCTTTCGTAATGCAACTCAGTTACCAGACGATGACGTACAAAACAGATTACAAGACTGTATCTTTTTCATTGTTTTTACAAATCTTTTATAACTAGACTGCATAAAAAGCTTATTGTTAAGCACTCCAAAATTTAAATAGTGCTAGTATTTAATTAAGTTTTTGGGTCACTTTCTCCTCAGAATTCTCCTCTTTTTTTCATCCTTTCTTTACAATCTAATTGTTAAGTTTTAAGAACTATCGACTTGTTATTTTTACGCACTTAACTCCTTTATACCTTTCAAGTGTTCTTTAGATATTTGAATTGATAACGATCCTAGACATTGAAAGTTTAAATCGTTTCTTTATTGTGTAAAATAACAGATTAAGGATTTTAAGGTTTTTTTTTAACGTTAAGTTTGTCTCCTTTACCGGAAATTTTGAAGTTCGTTTTTAAGGCAATAAATGAATTAGTGAGTTGCTATTAAATCAACTGAATTTGAACATTAGGTAGTAAGTTTTACCTTCATTAAAACCGGAAAGGTCCGAAGCACCCGGAACCGACGAGCATGCATGAAAAGGGTAATAAAAGTAAAGTAAGCGCGTGAGGTTTGTAATGATAGAAGCAAGTGGCTTTTCGTTGTCACTGCTTACCCCGACAGGAAAAGGCGAGAGTATATTTATGCATGTTGTACATTTGTATATCATTGTTCGGATAATGTAATTTCAGTGTAAGTATCTGTTCGCCAGGGTACAACATCACGATCATCTAATAAAACTATCAACTGTCCATTCCATTTCACTCAGCGGGCCGACATTAACAAATCAATACAAATATACTACGATTACACCCCTCAATAGTAACCAGAACCGACCCCAGTGTATTAACGACCTCTCACAACCACGCATTGTAAGCCCAACGCTGGCCATAATCAGACGGCTCTTATCCCACACATTAATGCCAAATCTTCACAAAGAATCCTATAAAAAATCAAAATATGTTATTAGAAATATGTTCACCCCTCGTTATGAAATTATGTTAATGTACACATGACATCAAACTTTATTTTACACCCTATCTCTATTATAGTAAAGTGCAAAATTGGATAGTTTCGCTTATAATAGATTTTCATGGTGTTATGGTTCTTTTGATAAAGAGATTATTATGAGAAAATTCTCCCATGGTGTACCATTGTCTGGCATGTTTGGTCTAGAGTATTATGATATTAAAGCAATGGGTGAGCTTTAATTAATGTTCGATATAAAGTTTAATAGTGGTTCTATCGGATTATTATAGAACGTTGATAAAAACTGATTTGAATGAGTATTGTAGAAGTTTCTGACTGATTGGCTTAGTTGGTTAGACAAACGTTACGCCTTTACTATTGAAGGGACTTTGAAGGGATAGCAATTTAGTTTTAATGTGCAAGTAATAGAGGAGTTACATGACCGTAGATTGTAGACATGTCTAATGACTTTGACGATCATTGCTTTTATAGACATCTACTTGCTTGGTTTCTTATACTGGTCGTTGAAGTTAGTGTGGGGTCATTGGAGTATTCAGGCGGTTCATATTGTAATGTTATACCTAGTTGTAAATGTTAATGTCGTTTTTACATTCGTAGCTAATAGTTGACTATCACGACTGGACCTCGATTTATTGCTAACACATAGTACACCAATCAATTTGTGGATAATACAAAGTATTGTCTCTTGAAGGAATCGAACCCGTGACACTTGGTGCACTGTTAAGTAGCGAGGTGAAGTGTAGTGACCTGCCGAAATAGAAAATATAGGTACTATTTTTTATAATGATTGGCGGAAAACGAGCAGGTGGGTCGCCTGATGGTAAGCAATTACCACCGCCCATTGACACAAGCAACGCCACAGGAGTCACTATATACTATTTCAGATAGGTACAGCTCATGATGTAAACGTAGTTCTTTCAGAGAGCGTCCAATATCACATAAATACGCGTTATCATTCGCGCCAGTTCGATCCGACCTAGCGGATATTGATATTAGATTTATGAGAATTAGGGACAGTACTGAGGCCAGTGCAGTCTGGCTTATTTATTCACACTTCACTGTATGCGGCTGTTCATTTGGATAGTTTTTCGAAGCCGTTGATTGATTTTTGGACCCTTTGCCGTGGCGATTTTATTTTAGGGTGAAATCATAAGTTTATTGGCAGTTTCAGTTATCTAGTTACATATATATAGTTACGTTTACATATACCGGGTGTAAAAAGACCCTAAAAATCAAGCCTTATAGGCTGATACTGCCTTGCTAGCCCACGCACTTACATTCTTGTTCAACAAGGTCATCAGCACAGGCCGGGTGCCCGATCAATGGAAGAGATGAGATATAGTTCTTTTATACAAAAAGGGAGACCCTCTTGGCATAGGCAATTACCGCCCAATTAGTCTTCTTTCAAGTATGTACAAGCTGTTCACATCGATCCTACAAAGCCAATTAAATTCGAAGATTGATCAACACCAGCCGTTGGAACAAGCTGGCTTTCGTGCGGGTTTTTCTACAACAGACCACATTCATGTAATGCAGCAGGTTATGGAAAAATACACTGAGTTCAACAGGCCACTTTATATTGCATTCATCGATTATGCCAAGGCGTTTGATACTATTTCTCACGAATCTATTTGGGAAGCTCTGAATGAATGTCAGATAGACGAGCAATATATCCGAGTATTGAAGAACTTCTACGACGGTAGCGTAAGCCGAGTCAAACTGGAAAAAAGGGGCCCTGATATACCAATTTGCAGAGGAGTGAGACAGGGAGACCCTCTCTCACCTAAATTGTTCATAGCAGTATTGTAAAACATCTTTGACCATCTGAAGTGGCAATCTGTAGGGACTAAAGTGAACCAGAGACAACTCTCTCACAATTAAGGGTTTAGAAAACATGATACTATCACTGAACGAGGAAAGCGAAAAAATTGGTCTCAAAATGAACGAAAACAAAAGAAAAATATTGACAAACAGTAACACAAACACCATACATCTGAATGGAAAGATTATGTGTCCACCCGATTATGTAAAAAATTATATATACTTAGGAAAACTTATGTGCGTATTGAATTATAAATTATCGCTTGTCCCGTGCCTCGGAGAGCACGTTAAGCCGTCGGTCCCGGTTGTCATGAATATCTATGACAGTGATTATAGGGCGTCAGTACCTTCTAATAAACTGACAGTCTAAACCATGGAATATTGCTCTCCCTTCGGGTTGCGGAGGTTAGACAGGCAGTCACTCTGTGGAAAAGCTAATATTCAGCCAAATCCTGTTAGACTAGTAAGCGGACCCCTGATTGAAACTGGGATAACACTAGGAGAATGGAGAATGGACTTAGGAAAACAAATTTAATTCAAAGATTAAAACGAGGAACACGAAGTTGAACGCCGCATAAACACTAGCTGGAAAAAGTTTTGGTCCCGAAGGAAAATATTAAAAGGGGAATTCCCCCTCCATCTTAAGAAGACCGTTCTGGACACTTGTGTTCTACCTACTCTCACATACGGATGCCAAACGTGGACTTACAACACTAAAATAAAAACTAAACTAGTAACATGTCAGAAGGCAATGGAGAGAAGCATACTGAAAATTAGAAGAATGCATAAAGTAAGAAGTGAGCACATACAACGGAGGACGAACATATTAGATGTCTTACTTTGCGCTCTAAAACAAAAATGGCGGTGGACAGGACATATAGCAAGATATATTGACAAAAGATGGACGTTAGAGACTACACTATGGGAAGGACCAACAGGAAAAAAGAGACGAGGTCGACCAAGAAAAAGGTGGTTAGATGAGATCAAAACTGTAGCAGGAAGTGACTGGAGAAAGAAAGCAATGAACAGAGAGGTTTGGAAAGAGCTGAAGGAGGCCTTTACCCGTGAAGGGGTTTCAATCAATGACATCTGACATAAAAAAATAAGTTTATTGAATAAATGGAATTTGACACCTTTATTGATTATATGATTATGATTATTATTTTTTAAATGCATGCAATATAACATTGAATGACAGGAAATAAATAGGCTAATTTTTTATTATTAAACAGACCCTTAACGAAAACTGAAATCCCATGTTGTACCAATCACTACAAACATTTTTTACTTCGGCACCATACCTAAGAAATTACTGGTTCAGGAGATTTTGAGGCTCAAAGTTAGTATGAAATTTTCCTAATTAGGTAATAAATCGATTCATTAAGCCAATATGTTCGTTAGATGCCCTATGACTCCATGGATAAGTAAGTATTTCAAGCATTGCACGTGCGCGCTTTTAATTGCGGTTTAAAAAATGTGAAAAAATTAAAAGATATCGTTTCCCAGGTAATATTTTTGGTGAGTATGACTTTGCATGATGTCCACAACGAGTAGACTGCGGCTTGGTGACGGGTCTTGTGACAACCTGTATATACGAGTAATTATCCATGTTTTTGGTCAAACAGTATTAAGCTTTGTATAGTCTTAACATTGTCATTGTCATCATCCCCCTTGTCTATAATCTGTCCTACTGTTGAGCACAAGCCTCTTCTCATTAAAGGGTTGAGCCAAAATCTACAACGTTGTCCAAGTCCGGCTTAACACACTTCACATGCCTTTCAAGAACATTGTGAAGAAATCTCAGACATGTAAGTTTTTCACGATTCCAACTCAAACTCAAATATGTTTATTTCCATAAAAATGTCAAAATATTTTTGGACACGTCCGAAAGTCAAAAATATAAGAAAAAAAATTAAAGATGAATGCATATTTACATAATTGAGCATTGAAAAAAATGCCTGTTTAGAAAGTAGAGCCTCAGAGAAGAATCAGGCAAGAAACTCCACTCTTTGCATCGTCCAAATTTATACAATTAAATAACTAAGAACCTAACTATATTGCATTTTTCATATATGAGCTGAATTGTCCATAATGTTGTCGTTAATTAATATGGTTATTTAAAAAAATAATATAAAAGCACCAAACTAGACTAGCACAATACAGACACAACAGCTCACATTCATAAAAAAAAAATGTTCATAAGGTGCGTTTTCCTTTTTTCAACAAATGATAGTGGATCTACTTACACCGCTGTTTGTGTTACGTAGCGTGATGGTAAATTATAATAAATATGTACTGTAGTATGTAGCGTAGAAAGTACGTACTAAGATGACGTCACCAAGTAATATTTGTACGCCGGCTCAAAACTATCTACATAGCAGTCTGTTAGTTTCTTCACAAGGATATTCGAATGAAAACACGTATCTCTCAGTCTGTTATCCCACAGTTCAACAGTAAAAAGTGCAGTGAAATATTGGAAAACTGAACGTAGTCAGTTACGCAACTGGCTGCCCCAGTTTCAAAGTGTGTCGGTTAAAATTAACAGTTTTTAGGTAAATCCTATCGCGTTCTAGTTTGTTGCCTGTGTAAAGGCTGTAACGTCTGCTTGCTAAGGATATTTTTTTAAGTACAACTAAATAATTTGTAAGTACGTAGCTTATTTTTAGTAGCAAATGTGCCTGTTTCATCTTATTAATGTTTAGCACCTACTGCACTACTGCTTGTATGACGTAGTAGTTAAACCGCCTGCCTATTACCGCTAATTCACGGTTTAGACTACTTTAGACCAATTTCAGCATATTTAAGGGTACCTACTGACTCTTTGTATCTCCACTGGGTAATAGCTGTCTCCTTCCTGGTTTGTATCATTGTCTAGGAGTACGGTATAAAAAAACTAATATTGAAACCCAAATGAGAATGAAACACAATACTTTGCTAACAAAAACCCTCTAACAAAACGTTCCGTATAATTGCTAATGCAACCCATCCTAGAAAATTTTCCATCACAAACTGTAATTTCGAACTGGAAAAAGTAATTTCCAGTAATCTGCAACAAGTGGGAACGGAATGAGTGGCCATACAACGTTACTGGCGAAAGATAGGTGCTTTAGTAAATGGAGTACTCGGGAAGTTGTACACTGGACTGTGGATGCCGTTTTGGGGTCAAATTAAGACGTAAGGGCCGGCAATGACAATGGACTTTTACTTTGGGTTTATTGGTACTTAGTCTATGGGAGAGCTTTGCAGACATTTTTTGTTAGGAAATGATGCGCATGATAATGTTTAATTTATTACATGACGTACAAAAAGACGAAATCAATATTTTAAGTCAACAATTCACAATATAATTTTAAAGAATCCCTTACATGGATGCAATTAGTAATGCTCCAACATATAGAAAGTTGGAGCATTTTTAATAAGATAGTGTACGGTACTTATAATTACAGAAAGCATCCATGATTGCGTGGTACTGAGTCGGAATATCAGATATTCAAAACAAAAGTACTTAGTACATGACTGTCTGGTCAGTCAATTGAAAATTAATGATTGCAAAGATTAAACTTTCATAAGTACTTATACATTTATTGCATTATTAAATATTTTATCCATACAAAAATCAAATTCAGAACCATTATCAACACCTGCAGGCTTAGTAAACACAACTCCTTTATCAGCATATTCATCATCAGCCTGCTGTTAGACACTGCTAGGCTAATGCGTTTCCAAAGGCACGCCTCTGGGATCGAAGGCTGGTTCTTCGTATCCAGCCATCCACTGCGTAAATCCTCACTTCTACTAGCCGTCCCGATCCCTTACTCCACACAATGATATCATTCACTCCAATTGCCATTAACAGTCGTGAGTGAATCTAATATAACGAACCATTTCCTCTACTCATGACACATACAGTGAAGACAACAATTGCATTTAATACTTTCCTCACTTGCTTGATGGATGATCTCGCGTGTCTGCCGTTCCGTACATGTTATTTATTGCAGCCCAAACTATATTTATTTTTGTACAGATTTCAGTGAAACGTTATTTCTTTGGATTGTATTTTATTTATGTGTTGCTGGTGTTATATTTTGATTATTTATATAAGTTACTAGCTGACTGGCTACGTCATCGTGTCCGTTCTGTAAATAAAATTTTGTGACAGGCAGGATTGCATTTTCAGACCATTCAGATATCAATTGAAAAATAACTCAATATGTTATTTAAGTTCTTCCAGCTGTTTTACCGTTTATTATATTATGATAATAAATAATGTTTTCTTTAAATCAAACAATCTTTCCTCGATAAATTAAAGCAAATTCCGTAATAGAATCTACGAGAGATCATTACTTAAAAAGGGCTCAATTTGCCTGGTATCTTTTATGTTGTGGTAATATACATACATCCATACATAGACTCACGCCTGTTTCCCGGAGGCAGAGACTACGGAACGCCATTTGCAACGATCCTGACATACCTCTCTTGCTTCATTCACTCCCATCGAGTTTCTCATGCATGCTCTTCTGTTTAGGGTATTTCTGACCTGTCCTTTTTTTAGGATGTCTCCAATCTGGTCAGAAAACGTCCGCCTAGGTCTTCCCCTTCGTCCTGTCCCATTCACTTTAGCCTTATATATCTTCTTTGTCAGTCACAAGCCTTATATATCTTCTTTATCAGTCTCAATATACAGACAAAGGTTATCACAGTTAGGTTTGTCGTCTTATCTGTTTCCTAGAGGACGCCAGCAGCTACGCCTGCATTTTTTTTAAATTTACCCGTTTTGGCCTATCCCGTGGGAATTTCGGGAAATCCCTTCTTAGTACACCCCTACGATCCCCAAGGAACATACATGCCAAATTTCAGCTTCCTGCGCCCAATAGTTTTGGCTCTAGCTTGTCTGTCAGGCAGTCAGTAACGCAAGGATTTTATATATTAAGATATTTTTTGTGTTATTAGCGTACCCGTGTAACACTGGGGTGATTCAATACATACATACATAGACTCACGCCTGTTTCCCCTGAAGGGGTAGGCAGAGGCATATTAAACGCCCACTTTTCGTCAGTGTTTTGATCCCACGTAATAGGTGGCGAGCCTATTGCCGCTTATCGGGATATTTTGTTTGGCAGAGTAGAGGGTGCATAGGGTTCCCACCAAGAACTTAGGGTCCCAAGCCAACCTCACCTGCAAGTGGTGCACCTGCCGATCAACAGGCGATTCAATAGTAAATTCGAATACATTTTTCATTTGGTTATTTTCGTTTAATATATATTATGTTGTACAATTGTACTGATCAACCTGATTGATAGTCAAATCGCACATGTTACAATATCAAGCTTCGGCGATCGATGTCAATCAATCAACCAATTTTTTTTTGTCGAACGCAGTCAGACGACAATACTATGTACCTTGCTGGTTAATGATTTTAATGGTAGCGAATGTGGTACATTGACAAAACCCACGCACACACAAAAACAACACATAAAATAGTAATTTGTGGATCACACAATGTCTGGTCCTATATGGGGATCGAACATACATCACATACGTGGTGTTAAACAGCAAGGCGGTCGCTTTAACCACTACGTCTTAAGTGCAGTCAAAGACGTTGATTGTCATGCCATGGAATATCTGTGACACTTCCCCTTCATTTACCTTTAAGGTAATTATTAATTATGATGCTTTCCAACACCGTTTAGTAAGCAATAATTAACTGAACAATATAATCTATAGGTAAGTAACTATTTAACTTGGTCATCGGTGCGTCCGTGAGCTTTACTCCCGATATCCCTGCGTAGCAGTTTGTTGAGCGCTCTTCAGGCTATCACTGCTTTAAAAAAATACAGTTCTCTCAACAGCATTACACTAATACGAACCATATTTACTGATACAACAAACCCAAGCCCCCAAATCCGTGGCCTTAACTCAAACATTTACATCCCGATAACGCACACGTATCCTTCACCTACGATATAAAACATGCGATTCGGACACGTATTGTCGCTTTTGAAATATCCCGGGCATTCTCTGTTACGTCATAGTGAACGACCACCTTTTCTCTAGGGCGTCTTGTTTTCGCTAATTTGCGATGACCGTGCGCGGTATTTCACAAATATTTGGATTTGTAAAATGTTGTGGCAGATATTGGTTGAAATTTTGAAATTGGACCGCCAGAATCGATGGCATTTCAAATAGATTCGGTCAGAGTTTATTAGTTTGGCCTTTCGGTATTTGGAAGCGGAATGTTTAGATTAAATTTGACGTTTTAAAAATTTATTATTTTAATGGATAAGAATGTTTTGAAGTAAAGGCTTGTGTTAAGACGGACCAAAATTTCGTCACATAATGGAGTTTCCTATTATTTAGTGGTTTCTTTTTGCTTTCCACAATGTATTTTACTTACATCGTATGGCTATCTATATCTATACATACTATTTATTATAAAAAGAAAGTCCTTACCGCGGCCTGTCTGTCTTTATAAATGTGATAAACTCAAAAACTACCGAACCGATTTTTGTAAGGTTTTCATCAATATAAAGTGTGATTACTGAGGATGATTGAATCACAAGTGCATTGCCGCCCTTTGGGACGAGAAAAAGAATAAGATGAGGAGCGGGATGAGGGAGAAGAAAAAAATGGGGCCTTCAGCACTCTCACTCAATGAACAATACGTCGATATTCTATGAGAGGGTAGTACTTCTTGGTCAACCGGGCCAATTATACTGAAATCAGCAAGGCTCTGTACCTAATATAGATGTTCATGATGATATTTTCTTTTTGCTATGCTTTCTCAATTTTCACACATTAGTAGTGTCATGTGAGTGAATGTCTTAATGTCCAGTTTTGTTAACCGAACGAACGAAAATATACATATATATATATGAGCTAAGATTTTTAAACCTGAAACCTACTAGGTATCAGTACGTAAGATCGCAGTTCGCAGACGTGACTGGGACGTAGCTTGCAGATGTCTAGTACGATTATGTACTTTAATATAGTCGACGTAAATTGACCGTTATATCTCTGTCCTACCCTCTTTAGGTATACAAAAGCTACAAGTAAAAGATTTAGATTTTTATAAAGCCAACTAGGTAGAGTCTTTTTTTCATAAGGTGTAATGTTGTACCCCTTTGAGAAACAGGCGTGCGTAAGGTAATGTTGTTAAACCTATTAGAATCCACTGTCAATTGGATATTAAATAATATGAATTAGACTATTTAATTCGTCGGTTGTATATTAGCTGTCCCTAGCTTTTTTTTGTATTTATGACATGTCAACGACAAAGCGCAATAAATTATGGATTGATATCAACACAGAAATGTTGTTCACACCAGTTCAACCGTTTAAAACGCGTGAAGAATTCCATACAAACGAGCTTAAGTATTTGCTATATAAAAATAAAATAATGTGTAAATGTAAACAATGTCAACAAAATAATTTTTAATTTTCATTGAATGAGCTTTGAACCAAACCGAAGGGACTAGTTTATTTCTATCATCATCTTCTTGCCCTGGTCCCAATCTATTTGGGGTCGGCGCAGTACGTCCTTCGCTTCCATTCTTTTCTGTCGCCCGTCATCTGATCATTTACCCCTTTCTCTTTCATATCCATCCTCACACAGTCCATCCATCTTTTCCTTGGCCTCCCTCTCCCTTTCCATCCCTCTACCTTCATATTCATCACTTGCTTACCTACATACATATCATCTCTTCGCATAATATGTCCATACCAAGCCAAACGACTTCCTTTCACTTTCTCGTCTATAGGCGCCACTTTCAGACTACCTCTCACGTATTCATTCCTAATCTTATCCATTCTCGTAACTCCACACATCCATCGCAACATTCTCATCTCTGCCACATGTAATCGTTTTTCATCCATCTTCTTAGTAGCCCAACACTCAGCTCCATACAATACGACAGGGCTTATAACCGCCTTATATATGCGTCCCTTGAATTTTAAAGGCATTTTAGGATCGCATATTGTGCCCGAGACCTGTCGCCATTTCATCCATCCTGAGTTGATCCTTTGCCGAACATCTCGGTCAATTTCGCCGTCGTGTTGCAGGAGTGAACCGAGGTAGCGAAAGTCGGAGCATACTGGTAGGGGTATAGGACTAGTTTATTTCTATAAATACAACTTAATGGAGCAGCTTTCTACAGCAAAACATTCATTAACATTATTCATATATATAAAGCTGCAGATGAAAACGCTATCTCCAAACTATTATGCATGCATCGAACAGGGTAATCCTGTGCTGTCGGCGTCCCAACATACCCTAGCGTGGCACGATACATGATTAAATTGTATGTTTAGAATCTATGAACTATGCGGCTGCATATCATATTGATATATTATTGGAAATTGGGTGAGCTTTGTGATATGAGACTTATGCGATACACATATCTTTATCGCTTTGTATAAATAATTATGTAAGGTGGTTAAAAATATATTATTATACATACATACATAAATAGACTCACGCCTGTTTCCCGGCGGGGTGGGCAGAGACTTCAGAAAGCCATTTGCAACGATCCTGGCATATTTCTCTTGCTTCATTCACTCCCATCAAATTCCTCATACATGCTCTTCTGTTCAGGGTACTTCTAACCTGTCCTGTTTTTAGGATGTCTCCAATCTGATCAGAGAACGTCCGCCTAGGTCGTCCCCTTCATCCTGTCCCATCCACACTTGCCTTATGATCAAGTGTGGGTTAGCGGACTTCACACATCTCGCGAGGACATTAAGGAGAACTTACAGACATGCAGATTTTCTCACGGTATTTAACCTTTTGACGACCAAGGGACATAAGTGTCAGTTTCCAACGCAACCCAATGATAACCAAACTTCTGAAAGAGATGTGTCAGTTTATTCATTATATAGTAGAAATCCGAAAAAAAAGAATTAAGTTGCAAAGTACACGTTTTCTAGACTAATTAATGGAAATGTTTCACTAGATTCTACCGAATTACTACTAGCTTATTACTTTAAATTGTATACCTATCGATTCACAAGCAATTTTATTGTAATAAATTTAAAAACAAAAAATATACAATACAAAAAAAAACTCAAAAACTGCTAAAATCTCTAAAACGTATAATATAATTTACTAGAACAAAAAGTATCACCCTCGACCATGTGTCCCAAAGATTTTCAAAAAATCCAAAACATTTTATAATATTTTAAGTTAAAATTAGTTAATTTGATGCCTAATTAACTGTTTCATATAGTTTTTATCATAATATATAGTCCCATATCCTTATGGTCCTGAAAGGGTTAATTTTGTCTTTATTGTTTAGCAAGTGTAGATTAACATTAGAGTACACACTTAACTTAAAATCAGTTTTAGTGTAATTTTTCCACTAGGCAATCGCTGTCGTTTTAGATAATGACTTGTATCGTTCAGTCAGTTCAACCTAATATTATTTCGTCCATACGCTACATATGAAATAGATACCATAAGTATTGCTGATATTTTAAATAAACCAAATGCATGTTCGTTTCACTCGTGAAACCAATATGTTTCGGGTTTTATATCGCATCGCTCACTGCGTCCTGAATTATCAGAGCTAATGTTGACTGATATGTTATACGCTGTCTCTTTCGCACATTGAACAGGTTTTTTTTCGCACATTTAATTGCTGCGCCCATATCGCTAGCATTGTTTATTATCTGTCTTGGGCCATACACCAGGAAGCAACTGGCGCACCCGCTGCCTTTTTAAATGATCTTGTGATTGCTTTGGATCAAATTGAATAAAAAATATTTTAATGAATTAGCATTTTATTTTTTTTACCTATATCAATTAATAAGCGGACGCCCGCGACTTCTTCGGCCTCATTCAGTGATCCCGCGGGAATATCGGGATAAAAAGTAGCCTATAACATTTCTCATGAATGTGGCTATCACACACAAAAAGATTTTTTCAAATCGGATCAGTAGTTTCAGAGATAAAGAGTATGGATATATACATAGATAACACTTGAATTATTTGAGATTCCCGTAGCTCACATTAATGCGACTAACGCCATAGTAAATGAGAGCTATAGATGAATACACTCTGCTATATTTCGTTTGTGTCCGCTATGGGTATGGTTTCCATACTAAGGTGCCCATTTACCTTTCACCTACTTGGGCTCAGTAGTTTTGGCTGTAGCGTGTCTGTCAGCCAGTCAGTAACGCAAGGATTTTTTACAGTGTGTCACAAGACCCAATCACCAAGCCGAAGTCTACTAGTGTTGTGGACATCATGCCAAGTCATACTAACCAAAAATAATACCTGGGAAACGATTTTTGTTTAAGTTTTCACATTGTTTTAATCGCAATTAAAAGCGCGCGCGTGCAATTCTCGAAATACCTACTTATCCATGGGGTCATAGGGCATCTAAAGAACATATTGGCGAGGTAAATGCATCGATTTTGTACCTAATTAAAAAAAATCCATACTAACTTTGAGCCTCAATATCTCTTGAACCAGTAATTTCCCAGGTATGGTGCCGAAGTAAAAAATGTACGTAGTGATTTTTACAACATGGGATTTCAGTTTTCGTTAAGGGCCTTTTTACATCCTGTATATACACATATATCGCGTTATTAATCTACGATCCTCTAAATATGTGTAAACTCGCGAAATTATAAAAGTATTCATTGTCTATGTTTTATAAGTTTCTGAGAAATGGCAGCTTTAGCAAATTACGGATTCATGTTCTGTGGTACTTGTGCCCGTCTAAGGCGATAATGGCTTACAATAAGAAAAAAATTATAAGGACATGGAATGGATTATGATAACTTGATAAAGAAGGAATGATTCTGCTTTTACAAAACTTGCCTCTCACTTTTAAGCACTGTAAAATGAGACAACCTTTAAAGGAGTAGGTACTAGAGAACTGTATACGTTATGTGTACTGTATCTTAATATAAACTATTCTGCCCGATCCCGTTTGATTTTGGGGTAAGTATCCCTTCTTAGTGCGGTCCCCAAGGAATATACAGACAACTCGGCGGTCGAACAGTTTTAAAAAGTTGCCTTTGGCTCGCTCATAAAGTCGAGGCACACGCACACTTATACAAAACCACGCGCCCATATTACGTTTTACCAATAATGAAAGCTTTAAACTGGAAGCGACCATGACTTGCTAAGCGATTCTCGCCCTAGTAGTCTAGCGAGAAGTTGTTCGACTGTACATGCCAATTTTAAGATTCTTGCGCTCTGCAGGGGTTTTCTTTTTCTTGGGCTGGGCGTTGTCTGTCAGGCATTCAGTAACACAATTTTAAATTTACAGATGATATACAAATTATTCTAACAAGTCTGGGTCCCTTAACAGGACTTAATTTATTTCTGTTTTTACCCGACTACGGCGAAGCCAAAAGGAAGGGTAATGTTTTTGGCAGTCTATGTATGTAAGTATGTTTGTATTATGTTCCACCGTAGCGCCTAAACTACTGAACCGATTTTAGTAAATGGGGTGTCAATAGATTCGTAATAATAGTGCGAGTGACATAGACTGTATAAATTATATCTAAATTGTCTATTTCGGAACTAATACCTCGGATTCCAACCTCAAAAAATATCAAATTGAAGATAATCATTACGTGTTTGGTATCAAAAGAAAGGTGTTGGTGAGCACATTACAAATAGGTACATATACCAATTATACTGCTTGAGTCAAAATATAAGTTATTTTTTGTTTAGATAAAAACGCGGTTGTACTTACAATTCGCGTGGTTCAGACGCTTTGCGTTACCCATTATTTTGCTTTCTCACTTTCTTTAAATATTACAATGTAAATATTGCACAGTTTACATACCCCATCGGGATACGGAAAAGTATTAAATAAAAAAAAGTTTAATAACTATAACCCGATTACGTAAAAAAGGGGGTCTAAAAAGGAAGAAACAAGAAAATAGCACACTATAAGTAAGTACAGAAATGCTCAAACTAGAGCCGTGGTCGCACCATTGTATACCTAATGTTGGTGCCAGGAACACTTACCTGCATCGAGCAAACATGGTACAGGTAACTACATATGCACTAGTATACAATAGGTGCGACCACCGCACCGCACTGTAGTTCGAGCATTTCTGTACTTACTTGTCACAACAAGAAAATAGCTCACTAGCTATTTTCTTGTTTCTTCCTTTTTAGACCCCGTTTTTTACGTAGTCGGGTTATGGTTTTAAACTTTTTTTTATTAACATTGTCTGCTTTAAGTTAAAATTACATAAAAGCAAATCTTCGGCCCATTAAATACATCCAAATCTTTATCAAAATACCAATCAATCTACAGTATCCATTCACAGAGCTTTTAAATAAACGCATAACAATGTAACTTTACATTGATGTAGTGGCGACCATTGTGTCTGTCCCGCTGACGGACAGAGTACAGTCGCACACAATGGGCTGTTATCTGATCACTGGATTGATCTTTGTTGAGTCTGTTATTACATGTTGGGGGATGATGTTGTGTGTAAGTGTACTTTGATAATAATACAGTTTTGTTTACTACAGAATATGGTTTGTAGTAAACGGTAAAGGTAGGTTAAATATTTTAAACAATTTTAACTGGGAATTCTCACAGGATCGTGCAGTCACTTTTAAAATAAATAGAAAAGTGCGTTCAGCCTCTAATACGATATATTTATTCATTCCTCGTTTTGCTTTTAAAAAAATGAAGTATTTTACTTCAATTTTTTAAAGCAGTGTTGCATTTTTAAACGGTTTTATTTAGCTTGACCTGTTTGTTTAGGTCAAATTTAGTAATTGGAATTTTCCCCTTCCTGATGATAGATTGATCTGATATTTGGTACACACTCTTAATCTTGATGACAATACACTATAAAACGATTTTATATTTGCCCGATCAATACCCCAGATTGATGAGCGATCTGGTAGCTAGGACTTACCGAATTATTTTTTAGCTTTTAGTGCATAACCTAACTACATATTTTTTTTGTAATAAAACCGCTTAACATAAAAATGTTTTTGTTTTATTTTATTTATCATTATCAACAACGGTCATGATACGACAAAATGATTCTGGCTGTTTAAAAGAGTAGCCTCGGTTTCTTTCAGTTTCTACTATTCTGAAGGTCGGTGTAAAACATGTTGATATTCACAAGTGTTACTTTGCAACCCAAATTAATATATTATAATAGTTGACCCGGCGAACTTCGTACCGCCTAACAGTCGACTGCTTATTTTTTTTTTTAATTTTCTCTCCGTAAGAATCATCCTCGTACTTCAAGGAACAATATAAATAAAATTGGGCAAGTGCGAGTCGGACTCGCGCACGAAGGGTTCCGTACCATCATCTATAAAAGAAAATCACGTTCGTTGTATGTATACTTAAATACTTTTTAAGTTTCTACCTGTTTATTAAGATCGAGTAACAAATTGCTTAAAAATTCCGTTTGTTGTATGGGAGCCCCCCTTTATTATTTACTTTTTTTATTTAATTATTTATTTTGAAAAGTAATATACAATTACATATTCTGTGAAAATTTAAAACGTGTACCTGTTACAGTTAGTAATTTTGAGCAAAAAATACGAAAAAAAACAACACGTTTTTTGTATGGGATGCCCCTTAATAGATTTTTATTTTTTATTTTTAGTATTTGTTGTTATAGCGGCAACCGAAATACATAATTTTTGAATATTTCAGCTTTCTAGCTATCACGGTTTATGAGATACAGCCTGGTGACAGACAGACAGACAGAGCGGAGGCTTACTAATAGGGTCCCGTTTTTTACCTTTTAGGTACGGAACCCTAAAAAGAATTAGCAAAATCGTTTCAGCTGCTCTCGAGATTTGCGCTTAGCAACACATTCAGCGATTCATTTTTCTACATCTACACTATCTACACTAATATTATAAAGAGGAAAAAATTGTATTTTTGTTTGTTTGTAATGGATAAACTCAAAAACTACTGGATCGATTAAAAAAAATCTTTCACCACTAGAAAACATAGACTATATAAACATAGGCTATATTTTATTTTAGAAAAAAATAGGGGTCCGTAAGATATTTGGGTTTTCCGGACCCAAGGTGTAAAAATCATCCAAAAATTTATTTATTCCTTATTTGGCGTACGCTGCCTAAACTGTAAAAGATAGAACCATAGAATGTTCTAATTAATTAAAGACCTTAAAAATATCTACAAAAAAGTCTGCGACACACTATACCTATCTATTTCGAGTTAAGCGCAACAACCATGTTTTTATTAAAAAATCTTGAATTTTTTTAGGACTTCATTTTAACACATTTATTTTACACATCAGTACTCCTTATCTAAATAAACTATTTTATCACAAAGTACAGTTTATGTAGACAATATTTTGTCTTTAATTCATTAAAATTGGACGTTTGGTTTGAAAGTTATGGCGAAATCAATCTATAGGTACACATAAATAAAATTGGAGTGTCTGTTTGTAATATTAAAATAACCGCTTTTTACTAAATGCATATGGATGTATACACGGTACATATACCGAAATGACATCTTTTACAATTTTTGTCTGTCTGTCTGTCTGTTTGTTCTCGCTAATCTCTAGAACGGCAGGACCGATTTTGACGGGACTCTCACTGGCGGATAGCTGATGTACCAAGGAGTTACTTAGGCTGTAAATTAACCGGGTACGCGAAGTAGTTCCCTCAGGACGCGGGCGAAACCGCGGGAAACAGCTAGTATGTTATAGATTTAATACATTATCATTACAATTACCCACCCAATACGAAATTCACCTGTATTCTTGTTGATGTTTAATATTTTAATGTATACCGATTTTTTCTGTACTTTATGGCAAAAATATATTATAAAAAACCTATTTTACAATCTCATACGCTGTAACATTAGTATGCGACCTTGGTCCATTGTAGATAAAACATGATATATTGCAACGCCATGGAATACCTCTTCAAACCATTTACATTTTTTTTGTGTCACGCATTTTGTTATCGTCGCAAATATCAGGCTTTGATTGCACACATGAAATGGGTGGTAGTAAAGTGGTTGCTTTGTACAACACTACGCCGAGTGTTGTCGATTCGAAGCCATATGCGGAACTAATTAAGTAAATCAATGGAATTCAATTTCTTAGCATAAGACAAAAAAATTCAATTGTTCTTCTCATACTGATGACTCATCAGTATGAGAAGAACAATTGAATTTTTTTGTCTTATGCTAAGAAATTGAATTCCATTGATTTACTTCATTAGTTCCGCATAGGGCTTCGAATCGACAACACTCGGCGTAGTGTTGTACAAAGCAACCACTTTACTACCACCCATTTCATGTGTGGTAAAATCGGTCGGGAGGACTAGTGTCCTCCCGACCGATTTTGGCCACGGCGGCTTGACTAGGTATATACATATGAGACTTGCCAACTACGCGGGACATATTATAGTGCACAAGTGTGTGCGCATACACAAGTGCACTCTCTATTCCCTCACTCTCATAATCCGATGGGACGCCACATGCGATACGACCGGAGAGAGATTGGGCGCAGGACCAACGGCTTAACGTGCTTTCCGAGGCACGGGGGTGTAACACCTCTAACTCCCTGACTCCGACTTCTATTGGATAATTCTTAACAGAAAAACCCAATATCACTTTTTGTTCGAGCCGGGAATCGAACCCGAGACCACAGTCGCTAACGCTACCGCAGGACCACAGAGGCAGTCATCTTCTCATAATAATATACTTACTTACAGATGAGGTCGATAGATTAAATGCTTGCTATAGCGATATTAGTATTGCCTAGTTCACCTGCCAACATCAGAAGAAACGTATGATCTTTTAACGTTTGTGTAGTTCCGAAAGTTTTAGTAAAGTTTTTCTACACTTACGTTTCGCCACCTATTTTGTAGAATGCTCCATTCTGAAAAACAGTGAACAGAGCTTATCACACATTTACTAAAGTACTATTTCGTAACCCGTCAACGTTTACGACTATAAATACCAAAGGAGTTGTTACCACAGGGCCTAAGAAGATGTTTATGCTTTCAAAGCAATATAATTAATACAAAATTAAAAAAAAACGGCCTCTTATTTTTTATGCTTATCATTTTCTATTTCATCAAGTAAATAGATCAGTACCTACAATAGATTTTCTCAGTCCTTTTAACGTAGTATATTTCTGTTAGTTTGCCTTTGAAAGATTATTTTCTGCGATAGCGAAAAACTAAAGAGAACTGACATAAAATGTCTAAGTACTTTGTATTCTTATACTTTTAAAAAAGGCTCCCAGTGTATTAAAGCCTTCTTGAATATTCGCCGATCAATTAATATATTAAAGGACTGGAAATGTAGCCACGTTTAGAAAAAATAAAAATAATGATGTAGAGATGCTTCTATAATAATAGATCTTATTTGTGTGTAGTCAACTCTGCTGATGGAGTTTTCAGACCGCCCGAAGGCCTAACGATTCTTTTTGTCCTGAGACAATAACCGAGATCAACAGATCTATGTGCCCGTCGAAGCAGAGGGCTTTGATGTGAATGCCACACGCGTTTTTTGGTGTCGGGTTGGAAAATTCTCATTGAGTCCCTCCGCCCTGGGGGAAGGGCGAAGGGGACTGTTAGACTCTTACTGACTAAAAACCAATCCGTGTGCCTCATGTACCCGTGTGTCGGAGGGTCGGGTATCGCCGAAGCATTCCTCGCTAGCCCCCGCCGGGTATTGGCTCGCCAGATGGTCAGACGGGCCCCGAATAAAACCCCCTTGGCGGCGGATGAAGGTGTTGGGCTCCGCCGCCAAAACACCCAACGGCCGCGTAGAGGATAGGGAGGACGGCAACGCAACACCGCATCTCCTCTTCCTCTGCCGCCCCACCGAGACGCAACAATGGTGCGCCCCCATTTGGTCGCGGAGATAGGGCGCGCAGCAACGCGATTTATGATTTATGATTTATGTTCATAATAACGATCTGGAAAATGGAGGTAATTGGCGGTCATGGTCAGTATACCAATAGATTGTTTCTTACTGCCGGTTCGTATACCGTTATCGTCATGCTCACTAAAATGTCATTTCTTGTGGTGGCGTCGTGTGTCGGGTCATCCCTGTCCCTCTAATATGGCGAGAGGGATGATGGCTGGCACATGCGTCATACTCGTGAACGGGTGCTACTTGCGATGACTGGTCGATGACGGTCTTGCGGGCTGGTATTAGATTTTAATATTTAACTGCATCATTTCCATCATGGGTCTGATCACTTTCGCGGATTGCCTGCATTATTAGGTATATATAATGTAAGTGGATGCTCCTGTTTCACCATGTCTATTCTGAGGAGACTAACCAAATGAACATCAAAAGTATTATGCTTGAGTATTATTATGTACAGTAAATATATACAAGTGATATAGAAGGTGTAACAGTTGCAGCACCTTACAAAATGTAAATTATGTGTATTATGCAAAACCTGGCGAAGAAAAAGAGTGACCGTGAGTTTTATTGCCCGTTCTTTCTCATGGTTCTACCTATTGCTTTGCGAACGTGGCAGTAAATGTAAATGTAGAGTCTTTAAGTAATTATTTTATAAATTTATTATTTTGACGTTCATAAGCGTCACATTGTGACCCAAATGAATAAACGATTTTGAATTTGAATTTGAATTTGAATTTGCAACACCGATACGCCTCCCCTCCCGCGACCGTGCCCGACCTGTCCCTCGCACCCGCATCATTGGACGCATCCTGCGCAGGCCTCCGTCAAGCCCACGCGGAGCGTCCACTGCTGGGATCTCGCTTAGCTTCACGGTGGGTGACCTAACCACGGTTACCCATCCAAGGGGCGACATATGCAAGCGTTTCTTAATCTTGCTAACCTATTGCAATCGGCACGCCAAGTCACGCTATGAGCCCTAGTGGTGGATTAGTATTTTAGGTGGAGAAGCATTTGCCCGCCTGATCAATAAAATCTGTATATATAAAATCCTTGCGTTACTGACCGACTGACAGTTGTGAGAAGAGATAAAGAAATAGTCCAAATACTGCAATATATAGGTACTTTTACTGGTACCAGGTTACAATATAAATATACTACATATCTACGACCTAGCTGTATGGGAGCGGGAAGACGACTGCCGCGCCGCACTTACACAATATCGTGCCTTGTCTATAATTTGTAGCGTCAGCAGCCGCTACAATACTCCCCCCTTTATAAAAAAAAAGGAATTAAAATATTAAACAATCTAAAAAAATCTGAAAAAAATATAACAAACAAAACAAACCCCGACGTGATGATACCCCTACATTGGGACACGTGCAACCAAGCACGATCACCAATGTAGGGGTATCATCACGTCGGGGTCACCAATGTAGGGATATGTAAAGATGTTGTGAGAAGAGATAAAGAAATAGTCCAAATACTGCAATATATACTTTTACTGGTACCAGGTTACAATATAAATATACTACATATCTACGACCTAACTGTATGGGAGCGGGAAGACGACTGCCGCGCCGCACTTACACAATATCGTGCCTTGTCTATAATTTGTAGCGTCAGCAGCCGCTACACAAGCGACAGCCAAAACTATAAGGCGCAGGAAGCTGAAATTTGGCATGTATGTTCCTTGGGGACCGTAGGGGTGCACTAAGAAGGGATTTCCTGAAATTCTCACGGGATCGGGCAGAAACAGTTAAATTTAAAAAAAAATTGCGAGCGTAGCTGCGGGCGTCCTCTAGTTGTATAAAAATATCTGTTTTCTTATTATTGGAACACAAAGAAGTGCCAAATGGACTGTCCCAATATATAGTCTTCATGCTTAATGGACAACTTCCTGGGGTTATAGAAGTTTTCTTGTAAGAAATATCAGTATGCTTTAGCAACGGATCGTGGCCGTGTCTGGATGAGGTGTCACATGCTTACGTGCATACGTGCTTGCTTGCATACCTACTTGCGTGCGTGCGTAGACGCGTAAAGATACCATCGCGACACTATGAAACCTTTCATGTAACGTTTATAAAGACGCGTTGAATTAAACTATATAATTAGATACCTTTAGATTCGTACGTATATTCAGACCATCATCAAATCTTCTACAGACAACATCAAATTGGAACTGGAATGTGTTTTATGCGCACAAATTTAATAAGTATTCAAAATATAGCTGTATTCAAATAGCCGCATCGGACAGTGTTGCAAGAATACTACATTTGTGCTAGACTACTGTTTCTACTCAAATAGAGACTGCACCAAACCGTATATACTTAGTTTGCAACTATTTGGAATTTGCTCCCGTTGAGTTCTCCATTTATATTTCAGTGAAGTTTATTGACGGAGGTTTACGCAGTGTTAGAATCCTGACCAAAATCCTGCTCCTCCAGTAGCTGGATAGTTCAATAACAGAGTCTTAATAAGTTGTTATTTATTGGTATTTACGTCTTTTTGGGGCCTTATGGGTGCTTTTATATTATACACACATATAATTTCTTGGTGATTTTCGACTCTGGAGTCTTCTTTCTCCCAAACACGAAGTCGTTTTTTATTAAGTCTGATAGCATTAGAATCTTTAAATTTTATAATCTTTAGTTATTCTACATATAAATTAATTAAAAGTTAGTACTGTATGTATAATTCTGTTAAATTAAAAAAATAGTACATAAAAATAATACATTATTTTATTCTAGTCTTAGTATTCATTATTTTTTTTTTTATATTCGTTCAATTGAAAATCTTTTTTCTAAGACTGTGTGACCTTGCGATTTGACTGAGGTAATTAAACATTAAAGTCAAAAATAAAGAGTAAAATATTGAAATATCTATGATGCTATTATTATGTCTTCAAATAAATTATTACAAGTCAGCAACATCTTTTAATAACGCATTACTAAAAAAGAACAATTTTAAGCGAACTGTAGCATTATGTATCAAATTAATAGATGCAAAGTTATAGTGTAATATAATGTAAATAAATCATTTTGATTGATGCGACTTACTCACGTGCGAAACAGGGGTGTATTGTAACTTGCCCTTATGTGGGATGGTATATGTCATAGAAAACAGCATTTTGGTGAAAATATATTATAATCTTTAGTGTGTTGCGGCGGCGGCGTGAAGAAATAAAAAATAAAGGAACTTAATCTTCTTATTTAAATATTTCCTATTAAAAATTGTCTACATTTGAAGAACTATATGTGTCTACGAAAGAATAGATCTTGTAGTTGATATAATAAGCTATTAAAATGTTTTATCTGCCATTACAAAGGCGAAGGGTTAATGAAGATGGATAGACAATTATATGGACAATGTAGTGTGGTTATTGTAATTTTTTCACACAAATACTACTGAACGGTATTGACGAAACTTATTTTTCTTTCGTGGTCACCAATCCAAGTGTCGGGCTGTGCTAGGGATGCCTCACTTTGCCGATCTATCACGTATGGTATGCTAAGTCACATTATGCGAACTTGTGGGTAATACTAATATTAATAAATAGGCTACCAATTTGTCATCGACACGGCAACGAATTCAAGTTAATTAATAGATGCTAGTAATACATTTTAGTACGTGTTTTTTTGCATGGCAAAAACCAATCACATTTTCAAAAAACGTCATCTGGAGGACATATCTTACGATAAATCCAAAAGCGCCATATTATTAAATTGTACCACACCCGTTACATAAAAGTCAGTCAGTCGGAAGACGAGATCCCTTTGCGTCCCGTCCCCAATATTCGGCAACATTTTAAACATATAATAATAACGGAATTCACCCCGGATTCATTGTGTTATTCTTGTGCTAAGATCCTTTTTATCTCCAACCCTATGTACGTAATATGTTGGCACATGGCTTTCGATGTTTATATTGTTCCTGTAACCTGTTATACTCGTAATAGCTCTGGTATTTTATTGCTTGTGCGAGGAGCGAGAAGCCTGTCGATAAAATTTCGATTATTTTTTAAGTTTGTTTTGATAAAATTTGGTATTGTGGGTGCCGGGGCTCTATATCGAAGAAAGTAGTAGAGTCTTGCTGATTTCAGCATGAATGGGCCTCTCACAAAAAATCGACGTAAAGTAACTGTTCTGTACTGTTGCGTTTCGTTCGGTGAGTAAGAGTGCCGGAGGCTCTATTCCCTATTCATTCTCCCTCATCCCACTCCTCTTCCTATCCCTTTTCCCAACTCCAAGGGGCGGCAACGCACTTTTTGTGACTCCTGTGGTGTTGCTTGTGTCCATGGATGGCGGTAATTGCTTACCTTCAGGCGATCCATCCGCTTGTTTGCCGCCATTACCATAAAAAAAGATGGCAATAATATGTGAACCTGAAATGAAAGTATATGGTGACTGCACCGTGGGCGTAGTGGTTTAGACGGTTGGCTCACCGCTTGACTCTGCGTGGAATGTTGTGGCGCAACTTCGATTCCTATTTGACATAACGCTTTGCATGATCCATAATTTTTTGTTTCGAGACTGGGTGCACTCTATGTCCGTGTGTCGCATGTTTGGAAGGCTCCCCGCGACGCAGGATTTAACTCTATTGCAGGAGTCATCCTTTAAAAACAAATATTAAGGAAGATAAATAACATGATCCATTATAGGTCTCGCGGCATAAATGTGCGCGTGGCATTGGGAGGTCTCGGGTTCGATTCCCAGTTCGGGCAAAGTGTTATTGGGATTTTTCGTTAGGAAATTCTCAGTAGCAGCTCGAAATCTGGTAATGTGCCCGGTACGGCAATAGGCTCGCCCCCTATTACGTGGGACCTAAAAATTCATGGCGAAATGTGGGTGTAATATTACACCTCTGCCTACCCTTCTACCAGGCCTGAGTCTATAAATAAAAATAAAATTAAAAAAAAAAGTTTAGTTGTAGGCATTTAGGCTTAGATTCAATGCACGCGTAATATATTTACGAAAATACTAAAAAAAATGTAATTGCAGGCTGTATGCGTAAATATGTTTTCTGCATGTATATGTTACGGTAAATCTGATTAATTGAAAATTATTAATATTTTTACAAAATTATTAATACTTAATAACCACATGTTTTGGTAAATGTGAATAAACGATCGAAATTTATTACTTTTATTAGTAATTATTAATAATTCACGACACATATTGGTAAAAGTTATAAAATAAATAAAAACCCAATTGACCAGCAGGTATTTATTTAGGGACACACTTCAGTGTGTCCCTAAATAAATACCTGCTCGTAACGCACTTCAGTGCGTTACGCAAAATACTTTATTCGTTCACTAATTGCGCACCAAATAATAATATGCCGATCGTTCTACAAAATATCATTTAAAAGCCTTGTCCGCTTAGGAAACTTATCCACTCAGAAAACTTAATAGGTTATGTTAGGTTCTCTTGTGACCCTGCACCCAAAATAGGAGCCCTGCGAAGCAGGGCTCCGTCAACTCAGCTTATTAAAATTGGCCACTTATTACATTTATATACTACTAGGGTTAAATTATTAATAAAAACAGACAAATGTGATTAATGTATCACTTTAACCACGACTTTCGGTAATTATTAATAATAATAGATAATTATTAATAATCTTCAATTATTCACTCTTACCGTAACATATATACAGAATGTCACAAGACCCATCACTAAGCCGAAGTCTACTCGTTGTGGACATCATGCCAAGTCATACTAACCAAAAAGTATACCTGGGAAATGACTTTTATCTTAAGTTTTCATATGTCTTAAACCGCAATTAAAAGCGAGCGCGAGCAATGCCCGAAATACCTACTTATCCACGGGCTCACAGGGCATCTATAGAACATATTGGCGAGGTAAATGGATGGCACTCGTCACAAAATAACTACCACCGGGGAACTCAATGGCTTGCAGCAAAAATATCCCAAGCGATGTGATTCCGCGTCCGGGGATAAGAGTGGCGCCCGGTCTGCTGCTGGGACGTCAAACGCGAACTCCAAACCGCGTAAATAGTAACTTTTTATAATTAATTGAAAAACTTTTAGCCTAATTTTTAATACTGTCCTACTTTTGATTTGTTTACCACATGTAGTTGTTTAGAATTATATAAAAAGGTACTCTGTGTTTAGAATCTAATTGTAATTTTGTCAATAACGCAAGTAACAGTTCGGCAGCTCTGTGTCAAAGTGACGTTTACCATGTTGCGTTCGGAAGCTGTCATCAATAGATTCTCTTTGATTTTTATGTTTTTTTTTAGCTTCATTTTGTGTTCTTTTTTGTTTGTTTGTGTTAGCTGGCGGGTGGTGCAGAGAGGACTGCGTTGCCAATATCATATACGTATATTTTGTTTATAGATAATAATAATATAACTTATTTATTACTATTTTATATTTATATATATTATTTTATTATAAAACTAATGGATATTGATAATATTAATATTGATGAATATTTGTCGGCTAAAGAGTCTTTTGCCTTCTCAAACAATGAGAGTTTTTGTTCAGTGGATGGTATTTTGAACGAATGTCTAAAAAACTCACTTGCACACCGTTCAGGTTTCCTAAACGTGTGCCAAATAAACCCTCAAAGTATAAGCAGTCACTTCAGTGATTTACCGATACTTTTTATGATTCGAATGTGCAGGCCATCCTGGTTTCGGAAAGTTGGCTAAAACCAACGCTTTCTTCCACTTCCTACTCCCTGCCTGGCTTCATCCTCGTTCGAAACGATAGAATCGTTAAGAGAGGTGGTGGAGTTGCTATCTACCTCCACGGTGCTTTTTCTTTTAAAATATTAGCTTCTTCTTCACCCACTTCTTCGCCTGTGGAGTACCTATTTCTCGAGATTGACGTCAAGGGAGCTATTTGGGCGATTTTAATACCGACCTCCTCTCCCGATCTTCCAGTCGTTCCCATAAGCTCCTCAACATCATTGAGTCAACCAGCCTCCATGTTTTACCCTTGCAAGCCACACACCACAACAATAATGGGGAGGATACTTGGCTTGACTTAATGATCCTCTGCTCCTTTCCTTGTAACCTCCCACGGCCAACTTCCTGCACCCGGATTCTCCCATCATGACCTTATTTACCTTACATACCGTTTGTAACCTCCCAAATCCCCGCCCAAAGTTATGCGCATGCGTTGTTTTGGTCGAATGCATGTGGATAAGCTAAGTCAGGATGCTGCATTGATAAATTGCGACAACTTGGCATTTGCCTCCACGGTGGATGAAAAAGTGGATATTTTTAATGCTGTTGTTGGTGAACTATATGATGTCCATGCTCCCATTTGGCGGGTGAAGCTGAAGCGTCCACCAGCACCCTGGATCACAGCGGGTGTTTGAATGGCTATGCGCCGTAGAGACCAGGTGTTTAGGCAGTACAAGAGGGATCGGTGTGAGGATAACTGGGCGCTTTTCAAGTCTGCAAGAAATCGGTGCACCGATTTCTTGCGATGATTCCAGATGGTGCGCAACGCTAAACGCCGATATATTCTCAGTAACATCATTTGTTCATTGCCTGCCAGTACCTGGAAGTTCCTTGGAACACTAGATATTGATAAACAAAGGCGTATTGATTTTCGTGGGACTCATGAATTGGATGATATCAATAGTTTTTTCACCACAACTGCCTCGCTCTTTCACCAAATCATGAGTCACACGGTTCAGTATTTAGATGGGTTACCTCAACCCAACATAGACTATTTTCGTTTTTCTCCTGAGTCTCCGGGCGATATCAAAAAGGTCATCCTCTCCATAAAATCTAATGCTGTGGGATACGACAATATCAGCCGTCGTATGATTACGACGATCCTGGATCATCTCATGCCGGCAATATCCCACATCATTAATTTTTCCCTTGAGTCTGGTACCTTCCCTTCCTTGTGGCGCAAAGCCTATATAATTTCACTGCACAAAATCCAAAATCCCACTCTCCCTGAACACTTCCGACCTATTTCTATCCTACCATTCCTTTCCAAAGTGTTACAGGCCTGTGTACACAAGCAGCTATCTTGGTTTGTCCATCACAACAACTTGCTGAGTCCCTTTCAATCAGGCTTCAGGCCAGGTCATAGCACAACTTCTGCCCTCCTTAAAGTGACTGGCGATATTCGTGAGGGTATGGAAAGCACCAAACTAACTGTGTTAGTGTTGATTGATTTTTCCAATGCCTTCAATACCGTCAGTCACGATATCCTATTACATATCCTACCCCACCTCAAGGTTTCGGCTGGAGCTCTGGATTGGTTTTCTAATTTTTGTTCTTGCTTTGAACTGTGATGACTAAGACGATTTTGACATTTGATACACTAGTGCTGGACAAATGAACGAATGACAATTAAGAAGCAGAGACAATAAAGCCGGCCATTCATGCCGTTGCCAGCGAGAAGGAATATACTCTGTGTGCTAGGTATTTAGATTGGCTCATATAAAATCTGAAAATTGAATATAATATTTGAGTATAATAATTGAATACAATAATAATTGAATACAATAATTGAATAATATAATAATTGAACATAATAATTTAATAATTAGAAAAAGAAGAAGATTTAAAAAAGAAAATAACGACACTAAATCAAGAGATAGAGGTCCTCAAAAAACTGTGTAAGTCTCCATTAAGTTCGCTCCGAAAAAACGCAATAAGTACCAAAAAAAACGCAAGAAGACGATTGACAGACAGTTTTAAAGAAAGCCCGCTATGTCTTAGTGACACCAAGACTGTTGCGCCAGAACACAACACTAAGCAAGTAAAACAGAACCATAGTACAACCAAGGGTTCAGAGGTCACAACAGCGGAGGATGTGCTCAATCGGCGTGAAAACCTAATCTAACGAAAAACCTAGGCTAACAATCCTTGGCGGACAGCAGTTCACAGGGTTGGCTGCGTTACTGATACAGTCCAGAGAAGACACTCGGTACGGAAGATACATTATCTCTTCAACTACAAAACCATATGCCAACGCAGAGGAAATCATCAAACCTATCTGTAAACTAGACGACTCAATTGATGATTATTTAGTTATATGTTTAGGAGAAAATGATACTAACCCCAATAAATTTATAATTGATTTAATAACAGTGCTAAACTCATTCCAAAAAACCAACATATTGGTATTTTATGTAATATCTAATAGATATCTAAATGAAAATATGATAAATAACAGCTTCAAAACAATATGTAAGAATGGAAGGAAATATGTAAGAACTATAAGAATTGCTCATTTATGAATGTAAATTTAGATTACTCTTGTAATAAAGTCAAGTATTTATTAGAAGTGTGTAAACAAATAAATTTAAAGCTTGACTCGAGTTATTACGACAAACATTTTTTGCGTTGTACACATAAGTTACTTTTCAATAAGGCTAAAACAGAATGTAAAATTATTCCTAAGAAGGGTACAATTCCTTTCTACTTCAAACGTAATGATAGTAAACATAATATTGTAGGGGATAAATGTCGAGGATTCTCTTCCAATACTGTCTCTGTAAGCAAACAAAGCATTAATAACAAAGCCGTTAAGAAAGGCGCCATACCTTATTATTTTAGAAGACAATCTGAGCCTAGAATGATTATGAAAAAAGATACGTCATCTCATAAAATCAATCAATCGAACGAAGAGAAGTCATTGGCAAATATTTTTTTTGTAACTGCTGAGAATTCGTTCCTTAGAATTTTACACCAAAATGTGGCTGGTTTGTTTAGTAAGACTCATCTTCTTGAAATTCACTTATCCGAACTTGCAGTACAAAAAAAGGAGCCTGATTTAATATGTTTTTCTGAAACGTTTATACGAAGGGGATTTGAACAAATGATTAACATATCTAGATATAATTTAGGATCATCATATTGTAGGCATAATCAAAAACGAGGGGGCGTATGCATTTTAATTAAGCAAGGTTTGCAACACAAAGAGGTCTTGTTTCATAAACAATATACACAAGACAAGCATTTTGAATGTTGCGCGGTGGAATTGCCATCACAAAATTTGATCACGATTTGCTTATATAGAACACCTGACTCTGATTGCAGGTTGTTTCTTACCAAGTTTGAAAAATGATGTATCATGTCATTCATAAATATAATAAAAAAGTAGTTTTAGCAGGTGATTTAAATATTAACACGCTAGACGCGAGTAATAAAGAAGCAAAATGTTTTATTGACATCACTAATAACCTCAACTTGCGTCTTCACATAACTGAACCCACACGTAAAAAGTCCTGTATTGATCATATTATTAGTAATATTACAAATGCTAACGGTGAATTATTACACTAAGATATTTCTGATCACAACACAGGACAACTACTTAACATTCCAAATACAAACAAAGGAACACCCGTCTTAGATTATTTCATTTATAAGAGAGACTATGGCATAGATAATATTTCAAAATATAAAGAATGTCTATCCAGCCTCTCATTTAATGATGTATGCGAAAAACATGATATACAAACAGCATTTAAAGAATTTCATGAAACACTGCTGCTATTTTATACGCTTTGTTTTCCAAAAATAAGAATAAAAATATCTAAAACAAGTCAAAAATCGAAATGGACATCTAAAGGCCTAAAAATAAGTTGCAAGAATAAAAGTATAGATATAAGTACTATTCAAATAAATGTGGACTTTTAAAAATCAAATATAAGAAATATTCTAGACTTCTCCGTCGCTGTATTAATCAGTCTATTAAAAACTTTGTCCATAAAAAAATGTCAAACTCAAAAAATGTAGCTAGGACTTCTTGGCAACTGATAAAACAAGAAACGGGTACGCTTTGACAGTTAGAATTTATTTCAAGTATTAAGAAAGGTCATGTCATGATTAATCGTTACCTCATTAACGCCACAAATTCTTATAACGCCCAAACCATAAAAAATACCAGTAAACCAAATATATGCAGTAGTATATTTTTAAAACCATTGAGTCCTGATGAAACCTATAAAATTATCATGTCCTTAAATAACACAAATTCTGAGGGATATGATGAGATAGCAACAAAGGTTATAAAAGCTTGCTCGATAGAAGTTACCCCTATATTGATGCATCTTATTAATCTATTGTTTGCAGAAGGTGAATTTCCCGATATACTCAAGTTTTCTATTGTTAAACCTTTATTTAAAAAGGGGATAAATCAAATTTGGGTAACTATAGACCAATAACTTTAATTCCAATTCTGTCCAAAATATTTGAGATTGCTATATCAAATAGAATCACTACTTACATTAACAAACATAATATATTACATCGAGAACAATATGGATTCCAAAAAGGGAAATCTACAACATTAGCGTGCTTCAATCTTGTGAGCAATGCTATAGAGAACTTGGACATAAGCAATTTGGTAACCATCATTTTCTTTGATATGACAAAAGCCTTTGACTTTGTGTCCCATAAATTATTATTAGAAAAAATACAGAGATACGGAATTAGAGGACCCGCTCTGAACTGGATTAAAACATATCTGGTCGACAGAAAACAGGCAGTAGAGGTTTCAGAAATTAATAAAAATAAGGAACTGCAAAGTCATCGATCAAGTTTTAAGGTTAAGCTTCGGCGTGCCTCAAGGCAGTGTACTGGGACCATTGTTATTTTTATTGTACATTAATGATCTTGCTGACGTAACTAATCATAATTGTATTTTATTTGCTGATGACATTTCGCTTATTATAAATTTTAAAAATAAAACTGACATAAATACACATAATATTGACATTAATAATTCCATAGAAAGTATAATAAAATGGTTAGATAGTAATAATCTGCAGGTGAATCTTTCAAAAACAAATTACATACAATTTGGCACATATGGGCGAGTGCATAAGACGTTGAATGTGCGCTATAAAGAACAAAAATAGAAGAGACTACACAAACAACATTCTTGGGTATTACGTTGGATAGATACTTTAATTGGAAAGAACATATTAAAAAAGTTTGCAATAAATTAAATAAATTTGTTTATGCCCTTTATAAATTTCTAATATCGACACCGTACTAACGGCATATTACGGGTACGTTTCGTCTACATTACGTTACGGACTTATACTGTGGGGTAATTCTACCGACAGTCAGAGAGCTTTTCTTGCACAAAAAAAATGCGTCAGAGCAATTGCCGGTATTCCACCATGGGAATCAAGTAAGCCATTGTACAAAAAGTTCAAGATACTTACGCTGCCTAGTATGTACATTCTTGAGGCAGCGAAATTTGTTAAATCGCATTCTAGTCTTTTTAAAACAGCCAAAGAGACATTTCCAAGAAATACGAGAGATCCAGACAGAATTGTGTTATCAAGGGTGCCAAAAAAATCATTGTTTCAGAAAAACTATTATGTCATGTGTGGGCGTATTTATAATCAAATACCAACTGAGATTAAACAGCTTCCAGTTTGTAAGTTTGGTAGAAAGGTTAAGTTTTGGTTACTCGAAAGATGTTTCTACTCAGTGTCTGAATTCTTTAATTATAATAATAATGTATGATTCACTAACAATACCATAATAGGCAGGTAGATACTGAAAAGTCATGTATAATATACCTATAAGTGTGTCTACCTTGTAATAAATGAATATGTATTAATTGTAAGATAATCTGCATGCCTGCTCAAATTTTATTTATTTAATTGATTTAAATTTATTTTTGACATTATTTCATTTTATTTACATAATTACAATTTGATTCCAATTAATTATCTTATGTAGTGTATAATGTGCATGCTGATTTAAAGTTATTAATTTTATTTGTTTGATACAAAATTTTTTTTGAATGAAATTATTCCTAATTAATGATGTGCGGTGCGACAAAATGTATCTGGCGCTATATGATAACAATGTAACATCTTTATGTAACCTACATTTTAAGCAAATAAATTATTATTATTATTCCTCTTTATTCACTAATTTTATCTCATCGTCTTATTTTACATAATTAAATCACTCTAATAAAAATACAAATAAAATTTAACCATATAAAATAGGAACACGGAGACCCACCGGTACCGGGCACAGGGACCAAGCTACCGGTGGTTAGGGCTCCAGAGAGAGGAACCTCCGAACTATGCGCGTCGTGTCCAACAATACTGCCTTCTGTATGGAGGACTTGATCCAGCCGCCTAACGAGAGCCTCTTGAGATGGTGGTCGAGGCTCTTGGCAATGAGACCATTAACTGACACGACTATCGGTACAATGATCGCCGAGTCCACATCCCGCATGTCGACAATCTCGTGAGCCAGGTCCAAATACTTGATTTCCTTGTCTTTTTCGGCCTTCACGAGATTCTCGTCATGGGGAATAGTGACATCAACGATCATTGCAAGGCGTTCTGATCGATCTATCACCACGATATCGGGCTTGTTAGCCACGATAGTCCTATCGGTGATGATAGATCGATCCCAGTACATAGTGGCACGGCCATTTTCGAGAACTGGATCGGGCACATACCTGTAGTACGGTACTTCAAAGGGTACAAGGCTGTATTTTAAGGCAAGCTGCTGAAGGACGATCCTGGCTACTTGATTGTGTCTGTGCAAGTAGTCACCGTTGGCAAGACGAGAACAACCGGAAACTATATGTCTGAGAGATTCCCCAGGCTGGTGACACGCCCGACATATGTCAACAGTCCCATCCTTCAGAATATACTTACGGTAGTTGTTCGTCATGACAACTTCGTCCATAATTGCACAGACAAAACCTTCGGTCTCTGCAAATAGACCACCGAACCGTAGCCAAGCAACTGATGACATGAAGTCTACATCAGGCCTATGTAAGGCCCGATAAAAACGTCCATGCAACTCCTTGCCCTTCCATACAACCCTGCGCTCCTCAATACTTAGTACAACAGGTTTGCGCTAGCTCTCTTTTGCCAGACCCAACGGGGTAAGTCCGTTGTCTACAGCAACAATATCACGATGCACACCCGTGTCCGTCTTGAGAAAATATTCTCTAAGATTGTACACCTCGCGGTTGTGGAGGTCCTTAGCACTTAAGAAACCACGACCACCACATTTCCGCGGGATGTACAACCTCATTACTGACGACCGCGAGTGATGCATTCGATATTCAGTCATTAGACAACGGACTTTTCTGTCCAAGGCGTCCAGTTCTGATTGAGTCCATCTGAGTATGCTGAAGGAGTACGCTAAGACTGGCATGGCCCAACCATTATAGGCACGCACCCTGTTGCCGCCTGATAAAAAACTTTTCAGTATTTTCGTCAGGCGGCCAAAGAAGCGCTCCCGCAATGATTGTTTCATGGCAGTCTCAGCAATACCTAAGGCCTGCGACATACCCAGATACTTGTAAGTCTCGGTTGCAGATTTTTTGCAAATTGCAGATAGATCTAAGTTTTGTGGAATCTGAAAGCTTTATTCCATCAGATTCCACAATACCACCTCGTTTTACATACATGACCGCACACTTATCCACACCAAATTCCATCTTGATAGAATTACCTACTAAAAGTTTCAGTTACTTTTAGTAACGCTGTCAATTGGAAAGTGGTGGGGGCAAATAGTTTAAGGTCATCCATATAAAAAAGGTGGGATATAACTTGACCCCTACGCTGCAACCGATAGCCTAGCCCAGACCCCTCTAGCAGAGTGCTGAGAGGATTCAGAGCTAGACAAAACCACAAGGGACTTAAACTGTCACCTTGGAATATACCCCGTTCGATTTTTAGAGGAGCACCGCAATCGCGAATCTGCCGACACCCTGGATAGCGAAGGACCGTACTCCACTGCCCCATACATGCTTTCAAGAAGGTGCATAGAGTTATATCGACTTTATATAACTCCAGCACCCTCAAGAGCCACGTATGTGGCACGGAGTCGTAGGCCTTCTTGTAACCTATCCAGCATGTCGCCAGATCCTTTCAATTGCGACGCACCTGCTGGCTAATGGCCATGTCAAATAGGAGTAGCTCTTTTGTACCACGGGCCCCATTCTTACATCCATTTTGAGCCACTGACATAATGTTATTATTTCTTATATGTGATAACATCTTCGTCCTCAAAATGGATGTAAGAAGTTTATACATAGTCGGTAGACAGGTTATCGGTCTATAATTTTTGGGGTCCGTGGTACAACCTGACTTAAAGAGCAGGTGAGTGATACCAGTTGTCATAAAAGTTGAGATCGAGCCCGATTCCAAAGATGCCTGGAATTGGGATGCCAACCGAGCATGGGCACTACGTAGCCATTTCAACCAGAAGTTGTGCAGTCCGTCCGGTCCCGCTGATTTCCAGTTAGCTAATGAACCGACTGCACAAGCTATATCCGTTGTTTCAATGGCTACGCTCTGCATTTGGGGTATTCTCTCACATGCTCGCTTAACGTCCCCAAACCAATCACCCTCAGTGTGGCTGATGGGCATCGACCAAATGCTGCGCCAGAAAGCGTTCGTTGCCTCAGCATCCGGCAGACGCCCATCATCCACACTTGGATCAGTCCGCTCCCAACTTCTATACACCCACCTTTCATCTTTTTGGAATGCCCTATTCTGGGTGTATCGGTCCACACGCCTTCTGTACCGTCTTAAACGGTTTGCCCACGCACAAACTTTTTGCTTCAGGTAGTCGATGCGTACTGTGACTCGTGATTCGTATTCTTGGCGACTAAGGCCCGTACCTAAGAACGCCCGAGACACAAAACGCATCACTCTCGGTCTTGTATTGCCCGACCTGAAGCAAATTAGCTTTCCGATGAGCGCCCTGGCCTAAGCGATACGACGCTCAATCCTGCACTGCCAGGCCGGTACAACATTAGTTCGAGGGGCAGTATTACTACCATTTGGTATTTTAATACCTGCCACTCGACACGCTGTAACAGCCGCACAGTACAGAATCGAGTGGGTATCGCTAAGATCTTCACTATTGTCTAAGTACGTGGACAATAGTGAATCCAGGGCACACACCAGCGCCATATTTTTCTTGTGTGTGGGCAAACGCGGTAAGCGAGGCCTATCTGCGGTATTCACAAAACGATACTCCCGAATAGTGCACTCCAAAGTAATCCTTAATTCATCTATGTACTGGGTACTTACTTGTGTATCCCTACTATGCACCTCTTCAACAGTCCTTTGCGGTCTGACAATATTTGCAACTTGTAAATCACTACTCGTAGAAGAAGGGATAGGAGGGTTACGTAGTAAGTCAGATCGTAGCCTCTCAAGTGCGTCGTCATCCAGCAGGCGGCAGCGCTGGATAGCCCGCACTTGATCCGACAGTCGCTGTGCCGAAACGTTGACAGCTGGTTCGAAGCCCTGAAACAGAGGCAGCATGCGGTCACGATACGCCGTAAGGTTGGTACCTCCCTCTGTAGCCACAAAATATGCCCGCATGACGTTTTCATTCATGGTTGTAGTCCATTTCATGCGGTGCACATTACCACCGGGAGCGGGGGCCCTGTTCGAGACCGGTGGATCTCGGGGTCCCAAGCGTAGCGGTGGCCGGCCTCTCCCACGGCGGCGTACGGGTGTTGGTGACGTCGGCGGGGAGAAATACTCGTCGCTTGACGAGCTCGACGCCTCTATGATTGCCGGCAACTCTGTTGTAGGTGCGGGCGGCTACGAGGCGGAGCTGAGCGACGAGTCCGGGGATGTATTGCGTGCAGCTGCTGCCCTAGCTCTTGTCAACATAATATCATTATCATCTCCTCGTTGTACTTATAATTATATGTTTATTTACACTTTTATTTGTCATTGACGTTAGATGTCATCAGTTGAGTAATGTTTTTGTATCTTCTTTTCATAATGTTTTATATGGTTTCTTGTTATAATTATGTTTCTCAGGTAAAGAAGTATTTCTTGTAGTCAAAAATATATTTAAGAATCCAAAAATATGATTTAAAATAGAAATATAAATATTCGAGGAAAATAATTCATGTCGTCTTGTTGACGTGTTGCTAGGTATTATATTATTTATTATTATTATTATTTGTTTCTCTTTCACGCATACTTTTCTAACATAATGATGTTAAAAAAGTACACGGCCCTTTGGCAGGCGTACACGGAGACATAGGTCCAACGCGCAGAGGCCCTTTGAGAATTTTAATCTAGAATGTGGTGGGACACCTACTGAGGAGCCTCCATAACTACACTATGAAGTACAGCCACAGATTAGCCGCAGCAGGTGTAGGACTATTGCTACTTGTATGGAAACTAATTACTCTGGGCTATTGTGATGGGTGTTCAATGGATAAGTGAATATGAAAACTATGGATGAAAAACGGCGTCTGCCCTAAATACTTTTATAGTACGTCGGAAAGGGGCAGACGGTGACTCGCCAACTCACTAGATGGGCCCTCTCTAAATAGCCACCATGGTAAACGAAGTCTGCCGTAAAGGCAGCCAGAGGGCAATATCGGTGCGAGTGGCTAGGGGTGTAGAGCGGTGAGGCACCGGTTTCGCCATCGCGTGTCGTGACCCGGAGCGGGTTTCCCCGTAATTACGCCCTTGAAAATGACACTTCCACCCCCGAGCTAATAGCTCTTGCGGCTTCCCTCTGGCCGGCCGACCAAGGCAAGCCAGAGTTGAGAGTCCTGCGGGCACTCTTGGAAATCAACTCCGGGCAGCCAATAAAAGCAAGCCGGAGACGAGGCCCTGACCGACTCTCTGAAGCATTCGGGACCGCAGTGTCGCCACACACATTCAGCACGCCACAAAGCTGCCCTGCGGTAGTAAGCTTTCTTTTCATTCTGCAATACATTTTTTTATTATATAACACGATGAAGGTGATGTTTGCAAGCTGTTACTCTGCCCTCTGAGATTGCGTTAGTCTCATGATGAGATAACGGCTGCCCCAGAGGGGTATTATTATTATCTCTTTATTATTCAGTATTCACATAATCGAATTTTACATAATTAAACCTTAAATATATCAATAAATTTAACTATATAAAATAGGACCACGGAAACCCACCGGTGTCGGGTACAGGGACCAAGCCACCGGTGGTTAGGGCCTCAGAGAAAGGAACTTCCTCACAATGCGTGCCGTATCGAGAAGAACCGCCTTCTGAATCAAGGCCTTGATCCAGCTGCCCAGTGCGAGCCTCTTAAGATGTTGGTCGAGGCTTTTAGCGATCAATCCATTCACTGAAACGACAATCGGAACAATGATGGCTGAATTTACATCCCACATGTCGACAATCTCGTGAGCTAGATCTAAATATTTAATCTTTTTATCATTTGCCGCCTTCACGAGATTAGCGTCATGTGGTATGGTGATATCAACAATCATTGCGAGACGCTCTGCTCGGTCTATCACTACAATATCAGGCTTATTGGCTACAATAGTCCTGTCTGTAATGATAAACCGATCCCAATACAACAGTGCACGACCATTTTCGAGAACTGGGTCAGGCACATATCTGTAGTACGGTACCTCAGAACCAATGAGTTTATATTTAAGGGCTAGTTGCTGATGGACAATCCTAGCCACTTGGTTATGTCTGTGCAAATACTGACCATTGGCAAGACTCGAACAACCGGACACAATATGCCTGAGAGATTCCCCGGGCTGGTGACACGCCCGACATATGTCAACAGTACCGTCCCTCAGGATATACTTGCGGTAGTTATTTGTCATGACAACTTCATCCATAATTGCACAGACAAAACCTTCGGTTTCTCCGAAAAGATCACCGAAGCGCAGCCAGGAAACAGATGCCTTAAAATCTATATCAGACCCGTGTAAGGCCTTATAGAAGCGTCCATGTAGCTCCTTGCCCTTCCATACTTCTCTCCGGTCCTCTATGCTAAGTACTGCAGGTTTGTGCCAGTTCTCTTTAGCCAGAGCGAGCGGGGTAAGTCCAGTATCCACTGCAACCACATCTCGATGCATATCCACACTCATTTGCAGAAAATATTCTCTGAGGTTATACAGCTCGCGGTTATGAAGGGTCTTAAGACATAAAAATCCTCGACCACCACATTTCCGCGGGATGTATAGCCTCATTATCGACGAGCGTGGATGATGCATCCGAGATGCAGTCAGCATTGAACGGACTTTTCTGTCCAGGGCGTCAAGTTCAGTCTGAGTCCACCTGAGTATGCCGAAGGAATACATAAGGACTGGCATGGCCCATCCGTTGCAGGCTCGCACCTTGTTACCACCTGATAAAAGACTATTTAGTACTTTTTTCAAGCGGCCAAAGAAACGAGCCTGCAGCGACTGCTTCATGTCAGCCTCAGATATATTCAAAGACTGCGACATACCCAGGTATTTGTAAGTTTCCGTTAGAGAGAGGGACCGAAGTTGTATGGAATCTGAGAGTTGTATCCCTGCAGATTCCATAATCTCACCTTTCTTCACATGCATGACCGCACATTTGTCCACACCAAATTCCATCCTGATAGAATTACTAAAGGTTTCAGTTACCTTAAGTAATGCAGTCAGTTGGAGATTGTTGAGGGCAAACAATTTCAGGTCATCCATGAAAAGGAGGTGAGGTATAACATGGCCACCTCTCCTTAACCGATAGCCTAGCCCTGAACCCTCCAATAAAGTACTTAGAGGGTTCAGTGCTAGGCAAAACCACAAAGGGCTCAGACTGTCGCCCTGGAATATACCTCGCTCGATCTTTATTGGAACACCGCAATCCGAACTCGATCGACATCCTGGATAACGCAATACGGTCCTCCATTGCCCCATACATGACCTTAAGAAGGTGCATAGAGTTGTATCTACTTTATACAACTCCAGCACCCTCAAAAGCCAGGTATGTGGCACGGAGTCGTAAGCCTTTCTGTAATCTATCCAGCATGTCGATAGATTTTTTCGATTACGGCGTACCTGTTAGCTAATGGCCATGTCAATCAGAAGGAGTGCTTTAGTACCACGCGCCCCACTCCTACATCCATTTTGAGAAACTGATAACATTGAATTATCAAATATATGTTTTGATAATTTTATTCTCAAAATGGATGTAAGAAGTTTATAAATTGTTGGCAGACAAGTAATCGGTCTATAATTCTTGGGGTCCGTGGTACCACCAGATTTATAGAGCAGGTGAGTGTGGCCGGATGTTAAAAAGTCTGGTAGCAAACCCGATTCCAATGATGATTGGAACTGAGACGCTAAGCAAGCATGTGAACTACGGAACCATTTAAGCCAAAAATTGTGCAGTCCGTCCGGTCCTGCTGCTTTCCAGTTTTGTAACGGACGGACTGCACTGGCTATATCGTCTTGTGTTATAAATATTGGTTCCATAGTTGGGATTCGTTCACATACTCGCTCAACATCCCGGATCCAATCACCCTCCGCATGGCTGACAGGCGTCGACCAAATGCTGCGCCAAAATGAGTTAGTGGCATCATCATCCGGTCGGCACCCATCACCTTCACCGGCCATGGAATCAGGTTGCTCCCATCCTCTGTACACCCACCTCTCGTCTCTTTGGAATGCGCGATTTAGGCAATATCGATCCACTCTTTTTTTATATCGCCTGCTACGGTTTGCCCATGCATAAACTTTTTGCTTCAGAGAGTCGATGCGCTCTGTAACTCGTGCCTGATAATCATGGGAACTGATACCAGTTCCCGCGAAGGCTTGAGTTACAAAGCGCATCACTCTCGGTCGCGTATTGCCCATCCTGAAACAGGATAACTTTCCAATGAGTGCCCTAGTCTCAGCGATACGACGCTCAATCCTGCACTGCCAAGCTGGCACAGTAGCGGTTCGTCGAGGAGCGGTATTATTTTCAGACAGATTAACTCCCGCTACCCGACATACAGCTACAGCCGCACAATACAGGATTGAATGTGTATCACCAAGATTTTCGCTATTATCAAAATAGTTTGATAATAACGAATCCAGGGCACTCATTAGCGCTATGTTTCTCTTATGCATGGGCAAACGAGGCAAACGAGGCCGAACATTTGGGTCCATGGATCGGTATTCCCCAATAGCACATTCCAAAGCACTCCTTAACTGATCATTGCACTGGGTACTTACGTGAGAAGTCTCATCATCTACCTCTTCATCAGGGAGATTCAACTGTTGATATTGTGTATCTACCGTGCCAGTTTGCGATGAAGAAGTGATGGGGAAACTTCCCTGCACGTCAGAGCGTAGCCTCTCAAGCACGGTATCATCCAACAGCCGACACCGCTGGATGGCCCGCACTTGATCCGATAGCCGTTGCGTTGACACGTTGACAGCTGGTTCAAGCGCCTGAAACAAAGGCAGCATTCGATCACGGTACGCACTGAGATTGGTTCCACCCTCTGTGGCCACAAAATATGCCCGCATGACGTTCTCATTCATAGAAGTCGTCCATCGCATGCGGTGCACATTACCACCGGTAGCGGGGGCCCTGTTTGAGACCGGTGGGTCTCGGGGTCCCAAGCGTGTCGGTGGCCGGCCTCTCCCTCGCCGGCGGGCAGGTGGTGGCGACGTCGGCGGAGAGAAATACTCGTCGTTCGATGAGCTCGACGCCTCAACACTCGTCGGCGATGCTGGTGCTGGTGCCGGCGGCTGTGAGGCGGAGCTGAACGACGAGTCCGGGGGTCTCTGGCGTGCAGCAGCTGCCTTAGCTCTCGTCAACATGATATAATTTCCTCGTATTTATGTATTTGTTTACTATTGTTTACTTTCAGTTTATGTTTATTTGATTTGTCTTTGACATTTGATGTCATCTTCAATAATATTTTTGTGATTTCTTTTCTTAATTTATTTAATGGTTGCTTGTACTAATTATATATTTATCCAATAAAAAAGTCCGGCATGTAGTCGAAAATATCAATATAAACACCAAAATATGCTATAAATTGCAAATATAAAAATTCAAGGAAAACTGTATGTTGCTTTGTTGACGTGTTGCTTTATTATTATTATTATTATACTAATTATCTTCGAGGTCGCCAGCAGTCCGTCCGCGTTGACGAGTCCTCGTCGAGATGGTTCGAGATGACCTCTGGCGTTCCTCAAGGCGGTATTATTTCACCTCTTTTATTCTCTATATTTATAAATCTCCTAAGACAAAATCTTCAGTGCGCCTACCATCTGTACGCAGATGACTTGCAGATTTACTCACAAGTAAATGCGGATTGCATTACTGAGGCCATCGGTAATATCAACGACGATTTGGCAGCTATATTACGTAACCTGGTCGGACAACTTTGGTCTAACGGGCAATCCTAGGAAGACTCAGGCGATTGTTGTTGGTAGTCAGTGGCTTTTGAATAGACTTGACTTCTCGTCTCTGCCCGATATAACATTTAATGGGACCACCATCAGTCTGTATCCAACAGTCAAAAACCTCGGGCTACACTTAGATAACGCGCTGAATTGGCAAGCTCAGATAACTCAGGTGAGCCAGAAGGTCACCGGTTCTCTACGCGCTCTCTACCGCCTAAGGAATTTTCTACCATCCGAGACCAAGACAATGCTAGTGCAAATTTTAATTTTCCCTCTGATCGACTATGGCAATGTGTGTTACTTTGACCTGAATGCAGATCTCCTTAATAAACTTGACCGTTAGCTAAATAACTGCATTCGATTCATTTTCAATCATCGCAAGTATGACCATGTGTCTACTTATCGCTCCCAACTAAAGTGGCTTCCTATCCGTCATCGCTATAGATTGCGTGCTCTCACTACCCTTTATACTATTCCTACGTCCCCCACTTCTCCGCAGTATTTAACCTCCTATTTTCAACCTTTATGTACTAACCATGAACGAAACCGCCGTTCTGCTCTTCTCACAGTCCCTTCTCACAACTCCAATTTTCTTCACTCTTCTTTTACTGTCCAATCTATCCTTCTCTGGAATGCCCTCCCTCTTGAAATCGGGTTGGCCAAAGCTAAGTATACATTCAAGTCTAAGGTGAAGGAAATTTTATAGGCTGAGGCGGCAATTGTACAATAAATCATTTAAATTTCAATTTAATTTAATATTACCTATATATTCAATTATTACCTATACCTATATATTTATTTATCTATATACACACACATATACCTATATATAATTATATATTATTATGTATGTATTTAAAATACGTTTATTTATTTGTATGTACCTAGAAAGTCTTTTTACTGTATATAAACGACCTGCCCGCTGTGATCAATAATGAATGTATCTTATTTGCTGATGATACAACGCTGATTGTCAAAAGCAAAGACTTAAATGATCTGGAAACTCAGATAAATATCGCAATTGACAAAGTCGCTAATTGGATGGAACGAAACAATCTTAGATTGAACATGACAAAAACCAACATCATACATTTTCAAACTTACAGAAGCAATACAACAAAGCTATAAATAATCTATAAAACCAACACACTAAATTTTGTAAACGATTGCGTATTCCTAGGTATCACTATAGATAAGCATTGCTCTTGGAAGCCTCATATCAACAAAATTGTAGGTAAAATAAATCGTTTCGTCTATGTTCTCTATGGGATTAAAAAAATTGTCAATATACAAACAGCGATAAAGGCTTACCATGCATATGTGTCATCCGTACTACGTTATGGCATTATCATATGGGGCAACTCAGTAGAGGTAGACAGAGTATTTATGGCACAAAAAAAGTGTATTCGAGCCATGTTTGGATCTGATTACCTTGAAAGCTGTAGACCTATCTTTAAACGACACAAAATACTGCCACTACCGTGCCTTTATATATTAGAAATCACACTTTTCGTCAAAAAGCATCCAGAGTTATTTATTCGGCTCGGAGATGTAACAACAAGCCGGACTAGACATAAAGAAAAACTCCAGATTCCTAAAATTAATCTAGAATTATTTAGAAAGAACACCTACTACATGTCTATAACAATTTACAATCACTTACCGAAGAATTTAAAGAATTTGCCGCTTAATCTGTTTCGCCGCCAATTGTATAAAATGTTAGCTGACAGGAACTATTATAGTGTCAAAGAGTTTCTTAATGATAAATTGTTGACTGTATGATATTGCCTTACGTAATAACATAACTTGCCACATTTTATATTAAACTATAATTATATTATTGTATACAATATGAAAGTGATAATTACAGGCACATCTTGACATACTTTATAAAATCTTAGCATGACATCAAATTAACATTCGATTTAATTACTGAATAAATATTGTGTGATATAATTGTTATTGTATTAGAATTGACATTTTTACTGTACTATTTAAATTTGTGTATAATCATTTTGTAATTAATTTATATTTTCGCACCATCAATGGTAGAACATGTGATCAAATGTATTTATTTAACATAAGACTTGTAATTTATAACCATGTTCTTGAGAATAAAGACTGATTCTGATTCTGATTCTGAAATCGACGTAATTTTCTTAGTTTTATTTCATTTTCACTGTCTTATATTACACCTACTATTTTTCTCTATGCACCACTTTGAGGTAGACTGGGAGAGAATACCTATGGCATTAAGTCCGCCTGTATACTTTGTATATATGAAGTTTAAAATAAATAAATAAATAAAATAAATGCATCAATTTTGTACCTAATTAAAAAACAATCTATACTTACTTTGAGCCTCAATATCTCCTAACCTAATAAGATCTTCCATCAGAAAAAAACAAGTAATATTATTTTTACAAACATAAGTGACTTGTCACTACTTTCATAATCAGTACAATGTTTACATCCCAACTTAGTATACTCCATACATATAGGCTTGGAGCAAATGTTGGAGGAAAACTTCATTTTTCTATCTTTCTTGTTTAGGCATTCAGTCCTGCCATTTGACATATCGTCCAGTCATATTTGCAGGTTCAGGTGATGGTTCACCAAGCTGAGTCATGATTCGCTGGCGTATAAAAACTAGAATATTTTTTTGCACTCTGTACCGGTCTGTACCATATGAATTACTTAAAAACAAATAAAATAATAAGTCGTTAAACTAAAAAACCACGAGGCATTACCTGATTATAAAAACACACAAAATTCAACAAAACAATGACAAAATAATATAAAACAATAAAAAATACATTAGGTTAAAAAAAATACGTTAAGCATGTGGCAGGATATAACGTACCCGAGACAAGTTAGCACACCAATATTCCAGCCGATGCTCGACGCCACACTGCGATCACGCCACGGCCACTATGCCGTCCCGCACGACCCTGGCTCTAGCTATTCAGCGCGCTAGTGTTGTCAGACGTATATTTAAAAAAATACCCATCTTTAAAATTGTACCCGTGACATACCGTGCCCCATGCTCGCCGGCTTAATTGCTTAGCTTGATCGAAAATTTGGAGACAACAATAAATAGTCCGTAGTAGTAGTAATAGTAGTCGGGAGGGCGACCAACAGTCCCAAGGTGGTGTCGGGTTCATCGTCCACAAATCTTTCGTGACCAACGTGGTAAATATCGGGAGTGTGTCGAGCAGGGTAGCGTACCTTATACTCAGAATATCCAAGCGGTATTCGCTGAAGGTCATACAGGTATACGCTCCGACCTCGACGCACCCCGATGAGGAGGTGGAAGCCATGTACGAGGACATATCTTGGGCTATACATGGCATCAAAACCCATTACACCGTGGTCATGGGAGATTTTAACGCGAAACTGGGCAAATGCGACGGTGATGACCTCACAGTGGGGCAATTTAGTTATGGGCATCGGAATTCCCGGGGTCACTTGCTGGCTAGCTTTATGGAGAAGGAAAGCCTCTATATGATGAATTCCTTCTTCAAGAAGCGAAAATGCCGCAAGTGGACCTGGGTAAGTCCAGACGGTGCCACCAAAAATGAGATCGACTTTATCATGTCGACGAAGAGGCAGATATTCAATGATGTCTCCGTGATCAATTCACTTTAAGTGGGAAGCGATCACCGAATGGTAAGAGGCACATTGAATATCTGTACAAGCCTCGAACGGTCGAGGTTGATAAAGTCCACGCTCCGACCGGCACCGGTTCATATCCAAAACCCCGAGAGCTTTCAGCTTGAACTCAAGAACCGTTTCGAATGCCTGGGCGGATGCGTAGATGTGGACGAGTACAGTAACGGGTTCCTGGATACTGTCCATACAACAGGGGCTAAATTCTTTAAGCCCCAGAAAAGCAAGAGAACCAGCAAGATCTCGGGTCCGACCCTTGAGCTGTTAGAGGAAAGGCGCAAGATGGTTCTGCTATCCTCCGACGACATGCCGAAATATCGGCATCTCAACAGACAGATCTCTAAGTTTCTGACTCGCGATCTCCGCCAATACAACACAAAATGTTTTCGTGAGGCGATCGAGCAGAATAAGGGATCCAAAGGGTTCCAGAGGGATCTGTCTGTTGGGCAGAGTCAACTGACAAAGCTGAAGACGGAAGATGGCAGAATCGTATCGTCCAAGCCTGAGCTCTTGGAGGAGATCAAAAGGTTCTATGGACAGCTATACACGACAACACAACAACCTGCAAGTACTCCAGCGTCAGACCCTAGAGCTGGATTGACCCAACACTATACCACTATACCGAAGATATCCCGGACGTCAGCTTGCACGAGATTAGTGTGGCTCTCAAACAGCTCAAAAACAACAAGGCTCCGGGTGATGACGGAATTACGAGCGAGCTTCTGAAGGCTGGCGGTGCACCCGCTAGAGAAGCCCTTCGGAAGCTATTTAATTCCATCATTCTCGAGGGTAAAACGCCACAGGCGTGGCACAGCTTTTCTTTAAGAAAGGGAATAAAACCCTCTTAAAGAACTACAGACCCATCACACTTCTGAGCCACGTCTACAAGCTGTTTTCGAGGGTCATCATGAATCGTCTCGAGAGCAAGCTAGACGACTTCCAGCCTCCCAAACAAGCCGGTTTCCGTAAAGGCTATAGTACCATAGACCACATACATACGCTGCGGCAGGTTATACAGAAGTCCGAGGAGTATAACCAGCCCCTATGCTTGGCGTTTGTGGACTATGAGAAAGCCTCCGATTCGATCGAAACCTGGGCGGTGCTACAGTCTCTCCAACGGTGCCGGATTGATTACCGATATATCGAAGTGCTGAAGTGTTTGTATGAAAACGCCACTATGTCAGTCCGCCTCCAGGACCAGAGTTCGAAACCTATTCAACTCCAGCGAGGAGTGAGACAGGGGGATGTCATATCCCCGAAACTGTTTACCACTGCGCTGGAGGATGTTTTCAAGCTTCTGGACTGGAATGGACTCGGCATCAACATCAACGGCGAGTACATCACTCACCTTCGATTTGCAGACGATATTGTAGTCATGGCTGAGACCATGGAAGACCTAGGCACAATGCTCGATGGCCTCTGTAGAGTCTCCCAACAAGTAGGTCTTAAGATGATAATGGACGAGACGAAAATCATGTCGAACGTCCATGTTGTACCTGCTCCTATTCAGGTTGGGAATTTTACGCTCGAAGTTGTCGACAAGTATATCTACCTGGGACAAGTAGTCCAATTAGGTAGGTCCAACTTCGAGAAGGAGGTCAATCGTCGAATCCAACTCGGTTGGGCAGCGTTCGGGAAGCTACGACATATTTATTCATTTATTCATTAAATATGCAATACAAGCTTACAGTCGAAACCAAAGCGCTCGTATGCCTAGAAGTTACACTATTCTAAAACTAAATTGCTAAACAAATAAGAACATAAAATAACAGAAAAAAAAGAACCAATGTGAACAATGTCAAAATACTTAGATTAATCATTAATATACAACTATTACAGAATTATTAAACAATAAATTATTATTACTCAAATAGATATACTAATTAATACTAAACTTAGTCATACACATGTTTTATTTAAAAATTTTAGCATGTCTGCTCTAATGTTATTGGGCTTGTCCCAAAATATGTCGGTGTCCGGACTGTGTTGCAGGTAATTGTTTATATATGTAATCCCTCTAGCAGTAGGGCTCTTGCGAGCATGAGGTGAACGCCAAGCGGGTGGGCAGGCGAAGAGTTGTCGTTGCCTACGTCCAGCGCCTCGTAGATAGTTGTCGGGTACATACAAATGAATGCACTCCCGTACTGATGGATTATCCACTTTATTGTTTATTAGCAGGTAATAATGAATTAAGTGCATGTATTCCCTTCTGAGTAGCAAGGTATTGAGACCAACCAATCCTGACACAAATGCGGATGGATACAAGAACGGATAGTATCCAAATTGACGTCTATACAAGTATCGGGCAAATTTTCGCTGTATTTTTTCGATCAAGAGGGTATATAGCTGCTCATTGGGGTTCCATATAATAGCGTTATACTCTAAGTTGCTACGCACGTAGGCATTATAAAGAAGTTTTGCGATATGTGTGCAGCACACATATCGCAAAGTGAATTGTGAAGTAAATTGATGTGCTGTTCTCATTATAAAGCCAAGAGATTTATTCGCCTCTTTACAGATCTGCTGAATATGTTCTCGAAAACTCAACTTGCTGTCTATAATTAGCCCCAAATCGCGTATATTTGTTACACGTTCTAGATGTGTACCTGCTAACTTATACATCGCTGTGATTGCAGGACGAGATTTAGAAAAAGTTATAACCTTACATTTAGATACATTGAACGACAGTTTATTTCTTATACTCCACTCCTGAACTGCGTCAATATCTTGCTATAGAGCCACACAATCTGTAACATTTGCGACCGAGCGGAACAGCTTTAAATCATCAGCAAACATCAGACATTTAGTATTGGTAATATAGCTAGGAAGATCATTTATCATTATTAAGAATAAAGTTGGGCCGAGTGTACTACCCTGGCTAATGCCGGAACGTGTAAAGTATTCTTGGGACCTATAATGACCCAATTTGACATATTGTTTACGATCTCTTAAATAATCCGCTATCAGATTTAGTAATGGAGATACAAAGCCTGGTGATGAGAGTGCCATTAAAAGGACGTCGTTGTCGACAAGATCGAACGCTTTTCGAAAATCGAAATATGCTGCGTCTACTTGACAACCTGCTGATATGTTTGTGGTCAAGTAATCCACATAGCTAATATGGTTAGTTAATGCCGAGCGGCCGGGGCGAAACCCATGCTGTGAATTGGTCAAATATTTATCTTATCTGGTCACATATGGAATTATTTAAAACAGATTCGAAGATCTTACCAAATACTGACAACACTGCAATAGGCCTATAGTTAGTCATATCGGCGAGTGAGCCGCCTTTAGGCACCGGAGTTACCCTTGTAAGTTTCCATTTATTAGGATAAACACCCTGCTCTAGTGAAAGATTATAAATATGTAAGAGAGGCTTTTCCAAAGCAGCTAGACAATCTTTAACTATAAATGACGGTATGTTATCCGGACCATGCGAGGATGTAGCATTAAGACGGCGCTCGCTTCAATTCCAAGACGTTGACGCACGGTATAGTGATTGCGGACGCATAATCAGCATCTTTAGCATCACGTTTAGCTGCTTCACAATCGAGTAGGGGAGCATTAGGATGAAACACTGAGCTAAAATATTGCGCAAATGCATCAGCAGCACCCTGTCCTTCGACAGACGTATTGTTATAGATATATTCCATAATTTGCTGTCTGCTTTTACGTTTATCTTGCACAAATTTCCAAAAATTTGATGGGTTGCGTGTTATGTTGATTTCTACCGTGTTTATATATATTTTGTACGCCTCATTAATTAATTTTTTGATCTTAGTTCTACAATATTTAAATATATCCTTATTTTAAACTGAACTATTAAGCTTAAACTTTTTTAAATTAAAATATTTAAATTTTATATAATATATTATTTCACTAGTATACCACGAGGGATATCTGTATTTATGACCAGCTACTTTCTTTTCGAATGGGACATGTTTGGTAATAACACTATTTATCTCACTGTAGAGCGTCCCTACGGCTAGGTTAGTATCCTTTTGCAACAGCAGCTCTGTCCAGTCGATACTAGCAATATCAGAATATAGGCCAAGAAAGTTGGCTTTACGAAAGTTCCACTCGGAGGGTGAAATCTGGTTGTCACATGTATTTTGTATTCCTACCCCTACGTTACTTCTGAAGTGTCTGTAAGTATTATCTCCAGCGGGGGGTGATAAGCATCCATCGGTACTAAAGGCTCAACTGCCGCCGTGACAAGGACATTATTAACTTCACCATAAGTCAAGACCAGATCCAAAATACACCCATATTTATTAGAAACAGAGTTACATTGCTTTAATCTACAATATTCCAAAAAATATCTAATTGGGTTTTAACATAATTACTACACGAGTTCAAATTAAAATCTCCAACTATTATAAATTCATGCTCAGAATAAGCAGTAATGGCATTTTCTATACAGGCTAGCACATTCAAGTACTGATTATCATTATAGCTGGGTAATAAATATACAACACACATAAGCAAGCGCACATTTCGCCACGTTATTGAAGCAAATAATAATTCTTTATCATCCGTTAGATCGTTTACTGTCGTAATTCTTTTTACTGTATAACAAATATCTTTATATGTATATATAATAAATATCTTCTCGTCCGATATCCCGCAGTGTCTCAAGACGAAAGTCTTTGACCAGTGTGTGTTTCCAGTGATGACTTACGGATCAGAGACGTGGTCGCTCACTATGGGCCTTATCAGAAGGCTCAAGGTCACTCAGAGGGCGATGGAGAGAGCTATGCTAGGATTTGCCCTGCGAGATCGAATCAGAAATGAGGAGATTCGCAGTAGAACCAAAGTCGCCGACATAGCTCTCCGGATAGCCAAGCTGAAGTGGCAGTGGGCAGGGCACATAGCTCGAAGAACCGATGGCCGTTGGGGCAGAAAGGTTCTGGAGTGGCGGCCACGTACCAGACGACGCAGCAGAGGTAGGACCCCCGCAAGGTGGACCGACGATCTCGTCAAGATCGCGGGAGGCGGTTGGATGCGGGCGGCTCAAGACCGGTCTGTGTGGAGAACCTTGGGGGAGGCCTATGTCCAGCAGTGGACGTCGTTTGGCTGATATGATGAATAAATAGTCCCCTCTGCCATGGAAATCTATGATTATGTGGTGCGTATTTATTTTCAGCCATCTTATATTATTATGTAAACGGCATGTAGGTGTAAGTTAAATTAATATGAAACACAAACAATAAGCACATACAAACTGTATCACTCCGAACACTAACATTAACTGCATTTTATGTGTACAAACACATTCGTGTACAAGCACTTGCGAGAACTTAAACCATTACCCCATTAGGAGGCAGCGCAACTCCGTTATTGAAAATAGAATCCGTTTAGACCCAAAACACAATAACTAGACGCAAGTGGTCGCCATTCGATATCGAAATAGAAAATCTACCGGCGGTATTATTGAATTCCTAAGAAACAATCTCAAAACCAATATTCGGTTAACCAAACATTTTTTTGTCCTTGCCTACAATAACAAGGCCAGTTTATTGCTTTATTCTAGTTCATATTATCAATAATGTCTGCTACATCCCCAATAAGCCTTCAAAATCATGTTAAAAAGAGACCTAGAACATATTTTTGGATATTTACAATACGTCCCAAACGGACTACGGATTTCCAATGTCATAAATTCATTTTATTATGGCAATCGCATGTGAAGTCTTACATAAGAATGTAGAAGGCTCAATTTGTAGATATATGGGTGATTTGTTTCAGTTTATGCCTACGTTGCAACAACCCTAGTGAAGATCGTACATTCCTAGCTGGTAATATGATTTGCTTTAATTTTTGATATACTAAGCGTTTTATTAGATATCATACTTGTTTTTTGGTAGCGAATAATTTGTGTTTAAAGATAACCCTCTTTTTAGAAAGCGCATGTCGTTTGAGGCTTTACAAACATGCGAGCAAGGGATAAAAGAAATACCTACTCAAATTCGAAACACCGTCTCTTAAATCAAACTGGACAGTCATATCAATTTCCAAGTTATAGTCCTTTAAAACACATGGAATTACTGTCATTTATTCAACTCTATCAAAATTCGAAGGCTATAGAAGAAAGTTATAGTCTCATAACGTATGAACCATTTTTTCAGCCATTTCCTCTCAGCATTTATTCACTGCATCAATAAAACGTCAATTAAGTAAGGCATGTTATAAATTCCGGTTGTTTATATTGACAAGGCTTGGCACGTTAAGCCGGTTATCCTATTTGTCATATGAATATTTATGACAATCGTTGGGTACGGCTCTCGGGTAGCCAAGAGCTTGAAAATATCTATTACTATTAGATAAAGGATAACAGAACTACCCTTAAAGTTTGTGAGAACATCGTTTTCAGGTTTTGAATACAAGGTTACATAACTATTTTTTTGCGTTGATGAATTATTCAATTTTATGTCATTCATACATTTAATATATGTCGGCGGGTTGCTTGATTCTTGGCCGGTATCAACATTTCACACCACAGTTTGTATAAGTTCACACCAAATCAAATTTAACAAACCTGACTATAACTATTTTGCGTTACTGAACACGAAACGAGTGACAGTTTCTAGGTACTTGTTGCCCGCCCGGAGTCTCCAAGAGAAGTGATAGTTGTCGTTGCTCCGTTGAACGTCAACCGTCATCCCCCCTCTTCAACTCTAGCGAACGTCACTAGACTCTGTCGAAGCGCGCCATCTATGCACTTCCGTTTCGTAGTCAATCGTCGTCCTGTACTGATGACCATTCCGTTACGGCCATCCTACAAGACAATAAATTTTAAAAAAATGTTACAGATTAACACACAGGGACGTGTGTCTCTGTGTGTTAATCTGTAACATTTTTTTCACATTGCTCGGTCACTCCTGACTTAACCCAGGTAAGGGTTGAATCAAAACAGTGTTAGGATTCCAAACAAATTTTCTACAAAATTACCTCCTACATTACATTCTTAACTATTATAGGAGCTGGATTCAGAGCATCACTGACAATACAGTCAATTACCATAGACTCACGTTATAATCAAATCAAATAACTAAAGCTCTACATGTTATTCATAACCGTTCAGTAACCTCCAGTTACTAAACCAGGCACTCAACCAGCCACTCGGTTGCCCCCATTCAGTAACCTCCAGTTACTAAACCAGGACTTACACCAGTCACTCGGTTGCCACTCATTTATCTGCGCATCCTCACAAAGATCGCCACGTCCCTCCTGGACTTTATGGTTTCCACGAAACCACCAATACCAGAGTTGTCTGCCTACCGCGTACTTACGGACAACTGCCTTCACAGTTGTATTGAATCCGATCTGTACTGATTTGCGGCTACAAATCAACACTTGACATTGAATCACACAACCAATCAAACACCAGAGTCATCTGCCTACCTACCGTGTACTCACGGACAACTGCCTCCACAGTTGTATTGAATCCGATTTGTACTGATTTACGGCTATTACGGCTACAAATCGACCTCTGACATTTAATCACACAACCAATCAACATGCAAGCCTAGTTTTCAACTGTCTTGCCAGTATTAAGGTTCACAATTTGCTCTTTTTAAGATCGTCAGTTATGCTCTGATCCTCTGGCACAAAGTTTCAGTATCAAAATCAATAATCAGGAAACTCAAAGTAAAACTGACATTTCACTATCGCTGTATCTCTCAAGATATTATTTCAAACGAAGTAAACCATAACATTCAAGTTCTACATGTGATCATGGCTATGCATAGCCCAGTAACCTCCAGTTAGCACTGAAACCCGACCTCCACCAGAGCCGACAGCAATACCGCCTACTCACGGACTACTAAGTTAGTAGACGCCGATTTCTACCGAGCTACGGCTACACGTCAGCCTCTGGTACGGTCCGATCCGATTATCATGTAAACTTAAACACTTTCTTCAATATCAGAACTACTTTGTTCTACCTCAATTTCGTCAGTTGTACTTTGACCTTCAGGCATTTTTCGCAACCTGTCGAGTGCTTACTTACAGTTAGGCTTAGAATTAAGGGCTTTGCGATTATAAAGATCATCGTAAAGAACTTCTGTGACCTCAAATGGGCCTTTATACTTTAAGATATTTCAAACCAATTTAACCAAAACATTTAAGCTAAGGTCTTTGAACTCTACATCTTCTAACCTTTAATAAACTACCTTCACTTTCATTGCCAGTTTTGGCCAGATATGCTTTAGTCATACAAGTTACCAGGCTCTTCAAAGGCAAATACAGGCCACACACGGGCCGCGCGCCACACACGGGCCGCGCGCCACACACGGGCTATGCTGGCCACAAAGACACACTCACCACCAGGCCGCGCCGGCCGCCAGGCCGCCAGGCCGCGCCGGCCATCATGCCGCGCTAGCCACCAGGATTACCCAAAAAGGAAATAAATCTACCATTAGTATTTCAAAGATTCGTCTCATTGAATACCCACTAAATAGAGTATCCGTTCTTTCAGACTAATTCAACGTCCGCACTTCGTAAATTTTAAGCGATTATTAAATTCGTTTACAACTTCACAACTGCACAGAACGTAATCTCCCGTCCATACTCTCAATGAGCTATGTCAAAACTGGATTTGACCACTGACAAAAACTTAAACCAAATGCGAACATGGCGAGAACCGATAAGCTACTTTCGGACAAACTGATTTCCTTTGGCTACATAGGGGCAACGACTTTAACAGTTCTGAGATAACCAATCGACAGTCCATGAGTACTTTCAGATTCTCGCAGCACGCTCTTGTCATACGACACAGAAACCAGAGGAAGATGATTTTAGCGATCAAAATTCAAATGATAGCTACTCAAGTAGCAGAGTATCCGTGATTGCGATCAACGACCACACTTTAATGTACTTGGCTCTAGGAATAAAAGAAAATTATCGCACAACACTCATTCTAGTCGTTCGGCTATTTCTGACCCAAGTCGGTGGGGAATAAAGCTACTCTGATCAAAATCATTACAGGTTTTAATGAAAATCGCTACTAACTCTTTCTCTCGAACCTGACATGTTGAGCAACACACGTACCCGCTCAAATAATAGGAAACTCATTAAAATATTACATTGCTCATACTCTGACATCCATCGGGTCTTCAACATCACGCTATGAAACCTCCATCCGGATACACAACACCACCCGGATAATCATTTCGAGCGTCTAACAAAGTAATCTTAAACTAAGTTTGTTCAACATGTTGCTTTGGTTTTCCCTATCACATAGCAGACTATAAGAAAATCTTACTAGGCTGATAGGTACTCTAGATGTTATGTTTACTACCGAGTATCCGACCAGTCTTTATAGCGTTAAATTTTGTCATGGATAGTCTAAATACGAAGCTTATCCTAACCTTATCATTAGCGACACAGCAACGGATCTTTCGCGTTCAAGACGATGGACAACGTTTGTGATACTATGATTAATAAGTAATAAAGTTTATGCAAATCTACACTGACGGTAAAGTGGATACCACAAAATTATCACAACAACGACTAACAAAGCACCCATTTAATGAGAATAAGGTTAAGCACACGATCAGCACTAACGATCACTAACCTAGATCTACCTACAATGAAAATTAAAATATCTGAAACTGATTATCGTAAGGCACTACGATGATAACTCAATCATTTTCTTCTACGTCTGATAATCGAGTTTAACAGCTTCTACTAGAAACATTATCACTCTTAAACGTCCTAAGCATAACTTGGAATTGGCCAGAGAACTCAGGGCAAGATAAAAATTCCCAGCGTATCACATGAATTTTATAAATACACAATAGGTAATTTTCACGCGTAATATCTTAAAATTGAATTTAATTCTACTAGTGGTGCCATCTAATAATCAGAGTAAGAAACATTTTAATGTGCCATGTTAAAAATTTATGCAAACAAAGAAGCAGGTGTAATTGCAACACCGAGATCGTCTGTACAACTCAGAATTACAACAAGTAACAGTGTCACTTTTAACTTAGGCTCTGATCACGTTTAAACGAAAACCGTTAGGTATTATCAACACCACGAGTCGATAAAAAAATGGCGCTAGTAACCTTTCTGTTATTTTGTTAAATTTTCATTATTAGGTACATTGCAGATGATTAATTATAACTATATACATGACTATCTTAAATAATCATACTGTCTAAGAATATATATGTACATAAAACTAAAAATAAAGAGTAAAAATAGATACATATGTACAGGTGTGTTTAGGCGTCGTAGAATGCCTCCGCATCAATATCATCGGGTAACGTGCCCAGAAGGCTGGCAGCATTGCCACGCTGGATGGCAATGCTGATTCTCTGAGCAAAGAATAAACTAGCCTTCTGGTCACGTGAGACGTCGACTAACCGTTTAGATATTTCTCGGTATAGAGAACGAGCGCTCGGACCCCATGAGCCTAGCGTTTCCACCCCAAACGGCTCAAATACGTAATTAGCTACTAGATTACTGTATTTGCGCCGTTTGAGGGTTTCCGCAGATGCAGCAGCAGCGCCAGCATGACCTCCCGAGCTTGGAACATGGGATGACGCGAGGGTGTCTACGCAGGTAGCGTCCCACACCAAAGGCCTACCCATTTTCCATGGCAACAGTGACATACCGTCAGGTCTCTTCCCGTCGTCGCGTACCAAACCAGCAAGCGTACCGTACCTGACAAGTAATATATTTTGACTATGGTCAGGTTACACTAAGCAACCAACCGCACTCGTCTAGATAGCACTGCGGTTCAAACGTCTATTTAAGAAATAAAAGCTACAAACTGTTCTACCCAAAATCAGAACAGTCAGAAGCAATTGCTCCGCACAGTCTTACACTATGAACTTAGTATGTACGATTCGATTAGTTTACCAACTTTAGCGCCGCTGCCCTGCGAAGGACAGTCTAGACCGGAGTTATTGTTCTAGATTTAGCAGAAAACCAACCAAGCTGGGTGTTGTTTCTAAAACCAATATTAGAACTGCACTACAACAATAACTAGCACGTTTCACTCAAACTCACTTGCTTGGAATAATGCAAGTCGGTCTGTACGCTCACTCTCGTCACTATTACAGTCCATAAAGTAAGACCGAGACAAGATAATCTATTTGCAAGCAAGCATAATATGATCACAAGGTTCGTTAGTGTGAGCTACCCTCGCATGAAGAAATAAAATAATCGCTTTCTTTTTAACTGGCGTATCAAACTCAAAACCTCCGTTCGCTATCTACGCTATAGCTAGATTACTTTGGTAGTTAGACAACCATTCGCTTACTTAAAATATGGCAAAGGTCACAATTAAATCATTACTACCCACATTTTTTTTGTCCTTCTTTAAGCCATTAAAAAGAAGATTATTCACGAGATCATGCCATAAGAACCACGACACCGTAATAGTCAAACGGTTCCACAACTCACTGTCTTGTGTAGGAATCGAACCTAAAACACCCGGTACGATGTGATGGCGATATCACCACAACGATTATGAAATTTCCAAGGTTAAACACGTAATATTTTACTTCTACCGCCACTAAACAAAATTGGTAGTACCAACAAAAAAAAATCAGACAAAATACGCTCACCACTGTTGCGGTTGGCAGCTCAGCTGATTCACCAACATAGCAGTGTTAGCAGTCGCCCTCCCTCGCGCCTTGTGGTCGCGCTGGTCCATGATGCCACTTCTGATTTCGGCGGGTTGCTTATTTCTTGGCCGGTATCAACATTTCACATCACAGTTTGTATAAGTTCACACCAAATCAAATTTAACAAAACTGACTATAACTATTTTGCATTACTGAACACGAAACGAGTGACAGTTTCTAGGTACTTGTTGCCCGCTCGGAGTCTCCAAGAGAAGTGATAGTTGTCGTTGCTCCGTTGAACGTCAACCGTCATCCCCCCTCTTCAACTCTAGCGAACGTCACTTGACTTTGTCGAAGTGCGTCATCTATGCACTTCCATTTCGTAGTCTATCGTATTATATTGATATACATAATATTTTAAATGCAATGTATAGTTGATGAAATGAGTCGGACAATTTATACTCTATACGAGTATAGAACTATTTACTCGTCTTTTTAACCTTTTGGCGATTGGGTACTGAACTGTTAGCCCCAAATGCATTTCAAAGCCTACTAGACTACGGGTATACGACAATGGTGGAAGAAGAAAACTTCATGTACTTAATTAAAACATACGACTTCAAACACAGTTCCAACTTATATTCTTTGTCACTCACAAAAAGTTAGGATTTTTTACGTAATCCATATTTACGCATTTAGAAGTTATGAGAGAATCAAATACCGCACATGCAGAAATGAATTCTGAAAATGTTACATCACACCCGTTTTCTGAGCAATCCCATAGAAACTTAACGCCTTATTAGTATTAAGTATATTCATATTATACAACATGGTTGTTTTCCCCGTGATCATCAAATTGTATAATAAGTAGTCTAAGCTCTATTCCCAAAGCACAATTCGCTCAATAAAAGCCTATACTAAAATGCTGACAAAGAAATCCACGACTGTACTTTTTAGGATTTGTTTTCACCCCTAATGGGACTCGAACTGCAGCAGATAAAGATATTTTGCATAATTTTCTCGTTCGTATTGAAACAAAAGGGTATAATCCCGAAAAATTGTTTATTCTGAGCTGATACGCGTGGAACTATTTTATTGCTATGAAAATGACTGACATTAATACGGCGGTGACTTTTTAAGCCCTTAAATTTATCTCGTGATAACAGCCTTATCATGTTCTGCAACCGGGGCATATACTTTTTTGAAAGTGTAGAATTTGGTTGGTGAGCTTAACTATTAGCTCGAAGATAAATTCTGTTTGTGGATGTTTAGTGGATGTTTAGTGGATGTTTAGTGGATTTTTCGAATAGTATCATCTATCATTGCTAGGAATTCGAGGTTTAAATGACAAATTATACAATTTTCGCTTAGTTTATTAAAAGTGGAGCAATAGCTGTAACGCTAGTGGCATCTATCGTACAGTGATGAAAATACAGTTACTAGCGACACCTAATGGATACCGTAGGAACTACTATTATATAAATAATGACTAAAGATCCTGAATCACTCCATTAAAGTTGCACGCTCGATTTATATTTACAAATATTAATCAAAAACGTTCAGAACGCGATCCAAGGTGGTCCAAGCATGATTACATAGTGAGGTCAGAGGATCTTGACTCGGATGGAGACAACTTGCTTCACCAGAAAATCGATGAATGAACAGTTGTTTTAGTGGTTAGTGACACTGACTTATAAGCAGGGGGTTATCGTTTTAATCGACAATTTTTTTGTGACGAACACGATTGCTTGAGCTCTATCTTCGTGTACTTTTTAATAAATCCCATTTTGAGAATCAGTTGCTATTAAAAATGTTTAAGTCAAACTGCTTAGCAAGTTGTCAGCAGATTAGCTTATTATATTTCATATTAAGGTATGTTTTTCTGTTACTTCTATCGCCACTCACAGAGATTCATCGTAAATAGAACTACATAATATTGAGATATGAATTTAACCATTAAAATATAAAAACACCCCATCGGCACCATTTTATCTACTCTATACCCACATGTGCGTGAGTTCGAATCATAAAGAAGAAGCGCGAACATTTAGCCAGCATTACTGATAATAACTCACTGCTTGTATTTACTGGCTATATGCGTGAAATGATAAATGTTTTTTCTAACTGTATTGGCTGACTGACTAGTTAAGTTTTTCCTTGTTTAAGGGTTGATTTTTCAATCGTCAGTTAAAATTTACTTGACAGTTAAACTGTAACCGGGCTAAATTGAAAAGTACGTAACATAATTGATCTACTTTATCCACGACCGAGTTTTTTATTTTGTAAGTGTGATATTTTATTGTTTTGTTATCTTTTAACTGACGATTGAAAAATCGGCCCTAAAAGTAGTAGCAAGCGCTAGGCGTGGCTGGAATTTTATTTTGATTTAGTTGTGAGATACTTTGTTTTATGGACTCTTTTTTGCTCATAGAATTTATTTCAGTCCTAAGTATGTCTATTATTACTTCTTTGTGCATTATTTATAGAATAAGATCTCCTAGTAAAACAATATTCGAACCCGGACCCTCTGCGTAGTAGTCTGTCGGTCTCCGCACTAGGCTATCGCTGCCTTAAATAATACTTTAAAATAATTTTAATTTTATACTTACCTATTTGTTGTTTTGTATTACCCAAAGACAAAATTAACCAACATGACTAATCTTAAGCTAAAATTTATAACTAGCAACACCATCACGTATCCACTAAATCAAAATGAAAGGCTTAAAACAAAGGGTGCGGAAATTGACTTGTTTTAGCATAAAAAGCCAACACGAACAATTATATGCCGCAGTTTGCCTGCCGTAAATTAACGTTATTGCCCTCTGTCAGGAAATTCTGATAACAGGAAAAATATTACTAAACACTTTAGTAAATAAGTCAATTATGTTTTTAATTTTACAGCGTACATTACTTTTGTTGTAATATTTTGTATCATTCTATTTACAAGTTAGGTTTTGTTGAACTTTTGCTGTCCAGGTTAACCCTAAAGACCTAAAAGCTAAGCTTCCATCGGACATAACGATAGATATTCAATTATGAGATGAGTTGTAAATTGTAATTGGTATATTTTACGAATGACATAATGTCTAAAATAATTGAATTGACTGGCATATTAACCTGCTAAATTAAAATGTGACGAATTTAGAATTCGACTTTCATTGTTAACTTATTCTTAAACCGCTTATCAAAAAGTTATGCACAAACGTCATGACAGACGTACAAAATGAAGAAATAGCAAATAATTTAGTCACTTCCTTTTACAACAGTCCGATTAACCATGCAAACGCCGGTACCATTACAAAGCTAAATAAAACTTGCTATTAAGGTCCGTGCCGTCCAACAGGCTTAAACATCGTTACAATTTGCCAGTAAGCATTTTAGTTTTATACGAACATGTGGGGGAACCAGTTAATATAAGTTTTATGGCATTTATTTTATACTCGTGCGCAGGAGAACACTGAACGTCTTTGCTCGACTTACGTTCATGTAACTTATTGTTGTTTAATACAGATGCGAAGACTGTGAACTTGGAAAATATCCTTTGATTAAGCTGTTTGAGTAAAGTCGTAAAGTGTTGGGTTGGCGTCAAACTTGAAGTTGACCGCTGACGAGAAACGTGCAAATTAAAATGAATAGCACTCACACAGATAAGATTGGAACTAAACTTAGAACTACAATGAGCCCTGCTCAATCCAACCGATAACTATAAAATAAAAGTTTGCAATTGAAAATTGAGAACTTTAGCAATATTTAATCCGCAAAACATTGCCTTTTACCCAGTCAGAATATATGACAGGCACTAACAGTTCAATACACTTTTTATATATACACAAATTTTTTCAACAACCGCTAAGCCTAAAGTCCAAAGTTTAAGTGATACACAACCATCCGTTTGTTAGTTTCCTTTGAGGATTCGGTTTACGAGTGAGCAGTAGAAATACATCGTAAACTTAAAGAAACTACACTCGAACGTTCGGTACATCGCGAAAATATCGAAACAGCTATCGACGTCAGCTTTGTGATCGAGTTGACGGCCTCTATTGGACCTTAAGGGTATGGGTATTATCGACTTGTTGATTTTTTTACTGTGTATTGAATTGAGGTTGTGGTGTAGCCTTCTATTGACAGTATTTTGTGTGTAACAAGCCGACCTGTACAAAATTATTCTGTCAAACCGGAGAAGAAGAGAAGATGCGGTGTTGTCAGGTTGCCGTCCCCCCTATCCTCTGCGGGTGTTTTGGCGGCGGAGCACCACCTTCAGCAACACCTTTATCCGCCGCCAAGGAAGTTGTGAAATTCGGGCTATTCGTCAGAGTGCCAGCCCAGAAAACAACAAACTTGCACTTAGTTTAGATCAAACTTCCTAGTTTTACTGTGACAAACTTGCATCAAACTTGCATGAAGTTTGTTTTCCAAAGGATTTGGATGACGACGAGTACAGGTTGGTGGTCCGACAACAGCTGGTCGTCGAGCACCACCTGCTGTATCTAGGAGGTCGCCCGACCACCAACCTGTGCTCGTCGTCATCCCAATCCTTTGAAAAACCAACTTCATGCAAGTTTGTCACAGTGGAACTAGCAAGTTTGATTTAAACTTGCTCCAAGTTTGGCAAGTTTACATTGTTATCTGGGAGGGTAGAATGCTAACGCGACCCTCGGACCTAAAAATAAATACCTATAAATGGTCGGACCCGCGTACCTCGGGACCGACCATTTATTTATGATTACAGAGATATTTAACGACTGATCAAACTGACAACGTTGAACAATAACTTAATCAAAGCTTGAGTTAGGTCAAAACATAAATTCTATATTAGTTCTACTGTTATTGCTCAATTGTATCTGTAGCTTGTCAAACTGAAGTATAACATAATAATCTATATACATACATACATAGTCTCACGCCTATAACCCCGAAGAGGTAGGCAGAGGTGTATTTCTACACCCACTTTTCGCCAGACATACTTTCGTCCCACGTAATAAGGGGCGAGCCTATTGCCGTACCGGGCACATTTCTAGACTCCGTGCTGCTACTGAGAATTTCGTGTCAGAAAAACCCAATAACACTGCCCGACCCAGGAATCGAACCCGGGACCTCCCGATCCCACGCGCACATTTATGCCGCGAGACCAACGAGGCAGTCGCATAGGGTTTGATGTCGAGTTTTCCGTCTCTACGCAAAGATGGTATTTGCATCGTGTTATCTCTTAGTCGCCTCTTACGACACCCACGGGAAGATAGGGGGTGGTGACACTTGTATTCTATGCCATCAACCACACGGCTTATATAAACTTTATTTAAAATAATATCATCATCAACCCTCTTAATAAATTTTCCCACACGGGTACGAGACTCTTCTCGCTATGAGAGGAGATAGACTTATTATCCACCACGCTGGCCAATTATGTGCTGCTAAACTTCGCATTTTTTTCGAGAATATTATATGCAACACTCAGACTTGCATGTTTCCTCAAGATGTCAATCACCGTTTAGCAAGTGATAATAAGAAATTTAAAACGCACTTATCTTCGAAAACTCTGTGGTTTGTAGGAACTTTTGCGTAGCAGTTATAATTTTAATTCAGAATTTAATTTCAAATACAGGAGTATTTGTAAAAAGTACATTTGCAACGATACTGAGTTTAGGGGCATGGCAGAGTAGGTCGAGGCAGCACAATTTGATAAGAAACGGAACGGGTTCTCCTTTAAAATATTCAAACAAGTACAATTTAAAATTGACTAATATCTTGTTTCTATGTTTGTGGAGGACCTTGGGAGAGGCCTATGTTCAGCAGTGGAAGTCTTTCGGTTAATATGAGGATGATATGTTTTTTAGAAAAAGGGGAATGCAGATGTCTTTAAACTTCTTTGTAATAATTTTAAGTATTTTTGGGGCAAGTCCCACCTTTATCCTCATTATCCTATCTTATCTAGCTATCTGTACAAGTGTGTATAGCTAGGTTTAGCAGTAGTTCCCAAATTTTATACCGATTTTAAAGGATACTAGAGGATCCGTGCTGCTCCACAGCATATTTTAATATTATAAAAAAGCTCTTACCCACATATAGTTATGATGAATCATTGTAGCCTTATCTAATAAGTAAAAAGATGATATTCTTACCAAAAATGTATATATCACAAAACTTATTTTCTCACAACATTGGCTTTGCGTTGCATCTTAGGTATCGTGAAATTTCGACCTTGGCATTACTTAATGGTTTGCCGCGCAATAGGGATATAATATTTAATATGTATAACTGAACATTGACGAAAGAAAGTTCTTCAATATGACTGTGCTGCCCTACCATTCTTTCCATTAGGACACTGTAATGTCCTTCGTCCAGGTGCCCAGAAAATAGCAAGGTATGAACTATTTCGCCAGTACCTACCATAATTAGTAATCGTATTACTGTTTTCCAGGTGAACTCTGAATTGACACTCTATATTCCGAGTGTCAATTTAGAGTTACACTCTGAAGCTCACTTACACTCTGAAGTTAAACATGCCCTGCGTACTGTCCATTGGCACCCATCACACGTTGTAATCTATTGCATTTGAAATGGTCTGGCCATAATATGCTTCGTCACCAACAATGAAATTACTATATAATTATGGGATGTATATTACTTATTGACAATGTTATCAACAGTGGCCAAACGAATTTCATAATGTTTATTCTCACTTCCATATAAACAATAAGAAATTGCGCGGAATAAGCAATTACCGTCACCAAGAATGGAAATCACTTGAAAATTGTTGATGGTAGAATTAATCAAATGTGAACCCGTTCCCGACCGTATTTTTTAGCAGTAAGAGGATCCGGTAACTAATCTCCAACAGGGCCGTCATTTACCAAGATTCTTTGTTCAAACTTTCTCTGAGCATTTTTCAATTTCCTTCCAAGAACCATCATTATAATTGAAAACACAACTACTCACAAAAATACGTTATTAAATCAGAAACTTAAGTAACTAACTTACGCTAACTTCACTTTTTTCTTTACCTGTCAATATTTTACTAACAAAATTAAAAATATAGAGAAACAACTTATTTTTATAAGTAAGAAAAAAGGTTTTATTTGTTATCCAGCTAAATATTTCTGTGAGAAGCACGATTTATTTTGTTTTGTGTATGGGTGTGATTAATCCATCATAATTTAGAAATGTAATAATGACGTTTAATAGTTTTGGTCGAAATTGTAGTGTTGGTAGGAATGGTAGCTTTGGTAGCAATCGTAAGTAACCTTGCTACCAAAACTACAATACATATATGCCAAGAATACCATTTCAACCAAAACTACTAATCCTACCGAAAATACCTACTATTCCTATCAAAACTACTGTTCGTACTGACACTATCACATCTACCATTTTTTTTAAACTACCATTTCTACCACAACCGCCGGAGCTGTCAAAAGTACCTACCTTTTCTCTCAAAACTAATATTCTTACCAAAGCTACAATTTCTACCATAACTACCACTTGTAATAATATAATTATGTGACAATATACGATGAACCGCTGTAATAAGTTCCACATAAAAAGAAATTAAGATGCCCGAATAAAGTCCGTAATTTAAAAACACAATCACCTTAAGGAGGCATTACGTTTTTTCCTGGCAGTTACCGCAAGGAACTTATTAGATGCCATAAAAATATTTTTGAATTTAGAACCGTCCATGTAGAGAGAAAGCAATGGAATCTTAAGAAATTTATAGGAAAATATTGAAAAATAAGTTCAATGTCCACACCTATCTTCCTTCAAACTTACCCAATTTAAATGAACATACCATCAAATGAAAGAGCTCTTTTCAGCGCGTGTTTTAGGCCTATAACGAAACGCCTACCTCAATGAGAACCAGATATATAAAAGCAGAAAGTCATTGACTACGGCTACGAAAACGTAAAAAATGTATGGGAGAAAACAGTTTTTGCATATAACTTGATGAATGTGCAAGTTAGGTAATTTTTAATGCTTGATGACAAATCTATTCAGCGAGAGCTTTCATTTAAAAAAAAAATCATGTGAATCGGTTGCGTAGAACGGGCTGGCCGCCTCGTATTATAAAACACAAATTCTTTTAATATATAGATTAACGATAAGATATATCAAGCAATCTTTACACTCAAGCAAACCCTTCCAATTAAGCCTTTAATATTCAAATATAATACCTACAATTTGAATGCGCACTCACTCGCAACATACGCATTACGTCCGCATGAAAACGTATGTCATTTGTATTTAGCATCATAATAAGGGTAATGTCGGTGCATTTCCTTTGTACGTCACTTAATTATCTATGCCGAAATAAGCCGATCATTCAGCCGAGCATCTTCACGCTTTGTAAACAGGGGCAGGGTAGTGGACTAAGGATATATAGGTACTAGATGAGATACGTAATAAAGTATGTAAGCTTAAATGGATATATTTTTAAACAGATATAGTTGAGTATGCGTAGGTATTATTTTCATCTTCATAACTGTCACATTGAGTTAAACCGACTAAAAAAAATGTTGTTAATTACTTAAATGAAAGTTTTTCGTGATGACGATATCACAATATACCTCAACGTTCAGACCTTACATACATTGTTTGTTGTAATAATTCAAAAAGGGCCAATGTTATTTTTATGGCATAACAGTTTAAAAGTTTTGCAAACAATTTGGCATGAACATAGTTTAAGCTTTTGGCAAAAATACACTAGATGGCGCTATTTGGGATAGCTTTTGTCAAAATATGTCATCAAGAAATTGTTGCTGCAAGTTTGGGCACTTTGTATTTTAATTGGCGATTTTGTATCTTAGGTATATAAAAGTTTGTGAAGTTTAGGATTCATGGGAATGTTCTCTACTTCGGCTTACTCTTTCACGTCTTGATTGGGACATTACAAGCATAATAAAATATTTATATTCTCACTGATGCCACTTCTAGCATAGATAGCTACATCTTGGGAAAGGTACATGAAGGCAGTTGTTTAATTTAGCCATTGATTGCTCATTGTTCGAGTGTCCATGATCCGGTGCATCCATTACGCGGGGTATAGGGTACAGGGTGCATTGTACAGGTTGTTTCGATTCTCAATGTGTTTGATTTAAGGGTGCATAAGTTTTGTGAAGTGGCACCTTTTAATTAAGTTTGAAGATATTTTTTCATAAAGGGGATGGCACGTTTTGATACGAAATAGAGCGGTACGTCTAATTATACGGTGAGGTACATAATTTTGATTTAATTATATTTGTTTAAGCAATGGAATATTAAGATGAGTCGTATCAACATTAGCCAATAGCTATGTCTTCCCCTAGAGCAAATTAAATATAATTTATGTCCCGAGACTATTAGAATTCCATAATGGCAATCTTGAATAAATTACTATAGTACAATTATTCCTTAAAGGAATTCTAATGCATTCGTACGGGATAGAGATATATCTCGTTCGAAAGAGAAAATAGAAATTATTTCTTTCACAATATTTTTTTATGAATGCCTCGTTGGTCTCGCGGCATAAATGTGCGCGTGGGATTGGGAGGCCTCGGGTCGGGCCAAGTATTTTTGAATTTTTTCGTTTGGCAATTCTCAGTAGAGCAGCACGGAGTCTGGTAATGTGCCCGGTACGGCAATAGGCTCGCCCCCTATTACGTGGTACCTCAAAAATTTGTGGTGAGAATATGGGTGTAATATTACACCTCTGCCAACCCCTTCGGTGATACAGGCGTGTGACTATAAAAAAAATAACAATATTATCCCGTTGCATAGTTTAGTTTTTCCGTCATGTTTACGATCAATCATGACGCTATTGATTTAATTTCCAGGACCAACTGTAGCGAGTAGTTGAGCACTCATCAGCGCCTGCCTATTGATTTTTGTTACAGCATATTATCAAGTATCCGTGTGGTGACGGATTAAGAATACGGAATGTCACCACCCCATATCATCCCATGGGTGTCGTAAGAGCCGACAGAGGGAGCATATTATGCAGAGAACAGCACTGTAAGAGAAGGAAAACTTGATACAAACCCTATACCAACCCGTTTGGCCAGCGTGGTATAGTAGGCCAATTCCTCCTTTCAAAGGAGAGGCCTGTCCAGCAGTGGACTGTTAAAGGTTGATAATGATGATATTATCAAGTAGAATATATAATTGCCTCACAATAATTTGAAATAATAATTACAACATAGAACTTCATGCCATGTAGACATCACTACATAGTCATAACTTACACAGATTTTAAGCAAGCAAATATACTCTCATTCGTTTATCATACAGCTTGCCATCCACTGTTGGATGTCGGAATCTTTTAATTTGAGTCAGAATAACATTGTGAATCTATAGGTGGATATGACTTAGTATAACACGCTAACCAGACGCATAAAACGTTGCTATAGGGCTTCATGTCGAGCTCGCCGTCACAAATTTTAATAAGGTTATGTAATTTCATTCGTTGCCTCTTACGGCACCCACGAAATAAAATCGGGTAGTGATACTGCGTTTATTCCATCACTAATCGTTGATAGTAGCCACCAATAATACTTTCTCTTATACCACATAACTTCACACTACCACTCACGAATCCTTCATTTCCTACATACATCGTCCCCGTCACCGCATCGACAAACAAGAACAATGTAAGCGAAGCCTCCACTATACGATACATAATTGCTATGTCTAGCCGTATTGATGCGCCAACACTCAGCTTACATTGTACAAGCATATAGATGACGGAAATAGTCTCATAACCAAGAGCTGCCTGGAAATGACAAAGGCTTTCATAGCTAGGTTGTAGATAAGACTTGCCATTCATTCTTTGTGTATAGTTTGTTGCAGCTGAGATTTTTCAGTGTTTTAGGTTTCTTGTTATGCCATTGATATTGATTTATTTTAAGATTCAAGTGCCTGTGTCAGAATAAACGGGGCCTACTCGGACTGGTTTAACATTAATCGTGGTGTTGGACAGGTATGTGTAGCGTCTCCTTGGCTGTTCAATCTGTTCATGGACAGTTGTTTGGCCGATTTGAAAGAGTCTGAATGTGGATTAAGAATGGGTGAGTCAGTGTTTAAGACCCTGCTATACGCTGACGATCAGGTTCTATTTGCATCGTCAGCGTGACGATATAGATAGATAGATAGATAGATAGAAATCAGTTTTACTAGTTTCAGAATATCGATGTATGGCATTTGTACCGCGGTCATTATTTTAGTGGACTCATCCACCAATCGGTCTCAACCTCAGACCACAATATATAATGTAAAGATAATACAACCATGATTGTCATCTAAAGTAAGTGCTTTAAGTTGCAACAGCCACAAATACTGCATGTTTGGCGTAGTGACCCTCTGCGGAGTGTTAAGGGTTTGATCCCTACACAAGACAAATGTGTGTGATCCACAATTTGTTGTTATGAGCCTGGATGTATTTTTTGTAAAGTGCCTCGCATCACAGATGTCTTATAAGTAAGTAGAAGAATAACAAGTACAATCAACATTCTCTGGTGCACCAATGATAGGTGTAATTTAAATTAAGACTATATAAAATTGTCTGGTGTACTGTCCAGTCTAGCCGCGGCCACGATCGATATAATGTGGTTGGTACATCAGGGAATAAAGATATATATATATGTATATACCTTAAGTACACAGTTATTTATTTAACACAAGTAAGGTCAGCATACTTGAACAATATATTATATCGACCTATACACATGTCATATAAACTGTAATTGAGGCAGCGTTAGCCTAGTGGAGAGACCGACTGCTGCGCAGAGGGTCCGGGTCCGAATCAATGGCGCGCAACATTGACTTTTCGGAGTTATATGCGTATTAAATTGTTAATTATCGCTTGCTAAACGGTAAAGGAAAACATCGTGAGGAAACCTGCATGTCTGAGAGTTCTCCATAATGTTTTCGAAAGACATGTGAAGTCTGCCAACCCGCACTTGGCCAGCGTGGACTATGGCCTTACCCTTCTCATAATGGGAAGAGGCCCGTGGGCAGTGGGCCAGTATAAAGGACTGATGGTGACATATTTATTTATTTTATATATTTTAAAACTTCATATACACAATGCGTATACAAGGTGGACTTAATGCCTTAGGCATTTTCCGCCAGTCTACCTTAGGGTAGTGCAGAGATTAAAGGTAGGTGTATTTTACAATTAAATTGAGACTGATGTAGTTTTACTTATATATAATACAAAATACATAAATATATAATATACACAAATATATACTATACATAAATGTACACAATACATAAATAAATATTATGCATACATATTTTATAATAATACGAAACAAATACCTTGATATGAACGAATGCTATGCTACTTCTGCTAACTTTTCCAATAGCAGTGCCTTAACTTTTGATTTAAAGCCATACCTGGTAATGGACGTCCTGATTTCGAGAGGGAGGCCATTCCAGAGAAGGATAGCTTGTATAGAAAAAAAAGAGTGAGTGAAATTGGTAGTATGAGGAGGACAAAGAAGGAGAAGATTATCAGATGAACGAAGGTTTCGGTCGTGAGTTGAACAAAGATACTGAAAATGCTCACTTAAATACTTTGGGGTATTAGGGGACATAAGGATAGAATTTAGGGTTGTGAGGGCACGCAAAATGCGTCTTTGACGAATTGGAAGCCACTTCAACTGAGAACGAAAAGTAGACACATGGTCATACTTGCGAAGATTGAAAACGAATCGAATGCAGTTATTGAGAAGACGGTCAAGTATGTTAAGAAGATCTGCATTCAGGTCATAGTAACATACATCACCATAGTCAACCAAGGGAAAAATTAAAGCTTGCACAAGCAATGTCTTAGTCGTGGACGGCAGAAAGTTCCTCAACCGATAGAGAGTGCGTAGGGTACTGGTAATTTTTTGGCTCACTTGCGTCACTTGAGATTGCCAATTAAGAGTGCTATCCATATATAATCCTAAGTTCTTGACAACTGGACACATTTCAATAGTAGTGTTATTATAACTAATTTTCGGGAGAGATGTAATGTCAAGTTTTCTGATAGACCATTGACTACCTAATATAATTGCATGACAATTGCTTGGGTTAACAGATAGGCCAAATTTTTCGGACCAAGTTTGTAAGGCGGCTAGGTCTCTGTTAACCATGTCTATTGCTACCGAAACGTCAGCGATTGTAGCCTGAGAGTATATCTGCAAGTCATCGGCGTAAAAATGATAAGCGCATTGTTAAGAGATTGATAAACATAGAAAATAAAAGAGGAGAAAGAATACCGCCTTGAGGAACGCCAGAGCTATTGTCACACCACTCCGATGATGAATCATCTAGGCGGACCGACTGCTGACGACCTCGAAGATAACTTGAGAACCAATCCAGAGCATTGGATGAGATCTTAAGATGGGAAAGAAGGGATAAAAGGACATCGTGACTGACGGTATTAAAGGCATTACCGAAGAAATCGATCAAAGCCAACACCTTGACTTTGGTGTTCTCCATACCCTCCCTAATATCGCCAGTCTCTTTGAGGAGGGCGGTGGTAGTACTATGACCAGGACGGAGGCCAGACTGGAAAGGACTTAACAGGTTATTTAGGGAAACGAATCGGGACAGTTGTTTTTGGACACAGGACTCGAGGACTTTGGATAGAAAAGGCAAAATAGAGATGGGACGAAAATGGTTAGGAAGAGAAGCATTTTGGATTTTTGGCAAAGGAATAACGTAAGCCTTGCGCCAAAGGGATGGGAATTGGAGATTTCAAGGAGGAGATGGTCCAGGATGGTAGTAATCATGCGACGGCTGATGTTATCGCATCCTACGGCATTGGACTTGAAGAAGTAGTAGTGAAATAAAGTGAAGTGAAAGTATAGTGCAGTAAAGTGCAGTGAAGTGCAGTACAAAAGACGCTAGTGTTGGTGCTGTCCGCGTCGAAATTGAACGACGCGTCGTGTGTGTGAAGTCAAATAAAGTGTCATCAGTGCTACTCGCTGTTTCCTTCAATTCCCGTTACCCCGTCCGTAACAATATAAATCGCAATATTGTGGCAAATTGTGGTTCGTATTTGTGAACAGGACGAATCAGCTTCATCTTGCTACCTTTTGCAGTCTGCTACTGGTCATAGGCCTATCCTAATTTGCGTAGTAAGAATTAGTATCGTGAGACAATAGGAGGAGCAGCGATAGCCTAGTGGTGATACCAACAGGCTGCCATGCCGAGGGTATGGGGTTTGAATCCACGACGCGCACCAATGACTTTTCGGAGCTATGTGCGTATTGAATTGTCAATTATCGCTTGTCTCGTGCCTCGGTCTCGTTAAACCGTCGGTCCCGGCTGTCATGAAGATCTTTGACAGTCGTTATAGAGCGTCAATACCTCTAAAATAAACTGACATTAGTCTAAACCATGGAATATCGCTATCGCGCTACGCTATGCGGAGGTCAGACAGGCAGTCGCTCCGTGGAAAAGCTAATATTCCGCCAAATCTGGTTAGACTAGAAAGCGGACCCCAGGTTAAGACTGGGATGACGCTAGGAAAATGACAATAGGAGGATTTGACCTGACCACACTTGCTAGTCCTTTTAGTATTGATTTAGAGTTTTTCATCAGCTTTCCACTCAGAAAATGAACTTTTTTTGTTACGATATCCAAATATATTCTATTTAGATATTCAAATCCATCCACCGATTTTATTGAAAACAAATGCCATACTATGAACGTCTAAAATAATTCAGTGCTATAACAAAAGGCCGTAAGTATAAACAAAATGTTGCTTAATGTCAACAGTGTAGCATTTAAAACGCCTACTCCGGTTTATCAGAGTTTTTATTGTCTTCACGTGATGTTTGTTCCCTTTTCGCGGATATAATGCGCCTTAGAATTCTCCGAGACGACGCCGCATATTCTAGGAGTAACTATAATACATATTTTAGGGTAGAGCTTTTGTGCGTGGATATGCTTGGTAAAATATTTTATAAAATACTAGAGGACGCCAGCAGCTACGCCTGCATTTTTTTTAAATTTACCCGTTTTGGCCGATTCCGTGGGAATTTCGGGAAATCCCTTCTTAGTGCACCCCTACGGTCCCCAAGGAACATACATGCCAAATTTCAGCTTCCTGCGCCCAATAGTTTCGGCTGTAGCGTGTCTGTCAGTCAGTCAGTAACGCAAGGATTTTATATATAAAGATTTTTTGACATGAATTCACATTTATACTATAAATGTTCTTTCGGCTGCTTCTGCGGACTGCCTCATTGGTCTCGCGGCATAAATGTGCGCGTGGGATCGGGAGGTCCCGGGTTCGATTCCTGGGTCGGGCAGTGTTATTGGGTTTTTCTGTCACGAAATTCTCAATAGCAGCACGGAGTCTGGAAATGTGCCCGGTACGGCAATAGGCTCGCCCCTTATTACGTGGGACTAAAGTATGTCTGGCGAAAAGTGGGTGTAGAAATACACCTCTGCCTACCCCTTCGGGGATAAAAGGCGTGACGATATGTATGTATGTATGTGTTCTTTCGCTTGATCATAGTATCCTATATATAGTATTCTATATCCTATCGTATCTTTGCTGCAATACAAGATATCGCCTTGGCTCCACCTTCTAGTTAAAATAAGATAATCGCGATTTTCGGTTCAACTGCACCCTACCCTCCTATCGAACCCTGACATCAAGATATTTACTATATTGACTCACCGTAACGAGTTCAAAGTTCTTTGTGACAACCGGAACCAATATCAAAGAATGACCATGACAGTTTCTGGATTTATATGCAGACAAAGCCATAAATTACCTCATGTCATGTCGTTTCTTTTACTATCTGAGAATAATTGTACATTATACTCCATTTCAAAAGCTTTATGCACCCTGATATAATCTTCAACAAGTGAGTCCATTTTGGGGAATCAAGCCTTCGTTTTTTATGTAATTTCACGGGTATCATTGTCATGATCGATTTATCGTGACATGACAAAATAGATAAATTATAATATATATTAAGTCAGCATTTTGAAGTGAAGTATCCAAATGTTGTATTTTATAATCATTGTGGTGAACTTTGTACTGAATGTTTTTCACTCTATTTTCCTCAAAGTGTAGTTTAATTTAATTAAAATCTCTAATTTTTTTGCTTATTAGTAGTAAAATTATACCTTATCGCAATATAAATAACATAGCTAACATGTTTTTTTATAAAACATGACCATGGGGACTGTACCCGCCACGAATAAAAATATAATCGAGGTAACTCCAGAGAATTTACAGCAGCTGCTTGGTTGTCTGGAAGAAATCGCATTTTGCGATAAGACCGCCCTTGTACCACTAGACTTAAGTTCTTCTTTTGATCCATGTATTCTTGTTTTTTCTAGTGTACAATAAAGAGTTACTATCTATCTGTTTAATGAAAAATCAATCAAAGAACGTTCACGAGATATGGGCGGGTGGGTAAAAATTGGGAAGGTAAAAATTTTAAGGAAAGGGTAAAATAGGTAAAAAAGAAAAAATACCCTTTTTTACCGGGTATTCATAAAAAATACCGGGTAAAAATTAGTTATATCTTTATATTATTTAAATTCCTTCGCCATGAAATGAATACTGTTCTTATGTAATGTAATTGGCTTCGTCATCAATACTACGATCTACCTTGTTAATTTTGACCTTGAACATTGAAGATAAAATATTGATTTTAAGTAAAACGAAGTTAAATATCTTTTAAATCTTTAATCAACATACATTTTCTATTAAAATAAACTGTTTAGAATAGAAAGAAATATAATAGATTGCACATGACTGAAAGTTAAATGAATGCTGCACACTACCTTATAGAATATATAAATAAGTAACATAATTATACACATGGGATGTGGACGACTTCAGTGACAGGTTCGCCGATGCTGTCCATACAACGGGCTTGAAGTTCTTTAAGCCCAAAACGAAGAAAAGAGCCAATAAAATCTCGGGTCCGACCCTCGAGCTCATAGAGGAAAGGCGTAGGATGCTTCTGCTATCCTCCGACGACATGCCAAAATATCGGCGTCTCAATAGGCGGATCTCTAAGTCTCAGACACAAAATGTTTTCGAGAGGCGATCGAGCGGAATAAGGGTTCCAAAGTGTTCCAAAGAGATCTTTCTTTCGGGCAGAGTCAGCTGTCAAAGCTGAAGACGGAGTATGGCGGAATTGTCTCGTCCAAACCTCAGCTCCTGGAGGAGATCGAACAGTTCTATGGACAGCTATACACGACTACACGAACACCTTACTACTCCAGCTACAGACCCTAGAGCTGGATTGATCCGACACTATACCGAAGATATCCCGGACGTCAGCATGCACCAGATTAGTGTAGCCCTAGAACAACTAAAAAACAACAAGGCACCGGGTGATGCCAGCATAACTACAGAGCTTCAAAAAGCTGGCGGCACACCTGCCGTGGAAATGCTTCGTAAGCTTTTCAATGCCGTCATACTCGAGGGCAAAACGCCACAGACATGGCACAGAAGGGTGGTGGTGCTTTTCTTCAAAAAGGGCGACAAAACCCTTTTGAAGAACTACAAACCCAGTCCCAGACTAAACTACACCTCTGAGTCACGTCTATAAGTTGTTTCCTATGGTCATCAAAAATCGTCTCGAGAGCAAGCTAGACGACTTCCAGCCGTCTATTCCGATTCCGTAAAGGCTATAGTACCATATACCACATACATACGCTGCGGCAGGTTATACAGAAGTCCGAAGAGTATAACCAGCCTCTATGCTTAGCGTTTGTGGACTATGAGAAAGCCTTTGATTTGATCGAAACCTGGGCAGTGCTGCAGTCTCTCCAACGGTGCCAAATTGAATATTGATATTTCGAAGTACCGAAGTGTTTGTACGAAAATGCCACCATGTCAGTCCGCCTCCAGGATCAGAGCTCAAAACCTATTCGGCTACAGTGAGGGGTGAGGCAAGGAGATGTTATATCTCCGAAACTCTTCACCGCTGCGCTGGAAGACGTTTCCAAGATTCTGGACTGGGAAGGACTCGGCATCAACATCAATGGCAAGTACATCACTCACCTTCGATTTGCTGATGATATCGTAGTCATGGCTGAGACCACACGTCAGCACTACGCTCGATGGCCTCTGTAGTCTCCCAACAAGTAGGTCTTAAGATGAACATGGAAAAGACGAAAATCATGTCTAACGTCCATGTCATACAAAATAAATTAGCGGGTCTTAATCGCGTACAATTAATTTATTTAAGGTATAAATACCTATTTGTTTCCGACGTTTCGCTCGTCTTGCACCGAGCGTGGTCGCGGAGAGACTGATGAGAGCTCAGCGCCGTCTTGTAGAAGTGCGGGTTTCGGCACCTACCCTCACTTGGTCTTTATTTAAGTTCGCACTGTCGGTACTCCGACACACTACACTAATGACGTCTACACACTGTTGAGATTTATCACTGCGGCGGTGTTTACATTTGCTGATGACTGGATTCCAAGTAGCCGATAATCTATATCCATCCTCCCGGTTGAAATTGTTATATTTCTTGATTTCTACCGCTTCACGTACTATCCTGGAGTAATAGTGACGATCGGTGGATAAGACTTGTGGTTGATGCAGTTCTATCCAGTGGTTTGGTCCAGACTCCAACAAATGCTCAGCTATAGCCGACTTATTAATATGTCGGTTTTTCACAGCTGCGATATGTTCCTTTACTCTTTCAGCGATTGTACGCTTAGTCTGCCCGATATATGAACTACCGCAGCTGCAATCGACTTTGTAGACGCCAGGTGTTTGGAGAGGAATGACATCCTTTGGGGTACGCAGATTATGTGCTATCTTAGAGAACGGACTGTATACAGTCTTGATGGAGTATTTCTTGAGTACTGTTCCAACCTTGTCCGTTACTCCCTTTAGATACGGCATGTAAGCCGGCACTCTGCTCACTTCAGGTCTACGATCTTTCCTCTTCAGACGGAGTATCTTCTTCTTGTATCCGTTGCGCCTAAGTACCTCCTGAACATGTGACAGTTCACTATTTAATTGTTCAGGGTCACACAGGTCATACGCTCTGTTCACTAACGATGACACAACGGAATCCAAATGCCGCGGATGGTGGTGCGAGTTCGCGTTAAGATAACTATCTGTGTGTGTCGGTTTCCTATATACAGTGTGTCCAAGGGTACCATTATCTCTCACTGTCACTTTAACGTCGAGAAAGGGTAACGATCCGTCTACCTCCATTTCGTATGTGAATCGGATGTTCGGATGTATGGAGTTCAATTTGTCTGCGAATTGTTCCACGTCTTGCTAATTTATTTTGTATGATGTATACAAATCGCGAAAGTTTAAAATCGATTATAACGTCCATGTATTACCTGCTCCTATCCAGGTTGGGAACTCCACACACGAAGTTGTCGACAAGTACGTCTACCTGGGACAAATGATCCAATTAGGTAGGTCCAACTTCGAGAAAGAGGTCATTCGTCGAATCCAACTCGGTTGGGCGGCGTTCGGGAAGTTACGAATAATACGTTATAATCTACGGCGCTGAGACGTGGTCGCTAATTATGGGCCTTATCCCAAAGCTCAGGGTCACTCAGAGGGCGATGGAGAGAGCTATGCTCGGAGTTTCCCTGCGAGATCGAATCAGAAATGAGGAGATCCACAGGAGAATTAAAGTCACCGACATAGGTCTCCGAAAAGCCAGGCTGAAGTGGCAGTGGGCAGGGCATATAGCACGAAGAACCGATGGCCGTTGGAGCAGGCGGGTCCTAGAGTGGCGACCACGTACCGGAGCAGGCAGCAGGGGTAGGCCTCCCGCAACGTGGACCGACGATCTGGTTAAGATCGCGGTGCGCGGTTGGATGCGGGCGGCTCAACATCGGTCTGTGTGGAGAACCTTGGGAGAGGCCTATGTCCAGCAGTGGACGTCTCTAGGCTGACATGATGACACATAGGTATATCTTGAAAAAATGTCAAAACCAATAAATGACTAACAATTACTTAGATTTTTCATTTCAGTTCAATAATTACAATGCAACCTAGACAGTAAAAATAAAATATTAAAACTGCACAATTCATTTGAATCCCTCATTGGACAGTTATAGTGCTATAACTCTTCTCTTGTTCTAATGAGAAAACAATGTCCGCGTATGTTGCTCTGAACATACGCGGACATTGTTTGCGGACATTTGACGTCGCGACGGTCGCAAATAAAATAAATTATAAAATGATTGCTGTATTTTTTTATAAATACTTACATACAGGTCAGTATTTATTAAAAAATACAACAATTATTTTAAATTAAACAGATTTTAATTTTTACCCGGTGTAAATTAAAAATGGGTAGGTAAAAATGGGTATTTACCCAAAGTCTGGGTTTTTACCGGGTATATGCCCATCTGCGTTCACGATATTTCCTTACAGCAATAATCATAAAAATATATAGCCGCACTGATTGCCTCTCAACCTCTTTCATAACATCTCCATAAGCCCCTTCAACTTATGCTTTTCATAACAAACTAATGCTAAACATACAACGTTCCCTCCATGTTTTTATCAATCTCAGATCACCATAACTTTCCCTTACCCTGGTCATAAGATAATAAGTACGGTGATATACTGACAAACTTTACGATACTTTTATATGTAGAGTTAATGTTGAGTATTATATTCAGCATATCTTTGCTTTCGTCGAAAAACGATCGCCATATTTTGTATACATGGTGAATATGTTTATATAAAAGAGAAGCAGTGTTTGCGTATAACGTTATTTTTCATACGTATGTGTTTAGGGATAATAGTTCACACATTTTAGCGGGTTTCTGCGAAGCGGAAGAATTACTTACATACATTCAACTGATGCTGAAGGAACAATGTCCATTTCTGGCCCAGTTTGGAACTCACGAACAGCACAATAAAGTTTCAATAAGTTGTTGAATAATCCTTTTTGTTTATAACTTAATTTATAGGCATTACTAAAAGTGTGCCGAGAAACTTATTCAATAAATAGGTTGAAAACAATGTGTTAACGTTTAAATAGCCAACACGTAAAAGATCAGAAATTAAAAGGTAAAGAAATCATAATATTATATCGATTATCACTTCTTCTTTATCGATTTTACATTTTCTGTACTTAAAATGATTTGAGTGAATAGCAAATCTCTACATGGTCCTTAAACATTTAAACGTGTGTATTTTAAGGTATATATGCGATTAACTACAAATAAGTTCGATTTTGAACCAAATATATAAATAGATAACCTATGTCCGAAATCCATATCGATTAATCAATATCATTTAAAAACTGTAAAATGGCAACACTTTTTTGACTTTTAAGTTAATGTCAATAATGTCATATTCAGTTTGTTACCTAATTGTTTTGCTCGTGCGTGCACATTGTGAATGCTTTTTTATGTTTTTGGATCTTTAACGACTTCTGGCTTTTTCTTTCGGATAAAAAAGAAAACGCCACCATGTCAGTCCGCCTCCAGGATCAGAGCTCAAAACCTGAGCAAGTTATTTGGTAAGGGTAAATTTAATCATTTACCCTTACCAAATGATTAAATTATTCCTTTCTACTCAAAACTACGAAATACTTTAACTATCCTAACAAAAGTGGGTACTCACCTAATGTTTTGTGGGCATAAAAAATTACTTCTTGTAATAAAACTATGAATGTGACGGACCTCTAATCAATCTCAAAATTCTAGTTTATCACTCTTTTATCGAATGCAACAACAACTACTACGATTTTTGACTGTCCACATCCGGGCCGGCGTCTCTAAGAAAAATGGGCATTGTTCTTTTGATATTTATAATGGAGATTCTTTGCCTGTGTTTTCTGATGAGTACCAACTGGGCGCTTTTAAGACGCTTTAAGGAAAGTGTGTTCAATCTTCGGTCGTATTATTGCCTTATATCATACCTTAAGTTGGTGAAATGAATTGTTTTTGATAGTATATTATTATACAGAATTTAGTGTAAGATACACAGAAGAGTATTTTTTATTCCTCACAGAAAAGTATGGTGACAAAACATTTTTATGATCTGCGTTCAGGAGGTAGGATGCCTAGTTTATACATTTTAATCAAATTTATTCTGGTCATTTTTGTTTCGGTGACTATAATATTGTTGTGCCATAACCACAGTAAGAATTACTCATTAGCCCAAAGATGTAGTTACCATAAGGCTTGTAGTAGCTAAATAAGATTGGTATTTATTGATGTCTTACCAGTATTTTAGGTAAAAAAGACATCAACATAACTTCAGAACCATAGCTTTGTACACGCTTGTAACCGTAAACTTAATATAATAAAAAGTCTATATATATCTCTGTAAAAAGCCTGATATTACCGGTTTAATTAAAACCACACTTCTAATTATCATTTTATAATAGAAACACCATGGGGTGTGAAATATGCAATTTAAATGTGCGTGCCTGCACATGCACTATACGTTTTGGACAGCAATATTGGGTCTGCGACAAAAATGTTTGTATTAAAATTCTTTCCTTAATTCTGTCATAACATAACTGCAAAGCAGGTATAGACCATACTCCTGCTGTACCCAATTCCCCATGCTTGACAAGTACTGGCACAAGTTAAAAGCTGTTAAAGGCATCGAGTTCATGCAATGGTCCATTTCATGTGTTGCTGCATTTATGCTTTTACTTTTTAAATCGAATGGCTAGCGTAATGGTTGAAGTGGTATTAACTCTGCGCAATGTGTTGTGGGTTTGATCACTAGACAAAACACCACCTTTTGTGATCCCACCGATTGTTCTTTTGAGTGTTTCTAAACCTTGTGCCCGTTGATGATATGCTTGGAAAGGCCCCACACGATGCAAATTTACTGCTAATGCGGCGTTCGAATATTACGATCTACAACATTGATATCAAAAATATAGGTAAAACATTACAATAAATACGCAATTCAATTCATTTTATAAATACAATAGAAATAAAGTAAATATAATGCAAATGTGTCGTTTTGTTTTTTAAATCAATCAACTAAAAATTCAAATCACTCAGGAATCGCTATTTCTTCAGGCCGTATCTTTGCTATGACTATTATACAATAGTACATAAAAAACTTGTTACTCCCATATACAGACCCCAATCAAAACTCGCAACCTCTTATGAATCACACCCCGTCGTTATAAGGGTGCAACACAAAATCGTGCGGCATAATTTCACGGCCGGCCGGCTGCCGCTGTGGTACGCTCAATAATATGTACAATGTTTACATAGCCTTGCTTACACCCACGCCTGCCACTAGTCTGGAAAATGGTAAAGTTAATATTATACTGTCGAAAATTGGTTTACAAGTCTTTTAAAATGGCAATGATGGAGTAGGCTTTTGCAGGCATATGTCAGTTAATCTTTTAACGGTTTTTGACAGTCATTTCTTGTTCAAAATAAAGATTTGCTAAATATTTTAGTTTTTTTTTGAATAATTCACTTTGCTCACTGCTGCATTGGTAAATGAACGGTACCATTATCCTTTTTTATACACTTGACTACGTGTATGCAAATTTTCATTATTATCGATGTAGTAATTAAACTTTGTTGGTTTGTAATTGTATTGTGTGGCGAATTGAAATATTGTGTATTTATTGACTATATAAGAAGATTTTATTAAATTATATAAACAGTAATTGATTGTCGTCCGTGTGGCGACGGATTAAGAATACGGATTGTCACCACCCCATATCATCCCATGGGTGTCGTAAGAGCCGACAGAGGGAGCATATTATGCAGAGAACAGCACTGTAAGAGAAGGAAAACTTGATACAAACCCTATACCAACCCGTTTGGCCAGCGTGGTATAGTAGGCCAATTCCTCCTTTTAAGGAAGAGGCCTAGTCCAGCAGTGGACTGTTAAAGGTTGCTGAAGAAGAATTGATTGTAGCTTGTCCATAAAAAGTGTACCTACAAACCCATATTCCAGCTTATACTATTAGTAAGAATAATTCCCACTTATATTTATTAGTTACTAACTTCAGATACGTCTAATTTTAACGTCACAACATTGCCATCCAATCATGGTGACAAGGCAATATCAGCTATTTTTTAAAATGCGTTTCAATTCGACAAGCCACGTTATTGGTTTTATCGAACAACAGTGTTCGGACACAGCTCACGCTTTGCTGTCTATCGAATAAAAGATGCTTGGAACCCGCGGGAATAGATGTCTCGCCCTGATTGGTTATCGCTTTAAGCCTTCCGTTTTCAAACGTTGCGACCCTTGTCGTATTTCCCTTAACCTTTGAGTACTAATCATAGGAAGTACATCGATCTGTTTTCTCTTGGATTCAAAAATGTCTTCCGATCGACTATCTTGACATGTAGATACTTTTTATAAATGCCACTGAGGTGACAATAACTTTATACGCATAGTCTGAGATGAAGCTATCCTTGTCAGGAGTACTCTAGATAATTATTACCCTATTAATGTCCTACGTGAAATATGCCGTTCATGGCGATAAGTCACCACATAAAAATTGTATTATGAGCATACTTATATTTATGGAACGGATCTATATTAATAGAACAGATCAAAATTATTTGGAAATATATATATTTTTTTTACAGACTCACGCCTGTATCCCCGAAGGGATAGGCAGAAGTGTAATATTACACCCACATTTCGCCATAAATTTTTAGATCCCAGACGTAATCGGGGGCGAGCCTATTGCCGTTATCGGGCACATTACCAGACTCCATGCTGCTACTGAGAATTCAGAAAAACCCAGTAACAATTTTGCCCAACCCGGGAATCGAACCCGGGACCTCCGATCAGCAGGCGCATACGCTATCCACTGGACCTCGGAGGCAGTCATTTGGAAATAAGTGCGAAATAATATGAAGCTTTTCTTCCTTAACGCTGTTGTCTCCATCTGTAACGTATCCATGCTGATCAAGGAGATGGCAGAGCGGGGGAGGAAATTCGCGTGGCCTCTCTCCAACCGCAGAGATGGGCCTCGGAGAAGCTGCATTCGTGACGACCATCAGTCTCCGTAATATATGAACATAATATTCTCTACATGTAGTTTACAAGAGGGATAACAAAGTCTTTCATTTTCTCATTAAAAGCGTCCCATCACAAAATTGAGCCGTTTACAAGACTTTAAAATGGTATTAAAATATTGGATGATGACCCCTACCAGTTTATACAATATAACAACAATCAATACGCCACAATCAAATTAAAGCCCAGGAAACCTCTGATTTCTGAACCAAAAGTAGGGTCAGTTAATAAGAAAAATGTAGTTGGAAGGGTACAAAGGGGAGATAAAAGATTGTCCGTCAAAGTTATCTATGTGGGGACACCCTCAGTCCCCGTAATAATCACTTCACAACTTCCAGTAAAATAACAGGAAAAAACATTACACCCAAATAATTGATGGAGTAAAGAAGAATTTAACATGAAATTGACTCGTTTTCGAAATGATTCGCTATCGACCATTCTAGTAGTTAGACGCCTTGTGGGTTCGATTTCTTCCTAGGTCAAATCTATATGTGACGAGCACATTTATTGTTCTACGTATATATATAATACTCTATTATTAAGACGAATTTAAGTATCATCTAAATTTAGTTTAACTTAAATTTATGATGCATTGTTGTCTACATAATCCAGATTGTTTGTTTGACATTAAGTTTAAGATTCATAAAATTTATAGCCGTAAATTATTCACTGCAGTCAAATTTCAGAAAATTAATGTACTGTTACTAATTTAAACGTCTTTAACATGATCTTTATGCATAATCTTATTTTGTTTTTGATAATAACTTAATAACTTTACGCCCTTATTCCTGAAGGGGTAGGCAGTGGTGTTTTCTACACCTATGCTTCGCCAGTTATGTTTCGGTCCCAATGTAATAAGGGGTAAGCCTATTGCCATCTACCGGGCACATTACTAAGCGAGCAATAATTAACATTGTTAATATACACATAACTTCGAAAAGTCAGAGGTGTGCACAGACATAGATCTACAATATCTGTGGAGGTGTGTGTCCAGGGTACCTGGGGATCGAACCCGACACCATCGTCTCGGCAGTTCGATACGTACACCACTGGGCTATCGCCGCTGTTTTAGATCTAGTGGAGTAATGTTTGCAAAGATACAGTTCTACCTCAATCCATTCCTCCTCCTTATCTTTTTCTCATCCCTAAGGGCAGCAACGTACTTTTGACTTCTCTGGTGTTGAAATTAAACTACAGTTTACGGATTTTATCGCGTTATATTGGTTTCACTTGTTATTACATTTAAACCGAATGATCTAGAAACTACATTTTTTTATTTTTTTTTATTTAGGACCACCAATGATTATAACAAAAATACAAATTCAAATATACAATGTAGGGTGCTGATTGTCGGTTGCATAACCTTTTAAGGTAGCCACTGCATGCACAAATATGTAAGCTTAAAAAAACAACTTTATATAACTACTTGGTAACAATCCAAAGGTATTTTTTAAAGATATTATAAAACACATAAAAATTAAGTAAATACAATCATAAATCATAAATCAATATCTAGATTATAATCAATGCTAATGTCAATATGTACAACCGCTAGGTCATAAAACTAAAAGCCAATTAATCAATATGAAATCAAAATAATCAAAAATTGATATATAGTAAAAGATCAAATAAAATTAAATAATAATACTAAAAAATAGAAAAAAATCAAAATAACATTATTATAAAATCAGAATTAAAAAAAGCAACAACTATGTAATGTCAAATCAATAGAAACAAAATAGGAGGTAAAGCAATCAATCAAATATTCGAAATTTCAATTATTCGAAATTAATGTTAAAGCAGTTCAAATTAAATCTGATGTTAACAATAATCATTAATAAACTTAACACTAGCCGACGCCCTTTCGGAAAGTAGCCAGCGAGTCACAGTAGATATCTACAGACGAGCTACATGCGTTCATAAGTCGACACAAACGTGTGATCAGCGAACACTTTCAAAACTCTGTTCTCCTGAAGGGGGGGCTAAACGGAGCAATGGGATATCGGGGATTTCTAGAAGGGACCCTAAAATTAATTCTACTCAATAGCTTTGGGCAGTCTATGTATCCTCTGACTATTTTGAACAGAAAAGTGAGGTCCAGAATGTCTCTACGCTTAGATAATGATTGTATTTTAAAGTAACGAAGCCGCTCGTCATAGGTCTTTAAAACATGAGACAGCCCACTGCCCTGACACAAATGCCATAAAAATGTCTTTTGTAATCTTTCCAATCTAAGGGAGTGTATGGAATAGTGCGGTCTCCATATCTGACTACCGTATTCTAGGATACTTCTCACAATGGTATTATATAAAAATATTTTAGTAGCGGGTCTCCTAAATTCCTTGCCATTCCGTATCACAAAACCCAGCATTCTAGAAGCCTTCTTTACAGTTAGTTCTATGTGAGGTTCAAATGTAAGCTTGTTGTCCAGAATAACTTCTGTCTGGTCTTTCACTGTTTGTACCTCACACAGACTGTTCCCTTGTATGTGGTATGATGAAACGATAGGTTTTAATTTTCTGGTAAATCTTATGAAATGGCATTTTGAGTGATTTACCTGCATGCCATTCACTACACACCATTTGTCTAATTGGTCCAAGCCCCTTTGCAATTCTATCACGTCATTTGGAGTTAATATTACTTTCGAAATCTTCAAGTCATCCGCATACATGTAAGGTATAGAGTAGGTGATACATGATGGTAAGTCGTTGACGAAAATATTAAATAGAATCGGTCCTAGATGCGATCCTTGAGGTACACCAGACGTAATCTCACTCTATATCCATTGACAACTACGAAAAATTTTCGCTGGTTCAAATACGACTTTAGCCACGATAATAAAGGGCCCGTGTAACCGTACCGTGCCAGTTTTTGCAACAGAATATGATGGGATACCCTGTCAAACGCCTTACTAAAATCTTTGTATATGACGTCTACTTGTTTTTGATGATCTAGAGCACACGTCACATCATCGATAAACGTAGCTAGATTGGTACATGTGGATCGAGAGTTGACAAACCCGTGTTGGCAATCAGTAAGCAAGCCTTTAAAGTGACTCTTAACCACTGGACACACTAGTGATTCAAAGACCTTGGCCATTGTTGATAGCAGAGAAATTGGTCGGTAACTTTGGACTGCTTTATTTTCTTCTCCTTTGTGAATGGGAACTACTTTTGCAAGCTTCCATGCAGAGGGGAATATGCCTGTTTGTAATGACCTATTATATACAATGTGCAACGGTACAATCAGTGCCTTTGCACACTTTTTTAGCAATATGGGAGGTATATCATCAGGCCCTGCTCCCTTATATGGGTCAAGTTCTAATAGCTTTCTTAGTATGGTCTGAGAATCTAGCACCAAGGTTGATATCATCTGACCTGAGTGAGGAACAATCTCCAGGTACTCTGTGGCATGCTGAGTATTTCTGCAAGTATCAAAAACTGAAGCAAAGAAGTCTGCAAACATGTTGCAGATTTCAGAGCCGTCACTGGAAGTATAAGAGCCATTTGTTATTATCGCTGGATAGTTTCCCATATTATGCCCTCGCTTTTTTTTAATGTAGGACCAGAAAATTTTTGAGTTTTGCTTTATTTTGTCCTCCGCTGAAGCAATGAAGGTATTGTAGCAGTCTACTTTCAATCTCTGTTCTATTACATGATTGCAATTAGAAATAAAATCTTCCAACAGTACCTTGTTAACGGGTGGAGGCAAATATACCGCGCCAAACACCAAGGTATTCTTATTGTGGAGTTTCTCAACTGTAACCCACAAATCCTCACAGTCGGTTTCCCACACTTTCTGGCGATTAGGATTGTGTTTTTTTTAATACAGCTATTAATACCCCACCACCATCCTTCTTGTTGCAATACTTTGTAACCGATCTATCTCTCCTAAAGACAATGTATCTCGAGTCAAAAAGCTCACTGCCTAATACGGTATCGTTTAACCAAGTTTCCGTTTATATAATTACATCGTATGTGCAACAACAAAGATTACGGTAAAAGTTATGAGTCTTAGTTCTGAGACCTTGTACATTTTGGTAATAAGTCTTTAACGTTGTGAATTTTAGAAACAATTAATCACAATAACATCCGCCTACATGTTATAAGTGGGGTAAAAAGGTAAAGTTCTAAAGTAGCTTTTCCAAAGATTCCACATTCCTAATATATACCTGCTCCTCGCCTACATCTTTACGTACGTACACTCGTCCGTTGCGGACCCAGATGAATTTGTACCCGAGTTCCTTCGACTTCTGTCTTGCAGCGAGAGGAGAGGGAAGAGAGAGAGGTGCTCCATTACAAATACTGGATCCTTGACTTCTGATATACCTATGTGACTGTTGTTCAGTTTCTCGTTCGCATGTTTACGGTTGAAAAGTATGACCGATGCCAAAAATTTATCCCTGAATATCTGGGAACTGAACTGGGCGACAATGCTTCTCGGTTTTGTTGATAAACGATTAATTTTTGCGATCCTGGTGCAGTTTTTTATAGAGTCGTCTCCAACAGGACAATTTATGATGTCTCCAAGCTTCCTTACTAAACTGATAATATTTTCAGATTTAGATTCTTTTACACCCTGGATCTCAATGTTACACGCCGACGTTTAGAATTCTTTACAGGATTCATGTTCACGGCAGACTGAGGTGGTATTTGTCTTTGTCTTGAATTTAAAAGTTATCTCAAAGTACCCGAACATTTTTCAACTATTGGTGTTACTATCTACGCAGAATGTGCTCACTGTGTCTTGATGTCTTCTGGTGACTTTGTCCTTCTTGGGTTTCATTAGCCTGATAACAGGGTCCCAAGCTGGAAGAACATTCCAACCATCTTCCCTATTGAAATGAGGATGTTTTTTAATTTCAATACCTCAAAATAACTTCTCATAGCTTTACAAGAAAATGCTAATTATCAAACAAAATATTATTAACCATTAGTGGATCACAAACGATGACGTGACAGGGTTTGCTAAAATGCCAAAAATTACCAAGGAAACTAGGAAACGTAATTTACGAATAAAAAGAAAACTAAAAGTGACGCGGCGTCGTCGTGTCGTGTTGTAACTACTATCGGGTGCATAGGGTTCCCACCAAGAACTTAGGGTCCCAAGCCAACCTCACCTGCAAGTGGTGCACCTGCCGATCAACGGACGAGGCTCTGACAAAAACAAAATATCCTGATAAGCGGCAATAGGCTCGCCACCTACGTGGGATCAAAACACTGGCGAAAAGTGGGCGTTTAATATGCCTCTGCCTACCCCTTCGGGGAAACAGGCGTGAGTCTATGTATGTATGTACTTACGGTTGACCTAGAATTGACAATTTTGGTTAAAACCAAGGTCTTACAGCACAAGTAAAGGAAAAATTCCGAAAATAAAAATACCTAGTTGAAAATTAAGGTTAATTTTGGTATTTACAAGTTTTCGCAAAAATCTAATTTTGACCATATCTTTTTATCGGGTTGACCCAGGACCCTGATTTTTATACACCTAATAGGAACTATAGACCTCAGTATTTCAACTGGGTCCACCCGTTCCTGAGAAAATCGGTGGTGACACACGGACAGACAGACAGACGGACAGAAAGTGATCTTATAAGGGTTCCTTTTTTACCTTGTAAGGTACGGAACCCTAAAAAATTGGTTGCCTGTAAAGTCGGTATACGGGCGAAAGTTTTACGTGACAACGACTTTGAGTGGTAAAATAATTTTAATGTGAATATTCATTCGTATAGTAGGAAGAAGGATGAAAGACGCGTGCCTTACACTTTTTATGTCTGTCTCTCTCGCTCTTAGGCGGGACGCGTGCCTCTCACTCGCTCTCATTGTGAGCGCATAACGTGAGCGGAGCGTAACGCAGTTTCTTGAAGTGTCACCCGGCAAACCAATTTATAAGACGTTGTCACGTCAAAAAGACGATACGATTATGATATTACGGATAAATACACAGACACGATCAACTTATAACATCATCATGCATCATTAAATAAAAGAAGGTTTCATCATATTGAATTTTTAGAAACACGTTTTTTTTCTGTACTAGTAAAGGTGCTGAATATAATGTATAGTACCTACCTATGATATTATTCCAGATTTATTCCAAAGTACGTAGGTACTATGGAATAAACAGAATACCAAAACGTGCATATTATGAAATATTTTAATGTTTTGGTTGCCTGACAAAATATTCAATATTTATTTATACGCATATTTTTCAAGTTGGTATATTAATATTGTTTTATTCGATCAAAAAGTTTCGTTGTTTCGTTTTTGTTGTCTTTAATTTTATTTTCATATTAAATTCTGCCCGCGTAGGTATTGGTTGTTGTAAAAAAGGTACATACGCGTTATCCTGACGTATAAGCTATATTTATGCAAAGTTTCGTCTAAATCAATTAAGTAGTTTTCAAAGTAAAGAATAACAAACATGCATTCGTCTTCGCAAACCATCACGTCTAACTTTTTACTTATAATATACTTCCATTTATACACTTAAACCTGCTCAGGAATCACACAATCTATTGGTTAAAACCATGCAAAGATACGTTCCGGATCCCGGATCAGCTTACTGGTCTAACCAGATTTCACAAAATATTAGCTTTTCCACAGAGCGACTGCCTCTATGACCGCTGCAAGCGATAGGGATAGTAATATTCCATGGTTATAACCAGTGGAAGTATATTCTGGGGAACTGACTACCAATGACGACTGCAAAGATTTTCACGACAGCCAGCACCGACTGATTAACGTCATTTTTGAAGAACGAAGTCAGCGATAATCAACAATTGTTTACACAGATAACTTCGAAAAGCGTGCACGCCGTGGATTTGCACCCTTTACATGGCAGTCTGTTACTATCACCAATGGGCTATCGCTGCCTTTTTATCAACAATTTTATACGCATATAACTTCGAAGAGTACGTGATGCGTGATGTGGGTTTGAACCATATACCCTCTGCTTAGCAGTCTGTTGGTATCTCCACTAGGCTATCGCTGCTACCCTTGCCGCCCTTCACCCTTTATACTCGTACATCTATTATGTCCAAGTGATTGATGTGATTACGTTTATAATCCATTTTATTGTGTCATTGTGTTTGCTCGGACAGGGACTTTTCTTGTATGTGATTGTGAAGGGGCTATTATTATTGGTTGTTGGTTTCTTGTGGCTAAGATTTGAACTTGTTTGTTAAAGCGAAATAAATAATGGTTTTGTGTTTGTTCTTGTTACGATGTGTATTAGAAGTTATATTTGGGGCTAGGAGTACTGCCAAAATAACCGAAACTTTTATTTTCATTTTATTTTTTAACTGTTGCTGTAATTATTTATTTGCAATGAAATTAAAACTAACTGTTTACACATAAAATAAATCAATAATTTCTATACTTAAATAACTAACAAATAAAAGAGATACATAAAAAAGAAAACTGACTGACTGCCTCGTTGGTCTCGCGGCATAAATGTGCACCTGGGATTGGGAGGTCTCGGGTTCGATCCCCGGGCCGGGCAAAGTGTTATTGGGTTTTTCCCGTTAGGAAATTCTCAATAGCAGCTCGGAGTCTGGTAATGTGCCCAGTACGGCAATAGGCTCGCCCCCTATTACGTGGGACTAAAATAAATCTGGTGAAAAGTGGATATAGCAATATACCTCTGCCCACCTCTTCGGTGATATATAGGCGTGAGACTATGTAGGTATGTATGTATGTAAAAAAGAAAAGGAAATTTCGTTGCTTTTTATTTACTCAATTATTGTACTCAATAACTGGACCACCTGGTTTAATTATGAATCTTAACAAAGTTTGAAAGGAGTTTTGTGGCATACATAAGTTAGAAAGAAACTGTCGAACTATATTTTAATTATACGACGTTCTTGTGTTACCTGCCGCATAATTATCCTTATAGCAAAAAAACTAGAATAGGTGTTTTGTTTCTAAAGCTGTCAACACAAGTAGAAACCGAAAACAGACAAGCTTAAAATGATATCTGGAAGCGTTTCAAAATCATCAATACAAAATAAAATGTTCTGGTAAGCTTTTGTAAATTTTAATCCAAAAAGCAAAGTATTGAGTCGTACCAACATTTACCGTGATCTATCTGCCTTAGATTGCCAATCGACAACGCAAAATCATCAATCAGCGGCGAAATTTCTCATTATGATATGCATTTAATAGGACGAGTGCAAGAACTTATCACTGACGTCGGGACACGAATGACAAATGACAACGATCATCTATCTATCTTCCTATCTGTCAACCGAGCCAATCAACACACGTGTAGAACTCGCTTTAGTCGTACAAAACAATGAATACAAGCGAAACACAACCTTACAACACTAAAAATAGAACACATTATAACAGCATTTTTTTTGTTGTTGAATCATCCTGCATACCAATTTTACCAGAACTGTTACTGTGTCTGCTGAGGGAAGGTGTTTTAAAGGTAGCAGGGGTCATTGTTCAGTATTTTTGTGGAAGGTTGGTTGTCATGGCGACGGATTGACGGTCAAGCAATCACTAATCGCCGGCAATCAATCAAGAATTCGGAATGGGACAAGTAAGAATAGTTTGGAAATATTTTTCAATGGAGTATCGGAAGTTTGCTCATTCACGATGTTTGCAATTGAGTTTTGCAACTAAGAATACTTTAGTAGCTATTGTGTTCAAGCCTTTGATATATTTTGTATAGCAAAATGTGTTCTGCATTGTAAGGACGTATGACAAAGTGGTGAAAGGGCTAGCATCAGCACTGCTACTGGATCGGTTGTCTTGGGTTTTAAATCCACACGAGACAAACTCTTGTGGGATTCTAAAAGATTGTTTCAACTTGGTGTTTGGTGATCTATTTGTTTCGAGTTCAAGTATTGGATGATATTTTTGTCCGTCAGTAGCATGTTTATAAAATCTCCTGCAATAAAGGATTTGTACATTGTAAGGGTGGCGATAATAAATGACATAAACCTAGAAAGTTTTATAAACGAACACAAATGAATATAACGTAGCATAACTTCACACCTTTATCCCCGAAGGGGAAAACAGAGGTGTAATGCACACCCACATTTTGCCAGTTATGTTTCGTCTCAATGTAATAGGGGGCGAACCTATTGCCATTTACTGGGCACATTATTAAACGATCGATAATTAACATTTTTAATACACACATAACTTCGAAAAGTGAGAAGTGCATGCCCGGGGTAACTGGAGAGCGAAACCGGGACCATCGTCTCGGCAGTCCGTTACGTATACCACTAGGCTATCGCCGCTACAAATGAATTTTTTGCTAGGAAAAAAATGTTAAGTTAAGGCCAGGATTTCCCAAAATATAGTGTAATCTGGCATGTTCAAACGCGTTTTATTTGTAAATAACAGAGATTTAAATTCGGAAAAAAGAATGTTATTTTACACCAATAGATCTATATTTGTCGGAAATTTAAAACACGAAAACTTACATTTTATACGATCGAAAATAATCGCGAATATAGGTCTGTTTAAAGAATTTTTCACGTTTCATTTGGGTTGTATTAGGATTAGAATTTTCAAAAGTATACCAAAAGAAAAGTCATGTCAAAGCGGATGTTTGTCGGTCATGACATAATGAATTTTAATATTTACAAAAATATAATGACGAAAATTTGTAATTTCCTACTGCCGACGCGATTTCTCCCGCGTTGTTCAGTCCTTCAGCTTTGAGCGCACGGAAATCCTCACCTTAAGCATAAAGTCAAAACAATAATTAAGTAGGTACAACCTGTGAGAAACCACGGGCTTGCTTAATCACTTCCTTAAAATCTTACGACAAAATATTCGAACTTCTAATTGTTACGTCCTTAAAGGAGCTTACTAAACGATATTTACATTAACGCTACTCCAATATCGCTTGCACAATCTCACAACCAATGAAGAAACCTTTCAAATCTCTTGGAGAAGTAACTCTTGCACTCAATTTCCTTATAGCTACGGTATGGTGCCACCGCGTGAGGTGTTTCCAAGAACTTCTATGGTTTTCTGTTTGTTTCATAACTGTAACAATTTAAGTTGTAAGTGCTTCCACAATCTGTGTTGCAGATGTAATGAACATGAATCGATGTAAGGTGTAATTCCATTGGATAATAAAGATATTTAATGGTATGCAAAGATTCGGTTGAAATTGTTATCAAAATTATATTGTTTGATACCTATCGATATATGGAATTATTACTCCTATTTTCTCGAAGAACGCGGTTATAACCGAGGGTACAGCTAAATTACATCAATTTAGCTGTACCCTCGGTTATAACCGCGTTCTAATTTATTGGTACTGCACCGCACCTGTGGCACATAACGTGATTTTATAAAAGCTTATATTATTTAACCTCGTTAATTGTATTACCCGACACTTAATTAATAAATTTTCAATTTAGTACGGCAGCGCCTGAAATAATATCTATGCTGTTGCGTTTTTTTCGATTAATTATATTGCTAGAGGCCTCACCTCTTCTTCGGCTTAATTAACATTAAAAACCTGTACTAGACAAACAAAATTTAAAACGAAATTAAAACAGTAAAACGCAAACAACAAGCTCTACACAATTAAAACTTAATTAAATGTTTATTATGACGAAAGAAAGAAAAAAACCAACATACAAAATGGCTACCATTAAATGCTTATTATGTTTTACTCAACCCTAAAAAAATATAATTCGAGCGAAAGCTCTTTCGTGTTATAACTGAAAGTAATCAAGTGAAGTGACAATGTTTAAAGTCTTTAATATTCTTTTTTGCGAACACTTTATTATTGTTGGGAAATTGTTCAATTATTTTGAATATTTGACAAGTTCAGTTTATAGTTCCCTTGTCAGTGAACAACAATTTTTGTTTAATGTTTGTAATGATGAGAATATCTACAAAAAGAATACGACTTTGGAAAAAAAATGAGGAAATTTTGGAATATTATAACAGCTTTTTGAAGTCCACTGCTGGACACAAGCCTCACCTAATTTACGTCAAAATAGAGTCTTATAATATTTAGGACTTGGCCTTAACAAAAAAAAGAAAAGGAAAACTGGCATACAAGCGGTGAACTCCTAGAGTTCTTAAAAAAATAGGTACGAAAAGCTCATCATCCATTCTTCACAAAGTCCTTAAGTTTCATCTTGGCGTCATTGGCGTTTTGTGCTGAACGACATGTTTCGCCTCATAAATTCAAGCCAGAGTGAACTAGTTCAAAGTGTAGTTGTGTGAGGTAAGCAGGTCGCGCCACTGAACGCTCTGACAGTTGTATGCAATCACGACTTGTCCGTGACTTCTTAGAAATATGCAGCTACGATATTCCTCTATTGTGATATTTACTGGTTTGAGGAATCTTGAGATTATGCTAACAAAAGCTGTTATTTTTATCAAAATTACTTAGCTGTTTTTCAGATGTTATATTTGGCTACTAAGATGGCCTAGTGGCGATACCAATAGACTACCATGCAAACGGTATTGATATATAATTGGTTTAAACTTTCAACCTACGGCGCGCACGACTAACTCGTACTATGTGGGTATTAGTCTAGTAATCGCTCTCTATCCCATTATCACTTTGCCCCGTGCCTCGAAGAGCATCTTCGAGCCGTCGGTCCCGGCTGTCATGAAGGTCTCTGCCGGTCGTTAAGGAGGCTCAGTACCCTTAAATATACTGATACTGGTCTACACCATGAACTATTGCTATCCCATTGGCTCTGCGGTATAGCTAATATTCCATCATATCTCATCAGAATGGAAAGTGAATTTTAGAAAAATATTTCGTGACTCATTAATTGGATTGTAAAGCCCACATTGAACAAAATCAATGGAATTTGAAGTGAGTGTATTATTGTTTCGCAACTTAAAATATTTTTGAAAATTAGTTGGTTTTTATCATCACAAAATATTTCACGAGCTTTCCTAGCAACGTCATACATTCCAAGCGACTACGCCGTAATGGCGTTTGTACCATTTACCTACAGCTTAAAGAATTTTATAGACAATCATAAAAACATTAAGAGGCGTCTCGTTGCAAACGAGTGTAAGCTGCTATAAAGTTTTTCTAGCCCTTCCCCTTTTCTCTATAAAATAACTAATGATGGGCTAAAATTTTCTGTGAGTTACTCAGGTATATACTTTATCTTAAAATAGCAATAAATAGGAGTCTACGCTATAATTTAAAGAAGATTCTATAACTTTTTCAAATTATTGTAGATGTCTTATTAAAAATTAACTTATTTGGTTGCTAATTTTAGTTGTATTTATCGATTTTTAAGTTCTTATTTATCAAAGTAGCATGGAATCTTACGTTTTTCGAGTAACTAAAGTGTTAATTTTATTAAATATCTCAAAATTGTACATTATGATTAAAAAAATCGCTCTCGAGGTTGTTTCATTTCTTTGCATTTTCTGAGAACGTTTACTTCATTAATGTGTAATTTATTCACACCATCAGATAGATAGTAGAGATTTCAACGAACAAAACGCCGAACAATTAAAAAAAAAGCTTATATATTGACGTGAGAATTTTCAATTGAAAATTAGGGTTTTATTTCGATATTAAGTTAATATAAGACGTAAAAATAAATATTTGAAATAAAAAACATTAACAGTGTGTTTGGAACATCAAAAGGCAAGTTTTCACCAAATTTCGTGGAAAAGAAAAAACTATTCTAAAAGTTAAAAATAAAAAACCGAAAACTTGGTTATTTGAATTTTTCACATAAATTATGACGTTGTGTGCATAAAGTGTAAATATAAAAGTTGTAGATCTTTTTATTACCTACAACTTTGCTATTGACGTTTTTCCTGTAGGACTTGTAATTTTGCTGGCAATCGAGATAAACCCTTTTTTTACCCTTAAAATCGCAACCCCATCCACTTCCCGACCTCAGATCGCCCGTAATTTATTTTTCCTTTAATGATCGCTATATTCTCTTCCTTCTCCAATGGATTTCATCCTACTGTAATTTTATTTTACTTTTTACCGTTTCCTAACGTCTGCACTGGTCTAAAAAGCTTATTACACAGTTAAAGATTATTTAGCAGACAAAAATGAATTGAGTTTAAAAAATATGAATTTTGACATTTTGAAATTAGTGCCATTATATTTTGATTTACATTTGTAGTAAGGCTTATATTTTTTTACAATTTGACATTTTTGATTTGACATTTGTAATTTTATTTATTTAGTTTTTGACATTGTTTGATTTGACATTGTTATTTTATTTATTTTCTTTTAACATTTAAATTAAAAAAATACTTAAGTAATATATTTTTTTAGACATTCTTAAATTGACATTCAATAATATTTTTTGACATTTTAAATATATGACATTTTATTGTTCAAATTTTTATTATTTTACATATTGTTTACAACATGTATTTTATCATGTATTAGCATATAAAGTTGTGAGTACGATGTGGGCATTATTAGACATTTAAACAAATAGTTGTGGCAACCTGTCTGATGACATGCTTATGCATACACCTTCTGATGGCGTGGGGGCATAGTGATACAGATCGTGCTTGATCCCTCAATCAAGGCTGAGCCGTACGATTGCTGTTGAATGCGGGCCATCAGTGGGCCGAGTCAGTCAAGCGTCAGACGATATCCTGCACTGTACTTGCATACTAAACCCTTTCTTTGTCTGGACTTTAAAAGATTAAGAAAATACTAAAGGAATTGAAGTGACAAAAAAAACAAAGACTCTGAGTTTGTTTCGGCCTTTCTTCTCAAGAAGTCATTTAGCTAGGAAAAGCCGGCATCATCTAGAATAGGGTTTTGACTTGTATAAGTGTTGTAAACAACCAAAATGCAGAAATAAATATGTCTTTATGAAGGAATGGCATGGTTTTTTTATAAGGCAGCGATAGCGTAGTGGAGATACCAACAAACTGCTATGCAGAGGGTATCGGGGTTCGAATCCACGGCGCGCACCAATGACTTTTCGGAGTTATGTGCGTATTGAATAGTTAATTATCGCCTATCCGGTGCCTGGGAGAGCAACCGGTCCCGGTTGTCATGAAGATCTTTGACAATCGTTACAGGTCGTCAGTACCTTCTAAATAAACTGACATTAGTCTAAACCATGGAATATCGCTATCCCTTCGGGTTGCGGAGGTCAGACAAGCAGTCGCTCTGTGGAAAACCTAATATTTAGCCAAATCCGGTTAGATTAGTAAGTTTTTTTTTAAAGACAACTCTCGCATTAGGACTAAATCCTGTGTCGCGGGGGACTTTACAAACATACAACTAACGGACACAATGAACACCCAGACTCGAAACAACAATTTGTGAATTACACAAAGTGTTGCCTCGTGTGAGGATCGAACCCACAACACTCGGCGCAGTGTCAAGCGGCGAGGCGGCCGCTTAAACCACTAGGCCAACTGTGCAGTCATTTCACATATTGTTTACAGTATTCTCTCTGTGCTGTGTGATAGCTATTGTAATATTATTTAAACAACACAAGTTGATTACAAAGAAAGAGTTGTAAGTAATTTTCTTATCAAGTGTGCTTCCAGTACATAAATTTAAAACATATCAAAATGGCCAGTTTATTACTCGTAGAATTAACTCAAAAAGAACGTAAAGTATTACGGCTGTAACTTTTGTACAGCTAATTACGTCCATGCATACAATATGATGTTAATGCACCCAACCAGGAAAGCACCCTTTGTGCTTTTAAACTGTTTTGCTATAAAAATAAAACGTAAACAGTGCCCATTACTCCGCTATATGACAAAGCAATGCAAATGTGTGTAATTTCTCTTACAAATTAATAAACGTTGCCAAAGAGATTTTTCCTCTATGAGTCTGCTGACATAGCAAAACTGTTTCACGTTGAATCTGCATTTGGTATTTAGTAAGTCGCGCGTCGACGATGCAATTAAAGCGCTATTTTGGGAGAATATTTTTTCATGTCGTCACTGGCTTGTTGGACTATCGTGTGCTAAAATTTAAACACCAGTTAGACATTGTTCTGCCTTGATCGCTGATCACTGTAAATTATTACCTTTGATTAGATTATCTTTGAGTGAGCTTCTCTTTATATGATGAACTTGTTCCATATTAGTCAAGCATGCTTTGGAGACCATAATAAAATTTTTATTTTTATTTTATTTAAAAAGACAATTCCCGCACTAGGACTAAATCCTGTGTCGCGGGGGACTTTACAAACATACAACTAACGGACACAATGAATACCCAGACTTGAAACAACAATTTATGAATCACACAAAGTGTTGTCTCGTATGGGGATCAAACCCACAACACTCGGCGCAGTGTCAAGATTTTAGTCCCACCAGTCCCACGTAATAGAATTGCGAGCCTATTGCCGTACCGGGCACATTACCAGACTCCGTGCTGCACTGAGAATTTCCTAACGGATAAACCCAATAACACTTTGAACGACCCAAGGACCCGAGTCAAAGTCAAAGTCAAAGTCAAAAATCATTTATTCATCTAGGTCACAACGTGACGCTTATGAACGTCAAATTTTTAAAGTAAATTAATAATGCTTCTACATTTACATTTACTGCCCATTCGCAAAGCAATAGGTAGAACCACGAGAAAGAACGGGCAATAAAACTCGTGGCCACTCTTTTTAATCGCCAGTGTTATGGTACATATTTTGTTTTTGTAAGGAGCTGCAACTGTTTCACATTGTAATTAATTACTTGTAAATAGTAAATAAGAACATACATATTATATACAAAATATGTAGTTATTAAATTTTGTATATAATATGTATGTTCTTATTTACTATTAAATTAAGTGCTGTAGTAGTCTTCAAATGTGAATCTTGTGTAACAGGAGCATCCACTTACGCTTTATAATGTAGGCAACTCGCGATCATGTTCAGAACTATGGTGGAAAAGTATGTTACAGAAAGTGACGGTATATGAATACACGAAAATTACAAAAACGTTAGTATCCAGCCCATGATAACGAGTTACCTTCATCTAACACTGTAGCAAATTTTAATAAAATTTGTGGAACAACAATGAAAATGTAAATGTAGTAAGTTGAATGACCTAATAATGCATGAATATTAAATTAATACATAGAACTAGAGATATTATATAAAAAAAAAAGAGAGAACTCCCTAGACCACGTGCACATTTATGCCGCGAGACCAACGAGGCAGTCACTAAGAAAAGTCAATAACAAATACCTCAGGATTAAATAATAATTGGGTGCATAGGGTTCCCACCAAGAACTTAGGGTCCCAAGTCAACCTCACCTGCAAGTGGTGCACCTGCCAATCAACGGACGAGGCTCTGGCAAACAAAATGTCGCAATAAGCGGCAATAGGCTCGCCACCTGTTACGTGGGATCAAAACACTGGCGAAAAGTGGGCGTTTAATATGCCTCTGCCTACCCCTTCGGGGAAACAGGCGTGAGTCTATGTATGTATGTATGTATGTAAATAATAATTTGTGAATTTACCCGAAACGTAATCGAAATACTAAAGACTACTCACAAACTGAGGAGAAAACTGCTTTAAAAAAACATTTTTCTTCTTTTCAGTTGTTTCCTAATTCTTGAGGATTGTAATCCTACCTGATTGGCAATACTGGCTTTGAAAAATAAAAAGAAGTCGGTTTGCTCAAAGTTTTTACTACAATGCCACATCTAGATCTTCTCAGTTCTTTTTTAACAGATCTTTACACCACATTGATGTAACGTCTGTTGGTGTGCCGTTACTTGCGAATCAAATGGCCCACTTTCTTCGGCCTGCGACATCATTGAACGAAATTTTATTCCCGCGGTGCTAAACATTCGTATTACTTATTAAATGACGCTCGGTTTCATGCTGTGGTGCTGTTGTTATGATTGTATTTTTATGTTTAATAAGTAAATGTTCGGTTTGAATTTTAGAAGAATTGAATCGCAGCGTTTCATGAATAGCAGTATTGCTTAGTTTCTACTGTGCTGCATAATTTATTTTTATTTGAAACAGTATTCATAATTTATTCCATCGTTTCAAGCAATGCATTTTTGCGCTGGACTGAGAACTCTTTCTTACAGTAGTTTCAATGGAGTAAAGCTGATGTATGCCATAGTGATCTTTGCTTGGCGTTTCATTTTAAATTGTGCAATAAAGAAGCTAAGCCATGGCTATTATAAACAACTTTAATGAATTATTTAATTCGATGTGTTAAGTTGACTCGTCAAGGATAAATAACAGAAATAAACAATTGGACTTATTAAGGAAAGCAACATAAAATGAATAGAAGCAGTATGTTTTTACAGACTACCTGAGCAAATTCTGATGGATGATAGTTTACCATTGCAATGATTTTCAGCTGAAGCTATTGCCTTTCAGAAAAGAGAAAAAGAAGACCATTGCAGCATCTCTGCAAGAAAATTACAGCACATGAACCTTAACTACTGTGTTCTTAGCAAACAAAACGCAATACAATCTCATTTAGTAACGAAAAGTACAGTCATAAACAAACTCATTCTAAATATCATGCCTGTTATGAGCCCACTGGGATTGACGAAATACTAGTGCAGTCAGTTAAGAACTCTTATACGAGTAACAACTATGTACGTGTATTGTAGTTTAAGCTTCGTATTAACTATTGAATATGACTGTAAAGCGACATTGCAATTCGCTTTACAACGTATACTCGAAATGGAATTTACAGCATAATTGACTTTAATTCCAATGAAAATTGTTTGCTGTTTCGAAATGCGTTATCTCAAGGCTTTGAACCGAATTTAAAAGAAGGTGGTTATCAATTTGTATAGCTTCTATATAAAATGATATTAGTCATCGCATATTGATGTAGAAAAAACTTCTAGACGCTATTGACCTTGAAATGTTAATTTAACTTGTAAAGGGCCCCTGTAATAGGCATACACTACAAAGTGTACTTGCCCGTGCAGTCACTTTGTAGAAAACTGCTGTCATATTTGGTTGGACTAGTGAGCAAACACCTCACAATGTTACGATGGATGAGTGGAGTGACAAGAATGGACAGAATTAGGAATAATTACGTTAGAGGTAGTACGAAAGTGGCGCCCATAGATGAAAAGGTAAAAGGGAGTCAATTGGCCTAGTATGGACATGTTATGCGGTGAGATGAGATGTATGTAGGTAAAAAAGTGATGAATATGCATGTAGAATGACGAAAAGGGAGAGAAGGGCCAAGGAAAAAATGGATGGACTGTGTGAGGATGGATATGAAAGAGAAAAGGGTAAACGATCGGTTGACTGGTGACAGAGAAGCATGGAAGCGAAGGACCTATTGCGCCGACCCCAAATAAATTGGGACCAGGGCAAGACAATGAATGAAAGTGAGCAAACACCTGGCTGAAAGGTGAAAGTCTTGGGTACAACTGGAACAAGGTTAGAGCCATAATGATGATTGTCTCTGACACTATTTGGATATATTTTTACACCTTCTAAAGGACTCAAGAGTTTAAAGAGAGTTAGCATGTATGTGTCTATATGTGACAAGATAAAGTCAGTTCACTTTAATCTAAATGAAGGGTGGAACAATAACCTCGTTTGATGATATATTTCAGTGGCAGTACTTCAACGCATATTAATATACCACCTGCTTTAGGCGGTTGTAACCCGTTTATGTGTCGCCAAACAGAGTGATAAAAATGTCTGCGAATGTTTTGAAATATAATATTTTAGAACTGATATAATCGTTAAAATGTTTATTGTGGCGCTGCTGTTTTATAGTACTGTAATATTTTACAAGCTGTACTTAATAATATTTACATATGTTTTAGATTCTTCACTTGAAGTGTGTCATATAAAGGTACATCTATTTATAACTAAGTAATTTATTTGTTTATAGCATTACTTTTTAGGGTTCCGTACCTAAAAGGTAAAAAACGGGACCCTATTACTAAGCCTCTGCCGTCTGTCTATCTGTCCGTCTGTCTGTCTGTCACCAGGCTGTATCACATAAACCGTGATAGCTAGAAAGCTGAAATTTTCACAAATTATGTATTTCGGTTGCCGCTATAACAACAAATACTAAAAATAAAATAAAAAATATTAAGGGGTCCCATACAAAATACGTGGTTTTTTTCGTATTTTTTGCTCAAAATTACTAACTGTAACAGGCAGACGCTTTAAATTTTCCCAGAATATGTAATTGTATATTACCTTTCAAAATAAATAATTTAATAAAAAAAGTAAATAATAAAGGGGGTCTCCCCTACAACAAACGTAATTTTTGAGCAATTCGTAACTCGATCTTAACCCTTAAATGGTATCGGGGTCAAAATTGACCCCAAAGCTTCATATTTTTAATCACACCTTTTCAGTAAAAGCACCTACACTCTTGCGCATCGGGGTAATCTCATTACGCCGCGGAGTGCGGCGAGTGACGGACGCGCGTCACTTAAGTGCAAGTGAGAACGGAGATATGTACACTGCTGGGGTGCAAATTTGACCCCGATACCGGAAGCGTACATTTTATTGTATGATTTATGTTATAATGTTTCACTATTTTATACTTAATTTACATATAATTTTTACGTGACGGTGAAATCTCACAGCTTTTGGAAGATTAATACGAAGAATCTGGCTCCGAATTAATTCAGGATGCCACAATAGCTGCTTGTGACCAGACAATTATCAGCGTTTGTGAGGAACAAATAGATTCATTGTTTTAGATTGTCATTTTTTTTATTATTCGTGATCTCATAGGAAGTTCCTATTTTTTATTATATTAGTTATATACAAAAACGAATACAAAATGTTTTCTTGTATTATTTTTCTTTTTATATATAAATAAGAATACCTAAAGTAGAGTCTTGTCAAATAAGAAGATACTACCTGTTTTATTTATTAAATATGTGATCTCTTGTTAAAACACGATACAAATTTAATAAAACATTACATTTTAAGTCCTTTTTTCCTAAATAAAACGAAAATTTATAATGTACAGTTGTATCATTTTATATTACTGGGTACTAATATCTGGGGTCAATTTTGACCCCCATACCACTTACGTTGCCTTTTTTAGCGAAACCAGCTAAGGGTTAATAAACAGGTAGAAACTTAAAAAGTATTTAAGTATTCACACAACGAACGTGATTTTCTTTTATAGATGATGGTACGGAACCCTTCGTGCGCGAGTCCCACTCGCACTTGCCTAATTTTTTATTCAACGGATGGTTTTATGGAATAGTATAAATTCCATAAAACCATCCATTTACATTTCAGGTACATTTGACGTCTGATTATAGAAACTTACATAATAATATGTCCCTTAGTGTCCCTTTCTAAACATGAACAAAATTATGTTCTTGTGATAAAAGCGCCTTAGAATATTCTTCGACCATCATACATTTCCAAGCAATTTACTCATTATAACTTAAGTGTCATTTACATAAAAGTTTTGTAGAATGATGAGACAATACAGATATAGCCTTGGATATTAGCTTAAGTGTCTAAAGGCATTATCATTAACGCGCCCTTCTATTGCCTTGTGCATTAGCGAACCCGATGCATATTTTGATGATCGTAAATAGTGACTCTAATATCTGTACTTATGGACATAAATTGGACTCTGTCTTGGGGTTCTTAGGGAGAATTACTCAACTTTTGGTCGTATTTCAAAGACTTCGTGCTACAATTTTAATGTGAGAGCTGAAATACAAGAAATAAATATAAAAATGATATGACATTAATAAAAAGCAAGATAAAATGTTTGGCAATATCTTATTGAATTATTTTTCATGCCATCTAATGGAAAATACCTCGATGATAACAAAATGATATCATTATCATCACCAATCCTATATTTAAACTGTCCCACTGCTGGGTATGGGCCTCTTCTCACTAATGGAAGTCCACGCTGGCCAAGTGCGGGTTGGCAGACTTCACATGTCTTTCGAGAACATTATGAAGAACTCTCAGATATGCACGTTTCCTCACGATGTTTTCCTTCACCGATTAGCAAGCGATAACTAACAATTTATTGCGTAACATAACTTTGAAAAGTCATCGGTGCGCGCTGTGCATTTGAACCTCAGACCATCTGCGTGACAGCCTGTCCATCTCTACATTATCCTATCACGGGCTTATATTGCCAAAATGATGTACCTACTGCAAATTACTACATAGCGCGGTTTTGTTTTTCTTACGACACTCAAAATAAATTATTTGAAAAATATTTGTAAAATAAAAGAATTTGATTAATGTAAGTAGCTGAGTAGTATGTTTCTGACTGTTTAAGTCCAATCACCGATGTGATTTCACAGATGTGATTTCAATATTCTTGAGACGGGGCTCGAAAATATTGAATAAACACTTTGATAGGTACATTAAAAAAAATTGGACAAAACTTGGCAGAGACCAAAACAAATCTGCAAAGATTCATACTCTGTATACTAACATCTATATTCAAATCATAATCTACGCACTCAAACTAACAACTTAAACTAATATAATTAAATAAAACTTCAAAGTCAAAACCTGTTATTAAAATGACTAATAGGTACTATAACGCATTCCATGCCCATCACCTTTACACTTCATTCAAGCTACATACAATTTTTAAAACCAAATGAATACAACAAAAATAAAATACTTTATTTCCATGAAATCCTAGTAGCTGTATGAGTTTATTAAAGCAAGTGGAGCTATATTTTGTAGCCGTGTGAGGCCTGGGACTGCTCGGTAAAACCATCCCGTGGGAGGTCGGACACGCATTGCGACAGAACACTGTGTTTATACTAGAATACTGCCCCTACAATCGTTCTGCAGTGAAATGGAGGATTACACTGCGTTTTATTTAGTTTTCAACTTACATTCTAACTTTGTTCTCACGGGGTTGTCCCCACATCATTTACAAATAGATTTTACGATATTTTGTCATTTGTAAGACTTTGATAATTTAAAGTTATATACATTAGTTTCACAATCAACTGTGGATAGCGTAGTGAGTTAAGCGGTCTTGTCAGTCTTGACACTGAGTCGAGGGTTGAGGGTTCGATCCGTGCAGGATTTACTTTTGAATCTGGATTACCTATTTGTCTGTTGATTCATCATCATTCCGGCTACAGCCAAGAATTTCACTTGGAGCCCTGGGTCTGCTATAAAGTCTAACCATATTTTAAAGACGGCCTCGTTGGTCTCGCGGCATAAATGTGCGCGTGGGATTGAGAGGTCTCGGGTTCAATTCCCGGGTCGGGCAAAGTGTTATTGGGTTTTTCCTTAAGAACATCTCAGTAGCAGCACGGAGTCTGGTAATGTGCCCGGTACGGCAATAGGCTCGCCCTCTATTACGTGGGACCTAAAAATTCATGGCGAAATGTGGGTGTAATATAACACCTCTGCCTACCCCTCCGGGAAACAGGCGTGAGTCTATGTATGTATGTATATAATATGCATTTTACTTCAGAAATAAAGTTATAAGCGCTATGGAAAATCGAGGACGTCTACAACCTGTTAGTCTATTCAATAGAGTTAATTATATCTTAATGTATATCTTATCTCATACTAATATATAAAGCTGAAGAGTTTGTTTGTTTGTTTTTTTATTTTTTTTTATCACTGTTTAAGTATTAGTCGACCAAGCCAACTAGACGAATGTCAACGTGACAAAATTCAACATATTCAACAATTATAATCCAGAAATTCCTAGTACCGATTGCAGGCGCATTGTACGTTCACACGCCGCGTTCGCACGATACGATAAATAATTTCTGGATTATAATTGTTGAATTATGTTGAATTTTGTCACGTTGACATTCGTCTAGTTGGCTTGGTCGACTAGTAGTTCAGTTAGTTTGGTTGAACAGTGCGTCAATCTCAGAAACTACTGGTCCGATTTGAAAATTATTTCAGTGTTAGGTAGCCCTTTTGCCGAGAAAGGCTATAAGCTATATAACATCACGCTGTGAGCCACGGGAGCGGAGCAGTAGCCTTAAATAGCGCGGGTGTAACCGCGGGTTCATCTAGTATATTCATAAAATCATACGAGTTTAATTTAATTTATTGTAATACTAAAGTCCACTAGTGAAAATGCTCTGAATTTCTGTAAGCAGATTTTATTTAACTGGATACAACATAGTAGGTAATTAAAGGAACTACGGTTCCTACTTTAATTGTAGTAGTTTGTTAGAAATTAGAATCAACATTCTAACAACAGATAATTGTTGGGTAATTTATTCCAACGGACGGAAAACTACATATGTACACACAGAGCCGTAGTAAACAAAATCATGTAATGGCTTATTCTTTGTAATTGAAATATATATTAATTTTTGGACATAGGCAGTGTATCTAAGGAACAGGTTGGCCTCAGTTCTAAAAGTTACACTACTTAAGTAATAGGCAGGCAGAGCATGTGATCCGAGGCATGGCAGACTATTTGGTAGTCTTAAAACGATCATCATTCACATACATACATATATATCGTCACGCCTTTTATCCCCGAAGGGGTAGACAGAGGTGTATTTCTACACCCACTTTTCGCCAGATATACTTTAGTCCCACGTAATAAGGGGCGAGCCCATTGCCGTACCGGGCACATTTCCAGGCTCCGTGCTGCTACTGTGCTACTGAGAATTTCGTGACAGAAAAACCCAATAACACTGCCCGACCCAGGAATCGAACCCGGGACCTCCCAATCCCCCGCGCACACCCATGCCGCGAGACCAACGAGGCAGTCGTATAGGGTTTGATGTCGAGTTTTCCGTCTCTACGCAAAGATGGTATTTGCATCGTGTTATACCTTAGTCGCCTCTTACGACACCCACGGGAAGATAGGGGGTGGTGACACTTGTATTCTATGCCGTCAACCACACGGAATCATTCACTCAGCTGAAAATTGTCCACTACTGAACATGGGCCCAATCCAAGGCTAAAAAGCATAAAACTAATTCTCACGACTCCAACAAGAACTTGGCTCCATCTCTTAGGGAGTCTAAAAATCATATTAAATACTGAAACGGGATAATGGAAACTGAGAAAACATATAAAAGCAGGTTATACAACTTAGAAACTTGGTATGTTACTAGGATCGGATCAAGAACGCGGAAAGTAGTACCTACTGAAACGGTGATAAACAAGATTTTTATAGACGGAGTAGGCAAAAACGAGGATTGAAAAATTTGAGAACAGTATGAAATCCTTATGTAATAAAATTACTTTTGCTCTTTTAATATGTTCAAGCTTACAGCCCTTTTCGAGTGCACTAGAGTATACTATTAAAACATTAACTGTATGAGGATTATAGTCTAATAATATAAAACGTAAAGACAAAGACATATCTATTTCTGCACTTTGTGGTTGTTTACATCACTTATACAAGTCAAAACCCTATTCTATGCGAAGCTGGCTTTTCCTAGCTCTATGATCTCTTGAGATAAAAATCCAAAACGAGTTTGAGAGTCACTGTTTTTTTTTTCATGCCATTTCATCTTCTTTCATTTTTCGTATTCTGTGTATATTGTAATATAACTTTGTGTGTATATTGTAATGTAACCTACAATTTAACGTCATCTTAAGTTCCTGGAATGTGCGAGCAAATGCGAACATAAAAACATAAAATAACACACGCGTAAATCACAAACAAAATGTTATTATTCTGACCAAATTCTGTGCGGTGTGTCGCCAAGTCGGGACCGCAGGCCCTTTCACAAAAGAATCTTGAATATTTCAAAGCACTTCCCACTCAAAAATCTTATAATTTATTCAAAAAATAAAGCAACAAGGTCTTATGTTCATATTTGAGTACTGCGTTCATTTTTTTCTCCGTTTCGACTTTGTTAATCAAAAGTAGTAGCAACCACGGAATATGAGTGGAATAAATAATCTACACGGAAAGACTAGGTACCGCCTTTCACTATTAATGAAGTTAGCAACGAAAATAGTATTTACTTTTTAAATTTTAGTCCATCTACAAGAGATCTCAAATATTACACAGACTATATCTTCATGAATAAAAAGCAGACAAACATACTTTCACATACGATATTAATAGAAATGAGAATATTATAAGAGTCTCTGAGAAACCGACATTGAATTTACCAAATGTACTCGATTTGGGCTCAGAATGTGATGAGCCTTTTGCGCGTTTCGTATGAGTGTGTATTTATATCGAAACACGTTTCTGAGTTCGTGCTATTTTATTTGATTAAGAATTGTAATATTACATTTGGTAGAATATTCTGAGAAGTTCTTTCTATGTAGAACTCTGAAAGCATATTTTGGCAATCTCGAATATTTTCTTAGCAGCGACATTTAACTATAGTTTACATCACACAGCTTTTCGCAATAAAATTTTGAATATTAGTTTTTTTTTATTTGTATCGTAATAACATTGTGAGTAAATAGTAGAATTAGCATTCTGAGTCTACAGCATAGCAGAGTTTGATCTCATATTAAATAGAAAAAAAGTAATAATTATAAACATTCTGAATAATTCCCTAATCTTAAGGCAATTTGTCAAATACAGTAAATTTTGATGCAGGTGGTCTAGAAATATATTTGCCTAATATAAGGTTTATTTTAATTTTCTCGACAATTTCTAATATATATAAACTTGATGTAACACTAGATTAGGTTTTTTAAAGAAGCTTTCTCTTGAAAACGTCAACAAAAATGAATGTTTCGACCTAAGTTTCGACATAAGGTGGAGCATTGGGGATAATTTTATAAAATTAAAGTCGTTGGCACTTTAAGCGGCCAACCTGCCGTAGTAAATAAATTTAAACCTATTTTAGTCTAGACTACTTATTAGGAGCAAAGCCTAAAAAATATTGAACATTGTGACGAATAAGACGATTTTTCTTTTGCACAATATTATAATGTCATATTTTTAGCACCGTTTTGTGGACTAGATTAGTTTTTGGGACTAAAAGATGAACATTGAAGATTAACACACTAAGTCTAAGTTTGCATAAAAGCGTTTCATCGCAGACACAATCGAATGCTTTCGAATGGTCGCAAAACACACCAATAGCATTTTGGGCATTCTCCCATACACTGAATATGTGTTTAGATAACCCTACTCCTGCATCGGTTGTCGAGTGACCCTTGGTAAACCATATTGCTCACTATGAAGGAGGCTGTTTAAATTAAAATGTCTAAGTAACTACTAACTCGACACTCTGTCAAAGCTCTGCAGAGATTGCTGAGGATATGTGAGGTGTATGCGTGCAAACATGGTCTTAAATACAATGTTAAAAAAACATAAATTATGGTGTTTAGATATGATAACAGTCCACTACCTGTTTAGAGTTTGGGCTAAAATTGGGTAGTTTGCAGAATAAAGTGGAAGCGATTTATTCATCCAGTCTTAGCCCAAGGCAAATGACCTAAACAGTATTACTGTGATTGCACAGCGATGAAATACTAGACTGCAATATTAATAAAATTTTCTTACCAAATCTTCACTGGATGTCAGGCTTGGAGCTAAGTTAGAAACAAACACAGATTTAAAATTGGCCAATATTAGCTGGTGAATTATCTAAATACTTAGCGATTAGGCTGCAAACGAAACGTCTTCAAGGCACGATGGCACGTGGACGTCGACACCGGATTCACACAATTTTTGCAATGTTCAATTTTACAAGTTTATCTTTTATCACATAAAGGCAGCGATAGCCGAGTGGATACACCAACAGACTGCCGTGCAGAGGGTATCAGGTTCGAATCCACGGCGCGCACCGACTGACTGTTCGGAGTTATGTGCGTATTGAATTGTTAATTATCGCTTGTCCCGTGCCTCGGAGAGCACGTTAAGCCGTCGGTCCCGGTTGTCATGAAGATCTTTGACAGTCGTTACAGGGCGTCAGTACCTACCTTCTAAATAAACTAACACTAGTCTAAACCCTGGAATATCGCTATCCCTTCGAGTTGCGGAGGTCAGACAGGCAGTCGCTCCGTGGAAAAGCTAATATTCAGCCAAATCCGGTTAGACTAGAAAGCGGACCCCAGACTGAAACTGGGATAACGCTAAGAGAAAGAAGATCTTTTATCACATAACGATTCGCGAAGCTACCAGTACGAGCTTTCCAAAAGGCGATCAATATAATTAAATTCAAAACGCAAGAATAGAAAACTGCGTGAGCGCAAGAAAAATTTATAAACCAGGAAACCGACAATGAACGAATGACAGTTCAGTGTGACCATAGTCATAATTTACAAACTAAACGTTACTAAACCAATATAATCGATTTGACTTATCATAAATAATATTTCTATTTCAAACATCCACCCACCCCGGACCGGCCTACCGGTCCGCTAATCAGTTGGTAGACGTGACAATGTTGCAACCGCTCTCCTCAGAATCGAACCGTCCACCAAGACCTCAGCAAATCGGGGAACTCCATCAGCCCCAGTTACCAAACGAAGGATGCGCCCACTGCGCTATCTGAGTGGCGGAAGGTTAGCCTCCTTGATCAAAACGAGGTCACCAATCTTGGGTGGATCGGTCTTGTCAGTCCACTTAACGCGTTGCTGGAGTATGTGCAAATATTCCAAATTCCAGCGTTTCCAAAAGCGGCCTCAAAAATACCACCCCAGTGTGGATAATTTGGTGGGGAAAACAGCCAATTTATCCCACGTCGGGCAAGATGCCTATGCCAACCTTGTTGGTTTCAAGGAAATTAACAACTTCATTCAAATAATTATAGGTGCCCTTGAAGTTAGTGCCGCAATCAGAACAGATCAAGGAAGGCAGCCCTCTGAGGGATACAAATCTGTCAAATGTGGCTACAAATGGCTCGGTCGTAAGTGAGGAGACCAGTTCTAAGTGAACGGCCTTTGTGGAGAGGCAAACAAAAACGCACAAGTAGGCCTTAACAGTCTTGCTGTTTCGAAGTATCGACGTTTTCACCAAAAAGGGACCAGCAAAGTCCGTGCCAACACCGTCAAACGTCCTGCTCTCAGTTACGCGATCTGCCGGTAAGTCTCCCATCAAAGGCTGCATGGTAGAAGCTTTGAGCTTATAGCAATGGATGCAGCGAAAGACTACACTCCGAATAATTATTCGGGCAGACAAAATCCAAAACTCGCGTTGCAAATTGGCCAACAGGGCATTACAACCAGCATGCGAATTTTTAAGGTGACGGTCAGTTACCAACAAGCGTACCAAATGACCGTCCTTGGGTAACAAAAGGGGGTGACGTGCCCCGTAAGGGAAGTTGGCGTTCTTGAGACGCCCTCCAACGCGCAAGAGACCCGTATCGTCCAAATAGGGGTTCAATTTAGTTACAGCTCCCGACAATTTCGATCTCCCTGACTTAAGGATAGCAATCTCGTTCTCAAAATGCGCCAATTGCACAGAACGAATCCAAAAGGTGAGGGACTCCTGTCGTTCCTGTGGTGAAAGAAACGGTGTCAATAGTTTCAGTTGTGGGTGCCTAAAATTAAAAACAAAACGCTTTATCCAAGCAGAAACACCTAACAACTTGTCAAGGGAGCTGTAGCGATTCAAAAGAAATCGGGGTCGAAGGCGCATTCCACCTTCTCAAGAGCGAGTGTTCGCAGACCCGGCAAATTAGAAGTATTCAAAACTGGCGTTCGAGGTCATTCAATTTCTGGTCGACTCAACCATTCCGGACCCTGCTACTGCGAAAGGCCTATCAAACTAGGCGTGAAGCATCCGCGCGAGGCACAATCAGCGGGGTTGAGCTCACCTTGCACGTGTCTCCAAACAAGCTTGACTTTGGATTTTTGGATTTGGGAAACGCGATTAGCGACAAATACCTCCAAGGTGTGGACAGAAGCCTTCAACCAACAAAGAACAATTTGGCTGTCTGTCCAGGCGTAGGTCCCATTAATATAAATCGTTTTACCCAAAGTACTAGACACGTGGTTCAATAAGCGTACAAGTAGTGCTGCTCCCGAGAGCTCCAATTTTGGGATGGTCAAAGATGTATGAAGGGGTGCAACCTTGCTCTTCGCCATGATCAGGGAAACCCTCACGTGACCTAAGGCACTAACTATGCGCAAGTACACCACGGCCGCGTGACTACGTTCCGAGGCATCACAAGACCCGTGAAGGGTTGCCTTGTACTAAGGAGATCGCATTGACGGCAGGAAGTGAGGATACAAAAGAGGTCCATTCCTCAACAACAGTACCGCGGAGAGGTTCGTCCCAGGTCAATCCTGCTGTCCAAAGCTTCTGCAAGAAGCATTTTGCGCAAAATATAACTGGACAGATCCAACCGTTCGGATCAAAGATTCTGGCGACAGTAGACAATACGAGACGTTTAGTCCAAGAACAAGGCAATTTCAAGTCTACGTTGTTCGTACAGATGTCTTGGACTGGTCTGTACTGGACGCCGAGAATATTCATCATGGCGGGGTTGTCAACAATCTCAAATAGATGTGGATGAAAAAGCGCTGGTGAGTTGGAAATCCATTTGCGCAACTCATAACCAGCGGAGGCCAAAATACCTATCAATTCGTCCCGCTGGAGGATTGCCTCGTCCGCTGTGGAGGCGCCAGAACAAATATCGTCCACGTAAATATCGTTTTTCAAGATGGAGGAGGCTCGTGGGAAACGTAAGCCTTCGCGGTCTGCGAGCTCCCAAAGAGAATGTATTGCCAAGTAGGGGCTTGACCTTAACCCGTACGTATTAGTATTGAGCTCGTAGATGACCATGGGATCGCGAGGAGTCTCTCTCCAAAGGATCAGCTGGAAACGACGGTCATCAGGGTGGATAATCGTCTGCCTAAACATCATTTTTATATCGGCCACAAAGACAACCTGATGTCGTCGGAAGCTGGTGATGACGTCACAAAGGTCCTTGACCAACTTGGGACCAGAATGCAAGCATTGGTTCAAAGATACGCCCGTAGAAGTCTGCGTAGAACCATCAAACACCGTGCGCAGCTTGCCAGTCGATGGCTTCAATACCGCATGATGCGTGCGAAAGAAGTGCTCCACCGAACTCCAATCCAAATTTGACACAGACATGTGTCCCAACAGTTCATATTCTCTCATGAACTCAATATACTTCTGTCTGAGCTCCGGATCACGACCCATGTGGCGCTCCATAGCCAAAAATCTCTTTTCGGCTAAAGGTCGTGAATCACCAAGCGGAGGCCGAACAGACAGAAAAGGTAGCTCATCATTAGCCGATCAGAACGGAGTCGACCAGTGTTGTTCTGGAAGAACAGCTCGCACTCCTCATGTTCTGGATTCAAACGAGCAGCTTGAGGGGGCTCCTCTACCTCCCAAAACCTCCGAACCGCATCAGAGAGAGCTGAGCCTACAGCCAACAAATTATCAAGTTCAGGTGGAGAGGGGTCCCTAGGTACAGGTCCCATCAAAGCAAATCCAAATATGGTCGGGATAGCAGTCAAACCATTTGGCACCAAGACCCGTTTCCCACCAATCAAAATTCCACCGAGGACATCAGAGCCAAGCAACAAGTCGATTTGTCCCGGTGTGTCAAATTTAGAAAAGAACCCATATTTAATTTAACCTGCCCTACCAAATAAGTGGAAACAATGTAACCTTGTGAACCTGTGTCTAATATAGCACGGACAACAACAGAGGTCCCCGTGGGTCCCCAGACCCTAACAGCAACTGTTGGCAGGATAACGGTCTCAATGGGGGTGGTTGGCATTATAGGGCAGGAGTCAATGACCTATTGTTGCCTGGGCGGCGACCAGTGGCCGGCACCAGGCAAATCAAAATGAGGGTGCGGCTTGAAGTCCTCAAAGTCGCGGTGACTGGATCCGCGCGCCATCTGTGGGGGGTCATAATGACGCACCCGCCCAAAACGAGGTGGGCGCGAGTCAAGGCGGGGACGCTTCGCCAAAGGTGGGGAATACCTGGGGCAGCAGTCATGGTGCTGGTGACGCTGAGCAGTCGCACATTCTGGTGCGCGAGAGAGAGGAGGTGTGCGCACGCTATGGTTCTCCAAGCGGGGTGAGCGGCGATCAATTGAGCGAGGCGACTCTCGGCTGCGCGCTGGTGAGCCTCGGTTGCCACCTTCAATACACCCACCCGTGCGCGGCGTCGGCTGATTGGACAAGCGGCCTACCTCTCTTGCATTCATGCAGAGAATGTCCAAATGCTGTCCTCCACAGTGAGGACAGGGGCGAGAGTTTGGGCAGTCTCGCTGGTAGTGGGATCCCAAGCAAGAGAAGCAAAGGCGGCGGGCATTCGCGATGCGCCTACAAGAGGTGACATGCAGGTCCAAAAATGCCCTACAACTGGCCGTTCTGTGCCCCGTGAACTTGCAGTAAGAGCACTCCGCTAGGCTCTGCGTGACTGCAAAGCGAGGAGGGCGCCGGTCAACATTGGCTCGTGTGTGAACGCGAGCCTGCTCCTTAACCTGGGTGGCTGCGACTTAGCCGGCGTGTCACCACCGGAGTTGTCCAAGACCCAGCACTTATCCCCGAGAAACTTCTCCAAGTCTGCAAAGGGGGCTAGATGGGTCGCGCTATCCCCACCAAAGCGCTGTTCAAAACGCGATCGCAGGTCGGCAGGAAGCTTTTTGAGCACAATGTGCACCAACAGGTAGGACCATTGGTCCACGGGCAGGTCCAAGCACTTAAGTGCGTTGATTGCCACCAAAAGCGGGTTCAAAGGTTGGGTGCGCAACCCAAAGACCCGGGTGAGCGTGGGCAAACCCAAAATCTGTTCAATATGCGTGTCGGCGAGGCCACGCTTGTTGTGGTACCTACGGGTAATTAAGTCCCGAGCCGTCTGGTACGCCTCGTCAGACACGGGCAGATGCTGGATTAGGCCCTTGACCTCCCCATCCAGAACCGACATCAAATAGGCCAATTTTTGTGCCGGCCGAAGGTCAGCCCTGTCATCGACCAGACTGTCAAATAAATTAACGAAGCCCAGGTACTTTCCTAGGCAGCCATCGAAATGCGGGAGGTCTATAGTGGGAAGCCTACTCACCTGTCCCAGTCCCGGTGCTCTCCTAGGAAGCTCCTGCTTCAAGCCGGGTTGCCCGTCCCTCTCGGCAATTAACTGTCTCGCACAGTTGGAGACAGCATCATACAGGTCTAAGACCTGGGCATAATCCTCGCTGACTTTATTTCGCTGGTCAGCGGGGAAGTCATTAACTGACACTTCGAGACAGCAAGCGCTGAAAGTGCGAAATTGCTGTTCCACACTTGCCAGGCAATCATCGATCCGCTCATACCTTCGTAGTAAGGCCTGCTGGCGATCAGGCCGGTTCACTAAGGCACTGGCCGAGGCAAACCAGCGCAAATCTGATGCAATAGCACCAGCAGCCGCACGCAAGTCCTTGATAGCTGACATAATCAAGTTTCAAAAGAGCTCGGACAAGCGTTAAATAATATTATAAATCAAAACTTAATATTTGTTAATTCTTTGAAACCAACAAAGTATTAGCCTGATTACAGCTGGTACAAGCAAGTGACAGGTATTTACTGCCCAACAAAATTAATAACAAGCTCAAAATCTGCTCCGTTCAATATATTGACATGAGGACAAAAGTTATCAAAGTTATAACTTACAGCAAATTAAAAGTTGAATCTTAAATTAATTAATTAGTAACTGCAACAAACCGACTAAGTGTGTTATGTATTACAACTGTAGACACCAGTTTGTGTTACCTAACAATATTATCAATATATTATAACAAACAGAGGTTTAGCAATGTAAGGTCAAGTTTGGTTGTTATAATGTTTCAAACTCAATATATGCAATTAACCATTAACTAAATTAATTGATAAATATAACTGTTATGTATCCAAACAAACTGACTTATTAATACTAACAACAACAAATTATTGCTAGATTTCAACAATACGAGTCAAACAATTACTGATTGAGGTTATGTATGACATGTGTTTCAAATTATGTAGGTCAAATTATACTAATAAATTATGTATTTTAGACAAAACTGACTGGTAACACCACAACACTGTTAACAAATGAGATATATAGCTCATAAAATACCAATCTGAGTTTAGATACAATCAACAGCTAGATTTCAACAACAGCTCTGCTTCCAAAAATTATGTTTAGAGTTTGGGCGAAAAATGGGTAGTTTGCAGAAGACAGTGGAAGCGATTCATTCATCCAGTCTTAGCCCAAGGCAAAGGACCTAAACAGTATTACTGTGATTGCACAGCGATGAATTACTAGATTGCAATATTAATAAAATTTTCTTACCAAAACTTCACTGGATGTCAGGCTTGGAGCTAAGTTAGAAACACACACAGATCTAAAATTGGCCAATATTAGCTGGTGAATTATCTAAATACTTAGCGATTAGGCTGCAAACGCAACGTCTTCAAGGCACGATGGCACGTGGACGTCGACAGCGGATTCACATAATTTTTGCAATGTTCAATTTTACAAGTTTATCTTTTATCACAAAACGATTCGCGAAGCTACCAGGACGACCTTTCCAAAAGGCGATCAATATAATTAAATTCAAAACGCAAGAATACAAAACTGCGTGAGCGCAAGAAAACTTTATATACCGAGAAACCGACAATCACAGACTATATTGTACTAACGTACAGACGGAGCACTCCCATAGATCAAAACTGGACTGTAATGTAATAGGCTCACATATCATAAATGACAGTTGTGTTTTTTTTTCGGTAACGTTTCGGGTAATGATTAAGAATGATTCAGCCTAATTTTTCCTAGTAGACAATATCCATTTTATGTACTATTTTAAGTTAAGAAAGGGCATTTCTAAAATAAAACACTGCTTTTTCGCTTAGCCTTATTTTTTATTTGGTTTTAAATTTATTTAAAGCTTTACATTGCATCACAGGTAAAGATTTGTTTTGTAGTCGGAAGTCATCCGTGCTTTTTAATATTTAAAGACGAACTTTATCGCACGTTGCAGAAAGAAACCTCTTCTCGAAATGCTTTTGGCACACAAACTGTTTACGAAGTTCCTGAAAACTCAAGCTTCGCAATCGTTCACAATTAATGGACTGCAACCACTTTTTGAGTCCTATCTCACTTTTAGGAAACATGAGAATCTGACGTCCTTTGTCTACTAGCACATGTCGCAACACAGCACTTGTTGTATATGATGATATCACAGCTTCAGAAATTGAGAGGATAAGTTACGGAAATAAATAAACGCAAAACTTCACTCGATCAACTTTGTTGAAACTAATGTTGCTGTTTACAAAACTGTTATAATTGTCAAAACTTTGACAAATTGACAGGTTAGCAAACATGGCGATAGGTTCCAGGGGTTCGGGGCGGGAGGTAACTGTCAAATAAGATATGTGAGTGCCATAGACTAAGGTTGAAATATTTTGTATGAAGTTTACCTGCCGTGCCGACCAGCCTGGCGCAAGTTCCTAAGAAAAAACCGAATGTATGAAACGTGCTATCTTTTTATTGGCTACTATTATATGTATAGAACGTGAAGATAGCATCCTTCACTATGTACCCTTGGAACAGTATTCTTTCAAAATTAGACGGGTTATGCGTACATCACCGCCTTGGCTGTCAATAGTGTCAAATGTCACAATTGTCACATTATTATCCAGATTGAACTTTGCCGCGTTATGTAGTTTGTTTATAAAACGTAAAAAACATACTGTAAAAGTGCTTTGTGTATACCAAATAAATGTGATTTTACACTTCTAGTGTTAGTGTTACTATATTTATTTGATTAGCATTGAAAGGAGCGCAATGAAAACAAGCAAAATAACGTGCGAAATATGGCATACAACAACATGCCGGTCAAGCAATGAAAAAAGGGTAGGTATTTATGGCAAAATGTCCCTAGATAAAGATCAATCAATATTTATAATGTTATATAATGTGATATATTTCAATGAAACATAAAAAATAAGGAAATATTCTTAAGTTTCATATCCTAGTACTTTGTAGGTAAACAATAGTGCTGCCTGTCAGTTATCGATAATCCGTTATTAGAAATTGGCACAAGGACTAAAAATTCTATTCTTTTTTTCTTTTTAGATGTAAAAATGGGTAGCTGCAACTGGAAACCAAGACTTGATTTATGTGCCCATTGTAAAATTACATCAGTTGAACTATGTGTGTGGCAAGCATTTTAAGCCGAAAGACTTGAAGAAAGAAGGGAACTCAAGTCAGAAAAACAGCTGTGCCTTATATCTATAGACATTTCTTTAAATCCTATTACAGAAGAAATGATGAAAACCTTTCCAATACATGTACATACATATATATTTTAGTTCTGCGTATTTTCTTCGCTAATCTAGAATAGATTTATAGAATAGGCTAATTTGGTTGAATAAACACATTAATATTAAATACATCTTTTATTTGTGTTGGAAAAGTATAATTCTAGTCGAAACATAATTATAATTATTTCTTAGCGAATATTATCGATATCGATATTTCGTTAATCACTAGAGGGTACATCCCTATATTGACAAATATGACAATGCTGACAACATAAAAACGATGTCAATTAGTATCTTTATGTTGGTACGAGTTCTCCCTGCACGTTTCATACAAAGCTGAAAGTCTCGCATGATCTTTGGCACATCCGCCTCTTCTTACGTAGTATTTGTATACTCTTTGGTGCCGACAATGAACGAATGACAGTTCAGTGTGACCATAGTCAAAATTTACAAAAGACTAAACTAAACATTACTAAACCGATATAATCGATTTGACTTATCATAAATAATATTTCTATTTCAAACACTACCTATACCTAATATAACCTTATGCAACTCTGAGCTAAAAGTTGTGAATAGTTTTAGGTATTTGGGACACGTCCAGACAGATAAACTTAAAGATGACGATGATCTGGAACGCCAAAGAAGGCTCTTAGCTGCTAAAAGTAACATGCTTGCCAGGCGATTCGCAAAATGTAGTAAACAGGAGTCACTCTGTTTAATGCGTACTGCCGCTCACTTTACACTTGCCAGCTCTGGTACAAGTACACGCAACGTACTTATAATGCGTTGCGGGTACAATATAATAATGCATTCCGGTGTATGCTGGGACTACCATGGAGGTGAAGTGCGTCAGGCATGTTCGCAGAGAACAGAGTGGATGACTTCTATGCAGTTTTGAGTAATGCTAGAGCCTCATTTATGAACCGTGTACATAATTCTGACAATGGTGTATAGAAAGCCATATACCAAGCAAACCTCTCCTTCGTGTATGGCTTTCAACACTCCAGCTACATTAATTAATTAAAACTGTACTAATTACATATATTGTCATGCTTGCTTCAAATGATTATGTCGATATCTAATGTCTGCTATAAACATGTAAAATAATATTTCATATGAGTAGTGTAGTGAACTTATTTTAAATGGAATAATTGTTTAATTAATTTAGTAATAATGGATTTTTTTAATGTATGAAATTTTATGAATGTTATACGTTTTAATATGGGTATTTATCTGAAATAAAAATATTTTATTTTATTTTTATTTATTTAATCTAAACAATAAAGCAACTGCTTGAGTATGATCTATTCAAAAATCTTACTAAAGGCAGGTAGTATCGATATTGGTCTATAATTACTAGGATCAGTCTGACTGCTGGATTTGAAAAAGGTATTATCCTACTATGTTTCATAAGATCGGGAAAAACTCCTGATTCAATACACTTATTAAGAGCGTTTACACCTTTGAGGCGGTATTTAGCGCAAAACCTCCAATTTTCCAACCTCTTAATATCTATCAAGCACTTATCTTACAAACATGTTAGTTACAAAGAAGTTTAGATAATTTTGTGATCTAAATAGTTAATTAGGAATATTTAAAGATTTTTAAGCTATTCGAACATTATATCAAGACAACTGCAAAAAGGATTTCATGATTTCCGATTTAGTGTTGACATCATCATCATCATCATGATTATCGGAAATCACTGATAATTTCTAATAAACCATAAATAATAATTAGATGAATATACCGTAGCATTATAGTTAGTTAGAAATATTTTTAGATTTTGTTTCCTATCTATAGAAAATAGACATCCAAACAATGAGATTTTTTAATAAAATTGCTACCTTTAAAAGAGCGATTTTAACCAATTTATCAGACTATTTTTTTATATTAATAGTTCACTGTGATACTAGAGTGGTTTATCTAAGTTATGCAATTTAAAAATTTAAATTATCGTGCATTATTATTTTTCTACAAATATTTGAAAACTACTATAAAAGTTCGCGCGCGATTACATTCAAATCAGTCCGCCGCGAGGCCTTTTAGAGGGTGGACGTATCGCTTCGCGCTGCGCCGTGACCTTGTGACCTTACTAAGTCTGCTGGGACTATATAGTGTGACCAACTAATCTTGGCGATTTGGTAAGTAAATATTTCATTATTATTTATGTTATCTATAAGAAAGATTTGATTACTTAATAATTTCACAACATATTGTGTTTTTTGGTTTTTACTTATTTTCTTAAGTTGTAGTGTTCGTATGTAGCATACATACGCCCGGTGCGAAATTTAAAAAATATATTTTATCCAGTTGCCTGATTGAGTTCAACTATGACGTATGATAAAGCAATATTATAGTATCACGACCTAATGATGCAGCCGGAACACATGAATGGAATTTTCTAATGCCATATAGTAGGAAATTGGAATTGTGGCTAGTTACTTTTTGCCATAATTACTTTATATTATACATCTGAACACTGTATATTAGTCGAGTTTGGACTTGAATGACCATGATATAGTGTCTAGAAATGGAGTCGCTCGCGACAGTGTTAAATAGCCTATGGCCGGTGATATTTGATACGCTTCTGAGTTTCGGTCATCGGTTCAGTAGTTCAACACAGACAGAGTGACATTTGCATTTAAAATATTAGTGAGGCTATGTACTTAATATCGTGCAAGGAAATAACAAATAATGTATTTTTTTAGGTTAGCAATAGAGAAGAGGTTGAAAGAGACACAATTCTTCAAGCAGAGAGCGCACTTTGGCTTGAATTGCGACGATGTTTTGTAACAGCATCACTGTTTGGAAAAATATGCAAAAGGAGAAGAACCATAAGCTCGGCGCCACTAGTGAAGAGCCATTTATATTCCTATTCACTAAATAATATTGCAAGCATAAAACATGGAAAAACTAATGAGGCTATTGCTATCGAACAACTTCAAACTCAAGAAAATATAAGTATTCGTAAATGTGAGATGAGGATTTATTTTTTTTGGGAGCTTCTCCTGATGTCGTTTTTGATGACGGCATCATTGAAATCAAATGTCCAATCAGTATTTGGTATGAATGCCGAGGATTCTATTAAAGAAAATAAAATAAAATTTTGGAAATTCCAATGGAAGTATCAATCGTCGAAATGATTGGTTTTATCAAGTCCAAGGACAACTGCATATAACGAAAAAGAATTTATGTTTATTTGAAGTCTGGACTGGTAAAGACTTTCCTTTAAAAACTGAAAGGATCACCCGAGACGATGATTTCTGGCGTAATGAAATTGAACCTCGGTTAATAAACTATTATAACAAGTGTTTGTTGCCCGAAATTGTCGACCCAAGAAAATCCAGATCGATGCCACTGAGAAACACTTTTTACTAATTTCTTTTTGATACATAATTTTTTATTTCATTTGTTTATGGTTTCTCTTTTAACGCGCAAAGAAAAGTTGTACGTTGCTCGCATACCGACAATACATCTACTACTTAAAGTAGATTGGTAAATGGTTAATTATTAAAAGGTAAATTATTATTCGTTTATTATTAGGTCATTCCACTTACTACATTTACATTTGCATTGTTGTTTCACTAATTTTATAAAAATTTACTGTCCTGTAAAATGAAGATAACTCGTGATCATGGGCTGTGAACTAACGTTTTTGTAATTTTGTGTATTCATATACCGTCACTTTCTGTAACATACTTTTCCACCATAGTTCTGAACATGATCGCGAGTTGCCTACATTATAAAGCGTAAGTGGATGCTCCTGTTACACAAGATTCACATTAGAAGACTACTACAGCACTTAATTTAGTAACTGCATATTTTTTAAGTATTATGTATGTTCTTATTTACCATTTACAAGTAATTAATTACAGTGTGAAACAGTTGCAGCTCCTTACAAAAACAAAATATGTACCATAACACTGGCGATTAAAAAGAGTGGCCACGAGTTTTATTGCCCATTCTTTCTCGTGATTCTACCTATTGCTTTACAAACGAGACAGTAAATGTAAATGTAGAAGCATTAAGCATTAAGTAATTTAATTCTAAAATTGACGTTCATAAGCATCACCTTGTGACCCAGATGAATAAATGATTTTGAGTTTGACTTTGACTTTATTATACTACAACAATTTTATTATGTGCCAGAGTTAATTTTATTAAAACCTGTTGTGGTACCTACCGTATTGCGTTTTTATTTGTATGTAGTATTTACAAAAATATATAACTTCTTACGGGGCGTACAAAAATACCTACCTAAACACGTGATGTTTTTTTTTATTTTGTTCGTTGATGTCACAATCAACGAACAAAATAAAATATTTTTTGACTTTCTTAAATTAACCTGTAAAACCTATTTATATACCTACGTAACATACCTAGTAAATACATTATTATTCTATTAAAGGATATATATAACTTTACAAAATAATATTGCTAATAAATAAGGTTTCGAAAAAATATACAAAATATTATTTAGCGCATAAGAATTTAATTCACATTAAAATATCTACGCGGCGAACGAGCGCGTGAGTCCTTAAACCCGGGGTATTTCGCGAGCGGTAGTACCTACAGAAAGATGCCGACACGCAATGACAGTGCCCTGGTTGTACGTAGGTATACACTAACAAACAAATTTAAAGTAAACGAAGCCAGTAACATCAAATGGTCAAGGATAGTTAGTCCGACTATAGTGAGAACCAACACGCCAACTCTACGCACACAGTCAAGCGCGTTTTTGTGTGAGTGGAATTTGGACTGTATTTACCTAAACTTCACATCAAAGGAAGGTGTAAACGCTCTTAAATAAGTCGCTTAAATAAGGAGCTACTACATCAAATATACTTTTCAGAACCTGAACAGAAATGCCCCAGAGATCACCTGTATTAGACTTAGACTCTAGAGATTGAAAAGTACTTATAATGTCGGTGAAATTGATACAATGGAACTTATATAATACATCACATTTTCCTACACTAGATTCTAAAAGGTTGTCTGCAAATAAAGCTGATGATTTTAATTCTCTAGTAGTAGTAAGTGGTATGCTAGAAAATAATTTATTAAATGTGTTCTTTGTCTTTATGAATTATTTTTTTCACTATCAATTAAACTAAAACTATTACATCTTAGTGTTGTCTTACTTGTTGCTTCATTAATAGCTTGCCAGGTTGCCTTAATTTTATTCGAGGATTATTTAATTTTGTTCCTAATGAATAATGCCTTAGCGTTATTGCACACTCTTTTAAATATCTTGGAATAATTCCTAACATACTCTGTGAAGTTCGGATCATAATTGTATTTCTTCATACCGTACAACTCGTATATTTTTGTTCTGCTTTTGTAAATACCTGCAGTAGCCCACTCACTAAAAGCTCGAGATTCCTTAAGTACTTTCTCCTTAGTCCTAAAAGTATTCTGAAATTCGTTGTTAACTACATTAAATAAATTATTGAAATTTTTATTTGGTGAATCAATTTCCATTAGTTCAGGATTCATAGCATTCATGCCAATCAAAATTTATTCCGGAATTCATTAAACTTATGCCTAGGTAATGGCCTAACTAACACTTTCTGTACAATGTTATCACTATAATATGGAAATCTTGCCAATTGACCACAGTGATCCGAAGTTAATTCAGAAGTAACTACTCTATCCGAAACAATACAATTACTAAATATGTTATCAAGACAGGTGAAAGATGTTGCCTTGATTCTAGATGGTTCAAGAAAAATTTTTTTCAAATTAAATGATTTAAAGAGGTTTAAAAATCTACAAGTTTAGTCATTACTTAATTTTCAAGAATGTTGACATCAAAATCACCACAAACTATAATCCCTTTCTTATTGCTCCTAATTTTACTAATTGCATCTTCCATAACTGATGCAAACAAATTAAAGTCCCTTAAAGTAGGACGATACACACATATAATAATATGCTGCTCAAGCTCGACGCATGACAGTTCCACCGCGCGTTCTATAGAAAATGGAAGCTAAATTTATTATTTTTTGCTCAATCTAGGTATCTCATCTAAATTCTCATAGTTCGCATTTTGTTAACACTATACTTGGTCTATTTAACTGTCCAATAAGAAAAAATACTACTATACTATATAAACTTGTATTATTTATGTTTGTAACAATTCCAAAAACGCCACAGATCTGTTTAAAAAGATAATAATATAATATATTTGAGTTACTATGGTCAGCAGACAATCAGTTTATATAGACGAAATTTGTGTTCGACCGCTAGATGAACTGCCAATCTTATTGCCTTTGGGATTCATTAGGCCAGGCAGATAACGAGTCCTAAATGTAATTCTCTGCCTCAATTTTACATAAGTACCTATTTATGCGCAGTGTAAGAAACCATTTACTTAATAAAACAAATGGTTATGGTTAATGATGTTTTACGAAATAATTATGAGAGCCGCTTCGTATTCTTGAAGAATTTTCTCTTGAACATAGAGAAAAACTGATATGTATATAATATTTATGTTAAAAAAAAATGGATTGCCCTGTGGTCTTGTGGATAGCATATGCGACTGCTGATCGGAGGTCCCGGGTTCGATTACAGAGTCGGGCAACAGTGTTACTAGGTTTTGCCGAATTCTCAGTAGCAGCACGGAGTCTGGCAATGTGCCCAGTAACGGCAATAAGCCCTATTACGTGGGACACAAAAATTCATGGCGAAATGTGAGTGTAATATAACACCTCTGCCTACCCCTTCGGGGATATAGGCGTGAGTCTGTAAAAAAAACTCAAACAAAGAACTAACCGCATTCCCATTATGATAGCACCAGAATTAGTAAAATCTGTCTGTGTATATTTAAATTCTTACGTTACTAAATGACAGACAAGCTTCAGCCACAAATATTAGGCGCAAGAGGCTGACATTTGGCATGTATGCTACTTGGGGACCGTAGGGGTACACTAAGAAGAGATTACCCGATACTGCCACGGGATCAGGCAGAAACAGTTAAAAAAAACCGTGCGGGCATAGCTCAGAGAACATTATTTCTCTTGTTGACTATAAGAGACAGGGAAGTTGAACACTCGCAGACCCGATAAAGCTTTAACTGTCTTGAAACCCGCAACGAATTTAATTAGAAGTACAATGAGCTACTAAAGTCGGTACACGCCGCAAAATCTTTGCTAAGAGTTTTCTTAATTAAAGCTGCTCGATTATTATTCTAAATTTACAAAAAATATTAATACGGTTTCTTTATCTAAAGACCTAAACCCATAGTATTATTATGTTAGGAATAGAAATATATAGAAAATAATGTTATGTACCTATATGAACTTATTATTAAATGGACGACAAATAATAATCTGTCCAGTTTAAATAAAATTCTTCGTTACTTATTTAACTTTTGATAACTTTGACAAACATGCAAACATCAAAATTGTTCATAGTAATTAAAAACCAAAGAGACATTAATTAACAATTATTAACAACAGACGCTGCCGCCTTCTAACAGACGACAAAAGATGGCTTGTATTAATATTTGGACATAATTTCGGCACAAAACGAAAATTACCCTAATATCTTTTGTCTCTTTTCTCGAAATCTTAATCATGCTTTGGTATTGTATTGTTCAAGTTTCGTATTCTTTCACCTTTTCTCATCTTACTAATTGACCGGCTGAGGATTTCGTTTATTATTAAAAAGGCCTACTGAAAAGGCACGTTAAATTATACCGTGACAGTTTACACGTAAATGAGAAAAATGTTTTACCGTAAATGTATCGTATTTTGCAACTGAAATAAACATAATACAGTTTTTCTTGTTTTGTAATAATATGTGCACTGTTCCGTTGTTGTGTGAAATAGATTGTGTTTATACCTCCTCAACAATATTTATAATACGTTCGTTTTGTTTCGTTCAGTGGTTTTGATATCTAAGAAGCAAATTTAAGCTATATACTCTGAAAAGTATCGTAAAACGCAAGTGGATATCCTATATATCCATTATTTATTTCTTTCAATTCAATTATTTTACAACTAACTACATTTTTACTAACTATTACTTAATTACTATTTACAGCTAAAACTATACTTATAAACCTATAACTAAATTAAAAAGAAAATAAAATAATATATTCTTACAAAACGCAAGGCACGAGGCGTTTAGGCGTCGTAGTATACCTCCACATCAATGTCATGGGGTAACGTGCCCAGAAGGCTGGCAGCATTGCCACGCTGGATGGCAATGCTGATTCTTTGAGCAAAGAATAAACCAGCCTTCTGGTCACGTGAGACGTTGATCAAGCGTTTCGAAATTTCTCGGTACAAAATACGAGCGCTCGGACCCCATGGGCCCAACGTTTCTACCCCAAACGGCTCAAATATGTAATTGCCGACAAAATTTCCGTATTTGCGCCGTTTGAGGGTTTCCGCCGTTGCAGCAGCAGCGCCGGCATGACCTGCTGTGCTTGGAATATGTGATGGCGCAAGGGTATCTACGCACGTTGCGTCCCACACCAAAGGCCTACCCATTTTCCATGGCAACAATGACATACCGTCATGTCTCTTCCCGTCGTCTCGTACCAAACCATTTGGTTCGAGTACAGCTGGTACGCCAGACGCGGCAAGAGTACGAAGAATTATGTCATTCAAATAAGCATGTCGTGAAATTCTACCTGCGCTTCTGCTGCAAGAAAGCCCATGATGTCCGAGGCTATCGACGTCTTCTCCACAATGGCACCGATGCGGAGAAACACAAGGAGCACCCAAACGTAGGCAAGTGGCAATACGGAACGTCTCATCGTCCAACATGGTTCCTGTGTTGGAAGATGGTAGTGCTTGTAGCCAAAGACCGGACTCCCATTCCCCCACAGCCAGCAAGCGAGCACGCTCTGCAACATTAGAAGCTGTTGACAAAATATTTTTTCTTACTAAGTTATAAACCGGCAAGTCCCACTGTCTCTGGGAGAAAAGGTTGGTAGGCAATTCAGTGTTTGGACAAGCCATTTTCCAGGCGTTTAAAGCCTCGGTTTTGCACAGCACATCCGAATCAACTAGTGTAGGTGTTAAAATTTTCCTAGTTAACTCTTCCGTGCTGTGAACCGAAAACAAAAACGCCGGTAAACTGACACTGGAAATTTTGCGAACGCCGAACCCACCCAGACGTATAGGTAATGACGCTTGTAGCCAGGCTCGGTCGTCCATGTCCACATTTAATATCTTTCTTAAGGTTGTTTGAATAATTTGATCAATTTTTCCTAAAAGTGAATTTTTCTTCCAAAGTTGTGACGATCTTAAAGTATGAGTAAAGGACAATGCCAGAAACTCTATAGAGCTTTGACCCACCAATAAAAGTTGGTGTACAAGCATGCCAAATGTAGCATTCTACTGGTGCTATATTAGTGTTATCTACAAACATTTTAAAATCCCTTTAGAACTTGCGGTTTCTTTTAAATCTTAAAAAATATGACTTTTAGGTTAGGTACCTAAAATTTAGGTTAAATGCAGTTATTATTGAAGAAATTATTAAATAAGTGTTGTATTTTGTTAAAATGCTATCCTAGGATGTTTGGCTATGAAAGGAAGGAATTACATAACATCAATCATAGTAATACTTTTGACTTAGGTCATAACATCCTGACTGTTCATGTAATAGTGGATATACCAACAGACTGCCATGCAGAGGGTATCGGGTTCGAATCCACGGCGCGCACCAATGACTTTTCGAAGTTATGTGCGTATTGAATGGTTAATTATCGCTTGTCCCGTGCCTCGGAGAGCACGTTAAGCCGTCGGTCCCGGTTGTCATGAAGATCTTTGACAATCGTTACAGGGCGTCAGTACCTTCTAAATAAACTGACACTAGTCTAAACCATGGAATATCGCTATCCCTTCGGGTTGCGGAGGTCAGACAGGCAGTCGCTCCGTGGAAAAGCTAATATTCAGCCAAATCTGGTGAGACTAGAAAGCGGACCCCAGATTGAAACTGGGATAACGCTAAGAGGATGATGATGATCCTGACTGTTCATCAGTAACAAAATAAAACAAGTTATAAAAGTGATTAATTTATTGATCTTCAAACATTATTAAAACATTATCAAGAAAACCTGCGGGCTGATCAATATTGTTGTGACCTAGATCTCTTTCAGCATTCAGATTCTCATTTCTACAGTGCTGGTCTAGCCGCAAAAAGCACTCTTGACAGTTAACAGCTTCTGGTGGAAGCTGTAAGGTAAGAAACATATATGAGTATATGGTAGAGATAGACAAGTTCTTAAGATACTTTTAGGTAGGTAGGTTTACTATTATATACATATTTTGTTGCATTAATTACAAGCCAAGCAAACCCGCAGGTGGTACAATCATCATTATAAGGATTTTTCGCTACGGTCAAATATGATCAATAAATAACGTAGTATCTACATACCTGTTGCAACGATTTCTATCTAGCGAGAAGAGTTTGCAGTTCAGATTGTATTGAAGACACTACATGTCTTATCATTCTGTCGACGCACAAGTGACAATTTATGCATCTCAACATCGTTACCCAAGTCACAAGCAATGATCAGAATCCGTCGCAAATAGCACAAAGTCGGCGAGTAGGCGAGATCGAGTCCGTATACAAAAGCAAAATCGTCATGAAAATATAATATTAAATCACAGAGAGAGATTATGGAGCAACAAACACAAACAACAAAGCGAATGTCAATTGATGTCCTAGATTGATCTCAATGATTGTCATCTTCAATCTTGACTGATCTTGACCTTGACATAAGCATTGGCGCACCAAGGACGTTTCGTTACACGTAATCACTAACGTTCATATTGCCAAATAATTATTAGAATAAACATTCATAAAAACATTATTTTCATTAACTGTGTATATTTAAACCGAATACATATTAAAATCTGTACATAATACATTAATACATGTCATTTTTTTTAATCAATTTACTCGTTTTGTTCTCGTGTATGCGTACTAAGTAACGCAAGTGGTCGAGATAAAAACAGGAAATAGGCGTAGGGTTTTAAAATTTCTTTTATTACTTACTTTTTATCCGCAAGTGTAACAGAGTAACAATTAAGTAACCAAGGGTCTTATTTTGATAGGATAATTTTCATTAATTTACATTTCTTGTAAATTAATGAAAGGGTGGGGCAGGATCTGGCATTGTCCTTTAGGGACGAAAAGGCAATATCGAATAATTGTGTAAGTTGAATGAATATTAATATTTAATAGGCGATCTGAAATATCACTAAAATTTTGTATCTTTTCTTCTACGAAAGATTCAAAAGCTTCTTCAAAAATTGGTGAACCTAGGAGGCGAAGAGAAGTTTTTTCAACAATTTTGTTATTTGGTGCCAAATTATTAAATTTCGATATTGCCAAATGTTTGTTCATTGAGTTTGTTGTATTTATAAAAAGTTCACATTTACTATAATTTAGTTCTAAGCCAACATTTTAACGAAATAAACAGTGCGCTCATTCAAGTAACTAAATGGTTTAATGTAAACAATCTGGTACTGAACGCCAAAAAACAAAATGTATTAAGTTTGCTCTGCCTAATGTCAGAAACCTTGGTCCTAGTATAGCTCTAAATGACGATGTTCTCGAAACATCTGAATCTACATTATTTCTAGGAATAACACTTGATTCGAAATTACAGTGGGGTGCGCACGTTACATATCTCTCAGGAAAACTTAGCTCAGCTGCTTATGCCATTAAGAAGGTTCGCAGGTTGACTGATGTCGATACGGCTAGATTGGTTTATTTTAGCTATTTTCATAGTGTTATGTCATATGGCATATTATTATGGGGTAGGGCCGCTGACATCGAAAATATTTTTATATTACAAAAACGAGCAGTTAGGGCCATTTACCAGTTAAAGACAAGAGTCTCACTTAAAGAAAAATTTAAAACTATTGGTATTCTTACTGTAGCATCACAATATATTTATGCCAGTGTTATGCATGTACGACTACATATAAATTCTTACAAAATGAATAGTGACATACACAATATTAATACTAGGAACAGGCACAAATTATGTGTACCATATTTCCGTTTACACAAAACGCATAGCTCTTTTATTGGTCTTAGTATAAGAATCTATAATAAAATACCGAGTAATATTTTAGACTTGCCTTTAAGGTCGTTTCAGACAATTATTAAAAATAATCTTTTACTAAAGGCATATTATAGTTTAAATGAGTATTTTGACGACAAGTACGCTTGGAAATAAATATTCTTTTATTAGGTCAATTTATTTTTATTATTAGGTCAATAGGCAGTTTTATAGTGTAGTTAATTACCGTATTCTCTTTTTATGCTACATTTGCATTCTTGTTCTACTCTTTTTATTATAATTTATTGGATTTGTAAGGTGAGGGTAACTCGTGGTCATGAACTGCTAACTAATAGATTGTAAATTGCTGCATTACTTTTCGGAACATACTGTTCCACCATAGATCAGAACAGTCATGTTCGCGAGTTGCTTACATCAAAAGACGTAAGTGGATGCTCCTGTTTCACCATATTCACTTTGGGAGGCTTAATAAATGAACATAATTTATTGCTTGAGTATGATATCAATAACTATTAACTTTTGCAATAGTAGATAACTCACAATGTGAAACAGTTGCAGCTCCTTACAAATATAACATGTAAAACCATTATACTGGCAGTTAAAAAGAGTGGCCACGAGTTTTATTGCCCGTTCTTTCTCGTGGTTCTACCTATTGCATTGCGAACGTGGCAGTAAATGTAAATGTAGAATCATCTAGTAATTAACTTTAACTTTTGACGTTCATAAGCGTCACTTTGTGGCCTAAATGAATAAATGATTTTGAGTTTGAGTTTGAGTTTTGAGTTTGAATGGAGTTGAATTTATTTTTTAGAAACGCCATGTCTTGTAATACAATGTCTAGATCGCCTCCCAGGGTTCCATCATCTAAAAACCACACATTAAATTTTGAATTTATTTGCCGAATAATGGGGTGTATGGCTAAACTAAAAATGACTGGTCCAAGAGGGTTACCTTGTTGGCATCCAACTGCTGAGTCCAAAACATTGTCCTTGTAAAGTAATTTTGTGGGATATCTGTAACATTGCCAAAGAAATTTAAAAATTCACTGAATTGAAGGCGTTTTTCACGTCAACCTTAAGGATGACCCCTCCATCACTACTTCCAAGGTATGTAGAAAGGGCATGTATAGCAGCCTCACAACCCCCCTTGGAACCAAAACCTAGTTGGAGGGGTTGGAATTTTTCGGATAGCTCTCTGCTGTAAAATTTACAGCATATCTTAGCTGCTATACGCCGATATGTGCTGCCCACGGCAATGGGACGAATGCCACCATCCTTCTTGTTTAGGGCGCACAAGTTTGCCCCATACAAGATTTCAATGATCGCATCGTCCACATTACCGGAGAGCATCAAATTAATTAGCGCAGTTAGCTCCTTCAGAAGGGTCTCGCCGGCCACCCCAGCACTTGCACACACTAAGTCTTTTAGTTGCTGCGGTATCAAGGCATCAAGGCCACCTGCCGAGCCACTTCGGAAGGAGAAAACTGCTGCTAATACATCCTTGGCCGTAGTGATCAGATGTTCTGATTCCCTGTCGGGAGCTTCAGGGAAGGAGAGATCATCGATAGGCGCTGGATGCTTGCTCTTCAGACCCGCAAGCGTGTCTGGAGAGCAAGGCGCCACCACATCACTACTAAATAACAGTCTAGATGCGCCCCGAATATCACCGTCCCTTAATTTGGATTATACATATTGACTAAGCGATTTCTGCTTGTTAAAAGTGAATTTAGAATCCAAAGAGTTGGCCGAAACGTGACAGTTATATTTAATTTGGGATGTTAATGTAATTTGGGCTGCCTGACTTTTGTCAACATGTAAAATCCTATATGGGAAGGTCAATAATTGCTCCCAGGCCGTTATCGAGTTGTCCCTTACGACAAGACCTATACATTCTGCTAATTTTTTTGAAACTGCAGGTCTTGCCCCACGGGGAACTCTTTTTAGAACCGGAATCGAATGTTTCAATTTTGTTAGGGTTTGCCAAAAAGGAATTTGGGTGATGTCTTCTGATGCACATTGTGTAGATATTGGAGGGCCAGGAAATGCATTTTGGGATTTGTGAACTCTACCAAAATGCACTTTCAGGCCCCGCTTACCTTTAAACAAACGATCCTGGGAACATTATGGGCAACGCACCAGACCAGATAGCGATGCGGCAGGTTGACTCACACTCACTTCCGCATTGCCAGAGCCATTATCGTCTTGCATAAGTAGTATTTACACTATATTTACAAAATTAATAACATATACAAAAGCTCGTAACTGTCAATGTCACTTGCACTGCTTTTTATATGGTATAAACAATTTGTTTATTGTCGACGGCGGCGGCGTATAGCTTCTTTTTGGTGATATTTGGTATTGTTCGGCACTGTTGCTAGCGCCGTGTGACCGTGTCCGTTATAATATAGGTACTGAGGAACTGATACGATGAGAATCTGAAAGCGTTGTGGGGTGCGCCATATATAATGACATAACAAATTACATGTTCTTCGTATATTTCTATATTATTGAATATCACAAAGTAAATAAAATTAATTATTGTTCTTATTTATTTTGATTCCGATAGTGTCGTTTAGGTAAATCTTATACATTTTTCAATTATTAAAACCAACAAATATGTACGGTTTTTATTTATGGCGCTTTGCCACTGAACATGTACCATTGGGTCGTTTTTGTGCTCTTGGGCATATATGTGGTATACAGACAGAAAACAGCCACAATGTTGCAAAGATTAATAATTAAATCAAGGGCGAGTCGGACTCTCCCATGAAGGGCTCTGTGCTAGAGATATACACTAAACTTATCCATTATTTTCACTTAACCATATACCACTATCACTTTTTCACCGGTACAAATAACTTTGTCTTTCATAATTTTTGTATTAACGACCAAGTTATATTTGCGGTTTTTGAATGTTAAAACTGCTGACCACATATCATTCAAAAAATATCTAATATAATATATTAAAAATTATTATAAAATATTTAATATATAATCTGCCTACCCCTTCTATTTGAAATCGTAAAACTATGTAAAATAGAAGGGGTAGGAAGATTATAATTTCGGAAACCACATGCAAGTAAATCTATGCTGCCGGAACATGATCATCATCAGCCCTGTATATAAATAAATTGTCCCATTGCTAGGCACGGGCCTCTTCTCACTATGAGAAGGGTAAGGCTATAGTTTTCCACGCTGGCCTAGGGTGGGTTGACAGACATTATGGAGAACTCGCAGACATGCAGGTTTCCTCACGATGTTTTCCTTCCCCATTTAGCAAGCGATCATTAATTAGCGATTTAATTCACACATAACTCCAAAAAGTCATTGATGCTTGTCGTGAGTCCAAACCCGAACCCTCTGCATAGCAATCCGTCGCCGGAACAGAACCTTTCAGAAATTTGAGCAGAAGTTAAAAACGTAGCCAAACATATGAGCAGGGTTCCATAACTTTGTCATCAACTAGACTATTCGTCAGTCTGTCACTGAAACATTTTTTGTAAGACAATAATTATAATAATATTCTACCACATTCACACAACACCATCTAGTCCCAAACTAAGCATAGCTTGTACTATGGGTACTAGACAATGGATAAACATACATGTATATACATGCTAACCCGAAACTATTTTCAAGCACAAAGTACTTGCGTCCATGAAACAGGTTTCTTGTGTCGACGGTACGAAAATCTATCCAATAAATGGAATACGTTCATTCTCTTCTGTTAAAATTTTCCATTCTATTATATCTAAATATCTATTATAACAAATAGCTGTTCAGTATTTTCTTCAAAATTGTTAGTTAGCTTATCTTTTCTACAAAGAGCTTCTGACGTACTATACTACATACATACATAGACTCACGCCTGTTTCCCCGAAGGGGTAGGCAGAGGCAGAGGGTAGAATCCATACTAATAATGTAATAGTGTACTCTTTTGTTTGTCTCTCTTTCTTATCGCAATGGAGTGATCTTATGGTTTGATTTTTGCGTGTGGAGATAGTTAGGGAGCTGGAAAGTGACGTAGGTTAAGTTTTTAGAGTGATAATCAACTGCTTACGCAGACGGAACCGCAGGCAAAATTATAGTAGTAAAATATTACGCCTCAATTTTCGCAAGCAGTTTACGACCACACTTTAAAACACTGCATCGGAATTTAAACTATGATTACTGCGTCGTATAAATAATAATAGTCATAGTCAAATGCTGACGCGCCGTTTCCAGGTTAGGTTAGTCCACTTAAATGACTTATTTTATTACCTGGTAACTTTAACTGTAAAGAAATTGACGGTAAAAAAGTGGCATTAGTGTTTAGCCTTATTCCTTTTAAGGGTATTGTAGCCAAAAATTTCAAAAAACGGAACACCTTATAGATTCGCCATGTCTGTCTGTCCGTATGTCACAGCCACTTTGTGCCGAAACTATTGAGACTACAGATTTGAAAATGGGTAGGCAGATGTATCTTGTGAACTGCTTTACGATGTGTATACAAAAATAAATATTAAATTAAATTAAAAAAAATAAGGAGGGCTCTCCATATAATATGTAACTGACGTGAAACATTTCTTTTTCTTTGTTAATATACATGCTCGATATTTATAGATACGTCTTTAAAATTACATGGGTGTGTCTAAAACTATTATTTCTCAAAGATAATCATTTAAAAGGTATACGCTTCTAAAGTGGTCATTTGGGTTTGAAGTCGTTTAAAAATATGAATACGACAAATACGATAGATACATCCCATACCTCTATATAGCGTGTGAGGGCTAGAACCGACGTTTAGAATACCTCCAGTCTAGACAATATCCACCTGCCAACAAAATGATATTGATTATTGAAAACAGAAGGTAAGTTGTGTTTGGCACTTAATTTAAACCGATAATCTCATACAAAATTTATATTTGGTTAGACGTGACAAGCAATATAATCTATAGCCAATTTTATTAATTGGTTTCCAGACAAACGCTTTGTTAGACTTGTAATTATACATATTGAATTGCAATATACACTGGTTCCGTTTTGGAATTAGTCTGCGTTGTGGATTCAACAACCACTATTCAAAACCTAAACAATAAATTACAAGCAACCTGACTAGGTACTACTAATTATGATTTGGACATATTTTTGATCTGTTGCATAGTTCATTTATCAATCAATTCTGGAACGGAAGAATGGTATTTTTGATCACTTTACCAATTGAATAATACATATCGTATCACAAAGTGACCGCTGAATAGTCTCTTCATTTTATAAAATATTTTTATGAGTTCGGCAATTTTAATATTTATAACCATTGATATGATTGCCTTGATTGGAGGCTGGCTTTGGTTGAAAGAAAATCCACCCTTCACTATAGCATAAACGATACTAAAGGTACATATACAGAGTCATCATCATCGGCATCATCGTTCTAACGTAATCCGAGTTGCAACCAGACCAAACTAGTGGCCGCCTTGAAACCCGCGGTCCGCTTACTAGCCTAATATATGTTAGAATAACAGATGATTTTTTGCAGAGCGACTGCCGTCTGACTACCACAATCCACAGGATAGCGACATTTCATGGTTTAGATTAGAATCAGTTTATTTGCGGGTAATGAATCCTCGAAACGACTGCTAAGATTGTCAGTAGATCAATACATACATAGACTCACGCCTTTTTCCCGGAGGGGTAGGCAGAGACTACGGAACGCCATTTGCAACGATCGCGACATACTTACCTCTCTTGCTTCATTCACTCCCATCAAGTTTCTCATGCATGCTCTTCTGTTTAGGGTACTTCTGACTTCAGGAGATAAGTAAATAATATACACTATATTTTATACAGGGTATCACAACATTATCTGTAAATTAATACGTGAAGAGACATGTATAATTTGTTCTTTACATCACCACTGTTAATTAACCTAATCGAAGATTCTCGAAATTCGATTTTCCTACAAAGCTCTTTGTTCGAAAATCAAAGTCGGCCAATTAACAATATCTATTAAGTTTAACCCGCAAATCCGGCATTTATTCTTACCCAAACTATATCCATAATTTCACTCCAATCAGTATTGAAAACCCTTTGACCTTTCCAAACTACATTTTAACTGGAAAATAACGTTGCAGTAACGGTTATGAAGACTGGCAGGAAATTGAAATGGGCGTTGCAGTGAATATTGGCGGGCGGGATTCACCGGCGCCAATAATTCGCAGGATGTTTTCTGAAGGCTCAATGTTTTGTACGAGATTGGGATGAACTGAGTGATGTAGAGTGGAATTGAGAGAGCTATTTGTGCGTCTATTTGAATTGTTGTTTAGTATTTTCTAGAAGATCTTTTTGTTAGTACAAGTATGTAACGAAAAGGTTAAAATTGTTAAGCGGTTAAAATGAAATACTTCTTTATTTTGTGTAAACTTTTTAAACGTTTTTCTTTTGAAAATGACGTTTCGTAAGTATGAAACGTCATTTCCAAATTCGATTCAATCTTGTGATATAATAAAAAGGAGTTTATGAAGAAGAATGCATACTTACTTGTTACTTTTCATACAAAACCTATTGAATGGATTTTGAAAACTGCAGTAATATTATTATCTAAATATATAAAATCCTTGCGTTACTTACTGACTGACAGACAAGCTACAGCCGAAGCTATTGGGCGCAGGAAGCTGAAATTTGGCATGTATGTTTCTTGGGGACCGTAGGGGTGCACTAAGAAGGGATTTCCCGAAATTCCCACGGGATCGGCCAAAACGGGTAAATTTAAAAAAATGTGCAGTCGTAGCTGCTCGCGTCCTCTAGTACTATTAATAAAATGCAAAAATTTGTGAGGAAGGATTAATGTATAGATCTATAAATGATTGGTACACTTTTACGCAGAATTAACCGTACGGATTTTTATGAAATTTTGTAGTAATATGCTTGTACATAGGAATAGCACATTTTTCCTGATAGTTGATCATCACACAAGAGAAAATGTGGTCAAAAGTTAAATAAAAGTGTAAAATACTGTCTTGATTAATTATATTTTCCTTCTTTTTGGACTAGCGGATACTTCATCAGATATTTCTTGTTCTCTTTTATAATTCTCTACCACGTGCCAAATGTTGGTAATGAACATAATTCTTATATAAACAAAATGAAACTTTAAGTATCTAGTTCCACTTCTAGTAACGTGAAACTATTAGATCTCAATCTTAGCACTTAGGCTTACAACCAAAAAGGCGCTCAACAAACAACATTATCTCTACCTAGTAAAACCTCTCTAAACCTAGATTACGCAATAAAAATAAAAAGGAGGTAAATGATAATCTCTAAACCGTCTGAAGTATCTCCATTTGATAACTGGAATGGAATTCTGATATTTTCCTCTCAATCCTCATTTGATCCTTTACCTAACAGTAAATTGCATACTCAGTTTACGTATCATAAATTTTAGCAAAAATAAATATCCAACGTGTTCACAGTCGTAAATGAAACTGGGTTGCGGCCGGCCACAAATCAAAAATTCATCAGCATCCACGATCGTAGATATCAATAGTTTGACCTGGGATGGCTCTCTGTCAGAACAAATGTATTATCGTACGGTTTTATTGCTGCACCTGAAGTTCCTTAGATTCCTAGGAACTGATCTTATACTGTGAGGTACTTTAACATTCCAACAGCAGCCAAAACGACACGTAGTATCGAAGGAATACCTCAGAACGTATAGTGTTGTCTCAAACGGGGCTTGAACCCGTTATACTTGTGGCTTCATATTTTCAAAACTGTCAAATAAATAGGGTCTCCATCGCATAAGTGTAATCCCTTGTTGCATTTCGTGGGAGAGAATAGAGAGAGAAAGAAAATTCTGGGTTTGTACTTGACTTGTAGAGTCTCCCTACGTAGCAGTCGGTCTCCCCACTACGCTATCACTGCCTTCCTGACACACAATGGGAATTGTGTATTTGCAAAGAAAACAATCGACTTATATTGGTTGAGCAAAGTTGACAAGTGAGATGAAAAGTTAATCATTATACGATAACAAAATAAATAATAGTTTTGATTGTAAATATGTCACATTATTATTATTAAGGAAGAGCACCTTAAGGAAAATTATCTCAGGTACCTGCACACTTAATTTATTTCTTGACGTTTATACAGAGAATAATTTCACCGAGATTACAGTTTAATACGGGATGTTTTTACTCTGTTTACCTCGCCTTGGTAAGATTAAATTAGGATTTCAACCTGAGAAATAAATTCTTTTTTAGCTTTGGACTAATATTAAACTTTTTAACATGTATGAACCAGTAATTATTACTTCGGCATACATTTTAATTTTGGAAGAACTTTTCTCTCTTAAGTCTTACACACATAACGTTAGGTAAAATAATTAGCCATATCAGTTTATGTGCTGCAATACGCAGACGTTATTGATGATGATCTTTAGCACCATTATTATGATAAGTTCCAGATGTTATATTTGGGTAATTTCATGTATTATTTATCTAAATAGGAGCAGCAATAGATCAGAGCCAACAGATAGCCACGCCAGATCACAAGTGCGGATCCACGGCGCGCACTACTGAATTTTCATTTATTGGTACCAAACCATTACCGTTAATATTATAAAACCTTTTCGGCTTGTCTTTCTTGGCGTTTAAATGTTTAAACCAAAGCAAATCGCTCCGGCTTTGGGTTGCACAGATTAGATGGCAATCGTTTGGTAGAAAATGGGAACAATGTTAAGATTAGAACGATGATGATATTGGTTTTAATTGTTGTAATATTAATGGTAGGAAACAGTAACATTACGAGAAAATGCTGTTGTAAACGGTAAAATATTGGTTCCGCTAAAAGTAATATTTGAAGCGCACTTATAAGTATATAGGTTAACTCTTCGGTGTCTCTCATTGAATTACTGTCTAACTTGGCGGTAGAAAACACGACATGGAGTCTTCGAAATTGTAGCATAGTTTTATTTAGAACAAAAGTTGCTATTATGTTCCTACCGAAAGAAGAGAAAAGGTGAAACACCAATGTACTAATCTAAAAAGATCAAGTGATAGATTATAATTACATAGATTCATTACAACCGATCAGTCTTACCGAATAATACCACCTACAAGCTTGGCGTTAGCGGCACAGCTGAATTACAGCGCCGCCTACATATCAAATACTTTTACCCACCCTAAGAGAAACAATAAGCTTGTTATAAAGACATCACGTTCTCTGCGTCTCTTACAACATAATGCTTTCAACCCTGCGTGTGCGTAGCCACGATAAAATATTTGAAACCCCTTGTAATATTTATACGCCGAGAAAAATTACGCCACGCAAAGCATGTGCAAGTTTTTGTAATACAAGAAAAATAGCAGCAAGAACAATTTGTAAGTAGGTTAAGCCGAGGCCACGGCAGCCTTGGGTGAAATTGTAGCTATTAAGCTTTTTAATAAGGGATGTATTTTAATCCTAGGTAAATATTGCGCGGTGTAAATTTGTAATTGTGGCAAAATTAGGTGTTGGACTTTTGAAATATGACGTTATTTCGTTTGAAGATGTGTTTATTAAATTTCATGAAAGTATGTTTAAATGTGCTGAAATTATAAACAAGCTTGTTTGGTTAAAATAGACAGATAATAATACTAAAAAAATTGGCACTATGCTTGATTCTGGTCTGCAGAGTAATTGATTAACTTACCACCTAAAAACACTGCTGCTAAATGAGTAACAGTCATTTAATTTTATACATTGCATTTCTCAAGTACCCGAAAACAAATGAGGACAGTTTTTCAACTACGTATGACATAATTTGCAACTTTGCGACTTTCCAGAAGCTTTATTTTATTTCATAACTTATTTTTTATACACGGTAAACTTTTCTGATTGTCGTGTATAAAAATAAACCTTTACACATTTTTATGTCAGCATTTTCGAATACCTTTATCGACACATTAGTTTACAGTTTAGCTTCAGCACCGTATGTCATCAAAATTCGCAAAACTTCGAGCCCGTACATAAAAAACTCACGGCATCAAACAACTCTAAATCGTTTGTCTCATCCATTAAACAGGGATTCGTCCAAAAAATAGCGGAACACCGGTACTTAAAAAGTGTAGAACAAGTTTAGAGAAATTAAGCGGACAACGGAGGTCGGGTTTTGTCGAGCACACGTGAACAAGGGTAGGGTCGATGGTCGAAACCCAATAAATTCCATGGGCACCTCTGCCTACTTCGGCGAAGTTTCGGCTGGAGATTTTACTTAGCCGGCAGCGTTGAAACCAAGCGGAACTCAATCTGTGCGATTTATCGCTCTAATGACTCAAGCATTTTAGGGTTGAGGGTACCGTAGCGTTCGGCACATTTTTGAGGTGAAGCTATTTTCGGGAGTGTTAATTTGTGTGAGTAGGTTGGTTTGTCTATTTTTGTTAATATGTGTACGGCTTATACGTTTCTTTTAAAATAAAATGTCTCACTTTATAGTATTTTTAGAAAACATCTTCTCGAAAAGTAAAATCTTTAGGAATCAGTAGAAAGTCTGTTAGGTAGTATAATTATTATGATACCTGTTCTTGAGAGCTGTCATGACAATTATTCCCAACTAAATACAGCATCTAGCCACCACAGACGAAACCAATATAATTCAAGGTCGTGACTTTAGATATTCTGTTCAAGTAGGTACTACGGTAATTATGTACCTATGAGCTAATCTGTTATTCTATAGAATGAGTCAAAGTACCTAGAGTTAATTTCATTTTGTCATCTTTGAGACTCGTAAATGCATGAATATTTTCTGCCAGTAACGTCACTAACTCATGATTGTGTATTAAATGATGTTTGCGTCAGTAATACGATAATATTTACACCTGTGGATTCTTTATATTACATGTAAAGATAAATTTGAATTCAGCCTATTATTATGAGAAACACCACAACATCTTACTCAAGAATAGTTTGAAATTTTCTCAACTTGTACAATTATTTATGTAACGGTTCTATGTCGCTTAATTATTTGAAAATATAGGTAAATACCTTATAAGTGTCTCGAAGAGGAGACGCCTGTATTTTAACTATGATAGGTCACCATTACAAAGTACTAAAAAGTAATTATTCTGTTAAAAATATTATTGAATATTGTGCTATAGAACTTAAGGAACATGGTCTCATAATAGTCTGTGTCTATAGAGTACCTAATTCTAGCATGTATGTTTTCTCGATAATTTAGAAAAATTACTAAGACAATTATGTGATAACACAAACAAAAAATTTATTATATGTGGCGACTATAATATTGATGTTATTAAGAAAAATCGGCAAACACTCGAATTTGCATATCTCCTACAAAGCCACAACTTAAAGCTGGAAATAAATAAACCCACTACACTATGTAGCAATAATTTTCGCAATTGTGAAAGTGAGATACTCGAATTTGGATTATCAGATCAAACAGCTCAAGTACTGAAATGCCCTGTTAAAAAGACTTGTGTGATTAAGCGCTGGCACATAAAAAGAATCTGTAATGAAAATTTAAGCATTTTTAAAGAATGTCTACAAAACTTCAAATTCTCATCAGTCTATGAAACCGAGGACCCTAATCAAGCATTCAATTGTTTTCTAGATCATTTTTTGTGTTTCTACAATTTATGCTTTCCTTATAAAATGATAACCAAGAATATAAAGAAAAGAATATCATGGATATCAAAAGGGATCAAAATATGTAGTACAAGAAAAAGAGCATTATTGTGGGAGTATAGGAAGTATAAAACCGTTAATCACAAACGTGCATTTAAAAAGTATTCAGCTTGATTAAAGAAAATTATATCTTTTACACAAAAGGCACAAAATTACCATCTTATTAAAACTGCGCAAAATAAGTCAAAAGCAACCTGGTCCATTATTAATTCAACAAAATCTAATTTTCCTAAGGAACCTATAATTGAACTTTTAAGAAATAACATTAGTAGTACCAATCCTGTTGACATAGCCAATTATTTTATAGGTCAAATTCAATGGGTGCATAGGGTTCCTACCAAGAACTTAGGGTCCCAAGCCAACCTCACCTGCAAGTGGTGCACCTGCCGATCAACGACCGAGGCTCTGGCAAACAAAATATCCCCACAAGTGGCAATAGGCTCGCCACCTATTACATGGGATCAAAACACTGGCGAAAAGTGGGCGTTTAATATGCTTCTGCCTACCCCTTTGGGGAAACAGGCGTGAGTCTATGTATGTATGTATGTCAAATTCAATAACAAACTACAATTAAATCATCTGACTCATCATGTTTCTCGTGCCCAAATCTTAATATTCAATCTTGCGGCAATTCTATGTTCCTTTGTCCAACAGTACCAACTGACATAGAAAGAGAAATAAAGTTACTAAATAATACCCATAGTATAGGTTATGACGGTGTATCTACCAAGGTGGTGAAAAACGTTTCTAGGACAATCTCGGGTCACTTAAGCCATGTTATTAATTTATGTATCACTAATGGTACCTTTCCAGAGAGACTTAAAACCTCCGTTGTAATCCCACTGTACAAAAAAGATAATGTCATAAACTACAGACCAATAGCACTGATTTCTCTTTTCTAAGGTTTTTGAAAAGGTCCTTTACAATGGTTTGGGCCAACTATCTTAAAAAAAAAACACATTTTAGTGAATGAAATGGGTTTTCGTAAGGGAAAAACTATAAACCTTGCAATATACGACCAAGTCAAACATATAATAACCAATATGGACAAAAAAAATCCTGTTTGTGCTATCTGTGTAGACCATGAAATGCTATTGCAGAAACTTAGCATTGTATGGAGTGAGAGGTAAAGTGCTAGATCTAATTGCGTCTTATTTATGTGGGATAAAACAATTTACACAAATTACGCAGATTTGCTCTAAAACATTACACAAAAAAATTACGTCTTTGACACCATAATTATTAAGTCTGGAGTGCCACAAGGGAGTGTTCTAGGGCCATTATTGTTTCTAGTGTACATTAACGACCTTCCTTAGCATATCAAATACCCTATGGTGCTTTTTGTGGATGACACAGTAGCCATAAAATGTGATAAACAGAATTAATATGAAAATAAAATTAAACAAACACTGCATACAATAATTAAATGGCTCATAAAAATAAACTTAAAATAAATATAGAAAAGACAAAAATAATGCACTTTTTCCAAAATATTTTTTAGAAAATATTTATATTAACTACGACGATAAAATCATATCCCCTTCGAACGAAACTAAATTTCTTGGCACACTTATCGACTGTACTTTGTCATGTAAGTCACATGCCGAGAATGTATGTTCAAGACTGAGTACGTCAGCATATGCCCTGTATAAACTTGCCAAGATAGTTAGTAAAGAAGTAGTCCTTACTGCCTACCATGGACTAGTCGCATCTGTACTCAGATACGGTATAATATTCTGGGGCAACTCTGTCCTTAAAGATCTTGTTTTTAAAGCACAGAAAAGGTGCATTAGAGCTATTTGCAATATAGACAATACGACTAGCTGCCAACCGTAGTTTAAACAATTAAATATCTTAACTTTACTCTCTCTTTATATCTATGAAGTGAATGTTTTTGTAAAATGTAATCCTAATTTCTACAATGTAGCTTTCAAAAGTTATTATAGACAGTTCTGAGACAAAAATAAACTAGCGATAGAAGTACCATATGGAGCCACTGCACTTATGAATAAGAGCTTTTTTTTCATGTCGTCTCTTATTTATAATAAATTGCCAGACCATATAAAAACACTAGCTGTATCATAATTCAAGTCAAAGCTGTTCAAATTTTTAATTACTTTGATATACATGATTATTTGCTTGACAATGTTAATATAACTTGAAAATAATTAAATTAAAGTAATTATACACCTCTGCCTACTCCTTCGGGGATACAGGCGTGAGTCTATAAATAATAAAAAAATAATCCATTATCTAAATTTTAATTTCACTACAATACAATTTTATTAGATTTAATTTATTTTTGACATTAGATATATTAATAGTGTTTTTGTCTTTTTTATTGTTTTGTTTATTTCACTGACATTTTTATATAATTAATATAGTTCTATTGACATTTTAAGTAAATAGTAAATTCATTAGTGTAAGTATGACATTTTTCATTATATAATTTAATTATTTTTATTATTTCAAGGTAGACAACTAAATATTAACCTAATTTAAAACATTTACACGCCAAATGGTAATAATATGGTGAAACTGTAAAATAGTATAAGATCTGTAATTTAACCTGTATTATGCAAATAAACGGATTGTATTGTATTGTATTATTGTATTGAAGTTTTGGCATGGGTCAGACTGCACGGTTGGCGTAGTGTTTTAAGCGGCCGCTTCGCCGCTCGACACTGCGCCGAGTTTTGGGTTCGATTCCCACACAAGACAACACTTTGAGTGATCCATGAATTGTTGTTTCGACTCTGGGTGTTCATTGTGTCCATTGGTTGTATGTTTGTAAAGTCCCCCGCGACACAGGATTTATTCCTAGTGCGGAAGTTGTCTTTAAAAAAGAAAGAAAATGGTTAGTACCAGACTAGGTCATGAGATGACTGTCATCTCAATGTCATCATTAGCTCAGTGTGTACCTTTCTGTCACAGACTAATGCCAAGTATGCCTTGCGATTTGGGTTCCCCATCCATTTGCATAAAATTTTAAGACCTAATTTAACTTAGCATAATTTTGTTTGGCATAATTACATTTTCGCATAATATAATTAGGCATAACAGATTACGCATAATTTTTTAAGCATAATTTCTCTAACCATAATAATTATTAAGCATAATATTCTAAAGCATAAATTTATTCAGCATAAAGTTCTAAAGCATAACTTTTTTAAGCATAATATCCTAAAGCATAAAATCCTAAAGCATAAAATCCTAAAGCATAAAATTCTAAAGCATAAAATCCTAGAGCATAAAATCCTAAAGCATAAATTTATTTACGCATAATGATTACAATACAATACAAATTGGATATAATAACTTTGGCAATGTACCATTGGCATATTTTTCGCTGTAGGAAGCATAAAGCAAGCAAGCATACAGCATGCAAGCAAGCATGCAAGCAAGCATGCAGCAAACAAGCAAGCATGCAGCATGCAAGCAAGCAAGCATGCAGCATGCAAGCAAGCAAGCATGCAGCATGCAACATGCAGCAGGCAGGGCTTCTGTCACGGCTCCGGCGCTGCGGGCCTCCGGCGGCCCCACGCGCCTACGCGATTTTAAATAACACTCTAGTGGTAGGACAAACAAGACTACGTGGAGTCGGTTTTGCAGCAATTCGGTTCTGTCACTAACTTTTGTTGCACAGCATATACATTTTTTACAAGTTAAATATATAATTATATAAATATTATGCTAATAGTCATTAGGCCTACTAACGTTATGCGAATCAAATTTATGCCAAAACAAATTAGTCTTTAAGATGATTATGCCAACATAAAATGTATGCCTAAAAATATATGCCGAAGTATTATTATGCCAAAACAAATTGTGCCAAAATCGCCGAATGCCGAAGTATATTAGGACAAAGAACATTATGCAAAAAGAAGGGATCCCTGCGAGTTGTTATTTATGTTGTACTTGTTATGTCTGTGACAAATAAATAATTTTTCTTTCTATCTTCTTTTTCTTTCTCATCTCCTATATATCCTTACTATCTTTTATGTAAATTGTCATCCAAAGCGGATCCACCGTTTTTTATATGACCATTACGCAACACAATCTTTCACAACTATTATTAGTAATATACCTTAGTTATGCTTCGTTTATTTATATAAAGGTGTGGTTATAATATTTACATGTTCCCATTATGCTGACAAAATAAACAAGACAGACGCAAAATTTTAAAATAAAATAGATACCTAGGTAGGCATCTATAGGTATCGGTAGTTGAGTCTTTGCATATGAAAGCTATAATTATGTTCTTACAAAATGTTATAATTTTTCGTACTGTATAGTTTATGTTTGCGCTAAATAGTAATTAATAACTAGGTTTTCTATTTAATATTAAGCAATGTTTTCTTATTCGTACTGTGATTTTTAGGATTAAACTAACCTTGGCACTCAATGGAATATACAATTACTCATTAAGTTTTTTATTTGCGGACGTAATAGATTTATATATCCATGTAGATATGTATCCTATAGCATTGGTGTCACAATGTCTTATACCGAGTAGTGAACAGCTACATATATGCCACTTCTAGCTAGACCATATCCTAGGACAACTCACACACGGTCATCTGATCCCAAACTACAAACCACAACAAGGGTTTCCACATCGCGTATAAAATATATTGTTAATTTTGATCCCACTGCATTTTAGAGATTATATTTAGCTGTTCAGTAGCGATGTGTTACATTTGTAGACATAAATAATCGCAGCTATAAGTACGTTTACATTAACGTTTTGAATATTATGTACCATCTAGAAATAGGGGTATCTGAGGCACATTGACTATTGTACAAATATGTCAGTTCACAATGTTTACGGTAACCGGTCAAAAAAGTCAGACGTAGGATATTAAGCCGCTGCGTCGGTCTCGACTTGCATGAAGATCTGTGACAATCGTTGCTCAGAATCACTACCCTCAGATATCCTGATAATAATCGAAACTATGGATTATGGAGCAAATAATTTGCCACGGTGTTAAAGTCACAAAAGGAAGCGTACCCTTATCTTCAAAGTCTTGGATGCATCTCGGATAACACTAGGAAGATGATGCAAATCTAATAAGCACAAATAACTTATGCCCTATGTTTGATATAATGAAATTTTTAATAAATATTATATTGTATTATGTAAATATCTTGGTTGCGTAAAGCTTGAAATAAACTGGCCCGTATATAATTTTCGTCGAAACAATTATTTAGAATAAATAAAACTGAAAACAAACAATGCGAAAGTTTGAATACGTTTTCTTTTTGTGTTCTGACACATGTTACACAAAAAACGTCCAAAAGTTGCCCCGTAAACTGGAACACAGAAAAAAGAGCAAGGAATTCAACAAAATAATCTCTGTGCAAATACCAGCAAGCATATTTCGTTGTCAACAAGATTTTTTTCAGTCTCTTTTAAAATTCTTTTGTTCTTACAACATATGGCATAATTAAAATTGGAACCCGTCGACTGCGCTTAGAAAAAAGTCGTCGCGAGTAGGGTCTACCGGACCGAACTGAGTGTTGTGATATTTTAATTGTTACCCCAAATTGCTCGGCCGTTTCGACCTAATTGCCCCGTGTAATTTCACAGCTTTATAAGGGTTAATTTAATTTATCCAACAATACACTCTGCGCGTGAGCGCGATGAAATTTATAAAAAATTTAAGTTGTTATGTTTCATGAGTTCACGATGATGTTTGCTTGTGATTTTAATCACTGACTATGAGCTTGTGTAATGAATTTCTAAGATAAATTCTCAGAAATTCATTACAAGCTCTGAGTCTCAACATAAACATTCCCAAAACAATATCAGTTGATTAAGCACTTCCGTTCTATCCAGCTTATTCGGGGATTTAATGTTTGTCTTACAGCTGTTTTCTACAGTTTCTCTGTATGAGATTTTATTTATTTAAAACAAAGGACTGCACGACACATTATTGCAATGAAATTGATCCATAGTTGGAACGATCTGACAAATATGTATTATTCTTAAAAGTTTAAAATCATGATATGTATATTGTGGAAAGTTTCGAGGTATAGGTTCTAGAATGCTGACCACTTAACAGACGACACAACAGAGCTAGGCCCCCGACAAGGTGGACCAATGATCTTGTTGGGGACACTGGGAGAGACTTGAAGTTCTAAGTTCAGCAATGGACATCTTTTGGCTGAAATGATGATGATAGTATTGACTACAATTTTGTACACATGTGTAACAAAAGTCATAAACATACACGAGCCGTACACCTTAACCTCAGTAGTCACACACGGTTATACTCCATAGTTTTACTAGATAACGATCGAACGATCAACGAACGAACTCACACTTCGATGACATTCATCCAATACACTGTAATTTTACTCTAAGCGAGCCATCGAGTTTGACTCGATTGAGTAAAACTGTATGTGAGTACGTAGCTTTAGAAGAAAGAATCTCTTGTCGGCAGTAATACCAATAAATTGCTAACGATCCTCATTATATTGAGACCTAATAAAAGTCAGCTCTATCTCAGGAAGCCTGTATTTGACCGCAATTCGTGTCGGGAATATTTAGTACTTTCTAATAAATGTGGTTAATGATTGTCATATATTAAGACCTATGACTTGTATCCGTTTGGGTTTTATCGTTAAATTTATAGACTACTAGCCTTTGCTTGCGGCTTCATCCTCATGGTATCTGATAAAAGTGTTTGTAAAGACAGATACTACATTGTTATGTACCAAATCCAATTGCGTGTAGTTTGGGGTTTCAGAGTAACAAACGACTTTTATAAATGTTATCCATTTTTTTTCTGTTCTTTTTTTTAAGACAACTCTCGCACTATTAGGACATTTAGTCCTAATAGTGACATTTAGTCCTTTGTCTGGGTGGGACTTTACAAACATACAAGTAACGGACAAATGAACACCCAGACTCGAAACAACAATTTATGAATCACACAAAGTGTTGCTTCGTGTGGGGATCGAACCCACAGCACTGTGTGCAGCACAAGCGGCGAAGCGACCGCTTAAAACACTACACCAACCGTGCATACATTGATTAAACTTTGAAACCTAATCGTCATCTCAATCAAAAATAATAACATATTTTGTAAAGCAAAGGCCGTTTATTTATTGCTTTGTTCTACACATAACTAATTGAATATCTCTTTATTATGCATTTAATATAATGCTTACGCGATCTTTCAAAGTTTCAGCTCCAACTTACAGTTTTGCTTACAGTGTAATGAACGATGTTGTAAGTGATAAGTAATTACAAAATTGTTCAACGTTCGTAGCGTCCGTAGCACGTTTAGGCGTGTCGCATACTTAAGACTTAGTGTACAAGATATTTTGTCGGATATTTTTTTTCTGTAATGATTTATTTATTTATTTTAAGACACATGAAACGAGTATGTTTAGGCAAACATAATTATATAATATGCAATGGAATTAAAAACTAAGCTAGATTGCCAAGATTCGATCTGCTTGTCAAAAGTATTCTACACTATAATTAATATTATAAAGAGGAAAAATTTGTATTTTTGTTTGTTTGTAATGAATAAACTCAAAAACTACTGAACCGATTTTAAAAACTCTTTCATTATTAGAAAGCTACATTACCTGCGAGTAATATAGGCTATAGTTTATTTTAGAAAAAAATAGGGGTCCGTAAGATATTTGGGTTTTTCGGGTACGCGAAGTAGTTCCCTCAGGACGCGGATGAAACCGCGGGAAACGGCTAGTTAGTAATATTATAGTAAGTATTCAATGATCAACAATTATATTCTTATACATTGTAAGTGCCAGAATTCAATAGAAATACTTCTGAACTTTTTTGCACATGGATTTATGCCTTAATATTTCGGTTAAATTCATATTGGTTTTAATTTTTTTCATATTAGTATTTCAAATTGAACTCAAACTGATTTCGGAGACGTGGTGATTTGAAGTTGGTTCAGGTAACTTATTCACTCAAAAAGCGGACAGTTTTCTCCAAATCACGACGACTCCGAAATGAGTTTGACTTCAAGTATGGTCCCCAAGGAAAATACATGCCAAATTTCAGCTTCATACGCTCAATAGTTTCGGCTGTGCTTTGTCGGTTTGTCAGTCAGTAACGCAATAATTTTATACAGAAAAAAAAGATAATATTATTTCGACCCATACTCTATTCTTGGAAACTATTACAGAATATGCAACACGCCTATATTCATTGAGTCCGTAGCACCTCGTAGCAATGAGCTACGCCGTAGTGACTACGATCGGGTTAATTTAAAACTTTGTGTGCTTTAGATAACTATTTGTTAAGTTAGATTAATTATTTATTGTATAAGTTTTACAATTCGACCAAGTATAGTGGAGTGAGCTTCGGCACAAGCAAGTTCCAACTAAATGTAGTCGTTTCTTTATGAAGGGAAATACAGAGAGAAATACATTATTAAATGTTTGGCTATTTTGGGTATATTCCTAAATGGAAGTGTTTTGTTGGTGATCAGAAGATGACTTTTACAATGTTTTTGTAAGAACATAAAACATGATGCTTCAAGTTTGTGTAGATGACATTGATAGATATATCAACGATTTTTAGGTTTTTTTTTGAGATTTATATTAAACTTATAATAATATATTAGGTATATTCTATAGTTTAGACAAGTAACACTGTATTTTATGCCATTGTTACTTTATAAACACTATATTGACATGCATAAAAACCAGATATGGTTAGTCTGCTACCCATCTATAAATCTGATATAAAACATGCGCTTAACTTTGATAACAGACTTGTCCTTGAATGACAACTCATTTTATCCCTTTACCAACCACTTACTCTTAATCATAATCAGATCAGAATGTCGTTAAAACTGGAAAAGTAGAGAACATCCCGAAGATATGACGCACGTCCAACATTATTTAAAAAATGTTAGTTTTTTCCAATTATTCTCATATTTTTTACCATTATACTTGGTTTAGGTTATCAAAAGTTGAAAAACGAGAGCGATATTTTTTATTATAATCAACGCAATAATCAATAGAAGAATCGGATCTACTTTTATAAAGAAGTACCTAAATGTGCTGGTACAGTTAAGCATTCACCGGTAATGAGCATTTTTGCGAATGTTACAAAACCAAAAGTTTCTGTTACAAAACAGAAAAACAAACGGGAGTGTTTTACCGAACATTCTAGCGAATGGACAGTTAATTTGCTTCGACCTTTTTGCTGATAAGAGCAATGTTCGGCTCTGTTCGTTGTTCAGTTCGGCAAAATAAAACTGGTGAATGCTCGTTGATCTGTTACAAGTGAATGCTCTAAGTCAAAGTCAAAGCATTTATTTGTACACACAGGTACAGAGTTGTTAAAAATATACAGACAGGCTCAAATGTATCAGAGTACCAAATAAACAAGCAATATTAATCTATTTTTTTGTGTGCCACCAGTTGTTTACTGGTATATGAAATGATTTTAATCTTTTATAATGAGAAATTATTGTATATTAACGACTGATACAAAATTTAACATAACAACAATAAATCATGACTTATCACCAAAATGTTTCAATTATCTATGTAAATAGAAAGATTTATATTGAATGGAATTAATGGGTCTAAATCAAGGCGAATGTTATTACTTAAACAATTATACATAATTATATAAGTTTCATATGCAAGCTTCGAGCTATTGATAGTAATGTGGCAATTACCATAATTATGTGAAAATTGCTGCTTAAATTGAAAAGTCTTATGTGTTCTTTTAGTGAGCTTTATGTGATTTTTTGTTGTGATACACAAAAAATCGTTATGCTTTTTCTGAGCCTCTTTTACTTGATAAAATAAAGTGTTTGAGGAATATTTGAGTGATAATTTATTCTAGAGCCTTCACGTCCGTGTCCAATATTATCGCCGAAAGTTTACTTCAGATTTGCTTTCTTAAAATTTAGTATGAAAAGCTAAGAGACGATATTTATTATTCTTATTTGTCATCTTTATTACATATACGTAGCTACACAGCGTTGTTCAAGAAAATAAGAACATTTGGACCATATGAAAGAGGAAAGAGGTAAGTGATGAAATATACATTTATTCACTAAGTAAGATTTGATCACCTTAATAATACGAACTTTATTAACAGATAAGACATAGGAAAGCCATGAAAAGGTTGGACTCAGTCAGCCGTGAAGATTAAAGTTATAAAGATCAAATAAACGAAAGGGTTACATCATTTATGGAGCTAAAGATGCACGCCAAGGATCGTCAAAGACTGGCGTATTCGCCAGTGAAAAGAGCAAAGCTTTGAAATTTTAAAGAGGAAGAATAACAACCAAACTGAGAGCCCTAGAAACACTTCTTCTATTTAAAAATGAATAAAGCTCAAGAGTAAAATTGACGAGTTTATTTTATTTCCAAACATATTAAGACTTGTGACGTTGCTGTGACGTCGTGATGACACCGCCTCCCGGCCGCCTGCATCTTCGCCCCCCACCGCACCTCAAGCTGCTATAAATGCTGAGGTGCTGGCTGCGCTCGCCCTTACTTCTGGCGAACCGGCACCGAACTAAGTGACCACCTCTCCTGGACGAACCGGCAGGCGGACCCTCAACAAATCCTTTACCATCGCCGAATCGCGCGACCCTGTTTATATCTTTTCAAATAACATTTTTTTAGTAATTTTTTCTTAGTGAAACGCTTGCAAAATGATGTTTTAATTTACTTGAGAAATAAATCAATTTTTATTGTAACATCCAACTCACATTTTTCATTTAAACACCCTAAGTAGGGAAAACGTTACAGTGGACACCAGGTAGGTCTCCTTCGTTACAGTGGCGCCCACGGGAATATTTAGGTAGGGTTTTGTTGAGAATCCGCTGCCGGTGAGTCTTTTTTTTTTTTTTTTAACTGTGTGTGTGTGAAATCGTTCCAAAGCAGTGTGTGATTATTTTAGTGGCATATATTGTTTCTTTTTGCTTGTTCTATTGTGCTCGGGAAGTCGGTGGTGTTGTGCCGATCACAATAGACATTTTCTCTTTTTGTTCTGTTGTGCTCGGAAGGTCGGTTGAGTTGTGCCGGTCACAACAGAAATTTTTTTCTTACTACGCATGGTAAGCATTTTTATATTATAACAATCTCTGTTGCCGCGTGTGATAATTAATTTTGTATCAACCGCATAAGTAACAAGTTACAATCGTTTTGCTTGCGACCACGTGTCAACTAAATGACGCGCTGTGGTCACATTCCTTGATCGCATTCTTTGTATTGCGATTTATGGCCTCGCGTCCTCTAACGACGTGCTAAGGTCACCTTCGTTGATCGTATGCTTCGCGATTAGCTTTTTTAAATTCCACTACGGTAATTGATTGCTGCTGGTAATTATTGCTAATAATTGCTGCTTTGGCTGACTTATGGAACGAATTCACACCCTTCTCTTTTTCATTTCTTCTCATTTTTCTACTATAACATTCTGCTAGTGATTTTGTACGGTGATATATTTCTATATAGTAGATATGATTAAATACTTTTACCGCCTACTACGGCGATTATCTTTTAAAATTAACTATTATTTTTCTTTCTTACTAAGAAATTTGCATCTTTGTTATGCCACGTCTACTTATTATAGTTGGACTGGCTGAGAATGAACGTACCTAAAGATGCAAGCGTATTATATACTAGGTATTTAGCTAGAATTCCGCGTTCATTTATTAATAAAATGTACACGTGTCACATGCAGGTTGCTCACTAACAATAATTAACGAATTTAATCTGTGTCTATTTGGTATAAAAATACGAATATCATCGTAGAATTATTAGTTGTTCGTTTTGTCAAATGTTTATTTTTCTGCAATCGTTGTTTTTGGTCTTCGATTTTATCTCCTTGTTACTGCCTATCGCTATGTTATTTGAAAATGCATCTATTTAGGCATTTACTGTTCATTGTGAACTCAAACATAAAATTCCTGCGTCGCAATTATTGAATTATTTTGTTTTGGATTTTTTTTGTGTCGTTAGGATTGTTTTTTTTTTCAATGTCTGGTTTCTATTGAAATATATAAAACATATAATGTTGAAAAAATGATAAAATTACACCGTTGACAGCCGGATAAATACTTACAGTCTTACTACAAAAGATTTAAACATGTGCTTAACACGTGGTTATAAAATTTTGTACTACAAAAGGGCGTCTAACGGTTGTTTTGCGCTAAACATGCTTTAAACGCGTTTTCAATTTTAAACACTCACTTAGGGTAGTTTAGCCGATGTCTAACATTTATTTTTATGTCAACCACAATGTCAACTGTTGCTAGTCACAGTTCGCTAAGGATTTAAGGAATATTAATTAGTTTTGAGGAGTTTGAAGTGTTTATTATTGTGATAAAATGGAAGTACTTGATTGGATGGATGTTATGGATTTCGAAGATTTGGATATATTGGATAGCTTTAGAGATAATCAAATCAGACGTGAACGCATTGATCCCTTGGCGTACTATTCAGACTATCAGTTTAAAAAGAAATACAGATTTAGCAAGGAATAGGTAAGAAAAATAGTAGACGTAATTAAAGATGATCTTCCATCGGATTCTCGTGGTGGTACTATAAAACCACAAATACAAGTAGCGTGTGCTTTAAGATGCTGGGCCCGTCATGAGGTAAATGAATACTGATTAATATATTACTTCATTATTAACTGTATAACAGAGCGGACGGCGACGTCTAACGAAGGCCCTCTGTATCACTGGTGTCCGTATGGATTGAGAAGCCACTTCAGATTTTACGCTTTGTTTGAAGCTTGGTCCGTTATTTAGTACGAAGAGAAATAATTTGTACTAAAGTATTTAAAAAGTTATATCAATGTAAAGTTGGCTCCTCAGTACATACGTCTGAACTGAGGAGTCACCCTAGAACTCGAAAAGTATTGAATGAATATTTATGAACATTTTGTATCATTTTGTACTAACTGTGAACAGCATCTACAAAAAATCTGAGGATTGTATCTTTGATATTCAGCAAGATATTATACTTTAAGTGTGGCTCCTCAATCCGTACGCCATGCGAGTCTGAATTCCGTGAAAGTAATCATTCGAATTATGTTTTGAGTTTATGGTCATTTTGTAGTAGTTGTAATCAAATTTGTATTAACATTATAGACTTGTAAGGTCAAGGGAATTTGTAATAAATACAAATGTATGTGGCTCCTCAATCCTGACGCTGTGCAAATAAATAATTAATTGTACCTATCTGAGATTACAACGGAATCAAACACCCGATACGGCTACATTTTGTACACATTTGTACAAAATAAATATGTACATCTCAACACTGTAATACATTCGATAGCTGAAAAACAAATCACTTTTCGATATAACCTAAAAATGTACGATACGAACCAATGTCATCTGCCAAAATAGAAACGTCCCGTTTATAGTATCGCACGGCACATCATAATGAAATGCTAGTTTCAACTATTAATCCAAGATTTATAAATTTTTACATGCTAACAGCATTAGAACATAACACTTGATGTTTGTTTTTGTATTAAATAAGTCTTTAATTAACATTTTTTAAAATTCAAGATTTAATATTTCAATAAAGTTTCTGCGCGATTGGGAACATGTAAATATCTACCATGCTTTGATGAATTTCTACCATGTTTAAATAAACATCTGTTAGATACGGTTTTGTAGTAGAGTACCTTAGATATGGTTTTAGTCAGTGTTTAAATCTTTAAACACCGTTTAGCTAAACACATGTTGAATCTTTTGTAGTTAGACTGTTAATTATCAATATGTAACTTGTTTCTATATGCTTAAATTGGTTTAGTTAAACCAGATGAACCACATGTCTAGTGCACTGGTTGTGAGTGTGTCTGGCATGTGTGCATATGTAAATAGCCACTTAGTTATTCAAGAATAGAAGTTATTGATTTAATTTATGTGCAAATACCCACTTTAGTTAAAGTTAGTTTCAATTCAATTAAGTTTGATAATTTCAGTTTGATATAATAACATTTGCGTAAGCACAAGAACACATTATAGCTATAATGTGTTCTTATTTATACCTCATTAAATAACTAAAGTTTCTGAACCAGTGAAAGTAATATAACGCGATAAAATCCGTAAACTGTAGTTTAATTTCAATGTGTAACATTCGCGTAAACCCAAGAAAATATTATGTTAAATAAATAATTTCAATACTTAAATAACTAAAGTTGGTACTTATACATAAATCAATTATTTATATACTTTAATAACTAAAGCAAATTAATTGATGTACAAGTTTAAAAATACCCTTTCGTATTTTACAATCAACTATTTTAACATAAAAGCTGAATAAAATAACTGAATCTTATTCTATTACAGCATAAATAAGTTTATAAACGATTGGGTACAGTGTCATTAACAACAATGTAAGACGCAAATGTATGCGAAGTTATAATTACCTACATAATTATTTGTGAAGGCCAACAATGGTGCTATTGTTTTCGAGTTGGAGCTCACAAGTCACAAGATAACGCATTGTTGTGTTAACGATTTATGTAAACATGCTAACATAAAATGAAAAAATATTAAGTACTGTTATAAATTTTCGAAGAGGTTTGCTAGATTTAATATTTTTGCACAATCTGTTATTTATCTAACTAACTATCCAACTTTCACATAACTATATAAATATCAGATATGTTTCTCTTGGTGATTTCCATATAAAAGATCTTAAATTAACTCACTAGAAAGTTTAAGAATGTAATGATTAATGCTCATCACCAATGATCTAATCACTAAAATAACTTAACACTTTGTTACAAATAATATAAAATCTTTAACTCCCGATTACAGCTAAATAATGTACCCAAATATCTTGTTATATATAGCTTTAGTAATGACTGATCGAAATATAATAAAATATTTTTTTCCCTTATGACTCAGTGGCTGAAAGGTTGTTGTTGGATCGGTCTGTGGTTCGATTCTCGATTGTGTTTTTTTTTGTGTTTTTTTAACAATGGTAGTGTGTACTATATCATCGACTGTCTCCTTCGATGATGTATTGTTCATTACATCTAACAAAGAATTGTGTATTTGCCGCTAATGGCTATTGTATCATGTTTATGATTATATGTTGTCCTTGAGTCGCGGCAATGGAATGCGGCGCAGCTGCGCAGTTATGACTCACTTGTTTACGTCAGCCGATCACTCGGCTCAAAACATTGTATTATACTTTATACTTAATTATAATGAACACTTTTTTATGCTTTTACAATCCGCATCGAGTGCGTTAATGAGCAATTTGTTTGTGATACTGCCAACTGATCGTAATATTGTTAGTATCGTAATATAGTAAGATCGTAATATTGGTTTACGACTTATACATTTTCAATTAATTTCACTTATCGAATCCGGGTTGTCAGGTGGTGCCTACCAACATAGACTGGGTGGCTATCTATACTAATATAATAAAGCGGAAGAGTTTGTTTGTTTGTTTGTTTATTTGCTTGTTTGTTTGAACGCGCTAATCTCAGGAACTACCGGTCGGATCTGAAAAATTCTTTTTGTATACGATAGCCCAATTATTCCGGAAGGCTATAGGCTATATAACATAACGCTTCGACCCTTTGGGGCCGGGCAAAAGGCTAAAACATAATGTCGGCTAATCTTAGAAACTAGCAGTCGGATTTTAAAAATTGTTATTGCCTATGATAGCCCAATTATTACGAAAGGCTATGGGCTATATAAAATTACGCCAAAACTTTTAGGTGCCAGACAAAAATAATAAAATGATCAAACGAGAAGGGGGAGGGTTGGGTCAAAGGCAAAAAAAGGCTAAAGGAATAGGAAACAATCGACATGGGAATCATTTTCGAGATTTTCGGGACACTGATTAATAATATGAAATTTATTTTGTGATCCAAGATGGCGGACGGGAAATCAAAGATTGTGGATGGGAAAATTTAAAAAAATCAATATTGGTATCGTCTCCGATGTTTAAAGGGATGGAGAATCCAAATACAACATCTATTTCGTGATTCAAGATGGCGGATGTGAAATCAAAAATGGCGGTTGGGAAAAATTAAAAAAATCAATATGGGTATTGTCTCTGATGATTTAAGGGATGGTGAATTTAAACACAACATCTATTTCGTGATCAAAGATGGCGGATAGAAAATCAAAGAAGGCGGACGGGATTTTTTTAAAAATCAATATGGGTATCGCCTTCGATAATTTAAGGGATGGGGAATCGAAATACGACATCAATTTCGTGATCAAAGATGGCTGATGGCATTTTTTTTTAAATCAATATGGGTATCGTCTTCGATGTTTAAAGGGATGGGGAATCCAAATACAACATCTATTTCGTGATTCATGATTGCGGATGGGAAATCAAAGATGGCGGATGGGAAAAATTTAAAAAAACAATATGGGTATTGTCTCTGATGATTTAAGGGATGGTGAATCCAAACACTACATCTATTTCGTGATCAAAGATGGCGGATAGAAAATAAAAGATGGCGGACGGGTTTTTTTTTAAACTCGATATGGGTAGGTATCGTCTCTGATATTTTAAGGAATGGGGAATTCATTATAATATAAAAATCTATATTTGTTTGTTCATAATTTATAGACTCTGAAATGATAAGAGATTAAGCGCTAAGTCAATGGTAACTTTGGAAAAGGGGCTTGGAAAAAAGGAATTAAATAAATACTCTTAAAAGGCGATACGGAGTTCGCTGGGTCAGCTAGTTTGCTATAAAACTCACGTATAATACCTCTTCGCGCGTCGTGTATTATAATGAATACGACTCGCATCGGGAATGAATGCTGGCTTGTTCATACGTATGATTGTGTGTGGGCCTTTTGAATGTGATGTATGTCAGGTAATAGGAACGTTCAATGCTTGGTGACGTATGAATGGTCGAGGGTTATACTTGTTTTTTTTTCTCTTTCAGGGTTACTAGTTGCCTTGTATTTAACCTACTGACACCACCACCACTCGTCTGTTTCAGGGTCCCGGAATGCAGTGGCCGCCTACCAGCCACAGAATTTTCCCTCTGGGATAATTCTGGCCTAATGGGGGCAGTGTGTGACGTCGCTGTGACGTCGTGATGACACCGCCTCCCGGCCGCCTGCATCTTCGCCCCCCACCGCACCTCAAGCTGCTATAAATGCTGAGGTGCTGGCTGCGCTCGCCCTTACTTCTGGCGAACCGGCACCGAACTAAGTGACCACCTCTCCTGGACGAACCGGCAGGCGGACCCTCAACAAATCCTTTACCATCGCCGAATCACGCGACCCTGTTTATATCTTTTCAAATAACATTTTTTTAGTAATTTTTTCTTAGTGAAACGCTTGCTAAATGATGTTTTGATTTACTTGAGAAATAAATCAATTTTTATTGTAACATCCAACTCACATTTTTCATTCTAAACACACCTGGTAGGTCTCCTACGTTACAGACTAAAGACAAGTATGCAACTGAAACTCTATTACTTCTCATTTACTTTAACAACTTGAGTTTCTCAAGATATAAACATAGGAAATCATTGCCTCAGAGCTAAGTTAACAAGACTGCGGTTCGATTCTTTTCAATTATGCTTCACAGAAGAACATGGTTAAAACTTTTGAATTCATTCAATGATTTTATTATACGTAAATAGAAGTTGGCGAATGCTCTCGATTTGAATGAGTAAAAATTGATTTAAATAGAGAATCGAAGAATTTTAAGATGTTTCTTTATTGAAAATATATGTTACGCTCTTCGACATTTGATGAATATTCTTTAGATTTACATTCGTTTCGACTATATTGCCAAGCTAGGAATGTTTAAAATTTCAGTTTTTAAAGAGGTTTAGTCTATCACAATCCCACTGCTGGACAAAACTTCTCCTTTAAATATTGTCCCTGTCCCAATGTAATTTGCAGTAATGAGGATTCTATATAACTGTCAGTTTCGATCACTCATCATTCGCCATACGAAAAGTACATCCGGCCTAGTCAAATCTGAGTCATCATACTTACGACATAATTTCTCAAACTAAAAATGTTTATAGTAAAAGAAAAGATATAATGCCTGTTGATATGTTTTAATCGCACAAATTATATATGTGACGCGTTTTATCAGTGTTTCGGCTAATGATAACGGACACGCACAAAAACACTATATAAATAATTACTCATGGATCTTTTTGTTGAACCGATAAAAGTTGTAATTATTACATCGTAACTTTCGTTGAATTTAGAGAGGAATTTCGTTGTTACGAAATGGAAGTGATAAGTGTTATGTCTCATAAGGAAGACGCACATTGGATTGTAGAATTTATATTTATTTACTTTTTAAACGATACTACCTCCCCAAAATAAATGACATAAATCTGCATGACAGCTGGTACTATGACTTCAAGAAGTGAGCCATGCTTGCTGTCTGCCGGCGCTTCTGGTCTGTTAATATCTCCACTAGACTATCTCTACCTCAGAAATTTGGCGGTACCTACATACCATCATGGAGGCCATCTATCGCACGCCGGCGAAACCACGACATCTAGCGAAGCCAAAGGAACTTAAATTTTGCATCGCGCTATCAAAGTTCTCACACGCGTTTACTATTTCAACAACTGCCAAGCTACTTACTTCCATTAGACTGCAGTATATCAGGCAGTAGTGTAATATTGGGGCTTCTGCATCACTCACCTCGCTTCGTTCCGTTCGAATGCAGAGCGCCCCAAAATCACACTACTAACATGATCTGCGATGCGGACGGTAGGCATTAGAAGTATAATATTATTTCATTCATCGATGCATCGTAATACTGGTAGCATAGTAACAATGTTTTTACTTGAGATGACATAATATAAACAACATTCTCAAGTTCGTTCGACGCGCTCAGTGCGGCTCGGGCAAAGCGATGCATTCATAATAATTTATATGTACATACTGTTATCTTTGCACAGCTCGTTGTTAATTTAAATGAATGAATGCAAAATCTTAACAACGTTGAAAGTAGGATCGGGTGGCTCCCGGGTTCGATTCCCGGGTCGGCCAAAGTGTTATTGGGTTTTCTGTTAGGAAATTCTGAGTAACAGCATGAAGTCTAGAAATGTGCCCGGTACGGCAATAGGCTCGCCTCACTATTACGTGGGACTTAAATATATCGGGCGAAAAGTGGGTGTAGTAATACACATTTGCCTACCTCTTCAGGGTTACAGGCATAAGACTATGAATGTATGTACTTATGAATTATATAATTGTTTTATCCAAAACTAGCTTTTGCCTCTGACTTCGTCTACATGGAACTTGAACCCGCGGTAACTCGGATTCCAGGTGATGCGGACGTATCGAGATAAAACAGATTGACTGCACGTGTAGTGTTCGATCGATTAATATAAATGTGTTCTGACTTCTGCGTCACTCAACTCGCTTCGCTCGTTTCGCGACGCAGACGCCTCCAATAATACCCTACTTTTGTTATCTGCGATCCGTTTTATTCACGATATAGATTATTAACATTATGTTTTCAGGTTAGGAATTTAACTCCTTGTCTTAGTGACCAATGTAACTGTTCTCTTTGCTGAGTTTTTATTGTACTTATGAATGTGTATCAATTCATGTAATATTCCAATCATAGTATATATTAAAACTAAATTGGTATGTTAGTGAGTATAGGAAACGATTAAGTAAAATGAAACAATCCATATTGTATCTTTTAAAAAAAGTTTATTATCAAAGCACCATTTTTTAAGCACATAACATTTTTAATGCACCTATTGAGTCATGATAGATACAATTGTACAAATCTCCGGAATATTTATAGCGATCAGATAGGGTTAACAAATTAGGACAACCTTTATTTTCTAAATTAATTATATTAACACTATTTAAAATATTTTTCAACAATGACACTTTTTCAAGACCTTTAACGAAAACACATTTATCTTTTAAGATATCTAAAACTAAATATTGATAATTTGAGTAAGGTATAAATCCTTCGCTCCAGTATATTTTTCTATTACGTTCAATCCAGCAAACTTGTTGTCTTTCCGATTTAGTCAAATCGTAAAAAGGAAATGGCGGTTTGATTAAAAACACTTGCAGGCTTTGTTTACACCATATTATAGCAATTTCTTTTATTATAAACTCATTTGCTTCTGTTTTAAAGCCTTGGATGTCTACAATAGCAGTCATGATAATCTACGCACGATGTTGCTCAGAGGTTTGTATTCCACAAGTCGGTCGTTTATAATCAAACAGTATGCAGTTGTCTTATCTGGTATTTGTGTTGAACATTCAAATTCCAATCTTACATCCACTGGACCAGTTTTTAAAATATTGTTTTGCCTCGAGCAGTCTAAGATGAAGATTGGGGCCTTTTTTTTGAAATCCTGCAGATCAAGCAACGGGTCTACCGGAGAGTTGTAATACGACTGCCGAAATGTCACATAATACATTTCATATAATATACTATATTTGTTCTCACAAAACTTTAAAGATAAAGGCTCATAAGGATAATATTGCGAATTTAAAAAGAGCGTAACATTTGTCACCTCACAATGATCAAATACCGAACTGTCTTTAGTTCTATTAGTTTGCAAGCAAAAAATAACATACCGAGGCTTTTCTAATTGAGAAGCAGTCTTTACTGACCAAGAATGCTTTGTGGTTTTAGGTAGTAAAGGATACTCATATAAATCCCAATTTCTAAAGGCCATCTGAATAGGTTTATCTCTTTCTAAGTGCTTTAAAAGTATTAAACGTTCTCGATCGGAAACTTTTATATGTGGTACTCTCCATTGAATTATCTGTATATCTATTTGAAGCTGAACGACTTCATCAGTAAGAATAATACTATTTAAGTTAGAATTACTCCTATTCAATATAAGTTCGTGTTTACAATTTATCACAATTTTATTGTAATCCTCTGCAAACCCTAAAATCTTATTTAAGGGCACCACAACGCTAAAATGTCCATCACTTTGGAACCTGTTTAAATTCCAACCCCATAATGCAGAAACTTTACTTTCTGCTTCATTAAATGAGATGTATGACTTTATTGTTGATGTTATTCCAGATTTTTTTATACGATCTATTTCAATTCCATTCATTTCGTACCTGATGTCTTGGAACAAGTACATAACAGGGTTATTAGTAAACGTAACAGCTTTCTTGATCGGATGCCCATCCTTACCGAACAGATTTGCCTGACCTTCGATGTAGATTGAACTGGCTGATGGTAGCACGTATATATCTTGCTGATGTATGGGGATTCTGATTTCATCGTTTTCTCTAAAACTGTTATTGTAGGGATTGTATGAATGGATTTCATAACTTTCGATTGAACTATCAAAGTGTGGTTAATCGGTAATCTGTAGTATACTCATACCTTAAACCCTAAAACTTTAAGAAAATCTTTATTTGATTTAGTCAATTTCTTCACGTTTTTCTTACGTCTGTGCACCTTAATGGTCGTTGACGGAATAGGACGTTTTATTTTCACTGAAGGGTTTTTATAATATACTATCATTTTGCTTTTCTTAAATGAAGACGTAATTGAATATTTTCTTCACCAAGGTCAATACAGTAACCAAACTGATCTACAATCCTAACAGTTATAGATGAAATTATATTTTTGTTAACTGGAAAGTAAGTAACGTTCTGAGGTATTTCTATGTAGCCGTGACTTGGAGCAGTATCAGATATAAATTCATGAATAAAATGAGTTGGTAATCCGTTGCAGTATGAACTGTGCACAAGTTCACATTCAATTCTGATAACAGCTGTTAAACTGCTGTTATTAACGGGCACATTCGGTCTTGTTTTTAATACTGAAAAGTATAGTAAACCGCACTCGTACTGATCAGATAAATGAAGAGGTGGTTGAAAATAAGAAATCAGTTCCGATTTATTTCCAGAGATGGTAACCGTAGTAGACATGCTTGCAAACTGAACTCTTTTAGATGATCCTGTTTATTTTATTTCATGATTATACCAAAAATTCCTTAAGAAATTTAAACATAAATATCCACAAATGAAGGGGTGATCACGTTGTATGTTTTCATAATTATATTGAATGTTAGAACCTACATGTTTTATAAATTCCTTCGGAGGTTTAGATTTCCATAACTGTCAAAATACTCAACATAATCATTATATTTTGCATAGGCTACCCAATGAGAACCAGGATTTTTTGTACTATCCAAATTAATAACTCCACATTCTTTTTTATAAGGATATTTAGGGAGCTCATCTCTCATAAAGACACATCTAAAATAAGGAATTCTATTCCTGTACTTTAAAATGTCAAAGTTAGTTAAGGCTCGTTTGGGTAGCCGATATCTTATTTTTTTTCTTTTGATACGAAAATTCTAAGGCCGCCTTTATGTGGTTTAAGGTGTAGTCCTTTCCCAATACATAGAGCTTCCATTTTTTCATTATGTCTTCTCGATTCTTCATACAGCTTTTTAGCCATTTTGAATTCATTTATGGTTTTAGCAATACCAGCTGCACCGCCTGCTAAAGCTCCCGCAGCTGATAATCCCGCAAAAAAAGGAATCAAAGGTAATACTCCCCCAGTTTTTGGAATAGGAATAACGCGAGGGAGCTTAATCGATGAATCATCAGCCAATTCTCTAGTAGCGGCAATAGCTAATTCTATTGCCATTTTCTTGCTCTTAGGTTTAAATTTTTTGATATGCCATTTTGCTTTTGTAATAACAGATTTTAATTTACTTTTTAACCCTTTTCCAGGTGTAATTTTTGGAGAATGCTTTTTGTCCAAACCAGAACCAGTTTTAATTTTTGCTGACATAGCCTTACTTACTAAGCGTGCCGCAAGTTTTTCAGCTATACTGGCATCCGAAGCAACCGCTCGCTCTTTCGCCATTTTTAACAAAATTAAATCAGCCTTATGTCGATCCTTTAAGTTTGATGACTTGTGATATGCAATATCGTGATCTTTGCAGTATTCGTTCAACTTATTTACGCCGTTATCTCCTTTTTTTAGTATTTTTATTAATTTAGTACCAGGGCCACAGTAATTATATCCTGATAAGTGTAATTCAAATGGTAAATTATTAATAAGCCAATTGAGAAGACTACTCTCTCCAAAACACATTATAAGACTGATGATTCCGGTTTAAATACTTTAATAAATAGTTATGTGATTCGAGTTTGTTAACGTTATTTTATTTATAATATTACATTCGATTTATCAATCCAACTGCTTTCAGCTGAAGACAAACCTAATCATTTTACTAAAAGCCTGTTACCTTTTCTTCTAAGAACTTTCTCGACTAGATATATATTGGGATGTTTTGTTTTTTGAAGTTCTTGTGTATAAAATGCCCCTAAAATAGCATCTTCAATTAAGTAAGTTATAGGAGTTGTATTTTGTATTTTATGAATTTTAAATATTTCTGTTGACCAGTTGGGAGTATAACCTTTTTCAAATGTATCTTTTTATTTACTGATACGCACATAATCACCTACTTTGTACTTGCTTTTTAAATTATCATTTTTTGGCAACTTTAAATACCTTTCTAATATCAGTTTTTTATTGATATTGCTCACATTAGCAGGGATTTAGATATTTGTAAATAATATCATTGAGGGTATTATTTACCCAATTGTAATTGCCTTTTAACCTTTCAAGTACCGCGCCCTCTAAAACGTCAATTTGGCTATACGACCGCGCCGTACGACATCATCGCGCGCGCGGTTCTAGACATTGAATGTTATCGCTCTGAGAGGTCTTTGTTTATGGTTTCAAGAGTTCGAGTTATAATTTCTTGAAACCCACTTATATAGCCAATATTAAAAAAATATAATAATAACATTTGAGTGTATATTTAGTTTTATATAGCTCTCTGTTTTGAACGGATCTTAGAATACCGGTTCTATCAACAATTGTAGCGTATTATTATCAAAAATAAAATATTTTTTTGTTTATTTTTGTATTTTTATATTCTGTATAATATGGGTTTACCAATTAAAACTAAAAATATGCATGTATCCATTATAATAGTTTCCCCTTTTCAATAGCAAACATTTGCTAAAATTCACAGTTTCGCGCGCATTGAAATGAAATGTCCTTTTACTTTTTAATTTGACATCAAATCGGATCAGAAGAAGGTATCATAGCTGTCTATGATTCGTAAAAATGCAAGGCCATTTGAAATAATTGATAAAATGTATTAGGCCAGTGTAAAAAACGTCATAGATTGAAGGACGGAATCTGGACATGAATTCATGTCGTCGGTAAACAAGGGGACTTTTTTGTAGGACATGAATTCATGTCCTCGGTCGTCGAAAGGTTAAACTAAATTCCTTATAGATTTTAGATTTCAATGTTCTGATAAATCGTTCGACTATTGAAGCTTTTTTTGTTGAGAAGGTTGAATAATGGTTAATATGATACGATTTTATAAGCTTCTGAAATTTGTTATTATAAAATTCTGTTCCATTATCGGTTTGCAGATTTTTAGGAACACGCCCTTTATCCAACAAAGTTTTGAAAGAGTTATACACATCTTCTTTGCTTTTACTTCTCATGGAAAAGGCCCAGGCATATTTCGAAAATGAATCAATAACGGTAAGAATATATCTGTAATTTTTATTTTCTTTTGAAATTGATTGCATATCAATGAAGTCTGCTTGCCACAAGTCATCTATATCTCTCATGACAACATGTCTTCGCGGATAGTTCACCCTCGCATTTTTAAGAATTTCGTTTTCCACGTCAGCTTTGCTCATGTTCACAACTCAGTAGGTATATTTGTCTCGAATTCAGCTATAATACTGAATAAAAAGCAAATTATTAGGACTATTTGTTTTTTAATTATGTCAGCTTCTTTTAACTCTTCGATTATTGACAAAATTTCATTATCATGATTTGTATAACCGGCATCTCGGGAAGCAATTAATGGTTTCAATCTGTCAACCAGTTCGTTAGGAACGTCCCAATATACCAAGTCAGTGTTATTTTTGTATTTATTTAACATTGGTAAGCTTCCTCCAAACTTTGTGACAATATTATTGTTTGACGATTCAGATAACAATGGTTTGATTATTTCACGATATTTTATACCTTTATCGCCTCTAATTTGCCCATTAGGATTGAAATTTCTCTTATGTGCATTTGTATAATGCAACATATCTTTATAGACAAGTTTATCTTTGCCCGATATTTGTTTCAAATCAGGTTTTCTTCGAAGTAAAAGTTCTTTTAAACCAGGGGTTAAATTGAAGCTTTTGTCACCAACATTAATTAAAATGGTATTATCATTATTTGCACTATTTTAGAAAACGAAACTATTGAATTACCCATTAATATTTTTTTGTTTTTACTCCTTATTCCAAATGGTATGTTTAGGTCATAAATATCATGGATATCACGACCCTCTAATGATATTTCTAAATCATCCAGTAATTCCGTCTGGGGAGGCTTTTTAACGTTCAGTACAGAATTCAGTTCTGGGTCATAGCATTCTTCAAACTTAGTAGATGAGCTAGTATTAATGTCACCCAATTCCACGTCTTCAAAATTAAAGTGTGTCTTTTCAAAATTTTGTATTTTTTCTAATGTTTTATTTGAATCAACTAGAGTTTTAAGGGGATCTGTGACAGGTTTTAACATTTTTTCAAGTGACAAGTTCGTAGAGTGTTCCTGGTTTTTCATTTGTTTTATTTTATTCTTTATGGAGTCTACAGACTTCATTAATTCTATTTTAATATTTTTCTCCATGTTATACTTATTAACAACTGTATTCAGCTAAAGAACAAATTAAAATGAAGTTGATTTGCCATGTTAATTACTTATATATACCTACATATAAACAGTCAGTCAAATTTAAAAAACATATCAAAATTCTGTCTGTACCTTCCATTATTTAATGACGATTCTTTATTAATAAGTAGAAAATTATAAGGTTTACTCCAAACAGTTTGACAAATATTTCTAAACACTTTCCACTGTAAATCAGAAGTAACATGCTCTTCATAAATATGTTTTAAATTCACATCATCTTGTTTGAATATAATAAGAAAATTTACATTGTCACGCAACAGTTGTTTCGGAATTTTGGAATAGGTTTGAGATAGATAGAAACAATCTATTTGTTTATGTCTACTCATACAAAAATAATTGCGAATATTTACTTGATTTTCACACGCAACATCATCAAAAATAAACACAGAATTTGTTAAAGCTTCTTTAGGAGAAATGACCTTTTTATCATCGCTAAACTTGTAGAAGTTAATTTGCGAGACTCTTCCTAATACTTCACTCAAGAAACGATACTTTGGTTGAAATGAAGTTTTGGAATAAAGATAAAGATTTTTAAATTTTAGACCATTTTCATGTAACAACAAACTAATCATAACGTTTGTTTTACCACAGTTCAATGGACCGCACATTATACATCGAATCGTATTCGGTAATAAAGGACTATGTCTAATCTGGTGAGAAGATTCATTTAAATCTATATTATTAACTTTCAAAGATATGGGTTGTTTGATCAACTTCATTTTGACAATTACTGTAATCAGTGTCTAGCACACATATTTATAGGTAGCTATACCTATAACACTAAATTAGATAGGTATATCATATAGCATAAATAACAGCATTTAACATGTTTGTACAGGTCTAGAAAGTTAGGAATTTTGTATTCCCGTATTACAATATTATATTTTTAATAATTGATTTCATTTGGTACTGAATATCATACAGATTTAATATTGCATTCCTTATTTCATTATGCTGTCATTGTCAGTCGAAACAGGACCTGTTGCTAGCAGAGAAATAAAGTTTTATTGGTAAGTAAGTTTTTAATGTTATAAATTATTACAATATTATATTATATTATTATATGAATAATTAGATATCTTACTTTAGTTTTATTTTCAGAATCATGTCATACAGCTCCCACATTCTCGACATTGGAGGACTTAACAGATTTGTATTTGATAATGTTGATTCTCAAATCCCAAGTCCTTTGGATGAAGTTGACCAGACAGAAATACAAGAGGTTAGTAAATATTATTTTATTCCTCATAGTTGAATTCATATATTTATGAACTTTTCATTTATATTTTTTATGTTATTGTATTGCAGGACAATGTCATGACAGAGAATGGTAGACGGTTAAATAACAAGCCATTTTTTTACTCTCAAGGAAATTATGAATGTTTTGAAGAGCATCGGAACAAATCCTCTGATCAGGTAAGCATAGAATGTATTTATGTTTATAAACATTTCTTGTGCGCGTCCACATTATTATATATTTATGTGTGATTTATTTTTTACAGGTTATTAGCCCATATTTCACCACTCAAGACGATGCCATAACATACATTGAACCAAACTTTTATACAAAGTCAAAAAAATTATCACCGTCTAAAAAGCGTCAAAGTTTATTAACGTCATCGACAAATTCGTACATTGTTCGAAGAAATCGTCCTAGGCAAGGACGTCTTCTAATTAAGATAGATATTCGTGCATTAGATTATGTAGACAAAAATAAAAAAATGAGGCTTGCTTAAGTGCACAATATGTGGTTGAGGAGCCTTATGACGATGTAATGGATATCACAGAGACATTAATAAAAAAAATAAGTAAGAAATTGTGTGATACTGAGTAGTCTTAAGATAATGTTTTTATTTAAGTTTAGTTGTATTTCTAAAAATAAATAAATGTTATTTGTTTAAAAATGTGTAATTGTTATGAGTTAATGTTTGTATGCATGCTTTATATTTATATAAAAGTTACATAAATGTTGTGGCTGAATTCTTATCGTTTAATTTTTAATTAATAAAAATGGAAAACAAGGTATAGAATAGTAAATTTTAACAACTTTATTTGAATACATATTTATTTATTAAAACATTTTGAACTTTATTCATAACAAATAAAAACAAAAAAAATACACAGTATACATTTATTGATTATTACAATACTTAGTTACATTCCTTTATTACACATATTTTTATTTGATTATAATAATATACTTATTACACATTTAATTCAATTGTAATTAGCTTTTATAAGTAGGTATATTACAATGTTATTTTAGATAAGTAGAACAAATAGAGTAAATCTTACACGTACTAAAAGTATTGAACTATAATGCCCAAAGGTAAAGTATTGAAATTTCATCATTGTTGTGCTCAAGTGCATTTCACTAAACTTTGAATTTAAATCTGTTTGTGGTGGCGTACAAAATTGTCATTGTTGCATATATTCAAACATGACTTAGTGTTTTATATAACCGCAGGCAATTCTAAGTATATTCCAGCTCTTAAAGGACTTGTACTTGTTTTAGTTTATTTCCAAATTACTTATCCTCTCATTATACGGAAGGCCTATGCATTCATTAGTACAAGATGTACACCAAATCGTTTCGATGCAACGATGTGCCGTGATCGAACATGATAGTGTTGTTTATTGTACTTATTTAAGTGCGCGCGATAATTTTTGCTTGGCTATGTCAGTTCGGACACCATACCAGATTATGATACACACAACAACCGATCGGACTGATCGCGTTGACCGAACACAGCAGTCGAACTTGAGAATGTTGTTTATACATTAGCATCTCAAACTAGAAACGACAGTAAGTTGTCCCATTGCATTGGTACCTACTACAATGATATGTCGGTGAATGAAATACAATATTATATCGTGAATCAGACGGATCGCAGATAACAATGGTATTATTGGGAGCATCTGCGTCAGCTCACTTTGTTCTGAGTGATGCAGATCACATTTATATTAATCGATCAATTCTACACTACTTCAGGCACAATTATCTTGGCCCACACCTTATTCCTCCACAGAAATGTATATACAATACTGTATTCTATTTAATACTGGAAAAAAAGAAAATATTTGCAGCTACGCACGAATATTGGAACTGGCTGCTAAAGTTCTAGGTATTCTGTCGTCATTTTCTAAACTTCAGACTGTCCGGAACGAGTGTCACAACCGTTCGTGTAAAACTGATATCGAAACCAACATGTACTGAGTCCCAAAAAGTCCCCCGAAACACGTTGAATATATCAGCTATCGAATATTTGAGAAGGAAATAGTATATGGCTGAGTGTTTGTAAAAGATGTTTAACAATAAATGTCTTCAAATTGTATCCCTTCATTTTAGTAGGTTAGTTAGAATAATTATTTTTACAAGTCGCTTAACAGTCCGCCCCCATTCCCAAGTCTAAATAGCTTAGGTCACAAACGGTCACTAACAACACGGCAATGACGCTGATGAATATCAAATAATATTTGAATTAATGTTTCTGCATTTACATTTACTGCAATCTTCACAATGCAAGAGGACAGAATCGTGAGAAATAAGAAGCTATAAAAGTCATAACCACTATTTCTAATTGTCAAAGTGGTAGCGCCATCTACCTTTCTATCGAGAATTAATTACATCAACGTCAATCATTCCACGCTTGCTCGTCCAATGCGAGCGATCCTTTGTCTCCTTCGGTCCCCTCCCAAGGCATGCCTACGGAACAGTCGAGAATAAACCGTGTCGCGACGAACGCATGTACCGCACCGCTATATTTTTTACCGCTCCCGGGATATAACGAGAACTAAACTACGCGCGAGTGTGGTGGAGTGATTTGGTGCAGCTTCAGGATTCCCGAAGACACCAGGAGGCTGCCATTTGTGAAGAAGGGGACTGATTTGCAAGGTAAGGCGTGTCCTTAGAATATCCTAGACCCAATTCCACTCCTTCTCCTATCCTAGTCAGTCGATAAGAACCCGCATCCTTACAGTCCACAATATTAATAATTTTCCCAAATCGCCTAGGAACGTACGAACATTCGGTCCGCCGAAACATTTTTTTGATCCATACGAGTCAGATTCATTTACGTTTTATACGTAACCTCTCGTTATATCTCTATACCTAGGCAGTTATAGCACCTAGCTATACTCCTAGTCCATTAACATAACCGTCACATTGTTATTTCCACACGCATCAGTAGGTTATATACTTTTATGTAGCTACCTACTTACCCAATTATTATTTCTGGAACTATCATAGTTGTCTTGTAAATCTCATATTTCAAGCACCTTTTAATTCCACGAATATATAATCGAACAGAATTTCATAAGTTGTTAGACGATTATAACGCAAGATTGCTTTCTACTAATCCTGATTAAAAACCGAATTATCAGGCGTACATTTCATTCGAAGATCTTTATTGTATCATTAAGCGTATACAATCACAATTAGAGGGTAAATATTCGGCACAGCCCGTTTCAGCGGCTCGCACGCCGAGATTACCGCCAATCGAGATTATGTCGTTTGACGGAGATATAAGAAATTGGCCGTTATTCTATGCGAGTTTTAAGTCTACAGTGCACGATAATGGTTCTCTGACAGATGCTGATAGGTTGTACTATTTAATAGGTAAACTGTCACCGAAGGCCCAGTCCGTATTTGCAGGTGTCACACCTAGTGCTGAGAATTATCAGGTCATATTTCAGTCACTACTTGATAGATATCAAGACACTCGCGTCCTAGCTTCTACCTACTTTGATCAAGCTTTAAATCTTAAACTGTCCGGCAACGCGTCGGTCGCGAATTTCCAGCTGTTTATAGATAACTTTGTTACCGTGGTTAATTCTCTTAGGAACTTAAAATTAGAAGATCTTTCCGACTTTATGTTGCTTCAACTCGCTTTAAAAAAGTTTGACACTGAAACAATTCGTGCTTTCGAAATGACAGAACGCAATAATAAAATTCCTACACTAGATAGTTTTATTTCGTTCATCAAAGATCAGTGTCGAATATTTCATAATACGCAGTCTAGTTCATCTAGCCCGTCTAATACTAACAACAGCAAACAAAGATCGAATAAAGCGCGAAATAGTAATAATAACTCGGTCCCTAATCCGCAATCTTACGTAACATGCTCGGAATCTAATAATAATAATTCACAGAAGTGTCTGTGCAGTTATATAGTGCACGACCATTTCTATAAGTGTCCCGCCTTTAATGGTTTAAATCCGACTGCTCGTTTCAAGTGCGTAAAAGATAACAAAGCTTGCATTAATTGCTTAAGTATATAGCATAAAACGAGTGATTGTTCTAGTAAGACGAGATGTCGTTCATGTAATCAGCGACACCACTTATTGTTGCACTTCGATAAATGTAGTCCGTTGTCAAGCCAAGCCACTAACCTTGACACACTTACGCTGCAAGTGCAGGCCACGATAACTGTGCCTCCCACGACTCAGAATGAAATATCGTTGAGTACGACATCCATCGCGCGAGCGACGCACACGCGCGGACGGCCCTCGCGCATCTATAATGATCCGCGCGGGGCCAAGCCGCAGTGTATGGCGTCCAAGACGGTACTGTTAGCGACAGCGCAAGTTATCGTTTATGATATTAATGGATAGCCGCACGTGGTACGTTGTCTACTCGATAGCGCATCTCAGAGCAATTTCATAACTTTTGATTGTTTCAAACGCCTCGGATTGTGGAATAACTTTAAAAATACTAACTCAGTAGTCAAAGGGATCGGCGGTTCAGAAAAACATTGCAAGGGTTCCGTAGATGTTAAAATACATTCACGTTTTGATAGGGATATTAATTTTAACATTTCTTCGCTTATTGTGGAGCGTATCACGGACGCATTGCCGAACGCTAATGTAGACGTAGCATCGCACACTCACCTCGAGTCATTGCCGCTGGCAGACGCGGAGTTTGCGAATCCGGCAGACATTGATCTTTTGATCGGAGCTTCAATATTTCCGCACTTGCTACTAACTAAAATAGTACGTAGTGAGCGATATGATTTACCGCCCGCTATTGAGACGGTATTTGGGTATGTGAATAATCACATACCCAAATACCGTCTCAATAGCGGGTGTAACGTAGGTACGGTACCCATAAGGGTACCGTACCTACGTTACATACTTCTCAATATATTACGTCTTGCTATTGTTCTGTTCTTCAAGAAAATAATATTGATTCTCTTCTCAAGCGATTTTGCGAGCTTGAAGAGGTTACCGCACCGCCCTCTATGAGCCGTAAGGATCTCGAGTGTGATGGAAATTTCCGCGCTACCACTGTTAGTGACTACAGTGGCAGATTATTCTATGGTGACCCTTATTCGTTAGGTGACTCGTACGCTGCTGCGCTTAGACGTTTCCATTGTTTAGAACGTTAACTTGATGCATCACTTAAGTTACGCAGCGCCTATAATGACGTCATTCGTGACTACATAGATAAAAGTTTTTTGAGTGTGGTTGTAAACAACGAGGGCAACTCTCTTCCCTCATATTATATCCCGCATCACGGCGTAGTTCGCGAAGATAAAACCTCTACTAAACTGCGTGTGGTTTTAGATGCTAGTTGTAAGACTACATCGGGTCAGTCGATTAATGACATTTTGCATGCCGGCCCTAATCTACAGGTTGATTTATTTAACATCATAATAAAGTTTCGTCTTTTCCAAATCGCTCTGTCAGCTGATTGCCGCCAAATGTTCTTCAATATCGGCGTTTGCGAGTCTGACCGTAGATTTCGATGGATTTTTTATCGTTTTAACAATAAGGAACCTCTATCTGTGTATCAGTTCAATCGTGTTTGTTTTGGACTCAAGTCTAGCACATATCACGCGTTACGAGTTGTTCGCCAGTTGATCGCTGATGAAGGCAAACACTTTCCCGCCGCAGCAGCTGTTGCTACTTCCGCTTTGTATATGGATGACATTGCCTGTAGTGTCATATCCGCTCCGCTAGCAACTTCGCTTTGTGAAGAGCTTATTCAGCTTTTCAAGCGAGGCCAGTTTGATCTTGTCAAATGGACAAGCAACTCTAAGGAGGTTCTCGCACGCATACCAGATTCTCATAAAGCTTCTCCAGACATTGAGTTTGAGAAGTCTGTACCGCAAAAAGTTCTCGGTTTACGCTGGGACAAATCCTGTGAAAGTTTTCGGTTTGACGTCTCACCGCCAGATGATAAGTGCACCAAACGCACTATGCTGTCCACAGTGGCTCGACTATGGGATATAATGGGTTTTGTGGCTCCTACAATTTTGTACCAAGCTCTTGATCAAGGAACTTTGGCTATCAAAATGTGAGTGGGATGAAACACCATATTGTCGCCGCTTGGGGCCAGTTTTGCCGCGTCATCTTGGGTTGGTAGATGGATGTACCATCAACTTAATAGGTTTCGCTGACGCCAGCGAGCGTGCTTACGGCGGAGTCGTATATCTGCAAGTCCGCATTGGTTCTAACTACTCGGTGCAGTTAGTTTGTGCCAAGTCTAAGGTCTCGCCTATTAAAACCATTTCGGTCGCGAGGCTGGAGTTGTGCGCGGCCCTTCTGCTGTCTCAGTTGCTCCGCAAGGTTCAAGACACAGTTTTGCCCCACTACTCTATTAATAAAATATACGCATTTTCTGACTCCAAAGTAGTGCTCGCTTGGATATATTCATCTCCTTACCGCTGGCACCATTTTGTCGCCAACCGCATTAGTAAATTGATTGAACTTGTTCCTGCTACTTGTTTCAATCACGTCGCGGGTACCGAGAACCCCGCTGATTGCTTGTCTCGTGGTGTTACTCCACTTAATCTTCTGCATCATCCATTGTGGCATCGTGGACCTTCTTGGATTTCCCATGATTCGTCAGAGTGGCCCATGCAACCCTTTGACCACAGTGCAGAAGACGAAGATGTACCCGAACGGAAGTCTGTTTAATCCGTCATTGCTGAGGTTGCGGAGTCTCCGATCTATGCACTCGCACTACACATTTCATCGTGGTCTAAGTTACTCCGCGCCATCGTTTATGTCTGTAGGTTTCTTAGGCACCTACCTAATGGGACTTTTGTATCAAGTACTGATATCAAATTCGCAGAATGTTAGTTACTACGAGCTGTACATTTTAGTAACGACATTCAAAATTTGAAAAACAATGTACCCTGTTCTCCCGCTATCCTTAGGCTCAAGCCGTTTCTTGATGAACACGGCGTCATACGCGTTGGGGGTCGTCTGTCAAATTCGGATGAACCTTATAACTACAAACATCCTTGCATTCTGCCGCATCATGATCATGTTATCGACCTTCTTGTTGATTTTTATCACAAGAAGCACCTCCATGCTGGTCCAGAGTTGCTTATGTCCTTACTTAGGCATAAGTATTGGATTTTAGCCACTCGACGAATAATTCGTCACAGAATACATAAATGTAACGTCTGTTTTAAATTTCTTTTTTGACTTTCCCTCCCATGGCTGATCTTCCTAGCCAACGCGTCAATCAAGTTGATGAAGCGTTTACACATACCGGTTGTGATTACGCAGGACCGCTGCTGTATACGCCAGTGCGTGGTCGAGGTGTTAAAAGCCGTAAAGCTTGGCTATGTATTTTTACATGCTTAACGACGTGCGCTACGCATATTGAAGTTGCGACAGATTTAAGCACGGTGTCATTCCTGGCAGCCCTTAAACGATTTCTCTCACGGCGCGGCCCTATACAGTGTTTGTATACGGACAACGGCACTTGTTTCGTGGGTGAAAGCTCTTATTTACGCGACCTCTATAAGTTTCTCAGGGAAGAATATCGTACTCGTCTTCAGGAAGAACTTTCCATAAATCATATTGACTGGAAGTTTATTCCGCCAGCATCACCACATTTCGGTGGATGTTGGGAAAGCATGGTCAAAGTAAAACGCATCTCTTCAAAGTTGTAGGTCAACAGATCCTCTCTTACGAAGAGCTTTTAACTGTCCTTGCACAAGTCGAGGCGCTGATCAACTCGCGCCCGCTCACCGCATTGAGTAGTGACCCTGCAGAACCATCCGCGTTAAGCCCTGCACATTTTCTGAACACAGTGCCATTATCGTCATTTCCGGCTCCTGCAGCAGATTCTTCAAGCTTGCTCCAGAGACATACTTTGCTGGATAAACTCGTGCAGTCGTTCTGGCGACGCTGGCGTGCGGAATATCTACACCAGCTTCAGGCTAGATCCAAGTGGAATAGTCCTGCATCCCCTACACAGGAGGGTACGTTGGTCGTCATAATACATGATAATGCTCCGCCGCTTTCATGGCCGTTAGCCATCGTAGAGAAACTGCATACTTCCAAGGACGATACAACCCGCGTTGTTACCGTGAAAACCGCGAAGGGGAGCTACGTGCGCCCTGTTGTACGTCTCTGTCCGCTTCCAACTCAGTGAGATCTAGCCTGAAGTTGGATCTACCTCTTAGATTAAGTATTTAGTTTATAGTTTTCGCTATTATTGCGTTTGTAATTTTCGCTAAAGTTAATTTAGATTAATTTTATTATCATATCGCTGTCTTAGCCTATTGATGGGTTATGCGGTAGTACATCTACACGTAGCTAAGTTCCATTTTATTTTTTTAAAGGCAACCCTTTAGGGCCGGGGGGATATGGTAGCGCCATCTACCTTTCTATCGAGAATTAATTACATCAACGTCAATCGTTCCACGCTTGCTCGTCCAATGCGAGCGATCCTTTGTCTCCTTCACTCCCCTCCCAGGGCACGCCTACGGAACAGTCGAGAATAATCCGTGTCGCGACAAACGCATGTACCGCACCGCTATATTTTTTACCGCTCCCGGGATATAACGAGAACTAAACTACGCGCGAGTGTGGTGGAGTGATTTGGTGCAGCTTCAGGATTCCCGAAGACACTAGGAGGCTGCCATTTGTGAAGAAGAGGACTGATTTGCAAGGTAAGGCGTGTCCTTAGAATATCCTATACCTAATTCCACTCCCTCTCCTATCCTATTCGATAAGAACCCGCATCCTTACAGTCCACAATATTAATAATTTTCCCAAATCGCCTAGGAACGTATGAACATTCGGTTCGCCGAAACACAAAGCAATTTTTTATTATGGACTATAATTTTGTAGCTTAAATTATTCATCATCATCATCATCATCACCCTTTACCAGTCCACTGCTGGACTAGGCCTCTCCTTTGAAAGGAGGAATTGGCCTACTATACCACGCTGACCAAACGGGTTGGTATAGGGATTGTATCAAGTTTTCCTTCTCTTACATTACTGTTCTCTGCATAATGTGCTTCATCTGTCGGCTCTTACAATACCCATGGGATGATATGGGGTGGTGATATTCCGTATTCTTAATCCGTCACCACAAATTATTACACCTACCAAATGTTCTCCGTTGAATATTCGGCTTAAATCTTACCTAAATCGGTTTTACTTGTACTAAATTTAATCATATTTCTTTCGTAACGTCCTAGTTACACCAAATTCATAATCAAACCAGATTGCGATAAAGCACAGCAATGTTTTTAATGGGTTGACAAATCGTTATTATTAAAGAAAAATAACTTTCTCGAAATGTATTTGAATTATGAAGTAATGAAGATTATTCATAATTTTGTGGTACAACGGTCAATTCATAAATTACAAAGAAAATGTTTAACAGCGATTTGTGGGTATTGGGTTTCATTAACGCTGTTATTATAGCCATGTAAATGGACCTAATGTTTGAGGGAACGGCAGTTTTATACAATTTGAACTGCTCCATTTTTCATAAGATTTTTGTTTGTTGTTTTTAGGAATTTTTAAATGAGGTACTTGTGTTTTTATAAATAATCTATAAAATAGAACATATTTTAAGATGGTAAGGGCGCTTTCAAATAAGACGGTTGGTGCTTGACTGCTGCAGGTCGGGTATCGTACTGCGCATGGACGGTTATGATTTTTCATAAAAAATGTCTAAACGCATGGTCTTGCGTGAACAGTGCGGCGCACGTCCGTTGGCGGAACGGCAACAATGCATATACTACCTGCCTCAGTCGTTGAATTTTATTTTTAACTAAGTCATAATTAATTTAGATCTAAATTCATGGCGAAATGTGGGTGTAATATTATACCTCTGACTAAACTACTACTACTACGGGGATACAGATACAGGCGTGAGTATAAAAAATATATATATAACTTATTATTGTCGGGATTCGGGGTTCAAATAAAAACAGTCGTACTTTAAAACTTTTTATAATGTCTCGATCTACGTATATGTTGGTACAAAACTGTTCGAACTGCTATATATGCGTCCCGTGCACCGTTTGATACGTGGTTCCGTCTTAGGTGTGAGATCTTGACTACGTGTGTGCGGCGGCAACGGTCACAGCGAAGCCGGCGGCCGAACTAGTTTTTGAATCATTGCGTTTTAAGGCAGCGGCTGGAACATTCTGGGGGCCACGAGAAGCGGCAGCTTCAGTAGATTTTATGTCGTCGTCGAGTAAAGGGCATAAGTACTTCACCCCTCGAAAATATGTACCCGCAATTGTATTGACCTCAGCTACGTGGGCAACTCGATTAAATTTTAAGAAATATTGCAATCAATTACTAAACGCCTTGAAACCACAGTTTTTGACATTGGTAAGGACATTGCACTGGTTATTCTAACATTGTAAGGACACTAAAACAAAACGTTCGGCAATGTTTTACATATGTGCTCTATTCCAACTGCAGCTTAAACTTTATATTACACTCGCCGAAATAAACATGTCACATCAAATGTACATCGTCTGGTCTAAGTTGTTAAGTCAACAGAGTGAATAAGTACAGTATAAACTTAGTACTAAAAAGTTTGTGGTAACTCACTACACTCATGACAAAATGTGGTTTTAAGAGTCGAGTGTGACTTGTTCAGGCGGTTCAAACATGACTGGGCATTGTAATAAATCTGGATTAGACTGGGTAAGAAGTAATAGGCTATAGGTACATATTGTTGTTATTTTTTGCTGTGAGTGACAGGCGAACGAGTATCGAATTATGTGTTTTACATTTTCCCAAGGGTACCTAAGCTATAATTGTTTGCTAGATGTTGAAGTTTTGCTTTAAGGCACTTCACTATATACTAAACAATAATACACCTACTTTTAAACTCTGCAACACTCTAAGGTAGACTGGGAGATACCTAATGCCGGTAATTACCTGTAGAATGCAGATCTATAATAGTAGAAAATGCACTATATTAAGTTTCTGGTACTGGTTTGTTGGAAATCGTACGATTTGAAACATCTTGAGTGTTTACTTTACTAGGCTCACATTACACTCTCGCTTGAAAGGCTGGAGTCAATATGTCTTACATCAGTAATTAAAGAGTTTGGAAATGTAAATGTCTGAATGTTCTATATTCTAATGCCTCTAACTTGTTTAAATGTTTCCCTTTTCCACTGCCTCCTTTATTCTAAGGCCGAGCGCATACATACAACTGTTACGTCGACTAAACTGTTTCGTCGAGTTGTGTACTTTTCGTGATTTCTACTCAACCAAACAGTTTAGGTGATGGAAGTGCGCATACAATCGATTTTTTTATCTCCTCAAATCAATCAGTCTTTTTCTAGCAACGCTCGAGTCAAGGTGTTTACAAAGATAGAAACGTGGCGCCGCTTCAAATCATTATACGAGATTGCTAGTCGTGGTCAGTCGCGGATCGACTGTTTAGTCGATGGTCTGCGCACATCAATACAATGCAATACAAATTGAGCGCTTGATCGATAGTTGTCCAACTTTTAAATCAAAAGCAAATCGATAAGCATTTTTGACTTTTTTGTCGAGCAACTATCGAGTTGACAGTATGTGCGCTTTAATATATTCTTTTAGACATATGATACACAACAAAATAGTTGTTCAATTAAAAATGGTATGTATGCGCTAGCCCTAATTCTTTACTATATTCTAGATTGTAGACACGACGGTCTTTTTGTGTCTAAAAATAGTAGCTATACGCTGAATGAAGATTATTTAGTTACACAGATTTTAATGGGCAATACTTTACAAGCCAAAAACGCATACATCCAGCACTGAAACCCCGAACATATTTAGGACTTTAACTAGCTACTATATCTTGATAAGCCCAGTTTTTGAAGTCAAAACTCCCATAAAAGCGCACATATAAAACAAAATCACAAAACAGAACAAACGTATCGCATGATTCTACACATAAAACGCTTGTACAATCCACCTTTACCGTTGTTAGTTAGAAATATAAAGAGCCTGCGAAACAAGTACTCGTAATAAATACATCAAAAGTAAATATATCATTTTCGTTCGTAATTTTGTTTATTAACTCGGCCATTTTAATGGGCTTTAAAAATTTTACTAATACGCTTTATGTTTTTGTTCTAACTAAGGTTTCAGCGGGCTTTCATACCTCTTGAACGTAGTAATTTATGTTAGGCCTTTTGGATTTTCAACTATACTTGTAAAAGAGCATAGTTAGCAAATAAAATTACCATGCGCTACTTCTAAGCTTGCTTTACTTGTGATAAAATTAGTCCTAGTCCATAATGGAATATGTTTTATTTGTATTAAATCTTAAATATATTATATAGATAGTCTATTGGCGTGACTGACAGACTGCATTGGTTTCGTTATGAACATAGCCTTTACGGTAATCAGGGAGTAGAATTTTATTAAAAAGAGTACAAAGCTTTCCCTGTACGTTGGTACATCAAGCCGTCAAGGTAAGTGGATTCCTTTTATGAAGGAAAAATAATAAGGGACGTAGTGGCTGCTTATTTTGCCAACATCTCACTTAACCAACTAAATTCAACAATACGGACACTGTTTATGTAATTGTTTTTCAAGTGTTACATGTCACATGGTGACTTAGATGAAAAGAGGATTTCGACTTTGACTTTTTTTAAGTCAGTATTCTGTGAGAGCATTAAACTTCAAACAAGTCAACTAATAAATGAACCAGAGACACGACAATTCAAGTTACAAATTCTATAACCTATCTAAGATTTATAGATATCTAAGAGCTATAGCAGCCTCACGTTCCAAAATTATATCGCACGTACATAACGTTATCATGTCGCAAATCCATTGTATATCTACGTCACGCGCGTAATCCAGGTATCTAGGTGATCTCACTGCTATTCAGATTAATTTCTTACACGTTACTCCTAGTGCCTTATTATTCCAGATAAAGATATGTCAGATATATGTCTACGCTGTAATACCTTAGTACGTGTAGACTTTCTTTTTTAGTAAATATAGGTTGGCGTTTGACCACTATCTTGCCTGGTGGTAAGCAATGATGCGATCTAGGATGTAGAAGATGCCTATTCACTCGCGTCTTGAAGACACCCAAATTGTATTGATCGGGAAACACAGATTCTGGCAGGGAGTTCCATTGTTTTGCAGCGCGTAATAGAAGGGTTATTATGTATATATGTATAGATACAAGGTATATCGCCTATATATAGTATTTAAGTCATATTTGTCAATGGTTTGAAAAATAAAATAGACAACTATCAATTCTTACTTTCATTTATTCAGTTTGTCACAAGAATATATCTTAGATAAAGATACATTTACATTTACCGCCACTCTTGGCCATTCTTTTAATTGTAATTGTTTATAAAAGCAGTACAAACTATACCATATTTATAATATTGGGTAGCAAAATTGTGGGTAGTTCAATATATCAAATATAACATTAATACAATGGATTAGCAACAATATAATTCATTTAGTAATATTGGCCACAGGTATATCTTTAATATTACTCTAGGTATACTTACGATGTATATATATTCAATATTTACCACTTTAATATTCACCATAGGTACATATATAATTTATATGGCTTGTTTCACAGCATATGAATCGATTCTATTATATGATATTCCATGTTGTAAACTTATAACATCTCACAACTGACAAAACCACCCACAATATCAATTATACAATAGCTACGCTATATTACATTGCTTCTGCGTTATTTCTATTGACAATACTCTAAAGAAAACCACAGAAGCAATATAGAATCGTGAAACACAGTAATATAATAGTCAGAATTATATCGTACCTTAGTTAGCCGTTGCCGGGGCGAAACTGAATATTGAGCAGAGTCTGTTCATATTTTATACTCTATTTACCCGTTTGACAATGTCAACTGTAAAACGTCAAACCAATTTGTCTATTTAGATTTGGCAACACTATAAATTCAAAACATACAATCCATTTATGTTTATTTACTATATGTTTAGGCTATACATAGTTAATGATACAATATATATGGTTATATCTTGTTAGAGACATATGTGAATAATTCTAAAATCGATCTTATTGTAACTTAACCTAAAACTCGACGTAGAAATAAATAACAATGATATAAATTCTAACCAGATTTATAACAGTTTGATATCCGAGCTTTTGCGGGGATGATAAACAGGTACTTACAAACGGGACACACATACCTTAGACGTACTTACTTTGATATATTTTTGAATATTTTTACAATATATTTCAACAAATCTATCACGCGCATGATGAACGAGGAAGCAAATCATTTTGTACGTACGGTTGGAATATCGACCATGTACCGATGGCGCTGGGCAGTGCGTCTGGTTGTCCGATAGTGGAAAGGGGATGAGGGGATTAAATCGTGCAGTCCGCTGCACACTCTCCGAAATGTATACGGTAAAATACCGATAAAGCAGCAACTCGTCGTCGGTGTTCGAGGCTTTGAAGTTTTGAGGTAACTTCTTCATCACCAATGAGTCTCCTGGCTTTTCTCTCTATTGAGTCAAGTGTCTCAAGCTGGTATTTGGCCGATCCATCCCAGAGATGAGAACAATACTCCATACAGGATCGGACTTGTGCTTGTTATAGACTTAGCAGTTGTACCGGCGTGAAGTATCATCTCACTTTGGCCAATATTCCGAGCTTTTTTGACGCAGTTGCAGCTTTCAACTCAATAAATGAACCAAAATTGAGAGTCGGGGTGAGTGTAATACCAAAGAGCGAAAGAGAGAAGCTCAAGGTGGTCAGCTATCGGCACAGATACATTTCGGAAAGTTGGAGACATTTTGAACGCACTACGTTTAGAAGAAAACAGACATGCCTGGGTTTTTGTTGCATTAAACTTGACCAGGTTGACATCTCCCCATTGGGAAACTGCCTACAAGGCCATGTTCAAGCGCTTAATCATATCTTCCCTAAGCTCTTCTGTTTGTGCGCCACTAGCTCGAGCATTGGACGTGTAATTCTCTATGATCGTGGTATCGTCTGGATATCCTAGAGTCCCCGGTATAAGCATATCGTTGATATGCATCAGGAACAGCGTTGCAGAGAGTACAGACCCTTGAGGAACTCCAGCATTAACTGTCATGTGCTTGGACGTGCAGCCGTCAATGACTATTTGAATCGATCGGTCCTTCAAAAAGTCGTGTATCCAAGCACAGAGTCTAGTGGGTAGATCAAAAGATGGAAGCTTGCTGATAAGGCTGTCGTGCCAGACCCTATCGAATGCCTTCGAGATATCAAGAGAAACTGCAACAGACTCTCCGTGATTCTCGATAGCTTTGCTCCAGATATGCGTAGCATATGCTAGAAGATCCCCAGTGGATCGGTTTCGGCGAAACCCGTATTGTCGATCACTGAGGAGATCATTTGCTTCTAGATATGTAAGGAGCCGGTTGTTTAGTACACGTTCCATCAATATGATAAAAGGGCTAACCGATACTATTGGTTGGTGGCCAATATTTGCTTTAAAAAGTGCATATCTTCCGATTCTAATATAAGGTATCATCATATATCAGAAGAAAGACGTCCACTGCTAGACATAGGCTTCCCCCAAGGCTCTTCACATGGACCGATCTTGAGCCACCCACATCCATCCGCTGCCCGCGATCCCCACAAAATGATCAGGTCCTCTATTTCCAAAGTCTTGGATGCAACTCGGGTAACACTGACATGATTATGATGATATACTTTGTACAAGTAATTTATTTGTTAAATTAGATATAAGCAACGTTTAATAAATATCTTGTAACAGGTCTTGGATAGCTGTAGCTTAAATTAAACCGGCACGTATATAATTTTCTTTCAAACAATTATTTGGAATAAATAAAACTGAAAACAAACAATGCAAAAGTTTTAATACGTTTTGTTTTTGTGTTACGATACATGCTACACAAAAATACGTCCAAAAGTTGCCCCGTAAACCGGAACAAACAGAAAAAAGAGCAAGGAATTCAACAAAATAATCTCTGTGCAAATGCCACCAAGCATATTTCGTTGTCAACAACATTTTTTCAGTCTCTTTTAAAATTCTTTTGTTTTCTTACAACATATGTGTTATGTTATGGCATAATTAAATTTGAACCCATCGACTGCGCTTAGAAAAAAGTCATCGCAAGTAGGGTCTACCGGACCCAACTGAGTGTTGTGATATTTTAATTCTAACCACGAATTGCTCGGCCGTTTCGACCTGATTGCCCCATGTAATTTCACAGGTTTATAAGGGTTAATTTAATTTATCCGATAATAAACTCTGCGCGTGATCGCGATGAAATTTTTAAATATTTAAGTTGTTATGTATAATGAGTTTACGATAATGTTTGCTTGTGATTTTAATCACTGCATGTGTTCTGTTTCATAGAGCTTGTGTAATGAATTTCTAAAAGAGATTCTTAGAAATTCATTACAAGGTCTGAGTCTCAATATTAACATTCCCAAAACTATATCAGATGATTAAGCACTTCCGCTCTATCCAGCTTATTCGGGCACTTAATGTTTGTCTTACTACTACAGTTTCTCTGTATGAGATTTTATTTATTTAAAACAAATGACTGCACAACATCTATTACAATAAAATTGATCCATAGTTGGAACGATCTGACAAATGTATTATTTTTGAAAGTTTTAATCATTAAATGTATATTGTGGCAAGTTTTGAGGTATAGGTTCTAGAATGGTGACCACATAAGAGACGACACAACAGAGCTAGGCCCCCGACAAGGTGGACCAATGTTTTTTTTTAATGCAAAATAAAGTGCCAAACAAGCAGACGGATCGCCTGATGGTAAGCAATTACCGCCGCTCATGGACACGAGTAACACCACAGGAGTCACAAGTGCGTTGCCGCCCCTTGGGGTTGGGAAAAGGGATAGGAGGAGGAATGGGATGAGAGAGAAGGAATAGGGGATGGGCCTCCGGCACTCTCACTCACCGAACAAAACGCAACAGTTTGGATACTGTTACTTTACGTCGATTTTCTGTGAGAGGGTAGTACTTCCCCGGTCGAGACGGCCCATTCGTGCTGAAATCAGCAAGGCTCTACTACCTGTAAGAGGGATGATCTTGTGGGATCACAGGGAGAGACTTGAAGTTCTAAGTTCAGCAATGGACATCTTTTGGCTTATATGATGACGATAGTATTGACTACAATTTTGTTCACATGTGTAACAAAAGTCATAAACATACACGAGCCGTACACCTTAAGCTCAGTACTCACACACGGTTATACTCGATAGTTTTACTCGATAACGAGTAAAAATCAACGTGTGGACTGCAAAACTCACACTTCGATGACATCCAATACACTGTAATTTTACTCTAAGCGAGCCTACGAGTTTGACTTGATTTAGTAAAACTGTATGTGAGTATGGAGCTTTAGAAGAAAGAATCTCCGGTCGGCAGTAATACCAATAAATTGCTAAGGACCCTCATTATTCTGAGACCTAATATTAGTCAGCTTTATCTCAGGAAGCTGGTATTTGACCGCGATTCGTGTCGGGAACATTAAGTACCGTCTAATTAATGTGGTTAGTGATTGTCATATATTAAGACCTATGACTTCTATCCTATTAGATTTTATCGTTAAATTTGTAGACTACTAGCCTTTGCCTGCGGCTTTACCCTCATGGTATCTGATAAAAATGTTTGTGAAGAAAGATACTACATGGTTGTGTACCAAATCCAATTGCGGGTTTCAGAGTAACAAAATATACGCCTTTTATAAATGTTATCCATGTTTTTTCTTTTTTTTTTTAAAACAACTCCCGCACTATTAGGACTAAATCCTGTGTCGGGGGGGACTTAACAAACATACAACTAACGGATACAAGTAACACCCAGACTCGAAACAACAATTTATGAATCACACAAAGTGTGTCGTGTGGGGATCGAACCCACAACACTGTGTACGGCACAAGCGGTGAGGCGACCGCTTAAACCACTACACCAACCGTGCATACATTGATTAAACTTTGAAACCTAATCATCATAAAAAGTAATAACATATTTTGTAAGGCAAAGGCCATTTATTTATTGCTTTGTTCTACACTTAACTACTTGAATATCTCTTTATTATGCATTTAATATAATGCTTACGCAATCTTTCAAAGTTTCAGCTCCAACTTACAGGTTTTCTTACACTGTAATGAACGATGCTGTAAGTGATAAGTAATTACAAAATTGTTCAACGTTCGTAGCGTCCGTAGCGCGTTTAAGCGTGTCGTATACTTAATGTACAAGATATTTTGTCGTATTATTTTTTTATGCAACGATTTATTTATTTATTTAAAGACTCATGACAGAAACTAGTACATGTTGAGGCAAACATATATATGCAATAGAATCTATATATTAAAAGAATTTGTGTTTTATAATACGAGTCGGCCAGCCCGTTCTACCCAACCGATTCGCATGATTTTTTTTTAAATGAAAGCTCTCGCTGCATAGATTTGTCATCAAGCAATAGAAATTACCTAACTTGCACATTCATCAAGTTATATGCAAAAACAGTTTTCTCCCATACATTTTTTACGTTTTCGTAGCCGTAGTCAATGACTTTCTGCTTCTACATATCTGGTTCTCATTGAGGTAGGCGTTTCGTTATAGACCTATAACACGCGCTGAAAAGAGCTCTTTCATTTGATGGTATGCTCATTTAAATTGGGTAAGTTTGAAGGAAGATAGGTGTGGACATTGAACTTATTTTTCAATATTTTCCTATAAATTTCTTAAGATTCCATTGCTTTCTCTCTACATGGACGGTTCTAAATTCAAAAATAATTTTATGGCATCTAATAAGTTCCCTGCGGTAACTGCCAGGAAAAAGCGTTATGCATCCTTAAGGGGAGCTTGCCTTACTTTCATACGGGTGTGAGTGTGGTGGTGTGTAAAATTATGCCCGATGTTGGTAAAATTATCACTATAGTGAATTATCGCTGATAGCAGGTAATATTCCCAGAATGTTACCAGTTAATGTTGGGTGAACTGATCTCTGATGTTGAGGAATTTTCCCCCTTTTTTTTGTATCGCGATGAAATCCAGTTACGGACTGTCCCTCAATGGGACCCCTCCGCCAACTCTGAATCGAGTTTTCGGCAGGTGGAGGGGGGGTGTATGGCTCAGCTCTCCCCCCTAGATGTCCAGATAGGCATACCCACTAAAACACCGCGGTGTTCCTCTATCGACCTTCATGGCGGAATCGCGGTAACGACGTCAGTATACCCGCGACCCGAGGAATTTTCCCCAAATGTAGTGAAATTTCTGCCTAATGTTGGGAAAATTAACTCTACAGACGGGTAAATTACGTTTTATGTTAGGTAAATTTTTATGTTTTTAAATTACGGACCTTCTTCGGGCATCTTATTTTTTTTATTGGAATATTTATTTATTTATTTATTAAAAAACAATATAAGCTTACAGTATATACACACCAAAACGCTTATATGCTATACTATATTAATTCACTAATAAATTATAAAAAGAAAAATATTAATATGTATAGATATTATAATCAAACATTATTAGATTACAAGAATTATTAATGAATAAATTGAATATCTGAATGTCAATAGAGAAAAAAAAAGAACTATATTTTAATATTTAACATTTTTACATTACACGAATTATTAAATTAAATTGAATATCAGAATGTAAATAGAGAAAAAAAGAACTATAATATAATATCATACATTTTTACATTACAAGAATTATTAAATTAAATGGGTACCAGAATGTCAATAGATAAAAAAAAGAAAAGGGCTATTGTATAACTATTTGATGGCTTGTATAGCGACATTACAGTTTAGTAAAATGTATCATGACTGTTTGCATTCATTTATTTAATTTGTCAAAAAATATGTCTGCCTCTACATTGTTTTGTACAAAATAGTTGATCAATTGTATGGCTCTTCCGGTAGGACTATTAATAGCATGAGGAAGGCGCCATGTAGGAGGATAGGTGAGGAGTCGATGTTGCCTACGACAACCCCGCAAATAATTATTTGGTACATAAAAATTGATACACTCACTAACAGATGGATTATCTACTTTGTGGTGGAGCATCAATATATAATGCATTACGCGTGTTATTTTCCTTCTCAATTCCAATGTATCCAGGCCAATGATAAAATAAAGAATAATAAAGAAGGGAATAGGAATTGATAATAACCAAATTCCCGCTTGTATACAAAACTGGCAAATTTACGTTGAACTCTTTCAATCGCTAGAGTATATGTCTTTTCTTTCGGGCTCCATACTATTAAATTGTACTCTAGTCTACTGCGTACGTATGCATTGTAAAGTATTTTAATAGCGTGTGTGTTTTTAAATTGAGAACATGTTCTAATTATAAATACTAAAGCTTTATTAGCATCTTTACATATTTGGTTTATGTGGTCGTGAAAATTTAGTTTTTGGTCGAGAGTTAACCCTAGGTCCCGTATCGTACTCACGCGTTCGAGTGGTGTTCCAGCTAGTTCGTATGTCACAAGTATTGAGGAGCAAGATCGAATAAAAGTTACTGTTTTACATTTTGATTTATTAAAAGAGAGCTTATTAAGAAATAAGCTCTCTTTTAATAAATCAAAATGTAAAACGGATATTGACGCGGTATATGAGTGGAGTGTAAGAACACTCCACTCATATACCGCGTCAATATCCGATTGGAGGGCCGTACAATCAGAACTATCTGTGACAGATAGGTATAATTTAAGATCGTCTGCAAACATCAGACATTGAGATTTAGAGAGAACACTAGGAAGATTGTTTATCATTATAAGAAACTGCGTAGGGCTTACCTTGACTTACACCGGATTGAGTGTTGTATTCGTATGAATAGTAGTTGCCCATTCTCACAAACTGCTTCCGATCTTTCAAATAATCGGCCATGAATTAAGCAGCTTTGGACTAAATCCAAAGGCTGAAAACTTAGTCAGCAAAACATCATTATCTACAAAATCAAACGCCTTTGAAAAATCGAAATACGCTGCATCAATCTGTCAATCCGACGTCATTCTAGTAGTCGCATAGTCAATGAATTTTATATGGTTAGTTAAAGTAGAACGTAATGGACGAAATCCATGCTGTGAATCATCTAAGCGGCTTCTGATCTGATTAAAAATACTGTTATTAAGAATTGTTTCAAATAACTTACCAAATATGGACAATACTGCTATAGGCCTGAAGTTAGTGACATCATTTGATGATGCAATTTTAGGCACGGGTGTTACTCTGGATACTTTCCACTTTTTAGGATATGAACTAGATTGCAAGGACAAATTAAAAACATGCTGAAGTGGTTCTTCTAGAGCAGGCAGACAGTCATTTACTAAATAAGTCGGTATATTATCAGGACCGCAAGCAGACGATGTTTTTAAATGACGCATTGCTTTTCTTAACTCAGAGAGACTTATGTGATCTATCGCTACATTGGATGAAACTTAGGAATCTGTATCACGTTCAGCAATTTCTGTGTTTAACAATGGAGAGTTAGTATGGAAAACGGAACTAAAATAGTTTGCAAAAGCAGATACGGCCTCATGTCCTTCAACCACATTGTCTTTAAAGACAAATTCCTTAAATTGCTGTCTACTTTTCTTTTTATCTTTGACATATTGCCAGAAAGATGACGGATTACGGGTTATATTATTTTCAATTATGTTTATATATAGCCTTTGAAAGCATTTCTGATGAGTTCTTTAACTTTACATCTGTAGAATTTAAATAGCTCCCTATTAAATTGCATTCCGTAGCTTTTATACTTTCTTAAATTAAAATACTTTAATTTGATATAATGGATTATTTCACCAGTGTACCAAGTAGGATAAACATATTTACGATTGTAAGAATTATTTTTCAAGGGAACATGTTCATTTATAACGTTATTTAATCTGTTGTACAAAATATCAACAGCTTTGTCAACATCGCGTTGTTGCATGAGATCTGTCCAGTTAATGTTTCTTATATCACTATACAAGCTGTGAAAATCTGCTTTATGAAAATTCCAATTCAAGTGAATATCTTTGTTTAAAATGATTAATGATTTGTTATCGATTACAACACTTCTATCAAGAGTGACCATTATTTCTAAGGTAGGGTGATAGGAATCCAACGGTACCAGAGGTTCAGTATCGGATGTTATATTAATATTTGCGGAGTCAAGTGATGATAGGACTAAATCTAGGATGGAGCCGTACTTATTACACATATTATTACATTGACGTAACTTACAATAGTCTTAAAATGATTCAAATTGCATTTTAATAGAATTAGTACAAGAACTCAAATTAAAGTCACCAACTATTATAGATTGATACTCAGATCTATAAACACTTACAGCATTTTCTATACATGTCAAGACTTCTTGGTACTGTTTTACATGGAAGTTGGGTGGTAAGTACACAACTGTAATAAAAATGTTAATATTTTTCCACGTTACCGTGGCAAACAATAATTCTTTATCATCAGTCAGATTGTCAATATCTGTAATTTTCTTAATTGTATAACAGTTTCTAATTGCTAACAGTACTGTTTATGTGGAACATATTACAGCGGTTTATAGTACTATTGTCATATAATTATATTACAAGTGGTAGTTATGGTAGAAATCTTAGCTTTGGTAAGAATAGTAGTTTTGAGTGAAAAGGTACTTTTGACAGCACCGACGGTTTTACTAGAAATGGTAGTTTTGAAAAAATGGTAGATATGATAGTGTTAGTATGAATAGTAGTTTTGGTACAAATAGTAGTTTTGATAGGAATAGTATTTTCAGTAAGAATAGCCCATTAGCTTTCCGGCGCTAGACACAATAGAAAATCAATTGTTATGAATCATATATGATACACGGGACAGGGAACCTGTTTATACATACATAGGTACATATCGAATTGATATCCTCCTTTTTTGAAGTCGTTAATAAGAGCTTTATTTCAGTTATACATATTATATATTTTATATCCCTATAGCGCGGCAAACCATTCAGTAATGCCAAGGTGGAAATTTCACGATACCTAAGGTGCAACGCAAAGCCAATGTTGTGAGAAAATAAGTTTTGTGATATTATTTAGTATTTTTGGTAAGAATATCATATTTTTACTTATTAGATAAGGCTACAATGTTCATACCTATAAGTAACAGCTTTTTTATAATATTAAAATATGCTGTGGAGCAGCACGGGTCCTATAGTTTAAAACTAAACTAGATTGCCGAGATTCGATCTGCTTGTCAAAAGTATTTAGTAATATTATTGTAAGTATTCAACGATCAAAAATTATATTTTTATACACTGTAAGTGCCAGAATTCAATAGAAGTACTTCTGAACTTTTTGCACATGAATTTATGTCTTAATATTTCGGTTAAATTCATATTGTTTTTTTTTTTTTTCATATTAGTATTTCAAATTGAACTCAAACTGGTTTCGGAGTCGTCGTGATTTGATGGTTGTTACGTCATTTTGATGGTCGTCGTGTTGGTTCAGGTAGTTACCTAAACTAACTTATTCACTCAAAAAGCAAACAGTTTTCTCCAAATCACGACGACTCCGAAATCAATTTGAGTCCAAATACGGTCCCCAAGGAAAATACATGCCAAATTTCAGCTTCATGCGCCAAATAGTTTCGACTGTGCTTTGTCTGTTTGTCAGTCAGTAACGCAATAGCTTTATACAGAAATAAAAAATAATATTATTTCAACTCATATTCTATTTTTGGAAACGATTACTCGAATATGCAACACGCCTAATATTCGTTGCGTCCGTAGCACCTCGTAGCAATGAGCTACGGCGTAGCGACTACGATCGGGTTCATTTAAAACTAAGGCCCACTTGCGTAACGTTTGATTTAAGTCACTCCTTAATTTAATTTTTTTGAACAGAATTAACAGCATAAAATAATTTAAGTTAAAAGTATTTAGCGTCCTCTTGCACAACGACAACAACGCTTAGATTTAGTTAAACATTTTATGAGGTCGGTAAAGTAGTTTCTACGTTTTGTTTCATGGCATGAAGCCTTTTTGTTACGATTTTAACGATGTTATGCGTATGGTTTCGCATAAAACCTTAGAATATATATACTTTGAGCATAAAACAAAACGCATTGTAATCGTCTAGCAACGAAATGACAATTGACAAATAATAACTAGAAACTTTTGAGCATTAACCCTAGAACCCTACATGGGGTGCAGGTGCACCCCACACCGATTTGTTTTCTAAATATTTCAATTTCTTTAATATCCACGAATTCGCGCGTCGGAGTATTTTAGTTTGGTGTCAACCGCTCGCGTTACGTCAATACCGTGACGAGGGACCGTGTTGTGTGGTCGCCTGTATAAGTGCTGTGGGGTACGCCAGTACCCCAGTGTAGTAAAATCGTAAGATTATTTATTTATTACGATTGATTCATTTATATGTAATAAGTTATTAAATTTGATTACTTATTAAAATAATAGTCTTATATGAATTAAATACAGATATTTCTAGATATTATGAAGGTAAAATTCAATGAAGTTTATTTATTTTGTTTCGGATGGCTGTCAGAGGTTTGAATTACGAAGAAATAAGCTCTATTCTAGACCACAAATCTGGCGAGGAAGAAATAGAAGTTGGGACCAGTTGTAATTCCTGGGTTCTTTACAAGTGTTCAAGATCAAATAATAAGCTAAATATAAAGTTTCAGCAGACAGTTTTGAAATTAGGTTTGGAACTGATACATGAACATTTGGAGGACCGTCACCGGATGCCAACTTAGTCCATTGCAGTGATCCTCAAAAAAGAACCAAATCCTACAAGCGCTGTTGCTCAAACTACATTTAACTTTGTGTAATAAGGCTGATTTGTGTTCTCAAGTTACCGATGTTTAATAAAACGTATTTTCATGAATTGTTTTTTTTTTTTAATTTAAGGATTACAGTCATTTTAGTATGGGGTGTTCCAGCACCCCAGTGCAGGAATAACATGTGCGCCAAATAGTGTAGGATTCTAGGGTTAACAATAACACAAGTAGGTATATTGTTATCAGCTATATCATCATCATCATCATGTCAGCCTAGGGACGTCCACTGCTGGACATAGGCCTCCCCCTGCTGCGTCGTCCGGTCCAGTTATATAATTATTGATAATTTTCGTCGCTAATGACAAGATGCCAACATCAGTGTGACAGTTCTTAAATGAAATTAGCCACTAAACAGCCGATTTTCGGTAATTAATTTTGACAGTTCTTAAATCATATTACTCGACAAATTTTTCGTTGTGCAAGACGCTAGTGGTGTTTAATATTTTTTTTCTCGTTAAATACATCTTAATTCAATTTAAGAATCGTTGTGCAAGTGGGCCTTAGTGTGCTTTAGCTAACTATTTGTTAAGTTAGATTATTAATTGTATAAGTTTTACATTCAATTCCTAAAATAAGTTCGACCAAGTATAACGGAATGAGCTTTGGAACAAGCCGAGTTCCAACTTTATCAAGCGAAATACAGAGAGAAATACATTATTTAATGTTTGACTATTTTGGGTACCTTCCTAAATAGAAGTGTTATATTGATGCTTCGACGTCATGATGCTTATAAACTATTCTTTTCAGAGTTATGTTTAACTCATAATAATATCATAGGAATATTCTATGCAGATAAGTGTCACTGTATTCCACCCCATTGAGTTGTTGTAACGACTATGTTGACCTCCGTAATGGCCAGAACCATTAAAGAGGTCGATCATTTGCGTGCTCTCTTGTTAGATTCGGACATCCTGCCCTTAGGCACCTGTATCTTGCTAGCTAGCTCTCATCTGATGCTACTAGTCTATATGAAAATGAAGAAAAATAAATTATAGTGTGAGCAAAATTAACTTAATTATATAATCAAAATGCAATGACAAATTATATGTCAAGTGGCAACCCTTTCAATCATGAACGAATCAGAATGTCGTTAATAAATGAAAAAGTAGAAAATATACTTAAGATACGACGCAGAGCCAACGTTATTAAAAAAAAAAATTGGTTGCCTGTAAAGTCGGTATACGGGCGAAAGTTTTACGTGACAACGACTTTGAGTGGTAAAATAATTTTAATGTGAATATTCATTCGTATAGTAGGAAGAAGGATGAAAGACGCGTGCCTTTCACTTTTTATGTCTGTCTCTTTCGCTCTTAGGCGGGACGCGTGCCTCTCACTCGCTCTCATTGTGAGCGCATAACGTGAGCGGAGCGTAACGCAGTTTCTTGAAGTGTCACCCGGCAAACCAATTTATAAGACGTTGTCACGTCAATATTAGTATTATAATATTATTCTCATAGTTTCAACCATTGTATTCAATTAGGTTAGGTTACTAAAAATTAAAAAACAAGAGCGATATTTATAAAAATGGAAGAATCGGTTCCATACAATAACTACTAAAAAGAGATACCTAAAAATCAGTATTGCTTGTTTTATATTTAAAATGTTAAAGTTATTTTGTATATAAAATGATTTTAATCTTTCATAATGTGAAAGGATTTGATAGAAATTATTGTATATAATATTAACGACTGATACAAAATTTAACCCAAGATAAACGTATGTTTGTGTAAATAAATAATAAACAACAACAATAAATTATGACTTATCACTAAAATGTTTTGATTATCTATGTGAATGAAAAGATTAGTATTAAAAGGAACAAAAGTTAAATCCCGGTGAATGTTGTAACTTAAAAACATTATACAGAATTATATCAAGTTTCATATGCAAGCTTCGAGCTATTGATAGAGTTTAGTAATGAGGCAAAATTACCATAATTATGTGAAAATTGCTGTTTAAATTGAAAAGTGTTATGTGTACTTTTAGTGAGCTTTATGTGAATTTTTGTTGTGATACACAAAACATTGTTATACTTTTTCTGAGCCTCTTTTACCTAATAAAATAAAGTGCTTGAGGAATATTTGAGTGATAATTTATTCTAGAGCCTCCATGTACGTGTCCAATATTATCACACAAAGTTTACTTCAGATTTTTTTCTAAAAATTTAGTATGGAAAGCTAAGAGACGATATTTATTATTCTTATTTGCCATCTTTATTAGATATACGTAGCAACACAGCGTTGTTCAAGAAAATAAGAGCATTTGGGCCATAAGAAAGAAGAAAGAGATGAAAGATACGGATTAATTAACTACGTAAGATTTGATCAACTTAATAATACGAACTTTATTAACAGATATGATAGAAGAAAAGCCCTGATGAGGTCGGACTCGGTCAGCCGAGAAGATTATAAATTTGATAATTGCAAATAAACGAAAGGATTACTTTATTTATGGAGCTGAAGATGCACGCCAAGGATCGTCAAAGACGGCGTACAAAGCTTTTAAGTTTTAAAGAGGAAGAATAACAACAATTTAAAAATGAATAAAACTCAAGGGTAAAATTGAGGAGTTTATTTTATTTCCAAACAGATGAAGACTTGAAACTAGTATGCTACTGAAACTCTATTATTTCTCATTTACTTGAACACTTGTGTTTTTTAAGATATAAACATAGGAAATCATTGCTTCAGAGCTAAGTTAACTAGACTGCGGTTCGATTCTATTCAATTATGCTTCACAGACGAACGTACTATTGAATTCATTCAATGATTTTATTATACGTAAATAGAAGTTGGTGAATGCTCTCGATTTGAATGAATAAAAATTGATTTAAATATAGAGTCGAAGAATTTTAAGATGTTTCTTTATTGAAAATATATATTACGCTCTCCGACATTTGATGAATGTTCTTTCGATTTACATTCGGTTTGACGATTCGCTATATTGCAAAGAGATGAAAGTTTAATATTTCAGTTTTTAAAGAGATTTACTACGGAATTCAATATAAGAGATCATAGATCTGTAGATTTTAGATTCATTTTTGACGTAAGCTCCATACAAAATATGTCAAACATGAATCTCGAATCTCCAAATCCATGTATGTATCGAATATTGAAAATGGCCGTTAGTCTATCACAATCCCACTGCTGGACAAAACTTCCCCTTTATAAATTGTCCCTATCCCAATGTAATTTGGAGTAAAGAGGATTCTATATAACTGTCAGTTTTGATCACTCATCATTCGCCATACGAAAAATAGTCAGTAAAATCTGAGCATTATATGTACTTACGACATAATTAATCAAAATAAAAAAATATATATAAAATATTAAAATATATAGTGCATGTTGATATGTTTTAGTCTCACAAATTATATATGTGACGCGTCTTATCAGTGTTTCGGCTAATAATAACGGACACGAACATAAAACACTAAATAATTTTCGAGGAAATGGCGATGAATAATAACTCGCAGATTTTTTTTATTGAACCGATAAAACTAATATTTTTAGTAGTTTACTGTAATTATTAAATAGTAACTTTCGTTGAATTTCGAGGGGAACGTCAATGTTACGAAATTGACGTGATAAGTAAGTTAAGTAAGATGATGTCTCATATTACAGTCCCGAAAGTATATTTTTGATTTACGTATTGAACATTTCAAAAGTACTAGCACCTCATAATGACAGCCGGGACCAATGGCTTTGAAAAGTGAGTGGTGCGTGCTGTGGGTATGCAACTTGAAACCTGACAGTCTGTTAAATTAAGCACTAGGCTATTGCAGCTTCAAATGGTCATTACAAACGTGGCGGTATCTATATACCACAGGGGCCAAATTTAAATGGAATTACTGCTTATAATATTATTAAAAAGTAACATCCTCCTCTCTTCTGTATTATTATAACACTATAACACCAATATGTAAGTTATGCAGTGCAATTAAATATTGAGTATTGGGGCTATTGTACGACGGCAAAGACATGACATCTATCGGAGCCGACAGAACTAAAATTCCGCATCGAGGAAACAAGGTTCAAGGTTCAAATTATATCACTTTTTTTTTCGTAGGTAAGTTAAAGAATTATATTTACCAGCCGCATAATAGTCCGCTTCCAATCCCAAGTCAAAATAGCTTAGGTCACAAGTGGCACAAACATTTCGGTTATGACGCTTATGAATATCAAATAATATTTTAATTAATGTTTCTGTACATACTTAATCAAAAATGCAGTCAATGGTCAGTCCTATACAAAGCGGTGACGGGAAACATTTTTGACGCGGAGCGATTGCATACTATCTAGCACAGAGTTGAATTGTGTCAGTACTGTGAAACTGAAAATGTGCATGCCCATACATTTATTTTCAAAGATTTGATGGTCGAGTATTTACACCAATATTTAGCAAAAATTTTATAATAGGCACTAGTTATTATGATCAACAACAAGAAACATATACGCATACAGATCAAGTTTGATCCCACCCCCTCCAACTGCTGCCGCAATCTACAGCGTCTAATAAAATAATAATAATGTCCTTCAAAATAATTTGTATTTTTTTTAAAGATTATTCCCCCACTAGGTGATATCCAATTCACGGGGTATTACTTACTTACTTATCGTGTCGATGGCAACACTTTAAATATATTTGGCCCAAAACTTCAACACAATTCAACCCAACGGGGTATTTAACAAACATATAACCGACGGACAAAAAGTACGCCCAGACTCAAATTCAAATTCAAATAATTTATTGCGAATGTAGGTGATACATAGATGTTTACATAGTTTTTGTCAGTCACAGAACAAACATTAGTGCAGCTATATTCTGCCATTTGGCATGCAACGTCCATCATATATTATTTTATTATGGTTATATAAAAATTATTGAAACAACATTATGTTCTAGTTATAAATAAAGTACACATGTCAAAAAAAAATTCAATCAAATAAGTCAATCAAGGTAATATTAAATTATATGGAAAGTAAATTTGGTTACATGTCACAACTAATTATTAAATATCATATTTGTCTTCGAGAATTTTTTTAATACTGTAGTATGCCTTATTAATAAGATCAGGGATTCGTGGCCACAGGGCAAGCTGGTCTCAAACGGAGGGTGCCTGTGTTAGTGGTCACAGGGCACAGCTAGTATTCCATCTTACCCCCGTACAGGGCTCTGCGGGGATGGACCTTTTAAATCCCTATTACTCGTGGGAACGCTATGAGGACAGACATTAATTATTCTTCAAATGGCGGCGACAAGGTTCGCAACCTGTCACGTCTCGTTTCCCGCGAGGGCGAAAAGCGGCCTACGGAAAGCCGATTTGCAACATTGAATGTTGGCGGTGGAATGGACGGAAAATTGGATGAAGTATGCCAGATGATGGATGATAGAAATATTGATGTTCTGTGTGTGAATGAAACGAAAAAGAAAGGATGTGACACTACAAAGCATGGCAGCTACACGGCGTATTGGTCCGGAGTAGATAGTACCACCAGAGCCTGCAAGGGAGTTGGCATAATACTGTCTGCGCGAATAAATGAGTGCGTAAAAGAGTTTGAATGTGTAAATGCAAGGCTACTATGGATGAGAATGAAAGTAGGACTTACTCGTCTTCTTACTGTAGGGGTTTACGCCCCGGTCAATATAGTAACGGGTATGTCACAACAAGAAAAAGACGAAAGGCAGGAGTTTTGGGAGAGTTTAAGAGAGATTCTGAGGACCTGTAAGGATAACGAGAGATTGATTTTGTTCGGTGATTTCACAGAAATAAATAGTAATAGAACGGTGACATGGGCGTGGTGCGCGTGTCAAACTATTGCACTATAGCGCATGTATTTACACATGTTGTACAACATTATTCTGCCTGACAATCAGCAATGGTCAGTTTTTATATAAACAATAACATAATTTCATTTTCCACAGCTACATCACACACACACACATCGATAATAATTCCTTAGTGTCCCCTCACTATCTATACGTCACTGTGGGCGGGGCTTGTTGAAATGTGGCACGCGCGAAATGTACGCGATGACGTGACATTCACCATTCTATTACTATTTATTTCTGTGGGTGATTTCAATGGATGGGTGGGAGTAAAGCGAGATGGATTTGAAAGGGTTTTAGGTGGATTCGGTGATAAGAGTGTGAACGAAAATGGAAAAGAACTGCTTGAGGTTTGTTTGGAGTGGAGCCTTTGTGTGACAAACACCATGTTTGATCACAAAAGGGTACATTTGTATACACGTGAGGCGAAAAATGTTAGAATAAGTATGATTGATTTTGTAATAGTAGATGAACGACTGAGAAAGAATGTGTTGGATACGAGAGTTTTTCGAGGGATCGGCATCCATACAGACCACTTTTTGGTGTTAAGCCGGATAAGTGAGCTCTTTAGAGGATGGCGACACCGAGAAAATAATCAAGAGAGGGTCTTGGAAAGAATAAAAGTAGAAAATCTGCAAGAGAAAGATGTGAAAGATGAGTATAAACGAAGATTGATAGCAAGATTTGAGAGGTTCGATGGCATAAAAGATATGGAAGAGTTATGGCATTCCTTTAAAAAAGAGGTAGTATGTGCAGCGTCTGAAGTATGTGGTGTGATCAAGAGAAGGAAACTACGAAAGGTTAAGAATACATGGTGGGACAAGGATGTACAATCAGCAGTATCAGAGAAGAAGAAAGCGTGGTTAGATTGGTTGGCTGCCAGAGCAAATGAAAGAATGGGAAAGGCAACGAGTGATGACATAGATAAAGCAAGAAAGGAGTTTGTTAGGTCTAAAAGAATAGTGAAAGAAATGGTTAAAAGGAAAAAAGAGGAAAAGAAAGATGAGTTTAATAGTAGATTATCTGACGACTTTCGGAGAAACATTAAGTTTTTCTGGAAGTCCGTTCGTGCAGTTCGAGGAAAAACTCAATCCTCAGAATACACAGCAATCAGAGACAAGAATGTAAAGATACTGAATGGTGAATCGTGTGTGCTGAAGGGATGGAAAGAGTATTTTGAAGGATTATTTGAAAGAACGACGACAGAGACATCAACAGGTGAAATGAATGGTAATGATAGCAATGATGAAAGCGATATTGGCGTGGATGAAATTTTGAAGGCACTGGCCAGTATGGAATTAGGTAAGGCTGCAGGGTATGACAGGATTACAGTTGATATGCTGAAGGCTGGACAGGGCATCATAGTTAGTCAGCTGCAGCGTTTATTCAACTTGTGCTGGAGCACCGGCCGAGTACCTGATGACTGGGCCACAGCGGTAGTTGTGCCTCTTTATAAAGGAAAAGGCTCGAAACAAGACTGCAAAAACTATAGAGGCATTAGCCTTCTCAGCATTGTTGGAAAATTTTATGCGAAGGTACTGATTGAAAGTGTTATGAAAGTAACCGACAAGAAAATATGGGATGTACAAGCGGGATTCCGAAAGGGTATGGGGTGTACGGATCAAGTCTTTTCCTTGCGATGCATAGCCGAGAAATTTTTGGCCAAAAGTCGAAAGGTCTACTGCGCATTCGTGGATTTGGAAAAGGCTTACGATAAAGTGGTGAGGAATGAAATGTGGTCGGTACTGTCGATGTATGGGGTGAACAGCAGCCTAATTCGAGCTCTGAAATCCCTTTATGAGGATTCTAGAGCTTGTGTGAGGATAAACGGGGCATACACTGACTGGTTTACCATCAACACAGGTGTTAGACAGGGATGTGTAGCGTCGCCGTGGCTGTTCCACCTCTTCATGGACAGTTGTTTGCAAGACTTGAAAAATAGTGATTGTGGATTAAGGATGAATGAGTTACTTGTCAAATGCCTCCTTTCTGCTGATGATCAGGTTATACTTGCGTGTTCAGAGGAGGAGTTGCAGGAGATGGTAACAATCATGCATGGTGCGTTAGAGAGGAAAGGAATGAAAGTGAATGTAAGTAAAACGAAAGTTATGGTTTTTGAAAAGGAGGAATGCGTTACGGCTTGTAATGTTATGATCGATGGACAGCGAGTGGAGCAAGTGAATGAGTTTATATATTTAGGTACGCTGTTTACAAGAGATGGTAAGAATGTAGAAGATATTGCAAGAAGAGTTAATGCAGGTAATAGAGTGAATGGAGCTCTGAAGGCGTTTATGAATAGCCAAAACGTGTCCAAAAAGGCACGTTTGGCTGTCCATAGAGGGGTGTTAGTACCTACTCTTATGTATGATAGTGATAGTTGGGTATGGCAGAAAAGTCATGAAAGTAGAATAAATGCTGTAGAAATGAGAGCACTGAGAAATATGTGTGGTGTCTCTCTGACTGACAGGGTAAAGAATTGTGTGATAAGAGAGTGTTGTGGGGTAAAAGAAGATGTAGTGACAAGCATCAAGAAAGGTATGCTAAGATGGTTTGGGCACGTGGAGAGGATGGATGACGAAAGACTGACCAAGCCGATATATAAGGCAAGTGTGGAAGGGACAGGACGAAGGGGAAGACCTAGGCGGACGTTCTCTGATCAGATTGGAAACATCCTAAAAACAGGACAGGTGAGAAGTACCCTGAACAGAAGAGCATGCATGAGGAATCTGATGGGAGTGAATGAAGCAAGAGAGATATGTCTGGATCGTTACAAATGGCGTTCCGTAGTCTCTGCCTACCCCTCCAGGAAACAGGCGTGAGTCTATGTATGTATGTATTAATAAGAAATTGTTTCAATAATGCTTTAAATTTATCTATGTTGGAGCACCTTAATATGTTTAACGGTAAATGGTTATAAATTCGAGGGGCCATACAGAATATACTATTGCTAAATTGCACTGTTTTGTTTGATGGCAAACATACTTTGTGATTATTACGCTTACTATTTAAGCGTTCAAATAAATAATTTTGAGTAAAAACAAAGACAGCGACCTCATAGATATAAAGGCATGGAAGCGTTAATAGTTTCAAACTCATAAAAAAGGGTTTACAGCTATGTGTCTGTTTCAACTTCACAAAGGCCCTTACACATCTCTTCTGGGCTCTGAATATCATTACATTGTCCACCGAGTTACCCCAAAAGATAACACCATATTCGAAGCAACAATATGTGGATCACATATAGGGTTGGCTCGTTTAGGAATTAAATACACAGCACTCGTCAGTGGTTAAGCCAACCATGCATTAAGGCCAACCATGCAATCTAAATATCAAAATATATATAAAAGCTTGACTTTTTATACTTTGATATTTAGATAGATCTAGAAAGTATTGCAATCAATCACCGTATTCCTCGAAACATTTTGACTTTGGGACGAGCATTGGCATGGGTAAGTATTCTAACATTGTAAGGACACTAAAGCAAAACGTTCGCCAATGCTTTAGATATTGTGTTCTATTTCAACTGCAGCTTAAACTTTATACTACACTAGCCGAAATAAACATGTCACATCAAATGTATATCGTCTGGTCTAAGTTGTAAAGTCAACAGAGTGAATAAATACGGTATAAACTTAGTGCTATAAAGTTTGTGGTAACCCACTACACTCATGACAATATGTGGTTTTAAGAGTCGAGTGTGACTTGTATGTCGTAAATTAAGTGTAGCTCTTGAAGGACTTGTTCAGGCGATACTAACATGACTGGGCATTCTAATATGTCTGGATCGGGCAGGGTAGGAACTAATAGCCAATATGTACATATTGTTGCTTTTTTATAGCTGTGAGTGGCAGGCGAACGAGTATCGAAATATGTGTTTTATATTGACCCAAGGGTATATAATTATTTGCCAACAACTAGCTTTTTGCTTCAAGGAACACCACTCTATGGTCCTTTACTGATACATTACTAGTACGTTATTACCGGCATAGGTACTACAGTTCTTTACTACTAAACGCACCGCATAAAGTGACTAGTACTTGTTTGTTGGATAGCGTACTACTTGAAACATCTTGAGCATTTAGTTTTCCAGGCTCTCATTTTAAATTCATCATCATTAGACAAGGAACGTCGACTGCTGGACAAAGGTCTCCCCGTCATCCATCTATGCGGAGAGCCGCATAGACTGCTCTAGCCATCCACATGCATTCACTGCCCGCGATCTCAACAAGATCGTCGGTCTACCTTGCGGCAGGTCTACCCGCCAAAACCTTTCTTTCCGCTCCAATGGCCATCGTTAATAAAAATAAAATACTTATTTGTCTCTGACATGTTGTCTTCTTCTTTGTCTCTCTTATTCTAATGTCCTACTAATTCTGAGATCGTAGGTACGATGATCTGCTTTTTCGTGAAAAGATTATTCAGTTACACAGATTTTAAAAGGCAATCATTTATTACCCATAAGCAAATACATCCAGCATTGAAACACTGAACATATTCGAGGCTTTAGCTGGATACTATATCTTGATAAGCCCAGTTTTTGAAGTCAAAACTCCCATAACAGCGCACATATAAAAGTTCACAAAACAGAACAAACGTATCGCGTGATTCTACACATAAAACGCTTGTACAATCCACCTTTACCGTTGTTAGTTAGAAAAATAAAGAGCCTGGCGAAACAAGCACTCGTAATAAATACATCAAAAGCAAATACACCATTTTTGAACGTAGTTTTGTTTATTAACTCGGCCATTTTAATGGGCTTTAAAAACTTTACTAACACGCTTTATGCTTTTGTTCTAACTAAGGTTTCAGCGGGATTTCATACCTCTTGAATGTAGTAATTTATGTTAGGCCTTTTGGATTTACGACTATACTTAAAAAAGAGCATAGGTAGGAACTAACATTACCACGCGCTACTTCTAAGCTGGCTTTACTTGTGATAAAATTAGTCCTAGCCCTTATTGAAATATTTTTTATTTGTAGTAAATCTAAAATATATTGATTATATAGATAGCTTAGTGGCGCGTCTGACAGACTGCATTGTTTCGTCATGAACGCAGCCTTTACGGTAATCAGGGACTAGAATTTTATTGAAAGAGAACAAAGTCTTGCCTGTACGTTGGTGCATCAAGCCGTCAAGCTAAGTGGATTCCTTTTATGAAAGAAAAGTAATAAGGGACGTAGTGGCTGCTTATTTTGCCAACATCTCACTTAACCAACTAAATTCAACAATACGGACACTATTAATGTAGAATCTTTAAGTCATCAAGTAATTCTTTTTTAACTTATGTTGTTCATAAGTGTCACAATATGGTGATTTAAATGAAAAGAGGATTTCGACTTTGACTGCATTTTCTGTGAGAGCATTCAACTTCAAACAAGTCAACAGCTAATAAAGGAACTAGAGACACGATAATTCAAGTTACAAATTCTATAACCTATCTAAGATTTATAGCAGCCTCAAGTTCTAAAATTATATCGCACGTTTATAATGGCTGCTACACACAGTGCCGGCGGCGTGGGCCGCCGGCTTTTGTCGCGCGGCTCATGCCGCCGGCTTTTACCGGGCATCGGTGCCGCCGGCATCGGCCGCAGAAAGCCGCCGGGCATCATTCCAGTTGTATAGAACGTAGGGTTGCCAACTATTTTTTGCCAAAATTTTCTATCTTTAAAGTTTTCATAGCTTGTTTGGCAATAAAAATAAAAAAATAAACAATTAGTTTTTAATTACGTTAATTATTGACGTTCTATTTCTTTTTTCTCGCCACTTTGGATTCATCACTGAAGTCTTTAATTCTGAACTTCAAAAGTGGCGAGGATGGAGATGGAGATATGATTTTAAGTATAAATCGCCTCCGTAGTCCAGTGGATAGTGTATGCGACTGCTGATTGGAGGTCCCAGGTTCGATTCCCGGGTTGGGCAAAATAGTTATTGGGTTTTTCCGAATTCTCAGTAGCAGCACGGAGTCTGGTAATGTGCCCGGTAACTGCAATAGGCTCGCCCCCTATTACGTGGGACCTACATTATTCTGTTTTATTCTGTCTCGCAGTTAAACTTAGCTCTGCAGCGTTTGCAGTTAGAAAAGGTAGGGAATTCACAGATATAGATACTGCTAGACTAGTTTACTTTAGTTATTTTCACCGCGTAATGTGTTACGGTATAATGTTATGGGGTACAGCTGCTGATATACAGACTATTTTTGTCATTTAAAAGAGGGCCATACGTGCAATTTATAAGTTAGGTGCGAGAGTTTCTTTACGTGATAAATTTAAAGAAGTAGATAATATATTGACAGTTGCATCGCAATATATATATGCTAACTTAATGTACATTAAGAAAAACTTCATTCTATACCGCAAAAATAGTGATTTGCACAAAGTGATTACAATTTCTAGGTAGTAGAGCCTTGCTGATTTCAGCATGAATGGGCCGGCGCGACCGGGGAAGTACTACCCTCTCACAGAAAATCGACGTAAAGTAACAGAATCTAAACTGTTGCGTTTCGTTCGGTGAGTGAGAGTGCCGGAGGCCCTATCCCCTATTCCTTTTCCTCATCCCACTCCTTATCCTATCCCTTTTCCCAACCCCAAGGGGCGGCAACGCACTTGTGACTCCTGTGGTGTTGCTTGTGTCCATGGGCGGCGGTAATTGCTTACCATCAGGCAATCCGTCTGCTCGTTTGCCGCCTTATACTATAAACAAAAAAAGGAATAAGCATAAACTAGTTTTTATGCTTATTCCTTGTGTTCACTTTGTGCACAAGGAATAAGCCTTAAAATGTCTTTTATTTATTTATTTACATTTTTTCACTTATTTGCATCTTGGTGTGTTCAGATATCTGTTTGTTCTGTTTTTGTTACTCGGGAGATATTTAATAATTGTTTATTTACGTAACACGTAACTGGCGGGTGGAGTTACGACTATACATAAATATTTATATATATTCTTCTTCAATATAAGATATATATTATTTTAATTTTATATTAACTTATTTATTTTTAAATTTATACCTATATTAATTATTTATTTGTGTTATATTTTATTTTATTATGTTAGATGACAATTTTAGTAGTGATGGTGACAGTTTCCACTCTGTTAGTAGTCATAATTAATGATGTTCGAATCTGCTATTTATCAATCGCATGCTATGAACTATATGCTAAAATTTTTTAGCATGCTATTAAAAATGCTATGATATAGCATGCTATCGTGCGAAGCGTCACCCTTCGTGTGACCGCTAGTTTTAGCACATGTACGATTTAGCGCGCTGTTGCGCTATCCATATTTGAACGTAGGTTAATATAGCGTCGACAAACATGCTATTTGCCTAACGAGTCTGAAGACTTAACGCGTGGGGCAGATAACATGGTGAACTGTAATGTTACACATGAATAAACAATACATATACATATTTGTACATTTCTTCTAAGTATAAAATGTAATCATTATGCACAACAAACTAAGAATAACCAACTAATTAATAATAAATAAGTCAATTAATTTTCCTTCATACTTTTCAGGCTTAGGACTGTATATAATATAAGTATATTGAGTTATTTAAATCATTTTAACACACATGTTACACAGATCATTTATAGATACACAGTATTACGTGTCCTATCAGTTTTTTTAAAATCAAACACAAAACACTACTTTTGAGAACGTAAAATAACTCGCGTACTTTTATGCCTACTTAAATCGCGCGAGCCGTCGAACAGCTAAAATTTGCACGCTACGCAAGTTCACGTCTGGCTGCTCGCGTTAGCACGCGAAGACTGATCGCAAATATCGCAATTCGCAGCGCTGCGAGCGTGCGAAGTGCGATGCGCCGTCGCGTCGGCGCGATGTTTGATTCCATAATGCTATATGCTATTTTAGCACGAACGAGAGCCGAATGAACTTGCTATTAGATGCGAAATAAAATTAGCGTGCTGTGCTATTGTGCTATATGCTATATTAACCACTATTAGTCATAATGATAGTTTTGTGAGCCTTCCTTCTCTACCTGAAATACTTCAATCAGAGTTTGCCGATGTACCCCATAACTTGAATGTCGTTCATATCAACGCCCAGAGTATTCCTGCCCACTTCCAGGATATGCTGACTATTTTCGACTGTAAAAATATCCATGCTATTCTTATTTCCGAATAATGGCTGAAACCATGTCTCTCTTTTCAGTTTCTTACACTTTACCTGATTTCCGTTTAGTAAGAAACGACCGTACTGTTGGCGGTGGTGGCGGTGTTGCCATTTATCTCCGTAATCATATTCCTTACAATGTTATTGATATGTTAGCACAGCCACCTCCGCTTAATGCAGGTGAACATCTCTTTTTAGAATTAAGTCTCGCTCAGACGAAGGTTCTGCTTGGTGTCTATTATTCGCCTAACTGCCATATAAATTATTTTTCATCTTTCGAGCGTATTTTAGAAACGCTTACAACTTCTTACACGCATTCAATAATCATGGGCAATTTTAACACTTGTCTGTTAAAGCATGATTCTCGCTCTTCTTCCTTATGTAGAATAGTGGAATCCTGTAACCTGTCTATTCTTCCTCTAAATGCTACACATAACTTTCCGAATTCAACTCCTTCTCTTCTTGATCTTATCTTTGTTTCTTCACCTTCTCTTGTCGTCAAGCATGGTCAATTTTCAGCTGATGCATTCTCCTACCACGACTTAATTTTTCTCTCGTATAAACTTCGTCCTCCTAAGCCTAAGACTAAAATTCTTCTGCAACGTAATTTTGGTGGCATGAATGTAGAGAGTCTCCGTAGTGATGCTCGCAACATTAACTGGGAATCTGTGGAAAGCGCTCAATCAATCGACGAAAAAGTTGAAAATCTGAATAGTGCAATTATTCGTCGATACGATATTCATGCTCCAGTCCGTGCAATAAGAGTCAAGCACTTGCCTTCGCCGTGGCTAACTAAAGAAATAAAAAATCTGTTATCAAAGAAAGCAATGGCTAAAACCAAATATAAATGTCGACCGACTCCTAGCAATTGGGAAAGCTATATTGCGATTAGAAATCACTGCAGCAAGGTGTGTAGGAACGCACAACGCCAACACATCCATAAATCTGTTGAGAGCGAAGACCCAGCTAAAGTCTGGAAATTTCTAAGAACACTGGGAGTTGGAAAGTCAACACATGATCACAGTTCCAATAATATTGACATCGATTTACTAAATCAGCATTTCACTTCTTCATCGCAATTTGATGCGACTACTAAAGCTAAAACTTTACTCGATCTTTCCACGCTTCCAACTCCAAATTATCCACATTTCGTCTTTAATCAAGTTTCTGCGTGTGATGTTAAAAGGTGCGTATAATCGATTTCGTCCAATGCTGTCGGTAATGATTGCGTCAGTCGTAAGATGATTCTTCCTATCCTAGACGAAATCCTTCCCATCCTTTGTCATATACTTAATTATTCCTTATCCTGGGGCGTATTTCCAACTGCTTGGAAAGATGCCCAAATTATTCCTTTGCCCAAAAAATCGAAAACTACTTCCTATTCTGACTATCGTCCTATTTCCGTGTTACCTTTCCTTTCTAAAGTGCTCGAGCGCCTAGTCCATGTCCAACTCACTACTTTTCTTAACAAGAACCTCCTATTCAATCCTTTACAATCCGGTTTCCGTCCTGGTCACAGCACTGTTACGGCACTGACCAACATTACCGACGACATTAGGTTCGGTATGGAGGAAGGCAATTTAACGGTACTTTGTTTACTGGACTTTAGTAACGCCTTTAATACCGTTGATTTCCACACTCTACTTGGTATTTTACGCTCTATTAACATATCTCCACCAGTGATTGATTGGTTTCACAGTTACCTGTTTGGTCGTCGGCAGCGTATACGGGTCGAAGACTCTTTCTCTTCGTGGTGTAATACGACAGCCGGCGTTCCACAGGGTGGCGTTCTCTCTCCATTACTCTTCTCAATTTTCATAAATTCCATCTCCTATCAACTTCAGTCATTCTACCACCTTTATGCAAATGATCTTCAAATTTACACACAGGCACCTGCACATGAGCTGTTTGAAGCTTTTGGCATCATGAACTCCGATTTAGAACGGATATCTGCTTGGAGCCTGAGATTTGGTTTGCAGATCAATCCTTTGAAAACACAGATTATCGTTGTTGGACGGGACTACCCAGGATGATTTCTCGCATTGACTGGAATCTGCTACCCCAAATTACTTTTGGTGGTATCCCAATACCTATAAGTGATTGCGTGAAGGACTTAGGTGTTTATATTGACAAAACTCTATCTTGTGGACCTCAAATCACTGAAGTTAGTCGCAAATTGTTTGCTGCGGCGGGGACTTTGCGAAAACTGCGGAACTTTCTGCCGATTGCCACTAAGATTGCACTTGCAAACTCTCTTCTATTACATATCCTTGACTATGCCGATGTCAGCTATCTAGATCTCACTGAGGAGCAACTTGATAAGCTTGAGCGTCTTCAAAACTTCTGTATTAGGTTCATATTTGGATTACGTAAATATGATCACGTTTCTAATTTCCGCAATAAGCTCAAGTGGCTGCCAATTCGCCTTCGGCGGAATACTTATATTCTTTCCTTACTCTATAATATTCTCTTCAATCCTTCTTCTCCAACTTATTTGAAAGAACGCTTCAAGTTTCTAAGTGACTCTCATTCAAGATCGGGTCTTAGGTCATCGGTAAATTTGAGATTAGAAATTCCAATGCATTCCACTACTTTTTACGATAAATCCTTTACTGTTCAAGCGGCACGGTTGTGGAATGCATTGCCTGTTTCCATCAAACTGGCTCAAAATATCACATCTTTTAAAAATTTAGTGAAAAACCACTACTTATCACTTTAACTTTCCATAACATTGTCAAACTCACACTTTCTTTTTCTCCCCTTTTTTACTATTGTCTACTCCCATTACTTAATCCATTATATTATTGTATGTATGTATGTATTTATATTATAGTATATTTATTAGTTTATTTGTATAGTATAGTGTGTATTCGTATTTTGTTTCATTAGTATCTTACTACGCCAAAACTGCCCTATGTCTGGCTCCTTACTTCTCTTTTCCATAAGGGTTGCCTGTAAGAGATTGCTTTTTAGCGATAAGGCCGCCGTTTGTGCAACATGTATTAATCTGCTATAATTTCTGTCTTAAATTCATTTGGTGTACAATAAAGATTATTATTATTATAAGCATAAACTAGTGGGAACTAACTACCGTTTACATAAAGTTCAGAACTCATTTGCGGGGATTGGTATACGATTTTTCAACAAATTGCCTCTTGATATAATGAATTTACCCATGCACAAATACAAACGGACAATTAGGAACTTTCTTTTACAAAAGGGTTATTACACTATTAAGGAATTTTTAAATGATACGTCACCATGGGGACAGGCTTAGGCTATATCCGAATTTATATAGATACCTTGCTTTTCAGTTTTTTTTTTTATATAATATCTCCAGTTCTTTTAAATAACTATTCATGTATTATTAGGTCATTCAACTTACAACATTTACATTTGCATTGTTGTTCCACTAATTTTATTTTAAAAAATTTTGCTTCTGTGTTAGATGAAGGTAACTCGTGATCATGGGCTGTACACTAACGTTTTTTTAATTTTGTGTATTCATTTACCTACCGTCACTTTCTGTAGCATACATTTCCATCATAGTTCTGAACATGATCGCGATTTGCCTACATTATAAGACGTAAGTGGATGCTCTTGTTACACAAGATTCACACTGGAAGGCTACTACAGCACTTAAATTGGTAACTTCATTAATTATTTAAGTATTATGTATGTTCCTAATGACTATTTACAAGTAATTAATTACAATGTGAAACAGTTGCAGCTCCTTACAAAAACAAAATATGTAACATAACACTTGCGATTAAAAAGAGTGGCCACGAGTTTTATTGCCCGTTCTTTCTCGTGGTTCTACCTATTGCTTTGCGAACGAGGCAGTAAATGTAAATGTAGAAGCATTAAGTAATGTACTTTAAAATTTGACGTTCATAAGTGTCACTTTGTGACCTAAATGAATAAATGATTTTGACTTTGACTTTGACTTTGACTAAAAATTCATGGCGAAATGTGGGTGTAGTATTACACCTCAGCCTACCCCTTCGGGATACAGGCTTTAGTCTATACTATTGCCAATTGCCTTTTTCTGTAAAAAATATTTACCATCAGTGGTGAATTTCTTTTAGATCTCTTTGAGCCTAAATAGTTCCCATCTTCCATTTAACTTATATGTAACGTTATATAGATAAGTATTCATAATTAGTGTTCGGTTTTACACGTCACAGTAAGGGTTGGAAGTAAAGTATTTTCATATACTTTATTTGTATACAAAAGTATAAAGTATAACTGCCAAAAATAAAGTAGGATACGTTATTATAAAGTATGGTTGACAACCCTAATTGAACGACCACACACAAGTAGCAAGTTGCAACCCGCGGCCGGCCGGCGGCCTGCCCGCGCAGCCATGCCGGTGGCTCATTCGTGCGGCCAGGCCGGCGGCTTTGTGTGCCACCGGGCGCACGCGGCTCGGCCAGGCCGCCAGCACTATATGTAGCAGCCTTAACGTTATCATGTCGCAAATCCATTGTATATCTACGTCACGCGCGTAATCCAGGTATCTAGGTGATCTCAGTGCTATTCAGATTAATTTCTCACACGTTACTCCAAGGGCCTTATTATTCTAGATATAGATATCCCAGATATATGCCTTCGGTGTAATATCTTAGTATGTGTACCTTGTCAATACGTTGAAAGGACACGTAATAGGTACTGTTGCTAAGCAGTGATGAGGCAAAGGAATCCATAATATATCTGTATATATATAATCCTACTAATAGGCAGAAAAAGTTTGATAAAAAGCAACTGGCTGGCGTAGCTGCGGGATCCTCTTGTTATGTATACAAAGATAAAATTTAGTCAACATATATAATTATGTGTATATGAGCAAGTCTGTTTACAGTTACTTTGTTCGTTACAGAAGATAGTAACAAAACATTGTACGATAAATTTAGATGCACTATTGCTAGCATACAATTTTGTATTAATGTTAATAGTATATTACGTTTGTGCTACATGTACTTATCTGTGAATTTCTGTGTCTAATTTTCCATTTGGTGTAATATAAAGATTATTATTATTATTAATTTTATTATTACTTGGGACCTGAAAATGCAAGTGGGTGTAATATTACACCTCTGCCTACCCCTTCGGGGATATAGGCGCGAGTCTATAAATAAAAATATATTCTAATGAGCAACAACTAAATATTAGGTATTTAGTTGCGGTTCGTGAGTAATCTGGCAGAGAGCCGTTCGGGATATTCCGGAGTGAATATCTAAAATGCCATTATTATAATTTACTGTAAATATAATGCTAAGCAATGAAACTACAAAACATGGTGTATGTTGTATGTACGTAGTAGTTTAAGTGTTCGCTTCGATTCCTAGAAGGTTAACTCTGTGAGACCTGCAAATTACTATTATAAAATAAATAATAGTACTCTTTACTCAAGGTAATAATTTTGTACATTGCTTGATAAGATGTTATTTGTGTGTGTGTCTGCAAAGTTATTGTTTTACTACGTGAATGTTGTCATTTAAAAGAAAATTGTTATTAGTTGCAAAAATATAAGTATAATATTATAGTAGCACTCACAATGGCAACTTATTTCCAAATCTTTATCTTTAAGTAAATACAAAACGCATTGACGGACGCAAAAAAGTCCTGCTAGCATTATACTATTTGGTCCGCTTACTTGTCTAACCGAATTTGACTGAGTATTAGCTTTTCCACAGAAAAACTGCCTCTCTGACCACCGCAAGACACGGATGGATAGCCATTTTCCATCGTCTAGACTAGTGTCAGTGTATTTAGAATTACCGACAACCTAAAACGATTGTCAAATATTCGGAACCGACGGCATATCGTGTTCTCCGGGGCAGCCGATAATGAACAATTCAATAGGTTAACACATAACTCCGCAAAATCATTGTTTTTTGCCGTGAATTTGAACCTATCGGGTTCAAATCCACGGGCATCTCTACATGGTAGTCTATTGGTTTCTACTACGCTATTACTGCCTTAATTGCCAACAAACAAAAATCTTAATAAATAAAATGAAGTTGGACATCAAACCTCAATTATTTCTGAACTCTGTGCTATAAAATTCGTTAAAAAACTATAAATTATGAAGCCTCGCAATAAATAATAAATAATTAAAACTTTTCGCTAAGAAATAATAAGTCAAACGGTTTAATTAACTGATAACAAAGAATACCACAAAGAAATTATGCTTTACACCAATTTAAATAGGTGACACACTGATAGTTTGGAAACAATACATACTTGGTGATTTGCGTGGATGAAATCTACAAACAGTTTATTATATACTGCACAATGCAATCATACGAATGTCATCATGGCCTGATATTACGACGGTAATATCATTCATACACTGTCATAACAATTATTATGTTAAATTTTTGCCATAGTTCTGGTACAACATAGTTATACCGACTGTGAGGTTGGGTAAACATACCTGATGTCTGAATACCATCATAGTATACCAATATAAAATCATATACATAAAATGACTTGTCCTGTCTGACAGACCATCGCAGAGCCCAAACTATTTAAGCTAGTAACATGAAATCTGCCCAGCGGGTTACTTTTATGCCGTTCGTACCCACTAAGGATTCATTTCATTTCACTGTCATCTCTAAGGAAATGAAAGTTTAGGGCAGGTGCAACCACAATCGTTAATCACATCATATCAGCAATCGATAGTCTCTTATATTTTCAAAATGCTCATTTAAACTGGATCTATTTAATGTTAGAACATGGGTTCCAAAATTATAACTAGCTTTGATAAAACAATGTTTCTTAGACATTGGCAGAATGCATAAACAATAAACACACTCTTGACCATTTATTTTAATATATCGATTAATTCTGCCAATATTTAACATATATACGCTTTCATTTAGACAAAGCATTAACTTTAGCACGGCCTGAAATTGCTATAACGCATCATCAGACCATAGTCTATTTATATTCAATCATCTGAAAAGTACAGGTACATGAAACCATCATAGACTAAATGGAGATAGACACAGTCCATCGATTCAATTACTTAGAACACTACACCAAGTCGGTCGCAATTACTAATCGAACATTGATATACAGAGAGCTTTAGGATATTATGGTATAACTCAGGCCGGTATACAATCGTTTAAGGTTCCGTTGAATAGTCGGTAGGGCGGGACGATGGCGTAACAGTGGCGCGGCGGTAACAGAACGGTGAAGTGACAGCGACGGAACGTTGGCGTGACGTGTGCATGCTATGAGCGTGAAGATGTTATTCAGAAAAGTTTAAAAAATAACTAGCAGTATGTTACACGATTAAATAATTTTTATCGTTTTTTTTGCATTTGTTGCCTTATATATCAATGCCTTCCGGCCAAAAGGGGGTAAGCGACATTTTTTGCGAAATAGACTTATGTATATGGTTAGAATCGGCTTTTTTTTCTGCGTCTAATGGTCTAAGTTTCGTGGCTCTAGGACAAACTTTTTGTCGCTTAGGCGGTAAAGGAATTGAGGTTCTAACACTAAGTTTTGTATTATGGTGGTTGGATAAAAATAATATTTCAAAACTGTGAGATAAGCAATTTTGGCTTTGATTATTTTTTCCTTTCTTGAACGTTAGGTAGTTTGGGCTGTAAATATTTTTTTGTAAAAAATACATTAATCATATTTTACTTGAATTTTTGTGTACCAAACTTTCGGTTAGGATATTAGGGCAGTTTCTTTGGATAAAATATATGTCATTTATTACATTTAGGCCTCATTTTCGTGACTTTATTTGGCGCTTATTTTTATTTTCCCTAGTCACCAAATCCATCATCGAAGGCGCTTAGGACAAATCATCCAAACTAATGTCGCCTTATATTGTCGCTTACCCTTTTTTTCCCTCCCAAAAAAAAAATATCTGGTATGGTGATTAGATAACAAGGTAAATCAAAGGTTTGGCAGTTAGCTTACAGAAGAATGACAAACAGCATCGGTTATCTCATTCTTTCGTTCGAACAAAATGTCGTTAGCGTTGCACAGCGAACATTCACCGCGGAGTAAGCACCTCCGTGCTTGCGAGTCAGTTTGGCGCGAAGTTTTTCGAAGGAAATAAAACGGTAAGATTATTTTAATAGACTTTTATATTCATCTATAATTGTGTATTCTAATTAGTTATTTTAAGTTTTAAAGGTAAGAAGTCATTATTTTGCTATCTTGTTCAGACAATACTGAATGGTTAAATAAGTACCTACAGAGGTTTTGTTGGCTGGCCTGGCTTAGGATCATAATCAAGGGTTCGAATCTCAGGTTGGGCCAGCAAGGCATTATTGGATTTTTTGAAGAATTCTCAGTAACAGTCAAGAGTTAATCCTGCGACTGATATGACTCTGTTGAGTCGAATTGCCTATGGGACTATAAGCGTGAGAGAATAAAAACTGCACGTTTGTTTTGCACATATATTAGCGAATTGTTAGTAGGTCCCTCTTTTGCAAATTGTTATTCTGCCTCAAGATTTGCCACCGTGACTGATTTAACATGTGTCATCATCATTGTTTAATCGCTTGAGTGAATGGATGGGTGAGTGCGAATGAATGGATACACGGCAAAAGCGATAGTAAGAACCCTCTTTGTGGAGTGGCTGGAGGCCGCCACGGTGTCCTCACTTTCCGCCTGACGCATATCTTCATCGGAGACGGTTGTTTTGGGTAGTTTCTTTGCTGTGGAGGACTCCCCGGCAACGGACGTCGCGAGGTGATTTACGGCAACTGTAGACGCGGACATGCGGACGACGAGGACCAAACGCCGTCATACCTAAAAGCAGGGTTCGAAAATATCCGATATTTATTATAAATATCAAAATATCGGATATTTACGATATATATCGGATATATATCAAGTTTGATATATATCAATTTTGTATGAAAGTCATATTATTATTTAATTGTATTATTTATGAATACTATTTGCATATGTGTTTCATAAACATACTAAAATGATCAAAAAATAAAAAACTGAAATGTTTTAATGTTTTATTCATTTGAGTTTTTTCTGACATCACTGACGGACTGACGGCATTAATACCGGCAGAAGTGTTGCCATTTTTAGATTAGAACTTACCATTAGGGATTATGATTTAACTCAACTCCCACGCCATCTACATTTGGGAAGTAGAAATACAGTAACAAACGCAAAAATAATGTTCTTCTTAAACCATTTTGGTATTGCAATATATCACAAAAAAGACATTTGATAAATATCGTCAAATCGAGGTTGATATATATCGGATATATATCGGATATATATCTTGATATATATATTATATCCATTGATATATATCCTCGAACCCTGCCTAAAAGTGACCCTTAGGTACGAAATTTTAAGTTTATATTTTTTTGTCATACCTAGAATGTCAGCATGAATGTATAATGCAAGACTAACTTACAATGAATAACGATTGTTTTGTTCAATTTTCTAAAATAAAGACTGATTGAGCACAATTTCTCATTTTTTAAATTCATACCTTAGTCGGTTAGCCAGTTTAAAAACTTATAAAAGTCTAATGTTTGTATGTAAATATGTCTGTATTATTTTATTAGCATTAATCACAATGTACTTTCGCGTTATATAAAAGAGCTTATTGTATTTTTTATAGATAATTAACTTATTACAATTTCCTTGTTCTTCTGCCATTAACCAATAGCTGGTTATGTCATATTGGCTCCACTTGATGAACAGAAAAAGCAGAGGTATGCTCTTTTTCTTCAACAGAAATAAAATAAATGGTGCAGTTAAATCATTTGGGTTGGAACTCATTAATTGAGTTGTTTTCATTTACGACATTTTTCCTGTTAGTATAATTAGGACCATTTGAGGGTAAGCAACAGTAAATAGTGTTAGGCGTTCACTTATTTTGAACTTTAAACTACTCTCCTGTAAAGTTTGTAAAGTGGCGGTTAGCCTCTTTTGGCCGTAAGGCATCGATATGTATAGACGTAATTTTATCTACCTTATTTCACTTATTATTGTCAACTTTGTTTTTGTCATCAACATCAAGTAAATGTAAATTCTTGAGGATTAAAGACGCCTCGTAATTCAAAAAGGACAGTGTGTGTATGAGCCCTTACATTCAATATCAGCCCAACTCTTTAAGCGGATGCAAGCGTGACCAAGTCAACAATTTACAAAGCTACAGTATTTGTACTGATTTGTATGCGTCGCTGGTTGTAAGGCCTAAAGCGAAATGTCCCCCATTTAAAATGTTGCGTAAAACTGCAATTTAAAGCTGTCAGAGTGAGGTCAGAAGTTTTAAACAGTGACAGAAACATTAAGTATATTAAAATAGCTTTCTTATTGTGAACTCGTTATCGTATCCCAAGGATAAGAGTGTAGCATATCTTTAAGCTACTACTAGTTTTTATAGTTGCTAGTTTTTTATGTTAGATGCACGAATGGTTTCGTAAAAGTGGTTTGCTTGAACATTTATTGCTCTAGTCTAATCGAATATATTTTTTAGAATACGCGGTTGAGGATGAAGAAACAGTTTTATAAATATAGAGCATGCCAGGCATAGGAGTAATGATATCTTCATTTTATTGCATAAGCACATACTGGTAGCGCCATCTACCTTTTTTTTGATAATTAATTACATCAACGTCAATCGTTCCTCGCTTGCTTGTCCAATACGAGCGATCCTTTTGATTCCCTCCCTTTCTCCCCAAAAAGCACGCCTATCGCTGATTCGTCGCCGAGTTCATCGACGCTCGAGACAGTCAAGAATCATCCGTGTCGGGAAGAACACGTGTACCTGATACCGCCATATTTTACCGCTTCTATACTATAAACGCAACAAAACCGCCCGCGAGTGAAGTGAAGTGATTTGTATAGTTCTGGGTTGGATCCAGACGGAGTGATCAGCTTACAGCCCGACTCCTCGCTGATGTAGAAGCCGACGACAGCCATCTTGTCGAGCCGAGAGAACGAAGGTAGGTGTGCTGCAAATCCCATTCCTCCCAGTATCTATAACTCCAAACTTCCACTCCCTTTTCCTATCCTAGGCGATCAGAACTCGCCCTCATACAGTCCACAATATTAGTATTTTCCCAAATCGCCTAAATACATACATGCCGAACCACATACAATAAAATAAATATACTTGTATATACATTATACTTACGTTTAGGACAATTTTATGCAGACACAACACTAATTAACGAAAAAACCAGGGCTCACGTCGCTGGAGAGTTGGAAAACGATTCGACCTACAAACGTGAAACAATAAGTTAACAATTTTTAATTTAATATTTTTATAATTACTTAGCCTTCTATAATATACAATTTTAAGTCACGGGGAATTCACGAACATAATGAATGATGAATATAAAGCATATTCAGATGCTGAAACACTATTGCGAATCTCTAAAAATGTTCTTTTGAATCGAAATTGTAACTCGCGACTCATTGACAATGGCTTCAAATCACTGCACAATGCATAACGTCGAATAAAATTATTGCAATAAAGCCATTTCATTAATAAACGAATGGTAATTGAATAAACAGTTAAGTTTTATATTATCATATCTGAAAACGTACCATAAGCGGAACAATCTTTAGATCAAACACTACTTACAATATCAAAGTTGTAGATAAGTTAAAAATATTCCAGTTCAAAATACCTTAACAGATTGTTCAAACAAATCCTCAGTTTGTTCTATATCAGATAAAAAGTAATTGAGTGTTTTACGAAAACGATACACTTAATTGGCTTTGCCTTAAACAGTTTTAAGCCCCCGGGGATTTTAATCTTTTAATTCTAAAGAAACAATCACGAAACCACAGTGCGATCAATTTCGCTTGATTTGATGTAATATTCTATTACAATAAAGGTTAAGAGTTTGTTTGTTTAAACGAGTTAACCTTAACCCTAGAATACTAATCATCGCCTGAGAGGCCGCGTTCGGTTGATTTTTTAAGAATATTTTTAAATTACGTCTATGTATCGCGGCGTGCGTTCGTGCCAATATAGTGCACCCCGCGACACGGTTGAGAGTTATTGACCTCACGTTCGCCTGGGAGGCAATCATTTCTATTGTTACGAGCTGGGGTTCGACGATAAACTATAGCTCACTATGCCACTTAAACTGAACTTTATTTATACACAAACACTATACACACTTATTTACACTACTAGTAAAAACACACTTATTTCACACTTAATTCTCAACACTAATAAAAACACCACTAAACACTTCCGAATTACTTCCCTTCGCTTCTTGTTTATCGCTCCGATATTCAATTGTCACTGTGTCCGGTCCGTTCACTCGCGCTCTATTAATACTGGCCGGATAACATCACTAGCGCATTCTAGATGCTTCTACAAAACTGTCGAAATAATCGCGAACAGTCGATACTCGATACAGCAACGCCATCTAGTACAGAGTAGCTGAATTACCTTTAAACCACCGATACATTCAATCTCTTCTAGTACTAGATTCACCGATAGATGGCGTAACACTGCCCCCTCTTAAACGTGTTCGTCTCGAACATCGTTGGACCCATGGTAACGAGCCAACCGGTCCACATGAACTATCTTCGGCGCACCTCGCAACCCCTTCTGGATTCGATAGGTGACGTCGTTCAATCTGGTAATTATGCGATATGGCCCGTCCCATCTGGCTTGTAACTTAGGCGATTTGCCTTTGCTTCGTACTGGGTTATGAAGCCACACCAATGATCCCTCATCGAAGCCTTTGTTGTTTGCCTTCCGGTCGTCGTGAGTCTTCATCTTCTCAGACATCTGTTGTCCAGATTCCCTGATGTGCTCGTACACGTCGTTCATCTTGTTGCGTAGCTCGGTCGCGTAATCCGTTATATTACGTGGAGATTCTGGCGGAATACCGGTGATTAAGTCTGCTGGTAAACGTAATTCTCTGCCGAAATTGGCAAAAGCTGGTGTTACTCCTGTGGTTTCGTGGACCGCACTGCGATATGACAGGAGGAATGGTTGGATGTGCTTGTCCCAATCTCTTTGTTTGCCCTCCACGACCTTCGCCAGGTACCTTTCCAGTGATTGGTTAAACCGTTCAACCATGCCATCCGATTGCGGATGATAAGCCGTGGTCCTGGTTTTATGTGCACCCATCACGCGACAAGTCTCCTTGAACACCTCAGATTCGAAGTTCCGGCCTTGATCGCTGTGGATTTCTAAGGGCACCCCGAACCGACAAAAGACTTCATGCACCAGCTTATCGGCCACTGTGGTAGCTTCCTGATTTGGGATTGCAAACACTTCAGGCCACTTCGTGAAGTAATCCATCACAACCAAGAAGTATTTGTTTCCGTCCTGGCTCTCCGGAAACGGCCCAGCGACATCCAACGCTATGCGCTCCCATGGGGCTCCCACATTGTACACCTTTAATGCACCTCTGCTACGAGTATGTGGCCCCTTCACAGCCGCACAACTTGTGCATTTGCGGCACTAATCCTCGACGTCATCCCGACAGTGGAGCCACTAAAACCGCTCCCGGATCTTAGTAAGGGTCTTCTTAACTCAAATGGCACTGGTTACCGCGAGCGTTTTCCCATTTGCGGCATAGAACTCCATCCTGGACAACCAAGCTTTCCCACTGTGCCCAATAACTCTTGGTGATTGGGCTCATTGCTGCGATATCAATCCGAAGCCATCTTCCTTCTCTGATTACCGCCCTATATCTATATTGCCATTTCTATCCAAAGTTCTTGAGCGTCTGATACATAAACAACTTTCCACATTCCTCACTAAGAACGCTCTCCTAAATCCCTTCCAATCAGGTTTTCGTCCTGGACATAGTACTGCCACAGCACTGGTACATATTACCGATGAGATTAGACTGGGTATGGATAGTGGAAAGCTCACGCTACTTTCTCTACTTGATTTTAGCAATGCTTTCAACACAGTGGATTTCCACATCCTGCTTGGCATACTCCGCTCTATTAACATATCTCCAACAGTGATTGACTGGTTTCATAGTTACCTGTTTGGGCGGCGACAGCGTATACGCGTTGAGGAATCGTACTCTTCTTGGTGTAATACGACTGTCGGTGTTCCGCAGGGTGGCGTTTTATCTCCGTTACTCTTCGCAATTTTTATAAATTCTATCTCTCAACAGTTAATTTCGTCCTACCACCTTTACGCAGATGACTTACAAATTTACTCGCAGGCACCACTAGAATCGGTAGCAGATGTATTTTCTGCTATAAACTCGGACTTAGCACAAATCTGTGAGTGGAGTAAAAAGTATGGGCTCAAGATTAATCCCTCTAAAACGCAAATGATTCTTATCGGTAGTCCCAGAATGATCTCTAAGTTAAATTGGTCAATACTACCTGAGATTAAATTCGACGGAAATGTATTAGCTCTTACTGATCATGTGAAAAACTTGGGGTTATGCATGGATAAAACTTTAACCTGGGGGTATCAAATGCAGGAGACTAGTCGAAAACTATTCGCGTCAGCAGGCTCGTTGCGTAGACTACGGAATTTTCTCCCAACGGCCACTAAAATTGCGCTGGCACAGTCATTACTTCTCCCAGTACTCGATTATGCTGATGTCAGCTATCTTGACCTTACTGAGGAGCAACTTGATAAACTTGAGCGTCTCCAAAACTTTTGTGTTAGATTCATATTTGGATTACGTAAATATGATCACGTATCAGAATTTAGTAGCAAACTCAAGTGGCTCCCAATTCGTCTTCGCAGGAATACTCATATTCTTACATTACTGTATAATATCCTATTTAACCCGGACACCCCTTCGTATCTCAAAGAACGTTTTAAGTTCCTTCATGACACACATGCAAAGTTTCTGAGGTCGTCTAAGGATCTGAGGCTGCAGATGCCAACACATTCCACAAATTTCTATGACAAGTCCTTTACTGTGCAAGCAGTACGCTTGTGGAATGCGTTGCCGATAGAAATTAGGCAAGCAAACTCGCTTGGCATATTCAGAAACGCCTTAAAACGGCATTACTTGGCTATGTGACTGAATTTTCATATTCTATTTAGTTCGATGTAACTACGTATTTTGTATGGCTATATGTATATTACATGTACTTATTATGTATTTATATATTTATGTATTTATTGATTTATGTATTTATGTTTTTATGTATTTATGTATTGATGTATTTATGTATTGATGTATTTATGTACTTGTGTATCTATACATCTATCCTTACTTAATTTTATGACTACACCACTGTTTTTCTTTCTCTGATCTTTTCCAGTCCATCCCAAGGTTGCCTGGAAGAAATTGCTTTCAGCGATAAGGCCGCCTATTGTACATACCTATATTGAATTGTATCATGTTTTGTAGCATTTGTATCGTATCTGGTGTACAATAAAGAATTTTCTATCTATCTATCTATCTATCACTCCATTTGGGCCTAGGAGCGTCTGATTTCTTCCATTCGAGAATCGGCTGTATGTCCTTGTCGTCTTGCTGAGCACCCTGCAAAGCTTCTTTCCATTCGTCGCTCAGATCTGTCTTCAACATCCTCACAAATGCTGTTTGCTTTGCTTCCTGTCGGGTACAGTGCTTGCACTGGTCGGGACACGGCCTACGCGATAGGGCATCTGCGTTACCATGGGACTTGCCGCTGCGATGTTGTATTACAAAATTAAACTCTTGCAGTAGTTCAATCCATCTGGCTACTTGTCCTTCTGGGTCCTTAAATTGAAGTAGCCATTTCAACGCAGCGTGATCGATTCGCAGGTGGAATTTACAGCCCAACAAATATTTGTTGAAATGCTGCAATGTCTTTACTACAGCCAAAAGTTCCCGCCGGGTGACGCAGTAGTTTCTTTCAGGTTTGGATAAGGCCTTGCTGAAGTATGCTATAACAACTTCTTGATCACCCTTCGACGATAAATAATAACTCACTAAGCCACTTAAACTGAACTTTATTTATACACAAACACTATACACACTTATTTACACTACTAGTAAAAACACACTCATTTCACACTTAATTCTCAACACTAATAAAAACACCACTAAACACTTCCGAACTACTTCCCTTCGCTTCTTGTTTATCGCTCCGATATTCAATTGTCACTGTGTCCGGTCCGTTCGCTCGCGCTCTATTCATACTGGCCGGATAACATCACTAGCGCATTCCAGATGCTTCTACAAAACTGTCGAAATAATCGTGAACAGTCGATACTCGATACAGTAACACCATCTAGTACAGAGTAGCTGAATTACCTTTAAACCACTGATACATTCAATCTCTTCTAGAACCCCCATTCACCGATAGATGGCGTAACAGTATTAACGGTAAGTTTTTTACAAATGTCATTTTTTAGTTTATTGTTATTATTTCTTTATTTATTTGTAACAATAAGTTTTATTTAACTGAGAATTGATAATTTTGTTTAATATATGAATCTCGACGAGAACCAGATAACAAACTATTTGGAAAACGAAGATTCGGACAGTGAAACTAAAGATTACGTTGAAGATTACAATTTAGACGACAGTGTGACTGATCCTACTCTCTTAGTGCGTGCCAGCTTGAAGATGATCTCCAAAATATTGCTGTAACATCTCAAATACAAGCAAGCACAAGCATCGAGTTAGAAGCTGCTCTACAAACCCAATCTCGATCTCCAAACTACTGTTATTGTGATAGAAAAATATAGGCTGATTTCAATTTTCTCTAAAGGCAAATATCTTATAATTAGAATGGTATTTTTATTTTTATGTGATATAACACCTTAACAAAACTTAATTTAGATGATAAATTAGAAGTTATATGTGTATTTTTATTTTTATTATTACTTTTCAAAAACATACTGTTCAAACAAGGGTAATGTTAGATTTAAGGTTGATTTTAAGACTGAAATTATAATTTTAAAGAAAATGTGCTATTAAATTTAAAGAAACAAGGTTTTTCTTCAGTATTTGTTATATTTAATACAAATTTAATAAAGAATAATCTTTCTAAAATCTTGTATTATTTATAAAGTAGCCAAACAAGCGATCATTAGTATTAAGCAGTAAAAAAATAAGATTAGTACTCTAGGGTTAAGAATTTTACTGCACGTACAGCGTAGTGATTTAAAGCGGTTGCATCGGCGTTAAGCATGCTGCCGAATATTGTCAGTTCGATTGCAACACGAAACAACACTTTATGTGATCCGCGAATTGTTGATTCGGATCCGGGTGTTCCCTGTGTCCGTTGATTGAATGTTTGTAATGTTCCCCATCACACAAAACTTCATTCGAGAGTGCAGTTCATCTTAAAACAAAGTTTTTTTTTAAATATTTTGTATATTTATAGACATATTTATGAGGAAGACTGCCTCCGTGGTCCAGTGGATAGCGTATGCGACTGCTGATCGGAGGTCCCAGGTTTGATTCCCGGGTTGGGCAAAAGTGTTACTGGAGTCTGGTGATGTTCCCGGTAACGGCCATAGGCTCGCCCCCTATAACGTGGGACCGAAAAATTCATGGCGAAATGTGGTTGTAATATTACACCTCTGCCTACCCCTTCGGGGATACAGGCGTGAGCCTATAAAAAATAAAAATTGTGAGGAAGGCTATATATATAGGCTTAATACCTATACATTATAAATACGGCTATGTATCATCTAACTACGATCCTTAGGAACAAAATTTTGGAATACAAATTCATTTAGCCGTATAGGTTACAAAGCAACTCTTACGAATGTCAATATTTTTTTAAAGATTGCCATCAATTGAAGGGAGAGAACTTCAGATGGATGTAATAGAAGAGGCTAGCAAAGCTATAGGACGCAACGTAAAACAAGGTGTGGCGAGGAAAACCGGGGGCCACGGCTAGTATAATTTAGTATAATATGTTAATATTTAAAGCAGATCCGTGAATACTAATAGTGAATAAATACATGTGTTGGTGGCGTTTAGTTTCCACGAATTGTAATCGATTTGCTTTGAACATGTTAGGAATTATTGGAAAACCAGTTGCGGTGCGCTTCAGTTATTTGGATAATCACTTAGCGTATTAGTCGAACTTTAATATTATTCAATCATGATGTTAATTACCCGACTACGGCGAAGCCAAAAGGAAGGGTTACCTAATGTGGTTGCCAGTAACACTTGTCTTACCTGCATTAAACAAACATGGCAGGTATATGTACACTAGTATACAATAGGTGCGACCACGCAAGCTAGAGCTTGAGCATTTCTGTAGGTACTTATATTTTCTTGTTTCGTTCTTTTAAGACCCCCTTTTTGACGTAGTCGGCTTATAGTTTTTAAACTTATTTTTTTTCATTAATCTTATATCATATCTATTAAAAGGTTTTTGATTGAAATTATTTTTATGTTTTTTTTATATTTCCATCGTGGGTTAACATCTTATTATTTTTCTTTTTGTGTGAGTGTGTAGCCAATTTTGGTGTCGGGGATAATAGCCGCCCGAAGGCCTCCAACTGGATCTAACTATTCTTGTCCTACGACAAGGCTGCACCGACGGCTCTACGTGTCCTCCGATGTCAAAGGAAAATGACAGCCAGGTATATATATGGCAGTTATAGCCCAGTGGAGAGACCGACAGACTGCTACGCAGAGGGTCCGGGTTCAAATCCACGGCCACCAATGACTTTTCGGAGTTATGTCCATATTAAATTGTTAATTATCGCTTGCTAAACGGTGAAAAAATACATCATGAGGAAACCTGCATGTCTGATTGTTCTCCATAAAGTGTTTTGAAAGATATGTGAAGTCTGCCAACCCGTACTAGGCCAGCATGGTGGACTATGGCCTAACCCTTCTCATAGTAAGAAGAGGCCCGTGCAGTGGGACAGTATAGATATAATTAATTTATCTTTACGATTAATACCCAAATGACAAGCTGTTGGTAGAAGCTCAGCGCCTACCAATTAAAGCCACCGCGGTGTCCATCGACTTCTCGTAACGGTTGGCCGCGGTTATTATAATTTACCACTACAAGGCGTCATCCTTTACCTTTACAGCTTTCGTCCGTGTGGTGATGGATTAAGAATACGGAGTGTCACCACCCCACATCATCCCATGGGTGTCGTAAGAGCTGACAGAGGTAGCATATTATGCATAGAACAGCACTGTAAGAGAAGGAAAACTTGATACAAACCCTATACCAACCCGTTTGGCCAGCGTGGTATAGTAGGCCAATTCCTCCTTTCAAAGGAGAGGCCTAGTCCAGCAGTGGACTCTTACCTTTACAGCTTTTTGCATACCACTGCTGCACTTAAGCTTCTCCTAATTTACTTCACAGTAGGACTGGTCAAAAAGAGGATTTGAATTACTTTGCCACGCTGGCCAGACGGGATGGTAGGGTTTTATGTTGAATTTTCTGTCTTATCGCAAAGATGACGCTAGTCTTACGACACCACGAATGAAATGGGGCACCACGGCATCGTACATGCATTTGCGACAAAATTAATGCCATATGAAATAGTAACTATATTCAACCTTATTCGTAATATAAATTACTTCTACCATCAAATACTAACCGAATCTTGCATACAAATGCTTTGTAAATTGCTTCTTATTATTAAATTTCACGGAAAGAAAAACTAGTTTGCGAAATGTAGAGGGAAAATTATATTTGAATTCAAAGGCAAACTACATGGAAATTTTGGGTAGTAAAGTTGCCTTTCTGAGAGCCATCCAGCCAAATTTAGTCATATTCTCCTATGTTATTTATGTACCTAACCGCAATCAGTGATATTTTGCATTACATCATATTTCTACGTATCATTAAACCCGTTTTCACGTATACCAGTATTCATCATCATCGTCGACCTAACGTTATCCAGTTGCATCCAGTTGCTTGGTTATTGGCTTGTCATCTAGTGTAAATAAATTTAACAGAATATTATCTCCTTCAAAGGGCTACAGTACTGCTGTCTATCCTCTGCATCCCACAGGGATAGCGATATGCCACAACTTAAACCAGAATGATTAATTTATATACTGACTTTTACGTACAGTGTCAGTCAGTCAGTAATTGTCATTACATCCATGGTTTAATGACACGTCAATAAACCGTAGGTCCCGACTGTTGTTCAAGGCACATAACTTCGGTGCCAGTGATGCACGTGATGGGTTAGAATCCAGTAGCCTCTGCAAGGCAGCCTGTAAGGTTCTCCTATCACTGCCTCACGTTTAGCAGTATTATATAGCCTTTTTAAGTAACAATGTGAAGGAATGGCTTATGTCGATGCCCAGATATTACGCTATTTTGCAATTGGGTATAGATCCACCCAAGTCAAGTCAGCATACTGTAACGAGCATCATCCTCCTAGCGTAACTCTAGTTAGAACTCGGGGTCCGCTTTCTAGTCTAACTGGATTTGCGACTGCCTATAAAATTTCTTCTTCTTCTTATTCTTCTTCTAAAAAAATCTCATTTCTATCTAGTAACTGACAGTATATGAAACGATGAGTACAATCCTGTACGTACAAAATACAAAGCAACTAGTATATTCTGAGAAACACTTTCATGTCTCATAGCATAATGTACTAGTTTCATATTACCCAGTTTGTATACCGAACTAGTGGAGCAATATTCAGGCTTCATATTGTTTATCTCGCGCAAACATTGATGCTTTGATGCAAGTTCATGAACGCTAGAGGTATTACAACTGTGGGAAGAAATCACCTGCAGTTGAATCTTCTAGGTCTCCGTTGCTTTCAAAGTAATAATAATAATAATAATAATGGTTAATGGCCTAATAGCCAAGAGCCTCGATCGTCACCTTAAGAGGCTCGCGTTGGGTGCTTGGGTCAAAGGTCTGATGCAAAAGGCAGTACTTCTCGACACGGCACGTATTGTGAGGAAGTTCCTGTCTCTGGAGCCCTAACCACCGGCAGCTTGGACCCTGTGCCCGTTGCTGGTGGGATCCCACGGTGTTTTTTATATTTTTAAAAGTATTTAATTTTTTTGTGATATATTTAAAAATGTAATTTAAATTTGATTGATGAGAAATAAATGAATAATAATAATAAATTCCACATTCACACAACACCATCTAGTCCCAAACTAAGCAGAGCTTGTACTATGGGTACTAGATAATGGATAAACCATACATATATACTTTTTTTTGCAAATACATACATATCATACATAGAAACACCTGAAACTTAGTGAAGATACCGGTTCCGTACCTATAAAGGAAAAAGTGCATTACAAATCCAAGATACGTTGAATCTTTAGTTTTTTGGATGTAGGCTCACGACTATTAAACTGACATTTGTCACGTTTTCACGTTATATTCGGTGCGCCTATTGCCGTTACTGGGCACTTTGATGTTAATAAGAATTTGAAAAACTCGTATCACTGACCCGGGTATTGAACCTGGGACCTCCCGATCAGTAGACGCAGACGCAACCACACTGGACGACAGAGACAGGCAAAACTTAGAATCAAATCCAATAATAATAAAATATCTTATTGCTGGACATGACTCTCCTAATTTTGGTCTCAATAGCATTGTTAGTCAAAAGAAGGATTTGACCTATAATAGACTGGTTGTTGTTGGATTTTAGATCAAGATGTCTCTTCCCAAAAATAAAATTGGCTTCGAATTTTTCCTTAGTTGCTTCTTACAACAACTTATGGAATGAAATGTGTCAGTGTCACCTTGTATTCTTAAACTATCACAGCAAGAGAAACAGAACTTAGATAATATCACTTTACTATTACACCTACTTGAGGGACCAGTTGCCGAAAAAATTATGAAAATAATTTGTAACTAAATAAAAATGTTGCTAAAATAAGCAATTTGTAGATTTTTGTAGCTTTGACATATTTATATGGTACTTTACGACCTGTTAGCAGCACTCACACTGAAGAAAATCGTCGTAACCTTTAATACCTATCAAATATAAATAGCTAAAACTCTACCTTGTAGTTTTATAACTCAACTTTATACTAACCAAATATCGTTTTAAAAATGTACACAGCCACTAAAGCTAGCCACATACTAAGATTACAACAACTATGTTAGTAACTACGTAATTGCAGTTTCTGTATGGTCTAACTGCACTCAAAGTTGGACAATAAATTAATTGTTCGACGTAGCTTGTATAACGTATTCAGTTATACGGCTGGCACAAGCACAAGTATATCCTATCGGTAGAATATAAACGGCGTAGTTATGTGAGAGAACGTTACTATGTAACAACTTAACCGGTGTTCTTTGGAATAACATTCGAGACTTTAAAATAGGTTTTCTTTTGAACATAGGAAGATATCGTTTTGATGTGTAAATAGCTTTTACATATTGGTCACGTGTGCCCTTGTAAAAATATTTTATTGTGTAGTGTATTTTGCAACCCCATACGACGGAAGAAACAAAATGTTGGGTTAAGACACATGACATAACATAAGTTCACGCCTTTATCCCCGAAGGGGTAGGCAGAGTGCTATTACACACCCACACTTTTCCAGTTTTGTTTCGGTTCCGATGTCTTTGGGGGCGAGCCTTTTGCCATCTACCGGGCACAGTATTAAGCGAGCGATAATGAACATTTTTAATAGACACATAACTTCGAAAAGTCAGAGGTGTGTGCCCGGGTACCAAGCAATCGAACCCGAGGCCATCGTCTCGGCAGTCAATTACGGACACCACTAGGCTATCGCCGCTATTGATTGGTTGGATTAAGAATAGAAAATAAATCTCTATCTCATTTCATGCCGTAGCTGTAGTAAGAGGCGACTTAGGGTAATAATAAAGCAAATATATAGCATCTTTGCGAAGAGACGGAATACTCCACATAAAACCTTGTACCAATCCCTCTGGCCAACATGGTATAGTAGGCCAAATACTTTTTTTGACTCACAGTGCAGTCAAACAAATTATGAGAGGCTTAAGTCAAACATTGGACTTCGAAAAGCTGTTAAGGTAAGTAATTTTATAGCCACCACGAGAAAAATTTGGAAAAGTTTAACCTAGAGTCCACTACCCAGTAGTCTTTACATATCCTTCGTAAATGTTATGGAAATCTCTCGGATATGCAGGATCACGAATATTTTATTTTCCTGCTTACCCAGGAATGGTAAATACTTCTCATAGTAAAAAGCTAATGGTGCGCCGTGGTCTGTCTTTCAAGCAAATAAATCAATATACTTAACTTATATTTTTTTAGTAAAATCACTGAACAGGAACTAGCAAGCGCTAAAAGAAGTAAGCCGTAAAAATCCCATCAGATTTCCAGACCGTCATTTACGATGTACAGTTTTGACTATAAAAAATCTGTGGTATCAGGGTAAAAGGAGAAGAGTCGAAAAATACAACTTTTCACCAGAGGCTTTTAAAAAAATCGCTTAATTGTTTTATAAGATAAATGCTGTTTAATCAAAAATGTGACATATACTTAATACAAATTTGTTTTGATTGACATTTCACAATCTAGTAGTCTTCTACATGTTATAAAAACATAAAATATTAATTAATTATTAAAATAATGGACATATCTCTTTTTTCCATAACAAGAAAAATTCATTTAAAATCCTTTTATTGACTCGTCTCTTTATGTGTTATTTATTTATGTATTGAATATTAATATGTTTTAATTATTTTTACATAAATCATGACACTTGACTCGAGAGAGACTATGGCATATCAATTGCTTCGTTTCAGTCAAAGCTTTTACCACAACATTCATCGACCTCTTCATGCATAAAGCAATGATGGGCCATAGTCTCTCTCAAGTCAAAAGCAGAGATAGCCTAGTGGATATACCAACAGACTGCCATGCAGAGGGTATCGGGTTCGAATCCCAGGTGCGCACCACTAACTTCTCGGAGTTATGTGCGTATTGAATTATTAATTATCGATTGCGCCGTGCCTCGGAGAGCACGTTAAGCCGTCGGTCCCGGTCACCATGAAGATCTTTGACAGTCGTTATAGGGAGTCAGTAACTATCTCTGAATAAATTGACGCTAGTCTAAGCCATGGAATATCACTATCCCTTCGGGTTGCGGCGGTCAGACAGGCAGTCGCTCCGTAGAAAAGCTAATATTCAGTCAAAGCCGGTTAGACTAGTAAGCAAACCCCGGGTTGAAACTGGGATAACGCTAGGAGAAAGAAGAGTCTCTCTCAAGTCAGGTGTCATGATTTATGTAAAATAATTAAAACCTATCAATATTCAATACATAAATAAATAACACATAAGGAGACGAGTTAATATAAGGATTTGAATTGAAATACCAAAAATAATGCTTTAACCTTAAGCTTAGATATCGAGGAGTTCCGCTGAACTCCTCGATATCTAAGCTTAATTCATTATCTACATCTCGTGTGTTTGTTCTTGTTTGTAATTGTAATTTATGATAGAAGCCATGGTAAGTATTATCAATTTAATGGAGAATACTAATAAGATCTAGTTTTTTTCCTTACTTAGAGGAACTTGACCATTATAGCATTTCTCAGGATTCAAAGAGTCACTTGATTTGCCCCTTCGACGGAAAGAAATCTCCTTAAACTCGGCCAAATTATCTAATTTTATTTTGAACTGAACAATACCTGGTTCACGTTCACCACCAGTTTCTTCATGATTACTGCATTTTTAGTCATTTTATGAGTCAGGCTGCGGCTTATGATCTAATAGAGCCTTGGCATTCAATTATTGATTAAGAACTATAGAAAAACCGCATTTTGTCGAAAAACCATAATAATTGCCATGGATTTTCCAATTATTTTGCTGCATCATTGCAGTTTCCTTTGCAAGGCTGGAACATCAACTTCAGAAGCCCGCAGAGTGCCGTAGTTTTAGAATTTTATCCATGTTTTGCCAACTCCTATTTTCATGATCGTTGTAATGAGTAAAAATTGGACTTTATGGTACGGAGTCTCAAGTTAAAGGACTGGCTCTTATTTTGGAGGCAGTAAAGACAAACTAAATGTAATTTTTTGTTACTGAGGACGAAAAAACTACAACACATTTAAAATACTGCCTGCGTGGTCCAGTGGACAGAGTATGCAACTGCTGATCGGAGGTCCCGGATTCGTTTCCCGGGTCAGGCAAAAGTGTTTCCGAATACTCAGTAGTAGCTCGGAGTCTGGTGCTGTGCAAGAGGCTCGCCCACTATTGCGTGTGACCTTAAAATTCATGGCGAAATGTGGGTGTAATATTTACACCTCTGCCTACCCCTTCGGGGATACAGGCGTGAGACTATAAATAAAAAAAATATAAAAGAAAACATTGAAAAGAAAAATTGTTGCAAATCGCATTCAATTTTTGTCTGTAACTTTGTTATTTTTTATTTTACGACTACGTTTTTCTACGTTTTTTTAGATGTAGAGAATTTAATTTGCATCTCATCATGTTTTGATTTTTTTCTGTGCGCCCTATAGTTTAGAAAATTATAGTTTGCCAGATATACTAGAATAGGCCCCCATTTGTACCACTCTTTACAAGATGGCGGCCGCAGGACAAGGGCTGCAACCCCACAAACTTGGATTTAACTTTACACTAACCCCCTCTTGGCATCTATGAAATAAAATTGCGTCCTCTGACAAGTGCACAAAAAATGTAACATTACAATGTACTATAATACTAATTTAGGCACGAGTCGACTTATCTCCCATTGCTCAATGTTATAAGTAAAGAATTACGAAGTAATAAGGAGATGAGTAACTAACTACATAACTTCTTTTTACTTTTTATGTTTTGCTATTAATACTAGACTCTATTTTCTTATTTGAGGTTAACGAAATCAAAATACATTCAATTGACTTATTTCCTTTTTACCGTAAAACTTAGTTATCTACTTTATCCAACTGTGTAATTAGCTCATTTTTCAGAATTTTTGACTCATCCCCTTTTACCTTGACACCACAGAAATTTCTTCCGATTTTATCCCCGGTTTTAGTGTTCGACTTTATGGATGATTTGACAATGTAAATGATCCGTTTAACCTGATACCCATCGCTCTTTGTCAGGATTTTGATGTCAAATGATATTATTAAAATCAGTGTTTTTATGAGCTCATGTTGGCGAGAAATGAAGGTATTTCGTCTAGAGTTTATTTTGCTATCCTTCTTAAATTAAGTGTTATTAATATGTTTTCAAACTTTAATGATTTGTACTCACATAATTTTTTATTATATAAGCGATAGTATGTTATTAATGTGGTTACGTGCCTTTTCTGGAATAATCCACAAATATTTTACAATTATACTATGCGATTCTTCACTTATATAAGGATGCGGAATAAGCATTAGGTACTCTCGTCAAGGGCATGAAAAGAGTTATTCTCATCCTCTCCAAATGCAAAGTGACCCCGTGGACACGACGGTTGCAAGTTGGTAAAAATGTGAGAAAAGTAAACTTTATATAAGTTAATTTATGCGAACGAAAGCCGTTAAACAGCGGACTCTGGGGTCCAAGAGAAGAATCTTGAATTGCAACCGGGATAGAGCTAGGAACATGATGATGAAACCCAATAAATAAACTTGTATGATTTACCTACTTTATTATCAAAATTTTAAGGTTCACGCAAGCTTGTTAAACAAAGCTTTTGTATGTTAAACGAGTTAACCGGAATGGAAGTAGAATCAAATCAATATTTAATATCGCGCCTTGACGCAGTGACATCAGTTAATCTGCCTACTTATGGTATCCTTTAACTAAACCACATTTAAACGAAGTCAAGACATAATCAGGGCTTTGACGTTTATGTCCATCAGGCAAGTAAAACCAAGTGAACGAGCTAACTCACAAATGTCAATACATGTCACGTATATGAAAAGCGGGGATTACTTACTTTATACGTCATAAAACAGCTTTACGTTACAACTTCCTAAAATAATTAATATGTTTATCAAGGGACTTCAGAGGCAGAGATTTCATACTGCCATATAAGGTTCGTGATTTGTACGAAAACGTAAAATGTTTATATATCTTTTTAGCTTTACATAAATCTTAGAATTAAAAGAAAGTTCTATCCTTTTTATTTAAGTTTTAGAGAAGTTAAAAGGGTTAGAAAATCTAAAACTGCCAAGCTCAAATTTCGATATCTTCTGCATGGCAGTGTCTTAGTATTTTTACTATGTTATCGCTGCCCCTATATAACTCAGAACATATATTATAACCTTACTATGACTAATTTTAGCTCAATGAAAACGTCATGTTACACAACTCTCAGTCAATACACATATGTTTAAAGTTCCGATCTCGGGTGAACTAATAAATATTATTGTTTACTAACTATATGGGGGTACCTGCGAGCGTGTAGTAGTTGGTAGCGCCATCTATCTTTCTATTGATAATTAATTACATCAACGTCAATCGTTCCTCGCTTGCTTATCTAATACGAGCGATCCTTTTATCCCTTCCCTTCTTCCCAAAGGCACGCCTAGCTCTGATTCGTCGCCGAGTTCAACGACGCGCGACACACAGTCAAAAATCATCGCTCTCGCTGACCGGCTGCGTTCGCGCCGAACACGTGTAATACCGCAATATTCTACCGCTTTATACTATAAACGAGAACTAAACCGCCCGCGGGTGTAGTGGAGTGATCTGTGTAGCTCTGGGTTGGATCCATATGGAGTGATCAGCTTTGTGGCCCGATTCTGGAAGAAGCCGGCGGCCGCCATCTTGTGAAGCCGAGAGAAAGGAGGTAGGTGTGCTGTAAATCCCAGAAGCTATAATTTCCAAATCCTCCTCACCTTTGTCCTATCCTAGGCGATTATCAGCCATCCTCATACAGTCCACAATATAAATATTTTTCCAAATCGCCTAATACATACGGTTCGGTGCATCGCCGAACCAGTACTATAAAAGATAATTCTTACAAAACGTTTCAATTTCCCAACGGTCATCTGACGTTAAGGGATAAAATGAATTATTTACAGAAGCGATTGAACTGCGGTCTATTTGTTTGGGATAAAGTCCCTTAAACTTATTTATGTTGTAATCATAATTCGTGATTGAAATATTGCATATCTAGATATCTTGTTATAGAGATTAGATATGTTTCAATTAGGTTTATATTTAATAAGATTTAGTACTTTTTAACAATTATACACTGCAATTTTATGTATATTACATTATGTTTATTACAAGAAATAACTTTATTATTGTACCGTAGATACATTTCTGGGCCACGTGGCCTAGATTTGCCATATGTAGAAACATAATCACGTTTTGTCCGCTATGAAAAAACGAGTACAAATACACATTTATTGAAATCTAATAAGTATAATAATATACGGAAGCCGAACGAGGCAGAAAAGACTATATTGTGATTTCTCTAAAGTATGTCTGCACTTGTGTGAAGAGACGGACGCGAAGCACACCCAGACTTGAACAACAATCTATGGACTACACAAAATATAGACCCGTGTGGGTATCGAACCTACAATACTGCGCGCAGTGTTAAGACCTCGAGCTGTGTCAACCGCAACCAGGCAGAAAATAACTAAATTTTCAAATGCACACTGCTACTCTACGTCCTCAAAAATAATATCATAATTTAATTTTACCATCACGTTTATGTCGACGCATTTCAATCCATAACTTTTAAAAGTTTCTTCACAATGTTGTTATATTTTCCAAGTGTTGTTTTAATTGCATTTTTATAACTGTTTCTTTTATACTTTTCTTACCTCACAAATGTAAAATGTTTCCAGCGAGAGAACAGTAATTACGACAAAAAGTTTTTCATTTTTACTGTTTTAGTATTTTCAGTGAATTCTTGGTTATGTGGGTAGTTGAGTTACTTAGTTTCAAGTTACGCTGGTATGTATGTAACTAAGGGTGGTTTCATATAAGCGTATTTTTCTGCGCGTATACGGTCGTTTCACCATACGCGCTTACAAGCGCGCTTCATTACGCGCTTCAAAAACCCGGACTCGTAAGTAACTCAAAGTAAACTGGCATATTTCGGGCTGTTCGCACGAAACGGTAGTTCTCTATCGAATCACTACATTTCCGATAGCATCCCTATCCCTTATCCGTATGTATATTTCTTTGCGTTATTGACTGACTAACAATAAAGCACAGGCAATACTATTGGGTGTAAGAAGCTAACATTTGCCATGCATGTTCCATGGGGTCCGTAGGAGTGCACTGAAAAGGGCTTTACCGAAATGCCCACGGGTATGGGAAAATATAGTTAAATTAAAATAAACTGCTTCGTTGGTCTCGCAGCATAAATGTGCGCGTGGGATTGGGAGGTCTCGGGTTCGATCCCCGGGTTGGGCAAAGTGTTATTGGGTTTTCCGTTAGGAAATTCACAGTAGTAGGACGGAGTCTGGTAATGTGCCCGGTACGGCAATAGGCTCACCCCCTATTACGTGGGACTAAAATAAAATTGGTGAAAAGTGGTTGTAGCAATATACCCCTGCCTACTGCTGCGGGGATATAGACGTGAGACTATGTATGTATGTATGTAAAATAAAATTTGCGGGCGTACCTAAATATTAATGACGCTATTGCCGAGCCAGTTTTATGGTTTATTACTTTTATCCTTAAATGTCACTTCAGATAGGAACTGAAAACATTTAATATCCTCTGATTTTTCAATACGTAAAGCAAGTCTTTGAATTTTTAACTAAATAAAAAAAATGTATTCTTAATACAAGTGACTGATAGGACTGTAGGAAGATTCTTGGAAGAGAATTCCAGGAACACGAGCAACCTCTTGTATTGGTTCCCGTTATTCTTGAATGTACCTAAACTGAGTCTTCAAGGAAATTCCCTGGTAATTAATTAAAATTGTTTTTATTTACATATTTATTATCTTTGTGGCGTTTACTGTTAGGAACATAGTTGTAATTATAAAAGGGTGCAGACCAGAATTATGGTGACGGCTGTTACTTCGAGAAAGAGTAGCGATCTACGTGGGAAACATTTTAATGCAAAGTGTATACGAAAGCACAAGTGCACTTTCTACGACACAATTGCTTTATTTTCATAGTCAAAATCATCAAAGCAATCATTATTAACTTAAGTCACAATGAAACGCATATGAACGCAAAATAGTTTCTTGTTTAAAGATTCTACATTTACAATATAGGAATTTAAACTTTCGTGGTCACAATCATAACTTTTTATTGTTCCAGTTATTACATTTACAGTTAGGTCTGCATCTCTGATATGCCGGAGAGAAATTGAACGGAGTCCCTTGAAGGAGTAACATCTTCAATAATTATTTTGCGATCTCAATATCAGAAAGGTTTGTTTCATAATTCTTATAAAAAGGAACAAATTTATATTTTTGCCTGTGATTTGCTACCTAATCACACCACAGACGTCATGAACTGTGAAATCTTACATTAATCATCATGTTGCAGTCCACTGCTTAATATAGACCTCTCCGATGGCTCGCCACTAAGCTTGACTCGCACATCATTACTGAGTTACTGGATAAACATACATATTATGTGGTCTGTGTTACAATTTCTAATAGATAAGCACCAGAAAAACCACTACCGACAAATATAATGCACAAATTTATAAGATAGTAAAAGAATTTACACGATTTATGGGTATGTAATATACAGCATACAAAGTATACAATAATTATGTTGATCTGCATTTGTAAAATATTTTATTAACACTATAAAGAGAGTATACTTATTTATCTAAAATTATTTTTAACTGTGTGCGATGATATAACACCCTATTTTCATTAAATGTTACTTAGATAGTAAATCAGAATAAACTGTTGAATCGTGCAAAATAAGACTGTGTCGCACAGTCACTGTAGGTACGTGTGCTTGTGTATGTTAGGCACCTGCAATGGCGATCAGCTCAGGGGCGGCGGCGGTCAATACACCGAGTTAATTTTCAAAGAGTACGATGACGAATTTTTTTTAAAACTTTTAGTGACTTATTTTGTCATATATTTGTATTCAGTCATAATATGCAAAATATTTTAAGGGGTGAATATACTACATATTCACCCCTTAAAATATTTTGCAAATACAAATCAACACCCTCAATTATTATGTATGTTTATCTATTAGCTTAGTACCTACCCATATATTATTACAAGCTCTGCTTAGTTTGGGACGAAATGTTGTGTGAATGTGGTAGAATATTATTAACTAAAAACAAGAAACATCGTGATGATGTGAGTTCCTACTAACTGGCCTGATAACACCCAAAACACTAGATAAAATCCCTATAAATACATCAATTAACAAACAAGCGGAATAGAAAATTATAGTTCACGAAAATTGTAGAAACAGTGGAAATGGTATCGTTGACGAAAGATAGTAGATACGGTGAAAATATGGTAAGTAATTTAAAAGACTCACATAAACACGATCACTGCACAAACCATCACTCGTGGGAACAGGATCTGACACGCTCGGATAGCGCGGCAGGGCGACCGCGTGCTCGACGACAGGTGAGGGCGGCGCCGGTGTCCACGTGCTGGTGATGCTGGGCGAGGTGGAAGTGTTTCGGAGATAACGAGTGCTCTACTCGTTAAGATGATGTTGGTGAGTTAGATCTGCTGCTACCCGGATGGTGCGGGCTCTCACGTTGCGGTGGAGGCTGATCGTCGACCAATCTTGGTTTTACGGTGACCAGTATGGTGCGGGCTCTGGCTGCTGCACAGAGTCTTACCGTCGACCTTGAAGTGTGACGCGGGCACAACCTTGGGTTCTGTTTTACCGTCGATCACGCAAACTGGGGGTCTCTGGGATTCGGATCTCTAGGTATCAACGGACACCATTTACGAGATCCCACTTCTGACACCAAAATTGTTAGGAGGCCGTCCCTGTTTGACTTTTAAAAAAAACTAATTTTTAAACTGCACTGATATTTATTGTTCAAGGCAACACTTTACAAATACAGTTCTACTGGTACCGATTTCCGAGTTCCGGGAGCGAACCGCTTTTCGCGACGGACAGAATCTAACTAACTTTTAGTATGAAATAAATCATACAAGTAAATGAAAATGCTGACTAAGTAGAAACAATAGAATGGAAATGTACTAGAATACGTGAAATGCTGATCTAGCGTTATTAAGGAACTATCTCGGGTTATAACAGGGCGACGCAGAGCCGTTTAATTTTTCAGTTGAAAAATTGCATTTTTTATTTCAACTGCTTAGTGGTAATGTAGTGGGATTTCTCGTGGTAGAATGTAAATATAATTTTCAATGTGGATTTTTAGTAAAGAATGAATTTCAGCTTCCTGCGCCCAATAGTTTCGGCTGTAGCGTGTCTGTCAGTCAGTCAGTAACGCAAGGATTTTATATATTAAGAATAATATGGCATGAATTATACCTGGCTTCGATACGAGTTCATCTAACTAGTTATATATTTCAATATGTAAATAAAACTGACCTGTTCTCGCAGCGATGTAATATATTTTGATTTTGAGAAATTTCATTGGTATAAATTGTAAACTTTATCACAATTTATCGAATATCCACACATAATCACCAAACGAGCACTTTATTACGTTAAAACAATATACAATGTGCAAAGATAACTCAACTCATTTTACTTTAGAATAATAATTTCACCATAAAACGTTTTTGTTTACGCGACGAAAAATAACTGACGCCATTCTTTGGGGACGTAATAAGTGCATTACAAAAGTTTCGTTACTTTTTCACTGCAATATTTATCATTTTCCGATAAACTATAACTAAATGTGAAAACTACACTTATTTTCCAGTAGTTCTGTATATAATACTTATAAGATTACTCAATGTTTTCTCATTACAAACATTTTTACTTTTCTCGTGCACACTTATTTCAATATCAAAATGGCCAATATGGCGTCGTCGCAAAGTTCAATGGCATACGTATGTTGTTTAATTAATTTTCGTTCATTCTTGCTCGTTTCCAGTTTATAAAAGTATTAAAATTAGTCAAGCGGAAATCGATAAATCGAATGATATAACAAAATCGTGTTACAAGTGCAAAAACCGTTAAATATCAACGACCAATGATACCCGACTTGTTATTAACCTATGAGGTTATTATTGCAGTTGGAGCGTTTTCTCTTATTAACCTATGAGGTTATTATTGCAGTTGAGGGGTTAACAATCTTTGATTCCTGTATCGTGGTGAACCTTACAAACGTTCAAGCAACAGCCACAAAGAATACCCAGACTCGAAAAAAATATTGAAAGATCACACAAAAAGTTGTTGCGTGTATTTTATTTGAATTTATTACTTTTACTATCGTCATATATTAAATGTTACAAAAACAATAAAACAGCAATAACACCACCTAATTAAAACGTCACAAAAATTACAAACATATTTTAAAAACATTTACACTACTCATTATCATGCAATCTACCGATATTATTCTAACCCACAGTATTACCCACAGTATTATATAAAGCCAGTTTGACACGATATAATGCAATATCTTTTGATAGTATCTTTACATATGCAGCCATAGTGACCGGTAGCCTGCATAAGAGACCATAAATATGAATTTATGACCAGCAATAACTGGTCACCAAAAGGCTAACATGTCTGTATTAGTAGGGTTCCGTGTAACTTTGATAAATGTCTGCGGTAAAAAATATATAGAATATTGGAGATATTTCTTGTCATAGAAGGGTTAGTTTTATTTACTCGTAGGTATAACCGAACTGGACAACGTTGCTTATAAATCAACAGTGGCAGTCACCAGAAGATTAGATATCTTAAATTACTATTTGAAGATTTATGTTTGTTGTATTTACTAAGTGTAGGTGCTTTAGTTTTATCGAACGATCCTTTTTGCTAAATTTGATCGTGGCATGATGATAATAGCAATAGACAATAATAGCCGTAATAAGCAAATCATCAAAGACAAAAAAAATATATATTTGATAAAATACGATCATTACCTATATTTGAACGATAGCGTTCAAAGGCAAAGAAAAATCTTTTATGATCGTCGAAGTATAAATAGCTATTTGTAACCTATATAATATCTACGTTAGTGAACGCGATCAAGATCCATTAAATTTATATTACAGTAAACTCGCCAGGCATTTTATTAAGAAACATAACTACCAATACGTAGCAGAAATAATCTTAAATCTCCTATGTTTTGACTTCTGCCTATTAATAATAACATAGCCATCAATAAGTTAAAGATTACAAATACTCAGACATCAAATTAATCTGTTATTACGACACTAACATTTCACACACATAAGCCTTCACTAACACGCACACAAGTAAACAGTCCGATACAACATGCAATATCTCAGCGCTTTCCCGTCCTATGAAGATATTTAAGTATGTAGAAGGAAATATATTGTCTATAAGCCGCTTATCTTCCAACACAACTTGTAACAAAGCTATGAAAATAAGGAATTATATTCTAAAGGCAATTTACTCTCTGCGACGGTATGAGACTGTCTTGCGGTCAATGATATCTAATCATGTATTCCAATAAATCATAATTATATATATTTTTGTTAGTCTTAAGCTGCAAGTATATTTTGATGTATTGTATCAATTTGCATCTTTACTGGTTGTATGTTAAAATTAAATAGGTTATCAAAATGATGTTTTTCAATGCTATTATTCAATCGACTTGTAATGTTTTGATCAATGGACAGCGAGTGGAACAAGCGAATGAGTTTGTATACTTAGGAACGTTGTTTACAAGAGATAGTAAGAATGAAGAAGATATTGAAATAAGTGTTAATGCAGGTAATAGAGTGAATGGAGCTCTGAAGGCATTTATGACCAGTCAAAACTTGTCCAAAAAGGCACGTTTGGCTGTGCATAGAGGGGTGTTAGTGCCTACCCTTATGTATGGTAGTGAATGTTGGGTATGGCAGAAGAGACCTGAAAGTAGAATAAAGGCTGTAGAAATGAGAGCACTGAGAAGTATGTATGGTGTATCTTTGACCGACAGAGTAAAGAATAGTGTGATAAGAGAGTGGTGTGGGGTAAAAGAAAATGTAGTGATACTCGTAAGCATCGAGACAGGCATGCTAAGATGGTTTTGGCACATGCAGTGGACGGATGACGAATGACTGACAGAGAAGATATATAATGCAAGTGTGAATGGGACAGGACGAAGGGAAAGACCTAGGCGGACGTTTTCTGACCAGATTAGAGACATCTTAAAAAAAGGTACAGGTCAGAAGTACCCTAAACAGAAGAGCATGCATGAGAAACTTGATGGAAGTGAAGGAAGCAAGAGAGGTATGTCAGGATCGTTGCAAATGGCGTTCCGTAGACTCTGCCTACCCCTCCGGGAAACAGGCGTGAGTCTATTTATATATGTTATTCAATCATGTTTTTAATGATGAACATAAATTTAATGTAGGAAGTGAGCCCCTTTAGATGCACTACATCAAATGCAGGTCGATTTTGGGGATTAAATAGTGGTTAGTCAAATATGGCCAAAATTTTAAGGTTATCGCAAAGTAATAAGATGGATCAAAAAGGAGAACTACGGTCTCTTTTTATGGATTTACAAGCTATAACCAACTTTTCTCGCTTTTGAGTTAAGCTTACAGGTAGGCTTCTATTCTGAGGGGGTTTATTATAGGGTATAATAGTAGCGGGTCATGTAGGAAGTATGATAAACATAATATTGTAGATTATATTACAATACTGTGGTGGTATTGTAATATAGGAGTGGTAGTTGAGCCAATGGAGTAAGTAAGTAGGTACGATATAATTACGTACCAGTTACGCGTACTTTCTCAAGTATCCAATATTGCTCTACTGCTACAATGAATTGGGATTGATCACGTATGTACTGATTCTCATTGAGCTGGAAGTAAAAATGAAATCTGCATTACGCTTTTTTATCGGGCCTAACAGTTATAGCTATTTGTTTTGGTTTTAAAGTTGTTTATTTAGATGACATCTTAAGCAATAACCCTTTATACATACATCAAAAGGTAAGTTACGATGGGGTTCACATATCCTTACTGGATGGAAACCCCATAATGAAAATAAAGATTAAAAATCACCTTTTGTGGTTTTATTTTTAATCTTTCTTTTCAATTTCAGTAAATGCCGCAAGCTAAAGCTAACTATATATAGGTCGGATTACGGAATACTCCTTCGGAAACTAGATCACACAATTTCACATTATACGCTGATCGATGTTCCACTCCATGCGTGAGTCAAGTACTCACGCATGGAGTGGAACATAAAGCTAGATTTGCGGTGCAAACTTCCGTTTAGCCTAACCTTATTGTTTTCTACTGAATAAACCATCACTGTAATAGTAAACTATGTAAATTACAGCTTTACTGTATTCCTGCTTTGTTTATTATAACTTAATGTTGATTTTATATTGGTTTTATTATTTATTTTAATATAAGTTTGTAGGAAAAATGTATGCCAGAATATTATTGACAGGGTAGTAAATGTGACTAATGAGAAGATATGGGATTTCGGAATGGAATGGGATGTACGGATCAGGTCTTTTCCTTACGCTGCGTAACCGAAAAGTGTCTGGCAAAAAACCAGAAGGTATATTGCGCGTTCATAGACCTGGAAAAGGCTTATGATTGAGTGAATAGAAAGGAATTATGGAAGGTGCTATCTATGTATGGGGTGGACAATTTTATAATTAGGGCTCTGAAATCTCTGTATAGGGGTTCCAGAGCCTGTGTCCGGATTAACGGTGCTTATACAGACTGGTTTGACATCTCTATAGGTGTCAGACAGGGGTGTGCAACCTCGCCCTGGTTGTTCAACTTATTTATGGATAGCTGCATGAAAGATATGAGGGAAATGGAATGCGGGGTCGATATGGCAGGATTGCGTGCTAAGTGCCTCTTGTACGCCGATGATCAAGTCATTCGTGCGTCGTCGGCGACTGAGTTACAACAAATGATGAACTGCATGAATGAGAGCTTTGAAGCAAAAGGTATGAAATTGAATGTAAGAAAGACGAAAGTGATGGTGTTTGAGAAGGATGAAAATGTGATTGAGTGTAATACTGCGATTGGAGATGAAAATATAGAACAAGTGACAGAATTTGTATATTATAGGGTAGCATGTTTACAAGAAATGGAAGATGTGAAGGAGATATTGAAAGAAGAGTGACTGCGGGAAACTGCGTAAATGGAGCGCTGCATGCCTTTATGAACGGCCAGAATGTGCCAAAACAAGCGCGACTGGCGGTTCATAATGGAGTGCTTGTGCCCACGTTGATGTACGGTAGTGAGTGTTGGGTGTGGCAGAAAAAGCATGAAAGCAAAATTAACGCAGTTGAGATGCGGTCACTGCGTAGTATGTGTGGGGTAAGACTGATTGATAGAATTCCGAATACAGTAATACGAGAGCGATGTGGCCTGAAAGAAGATGTCGTGACAAGGATTGAGAAAGGAATGCTGAAATGGTTTGGGCACGTGGAGCGAATGAATGAAGAAAGAATGACGCACCAAATATATGAGACTAAAGTGTATGGGCAAGCCGGTCGCGGCCGACCTCGTAGGACATTCGTCGACCAAATTGGTGACGTTCTGAAAAACGGAAAGGTCCGAAGCACCCCGAATCGGTGAGCATGTATGAACAGAGTAATTAATGTAGAGGAAGCGCGTGAGGTTTGTAAGGATAGATGCAAGTGGTGTTCCGTTGTCTCTGCCTACCGCGACGGGAAAAAGGCGTGAGTATATGTATGTATGTAAGTTTGAAAAAGACAGTAGGCTACTTTACCTATGTATTCAGTAAAGAGATGGACTCCCAAAAATATATTGGTTTATTATTAATTAAAAATGGGTCGCCGTCACCGTGCTAAGAGTTATGGGTACGACCCGCACACAGAATAACACTTCTGAGTGCCGTATACGGATGTTTTAATTCTGGAAGAGCGGCGATAGCCCAGTTGTGTACGTAACGGACTGCCGAGACGATGGTCTCGGGTTCGATTTCCAGTTACCCCGGGCACACACCTCTGACTTTTCGAAGTTATGTGTGTATTTCTCTATCTTTTTTTTGCTCTGGCAACTGTAACCGCCAGACATCAATAATTTTAGCTCCGTAATTAAAAAAGTTTTCATTTAATTTTAATTGATTATTTAACATATAAGTTAGTATATATTGATAAAATAGTGACAAGAAGTTATTGTTAAAATTGTGTTTGTAAAAAGTATAATAACTACACGGCCAAAGTTCGAGCGAACAGAACGGAGACTTGGTGTCAACGGACGGATTTGAATTTACATCTGCTACGACTTAAACCCGTGGAGTATAATACTTATTAAAACTTATTCAACACTCCACAACACCGAATTACTCGGCTCACCCCCGTGTGAGCTACGTCCAACACACATCTGGCTCAGTTCTGTCTCCTTTTGCTTGACTATATGTGGAAGCAAAATCGAGGACTAATCAACAGCCCCAGACAAACACAATCTACAGATACACTTCACAATTACTACACTGTTTATTCTTGTCTGTAATTCATATATTTGTGTACTTTTCTGTATTAGCTATTATTGGTTTAAACCTGTAACTTGTATACCTACTTACATTTTATTAATAAGTTGATTAAGTTCATCAGCTGAGATATTTCAATAGAAACCTTGTAAAAGTATTAGATAATTATTACTCTAAAGTATTCAAATTACCTAAATTGTTCTCAATTTCTTAGTTTCTACAATTAATTAATTTAATATATTTTTTTATTCATATACCACTGAAATGGTTCCTAAACTTGAGCAACCCGACTGGTAGATTAGCTCGGTGGTCGGTTCGTCTGTCAGCCTTCAACTTCGAAATAAAGCATCGGCGCGGTGCGGATAATATTATAGCCGATGCGTTATCACGATCCCTACCTGTAAATATTGTAATGGTGTTGCTGGCTACACCAAATTAATTAATAATATATAATTCTTAGGTTGCATACTTGTTTCCACATGTGTTTGTCTTATCGCTACGATGGCGCCAACGTTATGCAATTAGTAAACTCATAAATTCTAAGAGGTTGACAAATTTATAAGAATTATGTGACAGGCATATGAGTAAAGAAATAGCCATGAAATATGAGAAAATATTGGCACTGTAGTGTTCACATGCGGTATAGTTGAGGATCATAAAAAAAAGGGGATCAACGATAAGAAAAGGACCTTGTCAGGTAGTAAGGATTCGGGAGGCGTTGCGTTGGTTGTGTTTGACTGGACAGTCGATCTTAGGAGGCGTGGCCAGTCGGGTCCCAGGACAGCGTGACGTGGTAGTGGTGGTGTTGGATGAGGAAGTCAATGTTGGGACGCGGAACCGGGCGGATCGGGGACAGTGAGTCTTAGGACGCGGAAGAGGCCAGTTCACGGGAACGCTCTAGCGTGGTGTGTCAGACAGTTGGTCTTTTGGCGCGAGAGAGATCGGACCTGGCCTAGCGCGTAAGAGGTTCGGTGTTGGTCGATAATTAGTGCTTAGTGATATCGAAGAACAAGGCGAGCGGCTTCAAGAGAAGGTGATCAGCACAGGGCAAGGGGTAAGTTTGGCAGTGACGCAGCTAATAGTCCGGTGAGTGTCTGTTATTCACTTTACTGTAATTTATTGCATGAACTGTATAACATTAATAACTCTGTTGTGTATCTATGTCTATATCACACCATATATATATATACCAGGCTGACTAAAATATAAAGTTCTCTATGAGATATTGTACATAGTTATATTATCAATAACCGCGTGTACCATTAGTAGTGGTTCGTACCTTGTTGATGATGGATGTAAAGACGAGCGATGTATGATGGGAGTCTCCGTATTTGCGATCAGGTGGTAGAATGCAGGACTTTCACAATCGCTGTCTAAACCTGCGTACAGGCCAGTACATAGCAGCTGACAAGGTTTTAAAGAGCGAAAGAAGAGCCACCTGTCGGTCACGCGGTAGCAGTAAGACCTAATGCGGCTAACCTAGCGGCGATTGTAACGAGAGCTTCCCCGCAAACTATGCGCGATGGCTTAATACGTTTTAATTGACTATGTTTGTATGGGCTTCAATGTTGTGACTTGCGGCAAGGAGGCGTTTTGTGACATCAGTTCTGAGACTGTTACTGTACGTTCAATACTATACACTGGATATCGCTGAAATACTCGGCGCCGATAATACTATATGACTAATATACCTGGATCATGTTCTCCGTCTCCCTGGAGCTGCCGTCTCTGAGATACGCTGCCTTGTACTCAAGTACCAATATGTGAAGCATGAATATATGGAGAGTGATTTTGTGATGACAAACCAATACTAATGTATCGCTGTCTTTAGTATTTTGATGACCACTTTCATTCAATTATAAGCGTTTACGTTTGGTAAATGCTGTCAGTAGAGGAATATAGAGGAAGGGACGAATTCCATAGTTCCTGCGCGGGCGTAGGGGCGCGGGAACCCTGGCCAAACAAATTACTTGGCGGGGCCAGGCTGAAATTGATATTTTAGACCCAGTTAGTAAGAAAACTAAAATTTTAATCAGCCTGGGGTCTATAGGATTCCGTTACATTTGGTGCCGTGACCAGGATCCTCGTCATAAAATGTTCTGATTCACTTCAGAACAACGAGGAAGAACTAAAGGGTTACTACACAAACACAACGTAGAAAAATACAAACACAACGTAGAAAAATACAAACACAACGTAGGAAAATATCGATCTAATTAAGCACAACTTGTTATCCAATAATCGATAGACGATCATGTTCATTTTAGAAAGACGAAATAATATTTAAGTCACGGCAATTATCACAATATTTAATAGTCCGAGGGGGGCGATATTGCGCCTAAGTGCCACACTTTTGCATGTGTTAATTATTCTTATGGCACTGTGGTTCCTCTTATAATATCGCTGTATCTTGAAAGTAAACATATAACTGACTACATATGTTGAAACGCTTTACATAAATGCTGCTCATGCGTGTCATTTATACTGTATGTCGAGTTCGAGTCTCGACAGTGGTTATATTATGGGGTACATAGAAATGCTTTTGATAAAGCGCGGCAATCATCTTAATATTTAATAATCGGAGGAGGGCTCTCTCGCACGTGTTATTTATTTTAATAGCACTTTGGTTCCTCTTATAACATCGCTGCAATTCGAAAGTAATCATATAATTGGCTACATAGATCCACCGCTTTACATAAAGCTCATGCGTGTCATTTATACTGGATGTCGAGTTCGAGTCTCGACAGTGGTTATATTATTGGCTACAGAAAATGCTTTACATTTTAATATCTCGAGTTCGACTCTCGATAATAAGCATATTATGGGTTATAAGCACTTGCGTATCAGGTTCGCTGTTTGAGTCCGATACGCGATGCGGACTAGCGATGGTTAGAACTAATTTTAGATAAGGAAAGAGAAGGATTTTATATTATAAAGATTATTTTTATAGAAAATCTGGTGTAGAACATTAACATGTCTTGAGATTAATGTATAATGCACACCAGAATATTCCGTGGAACATCTAGATGTAGTTAAATCAGGTTAGACTCCTGAGCAATGTCTGTGACTATAACTATATTGTTGTGCAACGTCAACAAACTAGACGCCGTATTATTAATAGCGTGTTCGATAACTGTATATAATAAGAGGGAATTATTTAAGGATAAATAATGAATAATATTTTGTTGGAGTTGCGGGACAGGAATTTATTACACTAACGTACTGAAATAGCAGGTTCGACTCCTGTTGCTACGATGTTTTAAAATGTTTTCAACAAACTTACTGAGATAGCGGGTTCGACTCCTGTTGCTACGATATTATAAAAATGTTTTCAACAAACTTACTGAGATGGCGGGTTCGATTCCTGTTGTTACGATATATTAACATGGTTTCTACAAGCTTACTGAGATAGCGGGTTCAATTCCTGTTGCTACGATGTTTTAAAATGTTTTCAACAAACTTACTGAGATAGCGGGTTCGACTCCTGTTGCTACGATATTATAAAAATGTTTTCAACAAACTTACTGAGATGGCGGGTTCGATTCCTGTTGTTACGATATATTAACATGGTTTCTACAAGCTTACTGAGATAGCGGGTTCAATTCCTGTTGCTACGATGTTTTAAAATGTTTTCAACAAACTTACTGAGATAGCGGGTTCGATTCCTGTTGCTACGATATTATAAAAATGTTTTCCACAAACTTACTGAAATATCGGGTTCGATTCCTGTTGTTACGATATATTAACATGGTTTCTACAAACTTACTGAGATAGCGGGTTCAATTCCTGTTGCTACGATGTTTTAAAATGTTTTCAACAAACTTACTGAGATAGCGGGTTCGATTCCTGTTGTTACGATGTTTTAAAATGTTTTCAACAAACTTACTGAGATAGCGGGTTCGATTCCTGTTGCTACGATGTTTTAAAATGTTTTCAACAAACTTGCTGAGATAGCGGGTTCGATTCCTGTTGTTACGATATATTAAAATGGTTTCTAAAAACTTACTGAAATAGCGGGTTCAATTCCTGTTGCTACGATATTTCAAAATGGTGTCAACAAACGTATTAAATTACGAAATCTAGTAATAATATCTATCTTATGCATACGCGTTCTTTGGACAAGCATCTATTAGTTTATTACATTGGTTGAGTTGAGATTCTTACAGAATGCATAGGGGTTTTAATGATGAAGTGTACACGAGCTATAATTGAGAAAAGGATTATTCTTAGGTCATATATCAGTAAATTTAGTTTCCTAACGTGTTAGCAAGTAGATTAGGGTAATATTAGCCCACTGCAGCATTTTGGTATACTTTATAAAAGCTCTAGGTTCGATTCCTGAGCATTGGTGAAAGTCGGCGGATATTATACTCATGTACCTAATGATCGGCGTCGGCTTTATAGAAGTCGCACAATGTGATTTTAAATATTTTGGGTTCGATTCCCAAACATAAAAAGAATGCACACTATTGTTGAACACGAAACTATTTTGTTAATTGTTGTTATTATTGTCTGGAGCTGGGTTTAGTGACCATTATTTTAAAATGATTTGTTCTAAAATTGTTTCCCAAACTAGAAAGGCAATGCAATAAGCCGACATCTGGCACGTTTTGTTTCCAAATGCCAGCGTGTGAAAAAATAAGGGATAAAACAAAAAAGGGAAACACTTTTTAGATGTTTATTAGTTAAAAGAAGGAAGGCTAGAAAGGAACTATTGTTCTTTTGTATTATTGATGTGCTTTGTCCGAACGCGCCAACGCGCACGTGAAAAGGACAGGATGGGCTACTTTGTTAAGATATGATTGCGCATGTGGCGCATTGTTTTAGGGAACTGAATGGCTTTAGAAAGTCATTTACGCCGTTTTTAGGATGGGTTCGATTCCCATCGTGAAAGGAGCCATAGTTCTTTTGTATTATTAATGTGCTTTGTCCAAGGGCCAAGACCGGCTACTTTGTTAAGATATGACTGCACATGTGCTGCATTGTTTTGAAAAACTGAATGGCTTTTGAAAGTCATTTCCCCCGTCTTTGGTATGGGTTCGATTCCCGCCGTGCGTCATATGAAATAGATATTCTACACGTGTTAATTCTAAGCATCAGTATTTTACCTAACTGTTACAGTTACAGGCTATCTCAGATTTTAGTTAAGCTGAGTATTTACAATACTTATTCATCTGCGTTACAATGTGATAGCCAGTGGCAATGATGTATGCATATGTTATGCCTGGTATATTGTACACATACCTTTTAAGAGCGCTCAATGTACCAAGGTTCGAGCCCAAGGTTTGCTTAGAGCTTGATGTTGAGTTCGTATTTCTCATGAGATTCGAGAGGTGTGTAGTGTAAGCAGCATGCTAACAACGTCTTGATACATACTGGACTCATAGACATAGTTTAGCCCTATCGTGTGATATTCGTAAACAGCTAACTTGATTCTGGAGTTCAAATAAAAATAATATTTTGTTGCTAGACTCATGCAAAAATACTTATTACGCATCCGTACTGAAAAATATTAATTGGTGATCCGCATCACATCTCTAATCATCTGTTAGTTTGTATCCGGGTTTAGTACTCAAATAGAAGTCGTATATTATATGACTAATCTTGGAAGTTTGATACTCGTGGCATTTCATTTAAAATTCCAGGACCCTACGTCACCTTTTACATCAACTACCGCACGTGTTGTTGCGTCCATCGGCTGTGACTACAAAGTAGCGGCGTTCCGGTAACGTGAAAGGCAGCTGCAGTCTGCGTCGAAGGACATATCTCGCATTGGATCATCTTACACAGAGCTAAGTTTTCATTATCCTTACTAACTATAAACGCGCACATCGACTAACTTCAAGCAAGTGGACTCCCTCTGATCCGAACTCTCAGATATACATGCAATATTAAACGAAGGTTTAAGTTACATAGGGCCTTATGTGTGTCGTTCATTATATAGAACTTTTCTTTATGACATAATATATTTGGCAACTGTGTTCAACTACACGAGTAATAATAGTGATTGTTATTTATGTTAACTAAAATCAGAGCTTTAATAATGAGGTAGACATAGTGCCGATACACTTGATGATGCGAATGAAGAACTGATTGGAGCGGCCATCTCGCCGGATGTTGTGGGTTCGAACCCCGCGCGTACAATTCAAGCTAAATGGGAATCATTCTTAGTGTGGGACCGAGTTGAGAATTGTTTAATTGTAGGGACTGTCGAGCTATCGTCTGGGGAAACCGACTGCTGCACTATACTATTGTTTACGACTATTTAGCTTATTACATAAAACTATTGCAACCACTTGTCTGTCAATTTTGATAAAACTAGTCTCTTATACGAATGTGTGCGAACTATTTCAGCCACTGCTACCTGACGCTATGTACACCCGCTACTGGACCCGATTTCGACGAGTGACAATGGAGAATCAGGTACCTTGATCATACCACGCTGCCCGTTTATCAAGAAGACATCTGGTATGTACACTCCCATTCTAAGCATGGATAGGATGTCTTATAGATTATACTACTATTTTGAGAATTTATTGTTAAACCGCCATTTGGTTTATTGGAATACATAGGTTACGGGCAACTGGTGATCTCGGTTATGTGCGCTAGTTCTACTAAGAAGTTTAGGTCTGAGGAGAAGTTTAGTAGTATACAGATGGATAAGAGTTTTGATAATTTTCATAGGCATAGTAAAACGTTCATATTTGATTAGGCACAGTTGAGGCAACAATTGCTATAGGATTCTTATAAGCATCATTGTTGACATAATATGGAGATGGGCGGAGTATAGTTAGTTAGTGTATCGTACGGTGCGGCATTAGCAAGGGTATAGTAGGGTTATTATTATCGATCAACTATAAGTTAGGATAAGTGGTATTGAAGCAGTGGTTATTTATTAGAAGTTGTATGATACTTGCCTATAGTTAATGGTGGAAGACCAGATGCAGTTTAAACTGGCGTACTCTTATACATATGCTATTGTATCTGTAGTGAAAGCTCATACGCTATGACTTAGTCTACGCGTCTGATTTTCAGAGGGGGGAATGTAATGGTGTTGCTGGCTACACCAAATTAATTAATAATATATAATTCTTAGGTTGCATACTTGTTTCCACATGTGTTTGTCTTATCGCTACGATGGCGCCAACGTTATGCAATTAGTAAACTCATAAATTCTAAGAGGTTGACAAATTTATAAGAATTATGTGACAGGCATATGAGTAAAGAAATAGCCATGAAATATGAGAAAATATTGGCACTGTAGTGTTCACATGCGGTATAGTTGAGGATCATAAAAAAAAGGGGATCAACGATAAGAAAAGGACCTTGTCAGGTAGTAAGGATTCGGGAGGCGTTGCGTTGGTTGTGTTTGACTGGACAGTCGATCTTAGGAGGCGTGGCCAGTCGGGTCCCAGGACAGCGTGACGTGGTAGTGGTGGTGTTGGATGAGGAAGTCAATGTTGGGACGCGGAACCGGGCGGATCGGGGACAGTGAGTCTTAGGACGCGGAAGAGGCCAGTTCACGGGAACGCTCTAGCGTGGTGTGTCAGACAGTTGGTCTTTTGGCGCGAGAGAGATCGGACCTGGCCTAGCGCGTAAGAGGTTCGGTGTTGGTCGATAATTAGTGCTTAGTGATATCGAAGAACAAGGCGAGCGGCTTCAAGAGAAGGTGATCAGCACAGGGCAAGGGGTAAGTTTGGCAGTGACGCAGCTAATAGTCCGGTGAGTGTCTGTTATTCACTTTACTGTAATTTATTGCATGAACTGTATAACATTAATAACTCTGTTGTGTATCTATGTCTATATCACACCATATATATATATACCAGGCTGACTAAAATATAAAGTTCTCTATGAGATATTGTACATAGTTATATTATCAATAACCGCGTGTACCATTAGTAGTGGTTCGTACCTTGTTGATGATGGATGTAAAGACGAGCGATGTATGATGGGAGTCTCCGTATTTGCGATCAGGTGGTAGAATGCAGGACTTTCACAATCGCTGTCTAAACCTGCGTACAGGCCAGTACATAGCAGCTGACAAGGTTTTAAAGAGCGAAAGAAGAGCCACCTGTCGGTCACGCGGTAGCAGTAAGACCTAATGCGGCTAACCTAGCGGCGATTGTAACGAGAGCTTCCCCGCAAACTATGCGCGATGGCTTAATACGTTTTAATTGACTATGTTTGTATGGGCTTCAATGTTGTGACTTGCGGCAAGGAGGCGTTTTGTGACATCAGTTCTGAGACTGTTACTGTACGTTCAATACTATACACTGGATATCGCTGAAATACTCGGCGCCGATAATACTATATGACTAATATACCTGGATCATGTTCTCCGTCTCCCTGGAGCTGCCGTCTCTGAGATACGCTGCCTTGTACTCAAGTACCAATATGTGAAGCATGAATATATGGAGAGTGATTTTGTGATGACAAACCAATACTAATGTATCGCTGTCTTTAGTATTTTGATGACCACTTTCATTCAATTATAAGCGTTTACGTTTGGTAAATGCTGTCAGTAGAGGAATATAGAGGAAGGGACGAATTCCATAGTTCCTGCGCGGGCGTAGGGGCGCGGGAACCCTGGCCAAACAAATTACTTGGCGGGGCCAGGCTGAAATTGATATTTTAGACCCAGTTAGTAAGAAAACTAAAATTTTAATCAGCCTGGGGTCTATAGGATTCCGTTACAATATAATTAACGCGAATAATAATAACGTGAATGACCCTAATGTTAACACTGATCAATGGTATTCAGCCACCTACAATGGTTGTTTATCTTCGCCTAATGACTATCCAGACTATTCTATTAAAAATAATAAATTATATCGTTTGATTAAATCTAGGTGTATGCTACGTAAGGAGTTCGAATGGAAAGAAGTACTACCTTCTTCTGATCGAAATAATGCCATATTAGAGAACCATGCCGAACCCACTTCGGGGCATTTCGGTATATTTAAAACTTACAAGCGCTTAGCACTGCGTTACTATTGGCCCAAAATGCGCGATGACGTAGTTAAGTTCATAAATTCTTGCGACACTTGTATCGCGCACAAACATCAGAACCACGCACCATTGGGAACCATGGGACGACCCAAAGTATGTTCACGACCCTTCCAAACCATTAGTGTAGATTTGGTGGGGCCACTACCCGTCACAAGAAAACAAAACGCCTACATCTTCGTAGTAACTTGTTGTTTTAGTAAATACTGTCTACTTTTTCCTATCAGGCGCGCAACTGCTGAAATAATAACTAATATTTTGGAAGAAAAAATATTTTTAGTTCATGGTATACCATCTACAATTATATTGGACAATGGTAAACAGTTTGTCAGTGCTACTTTAAAAGCTATGTTGCGCAAGTACAAAATCCCTAATCTTCATTATACTCCTAAATATTCCCCACATGTCAATACGGTCGAACGCTATAATAAAACCATTGGTTCTACCTTAGCGGCGTTTGTAGGAAATGACCAGAGATTATGGGACACTCTCGTACCTAAGGTGCAGTTTGCATTAAATACTGCAGTTAATGAAGTCACGGGCTATACACCTAGTTTTTTAGTCTATGGACGTGAACTAGTTCCATGCGGCTCACACTATGTCGACACAGACGCTGATGATATAGTATACATACCTAGGGACGATTACGCAGAAAACATAGGTCACTTATCAGGCATATTTGACAAAGTTCAGGCACTCCTCATTCAAGCTCATGCTAGGAATTCCCCAACGTATAATTTACGCCGTAAACCAGCTGAGTTTAATGTGGGAGACACTGTGTGGAAACGGACTTTTTATCAGAGCGACAAGGATAAGTCCTTCTGTAAGAAACTAGCCCCTAAATTCGTGAAGTGCACAGTGATTAATAAAAAGTCGCCTCTCGTTTACGAGTTGTCGGACGCGTCTGGAAATTCTATTGGGTTTTGGCACATTAAGGACCTAAAACTTATACACTATGGTGCCTAACTATTTGTTACAAACCGTAGAAGACTTTCCCTTCCTTCTCTCTATATGCCGTCTTAGCTTGGACAGTAGCGGACTCATAGACCTAACGCAGCTAGTCGGATTTTCCTTGTTAGCCACGTAAAATCCTCTCCTAAGGCGGGCGGTATTGTAACGTATGTCCGGTACTTACCGCGTTGCGTCACAGTACCGCCCATACGCTCGGCCAATCAGAGAAAGCCATCGTCTGCACTCGCAAAGCCTGACCAAATATGGTCATAAACGGACTCTCAGCCTGATGGAGGGCCCGGTATATAAAGGGGCCGACAGATAGGCCGGCACCGCTACTCTAACGTCGCTTCTACTATAACTAAGCGTACCTACTGACCCTACGTCGTATTTACGTGTATCCTGGTCCCAGCTACGGGTAAGCACTACATTTACTGCGTTAGCGTACTGCCCATCTCTCTACCTGCTAGCTGAGGCCGGCTGACGCCGCCTGCCTGACTCTATTGGTTGTGGCTCTCCTAATGCTGCTTTCCTTCAGGTTCCAGGTTCACCTTAAGACTTCGGCTACGCTCCTAGACCGCTACACTTCCTGCATCGCCTTCGGCGTCACTTCTGCCGAAGAGTCTGGCCTGCCCTGCTCCTCGTACTTGCACCGCCGGCGTCTGCCCGCTGAACCAACGGCCTGCGAGGATCTACCGCTACGCGCAGCCTTCGAGCAGCCTGCCTACACACTACCGGAGGGAACAGCGTGGGAGACTGCAGCCCTTAGTGTTCAGGCCAGTGTCGTGTTGTTGGTCGGTCATACTCGTGGCAAGGGAAGTGAGACAATACTCGGCAAATAAACGCATAGAACCTTTTCTGCGTTTTAATACCAGAACCCGTTACAACCCTATAGATATATAACTCAAAAGAAAAGGGTCTTTTGTAACCTTTCTTATTTATTCTGTCTATACAATAATACTCAAGCCCCATCACATCTCTTCTCTTCTTTGACTTTGCTCAGCTGTTTTCTTATTTTTTAGGTAATTTGTAATCCTTGGCAATGTCTACCCATATGATGACTCGGAAGGCAACGGCCAAGGAGGTGGAAAATAAATTAAGAATAACTCTGCTCGAGTTAAAGAAATACAAGGATGACAACAGTCAACTATTAAGGGAACGCGTTGACTGTGAAGAAGAAATTAAAATTGTCAATGACCGTATATCTGAGCTAAAGACACAACTCATGGAGCTGCATATAGAGCATATGGATGTCTTGGATCAACGGGACGGACTACGAGAAGAAGTTAGGTGTTTCAGCAGCTGCGACGAAATTTACTCCAGACAACTTAGCCGCAATGCGGAGTTAGAAGCAAGTCTCAATGAGGCTTATGGCAGAATTTCAACTCTAGAAGACACAATTGCGGCCTTTAACAGTACTGCTACTCACAACTTATTCTCTGAGCTCCTGGGTGACAAAATTAATGTGCTAAAAGCTCTTAAATGTAACTGTTTCAAAAAATGCCTTAGTAAGAATAAGTTTAGAAAATTGTTTAAGTTAAATAAATTAATTAAGAAACTTAGATCTGGTCCTAAGTGGTCTACCAAATTGAGTCAGTATGCACAAGATAACTGTAAATTAAATAAAGAGTGTGAGTCTCTTTTATTAAAGCTTGAGGAAACAAATGAAGAATTAGTTTCTGGTAGGTTGTTATATGAACAACACACAAGTGAGTTGCAAGCACAAATATCAAATCTACAAGCTCAACTCACTAGAACTATAATGGAACACCAGAATGAGACTCATGAATACATCTTAAAATATGAAGAAATTTCAAGAGTTGGTCGAGAAAATTTAAAACAACTTATCTCATTATCCAACTCTAATAATTACTGTTCCTGTTGTACAACTAAGTGTGCGACTACACCTGCTGAATCAATAGAATTGAATGCACATGGATGTCAGTATAATACACAAAACAAACTGCATCCAGTAAAGACTGACAGTAAGAATGTAATATTTTTTTCAGACCAACTGGGAGTGGGTTTAGGGAGCTTAATTGATCATTACACTGAGCAACCAGTACAGAACTTTTGTTCACCTGGAGCTCAGTCTTGTACCCTAGTTGATAAGATTAAGAATGCCGACTTGAATGCACAAACTACTGTCATCATATTGTATGGTGACAGCTCATTATTCTCCAAAAACAATCTCATAGAATTAACAGACTTAATGATAGATGTTAGCACAAAAATAGGATGTAGCTTTATTATTTGTGCATTGCCTTATTCATATGCTCTCATAGATGACCAAAACAGGCAGATAGGCAAATTAAATCTATTATTGTACAATAGGACATGTCATAGTGACAGTATTTAATTTTTGACACTAATATTTTTATTAGTAATTTCTTTTTAACAAAAGATACTATGTATCTTTCTTATGTACATAGGCGACAACTTGCTAAATTATTAGCATTTAATTTATATACTGACAGGAGTACTACTAGAGTACTTAAGAATTTGGTAGATAATAGTTATACCAATAGTAGTATTGACACATCTATTAGTTTAAACTATTAGATGAGACAACAGATAGGCATTCATGTGTTTTAACCTTAGTTCATCAAAACATACAAGGCCTATCTGGCAAAGAATTAGAAATAGATTTATTTTTAAATAAACATACGATTGATATCTTATGTATTACAGAACATTGGTTGCGAAGTGACCAATTAATATTTAACAATCAAAATTACTCAGTTATAAGTGCATTCGTAAGAAAGAAGGCTATTCGTGGTGGCTCTCTAATATATGTATGTAATAGTTTGAAATGTAAAGAACGTAAGGATATAGCTAAACTTTCTATCGAGCGCACTGCTGAGATTTCTTGTGTTGAGCTTGAACAACATATTATAGTGTGTGTGTATCGACCACCACAAAGCGACTTTACTCAGTTTGAAAGCATTATTGAGGATGTCTTAAAACACATAATTTCTAGTAGGAAGTCTATAATCGTATGCGGTGATTTTAATGTCAATTTGTTAGAAAAATCACCAATTTGTACTAGGTTAGTTAGCTTATTTAGGTCATTTAATTTAAATGTTTTGTTCTCTGAACCAACTAGAATAACCTCACATTCGTCTACATGCTTAGACAATGTTTTTTGCAATTGTCTTTATTTAAGTAAGGCTGTTTTAACTGACTTGACATCGGATCACTGCGGTCAAAAGATTGTAATTCCAACTAATACAACCCCTAAAGTACAAGAAATTACATGTAGGCCAATGACCTCTGCTCGCCTAAAACACTTTAGTAATGATGTTACTGCCAAGATCGCCAGTATTGACTTAAACGTTGATGATCCTGATGAATTATATAAATGCTTATTTAAAATTGTTAATGATGAGAACAATAAAATTTTTAAACTGAAGACGTTTGCAAGGAGCATAAAAGTAAATTTTTGTGATTGGGCAACAGTAGGTATATACAAAAGTAGAGCTAGGTTGTATGATCTATATGGTATAAAGAAATACAATTTTAATCCTGAATTTATTCAATATGTTAGAAATTATTCAAAGGTTTTTAAGAGGACATGTGCTTTAGCCAAATCCTTATATTTAAGCAATAAAATCAAAGAATCCAAGAACAAAATTAAAACTACTTGGAGCATTATTAACAATGAGACTGGTCGAGCTAAATTGGTAGATAACAATTATGAATTAAAATTTAATGGTGAAATTATTACTAGGAAAACTGATGTTGCTCAGACATTTAACAATTTCTTCATAAACATACCAGTGAACACAACCAGCTGTCTAGATTCATGTCCAAACAAAGCAGAAATGTTGTTTAGGGGCAATGTGAATGAGTGTGATGTGCATTTTAATTTTAAATATATTGACACCAATGACATACTGAAGGTATTCAAGACGCTCAATAATAAAAAATCTGTTGACTTATGCGGCATTTCTGTTAAACTTGTGCGACAAATTATTTCTAGCTTAGCTCCATATTTAGCTGCAATATTCAACAGATGCGTAGATACAGGAGTATTTCCTGATCTAATGAAACACAGTAAAGTAATACCATTATTCAAAAAGGGATCAAAGAGCGACCCTAGTAATTTTCGGCCAATTTCTATCTTGCCTGCTATTAGTAAAATTTTTGAAAAGATTATTTTGCATCAACTAGAGAGCCACTTTCACACAAATAATTTATTTCACAGTGAACAGTATGGCTTTACTAAGGGTCGCTCCACCGTTGATGCCGGTGTAACTTTGTTAAAGCATATTTTTAATGCTTGGGAAAACTCGAAGGATGCCATTGGTGTTTTTTGTGACCTATCAAAGGCCTTTGACTGTGTGGAACATAATACGCTTTAACTTAAATTGAAACTTTATGGTATTAGAGATACCGCACTCAATCTTGTTGCCAGCTACCTTAGATATAGAATTCAGTATGTAGATGTTAATGGGAGTAGGTCTCTAGGTTTGCCAGTAGGAATGGGCGTTCCACAGGGCTCTATTCTCGGTCCATTTCTTTTTTTAATATATATTAATGATTTGCCGTTCTTTGTACAAAATTTATGTGATATTGTTTTGTTTGCCGACGATACGTCACTAATTTTTAAAGTTGATCGTAATTTAAGTAACTTTGATACCGTCAATAACATTCTCGCACAAGTATTAGATTGGTTTTTGACAAATAATTTGGTACTCAACTCAAGCAAAACCAAATGTGTTAAATTCTCTTTGCCTAATGTCAAAAGTGTTCCAACTAATATAATTTTAAATAAGGAAACAATTCAACTAGTCGAATCAACCGTATTCTTAGGTGTAACTTTAGATTGTAAGCTTCAGTGGGGCGCCCAAATATCCTGTCTCGCAGTAAAACTTAGTTCTGCAGCGTTTGCAGTTAGAAAAGTTAGGGAATTCACAGATATAGATACTGCTAGACTAGTTTACTTTAGTTATTTTCACAGCGTAATATCTTACGGAATAATGTTATGGGGTACAGCTGCTGATATACAGACTATTTTTGTCATTCAAAAAAGGGCCATACGTGCAATTTATAAGTTAGGTGCTAGAGATTCTTTACGTGATAAATTTAAAGAAGTAGACATATTGACAAGTAGACATATTGATCGCAATATATATATGCTAACTTAATGTACATTAAGAAAAACTTAGTTCTATACCACAAATATAGTGATTTGCACAACGTGAACACAAGGAATAAGCATAAACTGGTGGGAACTAACTACCGTCTACATAAAGTTCAGAACTCATTTGCGGGGATTGGTATACGATTTTTCAACAAACTGCCTCTTGAAATAATGAATTTACCCATGCACAAATACAAACGGACAATTAGGAACTTTCTTTTACAAAGGGGTTATTACACTATTAAGGAATTTTTAAATGATAAGACACCGTGGGGATAGGCTTATGTTTAACTCACGATTATTTTATTTACATGTTAAGTGGAGGTGCCTCGTGAACACATGATTTTTGCAGGATTTGGATATTTTTATGATTTGTTGAATGTAGTTTAACATTATTTATCTCTGATCATATCATTGTTCACTTGTCACCTTCACAAAATTCTTTCTACATTTGCATTCCTTCACGCGTTCCACTAACTTATGTTAATAATAACGATCTGGAAAATGGAGGTAATTGGCGGTCATGGTCAGTATACCAATAGATTGTTTCTTACTGCTGGTTCGTATACCGTTGTCGTCATGCTCACTAAAATGTCATTTCTTGTGGTGGCGTCGTGTGTCGGGTCATCCCTGTCCCTCTAATATGGCGAGAGGGATGATGGCTGGCACATGCGTCATACTCGTGAACGGGTGCTACTTGCGATGACTGGTCGATGACGGTCTTGCGGGCTGGTATTAGATTTTAATATTTAACTGCATCATTTCCATCATGGTTCTGATCACTTTCGCGGATTGCCTGCATTATTAGGTATATATAATGTAAGTGGATGCTCCTGTTTCACCATGTCTATTCTGAGGAGGCTAACCAAAAGTATTATGCTTGAGTATTATGATGTACAGTAAATATATTATTATACAAGTGATATAGAAGGTGTAACAGTTGCAGCACCTTACAAAATGTAAATTGTGTATTATGCTAAACCTGGCGATGAAAAAGAGTGACCGTGAGTTTTATTGCCCGTTCTTTCTCATGGTTCTACCTATTGCTTTGCGAACGTGGCAGTAAATGTAAATGTAGAAGCATACAGTAATAATGTTTTAAATTTGAGTACAAGTAATTATAAATTTATTATTTTGACGTTCATAAGCGTCACATTGTGACCCAAATGAATAAAGGATTTTGAATTTGAATTTGAATTAAAAATGTTATTCATTATCGCTGGCTTGTTAATGTGCCCGGTAGATGGCAACTATTACATTGGGACCTAAACATAACTGGCGAAACGTGGGTGTGTAATACACCTCTGCCTACCCCTTTGGGTATAAAAGGCGTGAAGTTATGTTATGTTATGTGTTATGATTCTGGAAGCTCACTTTATCAGTAGCTTGAATGTTTACGATACAGGATTGACACAGATTGCAGGCACATTACTAAAATTGTTTTTATAAATAGGAATTGTAAAATTTCTATATTGCCTTACACCCAATCATATTGTTTGTCTATTTGTGGCAAAATAACTCAAAGTACCAAATTCAACCAGCAGCAATTAATTCTAGCAAAATAAATACAATTTTCACCTGATTTACCACATATACTGAAAACCTTTGACATGTCTATATGACATAGCGCTGTATGATTCCATTTGCGTTCGTCACATATTATTCGGTTCATTTTCTATTCGATTGCGGTTGTAGCGCATTGAACCCTAAAACCTATGCATTTATGAGTACATTGTATAAACTGTTTTTCTCTTTTTATCTTTCCTGAATGTACTTTTCTTTTTTGTTTACACTATTATATGTAGATGGGAAATTGTAATTTTGTTGTTGGAATATTTATGACTCTGTATACAAAGTTTATGAGGTATAATCTGTATGTTTGTCATGTACATTGTTGGTTTGCAATAAGTCTGCCTTGTTATGTTTGTCAATCATTCTAGGTAGTCAAATTACCAGGCATGAGAACAATCATACTACTACTATTAGTAAAATGACAACATTTCTAATATGATAGGCACTGCGGTTAATTAAAAATGAACGAAAATGCCTATTTGGTCAATTCTATAATATCACTTAATAACCATTTGCCGTGTGGTTGACGGCATAGAATACAAGTGTCACCACCCCCTATTCTCCCGTGGGTGTCGTAAGAGGCGACGAAGGGATAACACGATGCAAATACCATATTTGCGTAGAGACGGAAAACTCGACATCAAACCCTATACGACTGCCTCGTTGGTCTCGCGGCATAGGTGCACACCTATGCCGCGAGGCATAGGGTCCCAAGCTGGAGGAACATTCCAACCATCTTCCCTATTGATGGCTATTGCTGGTTGGAATGTTCCTCCAGCTTGGGACCCTGTTATCAGGCTAATGAAACCCAAGAAGGACAAAGTCACCAGAAGACATCAAGACACAGTGAGCACATTCTGCGTAGATACTAGTAACACCAATAGTTGAAAACATATTTAGAAAACAGGAAACAATGTGTTGAGATAAGAACTATAAATGATAACAAAGGTAAAATAGGAGAGCTAGAAGTAACTTGTTCTAAATGCGTAATTAATAATTCTGGGGTACCGCAAAGTAGTGTTCTCGGTCCGCTATTGTTTCTGTTGTATGTCAGTGACCTCCCAGATGTAACTAAAAATTCATGCACTCTGTTTGCCGATGACATTTCAATAATTATAACATCTAAAACAAATGAAATCCAGAAATATGCCACTCATTGTAATAAACATAATACTGACATTGATAATAATACTGACATCGATAATAATATTGACATTGACAATAAGACTGACATTGATAATACTGCTGACATTGAAAATAATACTGACATTGATAATACTGCTGACATTGAAAATAATACTGACATTGCTAATAATATTGACATTGATAACATTGGTCTATACAATTCTGACATCAATAAATCTATTAAATCTGTTGTGAATTGGATGGGGGATAATTTAAATGTTAATCTTACAAAAACTAAATATATTCAATTTACCACATACGGGCGTAAATCAAAAAAATTAAACGTAATGCATAATGGGTTTGTAATTGAGGAAGTTGATCATACAATGTTTCTTGGTATAGTCTTGGACAAAAATATTAATTAGAAGTTACATGTAGACAAAGTGTGTAATAAAATAAATGGATTTGTGTATGTTTTAGCTAAATTAAGACGAATCTCATCAGAAAACACGGTCATGAGTGCATACCATGGTTATGTGGCCTCCGTCCTTACTTATGGTTTGATTCTGTGGGGCAATTCTACTGAGGTAAACAGGGCTTTCATTGGTCAAAAGAAATGCATAAGAGCAATTTGTGGGGTAGCACCTTGGATATCCTGCAAACCTCTTTTCAAACAGTTACAGGTACTTACTTTGCCAAGCATGTATATATTTGAAATTGCCAAATTTGTTAAACTTAATAAAGATCTGTTTACTAAAGCGAAGGATATGTACTTGAGAAACACCAGGGATCCGGACAGAATTGTTTTGCCTAAAATTCCTAGGACTGAACTTTACAAAAAGAACTGTTTTGCAATGTCTGGATATATATTCAATTGCATACCTAACAATATAAAAGACCTACCCTATAAAACATTTGTTAAAAGCCTTAAGAGTTGGTTAATAGATAGAGGATTTTATACAGTGAAAGAGTTTCTAAATTATAAATAGACAGATTATGTGAATGTATGATGTGCCTTTAACTACTTGTCTTTTATATTGACATTTGCATGCCCAATTTAGGCAGAACATTATGTACACATTTAATTTTAAGACGATCTACCATCTATGTAACTATGTACAATATTATTTAGCGGGTCTTAGTCGCGATAACTTATTTATTTCAAGGCATAAATACCTCTGTTATTCTCCTACGTTTCTACCGGCTTGCAACGGTTGTGGTCGCGGAGGGACTGATGTCAGCTCAGCGCCGTCCTTGTGAAGCGCGGGTTTCGGCAGCTACCCTCACTTCTTTTGTATTTTTGATATTTTTAGTACTATCCGCATTGTCGGTACTTCAACACACTACACTTATGACGTCTACACACTGATGAGTTGTGTTACTGTGGCGTTGTTATATTTATAGTAGGCTGTTATGGAGTCTATGAATTTGTATTGTCGTGCAAGTTTTTGGTGTATGATATTGGCTACCTGATCATGACGATGTTTGTAATCAGTTTGGACTATGTTTATTATTATTATTATAAAAATGTTCGGGTACTTTGAGATAACTTTTAAATTCAAGACAAAGACAAATACCACCTCAGTCTGCCGTGAACATGAATCCTGTAAAGAATTCGAAACGTTGGCTAGTAATAAAAATGTAGTTTCTAGATCATTCGGTTTAAATGTAAAAACAAGTGAAACCAATATAACGCGATAAAATCCGTAAACTGTAGTTTAATTTCAATGTGTAACATTCGCGTAAACTCAAGAAAATATTATCTTTCAGGAAGGTCAATGCCACAAAGGAAGAGGATTGAATCCTTAATATTACTTAGATATATGTAGACGTAAAACTCTAATAGGGATTCCTGTTCGCAGATTAAGATCTTTTCTACTACGACTCTAATTATTATACAGGGTGTAAAAAGACCCTTAACGAAAACTGAAATCCCCTATTATACCAATCATTACGAACATTTTTTACTTCAGCACAATCCCTGGGAAATTACTGGTTCAGGAGATATTGAGACTCAAAGTTACTATGGAATTTTTGTAATTAGGTAAAAAAATCGATGCAAATACCATGCCAACCTGTTCCATGAATGTCCTATGGACCCATGGATGAGTAGGTATTTCGAAAATTGTACGCGCTAAATTTTAATTGCGGTTTGAAAAATGTGATTATTCAAAAAAAGAAAAAACATTTCCCAAGTTTTATTTTTGCATAGTATGACTTGGCATGATGTCCAAAACGAGTAGACTTCGGCTTGGTGATGGGTCTTGTGACAACCTGTATATTTTTTAAGATTCTTCAAATCAACATTATACCCCAGTTAAAATAGATACCTAATCATTTGATTCTGAAAATTAAAATTGCTATTTGTTTTTTATAATAATACAATGGTAAATAAATCCTTGTTTTACATATGTAAAACTAGACCTTAACGTAGTAACTCTTTCAAATCTCTGTTAACATATTTCGCTCATACAAAACAATATGAATTACAGTTTCACCGTTACGCCGTTTTTTGTATATGAGTCAACGTGTGCCTTCACGTTGACCCATATACAAAAAACGGCGTAGCAAAGGCAATAACAAAATGGAAATGAAAATCAATCTATAAACATACCAAACCAACGTTTCCCCACGCGCGCCCAAAAAGCCTCGCAAAGCTTCACGACGCAGATTTTGATATTTTAATACTACATCAACACTGAAACACGAGCGTAGTATTTCAATGTTTCTCTTAAAATGTTAGCACGGAGCCATTTGTTCACGAAATAAGAAGAAAAGTTGCGTTTTCTCGCTCCTTTGCGAAAAAACTGTGAACTTCCCTCTTAGTCTTAAGGCGATGCATCAAGAACTTTTGTTGCGGTATCCGCTTGATCGCATTGTCGATATTTAATTTATTGTACGGATACATTTATTTATTAAGAGTGCCCCCGTAGTCCAATGGATAGCGTAGGCGTCAGCTCATCGGTCTCAAGTTGGATATCTGGTTAGGGCGAAAGTGTTACTGGGGTTTTCTATATTCTTATTTGCAGCACGGAGTCTGACAGAGTGCCTAGTAACTGCAATAGGCGCGTTCAATATTACGTGGGACCTTACAATTCGTAACATGGTGAAATGTGGGTGTGTTACACCCTTGCCTACACCTTCGGGAGACAAGTGTGAGTCTATAAAAATGCATATATTTTTATTTGACGTTGATCTTATCGTGCCATATTTACATCAACCAATCAAATAATTCTACTTTAGACGATATAGTTAGCACTTTTTGAATACTCTGCAGACAGTTATTTCCATATTAAATTAGCATTCACTGTAGTAGTGAATGCTATAAAGTTAATAGAAAAACGTCTCAATCCCTTAAGACTCAGTCGGGAACTTCACGTGTCTGCGGTTTACCTGAGGCATTTGGGCTCATGTAGGACTAACGTATTCAAAACGGATCCCTTCGTGACAACATACGGAACCTCATAATGTATAGCTGAACATGTTGGAAGAATTTTAATTGGCCTTCATTTTCTATTTTTATATAAATTGATTTTCTAGCTGTAAGTTTTCCTTAAAAGTGTAAATCTATACACATAAATAAAATTGGAGTGTCTGTTTGTAATAATAAAATAACTGCTTTTTACTCAATGCATATGGATACATACACGTTACATATACCGAAATGACATTTTCTACAATTATTCTCTCTCGGTCCGTCTGTCTGTCTGTCTGTCTGTCTGTTTGTTCTCGCCAATATCTGGAAGGGCTGGAACGATTTTGACGGGACTTTCACTGGTTAAAAGCTTACATTTTATGCGTGTACATAGTTACGTAAGAAACTAAATCCACGTCTTTAAGCAGATAAATGATCGTAATATTCAAATCTAGTTTATTTTTGAGTTTATGTACCGTTTTGACGTCAAAACGTGTAACCCGTAGTTTAGCCTAAAATATCTCAAATTAGATTTTAGAGACGGCAAAGTCTACCTTTTTTCGAACTTAAAACTAAAAGGGCTGTAATAGTGATAATGAATTTGCTGCAGAACACTATTTGATATTCAAAAAGTTCTTATATATGATTTGAAATAATGGACTGGCTATTATGTAGCAACATTATTAAAAAATTATATAAAATCATATAAAAACACTCATTCACAAGCCAACAAATAAAGATAAAATTTGAAAATGTTCTATAATCGGCATACGTAACCAATAATATATTGAAACTAGGTCACATTACCAAAAAAAACAATTTTGAAATTGTCTGAAGTAAATGCAATGGAAAGTACATATACTATAATACGACGTTTGCAAAGCTGTTTCATAGCAAAGCAAAAATAAAACATATCAGCATAGGCTCGTCCGAGACTTAATTCTTAGACATCGATAAGACTCACAACCTATCTGAACTTGGTATTATAAACGTGAAAGTGTGTGTGGAGATATATAAGACGCTGAAGATTAGTAGAAAAAGACTTGAGGCTTCTTTGACCTTCTTGTATGCATTTTAATATTTACTGAAAGTGAGCTGTATGATTTTCTGATAAAATAAATCCGGGTGGATCCGCAGGCGAACTTTATAGTTACGTAAATCATTGTTCCAACAAGATCGACATTGAGCTCACGAATCTTTGTCTCCATAAATCTGCCCCTAGATTCAAACACTAACTCCCCTCGGATTAAGGAAGTATACCTTCCATTTGTCACTCAAGAAAGGGCTTTGAAAGGGCCCCCATTGTTTTGAAGAGACAGAAATCAGTGGATAATAACGCGGCAGCTTCCGACCTCTACTTTACGAGTGTAATAAACTGCTCAACTATTGTAAAATGTATGTTAAAGGGTACGCTAAGTATTTTGAGAAACTTTATTGTTGAATTTAGCGTGATAACCCGTTTTTGAGAAACTTCATTGTTGAATTTGGCGTGATCACCCGTATTTGTAATAATACGTAGCGATAATTATATAAAGCTTATGCAGGCCATAAAATGCTGTAGCACTTACTATATTTTCTTACGTTTTATGAACCATAAAGGGTTATTACGAAAATCTCAAAAAAGGAAATTGTGATTTATGTTTTGCTACAAATAAAATTATACTGTCGCATGCATTTGCTACATTCATTGTACGGAAACATTATGAATGACACTACTGAAGTAGTTTGATTAGAAATTGATCACGCTGTTGTTAAGCGACATATTATATCCTGAAGCGTTAAAGATTGCGGCGGTCAGTCAGCTACCACTTTATGAAACAAATTGTAATATTCTGTTAAAGGCACTATTATTTCATTATTTATATAATTATTAATAATTACACAAGTAACACCTGTTATATATATCAAATTACTTTTTTATATTTAATTTGTTAAATAGTTAAATAGTGGTTGTTCCAAAACTGCGCGGAATATTATTCTTGTACACTTTCCTGCTTGATTTCGATAGAGGAATGATTCTTCCACGATAGAGGATATAACCCTAGTGTCAGAGATGTATTTTCAAAAGGAAATAGAAATATCAAAGGCCATCCAAAAAAACTACATCATATTCTTATAAACAGCTATCGTAAAAAACTACAAGATACTCAACTACAACTATCCAGTCATATAGAACAGTAATAACAAATCCCATACATTACAATGGACGACATTTAAATAAACGTGTAAGTGTAGTTAATGTGCAAACTAAAACAATGAATAGTCACAAACTTATACATCTGCTGCGTTTCGCTCTCGTACTTACTTCTTTGTGCATTAATTTACGTCGGGGTTGTTCTTGAAGTTACAAGGCATTTTTCCTCTACAAAAACGTGGAACAACCTAGGTCATGAAAGGTCCTCCTAGCGATATCCCTGGTGCAACCTGGGGTCCGTTTACGAGTCTAACTAAAGATTTGGTTGAATGTTGAATATTGATTGTTGATATGATGACCGGTTGGCGCAGCGGGAGTGTAAGCGACTGGTATGCCGAAGGTCGCGGGTTTGATTCCCGCTCAAGTCAAACATTTGTGTGCATGAACATGTATGTTTGTCTTGGTCTGGGTGTTTTTATGTATAATATGTAAGTATTTACAAAAAAAAGTATATATGTATGTTTATCCATTATCTAGCACCTAGTACTACCCGTAGCTCTGCTTAGTTTGGGACTAGATGGTGAAGTGTGTATGTGGTAGAATATTATTATTATTATTTACTTTTCCGCAGAACGACTGCCTGTCTGACCTCTGCACCAGAAGGGATAGCGATATTTCATGGTTTAGACTAGTGTCAATTTAATTAGAAGGTACTGACGCCCTATAACGACTGTCAAAGATCTTCATGACTTGACTTGAGACACTTCACGGTGCAAGCAATAATAAATTAACAATTATTCAATACGCATTTAACTGCGAAAAGTCAATGGTGCGCACTGTGGATTCGACCCCGATACCCTCTGCATGACAGTTTGTTGGTATCTCCACTAGGCTATCCCTCCCACTAGGTCATGAAAGGTGTATTTTAATAAAACAATGAATGACTTCCAATATAACGAGTGCCGTGTTGGTTTGGAATGTCGTCTCACCGCTTACCAGTTAGTATGCATAATGTTGCGGCCTCCATCCCTTTGGTTCGATCCACAAATGTTTGTTTTCTTTATCTGGCTGTTCCTTTATATTTATAAAAGGCTCCGTAACAATAACATAGATGTTTTGCCAAATTTAAAATAACACAATTATTTCTGTTGCTTTGTGAAATTTTGCTTTGCTTCGTTTGCAATAAAGCTAAAATCACATGTTTTCTGCAGTATTTAAGATTTCTAATGTGGTGTAGCGTGTTCGTTATTTCAAACCCAATGTACCTATTATCATAGTCCGAAAAATATATGTGCACATGCGTTACGTTTATTAAACGATAGCACCGAAAGTACATCACATAAGTTTTATTATTGTCAGTGTTTCGAATGATTCTTATCGTTTTCTGTTAGAAATAAAACAAAAATTGGCCAAGTGCCAGTTGGACTAGCGCACGAAGGGTTCCGTACCATCATCTATAAAAGAAAATCACGTATGTTGTATGTATATTTAAATATTTTTTATGTTTCTACCTGTTTAATAAGATCGAGTAACAAATTACTAAACGTTTGTTGTATGGGAAACCCTCTTTAATATTTACTTTATTTTTATATAATTATTTATTTTGAAAGGTAATATACAACTATAATTATAATCCCATAAAAAACAATACTTGTCAAAAAACCAAGTCTCGCTAGCGTAAAATGTTTTGAGATCCATGTTATACCAAGTCGGTTCAATGCTGAGTTAGGATCCAATTCTGCATTCATTGATATTTCTTTTATTTTATTTTAATGTTTTGTTTATTTTGTAAATGGGTTTTGAAGCAGAATAAATATGTTTTCTTTCTTTTCTTTCTTTCTTTCTTTCTAAAATCTTTAATGTTTTTTAATAAATAGATTGACTCGGCCATCGCATGAAAACACAACATATTATCCCATAAGTAATACATACACATATAAATTAGTTTGTTCAGTGCGATTGCCAAGTCAATCTATTTATTTAAAACATTAAAGATTTTTAATGAACCGACTTGGTATAACATGGATCTCACAACTTTTTACGCTAGCGAGACTTGGTTTTTTGACAAGTATTGTTTTTTATGAGATCTCATTTCTTTTTGTAGAAAGTCCTACTTTTTCCCTTTTCGGTACCTCCTACTTCTTGTACACCAACAATGAATTTTCTTAATTAAAGCCCTAACTGTAAACGTAATTTTGTAATCTTTTATGTTTATATGGTATTACAACGTTATTTATGCAGTTGATGTATGTCGAAAACTGGACTGAAATTGAAAAATGTTTTAGTTTTTCCTTGATTCATACACGAAACACTAATTGTATTCTAAATTTGAAGCTTCTATGTCTGCTGGAAGTGCCTTAGACTTTTGATGATCGGTCAGTGAGTGACAAATTCACGAAAATTGACTCGTTATAATTCTTAAACTACTGGTTTAAATTAAATGAAATTTGAAATATACCATATTTATACAATGCCTGCTTGGGTACTAAAAATACAGGCTTCTAGTTTTATCCACAACCAAGTTATAGAGGGTCGAAAATGGCCTGAATTGCTTCGAGAAAAGGATGGTACGGCCGTGCCGCTTTTTTGCTCGACTTGGTGGGGGCACTCCCGTGCCCCCAGATCTATAATTATAATTTAGAGCGTCAATTTCAATGTTACCATTAGCAATATTGAGCAAAAATTCGAAAAAAACACGTTTATTGTATGGGACCCTCTTAATATTTTAATTTTTTTTATTTTTAGTATTTGTTGTTATAGCGGCAACGGAAGTACATAATTTGTGAAAATTGGAAATGTGCCCGGTATGGCAATAGGCTCGCCCCTTATTACGTGGGACTAAAGTATATCTGGCGAAAAGTGGTTGTAGAAATATACCTCTGCCTACCCCTTCGGGGATAAAAGGCGTGACGTTATGTATGTATGTATTATGTATGTACAAATTATCGTCACAACAATATTTGTAACGATTATTTATTATGTGTCAAGTAATTGACATAGCGTGAATACTGTTTGCCAGCTTATTATACATTATCGATACTTCCAGGGCTATCTTATAAAGATTAACAAAGCAATACAACAAAATGTCTTACAAGTTATAGACACTTTTTGTGTAAAAGGTAAGTGCAAAATTTTAATTTACCTGATCATGAGTATTACTTAATTAAAATTTTATTTTTGTATCTCAAAAGAAATTTTAAATAAACTTTGTGTACTCAACCACATGGAACTAATTTCTTATCGCCGTGAACACACGGATCGCTTGCTCGTAAGTACGGCATGAGTTATAAAGCTCTGTAACATAACTTTTTTTTTTCAAAAACATGTCCCGCATTAGGATTAAATCCCTTGTCGCGGGGCACTTTACAAACATACAACTAACGGACACAATGAACACCCAGACTCGAAACAACAATTTATGTATCACACAAAGTGTTGCCTCGTGTGGGGATCAAACCCACAACACTTCGGCGCTGTGTCAAGCGGTGAGGCGGCCGCTTAAACCACTACGCCAACCATGCAGTCGTAACTTTATCATCATTATCACCATGATTCCTGTTGCACTCAATCTGACCACTTGTCTTGTAGACCAGGGTCCGCTTGATGGTCCGTCTAGCTTTGACAGAATATTAGCTTATCCACGGGTAGATTTATATTTCACTCATTTATTAGTTTCCGTTGCCTGACCAGATACAGCACCCTGAGGGAAGCAGTGGGCCACATCAAGAGTCTGCTGGCGTTCCTTGAAGAGCTGGGGTGGCTAGAGTGACAACACCATTCCCACCCACACGCAAAATACACGCCAGGACGTGGAGTTGCGGCAACAGCCCGTGCCACCAAGTACCAAGTAGTTTCCAGTGATAGGAAAATGCCTGGTATGCCCATGAGTGTAGTCTAATAGCCTGAAATGGGGTTAGTCACTCTCTATCAAACCATTATAAACACAATGATAGTTCAAAGTTATTTATTCATTCTGATTTTGTCAGTTCAATATACGCCGGAAAGGTCTAGAACACACTGAAAACAAATCAATGAAGTTTAATTAAAACTAAACGGAACAGATTTTTCAATATAAACAAAAGTGTTGCTTGGTAAGTTTCTAATTAAAATTGAAATTATTTGTTCGCTAACTTTAGTGGGGCGCCCCTAATCTATTCTATTGTTGGTAAGTACTGATCAAACACAGAAGTTTGGCATTCTGTTGGAGTTGCCTCCGCATTATAACTATGATAGAGTCAACTAATGTAAACAAATGTATAGAATAAGAGTACACTTGTAACTTGTATGTAGCAGCAGAGTGCAGAGATTGCAGGTACACGTTATTTTTGATGTATTATTGTTGTATAGCTGTGATAAAAATGTATGTAAATTTCATGGTGGTAACTTGTAAGATGTTTCAGTATATTATTTAGAGTACGTATTAGATTAGATATGTTGCAGGGATTTTGTCAAAAACGTGATATTATAATTTCACTAGTGAAATTATTATTACAGAGATTAAAGTTTATAACTACTGGATCGTAAAATTTTAGAGACTCTTTCGTCCGACAGAACGCCAAAGTGATATTGTAATTTCACTGGGCCGCAACAGTGATATGATGGTAAATCTAGGTCCGCAATAGTGATATTATAGAGAGCTAGGTTTATTATGAATTGAGTTTGTGGCGGGAGCCTCGCGTGTTTTGATTAGTCAATTGACTTAATCAGTCACACAGGCTTACTAATGTACTACAGTGACCAATCTGATAAAACGATAAGACCGGAACTTTGGAGATATTTATGAGGCCAAGTTGACGGAGCCGTGCTACACAGAGCTCCTATATTTATGTTTAGGGTCCCATGAAAACCTGAACATAAGCTATTAAAGTGACGAAACTTATTACTGACTTTCATTTTGAAAATTACGATCTATTAATTAATGAGAATAATCTCGTCGACTCGGGAAACTTAATAGGTTATCTTATTAGGTTTTCTTGGTACCCTGTACCCAAAAATAGTAGCCTTGCGAAGCAGTCAACTCATCATAAAAGACATCGCTATATATAGATGGTAAGTAGTAACAAAATTTAAAAAATGTGTCTTATTTCCTAACTCTTTGGGTAATACAGCTGGTAACGAAAACGAACCAATCAGCGATCGCTTTGATATTCTTACGGCTTTCTTAAACCAGTGTTATGTCAAAATATGACTGCCATACAATTTCACTGTATCGGTAAGCAGTAAGTATTAAATTGCAAGTAATACAAACAAAACCGGGCAAGTGCGAGTCGGATTCGCGCACCGAGGGTTTCGTACAAACTTGTAGGTACATAAAAGGATTTTTAAAAAAAATATGTAACTAAAAAGTAAAGATTTTCGCATTTTTTCCATTATATGTGCTATAAAACATTGCTTCACGCCAAATTTCAAGATTCTAGATCGACGTTAGAAAGTAACCCTTTAATTTGCGAGAATTTGAAGCATTAAACAGCTGTATCTTTCGATTGTATTGGCTTACAAGTTTGATTTTGTTACAGTTTAAAGATATTAATTATAGACCCGAGAATTTGATATGAATTTCATTTTAGTACCTCTACGCGTTCATAAGGAAAGGGCTAGTAACTTTAAAATTATTATTATTATATGATGTAACAAAAAATTTGCGGTTTTCGTAATTTTTCCTTTATCTGTGCTATAAGAAGTTAGTTCGTATCAAATTTCAAGAATCTGAGTTTACAGGAAGTACCCTGTAGGTTTTGATTCCCTTGCCAGTAGTTGCGAGTTTGAAACATACATACATACATATCGTCATGCCTTTTATCCCCGAAGGGGTAGGCAGAGGTGTATTTCTACACCCACTTTTCGCCAGATATACTTTAGTCCCACGTAATAAGGGGCGAGCCTATTGCCGTACCGGGCACATTTCCAGACTCCGTGCTGCTACTGAGAATTTCGTGACAGAAAAACCCAATAACACTGCCCGACCCAGGAATCGAACCCGGGACCTCCCGATCCCACGCGCACATTTATGCCGCGAGACCAACGAGGCAGTCGTATAGGGTTTGATGTCGAGTTTTCCGTCTCTATGCAAAGATGGTATTTGCATCGTGTTATCCCTTATTCGCCTCTTACGACACCCACGGGAAGGTAGGGGGTGGTGACACTTGTATTCTATGCCGTCAACCACACGGCAATACGAGTTTGAAAATATGCTAAAATTGATGTTTCTTATGATTGCGTTGAGATAGAACTTTGATTTTGTTACAGCTTAAAGGTATTATAGAAATACTCAGGTATTTGATTTGAATTACAATTTAATAACTTTACGCATTCATGAGGAAAGGGTTAGTAACTTTTAAATTAATACAAATATTTTTTTATACTGACTGCCTCTGTGGTCCAGTGGATAGCGTATGCGACTGCTGATCGGAGGTAAAAGTGTTACTGGGTTTTCCGAATACTCAGTAGCAGCCCGGAGTCTGGTTATGTGCCCGGTAACGGCAATATGCTTGCCCCCAAAATGATTTAAATTGCCCCCAAATATTACGTGGGAGTTAAAAATTCATGGCGAAATGTGGTTGTAATATTTACACCTCTGCCTACCCCTTCGGGGATACAGGCATGAGACTATATATAAATTGCCCCCAAATATTACGTGGGACTTAAAAATTCATGGCGAAATGTGGGTGTAATATTTACACCTCTGCCTACCCCTTCGGGGATGCAGGCGTGAGACTATAAATAAATAATTGTTTATATGATGTAACTAAAAATTTACGGCTTTCGCAATTTTTCCTTTATCTGTGCTATAAGACATTGTTTCGTACCAAATGTCAAGCTTCTGAGTTCACTGGAAGTACTCTGTAGGTTTTGATTCCCTTGCGAGTAGTTGCGAGAAAATATGCGGCCTAAATTGGTGTTTCTTTTTATTGGGTTGACATAGAAGTTTGATTTTCCTACAGCTTAAAGGTATTATACACCTTAGTATTTTATATAAATTTCAATTTAATAGCTTGAGAAAATGGTAATAACTTTAAAATTATTTAAAATATTTTTCTGATATGATGTTACTAAAAATTTACGGTTTTCACTATTTTTCCTTTATTTGTGCTATGTTGCTATGTGTTGCTTGGTACCAAATTTCAAGATTCTGAGTTCACGGGAAGTACCCTCTCGCGCGGCGACGCAACACCGACACATCTCTCCTCCCGCGACTGCACCCGACTGCGAGGGACAGACAGAACTTTCCCCCGCACCCGCACCTTGGGACGCATCCTACGCAGGCCTCACCCAAGCCCACGTGGAGCGTCCCCTCCACGGGATCCCGCTTAACTTCACCGTGGGTGTACCTCAAACCCACGGTTACTGAGCCACCCCACCACGACAAGGTGGAGATCCCACAGGAGGGAGGTTTTGATTCCCTTGTGAGTAGCAAAAATTTGTGGAAATTTGCAGCATGAACAGCTGTATCTTTTGATTGCGTTGGTTTAGAAGCTTGATTTTTTCAAAGCTTCATGGGAGTGTAGACTTGACTATTTGATATAAATTTCAGTTCGATACCTTCATGCGTTTCTAAGGAATAGGGTCTTGACAGAAAGATGGACAACAAAGTGCTCCTATAAGTGTTCTGTTTTTACATTTTGAGGTACGGAACCCTAAAAATGACTAAAATATGTGTACATTATAATGTCACTAGTGAAATTATAATATAACGGCTTTTGTAAAATCCCTGCGACAGATATACCAATTGCTTATAGCATAATAAACTTGTTGACTGCCTCTGTGTAGGCCTGTGGTAGTATAAGCAACTGCGGATCATGAGGTCACTGGCTCGATACCCAGTTCGGACAAAAAGTGAAATTTGAGTTTTCTGTTAACAATTATTCAAAAATAGTTTTTACGCAGGGAGATGGTAAAAATAAATTACGTACCTAGCTCATACATTAAGTCAATGTATCACAGTTTGGGTCGCAAGTTAGTGAGATGTGTGCTTCGTGAGTTACGCCGTAGCTTCGTAGCACATAATTTTCGTATGTGCACTTCGTGGCATCGTTTCCCAAACTTTCTTAACTTTGTTACGTCTTGTTCTATAATCTATTACTTTGTTCAGTTTAGAGCATATTTTTTTGTTTAAATGAGAAGAATATAATTATCCTATAGCTTAGATATCCTGCTCAATCGGCATTCTGCAAATATACGTTAATGACTGCGCTACTTATCTATATAATTATGGCTCTTAGTACGTAAGTTATCCGGAGACCCACACAAATCGACGGTTCCTACGTAAATAAAAGTCAAAAATCGAGGTTTACAGGAGAGCGTAATTTGTGTTCAAAACACACTAGAAATAGTTCTATGACCAATAATAAATATTTTCTTTCTACAATATTTTAACAGTTTTAAGAGATTTATAATGCTATTTACACAAATTTAATTTTTTTACGTTTTCTTGAAAAAACTGATAGATGACCGTTTCTAATGAGATGACATTAATGCATTAGGTATCGTATCGACGCCAGTTCATTGCGGTTTTAATTATGTAATAACTACGACTTGATAATCTTTGCGGCAGGGGAAAGTACATGAAGCGAATAATAAACTTGTAAAGAGACGGAAAACTCGACATTTAACCCTATCTACCCAGCGTGGTACAGTCCCGATGCTCTTATGGACTAACATTGTATTGTGATGTGTCCAAGTGAGTTCTTTGTTTAGCAGTGGATTGCGAAAGGGTGCATCACATCATCAGCCCTTTCAACTGCCCCACTGCTGGACACGGGCCTCTTCTCACTTATGAGAAGGGTAAGGCTTATAGTCCACCACGTTGGCCAAGTGCGGGTTGGCAGACTTCACATGTCTTTCGAGAACATCATGGAGAACTCTCAGACATGCAGGTTTCCGCACGATGTTTTCCTTCACTGATTAGCAAGCGATAATTAACAATTTAATACTCACACGCATCAATGACTTTTCGGAGTTACCGAAAAGTAATGACTTTTCGGAGTTACCGAAAAGTCATTGATGCGTGCCGTGGATGCGAACCCGAGACCCTCTGCATAGCAGTCTGTCGGTCTCTTCACTCGGCTATCGAAAGGGTGCATGAGGAAGATATTCAAATATGCAATTAAATGTTAGTAGACCTCACCCGTGACTCCACTCGCTTGAATTATATACCAAACCTTCCTGAGGAGTCACACTACCTATTGGTGAAAATCGTACAAAATTCCATTCCGTAGTATTTAAGTTTATCACGTTAATTCAGACAGCTAGGACAAAAATGGGGCCTTAATATGTTATAAGTATAGATTACATCATTTTGGCATGAAGTATCTCCAACCTCTATCGAAAATATCATGTCTATCTTCTCCAAACGTTACCTATATCCTCTAACTCTTACAGCCGGACAATCCCTCGATTTTCAAAGTCGTCGAAGTAAATGAGTTCACTTGACTTAGTTACGACGTCCATTCACCCAGCAAAACGTTGGCTGGACTAGTTCCAAGTCAAATCCTATTGGATTTTAGATATTATGTAGGTATTTTAAATAGTATCTAGGTATATTATTGAAAACATGCAAGTAATTGGAAATAAATTCCAAAATAAGATATGTATGGAACATCGGCTCAGATTTAGATCTAAGAGTGAAACTTGCAATTAATCATCATCAATTCAGCCTAGAGACATCCACTGCTAGACATAGGTCTTCCCCAAGGCTCCACACAGACCAATCTTGAGACGCCCGCATCCAACCGCTTCCCACGATCATAAAGCCAGAACGTCACCCCACTTTGCGGGAAACCTGTCCCTGCTGCTTCATTCGATACGAGCCAATTAATACGTATCTTTATTTAGTTCCAAGTTGCAGATCAGATTCAACAGTTACACACATTACTCATAAATAATTCATAAGCAATAAAATATTTTAAATATGAAATATTTAAAATATTTTATGTTTAATTCCGACTGTCGTTAGTAACGACGAGACATATGAATAAATTAATTTTTTCATCTCCATGAAACTACATGTGACGTTATGATGCAAAAATTATCTGCATTATGAAGATACACACTTCCCGGGGATAAATAAAAATGTATCTTTCGCCCTATTCGTTGACCACCTAGACAGTCACCCACATAAGACACTAATCGTGAACGCTTTACCTGCATCATTACTTTTTACGCATTGTCCTGGAAGAAGACTTACAGATAAGCTGGGACGGTACGTCTGATTGTCATCACTGCAACAACTGCTACCATGTGGCCGAAGACAATGCGCTGCATACCTTGGCGAAGTGCTTCCTCCGACATAGCATCGATGTGTATAATAAATCATTCTTTCTTTACAGTTAAAAAGTACTTATTTATTTATTTATTACAGTTTTACAATAAGTACATATATTAATAAAGTAGTGCTCCACAAAACCGGTTTAGCGGTTTGACTGTGGAAGAGTCATAATACTGTTTTACATACATAAACTCAGAACTCACTCAGTGGCTAATAGATCAAATCTGATATTCCTCTATCTCGATATCTATATAAAAAACTAGAGCCTGCCAACAGCTACGCCCGCAATTTTTTTATCTGAACCGTTTTGCCCGACTCCGTGGGAATGTTGGGAAATCCCTTCTTTGTTCAGTCCCCGAGGAATATACATGCCAAAATTTTAGTTTCCTGCGCCTAATAGTTACAGCTATGCGTTGTCTGTCAGTTACTGACTGCATTAATGCAAGTATTTTATAATTAAGAAATATTTTTGTCACAAAAAGAAGTTTCGTACTCCAAATATAAATTTACCTCAAACTTGAATCATAAACACTTTCGAAGTAATCCTCTAAGAAAATCCTTAGTAGTAAAATTAATTAAAGTACGAGCTCTGACTTAGTGCTTACTAATACAGTACATTATTCTGTGTACGTGCATAAAGTATCTAAAGATTCAAAGTAGTTGCACAACGAAAGTTTCACCAGAATTTTAGCCAAACTATTCAACTGAAAAATCAACTTATAGTTCTATACTTAGAGTTGAAATTATGTTGTAATTTGATAGTTTGGTAGGCCTGATTGATGAAACTTTGCATACCCTTGAAGCAGACCAATTTAGTAGATTTTGTTCAAGTCGGGTTTGGCCGGTTGTTAGGTGGGACTCAATTTCTCTGAGCTGTTTATAATTGCCCGTATCCTTCTTTTACGACTTATTCATTTTAGATTGTGACGTAATTTACGTCTGCCATATGATTCTTTTTGTATTATTTACGTCTACAGTGTCTGATTGTATGGTCTACAAAAAACACTTAATAAGTCGAGATAATTTAAAATGAAATTGTAAATGAACAATTATTTAATTATCTAACATTTTATGTCAAGATTAACAGACATACTCTTCTACTACCATACTAAACTTGTTATCAAACCTACCTATTAATGTCTTTATAACATTGTGAAGAGTGACGACCGGTTGGCATAGCGGAAGTGAAAGCGGCTGCTACGTCGAAGGTCGCGGGTTCGATTCCTGCTCAATTCAAACATTTGTGTGTGTGAACATGGATGTTTGCTTTGGTTTGGCCGTTTATATGTATAATATGTATGTATTTATTAAAAAGAAAGGTGTATATGTATGTTTATCCATCATCTAGTAGCCATAGTACAAGCTCTGCTTACTTTGGGACTAGATAGTGTTGGGTCCATGTAGTCAAATATTATTATTATTATTAAAAAGAGTAAAATTTCTCATGGGGATAAACCTAGCATATTAGATGGCCAACAAGGGATCATAGGTCCAACGTCCAAAATTCTGATGAAAAGTTTGATTTTAATGAAAAGACTAAGAACTATTTTGTTCAATATATAACTGCAGAAGGCCTGTTGTTGCTATAGCAAGCCAAAAAAATCTAGAAGATAGGTAGATATAACCAAATAATAGTAATCAAATAAATATCTAAATAGTCCTTTGCAAAGTAACTTCAGAAATAAATATCTGGATTTTATTGAAATGTTTTTATAAAATTATGGACATCAAACAGGCAACAAAACGTGTGCGTTACCATTATACTCGTATACAGTAGTATTTTGCCAATCATCTTCTTTGAATACGCTTCATTTGAATGGTCTCACGAACGGCTTAGTAGCTTAATTAGTTGTCGATGTCAATATTTTGTATAAGAAATCGCTGCCATTAGGTTTTCACTAACTAATTAGGTAGGAAAATGATGGAAATTTTCCACACGCGCTGAAAATGCCTGGCAAAAAATATTTCGATAAATAAATAGAATTTAAATAATACCCGCTTTCTGTAGGTAGACATTGTGACTTGTGAATAGTAAACATTATTTTTAGTATATCAAAGCCCTCAAAATATCTCGTAAATATTTTCAAGATTAGCATTCTTTAATCTTGTTTTATTAACTAGAATTGGCCCGCAATTCCGCCCACGTCACATAATACACCTTAACCTTCCTGTCCCTAGACTAAACCATGGAAAATCGTTCTTTGGATTGCGGAGGTTAGACAGGCAGTCGCTTTGTGTAAAAGCTAATAATAATCATCATCTTTATTGTAAAAAGCCAAAGAAATTAACAATAATAAATCTTAAGAAAAATAACGGGGACAGTACAATTAGAGGCCTTATGACTATTAAGCAATATCTTACAGGCAACCTTGGGATGGACAAGAAACTAATATTAAATAGAGTTAGATGAAGCGATTAAAGGTTTTAAAATACTGGTTGAAAATGTATGGTGGGCAAAGTCGCGAGCAGCATCTCGTCAAATATAAGACCAGTCGTATGTACTGAAGTACTAAACAATATTTTGAACAAAATCTGATGCGTATTTAACGAGCTAAACTACTCTCTCGTAAGTAGGTCTTTAACTTCCCACAACTCAAAGTTTGTTGAACCCAACATTCAGAGACGCAAGTACATATAATTCCATCCTCGCGTATTTGTTGTCAATTAACTAGTGTTGCCTGCGGTATCTGTTTGTAACAGATACAACCGCATACCACATGTGTTGTTATCTACATTAGGGTAAACGACTCTGTTAATGGAACAGTAATTATAATGGTTAAAAACATGGTTGTTTTTATAGCGTAGTAATTATAAGAAATGTGAACATCATATTTTACCCACTACCTATATATTTGTTCCCGGGTCAGGCTAATACTTTCTAATATACACATAATGCCGTACTTTTACTTGGTAAACTTATTAATTTAATTTATAGAGTTGGATAATAACAAAAAAAAAGTCCTAGGAGTATGACCTATGCCCAACAATTTTGTTGACACAAAAGTTTAATACATTTACAAATAAAATACAGAAACAAATACTGTAAAAAATTGAAAACATAATTATTACTTTCACATCTCAGTAAAATAAAACTGACTACTTTTCCTTTTTAGACCACCATTTTTTAGATACATGAGTTCTACAAATAGATATTTTTAACTATTGATAAGTTTCTGGCCATTGCTCCATAAATCTGATTTTATTCAAAGTCAAAGGTAGTATGTTTTTGTACATATATTTACATAGACTATCACTGACTGCTTAACATCAGGCAGCATGGAGTCAATTTGTTCGGCAGAAATAAAAAAGAAAAAAAAAACATAGTATGAAATATAAATTAACTAGAAATAGTATTATTAGAGCTGCACTTATATAATAAAAAAACATGACAAAATGTGGGTGTAGTATTAGACCTCTGCCTATCACTTTGCGGATACAGGCGTGATTCTATAAAAAAAACTAATATTAACAATACACGGACGATGTAAACCGGTCGACACTTCAACAAAAAGAGACGAAGGTAGGAAATCTTTAAAATAATACTGCGAAATTGATACTCGTCAAAAATAATGTCTATGGTATACTTATGCAATACAATTTGCGAAAGTTTAATATTATTACGACTTTTTTATCTGAATGATGATTTTGTCTAAAAGGTATCCGTTTACCACTACGAGGCTAACTCACCGCTTGATACTTCGTCGAAAGTTGTAAATTGGATCTCCACATTAGTAATCATTTTGTGTGAACTACAAATTGTTGTGGAGTCTGGGTGTTAATTGTACTGTCTCCATTTTTGTAAACTACCCTGCAACACAAGACGTATTCCTAGTGTGAAAGGTCAAAAGAAAACAATTAGCTACAAATATTTCTTAAAAATGTTCCCTACCTTCAACTGTACAAGTTACCCTCCGTACTTCAAACGTCTCGTATACAGTGTCAGTTATTCCGATATATATATTTTCTCAATAATTATATACTCGTTAGTTACTGTCAAATTACAATGGCTTCCGCTTATTTTATAGGTACTTGTTTGAGGCTTCAAGGAAATTGGTTTTCGCCAAGTACTTATGTTTTCGTATGAGACTCCATCTTGAATTAGACGTTTATTGAATCCTGAATACGCTCTCATGTTTTTTAAGGAAATTACATATTTTATTAAATGTTAGGATGATATGTAAAGTATTGAACGCAAAGTGTTTATAATATTTTTGTCCTACTTTTAAACTAATCTACTGCTGATGTCGAATGACCTAAAAATATGTATTTTCGGGATGTATACCATGTTGCTGTAAATTTGTTTTCATTGCTAAAGTAATAAAATTTGTTGTTAGTACTATATAGAGAAAATACCTCTGTTTATGTGAAGACCAAACTTTGATTTCAGCTAAAACTCGAGGTCAATTGTCACAGCAATCGATAACTCATCCTTTCTTTTTGTACTTTTTACGAATAACAGAACTAGTCAAGCTATGCTTTTAGAGCATATAAACTTCCATGTGATTTTGAAGCCACATATAATATGACGTAAGGAAATAGGAAACAAAAAGTAATATTATTTCTGAACTATTCAAATTTCGCCGTGGCTTAAAAACTTTCCTTAAAGGAGATACACTACGGCTTTCGTAACAAGCTAAAGTGCAGTTTTGCAGCACAAAGTGTAGCAATGAATGGTAGCTCTCATAGATTGTAATTAGGCGGGTGGACTGCTCAGTGAAATGGCGAGAAAATGTAACTCAGAATGTACAATATTCGTTCTTCGATAATGTGATACATAATAATGCTTGGATCTATTCTTCCTCTCTAGGAAAAGCAATATTTGATATTGAAATCAAAATAACAACAAAAGAAAATAAAAAAGACACTGAATGCCAAAATATTTGACTATGCTAACAGCATGAGAACTTTTATTGGTCGTAATTTAATTTTTGTTAATAACGAATCTTCCAATCGGGAATTAAAAACACTGAGACATAACAATAAACAGTTGAATCACAATGTTCAATCAAGAGTAAGATATTATTATTTATGACAAAGTAAACGAAACTAAAGATGGAAAAGACTGGCCTAACTAGCCAATCACCTTGACTGTCTAAGCCGGTGGCGGTGGGTGTAATCTGAAATCCAGCCAGGATAAGTCTTTGTGTGATGAACACTATCATTTGTTCCGAGTCTCTGATATTTTATCTATAATTGTATGTATCACAAAATAAATGAGTATGATTATAAGGTTAGGTCATTACCCAAATTCAAATAAAGAATAAAAAAAAGGTTAGCATTGTATACAAGCTCAGCTTAGTTTTTTGTAAGTTTTCCAAAGATATAAGATGGACCGAAATACGTAAGTGTGTCTATTTGGTAGGCATAACACTACTGTGCTTTGTGTTAGATCAGACGAACGAGTCTATAAATAATCTACGAGTAGAATTAGTCTTATTACAGTTACTACACATTAATAAATATAAATAAACTTCAAGAAAATGTTCTTCTTTCCATTTATAGAAAATATGAAGGCAGCGTTTTAAAAATTTCAAGTATATTTTCCGCTGTTTTAATTTGCTTTGCCAACAAGATTCATTTGGTCATAATAAGTAAATCGCTATTCACAAAGACGCAACAAATTTAATACCGAGAGATTTAGCTAAATCCTAAATATTAATTATCGGTCAACGAAATTCACTTTAATGTATTACGATTTTTTTATTTTGCACAAATAGAAAAACAACAAATGAAAGTTATTCTTAAAGTTGAACGGAATAACTGAAAGTCGGATTATCTTAGACTTAATCTTAGAAGGGCCCCGCGCTGAAGAGGATTATATTTTTAAAAAGTCAGCAATTTTGATAAATTTTCTACTTTTTTTCTCAAGATCTTTGGTGTGGTTATACTACTCGCATTTAGGATGTTGCTTATCTTATAAATCATATTTATGCGACTACTAGGAAAGGAAATCATAGTAGGCACTATATTATGCTTAAAGTAGAAAATATAGTATTTTGTGTCGCAGTTTCAAGACAAGAACGATAAAGGTTTTTTCTAGAAATTCTTTATTATCTAGTGTTCTCGATTTCCGTTACAGAATAGTAACGTGGCAATGGCTCTAACCTGAAAATAATCGATGAGTGTGCCAAGGTGTACTCTTTGTTAGTATTGCTGCTGAGTGAGGAAAGGGATCAGATCCTTCTGGTGTTATAGTTTAGTTGTAAAATAGGCACGTCAAATCTTGTTGTTGATGGGGTGGTAGTTAGCAGGCTTGAGGAGGTGAAAGAGTAGAAGCAAAATGTAAATATCAAATTTCGGCATATAATTTTGTCGTCGGTTCACAAAGCTTCTCCAAGCCAAGCCAGGTCCTGAAAACAAAGCGTAGACTTCGAACTAATAGACACGACACGAAGATGGCATTATATTATGCGTACACAATAAATTTAATTAGTATTTATATATTTTTTATTTATTTTTATTTATTAAACTTAAGGATTTCCAACAAAGGCAGTACACTTAATATTACAGTTGTTTAAAATAGATTACAGGACTTTAGCCTGCATACTCCTTCAATTACAGGAAACCACATCATGCATAAAATTATAAACTTAATCTAAACTAACAAAACAGTGCAGTAAAATAAAACAAGAGATATCGATTTACAAAATAAGAGAACGAACATTTCAAAATTAAAGTTTTAACGTTTCAAGGAGATACAAGTTCTTAAATTAACATTTTGATAGTCAGTTACAGATGACAAAGAACACAGGCATTATTATAATCTAGCAGAAAGAAGAGTCATAGTTTGTTTTTTGTAACTATTTAAACTGTCGCTAATATCTGCTCCACTGAGCTTAGCCAGCATGTGGTGTTGCCTACAGAGCCTTGGTAGGGCGGCGTAGTAGCCGAGATTTGTTCTCGAGTAAGGAACGTTAAATAAATTATATACGTTGCTCCTTGGGACATGAGTAGGAATGTTGATGGCTAGAGAGCTCAGTAATTCGCTGCAATTAATGTGGCTGTTAAATAGTTTATGAAGAAAAACAGCATCAGTTATTTTTCTTCGGTTTGATAATGTAATCATATCATAATGTTTCAGCCTTTCCGCATAACTCGAGAGTTCCTTGGCTTTGTAGTCACTATAGCAAACGTGATAAAGAAAGCGCTTTTGAACGCTTTCTAAGCGCTTGTTGTAAATGTCATAGTGCGGATTCCAAATAACTGAATTATATTCTAGAATAGGTCGTACTAATGCATTGTAAAGTAGTATTTTTGTTGATGCTTTTCTGAATTCCCTAGTATTACGCAATACAAAACCCAATGTTTTAAAACCTTTTGCCGTGATATCTAATATATGTGCATCGAATTTTAATTGAGTGTCTACCCATACGCCTAAGTCTCGAATTTTGTCCACAGAACTAATCTTGACTCCACCAATATAATATTCATTTGGTTCTGTGACTTTTTTTCGAGTAAAGTGGATGTGATGGCATTTTTTTATATTTAAGTGCATATTATTGTTGTGACACCATTCGTGCAGTCGATCGAGAACTTCTTGAAGTTTTATCGTGTCTTGGGGATTCCGCATTGGCATGATTAACTTAAGGTCATCTGCAAAAAGATAGAAGTTTGAATAATGGAAGCACTTATTTATGTCATTGATAAATATATTAAAGAGAATAGGCCCTAAATGAGAACCTTGTGGGACCCCAGATGTCACTTTATAAGTATCAGAGAGGTACCCGTTAACAGCAACCCTTGCACGTCTGTTTTTTAAATAGGATTTAAACCAGTCTAGGAGTTTGCCATATATGCCTACTTGATTTAATTTGTTAATGAGAAGTGTATGGTCTACTTTATCAAACGCCTTACTGAAGTTTGTATATATAGCGTCTACAGGAATGCATTTATCAAGATGTTCGGTCAATGTAGATGTATAGCACATTAAGTTGGTTGCCGTTGATCTTAATTTTATAAACCCGTGTTGGCTGTCACTAGTGAATTGTTTAAGTTGCCATGTCATTCGTTCTGTCACAAGCTTTTCAAATATTTTTCCAAACGTTGCCAATATAGATATTGGCCGGTAATTTGTAACCAGATGTTTATCTTCGGATTTATGAATTGGGACAACGAGTGCCTCTTTCCAAACGTCCGGCAAGGTACCTTCTGATAGTGATTTATTAAATATAAGGGCCAATGGAGTAATCAGTGCCTTTGCGCAAAGTTTAATAAAAACTGGTGGAATGCCATCTATTCCCGCTCCCTTCTCTTCGTTTAGATACCTTAGTGCATTATAGATTTCCGAGTGAGTGAAGGTTAACATGCCTAAACTAGGTGTATTAGCAGGAAGTTCGTTAAGGGTGTAGTTTGTGGTCGATGTCAGAGGTGCGTTGAAAATTTGGGAAAAATTCTCAGCAAAAAGGTTACAAATTTCCTGTCCAGTAGCAGCTGACTTGTTTTTATAGTGCAATGTAGCAGGATATGCACTATTCCTCTTTTGTTTGTTTTTAATGTGAGACCAAAACATTTTAGGGCATTTCACAACTGCGTCTTCCATATCACAGAGGTATTTTTTATAACAAAGAGTTTGAAGCTCCTTACACCTAATACGCAATCTTTCAAATTCCAAAAGATCCAGGGGGTTCCGATATTTTTTTATCTTTACGTGATACTTATTTTTTTGTTTAAGTAGGCTTATTAATTCGCGTGAGTACCAAATTGGGTATTTACGGTTGGCCACCTTTTTTAGGGGTATTGTAGTAATGATGATTTTATTCAATTTATCATAAAATATGCTCAACATATCATCGATAGAAAAGCTGTTTTGAAATTCTTTCTCCCATTCGATGGCCATCAGACATTTTGAAACAGTATCGTAGTCTGCTTTATAGAAGTTAGGCCTCAGGATTGAATTTGATTTTAAGTTTGAGTCGGCCATGAGGGGCAGACAGAACTCCAAAGGAGGATGTAGCAAATCTTCTACCGACAGACTACCATTACTACGCTGGACATTAGTAATTGTTGTGTTGCTAAGTATCAGGTCAAGGGATTAGGCACATCCCCCATAATATTTAAAGCAGGTGTCCATGGGCGGCGGTGATCCATCAAATAACCTGCTTCCGCGTTTGTCTCCCTATGTAACAAAAAAAGCATAATAGCTAATAAACTTTTAAAACACATAACACTTACGAAAATACTCATATTTTTACCACACATAAAATTTGGTAAAGGTTAAAAGAAGAAAACATAAAATAAAATTTTCACAAATTTTATTAAAACCGTCTTATCCGCTTACTTTGTATTTTTATGGGAACATCAAAATCGCTATAAATTATGCTTTGAAGGAAATTGCTCTGTTACTTTTCCGTGTTTGAAAATGTTGTATTCAAAAAGCCGATCCTATCATAACTGCTCATAATATTGTTAATGGCTACTTTGACTGTGGTCCTGTGGGAGTGCGGTTCTTAAGCGAACGAAGTTTGCATAGTTTCAAGATTAGCTGGATAGTTTTCTTTATTTTTTATGCTAACTAATGTACCTAATTATAGAGTGTATTTGTGGTCAGAATTTTTTACCTTAACTAAGGAGTAGATAGTAGAAGGCCAGATATTATGTGCTTTTAACGGAATGATCTGTAATTTTCTGAATTTTAATTCGATTTGAATGTGACTGTCAATTGCGAAGAGAATTGCTTTTTTATAAATAGTATATTCGTTACCCTCTCGCCGCAGATACCTACTCATATAATTACAAGTTGCATTTTAAACACAGGATGCTACAGCTATATGCAGCTAAGCCAAGCAAATAGTCATCAAAACGAGATGCGAAGTCGAAGTATCAATGCAGTTATAAAATATCTTATGAATTTTATTTCAAATTCTCGCAATGATTCGAGTATTTTTGGAGGCTTAAAGCCGGGCTAGATAACATTGAATTAAAGTAATTGATAAACGTGAATTAAGCAAAATAGCAGAGAACCACAAGTGTAATGTCATTCTAAAGTACTAAAATGTTGTCGTAGTTGTTTATCTTTAAGTAACAACAAAAATATTTTAGAATTAATTTTAGCCCAAAATAATATTTGAGGTCTTCTACAGGGCACACAATTTAATTATTTGGAGCCTATACTTCGTATATACCTATGAAAATAGCAATATAGCAACAAAATCAGCAAGCTGATCGTTAAATTCCGTAATAATACAATACCCATTTTTCTTTGCGTCCTTATTTGTTTCAGACATGACCACACTTTTCTGTTACTCCTTGTATTGAACAAAATTCAGTCTACATAATTACTTGAACTACTTTTTGTGAGCTAGTTAATTAGCTAGAACAAATTATAATAACAATAATGGGACAATTAAATGCAAGCATATTAATATGACCTAGAAAAGTACGGCGGTGTAGACCGATCTAAGCCTTACCGTATACAGCGCTCTTTGAGTTATATAACGGTAGTCGATAAACTTGTAGACACAGTATTCCTAGGGTTTCGTCCTTACTTTTACCAAAATTAAAATATTTACCAACTTACAAAATTAGACAAGTAGAAGTTTCTTAGATCCAAAGACTAAGAATTTGTCTTTAGCCTTTCTTTTTTAGTTTTCGGCCATTCTTTTCGTTTAGTCTTTAGGCTCCACCTTAGAAAAATACTAAAAACCCTTTTATAGGCATACAATGTAGGTAAATAAAACCTAGAAAGGGATAGGTTTAAAGGGCACCGTGTGACGTCGTGCCTCGGCGCTTGCGAGCCTCGCTACGAGTGACGCACTGCAGTGGGGAGCCCTCTCCCGCTCGCCGACCCTATATATACCGGCGACACACGTGGTTGGGCCCTCTTTCTGCTTGAAGACACGACAAAGCTGAGTACCCATCCGAAGACCTGTGGAGTGCCAACCTACCACCCACGCCCTGGATAATTGTCTAGTCGGTTAATCTCTAGTGTCAGTTCTTCTGTGTAATTAAAACCATTGTGAATCTGGAATATAACGCGAGTTTAATCTTTCCTGGTGATATTTTTTATTTATTTCCCGTAAGGCTACCTAATTATCTCTCTTTAATTGCTCGGCGAGTGATCGATCCCGGCTATCCCGGGAAATCCATCACTCGTGCGACATTGGCGCCCAACGTGGGGCTAGATCAAGTTCTTATATCTACAAATCATTATTACCTAATAATTACCCTAAGCGCTTCTCCATAGATTGTTATCTTTGCTATTGGGCTATTACACTGGCCTTGGCATTTACATGTAGGTATGTGTGATGAATTATGAATGATAAATGTTTATGTTCAAGTTCAGACTGCCGTTGTACGCGTGAAGAATGCAAGCGTGGGTCATTATTATTTAGGTATACTAATTAGCGTATAGGGTTGTCACTTGTTCAAGGTACTCATGCCCTTGCTTTCTCTAATTCCAGGGAGTATCTTCAAGGCTGCTACGCCCGTTGGGCTAGGGAATTTTCCTTAGGGAAAATCCCGGCCTAACGGGGGAGGGGGTGTGTGACGTCGTGCCTCGGCGCTTGCGAGCCTCGCTACGAGTGACGCACTGCAGTGGGGAGCCCTCTCCCGCTCGCCGACCCTATATATACCGGCGACACACGTGGTTGGGCCCTCTTTCTGCTTGAAGACACGACAAAGCTGAGTACCCATCCGAAGACCTGTGGAGTGCCAACCTACCACCCACGCCCTGGATAATTGTCTAGTCGGTTAATCTCTAGTGTCAGTTCTTCTGTGTAATTAAAACCATTGTGAATCTGGAATATAACGCGAGTTTAATCTAGTTTAATCTTTAAGATATTTTTTATTTATTTCCCGTAAGGCAACCTAATTATCTCTCTTTAATTGCTCGGCGAGTGATCGATCCCGGCTATCCCGGGAAATCCATCACTCGTGCGACAACCGAAAAATTTAAATAATTTGCCCATCTAGGGACTAGGACTACCCGGTTTCGGTGATTTAGATGTAGGTATGTTGCCTACATCTATACCCACTAAAACAGATAGTCTTCGGTCTTGAGTAGTCCTCTTAACTGAGTCTTCAAAGTGAAGAGGAGTGTAGCTTTATCCAGACATAGCTCCAAAGTAACGCAGTCTCCGTCTTACGGTAGACGTAAAGTCGTCGGTAAAATAATATGTGACAACTTTTTAATTCTGGTACACATTTGTTGTTTTTATGAATTAAACAGTGGACTCGCGTATGAAAAATCTAACTAAAGTGTAGTGGTGTTAGTGATGATTTCATTCAGTAGTCTATAATAGAGTCATTCCATTTCATCTTTTCAAGAGACGATGTTGAGTGTTTCACATAAACGCAGCCTTAGAATATGTTAGCAGTAAATCAGGTTATACAACTATATACCACGTAGTCTGGACTCGTTGTTTCATTAGATACGCGAGGGAAGTGTGGCAGATCGGTAGAAACAATGATTATATTAAACATAGATAGTATTCAGTGGTTTCAGTCTTTGTATGACTTCATTGGTACATATATTTTGAAGTAATTATATCATCAGTGACTACTACGAAATTTCTTTGCTATGAAATGGGGTTATTTGTTCAACTTCCATATCAATCATCAAGTTCCCAGTATAAAAACTGGCCCACTGCTGGGTACGAACCTCTTCTTTCTTTTGGCTCACAGTCTACCACGCTGGTTAAGTACCGGTGGACAGATTTTACATGTTAATTATGGGAAACTTACAGTCATGGCTGCCTCAGCCTGTATTTCTTCACCGTTTAGTGAGCTATAGTTATCTATTTAATACGCACATAACTTCAAAAAGACAGTGGTGCTGGTTTACACCGTGGGTTTGTACACGAGACCCGATGCAGTGTTTTAGTCTCTCCAGTAGGTTATCGCTGCTTATCCGTATGCATTATTAAATTTTTAACTACATTGTTTCATCAATGTTTTAACAGATCTTAATTACGTTACTTATTAAGTGGTCAGCCATTTCGGTCGAAGGCACGAGAGGTAAAAGAGTGGCATCACTGGGCGCTGAGCTCTATACCAACTATTTCCACTTATGGCCTTAAATTTATTATTTCGGTGGTTTGACACACAACACTAAATAATTTAACCCCGTCAATAAAAGTATCTTATGGCCTAAGTAACGAGAGTTATTTTAGTTTTTCAACTTCCAATTATCGTGTTCTATCTCACATTTCACCAAAATACATTCAGACAGCCATTCATTCTTTGTTTCCCACTCAACATTTCCAAGTCACGCACGTAACAGTTCAGCTACAAGCCGCGCCTTACACACCGGCGACATATTTCCATATAATGAATTGTTTCCGCCGTTGAAGCGTCGCACGGAAACCCGCCGGCTCACTGTCATACGAATACGTAATACGGACGAAGGTGGATTGATATGAGTCATTAGTGGATTGAGGATTGAGCTGTTGACTTGTAGGTTCATTGTCAGTGCGTAGCGCTTATACAGTGACTCGTTGTGGCAAAGTTAAGCTCGCGTGCACAGGTCACTACTTGGATGGGTGACCGCGTGGCATTTACTTCAGAGCACCACCATGCTTCGGAGGACAAAGGTTCTTGATAAGTTTTGGACAATATACATGCCGTTTGAGACATCAATGTTTCGAGTTATAAGATTGTGGTTCATTTGTGAATTTGAGATTTTAAGTAATCGAGTGAGTTTATAAGTGTTTTATAAGTTGTCAGGTTAAAGGACCAAAAGACCGTATGTAATTTACAGTATGACCAAGAAAATTTATTTATTTGATATCTAGTAAAATAATCTTCGATTTGTGTGAGCAGACGTACATCTCTGACCATCATCCCAATCCTAGCCCTATCACGAACCTATTCCTCTTCAGCCTACGTTTACTCAATTGCCGTATAGCCTCTTTGCTATCAGTCCATATCTGCACCCCGACACAAGTTAATTCAACAGGTTTTAATCATGTTAAATAACGGATTTAAGGTATAAATCTTTTTATAGACCACGGCTGACGTAAGCCAATCGACACGACCGGCTTACAGCGACGATGAAAAGGTATTTAATTAACAAATGTACGGTAAGTATGTAAATGGCACAAAAGTATCAAATCATCCATTTAAGCCAGTTTAAAGTCAACTTGATTTTTGGATTAAGATGTACTTACATAACTCGACGCACGTCAATTTTGCCCTTTAGGCGATGCAAAGATTATCCGCGCGCCTCTAGCGGCGAAATTTAGAAGGTGTCTTTGTACGACACTTATGATAGCTTTCAATACAAATTTGCTTCGAGGTTATATTATATAATGTAAGGAGGTTAAGGTGGCAATTGTTGTGAGATCATCTTTGTGTTTCAGAAGAGAGGTATTCGAGCAATAATATGGATTATGGGGATTCGTTGAGGAATCAATTTAAAGAAAGAAATATTTTAACAGTGGCAAATCAGTAAAGTTTAAATCGACGTAAAGTAACATTACCTAAACGAACGTAACGCAACAGTTTCGTTCGGTGAGTGAGAGTGCCGGAGGCCCTATCCCCTATTCCTTCTCCCTCATCCCACTCCTTATCCTATCCCTTGTCCCAACCCCAAGGGGCGGCAACGCACTTGTGACTCCTATGGTGTTGCTTGTGTCCATGGGCGGTGGCAATTGCTTACCATCAGGCGATCCGTGTGCTCGTTTGCCGCTTATTACCAAAAAAAAGTATATGTATTTAAAAACAAGGCCTCATACTAAAAAAAAGTTACATTCACAATGTAAATAGTAGAAATAAGAGTAAACGAGTACTTAGTGCCGTTCACACGGCTAGAGAAAATAAAAAATCTTTCAAAGGCTAATGTGTAGGCTTTTACAATAATAATACAATTTAAAAGTACCAAGCAATATTCAAAATTTAAGTTTCAACAAATTCAAGAAGTTTATAAAACGAAAACTATGTCAAGAAGGCTACTATTCAGTACTAGAATATATTGAAGATAAAAATGCTTGGGATTAACTTGTTCAGCCCCACGGGCTATTTCATTCTCAACATTTAAAGTGTTTTGTGAATGTGAGCTGTTGTAATAAATAATAATAAGTATTTATTTTCCATATTTAGCGATTTACAGTGATTTACGAGGTAGGCAGCGATAGCCTAGTGGAGATACCAACAGACTGCCATGCAGAGGGTATCGGGTTCGAATCCACGGCACGCACCACTGACTTTTAGGAGTTACGTGCGTACTGAATTCTTAATTATCGCTTGTCCCGTGCCTCGGAGAGCACGTTAAGCCGTCGGTCCCGGCTGTCATGAAGATCTTTGACAGTCTTTACAGGGCGTCAGTACCTCTAAAATAAACTGACACTAGTCTTAACCATGGAATATCGCTATCCCTTCGGGTTGCGGAGGTCAGGCAGGCAGTCGCTCCGTGGAAAAGCTAATATTCAGCCAAATCCGGTTAGACTAGAAAGCGGACCCCGGGTTGAAACTGGGATAACGCTAGGAGGATGATGATTTAGCGATTTACAATCAATGTACATATTAACATTATCACATTTAGGTATATAAATCTCAAGCAATTAGATCCACTGGCACCTAAGCTAAGATCAAACTTGTGTTGTGTATGTCCGTATTGTGCTAGTCTAGTTTAGTGCTTTTATATTATTTTTTAAATAACCATATTAACTAACGACAACATTATGGATAATCCATATATGCAAAATGTAATGTAGTTACTTAGTTATTTACATACATACATAGTCTCACGCCTATAACCCCGAAGAGGTAGGCAGAGGTGTATTTCTACACCCACTTTTCGCCAGATATACTTTAGTCCCACGTAATAAGGGGCGAGCCTATTGCCGTACCGGGCACATTTCCAGACTCCGTGCTGCTACTGATAATTTCGTGACAGAAAAACCCAATAACATAGCCCGACCCAGGAATCGAACCCGGGGCCTCCCGATCCCACGCGCACATTTATGCCGCGAGACCAACGAGGCAGTCGGATAGGGTTTGACGTCGAGTTTCCCGTCTCTACGCAAAGATGGTATTTGCATCGTGTTATCCCTTAGTCGCCTCGTACGACACCCACGGGAAGATAGGGGTTGGTGACACTTGTATTCTATGCCGTCAACCACACGGACTTAGTTATTTATTTGTATAAAACTGGACGATGAAAAGAGTGGCCCTGAGTTTCTTGCCTAATTCTTCTCAGAGGCTCTACTTTCTGAACAGGCATTTTTTTTTCAATGCTCAATTATGTAAATATGCATTTATACTTACTTTTTTTCTTATATTATTATATATATCACTTTATGACGTGTCCGTGACGTGTGGAAATAAACATATTTGAATTTGAGAGCTGTCAAGAGTGTCAAAAGTATTAGTGATCTGTGAAAGAGTCGTACATAGACAACTTCTAAATTTCGCCGCTAGAGTCGCTAGTTAGAATCTTAGCATCTCTAATAGAATACTGTAACGGTCAGTGGAGTATAATCTAACTCAACTGATCGTTACAGTGTTATAAAAATTAAATTAAGTCCCTGCAGCGTCCTGTCTATCATCGACTACACTACTAGAGTGTTCGCTAGAAAGATCATGAAAATGTTAATGCTGTTCAAGCTGTTCGTTGTTCAGTTGGGCAACTTAGAAATGGCGAATGCTCGAAATTCAGTTACTAGTGAAAGCTCAAGTGTATCTACGCCATTACGTAGCAATATAGTTCTTAAAATAAAAATATATTACATGGGTTACACTTCTTTCTTTTCACGACTTTAATAAAATTCTAATACTAACCTCAGATCTTTTTTTTTTAAGCCATACATCTTAAAGATTAAGTCGACTTAAAATTAGTTACATTAGGTACAATATAATAATACATTTCAACCAATAATGGGACTTGAAACAACGGCGTCGGTGTTCTTGTAAAATTGGTCTCTAAGGGTCAGGGTCAGGATTGACCGCTTACAAGATTCCCTATGTAACATGACAAAGAAATATCAATTATCTCAAAATCAAATTAATGAACATATCTTGGCCATGGACGACTTAGTGGATTTGTGTAAATACAATGAGCAAAGACTCATATCATTAACTAATAATAGTCAGGCCAATGAACCTAGCCTGACACCACAAAGTTTTTCACAGCCTACCAACTTGAAAGATAGTTCTGCTATGTCATCTCAGTCAGCGGTGATGAGTAACAGCTTCATGAATGCTAGCACTTCCCCCTCACATCTGAATACAAATACGAACACCAACAATTTAGTAATGTTTAGTGATGAGATAGGTAGGAATATGAGCCAATTGTTGAGACAAAGGACAGGTCAAACAGTAACCAACTTTTGTATGCCCGGAGCAAGTTTTACACATATCTTACAAAGCATTTTGAGTAAAACATACTGTCCCGATTCAACAATAATCATTTTTATTGGGAGAAGGGGTAATGCAAATTTAAATACTATTAAAAGATATTTCAATCAATTATTAAACATAAAAGTTAGAAAAATAATTTTAGTTGCATTTCCCTACAGTAAGTTGTTGCCAAAGGCCGAAAATGATTTTAGACATAAGTTAAATAGCAAATTACATACACTGACATTTTACAATGATTTTATTGACATAATTGACTCTAATGCTTTCATTAGAAACTTTTATTTGACATGTGATAGTTGTTATCTATCTCAATATAATCAAAGACAAATAGCATCATCGCTAGCATATTTTATTAATAACACAGCCAAAAATTTGGCTAATAACTCTGCTTTTATTGAGCAGTCTAATTTGACATTAAATATTAGCTTGGAATCCGTTCCCAATTCTTTAAATTAAGTAATGAGACAAAAGAGTCAATCTCTGGCAATAACCTTGATAAGACATTAGTTACCTTTTTTAATACCACACCTATTATAAGTAAGAAAAACAGACTTTCATCAACCACATATTGTAAAAATAATAATTTAAAGAATTGTATCAACCTGGTGCATCAGAATATACAAGGGTTGATGAGTAAGGAATTAGAATTGGAATTGTTTATGAACTGTAACAATATTGACATCTTATGTATTACAGAACATTGGCTAAAAAGCCATCAGTTCATATTCAATTTCAATAACCACCAGGTTGCAAGCTCATTCAGCAGAGAAAACTTTATTCGAGGTGGCTCGTTAATTATAATAAATAAACTCTTAAAATTAAAGGAAAGATCTGATATTGTGAGCCTTTCTGTTGAGCGAGTTATAGAGATATCATGTGTCGAATTTGAGCAGTTCATTGTTATGAGTGTATACAAGCCTCCATGTGCGCCTTTTGAAAGTTTTATAGTAATTATGGAGGACGCCCTAAGCAAAGTTAATAATTGCCATAAAACGGTTGCTGTTTGTGGTGACTTTAATATTAACATTTTAGAGAAAAGTTCTTCTTCAATTAATTTCTCAAATCTTTTTAAATCTTACAATTTAAGTCATAATTTTTTAGAACCAACTAGAGTGACTGCCACAAGTGCCACCTGTATTGATAATATATTTATTAACACTAAACCTTTACATAAATCCTTAATTAATATGCTTCAGTCTGATCACAGTGGGCAGTTAGTCTGTTGTCCAAGAAAAAACCTTAAGGTTCAGAGTAAAATTATAAATTTTATACCTATAAATGAAAACCGAATGGAAGTTTTTAAAAATAATTTATCTAGTAAAATGCGTTTGTTGCCTACTCATGACCGTCCGGATCAGTTATATAACTCATTATTTAAATTGATTAATGATGAATTTTCTGTTGTATTTAAACCCAAAAAAAATAATGTAACTGACCGTCTGACGTTTAGTGATTGGGCAACTGAAGGCATTCATAAAAGTCGGATTAGGTTATATGAACTTTACAATGAAAAAACTTTTAATAATAGTCCAGCCTTTATTAATTATGTAAAAAAATATTCAAAAACATTCAGACAAGCTTGTTATGCTGCAAAATCAATTTATTTGAAAAATAAAATAAAATGCGCTGAAAATACCATAAAAGCTACCTGGAATGTCATCAATTACGAAACTGGTTGAGCCAAAGCACGCAGTCGCGACTACCTAATAAATATCAATAATGTGATTGTTGCAGAGGACTTGGAAGTAGCGACAGAATTTGAAAATTTTTTTGCTAATATACCCATTTTAACTACAGAGTCACTCAAGTCATCTTCCACGTCTGCTGAAATACTACTTAAGGACTGCATACCAGAATGTGTCACAGCCTTTGAATTTACTGCTGTTACTACTCAAGATATTCTTAAACAATTTAAAACTATTAATATGAAAAAGACAATGGATTTATGGGGATTGTCAGTAAAGACTGTTTCATATATTATTACTTTAATTGCTCCACATCTAGCCACAGTGTTCAATGGCTGTGTCGCTTCTGGAACATTTCCTGATTTAATGAAATATAGTAAAATTACACCCTTATTTAAATCTGGTGACACATCAGACCCCTCAAATTTTCGACCTATTTCTGTATTGCCAACTCTTAGTAAAATTTTTGAAAAGTTAATACTTAATCAATTGCTTAATCATTTTAATATACATAATCTTCTTCACAAGAAACAGTTCGGATTTACGAGGGGTTGTTCAACTACTGACGCAGCAGTTGAGTTACTGAAAAGTATTTTTGCGGCTTGGGAGAAGTCACAAGATGCGTTAGGTATATTTTGCGACTTATCAAAAGCCTTTGATTGTGTACATCATGATACTCTTATCAGGAAATTATATCACTACGGCATTAGGAACAAAGCTCTCGATCTCCTGACTTCTTACTTGTGCAACAGAATCCAGAAGGTCGAAGTTAATGGTAAGACATCTCCAGGTTCAGCTTTAAAAATGGGTGTCCCGCAGGGTTCAATTCTAGGTCCATTTTTATTCTTGATATATATTAACGATTTACCTAATTATGTAAAGGACAATCATGAGATTGTGTTGTTCGCGGATGATACATCTTTGATTTTTAACATTAAACGACAACAGGTTAATTTTGACGAAGTAAACAATGCACTCTCTAAAGTTGTTAATTGGTTTAATGTAAATAACCTATTACTTAATAATAAGAAAACGAAACTTTTAAAATTCTCTATGCCTAATGTTAAACAATTGGAAACCAATGTGCAACTTAATGAATCTAGGATTGAGCCCGTCGAGACAACCATGTTTTTAGGTATTATGCTCGATACCAAACTACAATGGGGTCCACATATTGAAAGGCTATCGGGCAAACTCAGTTCTGCAGCTTATGCAGTTAAGACAATTAGACGCCTTACAGATTTAGAAACAGCTAGAATGGTTTATTTCAGTTATTTTCATAGCTTAATGTCGTATGGGATTCTTCTATGGGGGAGTGCTGCAGACCTAAATACAATATTCGTTCTACAGAAAAGAGCTGTAAGGGGAATTTATAACCTCGGTCCGAGAGTTACTCTAAGAAAAAAATTCAAAGAAATAAACATTCTAACTGTTGTATCACAATATATTTATGAAAATCTGTTATATGTCCATAAAAATATTGACAAATTTAGTAAAAAATGTGATATACATTCTGTAAATACGAGACACAAGAATAATCTGGTAGTTCATAGCACTCGTCTCCACAAAATAAGTAGCTGTTTTATGGGGCAATGTATACGCTTTTATAACAAGCTCCCTCATAATTTAAGAAACTTGTCTATAAATAAGTTCAAAATTATTGTTAAAGCGAAATTATGTTCAAAAGCATACTATAAATTATCTGAATATAAAGACGACCAAAACGCTTGGGATTGAGCTGTTCTAATTCGGCACACAAAAATAATTGTATAAAATGCTTTTTTTAAATGACGTTTCGTAAGTACTTGCAAAGTTTATACGAAATAAAGAAGTATTTCATTTCATTTCATTTCATTTCAGGGATTGGACTAAATAACTCATAATTCTGTCACTGTATTTGGAGGTAAAGTTAGAACTTAATGTACGATGGAAAAAGAAGAGGAGCTCCCCCAAAGAGCACCCGACGTCCCTTACGAGATCCCGCCTTAATTCGTCGTTGATCTTACAGTCGAGTACTAAATGAAGGAGATCCTCCTCCCTTTCACATTTTTCGCAATTTGGGTAATCTCTTTTTTTGATTCTGTAATAAAATTTGTTGAGAGGGATGTGATTCGTACAAGGTCTAAAACATATGACCAATTCTCTTCTATTTAAGTGTAGTGAGGAAAACCAAGGTGTGCGGGGTGGCGAATTAACAATGGATTTGTACCAGATACCTTTTGACAGAGATTGTTCGTTAAAATATGTTTTGAATTTGACGTAAATATCTGTTTTGAGTCGAGGTATGTAGTCAGTATAGTGAGGTTGACATGTAGTCATCTCGAGCAAGATGCCGCCATTCTGAAGGGCCTGAGTGGTAAGTGCGTCGGCTTTCTCGTTCCCGCTAATACCGACATGAGAAGGCACCCACTGGAGGATAACTTCAACCCCGCTACGTATCAACTTTGAGATACATTTAATAGTAAGGTAAGTCTCCTTTCTACCTTTACTGCTCCCACCGATAGCACAACCTAATAAATGTAAAAGACTACTTTTCGAGTCGGTCAAGATAACAATTTTACGGTAAGCAGTGGATTCTGCGTATTGTAAAGCTTCATGGATAGCCATTAGTTCTACCCCCATTATTGGTATAACTAGATTATCAATAACAAATTTGGGCCTTTGGGCGGTCTGAAAACTCTGACACCAGAGTTGGCCACACACTCACACGAAAAACAAAACAAACAAACAAATAACAAATTTTGCCTCAAATTCAGCCTGCTCGTCGTAGAACACGCAGCTAGAGCCATATTCCGTTTTAGAGCCATCGGTGTATATTGCACAATGGTCAGCATATTGTTGCCTTATCATGTTTTCACTATGTAGCTTCAGATTTTCACGAAAATGTTGAGCTTTTGGTTCTTCTATGTGATTTATGTAAGAAACAATTATTTTGTCCCAAGGTAGTGATGTGCTATCGATAGAAAGTTGAAATTGAGGCAACATTTCAAATTTTGAAATATTTAGCTTAGAATAAGTTCTGAAGCTTTCTAAGAGTAGGGGGATTTGATTTTTGCGCCAATAGCTTGTACCCGATTGTGTTTTATCATTTAACGATGCAAGTTGGTTCACCAATCTATCGTTTTTTCGGGAAGAAAGTTTCAGAAAGTATTTATTACTTAAAAACAGTCTTCTGAGATAAAGTGGCGTAATACAAAGTTCACTTTCCATTGTTGCGATTGGAGTATCACGAATAAAGCTGCCGCAAAGACGAAGACATTGGTTTTGGACTATATCAAGCTTTTTAAGTAGATGAGGACTAGCATCGCCATATATTATACTACCATAATCGATTTTAGATCGAACCAGAGAAATATAAAGTCGCCTTACATAAGTTGGGTGAACTCCCCATTTATAGCCGCTTAGAGAGCTTAAGATGTTCACAAAAGTGTTACATTTTTGCACAGTTTCAGTTATATGTCATGTCCAGTTAAGGCGACTGTCCACCCATAGGCCTTAAAACTTGGCACAACTCTGAACATCGATGCCGTTGTCATTTACTGTTATATTTATAGAAGGGACTTTATATTTCCTGGTAAATACACAAACCTTAGTCTTAGGAACAGACAAGTCCAGTCCTATATCCTCCAAAATTCTTTGAAATGTGTTGAGACTTGTCTGTATAACTTGAACACATGTGTTTATATTTTTATTAATATAATACAATGCAAAATCGTCAGCATATTGTCAAACTTTAACAGTATTTACCAAAGTGTTACATAATGCAATGGTTACAATGTTAAACAGAATAGGTGACATGGGGTCCCCTTGAGCTAGGCCTTGTCGACAAGTTCTAGTAATTATTTTGCCATCCCCAAGTTTATACACCAAAAACCTTTCTTTTAAGAATTCTCTTATATATCTACACATATACAAGTCTACATTAAACTTCACTAGAGCAGAAATCAGAGAGTCAATAGCGACATTGTTATAAGCGTTGCTTATGTCTGCGTAAGCACAGAGAACATATTCTTTATTTACGAAGGCAATTTCTGTATCAACAATAAACCTAGATAGATTATCCTGGCAGGAAAATCCTCGTCGAAAACCCATAGTACATTCATTAAAAAGTAATTTGGTTTCAAAATGATATTCTAAGCGTCTAGTTACAATTAAATTAAAAGTTTTACATAAGCAATTGATTAAAGATATAGGACGGTGTTTAATAGAATTAGTATTCCTTTTAGGTATGGCTATTAGTTTAATGTCACGCCATTGATCTGGTATCAGACCTGTTTTGTAAATAATGTTATGTTATGTTATGTATTCTTTAGCGTTATGAGGCAGGTTGTTAATCATAGAGTAGGTAATGTTATCTATTCCGGCAGAGGTGTCTTTTCTTTTAAGTATTGACATGAGTTCTGAGAGTGTAAATAGACTACTTGAACTGGTGGGGTTTATATTAAAGTAATATGGTTGGGCAGAGACGTTATCAGGCGAGAGTTCTGTTAAAAAAGATACGGCTGTATTTTCTGGTAAATAATCTTTGGGACTTCGATAACCATTAAGCCATCTCATTTTTCTCCAGACTTCACAAGTAGACATGTTGGAGTCTATGCTATTACAAAATGAGTGCCAAGAATTTCTTTTAGCTTGTTTAATTAATCTTCGGGCTATTATCACTTTCTCTCTGTAAATAAGATAGTTTTCTACACTGCGAAGTTTCCTAAACTGTTTAAGAGCTAACCTTCTTTCTGCCACCACCTTAGATAATTCTGCATTCCACCAAGGTTTTGGCTTAAATTTACTTGTGTTTGGACTGTGCTTACCAAGAGGAATGTATTGGTCAGCACTTTCTTCAATAATATTGATTAGATTGTTGTAGCTATTTTGTAAGTCGTCGGTAAAAGTTAAATTCTCGCAGGCTGATTTAATATGTTGAATGTACAGTGCCCAATCAGCCTTTTTAAGGTTTCTTTTGTATTCTGGACTGTTTTGAATCGAATCCAATGTATAAATTGAGATAACAAGATGATCACTTCCAAAGGACTCATTGGTGACTTTCCAATCAAAATCCAGTGCAATATCAGCACTACAGAAGGTAAGGTCGGGGGATGTACAAATTATACTATTATTGAGTTTAGCGCAACGTGTAAAATCTCCGTTATTTAGGAAAACGTAGTTATTTTCAGCGCTAGATTCTGACAGTAGTCTGCCGCGAGTGTCTGCGAGTGTGTGTTAAAATCTCCGGCTATTATAGTTTTCTCAGAAAAATAGCCGAAAAGTTACCCTACCGCTAACTGGTATATTTGACGGCGAATAAATACCTATTATATGTTGAAGATTACGACTGTTCAATATTTCGACGTATAAAGTGTCAATATTATTACAGACATTTGGAAGATTTTTAAGAATACAATTAATGGACATGTGTACTAGAATAGCAAGTCCCCCGTACCCATCTATTCTATCGTTTCTAAAAACAGAAAAGCCTGATACGTGAAGTTGTTGGTCGTGACAAAGCCAGCTTTCAGAAATAATACAAATATGTACTTTTTCGTTATGTAAATATGATTCCAAATCATTTAGTTTCGGAAGTAAACTTTGACTATTCCATTGAATAATCCTAAAATGTTTATTGAGTTTATTCATTTTATAGATGAATAATGTAGTTTTACAATATAGTTTAGTTACTAAAAGTATGTAAAAGATATATGTAAAAGATTAAGTTTAATGTGTATACTTAAAATGTACTATGCTTGCAAGGCCTTAGTTCTTACGATTTTGAGCTTACTTATAATTCGTGTCAGTCTATTTTTTACACTGCGGTTGGTAATGATAGGTAAAATATCTTTAAACATTTCAATTAACATACCTATATTGTTGGTCTACTTGTAGGTTATTTTTTCGATATTTTTAACGCCAAACATGTGTTTCAGATATTCTTTTAATTCTATTAATGATAATGGGTATGTTTCCTTTGAGTTTACAATAAAGTTTTCAATGTGTTGCCATTCCATAGAATCTAAATCATTTTTTGGCAATTTTTTCATTTTTTTCCGTTTTTCGTTTTCCTTATTTCATCTGAGCTTGATTGGGACGAGATATCGATGTCCTCCTCGCTATAGCTTTCATCGGTAATTTTATTTGTGTAGGTTTTATCCTTTATAGAAAGGAAAGGTATAGGAGTAACAGCTGAGGTCGAAGAATCTGTGGGCGGGTGTGGACGTTTTACAGGCTGGAACACCAAGTTGTCCTGCTTGTCATTGTCTTCCTGCATTTCAGCACAGTTTGTATTCACGTCCTTTTCTGGCAATTAGAGGCTAGATGACCTTCATTTTTACACAAGAAACATGTCAGAGTGTCCGATGATATATATATCCAGTAGGTGGTCTCTGCGTATTCTATAGCAATTTTTTCGGGTAGTTTATCAAAGTCTTCCGGTGTAACAAACATTTGTCGACGAAAACTCAAAATATGACTGTAACCCGTTTCATTGAGACCGGCCCGAAGAAAAGAAATAGGAGACATAGGTTTTATTTCTATTTCTTGCAACTTTTTTTCTATCTCAGTATGTGGTATGATGGGGCATACGTTTGAAAGTATGACGCGTTTATTGCGATTGATTAGTGGGCGTACTGGTAACTTTTGGTTCTGGACGGTGATTGATTTTTTGTTGTCAACGATATCTTCTGCTAATGCCTTTGTAGATACATATATGCATATACGGTTGTTTGAAATTCTTGACAGGAAACGAATTTGCGACGGTTCTATTATTTTGCCTAAAGCTTGAGCGTATTCTTTTATCTGAACATTTTCGATCGCGTCGATAAAAACTTTTTTCGGAAACATTGTGGTTTGGGTAACGGATGCATAACTTGGGGTATTATTCAACGATATTGACATTTTATCCCTGTAGTCAGATACACTTCAGAGTATTAGACCGTCAGTATATCACTTATATTTAATTATAAAATCCACTTCCATTGTATGAAACTGAGACAATGTGGGTAGTATGAAAACTCGCGAAATAATAGGAGCGCGTTAACGTAACACGTCACGTCTCGATAACCCGATGAATGCGACTGTGACCTCAGATCTTATTATCTAAAAAATGAATTCCTTTTGAATTTCAATAGATAATATATTTATCGTTACAAAAGTAACACTGTATGTACTTACGAGGAAAATATTCCATAAATTGATGTAAGTAAAACGACTCATCCACAAAATAGATTAAAATCACTAAACAGTAATTCACCTTCCCATACTCACTTCATATCTAAAGCGACTAAACGACACACAAAGTACAGTCGCAACATCAAATAATTAGCGAGTGTTAGTGCAAGTGCAGTGGGCACGACTGTACCTAATTAAACCGCTAGCGATAAATCATAATCACATGATTAGGGTACATTTGCGTACACGCGCCTTTAAATTGTTTTAAACACGCTAATCGGGGAAATCATGTCGATTGTTTGTAGGGTTCCGTAAAAAAACATAAATGTATGTATAAAATATTGCGTTACTGACTGACTGTCAGACATGTTACAGACAAAACTATGGGATTCATCTCATCATTAGCCTTTGATAGTCCACTGCTGGACTAGGCCTCTCCTTTGAAAGGAGAAATTGGCCTACTATACCACGCTGGCCAAGCGGGTTGGTATAGGGTTTGTATCAAGTTTTCCTTCCCTCAACTCTAATGTAATTTTACTAAATTATTGTCTCCATGTTGACAGATCCAGAACACAGAGTGCAACTAGAGCATTTTATTCCTTGTGTTGTAAGAGAAAAAGAAAAAAACAAATAAAAAAAAACAAATAGTTATACTTGGGAACAGACGGCAAATCTGACATCAAGCACTGCACCTATCCATCTAGCCAGTGTGTTATAGAAGACTATTGTTATAGTAGATTTAGTCTACCAGACAACTGAGTTAATACTCACAACGCCATTTGCTTTTGTGACATAGTGGCCTGCGAAAGGTTGTTGTGGCTACTTCTGACGCAATTAAGGCCTCAAAAACTTCAACTTTCCTTAGTATCAAAACTCGTTGTTTTCTAAAGTCACTGCTGGTGAACTTGGCTACACAGGTGGTTTCTAGTACTGGGTATAGAGATGTCACTAGATCCAAGCATTATTATTAGAAACTATTTAATAAAGAAGGCTTTGTTGAAATACATTCTCCAAGTCAAACGTCTGGGTTGCAACCGAAACAGCGCTAAGATAATGATGATGATAACTTCAATAAAGTTTTCGTTTAGGTACAAATTTTGGTTCAACATCATGTAAAAAGAACTACTGCATTACCCGTCCAATTTCAAAACACCCGACGCCTTCCAAAAATATATTCACAGAATAAATTTTACAAGCTGCCAGTGTTTTATCTAGCCTTGCAATATTCTCAAGCGGTCTTCAAGCACGTAGTACAAGGAATACGTGGCGGTAGATGCCAGTGGGAGGATTATTTCTAGGGGCGACCATGTTAAAGTGTTCTTGGTACGAATTTACTGCCTAACATTGTAAAGCTTGTTTAACATGCGTGTTTGGACAAGCTATTACCACGGTAGCTACAGAACTTCATGCTAGAATTTTGGGAATATGAATTTCTGTTGAATATATAGATGTAAACGAATGAGATCTTCGCCGTAGCTTTAGAATAACGGTTAATTTAAATACCTTTTTCAGATCGTTTGCATCTTTTTAATGCAGTCAATTACAGATGAGCTGGCGACTTCCTTGAGAGCAAAGTATGTGTAGCATTGGGTAGGCAAAGCCCTGAGGCTTTGCCTACCCAATTTGATACTTCTCTGAGAGAAGTATCAAAGCGATATTTAGAAAACAATGGCTAATGCTAATTATAGTAAAAAAAGATTTTAGAAAGTGGAGCAGAAATAGGTTTCAAAGGCTATTAAACAAAATTGAAAACCTGTGGTTTGCACTTTCAAAATTAGCATGATAAATCCTAACAATCCCAATAGATACGTATGTGGATACATGAAAAAATTGTGATGACAGTTTTGTCTAAATAACCAAAACGGTTAAAATATCATCCCGACATTACATACTACCTTCTTTTATCGTAAATATTTCTGTTATCGTTCGGTATTTACTTCAATACTAAATACCGATCGATAACAGAATCATAAAGTCACATATTTAGGAAACAAAACCGTGTAAGTAGATAACCCACTACGATATAAAAACCATTTTACCGTGAAGTGGTCCCTCAAAAGCCTTTACAAACGTCATAAGAATTCAGGTCTGACCAAAAAACTTTGTAACTTGCTCAAACCAATATTTACATTGGCTTACCACAAATGTGGACCCCTAAAAACAAATGCACAGCCTACCTCGATTTTCCCCTTATTTGCATACCGTCACCCCGTATATTTTCTTTAAAAAAAAAGTCATGTTCTCTTTTTGAAACGTTTTTTATAATTACTGTGATTAATTAGGACCTATTTTCAGTTGGTGTAACCAAATTTCAGAATATGTTCGCAGGTTTTTATAAGGGGAGCGGACAAGGGTTTAATTATACAATTCGTAATTTTTGTGAGACTTTTATGACGTGTTTAAGTTGGGATTTTAAATCAATTATTTAGTTTAGTAAGTATGTAATAGCATGAACTTTTTTACGCTTGTGCACACATACTATAACGAAAATCATTTAACAAAGTATGATAACGCGTACTTACTACAGGATTTTTTTTTGTATTGCGGTGGCAAATTTATAAAAAACTACTACTTAGTGGGCCTCTCTCCACCTCCATTGAGTTCATCTGAAATGTACAAGTCCCGAGAAAAGGTCTATCACGGTCTTCTCGTCTTCCCTTAGAAGCAGGTCACGTGAATCTACCTCACCATGGCATGCACAACCTGGCCCATGAAACTAATGGTGAAAATGTAAAACTACAAAGAGAAAAGTGAAAGAAAAACAGTTTTCTTTCGCATTTCGTTTGGTGAATATGAGCAGGTGATCCCTCCCCCTTGTTTTATTTGACTGTGCAGTCAAATAGCGTTGGCGTAGCGTCGAGTGCCGTGGGTGCGATACGCACAAGCAACAACACTTTGTGAGGTCCATACATTTTTCATTCGAGTCCGGGTGTTCATTGTGTATGTTGGTTACATGTTTGTAAATTCCTCCGCGACACAGGCTTTACACCAAAAGTGGGAGTTCTCTTAATTGTCTTTAGTTTGTGACAACGACTTAAAAGTGCTACCAGCATATTATATCAGAGTTATAAATGATTTAATTAAAAACCGTCGTATGCTTTTCTGCCAATCCGAAAAGCGCGCAGGGAAGTAAATCGAAGGCACGTTGCAGGTTAAAGACCTACGAAGTAAAACTGGTGACAACTCGTTATATTTGCCAATACCTGGAAGGAAAACGAAACCTGCGTCTGTATGCACGTATCATCAAAAATAAACAGTGTCCGAGGTTCTACGAATCCTAAAATAAACGTCACAACTGTTTGAGTTCCGAATATATTTGTCTTGTATATCGGTGTCGAATTCACGGGTATTGGAATATGTTACTTGAATAATATATTAAACTAGCTGTTGCCCGGGGTTTCAGCCGCGTCCTGAGGGAACTACTTCGAGTACCCGGTTTTATATTTATAGCCTAAGTTACTCCTTGGTACATCAGCTATCCGCCTGTTGTGTTAAAATCGGTCCAGCCGTTCCAGAGATTAGCGAGAACAAACAGACAGACAGACCGACAAAAATCTTAAAAAAAAAAAATGTCGGTATACATATACCGACGCGATTTACGAGTAGTAAAAAGCAGTTATTTTAATATAACAAACAGACACTCCAATTTTATTTATGTGTGTATAGATGAATCGTGTTGGAATACTGAAGGCAATTACGTCAATATGTAGATTTGCATAATTGCAGCGACATATTTGGAATCGAATAATAAAAATTATGAAAATTAAATTTAACATTTAAGTGTCATATTTATCATATCCATTCATAAAGACAATCTTTTTTTAATCTGTCTCTAATAAACGTTTTATGAAATAGTGTAAACGGATCCGTGTCAAAATCTCCAATAAGGTAAAAATCTAATTTGAAAGATATAAGATAAATAATTATTTAGCTTTAAAATATGACCATTAGAATAATATTTTCTTGGGTTTACGCGAATGTTACACATTGAAATTAAAATACAGTTAACGGATTTTATCGCGTTATATTACTTTCACTGGTTATTTGTTATTACATTTAAACCGAAAGATCTAGAAACTACATTTTTATTACTAGCCGACGTTTCGAATTCTTTACAGGATTCATGTTCACGGCAGACTGGGGTGATATTTGTCTTTGTCTTGAATTTAAAAGTTATTTAAAAGTACCCGAACATTTTTCAACTATTGGTGTTACTATCTACGCAGAATGTGCTCACTGTGTCTTGATGTCTTCTGGTGACTTTGTCACCAGACGACATCAAGATGTAATAACAAATAACCAGTGAAAGTAATATAACGCGATAAAATCCGTAAACTGTAGTTTAATTTCAATGACCATTAGAAGTTAATATCTCTACACTATTCAAAAGCTACGTATCTAAAGCTATTTAAACATAAATGAAATGTTTTGAAAAACATAAAAAACTTATTAAACAATATTTTCTAAACATTTTCTACACCGCGTTATGCAATCGCGATGACTTATGTACTATTTAAGATTAAGAACGCTGGTTTAATTTTACTTATTTACATTGTTCCATGATAAAAACGTTACAATAATTCAAGCACAAAAGTACGTTAACATTTTATTTTTAATTCCTGTTCTTGCGTATCTCGAGAACAAGTTGCTGAACTAAAATAAAACTTGGCGGTTGAATGTTTTAAATTTTGCGATAACGTCCAACAGTGCAAAGGAAGCATAATAAATTGTAGGTACATAAAGTACAACTATATAAAACCGCGTCACAAGACAATGTTTCGATCTTGCTGTTTATCAAAAACACGTACACAAAACATTATGATTTATAAATTATAATATTAAAACAATGTATGCATTGTTTTTATCAAATGTACCTACACTTAAATTTATAAGTTATTAAAACCAGTACTATTCTGCATTAGAAAAGTTTGATAGTATGGACGTAATGATGTTTGGTTCTTTTTTATAGACTCACGCCTGTATCCCCGAAGGGGTAGGCAGAGGTGTAAGATCACACCCAAATTTACTGTAAGTCTTTGATGACATTATGCAGTTTTACGGCTCACCAGAAAAACACTCATTACATCAGAATACTACATAGGCAAACTTTTATCTCAATACCCGACTCTCACGAGAAGAAGCCGCGGGTTGAATAATAATGTTTAGGTGTTTTTGTTGAATGTTTTTCACCAAACAACTCCTAAAACACGCCTTCTAGTCACATTTCTTGCCTCTTATATTAGAATGGACCCCATCAGAGGACCGAGGGTATTATTTATTGCGTTCCTAGATCGACTACTGATATTGTGTGTTAACGATTTCGGAGATGTATGAAAAATCACATGTTAAGCCGGCAAGGTAAGCCGGTGTTTGGGTGTATTACACTGAGCACAGATAGTATATAAATATACATCATTGTCATCACACTTTTAGCGAAACTTGCTTTCGTTTTTTGATATATTAAGCAATGTTTAAATAGGTCACTGCCTGGATGGGTGACCGTTTGTATTGAATTTTGAATATTAATAATGTTTTCTTGAGGGACTGGTATTATGGATACGTTAAGCAAAGTATTGGTAGGTCACTGCCTGGATGGGTGACCGTTTGTATTGAATTTTGAATATTAATAATGTTTTGCCTGCCTCGTTGGTCTCGCGGCATAAATGTGCGCGTGGGATTGGGAGGTCTCGGGTTCAATTCCCGGGTCGGGCAAAGTGTTATTGGGTTTTTCCGTTAGGAAATTCTCATTAGCAGCACGGAGTCTGCTAATGTGCCCGGTACGGCAATAGGCTCGCCCCCTATTACGTGGGACCTAAAAATTCCTGGCGAAATGTGGGTGTAATATTACACCTCTGCCTACCCCTTCGGGGATACAGGCGTGAGTCTATAAATAAAAAAATAAAATAATAATGATTTCTTAAGGGACTAGCATCAAATTTTTTCTTGAACCTTTGGTGCTTAATTGTTGCGAATATTCGCAAATATGGACAACTCCATATACAAATTGAATGGTATTATGTTTCATATTTCTTACCCGTCTCGAAGTGGTTTTTGGCTTAAATTAATCTACCCTCGCTCAATATGGTGTATAATGCAGAAAGTAATGCTTTGTAATTGTTTTTTAAACATTTTCCTCAATATGCTGTGAGCAACGAGTTGATTCTGACAGTTGTTTACTTCAACGCAATTATGCACGGTTTACACATATTCCAGTATCATTCACTTTTCTTTAAGGGCATTGCTCCTACTAGTAATAAATTCTGAGTAGCGAGGGAGACTTTCAAAATATTAATGTAACGAACAAAATTAAAAGTAAACCCAAGAAAGAAAGAAAGAAAGAAAATAAAATTTATTTAGACTCTGCACAATGGACGCCAATAAATATACAAAAAAAAAATACACAATAACACTGAAATATATATAAAAGTGAAAGTAAAGAATAAAATAAGTAACATGCAAATATGACAGACAATACCAGAAAATAACAGAAAGCTGTAATAATATTCAGACTCGGAAAAAAAATTTATTGCAACAAGTTTTGTCTTGTGTGGAGATAGTACTCAGTATAGTGTTAAGTGGCAAGGCGAACGATTAAACCACCACGTCATCGTCATCCGTGCAGTCAAACTTAGACAGCTCTTTTAGATAATCTCAAAGACTCGATCAATTAGCCTATTGCAGTCCACTGCTGGACATAGGCCTCTCCCAACATGCGCCACAATGTCCGGTCTTCTGCCTTCCGCATCCAGCCCGCCCCAGCCACCATTTTTAGGTCGTGGTACTAGCTAATCGGGGGGCGCCCCACTCTTCGTTTGCCGAATACGACGAAAAAGAAAAAGACTCGAAGATTATGGAAATATTTTTCTACGATTTTCAGCAAAAGTTAGTGAGATTCTTGAGGATTAGTGAGATTCCTAAACCTTTTCGGTGCATAGTTTACGCGGGCGCAGTCGCGGGCAATGTCTAGTGTAATGATAAATTTAAATCTGGAGTCTGTCACTATTCGCGAACATCATTTTGTTAGCCTCTGTTTGAGATTGAACCAAATGTTTACAACTTCGGTATGCCTTTATGCTTTATTCAGAATGTCTTGCATACTCGTACCTCATACATCGATGTCAGCTTGTACAAAGTTGGAAATTTCTATGTAGGTATAAGGGGATTACTGGTTGGGTCTGCGTTATTTGCGATGGTTATGCAATGCGGTACTAGAAAACTAATAGTTAATGAATGAAAGCTTTCCTAGAATGTAGTTCTTATTATTGAAAGTGTTTGGTGTAGTTTTTTTCGCGCTAAGTTAGTTTGTATGGAACGAATCGTTAAAAAAGTACTTTTTACCGTAAATATTTCTTCTCATATGTACGTATGTTTATACGACAATAATATATTGATTAGTTACTGACTTTTGCCCACGGCTTCGTTTGCATGGCGCGATAAGATTAGAAGATTGCGTTTGAAAGAATATTTTATCATCAGCCGTGTATATTAGACTGCCTCCGTGGCCCAGTGGTTAGCGTATGCGACTACTGACCGGAAGCCCCGGGTTTGATTCCCGGGTCGGGCAAAAGTATTTCTGGGTTTTGCCGAATTCTCAATAGCAGCACGGAGTCTGGTGATGTGCCCGGTAACGGCAATAGGCTCGCCCTCTATTATGTGGGACCTAAAAATTCACGGCGAAATGTGGGTTTAATATTACGCCTCTGCCTACCCCTTCGGGGATACAGGCGTGAGTCTATGTATGGGTCCGTGTATATTAACTGTGCTACTGCTGGGAAAATGTCTCTTCTGAGAATGAGAACAGTTAGGCCTCCCATCACGCTGGTCAAGGGTGGCTTGACAGAATTCACATATCTTTCAAGAACATTACGGAGAACTCTCAGATATGTAGGTTTCCTCAGTAAATTGCACCGTGGGTTTGAATCGTGTCTACTGTGTTTCAATCACTGTCTCATTGACGTTATTGCTATTTAATAATAGTTTCGTATCATACATACGTACACACATACAAAAGGATTATAAATATATATCATGTAAAGATATTCAATATATTTGCCATTATTGACAGGAGTCAAAAGCGGAATGTCGAGGCGGCCCTTTCGCAACGTTAGATTTGTCGAAATCACTTTATTCCAGAACGATAGATTTGTCCCAATCATAGCATTGCCACCGAACTCAGTCAATCCAACCCATACAATTAAACTTCAATATGGATCCACCATAACATAAACTGACATAATCTAACTAGATTACGACTGGACTAGACTGGAGGCTCGTAGGCAGTAATCTGTTATTCGTCGTGATTAAGTCGACTTAAATAAGCTGAATTGGATGATTCTCGCACATCAATACATTATGCTCGGGCGGATATTGGTTGGCAATGCCGGGATTTATTATATTGTGTGCGCTCTGAAGATGAGCGAAACTGAGCAGTGTGCAATATACATACTAATAGATTTTTTTGCTCTGAACCCAAACCGCTTCATTACAAAAGATGGTTTAAATATAAATTGAAAGTAGCTTTAACCCTTCATAGGACGGCCCATACAAAGTGGCCAGTAAACTGGACAGTCACTTTAAGGTCGATAATTCAAAGATTTTTATTGCAATGTGGAATCTTCTGATCATATACGATTCCCAATGAAGCAGGTGTGCTTTTTCACTAACCAGCGTTTTAAAACGTCGCGTGCGGTAAAAAATTCGCGTCAATTTTTACGGTGGCCTGTTAACTGGCCACAGTGGCCAGTTACCATGCCATACCCGCGGTAGTATTTGCTGCCATTGCAAGCAAACGTCACATATTTATAAGTGCAATGCAAAGAAGAAACACGTCGTCGTACCAAAAGTGAGTAAAACGATTGTATTATAGTATCATCATCCTCTTAGCTTTATCCCAGTTTCAATTTGGGGTCCGCTTACTAGTCTAACCGGATTTGGCTGAATATTAGCTTTTCTACGGAGCGACTGCCTGTCTGACCTCCGCAACCCGAAGGGAAACGATATGCCATGGTTTAGACTAGTGTCAGTTGATTAAGAAGGTACTGACGCCCTGTAACGACTGTCAAAGATCTTCATGACAACCGGGACCGACGGCTTAACGTGCTCTCCGAGGCACGGAACAAGCGATAATTAACAATTCAATACTCACATGACCTCGAAAAGTCATTGGTGCGCGCCGTGGATTCGAACCCGATACCCTCTGCATGGCAGTCTGTTGGTATCTCCACTAGGCTATCGCTGCCTTCTCGACTATTATTTTATTTTACTGCGTTATTTTCACCAAAAACAATAGATTTTTATGAGTGTCCAGTTTACAGGCCACTGATTAGATGGGCATAGTTAATGGCGCAGAACGGTTAGTGGTCAGTACACTGGCCACTAGTTTTTTTCGATTTTCTGGGAAAATAACAAGTTTCTGAAAAAAATATTGACACATGTTGTTATAAATAACACTTAAGAATATATATTCACTCATAAATATACTGAATGAAAAAAAAACATATAGATGTGCGTTAAAGGGTTAAATTATGTCTAAAACAAGGGTTGAAATTGAAGCTGACTCAACTTCCTTACTATAGGCACATTTTGTAAACCTATTAATTGGAACAAATATTAAAATAAAAACAATTTCCGTTTAATTTTGCATTCAAGGACTAACTGACATCATATGACCTCGTTTTGTAATAGGCAGTGTATAGTTACTGAAATAATGTGAAGCCTAAATGTAGCCTCACGCTGTCGTCTGTAAAATAATCGTTAAAATCGATTCACCTGTTCCAAATATTACTCAATATCATGCAAAAACCACTTAAGAAAATCTTAGACAGACACTTAAATTTAATTTATTTGTACAGATCAGACAAAGTGTTGACCCACATAGGGATCAAACACACAACAATAGGCTTGTGTCCACTAAGAATAAATCGGTTTGATTGTAGTATCTATAGATTCATTATGATTTTAAGATGTGAATAAAGTTTATTATTTATTATAGAAAGGTAAGATTAATGTTTTTTTTAGGATTCTAAAACTAAAAATAAATGTATTTATTCTTGTGACAGTGAATACCAATCAGAGAGCATTACATCAAACAGTACGTCTGCCATTCATGTTGTTGACGTTTTAGTAGTAAATACAACTAAAACGTCAAACTTTCTACCTGTAAAATCGAATATAACAAAATAAAAGTGGGTATATCAGACCAGACTTCATTCACGGTTTTTTTTGTTTTGTATTTTGTGATATCACTCAACCGCCATGATATTTTACAGCGTTTTCGTGTCAAATTAAAAAAGGATTTTAAAAAGCCGTAATTAGTAATGTTGCTGATTGATTTTGAAGAAAAAATCAGGTATTTCAGTTTAACATCTAATAAAGGAACGAATCAATCGCTAATTACATTTTAGGACACAAGCCTATGATACTACTTAAATAATACGCATACCGCTCATCTACCTCGCAAATGTGTAGTGGATACACAGCTTTACACAACGTACATCGTGCCTCCAAATACCAATGATTTCGAATACGTTTCGACCTTTCGTTTCAGTGTTAGATAGCCCATTTATCGAGGAAGGCTATAGGCTATATAAAATCACGCTCTGAGCCACCGGAGCGAAGCAGTTGCCCTAAATAAAGCGGGTGTAACCGCGGGCATACTCTAGTAACTTCAAAAAGTCAGAGGTGTGTGCTCGGGGTACCTGGGGATCAAACCCGAGACCATCCTCGGCAGTCCGTTACGTACACAAATGGACTATCGCCGCTTTTTTTTAAGACTATTTTTGAAGTTTTATTAAAATTCATGGAAATGGTACAGAAAGTCTAGCGCACATGTACTATGTATTCTTAAGACAATAATTTAATATTATTATTAACTTTTTTTTTTAACAATACGACTGTGAAATAAGTATATATATATATATATATATTATGGTACGGTAATTTTAATTTTATTTATTTAAATGATTAACAATATAATTAAATTAAGTCTTAAAATAATAAAAAAAACGAATTAATATATACAAAGGAAATTAAAAAAAATGAAAATTTAAAAAATTTAAATTTAGAAGGCGTCATGAAACTCATCCGCATCGCAGTCAATTGGAAGCGTGCCCAGAAGACTGGCAGCATTGCCTAGTTGGATGGCTATACTTATTTTTTGAGCCAAATACGTGCCAGCCCTCTGGTCATGCGAGGCGTCTATAAGTCTCTTTGCGAGATCTCTAAAAAGTGATCGCGCACTTGGACCCCATGGCCCCAATGTGTCGACCCCAAACGGCTCAAATACATAATCTCCTATTAGATTTACATATTTGCGCCATTTGAGTGTCTCCGCTGTAGCAGCAGCAGTGCCTGCACAACCTGCTGTGCTGGGAAGATGAGATGGCGCAAGGGCATCGACACATGTTGCGTCCCATACCAAAGGCCTACCCAGCTTCCACGGCAGTAACGACATCCAGTCTGGTCTTTTGCCATCGTCGCGTGCCAAGCCTTGAGGTTCAAGTTGGGCTGGAACGCCAGCGGTGGCAAGAGCACGGCGCAGTATGTCATTGAGGTTGGCGTGTCGAGAAATACGACCCGCGCTCCTGCTGCATGACAGGCCATGGTGACCATGGCTATCGACAGCCTCTCCACAGTGACAACGATGCGGAGAGACACATGACGCACCTAAACGGAGGCAAGTAGCGAAGCGGAAGGTCGTATCGTCCAACATGGTACCTATATTGGACGATGGCAGTGCCTGAAGCCAGAGGCCCGATTCCCATTCTCCCACAGCCAGCAGGCGAGCACGCTCCGCAGCGTTGGACGGTGTATTGAGAAGGTTTTCTCGTACCACGCTGCAAAGCGGCCCATCCCATTGCCTCTGGGAGGATAAGTTTCGGGGTAACTCAGTTCCTGGACAAGCATTTCTCCAAGCGTTCAAGGCATCGGTCTTACACGGCACTTCAGAATCAACCAGTGTGGGAGCTAAAATGTTCCTAGTCAATTCTGCAGTGCTGTGGACCGATGACAAGAACCCTGGCAGGCTTACGTCGGTAACTTTGCGAACGCCGAGGCCGCCCAAGCGCACAGGTAAGGACGCCTATAGCAACACCCGGTCGTTCAGGGCCACATTCAAAATTTTACTCAGGGTATTCTGTATAATTTTGTCAATTTGAATGAGTGGAGTTGGATTTTTCCAAAAAGGTGAGCACCGAAATGCGTGCGTAGATTTAGGGACAAAAAGACAATATCGAATAATAGTGAAAGCCGAATGTATATTCATTTTGAGTAGCCTGTCAGAAATTTCACTAAAATTTTTAATTTTTTCCTATATAAAAGAATCAAAACCGTCGTCTTAAATTGGGGACCCCAGGAGGCGAAGAGAACTTTTTTCAACTTGAGTGATGTTGGGAGCCAAATATTGAAATTTTGAAAGAATAGAGGATTTATCTAGATTGTCATTAATAAAAATTTTGCATTTGTTTGTATTCAGTTCTAAGCCTATGGATAAAAATTTTGATTTCAGCTAGATCTTGATACACAGACTCTACGTCACCGCCCAGGGTTCCATCATCTAGGTACCAGATGTTTAATTTAGAATTTAGTTGGGTTATAACTGGATGGATGGCCAAACTAAAAATTAGTGGTCCAAGAGGGTCACCTTGTTGACAACCGACGGCAGATTCTAAAAGATGTTCTCTGTATATTAATTTAGAAGGGTGTCTATAACATTGCCAAAGAAAATTGTAAATTTGGGGTGTTTCCAATTTAACTTATGTCAACAAAGTGTCCCTGTTGACTGAGTTAAAGGCATTTTTTAAGTCAACCTTCAAGATAACCTCACCTCCATTACAGTCAAGGTACGATGACAAGGCATGCACGGCAGCCTCGCAGCCTCCTCTGGAACCATAGCCCAGCTGTTGTGGCTGAAATTTACAAGATAAGGAGGTGTTAAAATGGCGACAGCATATCTTGGCTGCCATACGCCTGTACGTGCACCCAACGGCAATGGGACGAATGCCACCATCCCGCTTTCGTAAGGCGCACAGATTAGCGCCATACAAAACGTCGACGATGGCATCGTTCACATTGCCGGAGAGCATGAGATTAGTTAATGCCGTTAGCTCACCCAAAAGCGAGTCGCCGGCCGCCCCAGCGCTTGAACACACAAGACCTTTCAAATGTTGTGGTTTCAAACCGTCGAGACCACCAGCAGACCCGCTCCGGAAGGAGCCAAAGGCACCAACCACGTCCTTGCCTGTAATGCTGAGAAAACCCGAGTCAGTGTTAGGTGGATCAGGAAAGGACAGGTTATCCCCTGGCGCTGGATGCTTGCTCTGCAGACTCGCGAGTGTGTCGGCAGAGCAAGGCGCCACCACATCGGTACTGAACAAAAGCCTGGACGCTCCCCTGATATCACCTTCCCTCAGTTTAGACTCTACATAGTGGTAGATGGTGCTATTGCGGTGTGCTTTGGCAGGATGGTAATTTAATTTTGATGTCGAAATATTGCAATTTTCTTTAATTTTTATTGTCAAACTTTTTTTTGTAAGCCTGTCTTCTTGAGCATGTAGAATTCTATACGGAAAGGTGAGTAACTGTTCCCAAGCCGTAATAGAATTCTCCCGGATGACAAGGCCTATGCATTGTGCCAGATTTTGAGCCACTGAAGGCCTCGCACCACGGGGAATTCTCTTCAGAACCGGAATGGAATTTTTAACTGACTCAAATATTGCCAAAAAGGAATTTTAGGGGCGTCTGTGAAATTACTGTGTGTAGTACTGGACGTATTGGGGCCGGTACGTACATTTTGGTTTTTGTGAATTTCGCCAAAATGTACTTTAAGGCCCCGTTCACCTTTGAAAAATCGTGCCTGGGAACAGATGGGGCAGCGCACCAGGGTAGAAGATGTGTAAGGTTCACTGGCACCTATTTCTTCATCGCTCTTGCCACCATTACACGACATATGCCGAACAATTAACTATATGCACTAAAAATAAACTTATATACACTTTGACATATGACAATTAATATTTTTACTGTCCGTGGCGGCGGACCGTTGCCGTCGGCCAGTGCGCTAGCGGAGGCCGGCATGGAGGCTAGCGCTGTACGCCAGCGCTTCGGAGGCTGTCACGGCGCTCCTCGCACCTGCCAGCAAGACATTTTCTATATCGGATAGAATGGCTTCAATGTAGGTGTTAGGCTCGCTTTACTTTCTTTAGCGAGCTAAAGCTGCAGAGGGTGAAACCACCTTATATAAATTTATCCAACCCGATTTCGAAATTACTGTGTTGCGTAGTTTATTTAGCGTTGATTATTGCTATTTCAAACAAATGTATTAATTATTTTAACGGAATAATTTTTTTCCGACATTCCGTTCCATAGCTGTCAATTTTTAATCTATATATTAAAAGAATTTGTGTTTTATAATACGAGTCGGCCAGCCCGTTCTACCCAACCAATTCGCATGAATTTTTTTTAAATGAATGCTCTCGCTGCATAGATTTGTCATCAAGCATTAGAAATTACCTAACTTGCACATTCATCAAGTTATATGCAAAAACAGTTTTCTCCCATACATTTTTTACGTTTTCGTAGCCGTAGTCAATGACTTTCTGCTTCTATATATCTGGTTCTCATTGAGGTAGGCGTTTCGTTATAGGCCTAAAACACGCGCTGAAAAGAGCTCTTTCATTTGAAGGTATGCTCATTTAAATTGGGTAAGTTTGAAGGAAGATAGGTGTGGACATTGAACTTATTTTTCAATATTTTCCTATAAATTTCTTAAGATTCCATTGCTTTCTCTCTACATGGGCGGTTCTTAATTCAAAAATATTTTTATGGCATCTAATAAGTTCCTTGCGGTAACTGCCAGGAAAAAACGTCATGCCTCCTTATGGTGACCTTGCCTTACTTTCATACGGGTGTGAGTGTGGTGGTGTGTAAAATTATATATATAATAATACCCGATGTAAGTCAAATTATCACTATAGTGAATTATCGCTGATGGCACATAATATTCCCCGAATGTTACCAGTTAACCCTTAATGTTGGGTGAACTGATCTCTGATGTTGAGAAATTTTCCTTACGTTTTATGTTAGGAAAATTTTTGTGTTTTTAAATTACGGACTTTCTTCGGGCATCTTAATTTTTTTTATGTGGAACATATTACAGTACGGTTCATAGTACTATTGTCATATAATAAAATCATATTATTACAAGTGGTAGTTATGGTAGAAATTGTAGCTTTGGTGAGAATAGTAGTTTTGAGAGAAAAGGTAGGTAACTTTTGACAGCACAAGCGGTTTTGGTAGAAATGGTAGTTTTGAAAATATGGTAGATATGATAGTGTTAGTACGAATAGTAGTTTTGGTACAAATAGTAGTTTTGATAGGAATAGTATTTTCGGTAGGAATAGTAGTTTTGGTAGAAATGGTATTTTGGCATATATTGTAGTTTTGGTAGCAATGTTACTTACGATTGCTACTAAAGCTACCATTCCTACCAAAAGTACAATTTTGACCAAAACTATAAACGTCATTATTACATTTCTAAATTATGATGGATTCATCACACCCATACACAAAACAAAAATCAAAAAATCGTGCTTCTCACAGAAATATTTAGCAGGTTAACAGAAATAAAACCTATTTTCTTACTTATAAAAAAGGTAATTTATCTATAGTCCATGCCACGAGAACATAGACTTTTTGTAAACAAAGAATTTCTACTAAGTGATTTAGCGACAGTTCTGTCAAACACAAATAATGTCAAATCGAATGAGCGCAACAGTACACAGGTACATGTCATTGGAAACTAATACGTCAATGGATCGGATTTTTATCGATACTATGCGGTGTCAAAAGGATCTTTTAATATTTTGTAGTACTGGAACTTGGAATGACAACATTTGGTTTTACTTTATTGAAATATTACATTCTTGGGCTTAGCTTGCATTTATCCTAGGAAAAAACTTTTTAAGATGTCAAGAAGGGGTAAGTGTAGAGTTAAATACACGTTTATAGAATCGCAATGCTCATATCGCGGCCGACATTGCGGCAATGCGGGTGCAAATTGCAGTTGGTAAACTATTATTCGCAAATAAGATTCTGTTCACCTAATAAAAATAAATTGCGTCTTTTTACGCAGGTTACCCCGAATGTAAATTTACCGAAACATTTTAATGGATTTTGTTTAAGTTCATTCTGACGTTTTCATTCATACATAACGTAAAATCTTCATGCCTAAAAATTTTAACGCGATGTCATATAATATTTTTGGATAACTAGGAGCAAATTATTTATTTACTATGATTAAAAAAAAAGTCCATAATAGAGTATCCTGTTTGTACTCTATCATTGACATATGTACACGGTACTCTATTATTGACTTGAATTTACCTACGTGTTAAAAAACTACAAAAAAGTCGCCAAATTAATGAAAATTTATCCAGGAAAAATTCGGCCACTCTTACACAAAATCAAATAAGTTTATTGTCATTCAAATTTACATTTTTTTGGATATGACTGGAAGTCATTGATAATAATATTAACATAATTATGTATATTCTTCACTAAAGCATAAAATGTAAAACACAACTGTTTGAAACAAAGGTTGTGAAGCCCTGAATGTTTGTTTACAAAAAGTCTATCTTCTCGTGGCACCAACTATAAGTATATTTTTAATTTTGATAATAAAATATTGACAGATTAGGAAAAAAGTGAAGTTAGCGTAAGTTAGTTACTTAAGTTTCTGATTTAACAACGTATTTTTTTTGAGTAGTTGTGTTTTCAATTATAATTATGGTTCTTGGAAGGAAATTGAAAAATGCTCACAGAAAGTTTGAACAAAGAATCTTGGTCAATGACGGCCCTGTTGGAAATTTGGTACCGGATGGTCCTCCTACTGCTAAAAAAATACGGGTGGAAACGGGTTCATATTTGATTAATTTTACCATCAACAATTTTCAAGTGATTTCCATTCTTGGTGATGGTAATTGCTTATTCCGCGCAATTTCTTATTGTTTATATGGAAATGAGAATAAACATTATGAATATCGTTTGGCCACTGTTGATAACATTGTCAATAAGTGGGATGTATATAGTAACTTCACTTTTGGGGACGAAGCATATGGCCAGACCATTACAAATGCAACAGATTACAAACGTGTGATGGGTGCCAATGGACAGTACGCAGGGCATGCTGAACTTTAGAGTGTAAGTGAGCTATATCCCGAGTGTCAATTCAAAGTTCACCTGGAAAACCTTAAAATTTTTTGGTAAGAATATCATCTTTTTACTTATTAGATAAGGCTACAATGTACTCATCATACCTATATGTAAGAGCTTATTTATAATATTAAAATATGCTGTGGAGCAGCACGGGTCCTCTAGTCTTACTTAACAATAGTCATAATACCTATCGCTTCGCGCTGGTTGAAAAGCAACCAAGGGCCGTCACATCTCACGTCGATTCGATTAGTACACTGATTGGCCCACTTCAAATCGATCGTTGCAGAAGTCAATAGCCTAGTGGAGATACAAACAGACTGCGATCCAGATAGTATCGGGTTCGAATCCACGCCGCGCACCACTGAATTTTCGAAAATATATATGCGTATTACATTATTAATTATCGCTTGGCTCGTGTTTCGTAGAGCACGTAAAACTTTTGGTCCCGGCTGTCTGAAATTCAGTAAAATCTACTTAGACCAGAAAGTGGACCCCGGGCTCCAATGCGACATGCAACCGCGTCTCGGATGCAACCGGGATAACGCTAACGATGATGATCGTTGAATATGATGAAGAACGTCGATGCTCTAGACACTAAACGATAACCCTCTGTTTGCCACAGATATCAGAATACTTTTTTGAAATCAATCTACGGTCTTAGTTTAAAGCGAATGATCTAGAAACTAACTTTTATTTATGTCTGTTTCGTGGCAGATAGCTTGCTTAGTATCAGCGGAAAAGGTCACATAGTTTTGTAGCTTAAATTTCACATATATCACCCTCATAACATAGCAGGCTGGTCCATGGTAAAAAAGCACCATAAAGCTCCAAGGTATGCCTTATCCATAAACCCATCAGCTCCATCAGAACCAAACTTTATAACAGCAAGACTAAAAAATAACAAAGCTGCAAACGTCGCTCCGAACTTCAACTGAACACAAATAAATCAGTTGGTGTGCGCTGAATCACGTCCGATCTAACGCAGCTTGTTAACGTGAGTAAACTTGTTCCTATTCGCGCTAACACTGCAACTAAAAAGTGCGGTGTCGGGAGGACGTTCATTATTAGATTCTACTGTTATACCAGCAAACAGTATCAATTGGAGTATGAAAGTGACTGAGATTCTGTTTGTTATGGATTGAGGATTTGGCCTTTGGCACTGAATATTCACGGCTTAGTATAGTACGCAATATTATAGTGTTGAATAATATTGCGGTTGTAAAATCAGATTTAGTACTTATATTTTTTTATACATAAAGTTACCAACTAATCGCAGTTTTTCGTTAAACTAGGGTCGATGCAGGCAATGGTGTTGAATGTGGAATGTGTACCACGACTAGTTGGTCTTTTTCGTAAATTGCCAAAATTGTTTACTGTACGTAGGTAAGTAATTGTTGAGCTTGACTAAGATCATAGCAGGTCCTTGAAGCTATACTCCAATGCCCAACGTTGCCCAAAACCTCACTCTCGAGAAAGCGAACCTAACTACTCGGTCATGCTTGTGCTAGTACCACATGATTTGGAGTCTCTTCTACCTCTATGCAGCAGTATATTGTATAGTTTATAAGACAGAAAAGCTAACGCCCTATGGGGCATTTTTAAAACTTACAATTAAGATTGATCGCCTATTTAGCATAATATACGGGTACTTTACTCCTGACTGCCTCGTTGGTCTCGCGGCATAAATCGGCCCGTGGGATTGGGAGGTCTCGGGTTCGATTCCTGGGTCGGGCAAATTGTTATTGGATTTTTCCGTTAGGAAATTCTCAGTAGCAGCACGGAGTCTGGTAATGTGCCTGGTACGGCAATAGGCTCGCCCCCTATTATGTGGGACCTAAAAATTCATTGCGAAATGTGGGTGTAATATTTACACCTCTGCATACCCCTTCGGGGTATAAATAAATAAAATAAACTTTACTCCTGTTACTATACGCTACTCGTTTGGGCTATTCTAATTTCTGTCGTTTCTTAAAAGATCTTTACATTCCAAAGTCGTTTCTTCAAAGACACCACGTTTTACGATACCACTAATTCCCTATTTCCCTTGAATAATTTCTTCATGCGTAAGAAATACGTTCCTTTAACACCTATTTTTTCCCTTTCCCCAAAGTTTTCTTGAAGAAAAAACGACCCCCAATAAATTCCTTACTCAGGGTTGTAACAGGTCATTGAACCCGAAGGTAAAATTGTTACTGAAGACTATTATCGTACGTTTTCAATTCTCTCAGAGCTTATTACTTCCACTCAAGAAGAATATTCTCATAAGTACTTGTCTAATATTAGGAGGAAAATGCCTTGTATTTCATTCCGTTATATTTTATGTAGGTATTGAATGAAGTACTGAATAATGAAAACCAGTTAAGGGTGAAATTAAGAAGCCATAAGATATCTGTCTATAACTAAATCAAATATAATGAATAGAAAAATAATAATTTGACTAAGTTCATCATGATGGTCACTATTTCATTCAAGGGTTTTTTTCCTTAGACCCTGGGATCCGCTTCCTAGTAACTCCACTCAGAATTGCCTGAAAGCGACGGCCGCTTGACCAGGATAACCTATTTAATGGTCATAATAATATTTGAGCATTTGTAATTTAGCGAAGTAAAATATTTTAAGTTTATTACAAAAACAACATACATAAGTGCTTCTGCAGCGATTAAGCTCTAAAAAATCTGAAGTTGATATTCACTTCACATTCAAGGCATTTTTGCAGCGACAAGTCTACGAATTTAAACCCATCCATTTTGGAGTTCATGCAATGGAGACGTACGTCTTGGCTCAGTTTGTCTACTTAAACTGATTGATGTACGTGTGTGCATGTTACATTATATCAAGAACAACATTTTTAAACAGAATAATAGCACTTTGTCTAAAGAATAAAGATGGGTCTGAAGATAGGCTTCATCCAACGGCTGTAATGCCCTTGTGCGGTCGCGGTCTAAAAATGTTTACCACTTTTCAAATTACATTCTTTGTCACGCTGGTTTCAGCAAGGTCTAAAATGCTATATCTGAGTATTTATTACTTTTCAATCATTGCTAAGGCATCGATTCAAACAAAAAGAGTATGAATATTTTTAGATCGATGAAATAATTTGATATAATGACAGAATTGCATTTATGCTGTGGCTGCTGAGAGAGGCTATATTCGTTATTAAAACTTTTATTAACAAAAAATATGTGTTGAATTTATTTTTGATTATTTCTGCCTATTTTTTTATGAAGCACGATTCGCCTGGTTAAGGTCACACACTCTCTAAACCAAAGGCTCACTTATGTGATCAGCATGCGCTTTAACGTGACTAGCATACCATCCACCATCATTATAGCTCACATTCTGACCGCGCCCTGATTTTCGCTAGACGATATCATCATCATCATCACCCTAGCATGTTCTTAGCGGCATCCCAAGCTTGCACTTCAGAGCCCAGGGCCTGTTATTTCTGGTCTACCGAGATTTGTCTGGATATCAGTTTTTACACGGAGCGACTGCCATTTAACATCATTCTAAGGTTAGACCAGTAGTCAGTAGGTATACTTATTTGAGGGCATTGACTTCCCACTAATGACTGCCATAGATCATGACAGCCGGGACTGCTTAACGTGCTTTCTGATGCACGGGGGTGAAACACCGCCAACTTCGGGCTAATTATTAAGAATTTCTTGACTGAAATTCCTAATAAATTGACACTAAGAAATTCTTAACAGAAAACCTTAGCAACATTTTCCGAGCCTGACCCGCGAAATGAACCCGAGACCTCATGATCAGCTGTCGTTATGGACTACCGCTAGACCAACGCGGCAGTCTTACGCTAGACGATATACCTAAATAATATTGTATTTTTTTCAAAAAGGTAATCTGTCAATGTAAAAGTCATTTGATAAACTTATTAATTACTAATATCAAAATCGTAAGTAGCAAGTTTAAAATAACTTTATTTGAAGACTACAAATATTTTAGTTTTATTGTAAATATCACGCTTGTTATAAAATGAACGTATATTATAAATGTGGAATAATAAATCTTTATTGACACAAGTTGGCAGTTGCTACGCAACGCATGTTATCATAGATTGATTGCCTAGTACAATATCGTCGTCCTTGTGTAATTGATGTGTTTATGCAATTATAAGCCTTAAGGTGGTAAACACTTTCAGACCGCGACTGTACATACTCTATATTCTACGTTGATGTCTACAATCTGTCTGACCTCCAATATTCTGTGAGTTTATATTTTACAAGGCATTCCCTATGACTTCTCTCGTCCTAAATTTTATTTTACAAACTAAAATATGTTTTGCATATTCCTCTCATTGAAGTCGATCTTAGTGCGTATCCACATCATAAATGAAACCCATTGGCAAAAAAGCCTTTGTAAAAATTACAAATACCTAAATCACTGAAGCTAACTTCAATGTTACTTTCTACGATGATACTGTAATCATGACATAATTTTGATACATTAGAGAAGATAATCCTTTACCAGAGCTCACCGTTGAAAATAATATATTTATCAAACGAATCCCTTATATATGACACATTCTAAAACCTAAAAATACATTCATAATCGTTATTCAGCTTTAAAAACCCATCATACGAGGATATGTGTGAAATTTCATAAATCGCCGCCATTGTGAACTCGGACCGAATCGCTTATGATAAATGTATTGCTATTCTAAGTACAATAGATGCTTTGTGAATTTGATTAATGACAGTTTTAAAAAGCCCACCCCTAAATGGCAATAAAAAAAATATGTCGCCGGCAGATTCTTTCTGTGAAGCTGATAACAGATTGCTCGGTTCACTGATTAATTGATATGAATTGTGTGTTGTAAAATATCCATGAAATAAGAGTGTTAAACGGTGGGAGCTTAGGCGGCTATTTGATTTGAGTGGCTCTTCCTCTGATTGGGTGTGTTGATAATATATGGTGACGTGTTTATTATTTACACGTATGAATTGAATAGAATGCGCAAAATGTGAATTATGGTCCTTTGTCTATTACATTTTGGTGCAGAGAGATTTTTTGGACTTAAATATTATAGTTGATAATATGCCTTATTTTCTCTACACTTATTTTGCGAAATAATTCATGCTTACGCTGACAATTGTTTGACTTGAGCAGGAAACCCACGACCTTCGGCATGTCAGTCTATACGACTGACTTGTTATCGCTACATAACCAGGTCGTCGAAAGGTCGTCAGTTGGCTCGTGGTATTTTCCATTTAATAGAAATTGACGAAACGAAAAGTTAATTCCAATGAAACAGCAGCTTAGACTGGGCTTCCATTCCAATGGCTGACATTTAGCGCTTAACGCACGTCTGCCAGATAGGCTTGTGTCCACTAAGAATAAATCGGTTTGATGGTAGTATCTATAGATACATTATGATTTTAAGATGTCAATAAAGTTTATTATTCCTTATAAAAACGCAAGATTAATGTTATTTTTAGGATTCTAAAACTAAAAATAATGTATTTATTCTTGTAACAGTGAACACGAATCAGAGAGCGTTACGTCAAACAGTACGTCCGCCATTCATGTTGTTGACGTTTTAGTAGTAAATACAACTAAAATATCAAACGTCAAATCTAATATAACAAAATAAAAGTGGGCAGACTTCATTCACGGATTGTTTTGTTTTGGACTTTGTGATAACACTCAACCGCCATGATGGTTTACAGCATTTTCGTGTCAAATTCAAAAAGTTTTTTAAAAAGCCGTAATTAGTAATGTTGCTGATCGATTTTTGAAGAAAAATCAGGTATATCAGTTTGACATCTAATAAAGGAACGAATCAATCGCTAATTATATTTTAGGATACAAGCCTATTGGCATGAATCGATAGTAGATTCATCGTCTTTGTAGCTTTGATAGCGGACAGTTAACGTGAGAGGGCGTCCAGGTGCGTGAATATTTATTTACAGTGATTTCGATCCTATTACGTTGGTGTTTCCTGCTAAGAAATTAATTCATATACCTATATAAAATCGCATGTCACAGTGTTTGTTATTGAACTCATCCGAAACGCCTTGACTGTTTTTATAAAGACTTTTTGTGTATTTAGTACGTCTGAGAATAGATCCTTGGCTATTTTATTTGCATCTTTGGACATTTTCATGATTGCGTTTGTTAGTCATTCTATGAACACCAAAATTAAAATGAAGTAATTTTTATCATCAGCCTGTTGTTTTCGCAGTTTCATCCAAGACTTGAAGCGCCCGTAGTCTTCTCTCTAGTGCCATATTTTACAGATTATTGCTTTTTTGATACAGCAAATATGGCCCGACTTTACAAATAACACTCATATCTTATAGTCTATTATACTAGTACCAGGATATTTGGGAGTACTGACTTACCAGATGGCATAAAGTATTTACCGAATCATGCGGAATTCAACAACACACACACAACTTAGAAAATTCAGCAGTTGGTGTGGGTCCGAAGCTGAAACTCTGCATCTCACACTATTAGCACCACAATTACCTAGACCATTCCTAAAATTTATTCCTTTTCACGAAGCTTCTGCTATTTAGACGGTTAATTCTTTTTGAAAGATTTTCACCTTAGCATTAAACCCAAACATCCGTCGGCAGTTGCCTTCACCGTCCAATTAGGGCTGGTAAACGATCTAAATAGTTAGTATTAAGCCACTGTGTAGATCCGTTTACACTGCGCACGACTCATAGCCTTGAACCAATGACATTGACTAATATAAAAGCTGAAGTCGACCTTAGATGTATGTTGTAGGGTTTATATTTCTGTAGCAGGATAGTTTTGTTTTTCATGTGACTTGCCTGTTAGTTTGGTAGTTAATAACAGACCGCTGATACTGCGGTTGTGGATTTTATTCACACCCTGGACAAGTTTTGGCGTAATAAACACGATGCAATCCTTACTTGTGTCTGAGTGTAATACCATTTAAATCATTTATTTATACCGCACTCAGAAGTAACCTAAACAGAATGCTATAAATGCATACATGAGAAACTTGAATGAAGTGAATGAAGCAAGAGAGGTATGTCAGGATTGTTGCAAATGGCGTTCCGTAGTCTCTGCTTACCCCTCCGGGAAACAGGCGTGAGTCTATGCATGTATAACAATTATAATTTACAATTACTCAACTAAAATTGCACTTCAAATCTCTTTTGATGGACACGCTATCAAATTTCCTATTAATTGTAATTCTTTTACGACAACACTTCCCCCTCGGTGCCGCTCGCGTGGTTCTGTTTAAGCCCTCTTAGTTTGGGCATTTCCAACAATCCTCTCAAAGGAACATACATGCCAAATCTCAGCTTCTTGCACCTTATAGTATCGGCTATGCGTTGTCTGTTAATTGGTCAGTAACGCAATAATTTTATACATACACTAGCTTTTGCCCACGGCTTCGCTCGCGTGACTTCGGGGTTCTCTAGTTATAGTATATCATCTATGTTCGGGGTGACACAAATCTCCTTTATTGGGCAGATACTTCTATAATTGTCGTTTTTAGCTGTTTGAGAAATAGAACTACAAAAATTATTTACACATATAAACTACTACTAAGACGTAGTAGTACTCAAAATGTTATCCGGTATCAGTGACGTTTCGCGAGAGTGGCCAATATGGCGACTGCGATTTGTCTGTCAGAACCATAAGAATTAAAAAAAAAAATACTTGACATGCCGAATTTTGCGTATATATTTTGTCGACTCGAAATCTTTATTTTTGTATTATTATTCAGGTAAGGTTTCGATCAAGTCTACCGTACTCCTTGACAAAATTATTACTATACATAGATTTGACACTGCGATGGAAGCACAGTTGGTGGGTTCCAATGTGAAACATGGCAAAATCAACAAATTAAAAATTTACTAAAAAGCATTTTCTAGTGGACTAAATTGTGAATCTAAACCATTCTCAAGTCTCCTTGAACACACACAAAAATTTTCATCAAAATATACACACCGGCACAATTAGGGGAACACAAAAGAAAGGTCGATTTTTTCAATTAATATAGTTTCTATATCTTTTTGCTCTTATAAAATGAATATATTGTCTTAAAATATCTTAAATTAAACCAAAAGAAGCTACGTATTGGCAAGTTTTTAGAAAATACACTTGAATTGCGAAAATTTGCAAAATAAAACATTTTTACGGTGAGATTTTAAATTATTTTTTTTTCTTTTAATTACACAAAATTATTGAAATTAATATCGAGTATTAGCTTCGCGGGCTCCTGGCAGAGCTTGTATACGATTTCCCATACTCTGAATAAGGCTGTCGATCATTTCTTGGGGTAAATTGTCCCACTCTTCCACCAAAGCCAGTTTCAGCTCTTCAACATTCCTGGGAGCTGGATTTTGCTGTCGAACTCTTCTTCCCAGAATGTCCCAAGCGTGTTCTATTGGGTTCATGTCCGGTGATCGCGCTGGCCAGTCCATTTGATTGATACCAACCTCACGGAGGTAGCTATTCACTATATTTGCAGTATGAGCGCGTGCATTATAATGCTTAAAAAAAAGGCAAAAGGCATGACATGTGGTTCTAAGACCTCTGTTACGTATCGGTGCGCAGTTCAGTGCAACTCTGTGCGGGCTCCTAAACATATGCCACCCCATACCATTACTGACCCTTCACGATATGAAACCGTTTCCATGAAGTTAGTCTGGTTGTGTCGTTCACCTCGATACCTCCACATCCTTTCCCTCCCATAGACAAAATTGACACAAAAGCTGCTCTCATCGGTGAATAAAACACGACCCCACTCATTTGTCCAATCTCGGTGATTACGAGCGAAGGCTAATCTTGCTACACGATGAGCTACCCCGAGTTTCGGTGCTTTTACTGGAACGTAAGACCTTAATCCAACTTAACTTAACTTAATTCATTAAGACGTCTTCTAACCGTCCGTTCACTAACATTTACGTTACGGACCTCAGCCAGTTGATTTCGGGCCCAAACAGCGGTTTGTCGACGATTTCTCAAAGTTTGCATGGTGATATATCGGTCATCAACGGCACTTGTAGCCCAATTTCTGCCCTGTCCTCGACGGCGCACGTAAGATCCCGTCTCCCTATAGCGGCGAACAATGCGGTGAATCACTGAAGTCGATACACCTAAGGCTCGGCTTACCGAGCGGTAAGTATGCCCTTCTCCGATCATGGTTACAGCCCTGGCTACTGAAGTTGCTGGTAAATCACTAATTTTGTATCAAGAAAGTGTACACAGTTCAAAAATAAACAGTGGAATGACCCACAGTCACTTTACACTGAACCCAAGAAAGATCTTATCAGAAGCAATTCTAACGTTAAGTGTCAGCAAATTCTTAAAGTGTTATAAAATCTGTCAACACACTTTTAAATGACAAATTTGCACTTAAGATAGCTTCCAAAGAGGGTATTAACACATAAATAATAACAACTTGTCAAGATACACGAAAGTTTGGAAAAATCGACCTTTCTTTTGTGTTCCCCTAACTGTGCCGGTGTGTGTAGATTCAGTCGTTTAGGAGGAGTTCAGAGGTTGTAGTTGACATACCCACGCACACGAAATATATACACATACATATAATTATACAGTGTGTTTCATAAACCCCCGTCCGATCTCGAAAGGACATATTACTGACTTATCAGGCATACCAGGAAAAATAATAAAAAAAATCTAGGTCATCATAAAACATCAGAATAAATTTCCTTAGCTCAGTGCTAACGAGAAACTTTACCCCGAAATTGGCGAAAATTCTGTAAACTAACAACACTCCCCTCAATAGCGGAATCATTTATGATTCTTAAGGCCCATCCACACGGCACAATTTTACCACTGATCAAATTGTCAATGGAATTGGCTTTGCCCGTCTATACGACACAATCAAATGACTGAATTTCATTCCGTCCACCCAATTGGTTAAAATCTGGTGGTCCGCACACCCGATGAACTTGAGTTGGACGACTGGCGTCTACACGTCACGATTTAATCAAGTGATTCAGTCAAGTTGGACGTAAAATTGTGTCGTGTGGATAGGCCTTTAAATTTATTAAAAATTGTCGGCTTTCGCCGCTTACCGTGTCAAAGGGCATGCCGCCTTTTTAAAATAGTGCAATTTTACCGTCAAGCGAGCCGCCGTACACAAAGGGACCGCTCTAGTGATGTTTACGATCAAGAGATAATATCGATTTATTTAATTTTAACATGACATGTTAAAACTGGAATGATAGCCTGCTAGGCTACTAGGCCAATGATAGCCTAGTGATGATACCAAAGGATTGCCGTGCAGAGGGTATCGGGTTCGAATCCACGGCGCGCATCAATAATAATACATACATAATAAGATAATAAGACTTTTCCAAGTTACGTGCGTAATAAATAGTTAATATCCCTGTGTCTCGGCGAGCACGTTAAACCGTCGGACCGACAGTCATGAAGATGTTTGACAGTCGTCACGCGGAGTCAGTACCCTTAAGTAAACTGATTCTAGTCTAAACCATGGAATGTTTTTATTTATTAACAGCAAATAAAAACATAAATTTACACAAAGCTGACGTTTTAGGGGTTTAGCTACCGATATTCTATCAGGTAAACAATAACATAAAATATCGATAGAAACAGTACTCCAGTGAATACCATTTGTTACATCTCTAATTATTTACCTATTTGATTTACGAATTAACTATTTGCCGACTTGAACACTCAGGTCTCAGTCTTTCGCTAGCTTTCCTTTTGTTTAGACTTCCGCGTGAAATAGTAGATTTGTAAGGTATGTCATATTCAAACCCTGAATACTTTAACATGTTGATGTGCTTAGGTAGGAGTGAATGCAATTATGCAGGTGCTCGTAGGGAGTACGAGGAGCGGTATGCCAGACCACAGGGTCTACCCGTGCCGTCGGAGCGCGCGTTTCAACGGCTTCACCACCGGGTGCAGTGCTCGCGGGCAGTGCTCGCGATGATTCGAATCGCAATCATGGTGGCAGACCACAAAGTAGCGACGGTGTAGTGGAACAGGTCTTACAATTATTCGCTGAGGATCCCACGCAGAGTAACGCGCGAATGTGGAGGATATTAAAAGAAGACGGACAGCATCCTTTCCACTACCAACGTGTTCACTCACTTATGCAATCGGACTATGCCCACAGAAGACAATACTGCAACTGGCTACTTGGCAAAGTAGAAGAGGATGCTACGTTCTTGGAGCGCGTGTTATTTACCGACGAATTTTCATTTGTGCGGACGGGTGTTTTCAACTGTCACAATGAACACGTCTGGGCTGTTGAAAATCCACACGCGATGAAAATGAAAGAAAGCCATTTTCAACATCGTCGGCGCATCAATGTGTGGGCGGGAATCCTCGGCGACCGTATTATTGGTCCGCATTTTTTAAATGAAACCATGAACGGTACCAATAATTTAAGATTTTTGAGGGAAGTTCTAAGTGACGAGTTAGATCCGTTGCCGTTAAGCTTCCACCGCAGCTTGTGGATCCAGCACGACGGTGCCCCACCTAATTTTTTACGAGCTGTGCGTGAGTATCTTGACGCACAGTTCCCTGGCAAGTGGATTGGACGAAGCGGGCCTATCTCGTGGCCACCAAGATCACCGGACCTAACGCCTTTAGACTTTTACTTATGGGGACACGTTAAACAAATAGTGTACCAAAAACCGTGTGACACTGAAGAAGAAATGCGTGCGCGTATCGTTTCTGCTTTCCGAAGTTTAAACCCTGGTGTTAAGAAGTGTGCGTTCGGATATGGTGCAAAGGTGCCGTAAGTGTCTGGACGTGGGCGGCGGACATGTGGAGAATGACCGTCGCAACTTACAGCAAGTTGATATTTTTATCAATTAAGGTAGGTACCTAGTTACGTAAGATTAAACCAATTAAAAAGTAGGTAGTTATTAATGTAAGTACCGTAGTCATAGCGCGACGATTTTCTCTTAGATGAGTGACCGCGTGTGACATTACATGAAAGCGCTTCCGGGCTTCCGACGGCCCGTAAAGCCGCATCCAAGAATCGTTAGGCCATGTCGTAGGTATTCGAGCAGTTTGAAAACAGTGACACCAGAGTTGGCCACGCACTCGCACGAAACAAACAGAAAACCTTAATACTGTACTTTGTTTTACGGAGTTTTACCTAAACCGTCGAAGCAAAAGATCAGCTGTTGCTTCAAGTGTATAAAATCTGTTTATACCTAAAATAATACTTGGCACGTGTAAAGGACGATGACGCGCGGCGGCGGCTTTTGTCAAAGGAGGCGGTCGGTTGGCCTATGCACTCAAAGGCGCCGCTTTTGCCGTCAAATTTTTATGAACTTATGGTTTAAGACATTTATTTTCTCAAAAGATTTACAAATCACTTACAGAGAAAATGTTAAACTTACATATATATTCTAAATAACATTAAGCCGATTGGCGTAGCGAGTAAGACACCGAATATTACACTAAAACTTATGCACGTACTCAATAATACTTAATCATTCATTTTGTCATGCATTAATAACAAAACTAGCAATTTGTAATTATTATTGCAAACCGGGTAGTTGCAAAAATAAAGCGTCAGTGCATCGTCGCTTCGTTCAAATGTATGAATAGGCTGGCGACTTGTTTGTTAAGACCTGTGACACATTAACTCATTACGATATAAATTAACTTATTTGTGATTGTATAATTATATAAACGCTTGTAAGTATTAAGCTGGTACCGTATGGTATTCATTGTAAATGTTTATTTTAGGTCTTGTTCAGTTTAAATGTAATTGTTGTACATTACATAATAGATACCTAGTATTGTAGACATAGTATATGTAGGTACCTATTTTAACACATATATAGTTGTTTTATATATGTAGTATTTAAAATCGTGTAATTATTTTTATTATTTATATCAGTGACGAAAGGTAGAATAGAATTGAATAGAAACTTTAGGTAGATACCTAGCTAATACGATTTATGAGTCTTTAGTGTTGCCATGGGTAATCTGATATGATATTACATACATACATACATATCGTCACGCCTTTTATCCCCGAAGGGGTAGGCAGAGGTGTATTTCTACATCCACTTTTCGCCAGATATACTTTAGTCCCACGTAATAAGGGGCGAGCCTATTGCCGATATTATTTAAAATTAATTAAATTTACATGGGAAAATTTTATGTTGAATTTCCGTGAAATAATGACAAATACCTCATCATTTTACGCTACTCTACAACCCCTTCATTGATCGGACGGAGGGATATGTAACACCCTGTATAGACTATATTATTAGTCAGTCATCTAGTAATGATACGCCGTGGTCTAAGATCATATGGCAAGGAATGAATTGACCCAGAATATTGCAGATCCAGATACGACGATTCCGACGATCTCATTGGGATCCCGGGATGCAATTGCATTCAGGCGACTCAAGAATCTTAGGGGAAACCTGTGTTCAGCAATCATAATCAAATCAAATCAAAAATTATTTATTCATCTAGGTCACAAGGTGAAGCTTATGAACGTCAAATTTTTAAAGTAAATTACTAATGCTTCTACATTTACATTTACTGCCTCGTTCGCAAAGCAATAGGTAGAACCACGAGAAAGAACGGGCAATAAAACTCGTGGCCACTCTTTTTAATCGCCAGTGTTATGGTACATATTTTGTTTTTGTAAGGAGCTGCAACTGTTTCACATTTTAATTAATTACTTGTAAATAGTAAATAAAAACATAAGTACATATTATATACAAAATATGTAGTTATTAAATTAAGTGCTGTAGTAGTCTTCAAATGTGAATCTTGTGTAACAGGAGCATCCACTTACGCTTTATAATGTAGGCAACTCGCGATCATGTTCAGAACTATGGTGGAAAAGTATGTTACAGAAAGTGACGGTATATGAATACACGAAAATTACAAAAACGTTAGTATCCAGCCCATGATAACGAGTTACCTTCATCTAACACTGTAGCAAATTTTTATAAAATTTGTGGAACAACAATGAAAATGTAAATGTAGTAAGTTGAATGACCTAATAACGCATGAATATTAAATTAATAGAACTAGAGATATTATATAAAAAAATAAAAAAAACTGAAAAGTAAGGTATCTATATAAATTAAAAGAAATCAAGAGTTGGCTAGTGTAAGTGACCACCTATCCTTATCACTGAAATAATCATTAATGGTATAATAACCTTTCCTAATAAGGCAGTCTTTTATTTTACTTTTGAACGTACTAAATGGCAATAGGGTATTTGACTAAAAAAATCAAATTAGTCCGTCAGTTAGATTATCGAAAAATATTGGATACGTATTTTTTGTTTTATCAAATCAGTAAAAAAATTACGAAGATAAAACGCATCAAAGATAGAGAAACGTATAAGAGTGGGGGGTTGTAACGTCACTTGCCAGTAAAAAGTGTACTGGCAAGTGACGTCACAAGAGTTTTCAGAGAAGTTTGTCGTCTTAATTTTTTGTTTACGCGACTAAAGAAAATATACGTGTCCAATATTTTTTGGAAATCTATCTGACGGACTAATTCGATTTTTTTAGTCAAATACCCTATTCTAAAAGACTAATTGGTATTTTATTGTATATACGAATACCTAGCCCTACAAAAGAATTATTAAGTTTATGTAAACGATGATAAGGGGCATATAACTTATGCCTGTTTCGAGTATTTATGTTATGTACATCACTTTTTGTAGTAAATAAACCTATATTTTGCCTAATATACAATATATTAGCAAATAAAAATTGCGAGGCTACTGTAAGAATCCCTATAGACTTAAAGCGTTTCCTAATAGTATCTTTTGCACCTAACATGTATATTGCTCGTACCGCTCGTTTTTGTAGAACGAAGATATTCTGAATATCCGCAGCTTTGCCCCATAACAAATTGCCGTAGGACATGACACTATGAAAATTGCTAAAATAAACTAGACGAGCTGTGTCAACATCAGTAAGTTGTCTAACTTTTTTGAGAGCATACGCAGCAGAGCTGAGCTTACCTGCAAGACATGCTATATGTGCACCCCATTGTAATTATTATCTAGTGTAATGCCTAGAAACACTGTCGAGTCAACTGTGTCAAGTTCCTCCCTATCTAGCCTTATTCCCAGTTGCCTAACGTTAGGTAAAGCAAATTTAACGCATTTAGTCTTTTTAGAATTAAGCACTAGGTTGTTTGCTGTAAACCATTGTGTAACCTGTATAAGTACATTATTTACATCATCAAATTGATTCCTATTCCTATCTACTTTAAAAATAAATGACGTATCATCTGCAAAAAGTACGACATCACAGATGTTTTTTAAATAAAAAGGTAAGTCATTAATATCTGTCAAGGAATAGAAAAGGACCTAAAATAGAACCTTGTGGAACGCCTAACTGTATAGGTAATTTAGAGGATGTAATCTGGGGGCACGGCAGTGATCCCGCCAAGTCGAGCAAAAAAGCGGCAAGGCCGTACCATCCTTTTCTCGAAGCAATTCAGGCCATTTCGGCCCCTATAACTTCATTGTGGATAATATTAGAAGCCTGGTTTTTAAGTAACCAAGCAGGCATTGTATAAACATGGTATATGTCAAATTTAATTCAATTTGAACCTGTAGTGTAAGAATTATAACGAGTCAAAGTTTCTAATTTTGTCACTCACTGACCGATCATCAAAAGTCTTAGGCACTTCTAGCAGCTTAGAAGCTTCAAATTTAGTATACAATTTTTGTTTAGTATATGAATCAAGGAAAAACTAAAATATTTTTCAATTGCTGTCTAGTTTTAGAGATACATCAACTGCATAAATAACTTTGTAATCCTATATAAATATATAGAATTACAAAATTACATTTGCAGTTAGAGCTTTAATTAAGAAATTTCCTTGTTGGTGTACAAGAACTAGAGGGTACCGGCAAGTACAAAACTAGGACTATCTACAAAAAGAAATGAGATCCTATAAAAAATAATACTTGTCAAAAAACCAAGTCTCGCTACCGTAAAAAGTTGTTAGATCCATGTAATACCAATTCGGTTAATTAAAAATCTTTAATGTTTATACAAATAAATTGACTTGGCAATCGCACTAAGCAATGTACATTATATATGTACTACTAATGAGATATATTGTGTTTGCGATGGCCGGTTTAGTCAATCTATTTATATAAAAGATTAAAGATTTAATTAACCGACTTGGTATTACATGGATCTAACAACTTTTTACGGTAGCGAGACTTGGTTTTTTGACAAGTATTGTTTTTTATAGGATCCCATTTACATCGACGCACTGAAATCTTTGCTGCAGATACGACTCGACAACAGAAAGTGCGGTTTCCTCTACGCCGTAGTGGCGGAGCTTACGCAATAGTGTGTCGTGATGAACGCAATCAAATGCTTTTGAGAGGTCACAAAATACTCCGATAGCATTTTTAGATGACTCCCAAGCATTATAAACGTGTTTTATGAGAGCAACACCCGCATCAGTAGTGGATCTACGTTATGTAAATCCGTATTGATCTTTATGAAGCAGACTATTTAAATTAAAGTGTCTTAGTAGCTGCTTTAATAAAATCTTTTCAAATATTTTACTAAATGCCGGCAAGATAGAGATGGGCCTGAAATTATTTACGTCATTTTTAATGCTAGATTTGAATAAAGGTATGATTTTACTTAATTTCATCAAATCCGGAAATACGCCTAAGTCAAAACATTGGTTAAAAATTATAGATAGGTAGGCGCAACAGTCTCAACTATAGTACCTAAAATTTTAGTTGAAATGCCCCAAAAATCGCCGGTATTGTTAATATTAATTGAATTATATGCGATCAATATATCTTGCGGGGTAACGTGCTCGAATCTAAACACGCTCTTGTATTCAGGTACACTGCTAAGCAAAAAAATTCCAGCGTCTAAAGATGATGATTGTAAAGAGCTAGTAGTTGTTAAAGGTATGCTCGCAAAGAAACTATTGAACATATGCGCTACTTGAGTTTGATTGGTGACTAATAAATTGTTTTCTTTTAGTTCAAATTGGTTTTCCCGTGGTCGTGCTCTTCCTGTTTCATTATTTATAATTCTCCAAGTTTCTTTAATTACATTTGTTGAATGCTTAATTTTATTTTTATTTTGCTTATTTTTTAATTTTGATTTTGCCATAACACAAACTTGTTTAAAAATTGTTGAGTACTTTTTTAACTTAATTTAGAAAAGGTGTGTCAAATCTATGTTGTTTCATACCATATAATTCAAACAATTTGGCTCTACTTCTGTATATACCTATAGTGGCCCACAGGTTAAAAGATCCGGTAGTACCCTTTAATGTGACAGTTTTACTCTTGAAAGTATTTTGAAACTCATTATTTACTATTCCAAAAAGTGAATTATAAATCGTATTTGGATTTTCTGAGTTCAATATTGACGGATTGAGTTTAGCGATAATATTGTTTTTAAAACATATAAGACGGATGGATGTTATATGCTGAAATGATGATGCCAATGATATTATAATGAATTTGTTGCTATGCTAAAAGAAAGCAACAACTTCACACTTGATTATTTAGCTCACACATAATTTCTAATACAAAAGCTTATAAATAAAATATAACTAGTTTATTTTTCTATTCGTATTTGAGTGACAGAGTATCCTCAAAAGACAGTTTCTATAGGATATCTAGCATTATTATAGCAGTTCTATCACAACAACTTAATACAGCACATCTTAGTAGCAAATTGCTTAGAAATCTCCGACACTAAGTTAGCAACTAACTAAAAAAAAATAAAGTAAGATTGATACGGCATAGGCAAAGTTTCCGAAGGTCAGAAGAAAAACTTTAAGGTGGCCAAGAAAATCGCGACGGAAAATTAACGGTGGCGAATTTTATTATTAACTTACTAAGTTGGAAAGTAATCTGAAATGCTTTGACGATTAGTGGGGGCTTTGCACGATTTTGTTCATTTAATTGTTTATTATTGGGCTTTTATTTTGCGTCACCATTTTGGTAGAGTTTTATTTTTTCATGGTAATACATGAGCATTGCTTGTAACGATAATTTTTGCGTTGTTACAATTGATTGCTGAAGTATATTCGCACTATAATACAAAGAGGCATGGAGCACACTAATTTTTGCTCAAAATCTTACTAATATTCAAAACTTAGATAGATGTTTGTTAGTCTTGCCCGCTAAAATAACTGTACAGATTTTAATAATAATTGGTTTATGATGACTATAGATCAGAATTACACATGGGCTATCTTTTGTCACATTGACCGATATGAAAGCGGATAGAGCAGCCGTGGGTAGAAACGTAACAAGTATGTAATTAGCGCCTCAGATTTACTACACTCGAACTTGTACCATGTGGAACAAACATCTGTTTGTTACACACTTACATGCACATATTACTGAACTGCTTTTGATGATATTTGATAGACATTTTATATCTTATACTGATATATAAAGCTGAAGAGTTTGTTTTTTTGTTGGTTTGGTTGGACGATATGAAAAATTATTTCAGTGTTAGAGAGCCAATTTATTGAGGAAGGCTATAGGCTATATAACATCGCGCTATGTGCGACGGGAGCGGAGCAGTAGCCTTAAATAACGTGGGTGTAACCGCGGGCATCCTCTAGTAGTTAATATATCAGAATTATATTTAAGTTAGAGGTAGTATGAAAGTAGCGCCCATTGATGAAAAGATACAAGGGAGTCGATTGGCCTGGTATGGACATGTTATGCGGAGAGATGAGATGTATGTAGGTAGAGTGCATGATAGGAGCCTCCACGAGTGACGTACTTCCAGAACCCCGTACGTCCGGCGCACCCTGGTAACAATCAGCGAGCCTCACACGCTGATTGGCCAATCTTTTCACCACGATGGCAAACACCATCAGTCCAGCCTATGTAGGTTAAAAAGTGATGAGTATGCATGTAGAAAGACAAAAAGGGAGAGCACGGCCAAGGAAAAGATGGATGGATCGTGTGAGGATGGATATGAAAGAGAAAAGGGTAAATGATCGGATGACTGGTGAAAGAGAAGTATGGAAGAGAAAGACATACTGAGCCGACCCCAAATAAATTGGGACTAGGGCAAGACAATGATGATGACAATTTAACCTTTACCTATCTTTAGACGTGTGAATCGACACACACGCAAGCAAAGCCGCGCATACAGAAACTAGTATAGTAACTTTGCATCATTCAGTCACATAATGCCAAGTAAACTTACGTTCTAGAGTGGCACACAGCCCAGTTAACCAATATTCTTTAATTTCCAAGAACTGTGTCGAACAACTAGCTTTAACAATAATAAATCATCTTCTAGATTAGTAGAAATACACCATTACCTGGAGTTTCAGAAATGAACCCTCAAGAGATAAAGATTAAAGTTTAGCCAACACTTTCAATCTTCAGTAAGTTTATTTAATATCTATTGAGAAATATTCTTAACAACTTGGATATTCAAGTAAATCAATCAATCTATTTTTGCATTGAAAATAATGACTGCCTTCGTGGTCCAGTGGATAGCGTATGCGACTGCTGATCGGTGGTCCCGGGTTCGATTCCCGGGTCAGGCAAAAGTGTTACTGGGTTTTTCCGAATTCTCAGTAGCAGCACGCAGTCTGGTGATGTGCCCGGTAACGGCAATAGGCTCGCCCCCTATTACGTGGGACTTAAAAATTCATGGCGAAATGTGGCTAATATTACACCTCTACTTACCCCTTCGGGGATGCAGGCGTGAGTCTATAAATAAAATAAAAAAAGAGTAATAATATGAATAGACTTCTGGTTAAGTACTTATACACGCAAGCACTTGTATTTATAAAAATAGGTACTTTAGATGTCGCCTGTGGCTTCAGGTAATATAAAATGTACTCTTAGTTATTTTCAGAGCACGAGAGCAGATCACCTATGCACGTTACTGTCCAGGTGAAGTCTTTAAAAATGGTCCACTTCACCAATGCATAAAGAAGACCGTAGTACGAAAGTTAAGTTTGGAGAAAATCTGATGATGAGCACGGCCATCCTGTTATAAGTGTGGTGATTAGGAAGAAGAAGAAATCCATTTCTATGCAACGAGTCGCAAAATCTTTACAAAAACAAAATAACAAAAATCAAACCTACATAGTTTGTACCTGCCTCCGAGCAATTGATTTAAAATTCCCAAAAGTACTTTGTTTTTAACTATATATCTTAACTTTGAGGTTTTCGTTAATTTGAAGCACGTGTACCTACATAAAAACTCGTGAAAGAAACAACAAAACTCACGTAGACGAAAGTAACCATGAATACTTACCTGGCGACAATTTCGTCGTTAATTAAGGAAATCTTGCGAAATAATCGTGTCGCATAAACGATAAAAATATCTAAATCAACTCGGTAAATCCATAGTCACGTTTATCCGACTGATGGAACCCATAAAAAGAGGGTTCCGAACAATTATTTTTACATCAGCACCGGAACCATTCCGGACACGATAAAGAATCTCCCGGAAAAAGATATTTATTCGGCCAAGCTAACGTGCTCCTTAGTTGAGTATTTGCTAGTTTATTTTCAACCTTATGCCTTTGTAATAAGACTCCGATTTTTATTGTAGTAAGTAGGTATTAAAACTAACGTAGTTGTGGATTGCTTTGAACTTTGGGGTGTGAGAGCAATGAAACACCTTGAATCGAAGCGCGAAATAACTGACTAATTGTTAGGCTTGTTCCGATAAAATTAACTACCCACCCACTTTCGAAACAGTATTGAAGTTACGAACTGGTTGTTGAGTTTTAGTTTCATTGGTCAGGAACAAAGAAGTTTTTAAGTTCCTTACTATAATTTGACTTTAATTGTTAAACACTAGACCGCTTCTCGTTGAGTCTTATTACGAAGCAAATGCTATTAATACAGTACAAAGTTACGTTCTAGCTATGTTAAAATTATTATTCATAATGAATTTTTGAAGTATCTGAAATTTAACGATAGTTTTCCCCGTGTGGCTTGACTTGACCTTCGTTATGGATTGGTAAAGGTAAGCAACGTTTACGCAGGTCACCATTTTGATGGTTGACTGCTTGTGGCATTTAGAAAAGCGCCACCGTACGTTGGTGGGTTGCTAAAGTCTTCGGTCCCGGTTCTCGTTTAACACACAAACACCCCACAACATTCACAGACACCTAAGTTGGCCACACATTCATATGAAGAAATCCTCATCTTTTAAATCTGAGCTTCTAGTATTTTAGGTGTGTGTAGTTCGGCCTTGTAATAAGGCTAATAAGTTGTAAGTGTTGTAATAAATGTGATATATTCTCTGGTTATATTATTTTTACATGTATGATTAATTTTTTTTGTAATGTTTCAAGGTTTGTGGCATCTAAAAATGTTGTTATTAATATGTATTTCCAGAGGTGGTCCTCAACTACGTAGGTACTACTTTTAGAAATAATTTACTACAAGTTTTGTTAGGATAAGATTCTACTCCATACTTGTTAACTGATTACTTATACTTATTGGAATGGTCATCAGTATAGGACGTCAATTGACTACGAAACGGAAGTGCGAAGATTGCGCGCTTCGACAGAGTCTACGCGTCACGTTCGCTACAGTCGAAGAGGGGGGATGACGGTTGACGTTCAACGGAGCAACGACAACTATCACTTCTGTTGGAGACTCCGGGCGGGCAACAAGTACCTAGAAACTGTCACTCGTTTCGTGTTCAGTAATACAAAATAGTTATAGTCGGTTTTGTTAGATTTGATTTGGTGTGAACTTATAACGAACTGTGATGTGAAGTGTTGATACCGGCCAAGAATCAAGCAACCCGCCGTCATACTAATATAATAAAGCTGAAGAATTTATTTGAATGAACGCGCTAATCTCAGGAAGCACTGGATCGATTTTAATAATAATAAATACATTAATTTCATTACACACATAAAGGTTTACAATACAATCACATCTACAACATTGGTGAGATAAAAATAAATTTGGCAAATGCGAGTCAGACTCGCGCACGAAGGGTTCTGTATCATCATCTATAATCACGTTTGTTGTATGTATACTTAATTTTTTTTTAAGTTTCTACATGTTTATTAAGATCGAGTAACAAATTGCTTAAAAATTACGTTTGTTGCATGGGAGCCCCCTTTAGTATTAACATTTTTTATTTAATTATTTATTTTGAAAGTTAATCTACAACTACATACCGTTTTACCGTTAGTAATTTCGAGCAAAAAATACGAAAAAAAACACGTCTATTGAATGGGACCCCCCCTTAATATTTTCATTTTGTATTTTTAGTATGTGTTGTTATAGCGGCAACCGAAATACATAATTTGTGAAAATTTCAGTTTTCTAGCTATCACGGTTTATGAGATACAGCCTGATGACAGACAGACAGACAGACAGCGGAGGCTTAGTAATAGGGTCCCGTTTTTTACCTTTTAGGTACGGAATCCTTAAAAATGTTTGTTATACTAGAATGTGAAACGTTAGCCCCCGCACTAAAGTAGGCATATATTGTACCACTGGTGCCAGCGCCTTCCACTTTTCTAGACAAAATCGACTCATCCGCAGAACAAAGTCCGATCTGCATGGATCGCAATTTTCAGTAGAGGCTGTCGAAGTTCTTGACTTGAAAAATTCCTTATAACTCTTATAACGAGAGAATTAAAATTATGATTTTTTGGTCTGTTATTATTTATAACAGCCCAGCCTAATTAAATGCCCTTAAGTGTATATTTCTAGTCCTTTTATTGTACGAGATAGTGAGTTACATATCAACTTAGGTCGTTTTATGGCTGAAGAACGAGGGTCCGTGGTAAACATCGTGCGTTGTTTTGCGGAAACGTTCGATTTAAAAGACGTTCTATGTTAACAAAGGTTGTTTTTTGTTGGAATTTTTCATCCTTTAAGAGTCCTTTGTGAATAATATAAAATAGAAAATTAAATACAATGTAATTTTTTTTATTAAAAGGTCTTAAAATAGTTGACAGAACCTAAAGACTTCTAGCATTAATGAGTAATTATAATTTTACTAACTAGTCACGTCGTATGGCCGAGTAATTATATTTACTTATTTAAAAATAAATAAACCGTGTAAGTATGTACTTATATTTATTTAACTTTACGTATAATCGTATATACCTGTTTAAAAGTAATCAAATTGTACGTATATATATAGAACAATTAATAGTCATAAATGACAAATTTTATCGCAAAATTGCAACTACGTACCTTTCTACACTGGGGTTCGGGCTTCACGAGAAGTCACAAACTTATTTTGTAAGGACCTACTTAATATAAAATAAATGTATGACTCATCTTTACATGATCTGTATCATCACCTAACTTCTGTATTCTGTATCATCACCTAAACCTAAAGACATCCTCTGCTGGACTTGGCCTCCCCAAAGGCTGTCCACACAACTCCAGTGATGAGCCGCCTGAATTCCACCGCCTCCTGCGATCTTAACCAAATATTTTCTACTTTATAATATTATACAAGGTGTAAAAAGACCCGTCACCAAGCCGAAGTTAAGCTACACATCATGCTAAGTCATACTTAGCAAAACAATACCTGGGAAACAACTTTTTTTGTAGACACATATTATAAGCCGCTATGTAAAGTATGCGCGTGCAATTCCGAGATACTTAACTATCCAAGGGTGCATAATTACATTTTATACAACAAATTGGTGCGTTAAATGCATAGATTCTGAACCTAATTAAAAATAAATATGGTACCTTTGAGCCTCAATATCTCCTGAAGCAGTAATTTCTCAGGTATAGTGAAAGTAAACAAGGTTCGTAATGATGAAATGGGATTTAAACTTTCATTAAGTGTCTTTTTATACCACGTATAAGAATAAAAACAATCTTACATCGTTTTTACCTGGACATGGGTGCACAATATTTTTAAATAATAGTAAAATACATCTAAACATTAACAAAATTTAAAATCGAGTACTCATACTCATATCAGTACTTAACTAGGCTGTCCTGTCAATTCTTATTAGACTACTAAGCAGAGCCAGGGTTCTAAGAGAAAAAGTTGTGGCTGCAAGCCTGGTAACGTTAAGATCATTATAATGACACATTTCAGTACTTACTCTGAATAACTCGTAAGCAGCACAAGTCCATTAGGTCTTTATACTCTATATATTTTTTAAACACAGTTTTCATTGCATCATCGATAACGGTCTTGTGCCTTTCAAGCCGGGTCCGCCTGCCCTTCCTTTAAAATGACACTTTTATCCTCTCTCATCCATGCATATATACATATCTCATCCATGTAGTCTATCAACAACATAATAATGTAATAATATGTATTTCAAAAGGAGTTAAAACAGCACGAGTTTTAATGCATAGTTTAGCATACTTCAATTTTCTCGCAGTGCCTGTCACTGGGAGCTTGTAGTAGACTACTTAAAAGTATGACTTAGTTTTCTATCATCAGAGCTTAACGAATGAACATGTATGTATTTACAAAAAAGAATAAATTTCTAGTAACCACAATACACATTCTGCATATTTTGGAACTAGATGATGTTGTGTGTATGTCGTAGAGTATTTTTATCATTATTTATTAGTAGGAAACAGCATGGGAGTTAGTACTGAAACTAACTGTGTAACCTGTAACCTGTGTTTACACTTCTAACTGTTTGAGCTGTACTAACGATGAATTTGCAAAACTTAATGGATTTCCAAAGAAAATGAACTAGGTTGATTACTGTAGACACCTTCGGTCGACTAAACAGACATGATATTCAGTTTTGAGCTATTACAGATTCCTTTATTTTCTTTGTCCCGTCATGTTTGTATAGAATTTCTTCCCATATATAAAATTCACGACTGGTTCCTTTGTACCAGGAAGCAAAGACGATTCATGCTAGTTTATCCTTCATTCGTAACTAAAATATAAAAATTCTTTTGTACAAATATTTTTAACAAACTATTTTTAAGCGTTCTTTGAAACAATAAATTTTGCGATAAATTTAACTAATTTTTATTAAAAAATCTTTATAATTAGAGATTTTTTTAATTGAACAAAGTCCTAATTGATTCAACGTTTTGAGTAACAACGTCCCATCTTAACATTAAACCCACAAATTGTTTCAAAGACTCCGGCTAAAACCGTATTTTTAACCTCAGACGCTAAAAACTTCAATAATGTTCGTAAAAAAACGTCTTAATATTCCATAAGGCCTCTACTTTTTGTTGCTCAGTATTGCATAAAAATCGATTACTCTGTGAATATTAATTACGGTAATCGTCTTTTTGCACCAGAGTTGCGTTTCTGCACAACTCCATCGAAAAACGTTCTAAATAATCATCGATCGCTGTTAACTATGAACTGAGTTAAAAAGTAATTAATATAATAATCTGTGTAAATTTAGGAACTTAAAGTTGTACATAGTGAAGTTATACTTGTAAAACATCGTCACTTATCAGAATTGAAATCTTGATTTGGAAGCGCGGTATGTTAGTTTGAAAACGCCGAACTAAGATCAGGCTCTTCTGCATCTACTTGAATCATAATTATTTAGTATTTTGTGAGATCCTGATATCTTTAAAAGTATCCCTTTTTATTTAAAATACTGAATAAATTGAATTTTTAAATATAATATAAATTAAGTACAGAACACGAAAACGCCCCAATTTTCTTCTTCTTCCAATGAACATCGGCGCAACTGCTGATCGATCGCGGCGCTCGCGCCACCCGTACTCCCCCTGTCCCATCCCATGTATACGTCGTGCGTTATTGCGCGGAACAAATATCAGATGAAACGTTATTCGATTCTATATCTCCAAAAGTAAATGAGATACGAAAATTCTAAAAACACAGTTTTGTAGAGTTTGTATTCCTTATCCCATTTAGCTATTTAACACGATTTTGGTCTATGTTCACATGGAGCTCTTTTCTACGGATAGGTCGAAATATTCAACCTGTGTGATAACAATTTTGTATTTTTCACAATAGAAATTCATCGGAAACAATCATGATTGCAATCAGATTTGAATACTTATTTTGTTATCGATAGCCCACTTGTCGTGGCAGGCCATATTACATCACGCTATGATCCATGGGTGCATAACAGTAGCCTTAAGAAACTCGGGTGTTACAGTGGGCTCAGTTAGTATGACTAGTATGCCTTCAGGACACCATGCTATATAATTAATTGGGATGATGACCTTCTCATCTTCATCTGGCGCCATCGGGTAGATTTGATAAACCTTAAGAAAAATTGGGCAAGTGTTAGTCGGACTCGCGCACGAAGGGTTCCGTACCATCATCTATAAAAGAAAATCACGTTTGTTGTATGTATACTTAAATATTTTTTAAGTTTCTACTTGTTTATTAAGATCGACTAACAAATTGCTTAAAAATTACGTTTGTTGTATGGGAGCCCGCACGTTATTATTTACTTTTTTTAATTTAATTCTTTATTTTGAAAGATAATATTAACTACATATTCTGTGAAAAGTTTAAGCGTCTACTTGTTACCGTTAGTAATTTTGAGCAAAAATACGAAAAAAACACGTTTATTGTATGGGACACCCCCTTAATATTTCCATTTTTAGTATGTGTTGTTATAGCGGCAACCGAAATACATAATTTGTGAAAATTTCAGTTTTCTAGCTATCACGGTTTATGAGACCTGACCTGGTGACAGACATACAAACAGACAGCGGAGGCTGAGTAATAGGGTCCCGTTTCTTACCTTTTAGGTACGGAACCCTAAAAACTAATAGAAATATGGTATATTAAACTTGTGGGTAGTTGTAGCACTAATATTAAAAGTTAAGAGCTCTACTTTTAAAAATTCAAAATAAATAGTTAATTCATTTTTTTATAAGTTTTAATTACATTATTTAATTGATTACAATCAGTACCTGCCAGTATAGTGTGGACACTCTCCTGCATTAATAAATTCCAATTTGTTACACATTTCACTGCAATATGTCTCAAGCACTACAAGAGTTCGTGAGCAATTTAAAAGACATGTTCCTCAAGCGGATGGCAGACTTCGAGGCTGAGTTGCCCAAAACACAGGGAACTCCAACCATGCCGGCGTTGGCCTCACAATTCAGCGCCTTCAAAACCTTCGTGATGCAGGCTCTGAATGGGCTGCAGAGCCAAATTGAGCTTCTTGCACAAACAGTGGACGCAATGGAGATGAGGACCAGGCGTAAAATGTTGCTGCTACATGGTGTGACGGAGGGCAGCAAAGAGGATACTGCTAAGGTGGTAGTAGATGTATGTAAGTAGCACCTCAAGCGTGATATATCTGTTACTGATATTCGGCGGTGCCACAGGATGGGGCGCACATCAAACAACTTCAAGCCTAGGCCCATAGTTTTGAAGTTCAACAGCTTTTCTGTACGTGACAGTATATGGTATGGCAAGACAAAGTTCAAGGGCACTGGTGTTACGCTATCGGAGTTCTTGACCAAGCCGCGACATGACACATTTATGCCTGCACGTCAGAAGTTTGGTGTCTCTCAGTGCTGGACCAAGGAGGGCATCATACATGTGCTGGCGCCTGACGGTTCGCGTCATCGGGTCGTCAATCTCAGCGAGTTGAGCAAGATTGAGCAGAAGGATGACGTGGAGCAAGCTTCAACGGCCGCAAAGCCAGCCACAAAGTCGAAAAGGAACGTATCCCAAAAGAAATAATATATCCTTTGTCTTAATATATTTCCGGTCCGAGCAGTAACTATAGTAAGTAGATTCAAACATTTTTTCTTGCTCTATACCCACTTTTAAACTTACTTTAATATTTTCAAAATTATTACATTCATTATAACTTTAATCTGTCGGTGAACGATATTTTTCTTGTTTTCCGTCTGTCAGCTGTCAAATCTATTATTCTATGAATCTATCACGTACTTGTCAATGTCATGTATAACAGTACCTATTTGAATACGAGGCTTTTGGAAATTTTAATGTAACTTATTTTCTTTCTTTTCTTTTTCCCATCTTCATGTATATTTCTTTATTCAATAATTACTTAAGAGTATTCGCAATAACCCGGACCGATACTTCTCGTTTGTTTCTTTGTTTCGTTTTTTGTGGAAGAACATTTATTTCTGGAAGTTGTTCTAAACCACACCAAAATCCTCCTCGGCGTTTGCTATTGTCCTTCATTACGTATAGATTAGTTTCGAAACTTTATTGGTTAATCTCGTGCCCTCTTACAGTCACACTATCATAATGGGTGATTTTAATACCTGTCTACTTAAAAATGATTCCCGCTCTTCTTCCCTTCTTTCCAGTATTACGGCCTGTAATATGACAATACTACCTTCAAACGCTACTCACCACTTTCCAAATTCTACAGCTTCACTTCTGGATTTAATCATAGTTTCTTCAAGACAACATGTCGCCATGCACGGGCAATACCCAGCAGACATGTTCTCTTATCACGACTTACTTTTCATATCCTATAAAATCCGCCCTCCTAAGACTAAGCCTAAAATTCTATTGCAGCGCAATTTTGGTGGCATGAACACAGATAATCTTTGGCATCTTTAGCCGGTGGTATCGACTGGATTCCTCTCATGAACTCTAAATCTGTCGATGAAAAGGTCAGCCTCCTTACAAATCAAATAACAGAACTTTTCGACAAGCATGCGCCTATTTGACCCGTGAAACTAAAGCACCGTCCCTCGCCTTGGCTCACTGATCATATCAAAAAGTTGTTGCACAAAAAAGCTGCTGCTAAATTTAGATATAAAATTAAACCCGATGCTTCCAATTTACAAAAATATGTAGATATTAGGAATCACTGCAATAGGGTGTACCCTATACACCCTATTGCAGTGATTCCGGATGCACAACGCCAACATATCCATAGTTCTGTAAAAAACGGAGATCCGGCAAAAGTCTGGAAATTTCTCAAAACTCTGGGGGTTGGCAAAGCACGTCTAAACACTATTCCTTATGACTTCAATATTGACTTGCTCAATCAACATTTCTCTGCCTCGTCCAATATTGATAGGACTACAAAGACAAGCACTATTAATTATCTTTCATCATTGCCCACCCCTAGCTATTCACCATTCGTCTTTAATCAATTCTCCGATAGTGATGTTAAGAAGAGCATTATATCCATCACGTCCAACGCTGTTGGTAGCGACTGTGTCAGCCGTAATATGATCCTTCCAATCCTCGATTTAATCCTACCTATAATTTCCCACATCCTTAATTATTCCATGTCCAGTGGTGTCTTCCCATCGATGTGAAAGGACGCCTTAATAACCCCAATCCCAAAAACTGCCTATCCTTCATCCTTTTCTGATTATCGACCAATATTTATCCTACCATTCCTCTCCAAAGTCCTCGAACGTCTCGCCTACAACCAAATTAACTCGTTCCTTTCTAAAAATAATCTTCTTAATCCCTTCCAGTCCGGCTTCCGTTCGGGTCACAGCACAGTTACATCCTTGGTCAATATTACAGATGACATCAGGGCTGGTATGGAGGACGGTCAGCTTACGATCCTTGCTTTGCTAGATTTTAGCAACGCTTTTAACACGGTAGATTTTGATATCCTACTTGGCCATCTACGCTCTCTTAACATATCTCCTACGGTGGTTGATTGGTTTCGTAGTTACCTGTGTGGCCGCCGACAGCGTATACGCATCGAAAACTCACATTCTTGTTGGTGTGACACAACTGTTGGTGTGCCCCAGGGTGGCGTGTTGTCTCCTTTACTCTTCGCAATTTTTATAAATTCTATATCTAATGATCTTCGGTGTTCCTATCACCTTTATGCAGATGATCTCCAAATCTATACGCAGTCGCCATTGGCACAAATGTCATTGTCTATTAGTGCCCTTAATCGTGACCTGATGTGTATCAGCAGTTGGAGCAAATCTTTTGGGCTTAAAGTCAATCCCTCTAAAACCCAGGTCATTGTTATTGGGAGCGCAAGAATGACAACGAAAATCGACTGGTCTCAGATGCCTCACGTTACTTTTGATGGCACTATTATTCCAATACAGGATAAGGTAAAGAATCTGGGTATAATTATGGACTCTACACTAACGTGGCGATCGCAGATACAAGAGGTGAGTCGAAAAGTGTTTGCTTCAGCAGTTTGAAGTTGAGAAGACTACGAAACTTTCTCCCTACTGCCACCAAAATTGCACTTGCAAACTCTCTTCTTTTACCCATTATTGATTATGCAGATGTCAGCTATCTATATCTCACCGAAAACCAGCTAGACAAACTTGAGCGCCTTCAAAATCTCTGTATAAGATTCATATTTGGATTACGCAAATACGATCATATTTCACAATTTCGAGCACAGCTCAAGTGGTTGCCCATACAATATCGCCGGAATGCTCACATTCTTTCTTTGCTGTACAATATACTGTTTAGCCCTTCAACTCCTTCCTATCTTAAAGGAAGATTCGAATTCCTTCATGATACGCATAACCGTTATTTGAGGTCATCAGAAACTTTGAAACTGAAGATTGTGTACATTCCACAACCTTTTATGACAAATCATTTTCCGTCACTGCTGTTCGTCTATGGAATGCATTACCGCTACATATTAGACAGGCTCAGACGGTAACCAGATTCAAATATTTAGTTAAGGAGCACTATCTATCATTATAATATTTCCAGTTTTGTCCCGTTCTACTAAGTATATGTGTATTATATATTATTAATGTATGTATATGTATGTATTTTTATATGTATATTTATGCATGTATAAGTATTTATATATATTATGCATGTATATATATTATCTTAGTATTATATAACTTTATATATATTTAAATATAATATATAATATTTATTGGTACGCTTACAACTATCATTTCTTTCCTACCAATAATATCTCCATCCAAAGGTTGCCTGGTAGAAATCGCTTTTAGCGATAAGGCCGCCCATTGTACTATATCTTATGTGAATTTCCTTAAATATCTGTATAAGTGTACAATAAAGAGTATAATAAATAAAATAAATAAATAAAATTCTCCACTTAACCGCTTGACCGCTAACGCCAATTCGCCGAATTCACTTAACCACTCACGTTCTAAGCAAAATGTCGCGCCGCCGCTCGCCAGATGGGCGCGCTAACATAAACATTTATTGTTGATAAATCGGTAACATGAGTAAGTTGAAGTGATGTTTTTCTTCAACCTTATAAATGACTCTTTCAGTTCGTATGAATTCTTTGTTGATATTTATTTTCTAATTTATTATACTTAGCAGCGAACATTGACTATCGTTGAAAAAAACTCTTTGTGTATTTTAAACAGGCTTATCTTAAAAAGTAAATCGATGACATACATATTTTATGAGTTTTAACTGTAGAGGGATTTTATCTACACCGAATTAAATAAAAAAAAAACATGTATCATAGTATAAAAATATTTAATTACACGCATACGATAAGCACGTAATTACTTAGCAGCGAACATTGACTATCGTTGAAAAAAACACTTTGTGTATTTTAAACAGGATTATTTTAAAAAGTAAATCAATGAATGTCTCAAAAGGTGCTGGACTAGATAATATTCTCCCATTATTTATCTCTCGGTGCGCCTCTTGCCTCGTGGAGCCACTTTTCATCATCTTTAATCACTCTTTGAAATCGGGCACATTTCCTAGCGCTTGGAAGGTTTCCAGAGTAGTCCCTATTTTCAAGTCTGGTGAACCTAAATGCATTATTAACTACAGGCCGATTTCCATATTGCCTTCTCTGGCAAGATATTTGAATCCCTGATATGCCCAATTATTCAAAATTACTTAGCCAAGTACTTGAGTGATAGCCAACATGGCTTTACTAAGGGGAGGTCTACAAATACTAATTTGAGCACATTTGTAGAGGAAATAATCGATAGCATTGACAACAATATGCAAATTGATGCGCTGTACACCGACTTCAGTAAGGCGTTTGATAGAGTAAACCATCAATTGCTTCTCAATAAACTATCTGCATATGGTATAGGTGGATCTATACTGGCTTGGTTTAAATCATGCCTAGCGGATCGCTCGTTCTACGTTGTAGTTAACGGTTAAAGCTCAGATCCACATAGCTTAACTGCTGGAGTCCCACAAGGATCTCACTTAGGCCCGATCTTATTTAATGCATTTGTTAATGACATTCCTAATTTTGTTAATCATTCCTCGACTTTAATGTTTGCTGACGACCTAAAATTGTGGAGGGTTATTGAAACGAGGGAGGATGTTCTATTGTTGCAGAGGGATATTGAGGCACTGGCAAAGTGGTGTCAAATCAACGCGATGGAGCTAAACGTCAACAAATGTGTCCATATTAAGTTCACCAGAAAGAGAAACCCTATACCTACTACTTATACTATCAAAGGAATCCACTTAAAGGAATCTACAGTAGTTAGAGATCTGGGAGTGCTTATGGACAGTAAAATGACATTTGTACCCCACATAGATAGTATTGTAGCAAAGGCATCTAAGATGTTGGGCTTTATCATAAGAAATGCTAAAGTTTTTAGACGACCATCTTCTAAAATTGTTCTTTACAACAGTCTGGTTAGATCAGTAGTTGAGTATGGCAGTGTGGTTTGGCGTCCCAATTATGCCTGTCACATCCTACGCATTGAGCGTATACAAAAGCGGTTGGTAAGGCACTTAATGTTCTCACATTTTAAAAGCAAAAGAAAAGACGCATACTCATATATAGACCAACTCAAACTGCTGAAAATGCAGAGTCTGAGCAACCGCAGGGACCTACTTGATCTGACCTTCTTTTACAAGATTATGAGAAACCAATTACACTGTCCAATTTTATTAAGTAAATTTTACTTCAGAGTTCCATACCGAATACCTCGTAAGCCTATAAAACCTCTCTCCCGCCCATTTCGTAGAACCGTTCAAGGAGCTAACTCACCGGTGTCCAGAATATGTGAGCTGTACAATGATTGCAGTGAATCAATAGATGTACACTTTATGTCTATAGCTAAGTTTAAGTCATCAATTGTTGCCAAGTTTAAGTGACACTGTAGTTAATATTTTGTTAATATGTTGTATACTTTGCTGTGCACTTTAAGAAAATGTTGTTCTTTTTATGCATAACTTGTCGTTGTATTTTTCTGAAATAGTTTATCTTCCGTTATAAAATTATAATATATGTGTTAGCAAGCGGTGTATACCTATAAGTAATTGTACAATTAGCTCTTGTCACTTTTTTCATATTAATGTACCCATGTATTATTGTAACAATTGTTGGTATACCTAATAAATAAATAAATAAATAAATCGATGACATACATATTTTATGAGTTTTAACTGTAGAGGTATTCTATCTACACCGAATTAAATAAAAAAAAACATGTATCATAGTATAAAAATATTTAATTACACGCATACGATAAGCACGTAATCACGGAGCACGCGAAACAAAGAGTGGCATTTGACATAATTTTTTCGTTCCGGGTTAATGATTTTAAGACTCGCTTCATATTTTTAGCATCAAAAAATGTTCAATGATTTGAATAGAACAGAGAAAAATAATTTAAAACATTACGTAATAGAAAGAAAAAGTCAATTCAGACCGAGTATAGCGCTGTAACCAAAAAGGGAAAATAGTCACTTGTGCGCGGTCTACGGCATTTCGAAAAAGGGAGAATAGTCACTTGTGCGCGGTCAAGCGGTTATAGTCATGTAGATGTCGTATGTTTAACTGAGCACTTTATTATGACGGGATATGAATCTCATGTTTTAGTATCTAATTATATTTTAGCTGCTTGTTTTAGTAGATCGGATAGTAAAAGAGGTGGCTCATGTATTCTCGTGAGAGTAGGACACATATGGAAAGAATTACCCGAAATTGCTCTGTTATCTATAAATGGTATTATTGAGTGTTGTGCAGTGGAATTAACCCATTATAAAATGATAATTATATGTATTTACCGAGTCCCAAAATTAAGTAATTTAAATATATTTTTCCAAAAACTGGAGCAAATTTTGACACGAGTATTAAATTAACGAGTATTTAAATATGACCATATAGTAATAGCGGCTGACTACGACATTGACGTAATGAAAAATAATAACGTGACATTAGAATTTCAATGCTTATTGAGTAATTTTAATTTATCATTAGCTTTACAGTGTCCTACAAGACTATCAAGTCAAACATGTATAGATAATTTCGCACACAATTTCAAAAAAACATGGAAAGCTTTTGTAATAGACTTAGCTTTATCTGACCATACGGTTCAAATTCTAAAATGTCCGGTGGAAAATACGTGTGTATTAAAGTACTGGCATAAGGAACAGATAGACTATGCACCAAAGAACATGCTTAGATTCATAACATGTGTAGTGGCTGTGCTAACACATCAATTGCATTGTATAGTGTGAAGTTCTCATAATTCGTCACGCCAGTCGTTCCGTAACGCGCACTACCGACACACGCGACATCTACGCGTACCTTGTAATACTGTGTTGACTTAACGTAATAAACATTTTGATATTTCGGCCTTGAGACTTTGATTCATCTCCCGGCACACAACCCAGGACACACGAAGACGCATATAGAGATACACGCCCCACACAAACCACAAAATTGGTGACCTCCGAACTTGTTCCTGCAAATCTTCGAGAACTTTCGTTGTAACAAAAGTGACTTCTAGAAACAGTGCAAATTACGACGTAACTCAGTGAATTGTTGTATGCTCGGGGTATGACGAAATAAAACGGACGACTCAAATTTCACGTCGGTCGTGTCGCGCATAAATTAATATATTTGATTACAATATTTGTAATCCGTAACAAAAATGGCGTCCGAAGACTAGGCAAAAGTTGAAGAGTACCATTTATCATCGATCTCGGTAACGGCAAGAATTCCCGAATTTTGGAAGAAATCACCTCGAACATGGTTCATACAAGCAGAAGCAGTTTTATACCCTCAAAAAATGTCCGACGAAGCAAAATATCAGGTCGTCATTTCCAAGTTGAGTCAAGACGCGATCGAACAAGTCACCGATATATTATTGAAGCCGCCAGAGACTAAGAAATACGAGACCTTGAAACAAAAGCTCATATCCATATACGAAGAATCGGAAGACCGTCAGATAAAAAAACTCATCGGAGACATGGAACTAGGTGACCAGAAGTCATCACAGCTAATGCGCAGAATGCAAGATCTGGCTAGAGGACGGGTGACGGATGAAACTTTGTCAATCTTATGGCAAAACCATCTGCCATCGCCGGTGCGAAGTGTACTCGCCGTAGCTGACGCAAAAGACATGGAGACTCGTGCAACAATAGCAGACAAGGTCATGGAAACTTTGACACCGGTATCAAGTATTTCAAGCGTGCAGCAACAATCAACCTCAGGCAGCAACGCGGATATCATAGCGGAGATCAGCAAATTGGGCGATCGGTTAGAAAAATTAGAAACAAGATCCAGAAGTTACAATAGGCGAAGTTATAACAGGAGACGATTTCAACCAAGATCAAGATCACGCAGTCGTTCTCGTACACCAGAGGATCCAAATTGGCTATACTATTTCCATTACAAATTCAGAAACAAGGCCAACAAATGCGTAGAACCATGCAATTGGAATAAGAAGAAGGAGAACCAGGCGGAAAACTAGAGTCGGTGCAGTCTGCGACGGGAGGCTGCGACCGTGTGCTGTCCCAACACCATCTTAGCGTCATGGATAGAAAAACGGGTTTGAACTTCTTGATAGATAGTGGTGCTAACGTATCAGTGGTACCTCGAAAATTTGTGCATAAACAGATGAGCGTAAATAGTGATAAATATAAACTGTATGCCGCCAATGGCACGGAAATAAGTATCTACGGTACACATTTTATGTCTTTACATTTAGGTCTTAGACGAGCCTTCAAATGGTTATTTATATTAGCGGACGTTCAGCAACCAATCCTAGGAGCTGACTTCTTAGCTAATTATAGGCTGCTAATTGACTTGAATGGACGAAGGTTAATCGATCAGATAATGAATGAAATGAATGAAATGAAATGAATGAAATGAAATGAAAAACATTTATTTTTATATCAGACGAGGGACATCATATAAACAGTGAGAGAAAAAACAAAAAAAATTCTATAACTAGGCAAAAATCGTACACGCCCGTCGTCTGTACAAAAATAGGAAGCCAGTTCAGCATATTGCCGGACATTATGTGCCCGACGCTGGTTTTCAACTGGCTCCTTAGTAGACGCGGACGTCAAAGCCAGATTATTTTACTTACTATAAGTATTATATAATATTGGTTGACATGTTACATTTTTACACAAACAACAAAAATCGAAAATCCAAAGACAATTTTTTTATCATAACTACATTTATAAATGCACGTTACGGCTAAGTTCTGACATTGACATTTATAATTAATAATTTATATGCTACAGAATTCAGAAATGACAGATACACGAATTACACGATCACGTTACGTAATCGATAACAAACACAAACTTCAGAAATACGATCAAGTTACATAATCTAATTTGATAAAAGATGTCATTTCGGGTCCGGCTCATAACGTGTGCCGCTCTAAATAAATTGCATCGTGAATTGTGACCACTGAGTACCTTTTTATAACATACGGGCATTTTGACAAGCAATAACAATGTTGAAATGAGATGAGACAATGCCTTAGAGCGAGATGTACATAGACGCCAACAGCGCGGTGGTTTTATATTATACTACCTTCCGCGCGCCAAACAAACAAAGGTTATGTAATAATTGTTGATAATTGTAATCTGTAGCGAACAATTCAAGCCGCAATTATGTCATTATCATGACACAATATTAACATCACCATTACCGGACAACATCGCTTACATCGATCGCTGCCATTACCGATATTCATATCGATCATATCGATAACTAATTTAAGCATAAAAGGTAACATTTCCAATTCTAGGGAGCCCACTGTGAAAACCATAATTGATAATTGTCCTTACTATAATGTGTTAAATAAATTTCTAGAGCTAACCAAGCCCATCTCGTACAAAGAAACGCCCAAACATAGCACGTACCATCACATCGAGACGACAGGACCCCCAGTGCACGCGAAAGCCAGACCGCTACCACCAGACTGGTATGTCAAAGCTAAAAATGAGTTTCGGATCATGCAGGAGCTAGGGATCTGTAGACCGAGTCGCAGTGCTTGGGCAAGTCCCTTGCATATTGTACCTAAGAAGGACGGTAACATTAGACCTTGTGGGGACTATAGACGTTTAAATTCAATTACAAAACCTGGTATCCTGTTCCGCATCTACATGATTTCACTTACAGCCTAGTTAATAAGAAAATCTTTTCAAAAATTGATATCAATAGAGCTTACAACTGCATACCAGTGGCAGAAAGTGACATTGAAAAGACAGCTGTTATAACACCTTTTGGTTTATACGAATTTGTGCGCATGCCTTTTGGATTACGCAATGCTGCACAAACCTTTCAATGTTTTATGGACCACACAGTACTGCAAGGATTAGATTTTTTATTCAATTTTGCTGACGACACCATTATCGCATCAGAAAATGAAACAGAACATAGACAACATTTAGAAAAGGTTTTTCAAAGATTTAATGAGTATGGTTTTACAATTAACTTCTCAAAATGTAGTTTTGGTAAAGAAAAATTAGAATTTTTAGGTTACGAAGTATCTACCGAGGGCATTAGACCTTTAGATAATAAAGTACAGGCAATAATCAATTTTCCAAAACCAAACACTGTCGAAGAACTTAGAAGATTTTTAGGTATGCTTAACTTTTATAGATCGCACATACCACATTGCGCTGAGCACCAATCGGTATTAAATAAGTATTTAGGTAACTCAAAACGTAAAGACAAAAGTATAATTAACTGGACTAAAGAGGCAGAGTATAACTTTGAGCAATGTAAACAAGATCTAAAAAATGCAGTCATTTTATCTTATCCATTACCAGATACACAATTATCCTTAATGTGTGACGCTTCGGAAACATGTGTAGGTGCAGTATTACAGCAAAAACATGACAATAAATGGCAACCTTTAGGATATTTTTCGAAGAAACTAACAGAAGCCCAAAGAAAATAAAGTACGTATGACAGAGAATTATTAGCTATCTACTTAGCCATAATTCACTTTAGAAATTTAATTGAAGGCCCCGAATTAATCATATTTACAGACCACAAGCCTCTTACGTTTGCATTAAGTAAAATCGGCACAAACAGAGAAACAGCACGTAGGGCTAGGCAAATCATGTTCATTAGCGAATTTAGTACAGACATAAGATATATTAGCGGAAATGATAATATAGTGTCAGACACGTTATCCAGAATAGAAACCATTTCTCGTCCCACAGCGTTAGGATTCTCAGAACTTGCTTTGGCACAGGAAACTGATAAACAGCTTGCAAAAATGTTAGCCGAGCAACATGATAACATAGTATTAAAACGTATCACAGTACCAGGTAGCGATAGGTATGTTGTTTGCGAAACAAGTACAGATAAGGCACGTCCATACTAACCGGAAAATTTCAGACGTTTAGCTTTTAACTCCTTGCATAATTTAAGTCACCCTGGCATCAAACAGACTAGGAAAATGATCAATGATAGGTATTTTTGGCCTAACATGAACAGCGATGTAAACATTTGGTCTAAAAATTGCATAAACTGTCAGAAATCAAAAATTCAAAGACATACTGTATCAGAATTAGGTAAATTTAAACATACACAGCGTTTTGAGCAAATTCATATTGATATCATAGGACCATTGCCAACCTCTCCCGAAGGCTTTAGGTATTGCTTAACAACAATAGATATATTCTCTCGTTGGCCCGAAGCTTTTCCTATTAAGGAAATTACCGCAGAAACAGTAGCTAAAACATTATATGAAGGCTGGATCAGTCGTTTTGGTTGTTTAAGCAAAATCACTACGGACCATGGTCGTCAATTTGAAAGTAACTTATTTAAAAACTTAATGTCTTTAATGGGAATACAAAAGTCACGAACAACACCGTACCACCCTCAGTGCAACGATTGAACGTTTTCATAGATCATTAAAATCTGCATTGATGGCGAGGTTAAACTGTAAATCTTGGGTTGATGAACTAGCCACAGTTATGTTGGGGTAACGTGCATCTGTTAGAAAAGAAACAGGCGTAACCGCAGCACAAATGTTGTATGGCACTAATATTAAACTCCCAGGAGATTTCTTTGACAATAGTTATAATAAACCTTGTGATGAACATACTTACGTTAGCAAATTGAAAGAAATCATAGACGAATTGAAACCCAGTAGCAGAGAAAACAAATTATCTAGAAACATATTTGTTCATAAAGATTTGCACACGTGTGACTATGTATTTTTAAGAAATGACGCAGTACGGAAACCGCTACAACGTCCTTACGACGGACCGTATCGTGTCATAAGTAGAAGTAACAAAGTATTCTGTGTACAGTTGCCAGACAGGCGAGCCAATATTTCAATTGATTGTTTAAAGCCCGCATACGTATTAGTAGAGAACGAAAAGCAAATGCAACCAACTCATAATAACGACAAACAAATAATAAAAAAATCGAATAAAAAAGTAACATTTCAGACAGACGAAACCAATGCAAAACATTATACTATAAAATCTGGGCGTCTAAGCAAAAAGCCAATAGAATTCTTGCGAAACGATTACGAATACTCTGTAAATCATCGTAAATATTGACCTAGTTTACTTTACTTATGTACAACAAATTATTGCTAATAAATCGTCATTATTACATCTATTACCGTACATCCAACTCGTGTGAAATATAACTTACAAAATGGGTTCTAAACAAACCAAAGAAAATGTAATTATCAAAGAAAATATTGCATAAGAGGTGCAAAGACGTCTTACGTAAATGGGTAAGCAGACAAGTAGTTGTGAGTTCGACAGCCTTCCCTGCTATTAAGGTGGAAACTATACAACAACAACCGTCAACAGCCAAAGTTGTATATTAAACGGTTTAATGGTATTCAATGGTAACTAAGTGTATATTATAAGATTAATCAGTAATCTGACCGATTAAACAATCGTGTATTCAAGCTATTATGTATATGCATATGTAATCGTGTTATAATTGTGCATGTGTAACAATTTGACTGTGTAATAATTAAACGATGTAATTCTGTTATAATTGTGCTCATGGTATTGTATTTTGCTGTGCCACCATAGGAATTTCTGCAGAGATTATGTTGTTGGTTGCTACCGCAATGACGCCAAGGGAGTACAGTAGAATACAATCCACCAATCTTTATCTCATTGTGTAATCGTATTTTCTTGTAATTGTGTAATAACATAACAAATATGAAATACCATATTCGTAAAACTATATTTTCTTATTAAGGCAATGAATATAACAGTATGTGTATTACGTTAATAATTTAACTGCAGCCGTATTATGTAAACAATATTATAATCTAACTTTGACTTGAAATGCATTGTATAATTTGTAACATTTTCATACATTCTATAAATAAATCAAGGCATTATAAATTAAAACTCTTTATTATAAACATAATTAGTTAACAAGTATTGTACCGTGTAACTTAATCTAGCACACCTGCATTGTATTTGGATACAGTTGCTACCTATTGTTTCGAAATTGCTGTGTAAGTAAATGACAAGTCGCGTAGTGTGATTGCAACATTGTATGTACCTTTGTGATTGAACTATTTTTAAATTGTTTTTGATTGTAAAAGTAAATTTTCCTTTTTCAAAATTTCCTTTTAAAAAAAAGAGGAGGAATATTGTAGTGGCTGTGCTGCCACATCAATTGCATTGTATAGTGTGAAGTTCTCATATTTCGTCACGCCAGTCGTTCCGTAACGCGCACTACCGACACACGTGACATCTACGTGTACCTTGTAATACTGTGTTGACTTAACGTAATAAACATTTTGATATTTCGGCCTTGAGACTTTGATTCATCTCCCGGCACACAACCCAGGACAAACGAACACGCATATAGAAATACACGCCCCACACAAACCACAAAACATGCATCAGAAACTTAACATTTAGCGATATTTATGTAGCTGATGATGCAAATACCGCATTAAGTATGTTTTTGGAACAATTTAGTCTGTTCTACAAACTATGCTTTCCTTGAAAGTTAGTCACTATTAATGCCAACAAGAAACCCAACTGGATTTCGTGAGGCATACAAATATGTAGTAAAAAGAAAAGAAAACTTCTATGGAGATCAAGAATAATACCGACTACATACAATAAACAGCAATACAAAAAATATGCAAATCTTTTTACGAAAATAATAAAACTTACGAAACGTGCACAGAATAATCATAAAATTAATACATCTGACAACAAAGTAAAAATGACATGGAAAATAATAAACAATAGTAATTTGAATATACCAAAAGAGACAATACAAAAACTAACGATTAATAATAAAACTGTAACTGACCCAATACATATTGCCAATAGCTTTAATGATTATTTTATAGATAAAATTGTACCAATTTCTAAAACAGTAACAAACAATACCTTATTGATTGAAAAAAAAAGACATTCCATGTTCATGGCTCCTTGTACACCTCAAGACATACTATAATCAGAAATCTCAGAAATACTCATAGTGTAGGTTACGACGGCAACTATATTTAATTACTATATAACGGATTTTATTACTTTAGTAGAGATACTAAAGTAATAAAATCCGTATGAAGGTTCGTCTGTGGACATCTTAGCCACGTATTTAATATGTGTATATATCAGGGTGTATTCCCCGAGGCTCTGAAAAAGTCTATAATAAAGCCAGTACATAAGAAAGGAAGTCAAGTTATTATGCCAAACTATAGACCTATGGCGCTTATATGTATTTTTTCGAAAATTTTTGAGAGGTACATATATAAAAAACTCAATAGCTACCTGGAGCTCAATAAAATTCTATGTACAGAACAGAAAGGCTTTAGAGAAAAAAATTCAATTAGACAGACATAAAAGACATATTTATTTCTGCATTTTGCTTGTTTACAACACTTATACATGTCAAAACCCTATTCTAGATGATGCCTGCTTTTCCTAGCTAAATGACTTCTTGAGAAGAAAGGCCGAAACAAACTCTGAGTCATTGCTTTTTGTCACTTCAATTTCTTTGGTCTTTTCTTCATCTTTTAAACTCCAGACAAAAAAAGGGTTTAGTATGCAACTACAATGCAGGAAATTATCTGACGCTTTTGACTGACTCGGCCCACTGATGGCCCGCATTCAACAGCAATCGTACGGCTCAACCTTAATTGAGGGAGCCAGCACGATCTGTATCACTATGCCTCCACGCCATCAGTAGGTGTATGCATAAGCTTGCCACAACTATTTGTTTATATGTTTAATAATGCCCACATCGTACTCACAACTTTACATGCTAATACACAGTAAAATACATGTTGCAAACAATAAGTAAAAATAATAAAAATTTAAACAATAAAATGTCATATATTTAAAATGTCAGAAAATATTATGAAATGTCAGAAAATATTATTGAATGTCAATTTATGAATAATAATATATTACTTAAGTAATTTTAAATGTCAAAAGAAAATAAATAAAATAACAATGTCAAATCGAACAATGTCAAAACAAAATAAATAAAATTACAAATGTCAAATTAAAATTGTCAAAATGTAAAAATATAAGTAATACAAATGTAAATAAAAATATCATGTCACTAATTTCAAAATGTCAAAATTCATAATTTTTAAACTCAATTCCAGGCATTTTTGTCTGCTAAATAATCTTTACCTGTATAATGAGCTTTTGAACACAAGCTCTGTTTAATAAATACTTTGAATTTATGAATACTTAGTTCCTGAATATTGCCTGGAAGTTTGTTGTAAAACGTATGCTTTGACACTTGTATGAGTTACTTATTTTTTCTAGTCTAGTTGAAGGTAGAACAAGTTTGTTTTTATTTCGTGTATTTAAATTATAAATGTCGCTGAATTTAGAAAACATATTTATATTTTTCCTGACATATAACAAGTTCTCATAAATGTATTGAGATGCGACAGTCATTATCTTAATTTCTTTAAATTTTTCCCTCAGTGAATGCCTTGAACCAAGACTGTAGATTGCACGAATAGCCCGCTTCTGCAGTACAAACACAGTTTGAATGTTAGCTGCGTTGCCCCATAATAAAATGCCATATGACATTATGCTGTGGAAATAACTAAAATATACTAATCTGGCCGTATCTATATCAGTTAACTGACGAATTTAGTAAACCGCGTACGCTGCAGAGCTAAGTCTATTCGACAACTGACCTATATGTGGGCCCCACTGTAGCTTAGAATCTAAGGTTATGCCTAAGAATACGGTTTTATCTATAAGATCCAACTCTTCTCCATTCAAACATATGTTAGGTTTAACTTGTTTTACATTCGGTCTTGAAAATCGTATACATTTTGTTTTTTTTTTCATTTAACAGTAAATTGTTAGCTGTAAACCATTGAACTACTTTAGAGAGAGCGTTATTTACATCGTCATTATTTGATTGTTCTCGCCTAAGTTTAAAGATAAGTGATGTATCATCAGCAAATAACACTATCTCTTCATTATTTTGCATAATATATGGCAAATCATTAATATATACAAGGAAAAGGAATGGACCAAGAATTTAACCTTGCGGCACTCCCATTGTGACCACTGAACCCATAGAAACTTTTCCATTTACCTCAACTCTCTGTATCCTATTACTCAAATATGATGTAAGGAGATCCAAAGCAGTGTTCTTAACTCCATACTAATGTAATTTCCTGATCAATATTTCATGAAAAACGCAATCAAAAGCCTTAAATAAGTCACAAAAGACTCCTAAAGCATCATGCGACTCCTCCCAGGCATCAAAAATACTATCTAAAAGCTCAACTCCAGCATCGGTAGTTGAGCGACCCCTAGTAAAACCAAATTGTTTTTCATGTAACAGCTTATTGTTATTAAAATGAATTTGAAGCTGACCTAGAATTATTTTTTCAAAAATTTTACTAAACGTGGGTAGCACAGATATTGGCCTATAATTTTTGGGGTCAGATGTGCTACCTGATTTAAATAACGGAATTACTTTACTACTTTTCATTTGATCAGGAAACACACCACAGTCAATGCATCTATTGAAAATTATTGCCAGTTCCGGTGCTACTGTGTTGATTATAGATTTCGTAATCACAACAGAATTGCCCCAAAGATCACTAGTCTTCTTATTAATTTTGCTATTTTTGAATTTCTGCACAGAACGATGTTAAATATAGACAAGAAGAACCCAGTTTGCGCAGTCTACTGTAATATGTCGCAGGCTTTTGATCACGTGGATCATAGTATTTCAACAAATAAGCTCGAGTGCTATGGTATTCGGGGAAATGACTGTGCTTGACCTGCTGGTATCGTACTTATCCAACCGAATCTAGTGCACGGCCATAACAAGAATAGATCTTACAACTAAAAAAGAAATAACAGCCTACTCAACTGAACGTTTTATAAAGTATGGTGTCCCACGGGGAAGTGTCTTGGGTCCTTTACTGTTCAATCTATACATTAATGACTTGCCTAAATCAACTAATCAACCCATAACACTCTTCGCAGATGACAGTACACTTACAGTTGCATATAAAACATTTGATACGTACGAACACGACATAAATAGATCATTGTTGGAAATTATTAATTGGATGAATAATAATAATCTAAAAACCAATATTAGCAAAACGCAAATTATGCACTTTAGCCAAAAAGCTACTACTTTGCAACGAAACCTACCTTGCATTAAGTATGATAATACAAAATTACATGAAGTTGATAATGCTCAGTTTCTTGGACTCATAATAGACCGTAAACTGAATTGGAAAGCTCATATATCACAATTATCTAAAAAAATAAGTAGTCGAACCTACGCTCTGTACAAGCTTGCTCCAGTAGTTAATACAGCTGCATTGCTTACTGCGTATCATGACTTGTCGAGTCTCTGTTCAGATATGGGATTATATGTTTGGGAAACTCAGTAGATAAAGATATAGCATTCAAACTCCAAAAGCGGTGCATTAGAGCAATGTTTGGGCTACAACTTACAGACAGCTGCAAACCGTATTTTGTAAAGCATAAAATTTTAACTCTCTCATCATTATATATCTACGAAACAGCGGTATTTGTTAAAACCAATCCACATCTCGTTAACAAATTATCAGATGTCATCATACGCAACCGTCGAGATAACCAGAGATTGTGTATGCACAGTGCTAAGACGGCTCTATTGGGCAAGAGCGTTTTTTGCATGGCGCCCAAAATATACAATAAAATACCCAACAAATACAAGGATTGTAATGCTAATATATTTAAACGTAAATTAAAAGATTTATTATTGGATAAATGCTATTATACTGTTAATGATTTCCTATTGGACAATTTTATATAATTATTTAGTTTTGATGTATAATATGACATATCGCGATCTAATTTAATTGACATAAATATTTTATTATTATATTTTTTTATTATTATTGACCTTAATTATATTTTTACTTTTATTGAATGAATTTTGACTGTCCAATTAGAATTTTGTTAACTAAGAAACGCTTATTAAAAAGACAATGTAACTGCCTTTTATATTAGATCCAGATTTAATGTATATTTAATAGATTGTTAGAATACACTTATATTGGCATGTATAACCAGACAGAACATGTTGAAACAAAAAACCTGTAACACCTTATGTACACATGTTGAGACTAATAAATATATCTTATCTTATCTTAAAGTCAACACAGCGAGATCAGGGAGTTAAAATCTAGGTATATATATTTTAATATACAAAACAATCGAAGATACCGAATCAAAACCCATTTAAAATTAAATAAAATACAACATAATACATCATGAACTAAACAGAATAGAAAATGAAGTATAAATTAATATAATTTAGACCGGTACTCTCGTGATAGAGGCAAGATTGCTGCATAGCGCCGAGAAAGCAGGTGGATACAGCAACGGTCATATTTTACCTTTCCGCTGAGCTCGCCTTAAGCTACTTGCCAGTTCTTTATGCCATTCATATTTTCTAGGCTCTTACTCTTTGTTCAATTTGAAAGAAGACATTTAAATTGCTTCGTTTCGCGGGTTCAGGTTAATTTGCTCAATGACACTTGATTTAAGTTACGTAAAAAGATAAGCGCTGAACTAAATAGACTATTTGACGACGATAAAACATTTTTCATCACTTAATATTTAACCGCTATCGACACTTAGTGTAACTAAGAATAACTTCCATGTTAATTATCGCTTGCTAAACGGTGAAGGAAAACATCGTGAGGAAACCTGCATGTCTGAGAGTTCTCCATAAGGTTCTTGAAAGACATGTGAACTCTGCCAACCTACACTTAGCCAGCGTGATGGCCTTACTCTTCTCATAGTAAGAAGAGGTTCGTGCCCAGCAGTGGTACAGTATAAAGGGCTGATGATGATGAACTTAGAATAATTTCCATAAATTATCATAAAATCTAGTCAATTCTCTCTAAAATAGATCATGCCACGCATCTACAAGTTTATCTTTAGGTACGTGTAGCAAATACCTAGAAATCTAGTCACTCTATACGACCACATACATATTCCAGCAGCTTTTTCTATTACCAGCACAAATAGCTGCAATTATAACTAAACATCACACGCCATGACGGGGAACATTCACATTTACCGGTACATTATCACAATATTTAGTGTTGGCGTGTGCCCTGCGCGTGCACTTGTCGTATAATCGGTTTGAACCGCCTCTAACCAGTAATATCACACTTTGAACAGACTCACCCCGATAATTTAGCCGGCGAACATTCTGCGAAATATTATTCTCATTATACTGCTCGATTTCACTGCAGTGAACTGCAGAGTTGACTTTGTTGGAAAATTTAAAGTAAATGCCGTCGTAGATACGCTTTTTAGCAGTTTTTGAAAGTCTGAAACTGTTCATTAGTTCTATTTGTGCATAACTAGCTTTTATCCGAAATTTTACAGGCTGTATACAGTCATATATCTCTTTGTAATTAACATTATGATGTTATGTTTACTTATACCACCTGCCATTATTTTGACACTGTTACAAGCTGTGATCACGGATAGACTGAACCATACCTGAAAAATATTATAGAGAGTGCAATTGATAGTGAAAAAAGAGCTTATTTTGAATCATATGTAAATGGACATATTATACAAAACCCAAGAAAGCTTTGGTATAACTTGAAATCTACCATTAATATAGGCAAACAAAAGAAGCATGAACTGCCTCACATGTTTAACAATCCAGAAGACATAAATAAACATTTCATGAACATACCTGGGAATGATACTGTCGCATTAATGGACATGTTTAACAATCCAGAAGACATAAATAAACATTTCATGAACATACCTGGGAATGATACTGTCGCATTAACGGATTTAATATATTTTGAAACGAACAGGTTTCACTCAAACACATTCTGTCTTGAACCAATTAGTGAGGAAGAGGTCCGCTTGCATATTAGCAGTCTTAAATCGAATGCCCTTCGTATTGACAATATTTCTCTAGAAATGCTGATGATGACACTTCCCCATGCCCTTCCGTACATCACAGCAATAATAAATAAGTCTATCACCTCCTCTACCTTTCCTGATGTATGGAAAACTGCTATTGTCAAGCCCATACCCAAAATAGCCAATCCAGTAACAGCCAAAGATCTCAGACCCATCAGCTTACTTCCTTGTCTGTCTAAGGTGCTGGAGAAGGTGGTTAGCAGTCAGTTGAGGAAATACCTTGAAACTTATAACATTATACCTCAAAGACGATCTGGATTTCGCAAAGGTCATAGTACGTCCACCGCTCTCCTGGATGTTGTTGATGACATTTTGGAGGCGAGGGATAAGGGCATGGGTACCTTGCTTACCCTACTTGATTTTTCGCGGGCTTTTGAAACAATTAATATTTCTCTTCTTCTTGCCAAACTTTCCTACTACGGGTGTGACTCAGCGACTGTAAAGTGGTTCCATAGTTATCTGACTGACAGATCTCAATTCGTGCAACTGTATAGTGCCAGGGAGGGTAATAAGGCCAATTCTTCATGCTGTCAGGTGACTCGGGGCGTCCCACAGGGATCAGTTCTCGGCCCTCTCCTCTTCATATTGTACAGTGCCGATGTTACCAACCACATCCGAAATGCCCAGTTTCACATGTATGCTGATGACCTTCAACTTTATATATCATTTCACCCAAATGATTGTCACGAATCTGTAAACAGATTGAATGAGGATTTAGTCAACATATCAGATTGGGCAAGACAAAATTCCTTGGTGCTAAACCCTACTAAATCCAAGTATCTAATATTAGGCTCAAAGGAGTGCATCAAAAAAATAGAATACCATAATCCTGTAGTGATGGTTGATAATTGTCCCATAGACCGGGTTAATGAGGCTCGCAATCTGGGCTTAGTTGTAGATGGTGAACTGCATTTTGAGACGCATGTACTTGAAGCTGTTAAAAACTGTTTTTACCGTCTCAAACTGCTATACCAAATTCGCCGGCATCTGAGCACCGACATGCGGATTTTGCTTTGCGAAACTTTAGTTCTATCCAAACTCAACTATGCAGACACTGTATTCGGGTCATGTTTACTGAAAAGAACGGAGAAGCTAATTCAACGTGTACAAAATGCATGTGCTCGGTTCTGCTATAATATTCCACCACGTCCACATGTCACTTCATACCTAAATAGTGGGAACCTCATGAAGATGGCCGCGCGTAGACATTTACATTTGGCAACCTTACTCTTTGAAATAGTAAAATATCAGAAGCCGAATTACCTCTATAACAAGTTGACATGGTCCAGGGATGTAAATCAATACAGCACAAGAGCCGCATCTTATCTGTTGGTTATTTCAAAGCACAAATCAGCCTCGTACGAAGGTGGTTTTAAATTTTCGGCAGCCAAAATATGGAATGACCTCCCACTGCCTTTACGTAGCCTGAAATCGGTTCATTCATTTAGAAATAAGTATAGGCAAATTTTATAAAACGCACAAAAATCTATCTTAGTATAACCATGACATATTTAAGCACCATCACCTACCTGTACATCACTCAGTGTGTGGAAGGAATTTCATTTGGCTGTCAATGCTACTTATTTTCTTGTTCTTGTTTATTACGTGCACTCAACAGCGCGAGCGCAGCGTTGCCTTGTTTTGTTTTAATATATGAATGTATTGATTTTTAAGTACCGGCTTCAGCCGTCTAACGCAATGGTATCTTGCATGACAGCTGACACTTTTGACAGAACCGAAAGCGTTCGGAAACGTGCTAATGGCTATAAATGTCATAAGATAGCCTGTCTGAAGTGTTAAACAACAATAATATGACATCTAAGTTTTTTAGCATTATAATTTTATTATTTATTTACATAAATCATATAATATGTATGCGTATATATTATATATATTGTCGTATATATTTTAACTAACATTTAAATAGCATTTTATTCAGAATATTTATTATTTTAGTATATACTTATAATTATTATAGGTATATCTTCTGGTCCTGCGAGAATACCAGCGTTGCAGTTATCTGCAACAATAGCTGACGCAGGTTCCAATTTGTACTTCAATCCGTTTGCTATTGTTCACACCAACGAATTGCTATGTTAAAGAAAATAGACATAATACGTGTTTAGTTTTAAGGGTTTGGAGATACGAATAAAATATTTCTTTTCTTTTTCTTTTTTTTCTTTTCCATTTGCTTGCAGCAGTGCCTAAATAATGGCACCTCAAAACACGAATACGCTTGATATCCTATTCAAAATTATCTTTAAATGACGGCTTACTCACTAGGAAGAATCAGTTATGTGTTGCGAGGGACTTTACAATCATTCAATTAAAGGACACCAAGTTTTGCAGTTCCGAAACAGCAATTTATGGATCTCATAAAGTTTGGTCTCGTGTAGGGATCAAGCTCGACCCAGAAGTCTAGCAGGCAGGCAACCATCATGCCATACGCACATTATCATAGTTTATTTGTGTACTTTGCAATCCGTATATTATTTAAATCGTCAATTAGCCAAACTATTGTTTTTTTTTTTATTTTAATTTAGTACGTATAAATTGTTTTTAGACTCAATAATATTTTGTTGCTAATATTGTTAATTAATTATCCAATTATTGTTTCTTTTTTTACCACGTATTAATGAAATATATTATGTCAAATTGAGCTTGGATAACTAGTATTGTTTAATAGTAATAATGTGTATTGCATAAAATCTGAGGTTGAAAACAAACCGGCGAGCACTACTAATCTCAAGTTAATTTTTTTCATTTATCACTTGAGCGCGTACCGATGACTTTTCGGAGTTATGTGCATTCAGTGTAAATTGTCGCTTATCCCGTGCCTCGGAGAGCACGTTAAGCCGTCAGTCCCGGCTGTCATGAAGATCTTGGACAGTCGTTATAGGAAGTCAGTAACTATGAGTAAACTGACGCTAGTTTTAACCATGGAATATAGCCATCCCTTTGGGTTGCGAAGGTCAGACAGCCAGTCGCTCCGTGGAAAAGCTAATATTTAGTCAAATCCGATTAGACTAGAAAGCGGACCCCAGGTTCTAACTGAGATAGGAGGATGATGAAAAAGTGGATGAAAACGTCGTGATCAAACCTGCACTTCTGAGAATTCTGCATAATGTTTTAGACAGACATGTGAAGTCGGACAACCCGCCAGCGTGGTGGAATATGTCTTTGCTCTTCTCATAATGAGAAGGGGCCTATGCTTAGCAGTGGAATAAGTAATTTACAGAGTTGATGATTATGTAAGCCTTAACATGATTTTTCTCTCACCATGGAAAAAGGACTTTAAATATAATCCCGCGTAAACGAGGCGTGGTTAAGCCACGGGTATAAAGCTTCTATGCAGGTTAAGTAGGGCAAGCGCCTGTGCATTAAAAGGCGCTGTTTGCACAATACGACATCGTTATCGATAGCTATCTTGAAGGCTTTGGAAATAATATTACATCCCGGGTTGAAGCATTTTGGCATGGGTATAAAATAGAATAATGGCGATGAATAGATTGCTCTTAGATATGATGAAACATATTTCGATTAGAAGCATTGTGATAGACGATTAAATGGAGCAATCTTTCCCGAGCCCCAGAGAGAGATAGAGAAATAGACGGCAATGAAAAAAGACTTTATAATTTGTACAGTGTTTTTATTTACATGTGAAACACTTATTGAGAAAAGAGAGAGACACCACACTAATTACTGACGTAATTTAAGAATAAATAAACATTATAACCGCGAAGTATTCCAATTAAGTATTCTCATTTATTTACGTGCGGTAAAAATAAATTCAAACAATGATGACGGGTCTTTTATTAAGAATTGTATCATATGTGTCTACATATGAAAACCGTTTTAAAAATAAGTGAGTATTACATTTTCTTTTTCTTTCTCTAAGCGTTATCCCAGTTTCAGTCTGGGGTCCGCTTTCTAGTCTAACCGGATTTGGCTGAATATTAGCTTTTCCACGGGGCGACTGCCTGTCTGACCTCCGCAACCCGAAGGGATAGCGATATTCCATGGTTTAGACTAGTGTCAGTTTATTTAGAAGGTACTGATGCCCTATAACGACTGTCAAAGATCTTCATGACAACCAGGACCGACGGCTTAACGTGCTCTCCGAGGAACGGGACAAGCGATAATTAACAATTCAATACGCACATAACTCCGAAAAGTCATTGGTGCGCGCCGTGGATTCGAACCTGATACCCTCTGCATGGCAGTCTGTTGGTATATCCACTCGGCTATCGCTGCCGTATTACATTTTCTGCAGGTTTGTAAATACACAAGTTATACCTGTGGTGATAGACTATCCACGGTAAACGGTATACCCCAAGATATACTCTTGAATCGTCATCATCGTATCAGTCGAAATAGGGGGGAGGTCCTAAGTCCACTGCTGGACTAAGGCCTCCTCCAAGGCTCTCCACATGGACCGATCTTGAGCCACCCACACCCTTCCGCTGACCGCGATCCCAACATAATCGTCAGTCCACCTAGCGGGAGGCCTATCTTTGCTACCCTTGAATACTTTCATAAAAATCATGAATACATAATAGTAATTAACTAAATACGTAGTACTAAATCACAGCATACTCCACAAAACAAACTGCAGCAACGGTCAAAACATCAACGTTACAAAGAAAAACATTCGTTCAGCAGAGACGCTCACAACTTCGTTCATTTAAGTTTCCGCATCAGCACTATCTGTAGCATTAATGCATGCAATATTATCGCGAGCGGTGTTTGTTGCCCTGTCTATGAGATTGATGTATTGCAGTCCTATAATTGGAGTGACTGACGGTCAATACACTTACTATGGGTCTTTTAGTACCTCTTATGCCGATTGTAGTTAGAAGGGATTGAAAATGTTTGAATAATTTCGTTTCATGAGTGTAACATAATAAAGAAACGATAGAACCGAAGATGTTTGTAATTTATGTATCTTCAGTAGTTCAAGGTGCAGACCTAAATATTAAATAATCGAATCAGCAGATAACTATGGCAGTTCAAGTGATTTATAACCCATGAGCTTAAAAAGTTGCACTGAAGCATTAGGCCAAATCGTCTAAATATAGATTTCTATGACAACTGAGTCATCCGTGTGGGATCGATGCGAATATGTGGTTAATGGGATATTTCTTACGTATGCAAATCTATGGCGGTGAAATACAATATGTACCTATCCTACCGTAGGTCTAAAGATTTACGTTCATAATGCGCAAAATCTTAGTACCTACTAAAGTAAACGATATGCATTCCTATAGTAGTGGTACAACGCTTCTATTTCATAAATCAATGGCAACCATGTCTTTGATGAGAGCTCTAACAGATTTCATCGGAGACATGGCTGGCCGTTGATTTGTTTGGAATATGGATGTACGCATTTCAGTGGATACGAACGCTTCACCAGGCTGTATTTCGAATTTAATTCTAATTCTGTTTATATTCGGGTGCGATTTTGTTTCAAGAGATGACGAGTCCTGTCATTTAACTGAGGCAAATAATAATATTTACTTTATGACTCCGTAGTCGAGTGGATAGATAGGTTCGATTCTCGGGTCGAGCTAAAGTGTTACTGAGTTTTTACGAATTCTCAGTAGCAGCACGGAGTCAGGAAATTACGTGAAACCTAAAAAATCATAAGGTGAAATGTGGGTGTCATATTACACCTCTGCCTATCGCTTTGGGGGCATAGGCGTGACGATATAAAAAAGACGTATCGATTCTGCATTGCTTCAAGTGTGTAGCAGAAGCGTCGCAGATATTCAGAGCTACCCAGATAAAGACCCTCCAGAAACACCACGTACATATAATATAACAATACCGAACAATTGGACTTCATTAGATTAGAGACGAGATTGTAGAAGAAATGATTGCTTCTATCATCTAACTATATTTATCGATCCTCCTGTCCACAGAATAGATTATAGACCAGCTAGTTTCTAGAAGCGTCGTCATTGTCCTGCAAGGCAGGTATAATAGAGACAGCATAAAGCTTAATGAAATAAAGTTCAAAATGGTACACTCGACAATTATGATTTGACCACAGTTTGTTTGTTTAGGACGGCATAGGTGTTGATGTACTAATTGTTTACGTGAGGCCAATTCAATTTGTTAAGCAAACATACTGAGGTTTTATTTTGAAATTAATTTTGTTTCGAAATAATATAGTTTATTTGTAATGTAGTTTGTAGCTCTAATTTAAAGTACCAAAACGACAATAGATAAATATAAGGTAAGACGGAGCTTGTGATATATGAAATAAAAACACATCAAGTCTAAGTCAGTATATAGGTATTATTATATAGATACCTGTATTTGAGGATTCATTAAGAATGTTTAACCAAATAGAAAGAAACTAATCTATAAGCAACATTTTATTATAAAAGGTAAAAAAAAATCGAAACAAATCTTCGACATGAATAGAGTATTCAAGGCCAGAACCCTTCATTTACCTTGAAAGTTAAAAATAATTGGTAACTCCATACTATTTGTGGGTGATAGGTTCCCTCGCTAATTGTGCATTACTGCCATCCTGTAGCTTGATACTTTATGAGAAGTAAAATCGATCTTCATTCGAGAACGAATGGGGCCTTGTACCTTTCAACGGGATATGTATATTATCTACGTATGATTGTACGCCCAATTTATTTATAGAACGTTGGAGGTGAACGTGAATCTTTTTTTTAAATAACGTTTTTGAATTTAGACTATGCGAGAATGTTATTATTTTATCCAATGAAAATAACAACAAACGGTTTCTTCAACGGATCTTTAGTAATATGAAGTATTCTACAAACTAAGGCGTTTGGTTTAGACACGGAACATAGAACCTATTTTATTGCAATTTTGAAAATAATTTCAACATGCAACTTCAAGGTATACTTTCTCAAATAAAAAAAACTTAATCGAAATGAATGTTTTTAATAAATTGGTTGGGTGGCTAAGAATATTCCCCATTTTAAAGGTTGGTATATAAAACAGCAACAGCAAAATCGTATTTCATAATAAAACCAAAACATGTTTTAACCCTTAAGCAAATTGCACTGAAATCGGATACGCCAAAGTTAGGGGCCAACTCGGCCGCAAGGCACTACCAACTAATAAAGGAAACATTTAATTAACGTAATTCCAAGTTTGGTCAGTCGTAAACTTATTAAATCAAAAGGCCAGAGCTTGAAGAACATGAGATTAGCCTGTGCACATGTTAACGACTTATAAACATACGGGGACAAAAGGGTGACCAAATTGAATGCCTTTGAATGACAGATCTGATTCTATACTAATAGTATATTAAAAAGAGGAATTAATAGAGGAACTAATCTGAAAAATGAAAATTGGTGTGTTTTTAACGTATGAACTCAAAAATTACGTGGCCGATTTCATAAAGACCTGCCCTGACCATTTTACAATGTGAATAATAATTTGAACATTATTTTACTTCTTGTATAATGTTCAAATTATTCTTATATTTATATAGAAAAACACGTGATAATAAAATCTAATCAAAAAGATTGCTTTAGTAATATATTTACAATTATACACGAGAATAAGAAAATACCTACCCTTAAAATATCGGGCTCAACCTCGCGGCACATAAAATTTTAAGCAAAATTTTACCTTATATTATTGGATGAGGAAATAATTAGCAAGTAACTTAACCTACGAGGAAAAAAATCTAGAGGCATTATTTTTAGACATCAATCAATACAAAATATGGATTAGACTAAAAAAAAACTTTAGTGCTTAACCCTTCCAAAACAAAATGGATGTTGCTAGGTACTACATATCAAATAAAGACTGCGAAAAGGTTACACACACAAATTTTAATTAATGGTAAAGTACTTGAAAGAGTACCTATCACTAGGAATTTAGGGCTTCTTATGGTTGATCGTCTCCGATTTTCCGACCATAATAGTAATCAAATACGAAATGCATTCTATAGGTTAAGAGTTTTATATGGGATCCGAGAATTTCTCGCTGAGGATGTAAGGAAGTTGCTGACAGATTCTTTGGATCTCTCATTATTTAATTATTGCGATGTAGTATATGGGCCTAGGCTTTTCCAAAAGTTTAAGAAATGTATACAGCGAGTTCAAAATGGCTGTATGCGTTTTTGTTATAAAACTCAAAGAAGGTCGCACATCTCTCCAATTATAAACGAAAAGAGGTTACTTAATATGGAATAGCGACAGAATCAGCATTGGTTGTGCTTCGTTCATAGAATAATCACAAGTAAAACACCTCTGTATTTATATAATAAACTATCTTGGTGTAGAAATTTTAAAGCTAAAGATACCGAAGCATAAGACAAAGTGATATAAAGACAGTTTCAAATATGCTGCATCAAAAATATGGAACACAATACCACCACCTCTCCGAAATATAAAATCTTAATTAAATTTAAAAATCAATTAACAGAATTTATACTTGAAGCCCAAAATAATATAACTAGATCATATTTATAGACTATGTGCAATTATGATTGTACTGCTAGATTTAAGAATGAAACAGCCGGTATGCTGGTAATTAATCAGAATCGTAACATAAATTTTTAACTGCTATTTTTAATGTATGGTGTCTTTTAATTTTAAATAGGTTACACGTTTCGTGTCACTTTTGTATTATATATACTTTAAGTGTATTCTGTTCTGTACATTAAGACTTATTTCATCGCTGTCAAATAATTGCCAGTCAAATTAGTTTATCAGATATCTCATTCAAATTTCAATCCATTTTTATTTATCTGATAGATAAGGTCTATCCATGGGTGGTGAAACTGGGTCTAAATCAAATAAATAAACTACATACAAGAGATAACTCCTTCCCTCATGGACACCCTAACAAAACAGCGAGTCACACATTACTACCATACAAGAGTATTAAATTTGGTATTAACCCAGACAAACCGTGCAAGTTCGCAAGTGGGGTCTAAGAGGCCCAACAGCACAAATTGTTCAACTCACGATACTGGAAGGGTTAAATAGTGTGTTGAATCAGCCAATTTATACAGTCGTAAATTTAATGTCAATTTTGACAACATGATTATGTTCCGAAGGAGTAATCAAAACACCCTTGCGATACAGAACTGACTGCTACATACGGCATATTAGTCTAAAATACTCGATATAGGATTATGTTAGCTATTGCTGATTAGGAAAAGAAAATGATTTTGGCACTGATATGTTTTGCTTCTTTATCTACTATACTGCAACTTTAATAACGTGGAAACAAACTCACATAGGGCTGCAATTGTTGCCACTAGAAATAAGCATATGAATTACTCATCTTAATCAAACTCCGTTGATCGTGAAAAATGAGGATGTTATATTTATACCAATCTTACCGAATATCTATGAAGTTGAAGTATTGAGGACAGGAGGGCAATCAAATATTACCTCCTTACCTTATTCACCGATCAAAATGCAATAGTAATATATCTTTATGTAAACATCCTATAAGATAATTGTTCTGGATAAGACAAGAACTTTTCTTCTTGCTGAAAGTGCTGGCCATATATATGTAAAAAATCCCAGGCATAACACTGGTCCTAAATAATGTTCACATAATACATCTAAGCTACATACACCGATACAGGAGCCGATATTTCATTAAAACTTCACAATTAGTTAAGAGTTTAATGAAAAGAGACCCGCACGAAAACAGTAAATTGTACCAATAAGCGGATTCTCCATACTTTGCATGTATCTGAAGTTGTAACGCCGTACTTAGAAACTTTGTATTGTGTGCCTTTATATTTTAATGACGATAATTATAAACTAAATGTGCGTGTGACTTGGGTTGTAATTAACGAGAGGATAATTATGCTTTTTGAGTTTACTTTATCCTTCTGAAAAAGTTATTTGGACATTTGCAAATATAGATTCAAGTCATCAAAATATAGCAAATTCTGAAATGAAATGCTAATTTGTACAAGATATCACAGCTCAACTGTATATTATTTATATTAATTATGTAGTTGGATTTGTGCCTGGGACTGGTAAGGTTTTCAGGCTGCTAAAACGGATGATGAGCTAATAATAAGAACTCCATGGCAGTAATAAAGGTTGGCAGCATAGGAACAATTTACTTAATTAAAATACACTTGCTTTCTCATTTGATAATTATCTCTGGGTGTTTTTAGATGCATCAAAGTGCAATCTTGATAACCAAACAAATGTTTGTAGAATCCTTAAATTATTTCAGCCTTTTTCAAAACTATACCGACCAATATGTATAATCTATGTAATACGCATAAAAAGCCACACTATTTTGTAGTAATATTTCCCAATACACCGTTTGGAATAGTGCATTTTAATTGGAACCTGTCTAAAATAAAACATCGACCACAGAAAATCATTTTTGTCAGGCCCGAATACTGGACTATTGAATTATTCGGCTGAAATCGATCTGATACCCTATTAGTATAGAATTAACATATATCTAAATACTGTAAGGAGATTTCACTTGGTTCGTTTCTGGTTGATGATAAAAAATCTGAAAAGGTTTTTTGTTGTGTGTGCTGTGGACTACAGTATTGGATGAAAAAAAAAACTGAAATCAGAACTTTGACCTTTCTCGTTCAGTTGCCTTTAGCAATTCAACTTAGAGAAATTCGTCACCTTGTGTGTGTATGTAGGTAAGTTTTGAAATCATTACCTCTCATAATAACTTAAAATATTTTTAGTTAAAGAATAAATGGTTTTGGTCACGCAAAAAATTCGGATAAAAAGGCAAACTGGCACCTGAGCCAAAATTCAGCGCATTTTTAGTACCAAGTTCGAGCTGCATAAACTAAAACTGCAAGGAACATGAAGTGTTCATTACGATAAGCATAATGCCCGACGTCATTACACCATAACACCATCGATTACACCGCAAAAACTATTACAGAACGAGGAAAATTATAAGGGAAAGGCACCTGCCGTTCTAGTTTAGTGCTTACCGGGAAATTTTACTACCAATCAACACTGGAAAGACTTAAGTTCTAGACTGACCTATTTGGACGATAATTGATGTGCTATTTTCGCACCTTTTCGACTGACCTACTTTGAGGTCAACTTGCAAGCAACCTCACATAATTTAAAGAAGTAGTTAAGAAGTACTGTAAAACCACATGTTTAATGAGCTGGTTGTTAGAATTATGCCATAAAATAAGTTGTCACCATTGCAAGAAAATAAGGCTTTTGACCCTTTCTATGGAGTTCTTTCAAAAAAATGTCATTTGGTGACAAGATACCTAAAAAATGATGGATGACTATATTTTTTTCTGCTAGCCTGCATTGTCCCACGGCTGAGCAAAGACCATCTAGTCCTCAAAAGCGTCAAAAACGATTATGATAAATCTGTTTATTTATTCAGCCAGCCTTTGCATGTGCTGTACCAAATTGCAGCAATACATATCTAGATACAATTGTATCGGGATCAAGTAAGAAACATTAGTTGGTACACAGTTTGGTTGTTAGTGTTGCCGATAAATCTCAGCCATTAAGTGCCTTCGGTACTAGCGCTAAGATTTGGACGGGACGACTCGACGGTAGCCTAATTGGCAGCAGTCCTACTTCTTGTTGGTGGTCTACGGTTTAGTTTAAGCGGTTATATGCTAAACGATTTTCATAAATCTTTTCAATGTTGGTACGAACCGTATGTAGGGTTCTAAAATCTAGAGAACTTAAAAACAAGTAGAGAATTTGATTGCTTATAACGAATTTATATTTCCAGACAAAATTAATCGCCTGGTCATATAGCAATAAAAATCTACTAATATAAAAATCTCCACGTAATGGTAGATTACGAATAAAAAGTGCCGCTATCCAATTTGCTTCCACGAGTGTCATAAGAGGCGACTAAGGAAAGAACATGAACTAAATAATATCTATGTGAAAAAGTTGACAACTTGACATCATACTTTATAAGTAAATTTTTACTCGTCTTAATAATTTTATTGAATGCGGTCTAAGCATTTTATCACTGTTTCTTTCTTATTAATTAAATGTCTTCAAACAACCTGCTCGTAGTTTCAATATTCATCAAGTACTAAAAATGCTAGTTTGTAATGTAACATAGACCACAAAGCTTAAAATAGCTATCAGGAACGATACCGTCCTGTACAAACAGTGTATTTTAATTATACATTCCTCTGCATATTCACACATAATAGTTGGTTTGGCTTACACTTTGTCTTCGTGTAATTCTGTTTGTTACTTGCATCGTGTCTAGTTTCCATCAGAATAATAATCATACATGACTGAGGGCCTTACACCTTATACCTGCAAATGGAAATTAGTAAACATACAAGGAGGACGGATAGGGTCTGGTATTTTGACAAATAACTTTTCAAGCCACGTTTCTTTTTGCTTGAATAGAAATTAATAAGGCCGCCCTTTGTACTCTTATATAAAATTCCTTTAAATGTTCTTAAAAGTGTACAATAAAGTATAAAATAAATAAATAAACAATAATATAAGAAAATTATATAGTTTCACCGTATAATATAATCAATCAAACGAGCTTATCTCGCCAACAAGCTATTGTAGCTTGCCGAGGCAAATAAGGATATAATAAAAAAAATATAATTTCTCCGTTCTGGAGGTATTTTGCGTTTAGATTAACTTACTCCAATGGCTCATCGAGCTAAAATGTGCCTTGGCTTCCTATACGAGAGAACGCCACTTCACCCAGTCTTTGGCCACTTCTCGCCAATCATCAGCTTGAAGCTCCCTCAGATCCTGCTCTACAGCATCTCTAACAGTATCTGGGGCGACCGACTAGATTAACTAAGTGGTAATATTTCTGACAATTTTTTTTTCTGCCGAACAATTGACCCCATGCTGCCTGATGTTAAGCAGTCAGTGAAGTCCCATAGTGATGGACATCATCCCAGCAGCCAGCATGGCATTATGGCATGATGGCCCTGACTTTGACGGCCTTGAGTAAAGCTTTTTCACGCCCCGCTTAAAGGACCCGGGATCATAGGTGGAGGGAAACACGTGGACTGGTAAAGAGTTCCACATCTTAATGGTACGGCAGAGATAAGAGGCGCCGAACCGTTTGGTGCGTGACTGTATCTGTTCTACCGTGTAAGAGTCAACGCAGCACGTGTCGTTCGGGATAGGAAAGGAGAGGGTGGGATTAGTTGAAAGAGCTCTTCGGAGCACTCACCGTGATAGATGCGGTAGAAGACAGCCATTGAGGCCACGTCTCTGCGTAATTGCAGTGACTCAAGAGTCTTAGTGGCCTCTGGATCCCCGATGATACGGACAGCACGGCGCTGCAACCTATCGAGGGCGTCCAATAAGTACTGAGCGGAGCCATTCCAAAGGTGAGAGCAGTATTCCACGCAGGAGCGAACCTGGGTCTTGTATAACAGACTAAACTGCTCCGGCGTGAAAAACCTCCTCACCTTGTTCAGGACTCCGAGTTTCTGAGATGCAGATTTGATGACACCCTCGATGTAGTTCTTCTGGTTGAGATTTCTGCGTATGTCCATACCCAGGATATTGAGGCTGTCTTGAATCGGTAGTAGAGTGTCCAGAAGAGAGGGATGGTGAAAGAATGGAGATACCTTGGCTGAGAATGCGCACACCTGTGTTTTCTTGGCGTTGAACTCGACCAGGTTCTCATCACCCCAATGCGAGATGCAATTCAGAACCCGGTCAAGCTCAGCAACAAGTGTTCGCCTATACTCCTCAGTATCGGCTTGCTTAGTCGCAGGGTGTCCGAGATATCGCCCATGTACAGTACTATCATCTGCATAGCAATGTATGCCCCCAAAAGTGAGCATATCATTGATATGCAGAAGAAAAAGCGTGGGCGATAACACGGACCCCTGAGGTACACCAGCGTTCACCTGGAGAAACTTCGATGACTCACCGTCACAAAGGACTCATATACGGCGCTCATGCAGGAAGCTGGCAACCCAGTTGCACAATCGAGGCGGCAAGCCGTAGGCTGGAAGCTTGGAAAGAAGCGCACGATGCCAGACTCTATCGAAGGCTTTGGAGATGTCGAAACTAATAGCCAACGACTCTCCATGCCTGTCCATCGCCTCACCCCAAAGGTGAGTGACATACGCTAGAAGATCACCCGTTGATCGTTTCGGTCTGAAGCCATACTGACGATCACTGATGAGAGAGTGATCTTCTAGGTAGCGAACGAGTTGGTTGTTGATTAGTCGTTCAAACACCTTGCAGAGGATAGGGGTGATAGCAATGGGTCGATAGTTGCCCGGATCAGAACGATCCCTTTTCTTGGGAATCGGTTGTACGTTCGCCTCTTTCCAAGCCTGCGGCACTACGCCAGAGGCATATGATAGGCGATACAGGCGTGTAAGCATTGGAGACAACTCGGCTGCGCATTTCCTAAGCACAACCGCTGGAATTCCGTCAGGTCCACTGGCTTTCCGGACATCGAGAGATCGCAGTGTCGCGCGAACATCGCATTGCCTGATTTTAATATCAGGCATGGAGTGGCCGCAGTAGGGAATCGAAGGTGGCTCCGCACTACGATCATCGATTCGGGAGTTGGCCGCAAAGTGATTGACAAGCAGGTCAGTTTTCTCTTGCGGCCCATGGGCCAGTGATCCATCAGGGCATCGCAACGGCGGCAGTGAAGGCTGGCAGAAATTAAATTGCACGGCTTTGGCCAATCGCCAGTATCCCCGGCTGCCCGTGGGGTGCGACAAGAGTTCTTGACCAAACCGTGCAATGCGCTGTGCATCCGCTCTTATTTATGCCCGCTTGCAGACCTTGGTGGCTCTATTATAGGCTCCTTGATGAGATGGACATTTGGATCGCGACGAGACCGAGCCCTGATCCAAGCGCGGTAAGCCGACTGTTTTTTTTTAACAGCATCGGCGTACTCCGCTGCTGCTGGAGACGTCAGTGGATGGATAAAGCAAATTAATGTCGAATGAATTACGAATATATTTCGGCAATTAAGCAGAATGATGAGATTGATGCGATTCTCTTGGAACAGTTTGAAGCGAAAGACAGGCGAGAATGTGCATACAGTTATTTCATACGGAATTTTATCTTACTATTTTTATCTTAATATATAAAATCCTTGCGTTACTGACTGACTGACAGACACGCTACAGCCGAAACTATTGGGCGCAGGCAGCTGAAATTTGGCATGTATGTTCCTTGGGGACAAAACGGTTAAATTAAAAAAAAATGCAGGCGTAGCTGCTGGCGTCCTCTAGTACTTGTATAAATTCGGAAGTTTGTGGAGATGCATGGATGTTTGTTACTCTTGCAAGCAAAAACTACTCAACGGATTTTGATGAAGCTTTGCAGTTCAATAGGTTACACAGTAGAATAGCACATAAATATGCTGCTGCTTTTTGTCTCTATATGTGTTTGTTTCAAAAGAAAAGTACACACAATTTCAAGATATTTTTGTGAGGAATAGTTGAAGCTCGCAATCGGGACAATATCCTTATGCAGTAGAGCTATCTTTTGTAGGGTGTAATTTATACTAAACCAAACTGTCATTAAACATTTGGCAGAGAGCTTTTTCATAACCATGAGGTTACGGATATACCACAAACAGTAATATCTCCACGTCATATCGACCTGGCAAAATCTGCTGATGCAATCGAAACGCATTTAAAAATAACTGGTTCGTTATTACAAATCGCTAGGCGTATGATTTGATTGCTGTATGCATTGCATAGGATTTCATACAACAAGATACACAATTATTTTGCATTAGATTGGTAGAAGGCCTACCTTAGCTGTTATGTAAAATTACTTTTCTAATTTCCATGTGCAAATATAAATAATTAGATTCATCTGGTAATAGTTAAGTTTCTACCATATTTTATAGGCGTTTTAGTAGCGAGACCTTTCACCGGTAATTTGTGATTCTTCAATATCACAATTCAGCACAATTCTAAACGGCTATGATCATCATCATCGCCCGAGCGTTAACCGAGTTGCATCCAGGACTTAGAGCCCGGAGTCCGCTTGATAGTGTTAGCAGGCTAACGATAAGACCAATATCAGTTTTATTTAGGGGTACTGACCGCCTATAGTGTCTGACCACCCTTAGTGATAGAATTCAGTATGTAGATGTTAATATATGGAGTAGGTCTCTAGGTTTGCCAGTAGGAAACGGCGTTCCACAGGGCTCTATTCTCGGTCCATATCTTTTTGTAATATATATTAATGATTTGCCGTTCTTTGTACAAAATTTATGTGATATTGTTTTGTTTGCCGACGTTACGTCACTTATTTTTAAAGTTGCTTGTAATTTAAGTAACTTTGATTCCGTCAATAACACTCTTGCACAAGTATTAGATTGGTTTCCGACAAATAATTTGGTACTCAACTCAAGCAAAACCAGATGTGTTAAATTCTCTTTGCCTAATGTCAAAAGTGTTCCTACTAATATAATTTTAAATAAGGAAACAATTTAACTAGTCGAATCAACCGTATTCTAGGTGTAACTTTAGATTGTAAGCTTCAGTGGGGCGCCCAAATATCCTGTCTCGCAGTAAAACTTAGCTCTGCAGCGTTTGCAGTTAGAAAAGTTAGCGAATTCACAGATATAGATACTGCTAGACTAGTTTACTTTAGTTATTTTCACAGCGTAATGTCTTACGGAATAATGTTATGGGGTACAGCTGCTGATATACAGACTATTTTTATCATTCAAAAGAGGGCCATACGTGCAATTTATAAGTTAGGTGCTAGAGATTCTTTATGTGATAAATTTTAAGAAGTAGATATATTGACAGTTGCATCGCAATATATATATGCTAACTTAATGTACTTAATTCTATACTGCAAAAATAGTGATTTGCACAAAATGAGTACAAGGAATAAGCATAAACTGGTGGGAACTAACTACCGTCTACATAAAGTTCAGAACTCATTTGCGGGGATTGGTATACGATTTTTCAACAAATTGCCTCTTGAAATAATGAATTTACCCATGCACAAATACAAACGGACAATTAGGAACTTTCTTTTACTAAGGGGTTATTACACTATTAAGGAATTTTTAAATGATAAGACACCGTGGGGATAGGCTTATGCTTGTTTAACTCACGATTATTTTATTTACATGTTAAGTGGAGGTGCCTCGTGAACACAGGATTTTTGCAGGATTTGGATATTTTTATGATTTTTTTAATGTAGTTTAACATTATTTATCCCTGATCATATCATTGTTCACTTGTCACCTTCACAAAATTCTTTCTACATTTGCATTCCTTCACGCGTTCCACTAACTTATGTTAATAATAACGATCTGGAAAACGGAGGTAATTGGCGGTCATGGTCAGTATACCAATAGATTGTTTCTTACTGCTGGTTCGTATACCGTTGTCGTCATGCTCACTAAAATGTCATTTCTTGTGGTGGCGTCGTGTGTCGGGTCATCCCTGTCCCTCTAATATGGCGAGAGGGATGATGGCTGGCACATGCGTCATACTCGTGAACGGGTGCTACTTGTGATGACTGGTCGATGACGGTCTTGCGGGCTGGTATTAGATTTTAATATTTAACTGCATCATTTCCATCATGGTTATGATCATTTTCGCGGATTGCCTGCATTATTAGGTATATATAATGTAAGTGGATGCTCCTGTTTCACCATGTCTATTCTGAGGAGGCTAACCAAAACTATTATGCTTGAGTATTATTATGTACAGTAAATATATACAAGTGATATAGAAGGTGTAACAGTTGCAGCACCTTACAAAATGTAAATTGTGTATTATGCAAAACCTGGCGATGAAAAAGAGTGACCGTGAGTTTTATTGCCCGTTCTTTCTCATGGTTCTACCTATTGCTTTGCGAACGTGGCAGTAAATGTAAATGTAGAAGCATACAGTAATAATGTTTTAAATTTAAGTATAAGTAATTATTTTATAAATTTATTATTTTGAAGTTCATAAGCATCACATTGTGACCCAAATGAATAAAGGATTTTGAATTTGAATTGAATTTAACATAACGACAGTCAAAAATCTGCATGACAGTCGGAACCAGTCTTCTCGAATTCATCGAGGCACTGGACCTGCGATAATTTATCAACTATTTAGTATACACATACTTTGAACTGTCACTTGTATGCGCTGTGGATTCGTAACCCTTACTCTTCGCATGGCGGTATCCTAGTGTGATGTATGCTAGTGAAGATACTAATCTTCACTCGACTATAGCTGCCTTACTGCTTAAATCACCACGTATTTGCAGTGAATTTATTAATTTAAGTTTCAATTCAATTCCGGTCAATAGAATTCGTCTGACATTTAGCTAACCAGCTACACAGATGGCATAAGCAGATGCGTCAATTAGTTAATTAAATAAAAGCAACTTAGCGATTAGGTTTCACGTGTGGGGGCGATGTGCCACCTACAAGTTTTCAAACTGTCTGAAATTACAAACTAACTTGCTGACGTAGAATAACAGCGCATTTGGTATTCTCTCGTTTTCCATAAATTCATTTGCACTAATATTGTTTGCCATAATCATCCCTGATCATAATATTTACTTGCACTATTATAATTTATACTAATAACGTTTGCCTTAACAACTCAACAGTGATAACTTTTATTTTCCATATAATGACTTTCTATAACAACATATATCATAATAATTAGTTTCCATAAGTAGGTAACACATCTCATAATCGACTCTTGACATAATCAAAATTTGATATAATTATGAAAATAATACATAATATTGTTAGGTCGAAATTAATTATTGCTAACACCCCGACTCAGTGCAATCCGACTCGCATAGGTTAGGTTAGAAGACTAAGGCAGGAGCGAAGCGAAGCGGAGCTCTCGCCTTGGTCTTCGTGTTTTTTTTTTTAAACCACCCAGAAGAAGGAGCCCCGCGAAGCGGGCCTCCGTCGAGCTTAGTTAGTAGACGCCATATGAGTTTTAGTTTTAGGTTTAATAGTGAATAAAAAATCTGGGGTTGGGTTTCAAAACGAGTCGCCCGAATTGGGCAGGGTATTGGTGGTGAAGGGGATTAAGGGATTTAGTTTTAATCCCCTAAAAGTAATGTTAGCTGCCGGAGTTGCGTCTAAATGTTTTTAAAACAATTTCATGATTAGACCATTCCCTAGAAGGATCTTGAAAATGTTCGTAGCAATGTTTGGGCGGTTCCAGATTAGCGTATTTTACTGCGCGTATTCGGTCGATTACATACGCGCTTACATGCGCGCTACATTACGCACTTCAATAAACCGGACTGGCGTAAACGGGCATATTTCGACGTGTTCGCTCGAAACGGTAGAGATATCGTCTATTGGCTCGCGCTTACACGAGCTTAGAAGCGCGTCTACGCTTGTACGAGTTGCGCGCATGCCAAAAGGCGTGCCTATACGCGCCTACATGCGTTTCCAAAAACGAGCTTATACGCGCGTATAAAACGCTAGTCTGAGACCGCCCTTAGGCTCTATTCGTTGTTCAGTTCGTCAAAACAAAAAACGCCGAATGCTCGCTGTTCTGTTACAAGTGAATGCTCAGGTGTATCAGCACCATAACGCCCAAAGTGAAACATCTATTACAACGGTCATAATTGTTACATATTCCCCGCGACGCAATGAATTACTGCGTAATTATGAAACAAATTAGATTACCTATAACATTCACATACTTTTAAGATGTTTGGGAGCCATATTCTGAGCCTCGCTCATGGTACCTATGTTTTGTATTTCGTGTGGTTTGCGTGCAATTAAATATTTTCTTTTTTGTATAAAAAAAAAACTAACGTCACTTATAACACACAGTCTCGAGCAACCATTTGTAGACCAATCAATGTGTGTCTCGTGTGGAGTTTGAACCCGTTACTCGGCGTAGTGCCAAACGGCGAATCGAAAATTTTAGCTCCTACGCCATCAATGCAATTGATTTACTACCGCAAAGTATGAAAAAAGCCTGCACTAGCCTCCTAAATAACCATGTAACAGACGTACCCATCCTAAAATACCTTTGTTTCATGGTTGAAGAAGCGGCATATGACGTTTTATTTATAAAATAATGAACCTCTTGCGTGTGTGCATTACAGACTGACAGATAACGCACAGCCAAAGCTATTGTGCGAAGAAAGCTGCAATTTGGCATATATGTTCCTTTAGTTCCGTAGGGGTGCACTTAGATATAGAAACTCCCACGAGATCGGGAAGTAACGGTAAAATTAAAATAAAATGCGAGCATCTAGTAATATAATGATGGATGGTTTAAAGCTCTCTCAATTACATTACCCATTACTAACTGTCAATTTTCACTGCTTTCAAGTGTACGGGCCTATGCCAAGTTTACAGTATTCTTCATGACCGCTCAAGGTCTTGCCATTCGTAATAGTTCGGCAAAGTTAGACAACGGTTGCACAGGTCGCCACTTGGATGGGTCATCATCATCAGCCCCTTACAGTCCACTGCTGGACTAGGCCTCTCGTTTGAAAAGAGGAATTAGCCTACTAAACCACGCTGGCCAAACGGGTTGGTATAGAGTTTTTTTCAAGTTTTCCTTCTATTACAGTGCTGTTCTCTGCATAGTATGGCATATATCTGTCGGCTCTTACGACACCCATGGGATGATATAGGGTGGTGACATTCCGTATTCTTAATCCGTCACCACACGGACTACCACTTGGATGGGTCATTTTGTGGCATTTAGATCAAAGCGCTACCAGGCTTCGGAGGGCATGTCAAGCTGTCAGTCCCGGTTCTTGTCTCCTGACAAGTATTGTTAGGGCATATCGGAGCCATCGGCCAGTCTGAAAACTCCGACACCAAAGCTAATGTGTGTCCAAACACTCACACGAAAAAGAAAAGAAAAAAGAAAGAAAAAGGCTTTAGAACTCAGCCATATCCACCGACACATAACAAAACATCCATAAACCAGGCCAAAGGCCAAAAAAATCTCGCAGTACCATCATCGATCGCAGCAGAATACTCTGCATAGTAATAGCTTCTCTACTGAATAATTTATCAGGAGCCAATTAATTATGCAAGTGGAGAACATAAGTAGCTCATTACCGCGAATTCAAGTGGCGGGTTAATTGATCACACCCCTTATTATTACGAATTCTATTCGTGAGATATGTGAAGCGTATTTGGTGAATTTGTTGGTGGGTGTGTTATGATGGTTCCGAGGAAAAAGACACATCTAGACGGGACACGCACGAAGTAGGGTTCCGTTATAAATTAATAGCAGAAATAGGTATCCAGCGAAAAAAAAAATTGTGCATTGCCCCGCGCTTTCACCGTCCTGCTGATTCTTAGTGCTTAGCGTATTTAGGAGTGCTTTGCAAAACGACTGTTTGTTAGGATAAAACGATTAATCTGACAGTCCCATATACAATTTAAAATAAAATAGATACCTTTGCATTTACGTGACCGGAAGGCGCCGTTAAGAAGAAGTTTATTACCATGCCTAATTTTAGCCCTCAAACATATAGTCTCTAAGTATAAACACGTTATGTTAAAATCTAGAGATACTGGTCACCGTATTTTTATGTAATAGGTGGCATGTGTTGAGCAGACCTATCTCCTGATGTTAAGCAATTACCGTCGCGTATTATTATGGGCACAACCAATACCAAAGAAGTCACCAATAACACTCTGCGTAGTCGTATATCGGTGTTTACTAGCCCATCAGAAGAACCAACACTAATGAGTATTTTTTAACAAAGTTCATGCATTTTGTGGTGACAAAAATGACGGTATTGTAGACAATGACCCTCTAAAGTGACATTACAGAGATGCCATTTTAGAAAGTTGCAAATTTTAAATTAACTAGTCACTGCGGATGCAATAAGGACGGAGTAACTATCGGAGAGCTTCGAGTCAGCTTTATGTGGTTCCGTATGGTAAATGATAAAGCTTGTGAAAACTGTTACGCGGTTGTGGGGTTATGTATTGTGTGGATTATATGTTGCCTCCTGTAAGATAATACTGATAAGAGCAGTGCTTGCCTGTTGTGTGTGTGTCATGCGTACAGCATAATATTTGTAGAAGCTTAGTAGGTGTATTTTAATTAGATTGACGACAAGACCTCTTAAAGCTTTATAACCAGTGATCGGATAATCGGATGCATATTCACCTAAAGTTCATTTTTGGTTAGGATATTATGGAAGCGGCTTCTTAAAACATATTTTTTTAAATATAAATCCCGGGATTCCAGAAAATTCGGGAATGTGAAACTACTCTGTAACATGGTGAGGAAACGACGTCTTTAACATGTGGTTTTTATTTAAAACGAAACTGGTCTCCGTGATTACATAATTATTAATGTGTATTTTTACTTGAAGTTAATTTTAAGCTGCCCATCAATTTATGAGTATGTTGAGTGTAAAAGGAATGGTAGGCAGTGGGTGCTGATGTATCTAAGTTAATAATTATTAAGAGATTGAATGGTTTTTCTTTGTAATTCTTATTTATTATTCGTTTGAGATAAATGTTTTGAAAATTGAAGAAAATTAAGAGGGTTATATTATTTTAAAGCTGTTTTTTGGTAAAAAAGTTAAAATAAGTAAATTTATCTACACTCTATTTGATTCTATAGTAAAAAAACGAAATTTGTCGATTCCGTAATCCCGGGATTTATCGATTCAAAAGTGCATTCCATAATAGCCAACACCTCAACTTTAGGTTAATATGCATCCGATTATCCGATCACTATTTATAACACTGATAGTCAATATTTTCGAACGTTTCATTGGAAATATATGCAGCGTAGTAATATGTAGCGCTCATGGCGAGACTTGGCTTGCCGTTCGTAACAGATAGGCAAAGTTAAGCAACGCTTGCACAGGTCACCACTTGGATGGGTGACCGTGTGTGGCATTTACATCTGAGCGCTACCGTGCTTCGGAGTGCACGTAAAGCTGTCGGTCCCGGTTCTTGTCTAAGGATAAGGATCGTTAGGCCATGTCGAAGGCCTTTGGGCGGCCTGAAAATTCCGACACCAGAGTTGGCCACACGCTCACACGAAAAACAAACAAATTGGAAATATTTTTATTTCAAATACAATATTTTTGAGTTCCAAATAATAAAACCTACTCTATGACATACACACAACACTATTTGGTCCCAAACTAATCAGAACTTGTACTATGGGTACTTAACCTTTTGGTTTGTGTAGGACAGTCAGCAGTCGGATTCTAAACGCACTTCTAAAACCATTTTTAGTAATGTTTCCTGTCAACTTTAGATAATTATGTTTTGTACTAAAGCAGTTATGTTCACAAAAAGAAAAATTAAACATTGGATGGATTTGGATAAAATTAAGTCGATAAATATATAATTTAAACCAAAACTGACTTTCCCACAATCGAAACTTTATAAAACTGGAAAGAGTTAACATTGGATAAACATACATAATTATTACTTAATACATATACTCACCCAGATATAGAAACGCCTAGGCCAAGAGAAACATCCATGTCCACGCACAGAAATGTCTGACTTGAGTGGGAATGGAACCCGCGACCTTCGGCGTGGTAGTAGCTTACAATTCTACTTTTAATTAAAACATTTCTAACCATTTTATAAACTTTATAGGATTCGTAAAAGTAACAAATCCTCCTTTAGATCATACTGCGAAATTGTCCATGTCGTTTCAGACAGTCCCACAAACTAAAGACACTGTCCATTACGAGCCGGACTATATACTTAATCTCAGTGTAATTGTTTTGTTAGAGGGCCAAGTCTGTTTCTGCCTGCCAAATTGACTGCCTGTGTTACAGCATCGAAGCCCGGATTAAGTAACATCCGACTTTTTTAAGCAGGAATTAAGTCCAGCACTCATCTCATTAGGAGCAATTAGCTGAACATTTGTAGCAACATGGACAGTTAAACTTTGAAAGCACACGAACTTCCTTTTAATCTATATTTATGAATGCTTTATTTACAAAGAGTGAGCTTAAAATCAGTCTATCTTAGAGTGGTGCAGAGAGACAAGAATCAACTGTACTGTGTTTTGTAATTAAAATGTACTAGTTAATTAATCATATTATTGTCCATAACTACAACTTTTCAAATAAAACCAAAGATTAGAGACGAGCTTTCACCTTATTTTCTTTATAAAAAACATATTATCATGTCAGCCTAGAGACGTCCACTGCCGGACATAGGCCTCCTCCAAGGTTCTCCACACAGACCGATTTTGAGCCGCCCGCATCCAACCGTTTCCCGCGATCTTAACCAGATCGTGGCTCCACCTTGCGGGAGGCCTGGCCTACCCCTGCATAGTCAACATAAAAAATCATAGAGCGCGGTATAAATCTGGTGTCAGTTGACTATACAGACAATCAATAAACGGACACAAAGTGCAACCAGACATGGGAACAAAAATGTTTTGATCACACAATATAGTGTTGTCTCTTGTGGGCATCGAATCCCACTTCACTTTGTTATATACTAAGCAACAAGGCGACCACCTGAACCAATCCCCCAAAGGCTTAGAAAGTTCATTAAAAAATAGACTCAAATGAATAAACAACAGTTACTGCTATCAGTGCAACAGTGGATTAAGACCATCGCGTTCAAACTACGGTAAAAGCTTTAAAAAAGATCAGATAAGCCCTATCGTAAACACAGTTCAATTCAAAGTTTTTAAAGGAACGATTCATTTTTTAGTATTTTCCTTCAACCTTGTTATCTAAGAGCGGCGTGTCTAGAATTTCCACCTGGGACATTTTCTGTCAAGTAATGAGCTTCAGGAAGAATTTGCGTTCCGTCTCTGGACGTACAAGCTATACGGATATTATGGTTCGTTTATGGAGCTTCAGAGAGAAGAAATGCATATTGATTTTGACGTTTTTCTGGTATATTTAATCGTGTATATTCAATTTACATAGTGCTTTTTATGAATAGGTGATACTTGTGTGAAATGGAAGACTAAGTGCAATATATCGGTACATCGGTCATGAAACATCGGCACGGAATGAAATAACGTTTCTATGTTCATTATTTGAGTTTTGTCAGAATTAATTACCAAGCTACTTATAAACATGTTAACTGACAAAATTACTACATAGATAAATTAATGCTACCATCGCTTTTGCAATTCGTAAGAAAATCGGTTTACGATGTGATTGGAATTTGGCCAGAATTTTTTTTGTTTAGTTCTATTGAAGCAAATAGGTACCTAAAGTTTTTTAGTTAATGGCTTATATTGTGTAACACTTAAACATTGCTGTAGACTTGTCAATATAACCTTAGGCGGTATTTTGTGTTGTCTTCTATCAGATTTTAATTAATTATATATAAGGGACATGATATATTATTCATGTTTTATATTTTACCAACACGCAAATATGAGGCTCCATTACTGCTTAATATCAGGCGGCTTGGAGACAATTTGATAGGCAGCAATAAAAATCTCAACTAAATATTGGCTTGGAGGAAATAGGATGATAGAATAATATAAGTAAGTATATTATACCGATTTTCTTTTCAAAGATTTCCCATCCATCATTAAAATATAGACCCAAATTATACGTTCAATGGTAAAATACATACACTATCATTTCTTGTAGGATATTAGGTAACAACTAAGTGTCTTAATAATTAGGTCAAGGAAAACACAAAGGGTTGGTAAGTAATTACTTCAGACTAGAACTGAGCCCTTAATTAGACGAAGATGTCATGAAAACCTCTCCGTCAGACCTTAGGGAGAAAGGGAAGTGGATCTTAAGGGAAACACGATTATTTCTATGTCCTAGAACTGGATTAGACTTCTTGTAACACCTACAAACTAAACTGAGCTCCAGCTACACTACTAAGCTAAACCAGAATTCACTAGTAAAAAATTCCCTTGAAAAATATCTAGAGAAATTTCCAGTATTTTTTTATTTTGGCTTTAGAAAACAATCGGTATACAAGTTTTTAGTTGCGTATAATACGTAACAAAATATTTTTAGTCAACACAATATCATTAGTAAATTTAATTATATAATAATAATAATATAATATTCTACCACATTCACACAACACCATCTAGTCCCAAACTAAGCCGAGCTTGTACTATGGGTACTAGATAATGGATAATCATACAAATATACTTTTTTTTTGTATATACATAGGTACATATTATACATAGAAACACCCAGACCAAGACAAATATCCATGTTCATGCTCACAAATGTTTGACTTGAGTGGGAATCGAATCCGCGACCTTCGATGTAGCAATTATAATTTAGACATATCATCGTGCAAATTATTTTAAAACAAACACTGTATTAAATTTCAGACGTAAGTAGATATCACCATTTCGTGGAAATTCCACTAAGTTGGTAACAATGGTCGGGGCTGGCTGTTCGGTCGCCGGGTGTATGTGTGAACACGCTCGTCCGGGCGCCGGCTTCCGTCTAAACAGCCGGTCCGTCATAGCTCGCTTACAACACAAATCCTGTGAAATAGATGAGGAAGTAGCTTAAATATACATACATATGCTCACGCCTTTTCCCGTCGGGGTAGGCAAGGACAACAGAACGCAACTTGTTTCTATCCTTACAAAGCTCACGGATACTGTAATTTTAATAACATATTACGTAATTCTACGATACTAAAATCGTCTTAAAAATAGAAGAAGTAGATAGCACAAAATTCTTAGGTCTATATATTGATAGCAGAATAAACTGGAAGGAACATATAGAACATGTTTGTCAAAAAATTTCTCAATTTTCATATGCACTTTTTAGGTTGAGACAAATAGTTAACCAATCCACTTTATTGACTGCCTATTATGGATATGTTGCCTCTACGTTACGATATGGAGTAATTTTTTGGGGAAATTCATCAGAAAAAGAACGAGTGTTCATTGCTCAAAAACGTTGTATTCGAAATATGTTCCAGTTGCAACAAACTGATTCTTGCAAGCCATATTTTAAGAAATTCTGTCTTCTTTCATTGCCGTGTCTATTCATTTACGAAATTGCAACTTTTGTTAAGATAAATATTGATAAATTTGAATACCGAACTAGAAGTCGACACAATGATCAATTATCAATAGTTGCTAGCAAAACGCAGTTATTACATGAGAGTGTTTTTTGTTTGGGTCCTCGTATTTATAACAAAATACCCTTAGAAATACGATTAACTGAAAATATAAATAGGTTTAAATGTCTTCTGCACAAATTGCTGGTGGAAAAATGTTATTACTCACTAAAAGAATATTTAGAAGATAATGTGATTTATTGATTGAATTTTTAATGGAAGGGTTTCTGTGTAATATATTTTATTTTGAATTGATAATGATATGGTTATGATTTATATTTCCAATATATTCTTAATCTGGCATGAATGTATCCTATTTGTTGACCTATTTCAATAATTGTCAATGTCATCAATGTACACACATGTATTATTGTATGCCTAAATGGCGGGACATAGCATGTTCAAATAACGAAACATTCCAACTTATGTACCTATGTTACACAATAAATATTTTTGAATTTGAATTTGAATTCTTCACATAATAAAAATTTGATAATTTTAACACTCATCTACAGGAATTTTACACAAATTTGACGTACTGATAATATTCGCTTGAAATTTAATCACGTATTCCGTGAACTAATTTCATTTTAATCATCAATTTCAGAAGAAACTTTACATTGTTTAGAAATCAGGTTCAAATGGAATTTTTGGATGAAAGCTTGCTAAAAAATATTAAAAATTAATGCCATAAATAATATGAAATGCTTTTTTCATTTGTTTTTATAGACTCACGCCTGGATCCGTGAAGGTGTAGGCAGAGGTGTAATAGTAAAGTAGTAAACAGGGGACAAGTCTATTGCCGTAACAGAGCACCTTGCCAAACTCCGTGCTGCTACTGCGAATTCGGAAAAAGTCAGTAACAGTTTTGTCCCACCTGGGAATCGAACTCGGAACCAGCACACGGCAACTCAGATCAGCAGATGCTTACGCTATCTACTGGACCACGGAGGCAGCTTTCTAAATGATCACGTCAAACTGTTATAATATTACGCTGAAACTATAAAACAAGACTCGAGAGCTAACTGCCTGTGACAAATACCTTTGTACGTAGAAATCTGAGTATCTATAAAACAAGGTCATTGTTATTCCCGCCAATAACCTAACCTAGAATTCCCACCCGAGACAAATTACTTAGGGAAATTTATTTTGGCTCCCTTTCAACGATTTTATTTCGTATTCTAGTGCCATGTAGGCCACACTTAACTATGTACTCAAAGAAGTAGTACAGTTTGTGAATGCTTATTCAATAAAAGTGATGATATCGATGTGTTTTAAAGAAGTACCTCGTGCTCAAATTGTTTTGTTCTCATTGATGAAGAGTCTATCTACTACGGAAAAGCACAGTTCAAAAAAGTGCTAAGTTTAGATTAAGGTTGGAGTGAAATAAGTTCTCAGCTTTCTTTACTTCACCTTAAAAATATCTTACTTACACCCCATGTTCCTCGGCGCTCTGGATTGGCTGCTCAGTTCACCATAAAGACGGGCTATTCCTGGCAGCTGATTCTTTATTTGCTATGAGTTTTGCATTGATACCCATGTAGTTCAAGAGGATCTTATAATACCAGGATATGCAGTTCTTCAGACACCGGGTTAAGCTACTTTCTAGGTCTTTGTCCTATTTGTCACATACTATCCATTTTGTAATTTCCCTGCGCACTATATGAGAAAACTAGTGTAAAATCTATGTGAATACCTGGAAATACGATATTAAACTGAGATGAATGAAGAACCGAAAATTCTTTACGAGTAAGACCGAACGAAAAGGTGGTTCTGGATTATTGAAAAAATATTAAATCTAGAATCTATATTCCTAAAATATAACTTCGAGAACTAAGCACTCAAGTTGTTAGCTAGATTTCAAGTAATCTAAGAACTCTTGGGTTTACGTAAATAGACTAAGTGTCTTAATAATAATTAGAATAGGTTTCGAACTCAAGTCTTGCTAAAATACGACTAGGCGAACTATTTGTAATGAAGATAGATGATAATCTAGGAATTTTACTGAAAAAATACACTATTATATTAGCAAGGCTAGTTTCTGTATTACAGTAGTTATAAGATCGAAATTGCTTATAGCTGTATTAATGTTCAAGATTACGCTTTTCTACTTTAATTAACTTATTTTAGTCTTGTAGTATAAGAAGTGCAGAGGACAATTTTATTCAGTACGGCACCAAACTCAGACATCAATCTTCAGTAAACAATTTCAAGCAATGCAGCGTTTTATTAAAGTAAATCAAATACCCAGGCCTAACAAGTTGTGATGGGAATTTGTATGTCAATTCAATTCAAAAATATTTTGTTTAGAAAGTGTCACTTATAGACCTCAAAATAAAATTAAATTTACTTTATGCATTTTGCATCTAGGTTAAGATGGATAATCTTAATATATAAAATCCTTGCGTAACTGACTGACTGACAGACACACTACAGCCGAAACTATTGGGCGCAGGAAGCTGAAATTTGGCATGTATGTTCCTTGGGGACCGTAGGGGTGCACTAAGAAGGGATTTCCTGAAATACCCACGGGATCGGCCAAAACGGGTAAATTTAAAAAAAAATGCAGGCGTAGCTGCTGGCGTCCACTAGTTAAGCTATAAAATAACCTTATCTAACGACATTATGAGTAAGTAATATGACAGTTGAAACAGCCAAAAGTCTTTACATTCCTGACTATATTCCGAAACCTTAGAGTCCAATCTCTAACGGAGTCACACGTCCTAGAAAACCGCAGTTACTCCTCACATTGTTATTAATGTTTCAAACACGGATATCGCAGCATTTTCCGCAAAATAGTTCCACGAGCGACTGCTACCATTTTTTATCCAATCACTGACACCGTTCGGTACATTTAACTATGGGAAAAAACCGTTTATACTGACAGGTAACAAATCGGTACATGGTCGTGCTTTGTTGTGGCTCTATGTGTTAACAATAAAGGATTAATTAATCACGACTTGTTAACCGACTGTCACTTCATATGCATATTTCGTATAAACTTTTTTTAGTGAAGGATCATTTTGTAGTAAGTAGGTCGAATAACATTTGTTACTGTGATGATGATATTTTTTTAAGGTTTCGATTGAAGAGTGGTTGGTAGTTTTGTTGCAGTAAATGATAGCGGAATATTGTTAAATGCATGATATTCAACTGTACTTAATTAATATATATGTATTAAAAATTAAATTTTAATATTGCAAGTCCGCAATGCTTGTTTTGGCAGCCTCAGATATCATGTTACCACATATTACTCTAAATAATTTTTTTATCAGAACTTGGCGATTTGATCGAGTGCCATGAGTTTCTGTTCAAAGCAGGGTATACATTTCTTTTAAAGAAAACATCATTTTTTTACGTACTGTATGACCTACATCAAATAAAGAACTTGGAAATAACGGTGTGCATAACAGCAGCAAATGTTTAAAATAAATAGCTACAGCTCTACAGGTAGAAAGTCACGACAGTGAAAATATAGATGTTTGTCAGTGTATGATTTATGCGATGAACTAATACATTTATTAAACCACGAAATGGCATCAAAATTGGCCCAATAAAGACAAATTCTTGAAGTATTTTAGAAAGAGAACCACAAAAAAATCCTATCGACCTAAAATTGAAAATTATGTTATAAAACTTGAATGACGTAAAATATTCCTGTTACGTACAATCTTTAATCACGCGTCTGCCAATTAAGAAACTTAGCCATCCCAGTAAAGAAAATTGAAAACCCGTTATAAAATTTTAGTCTACAGATTTGAGTGGTGATAGTACCAATTGAAAGTTGCCAACGTTCCACTAAATCACCTCGTTGATCAACCGTTTAAGCTCGGCTTAAACTATAGTTTCAAATTGCTCAAAGTTTGATCCAATGCCGCAGAGATTTTAGTTGAAATGAACGTTTTTTATGACGCTAAGGGCCAACACGATGTGCTGAAAACGCTTATTACGTAAAATTTGCTTTGTCATGTTACTAAATTGCCGATTAACAGATTAATATTATGTATTATTCCTTGTTCGGTGACGGCCAATACTAATTTCCATTTAAGGCCGAGGGTAGCATAAAAGGCGACTAAAGAACTCACACGAAGCAAATAGAATCAATGGCAGAAATGATAAACTGGAGGTCGCATCCTATTCCAACCCGTCTTGCCGGCGTAATAGTAGGATAAAGCCTCCTAACTCACTCACAATGCCATTGTGACGCAGATATGGAAAGGCCCATGTCCATTGGTGGACTGCGAAACGCTATAAAATGATGATGGCTGCACGGTTGCCGTAGTGGTTTAAGCTGTCGCCTTGCCGCCTGGTACTGCGCCGCGTGTCGTGGGTTCAATTCCTACACGAGACAACATTTTGTGTGATCCACAAATAGTTGTCTCGAGTCTGGGTGTACTTCGTGTCCGTTGATTGAATGTTTGTAAAGTCCTCCGCGACACAGGAATTACTTCCTAGTGCGGGAGCTGTCTTTTTAATAGAATTAATAGAATTTAATACAATAATAGATTGTACAAATGTACTTGTATGCAACAGGTAATGCAATTTTATATACATATAAAATTCTTACGTTACGGAATGCTAACAGACAACGCACAGCTGAAACAACTGGATGCAAGAAGCTGAAATTGTCATGTATGTGACTTAGGAAGTGTATGAAAGCCATAAAACAGGATTTTGGAAAATTTCAATTAATTTGTACCTATGGGATCAATTAAATCAATTTACCCCGTTAGGATGCTAACGGGGTAAATTGGTAAAATACAGCCAAAGTCGTGGGCAAAGCAAAGTAACAAATAAAATGTAACATAGAACTTCGTCTTAAAACAATAAAACGCTATTTCGTCATGGTCGCGCTTAAGAGAAATAAAACTATGATTTAAAACTACTTGCAGTTTTATTATTTTCCGCTGCTTCTGAATGAGAAAATTGGTGTTTTATGGCCTCTAGGGTGTGTCAAGTTCTGCTGCGAAATTTTTAATATTTGCATCGTATGTGTCGTAATAAAACCTAGTGGTGTCTGAACCCGGTAGTAATTAGCTAGGGACGGTGTACCGCGTTCGGTTGTGTCGTTGTATGTTGTTCTGATTTATGCTTGGTACGAAATAGTGCGCATTATGCAAACGGTTCAGATTTTAGAGCTTATATTGCAGTATGCTTTTGTGTTTTTTAGGGTTTCGTAGTAAATTACAAAGAACCCTCATAGTATCCGTCCGGGGTGCGATACGTGAAACCGAAAATGTAACACCGAATACTACGTCGCCGTAATCTCATTACCGCGAAGCGCATGACAACGAATGCACGTTACAACGAATATCGGAACGCCGTAGTAACGCGATCTCGAATTACTAAATCTCGAATTGACCAAATCGAATTACTTGATAACGAGTGCACGTTACCACGCATAACCTTTCACCGAAGTCACGTAACCTCGAATAACAAAACCACTAACGGTGAGACATCAATAAATAATCTATGGTATACTAATAAAAATTAAAAATTGCCCCTTTCTTTTAAAAAAATCTCTTAATTAATTAAACAATGAACCAAATTAAAGCAAAAATCAGTCTCAAAATACCAAAACGACAAAGAAAAATAAAAAAGAGAAATTTTAAAGTAAGAACATTTCAGGACTTTTATTTGAAAGAGCTTAATATTATATTACAATATTAGTATATTATAGATTATTGATATCTCATCGTTAGCGGTTTCGTTATTCGAGGTTACGTGATTTCGGTAAAAAGTTATGCATGGGAACGTGCATTCATTATCAAGTAATTCGATTGGGTGAAAAATAAAGCTTCGAATTATATATTGTATTAACGTAGTACAATACAAGTCCTTATTTTATTATGCGCGTCAAGCGCGGTGTAGGAGAGATGGCGCTCGTACTTCCACGAGCTGCTTAACAAGCAGCATAAAGAGGTGCAGCCACCGGAACTCCCTCCGAACCACGGACTAGTGCCGCTGGTAACGCCTGAAGAAGTCCAGAGGGCCCTTCGCCACATGAAGAATCGGAAAGCTGTCGGAACTGATGGAGTCCCCATTGAGGCCTGGAAGGCAATGGGCCTGCGGGGTGTGGGCACCCTTACTAATCTATTTAACCGCATACTCCTAACCGGAAAAATCCCGAACCAATGGAGACTGAGTATCATCACTCCAGTCTTCAAAGGCAAGGGATCGGTACAGGAGTGCAGTAGCTATCGCGGTATTAAGGTGATGTCCCATACCCTTAAGCTCTTTGAGCGAATCATCGACTCCCGGATCCGACAGGAGACCACAGTCTCGGAGTGTCTATATGGGTTTCGCCCTGGTCACGGCACCATGGACCCAAGTTTCGCCCTCAGGATCGTCATAGAGCGGTACAGGTCGAAGAACACGCCTCTGCATCTTCTGTTTCTAGACATGCAGAAGGCCTTCGACTGTGTGCCGAGACAGATGATCTGGTGGGCGCTAAGATCCAAAGGTGTACCAGAAGCATATATTGACATCATCCGAGACATGTACTCCAATTCCGATTCCGTAGTTCGGACTGCTGTTGGCGACACAAGAACCTTTCCCATCACCGTCGGGGTCCACCAGGGTTCCGTCCTTAGTCCGTACCTATTCAGTGTCATATTAGACGTACTGTCGGACAGCATCAGAGACTCACATGAGCAGCCCCCGTGGCTGCTCATGTATGCTGATGATATCGCGCTGGTGGATGCGGACAGGGGACGCTTGGTGCGGCGTGTGAATGAGTGGAAGGAGTCGCTTGAGAACGGCGGTCTGAAAATATACGTGGCGAAGACCGAGTACTTGGCCTGCAACAGTACTGATCCCGCGTCAATTCGTATAGGCGGAGACATTGCCCAGCGAAAGGACCTGGTCAAGTACCTGGGATCAGTACTGCACGCGTCTGGTGACATCGATTGCGACGTCAAGGCACGCATTTCGGCAGCCTGGGCCAAATGGCGTGAGGTGAGCGGTGTCATTTGTGACCCCAAAATGCCGGTTAAGCTCAAAGGACAGGTCTATAAATCCATCATTAGACCTGTCCTGTTATATGGCAGTGAGACGTGGCCTGTGCTTGAGCGACACAAGCAGAGTCTGCGTGTCACGGAGATGAACATGCTGCGCTGGATGTGTGGTGTCACGTGGAAGGACCGCATTAGGAACTTCCGCATCCGGGGTAGCCATCATGTCCGTGACATTGCTGACAAACTGCAAGAGTGTCGTCTACGCTGGTATGGCCACGTCTTACGTCAACCGGCATCTTACGTGGGTAACAAATGTCTTGCCATGCTACCTCCACCGGGCCCCGGTAAACGGGGAAGGCCAAAAAAATGCTGGCTTGACGTCGTAAGGGATGATATGCGTGCCAACCAACTAACCACCAGGGATGCTGAAGACCGTGCGAAGTGGAGGAGACATAGCCGGAAAGCGGACCCCGGGCTCCAAGGCGTGGGTTTTGGAGCGCAACCGGGACAGCGCTAGGATGATGATGATGATGATGAATACAAGTCCTTATTTTATCCTTAAGACATTAGGTAAATTCTACTACGAAACCCTACGTTGTGACTGGCTTGACATGCACTCGGCAGTTTTTTTTAATATAGTCATACACTCCATAGATGACCATCAGATCTAAAACTAGGCTGAGCCCGTTATACGGCAAATACAAACTTCATATTATGGATTAAATAAATACAAACAGAACGAATAATCGTATCTCTCACAATAAAATGTGTTCTAGCTTGGAAGAGAATCTACCACCTCCTTCTTTACTAAGAGTCACTAACCACTAAACAATTTTGAAATTGCAACGCCTAAAATATAAAATTCAGTTAATTTAAAAACTAATACAATTATCATCCCAAACTACAATAAATGATGAGGTTTTGAAATATTGTGAGAAGTGGAACAATAGTATCATGGCAGCAGAATATTGCATACTTTTAATAAGTAAATAATACTAATAGTTTTTACCCGCAGTCATATCACCTTTGCTACTTTGTGCAACATAAAATTACGTTATAAACATAAAAGCAAGGAACCGTGGGGTGGTAGTAAGGCTTTTAATAAAAAACATCTGACATCAATACAAAAGTTTGGACCGACATTCCACAATATAGAGGCTTTCGGCTTCCGACTACCTGCGGCTGATTCTAGGAGGAAATTTGACAGACGATAAGTACTGCAACATACATAAATACATAGACTCACGCCTGTTTCCTGGAGAGGTAAGTAGACACTACGGAACGCCATTTGCAACGATCCTGACATACCTCTCTTTCTTCAGTCACTCCCACCAAGTTTCTAATGAATGCTCTTCTGTTTGGGGTACTTCTGACTTGTCCTTTCTTTAGGATGTCTCCAATCTGGTCAGAGAACGTCCGCCTAGGGCTTCTCCTTCGTCCTGTCCCATTCACACTTGCCTTATATATCTTATTTGTCAGTCTTTCGTCATCCAAGTACTGCAAAGCTTAGAATATTAACGAAAAATATTACTTACTACTTATATTTTGTGAATTTTTTTATAGACTCTCGCCTGTATCCCCGAAGGGGTAGACAGAGGTGTAATGTTACACCCACATTTCGCCATGATTTTTTAGGTCCCACGTAATAGGTGGCGAGCCTATTGCCGTTACCCGGCACATCATCAGACTCCGTGCTGCTACTGAGAATTTGGAAAATCCCAGTAACACTTTAGCCCGACCCGGGAATCGAACCCAAGACCTCCGATCAGCAGTCGCATACGCTATCCACCGGCCCACGGAGGCAGTATTTTGTTTAAGTTAGTTACAAATAATAAAATGCACTTTAACACGTTCCGGGACAGTACGTCGAAGGACGGTCCTTAAATTCCTATAGATTACGACACAACGTCCACCGACGTCTGACTTTAAGCTTCGAAATACGAAAGCCCGTCCAAGAACCAGCAATAGAAAATATTGTAGGATTACGTATTAGTGTCGTATTATAAGAACCTACAGCTGGCTAGTGTCACATAGTGAAGTTTTATGAGCACACAAGTAAACTAAACGCACACATGCAAAGTTCTCTCCTATTGTGACACAACGTCAGATAACGGGCGCGTACGCACGCATCCCCCCACCTCAGTCAGAACAGTGTCACTGCGCGGGAGCCCCGCGATTAATGCCTGATTTAACACCTCTAAGTTCCTAAACTGGTAATTAATCTCATTTTGTATGTGATTATTTATTTCCAATTGAAGTTTAACATTTTATGTTATTTTGTATCTAAATAAGGTGAGATTTTTAAGTTAAAATTGATTTTTATTGAATAGCTAATAAAAAGAACAATGTTTTCTTAGTGAGCGAGATACTATTAAGTGTCATTGTTTTCATAGTGATAATAATATAAAACCCTAGCCTTTAGGGTATGTGATTATAAGGCTGTACTGAGCTACAAGTAGTTGCACTGAGGGCATAATAAGGTTATGCTTATTTATTTTACTGTTTGAGTGACTCTTAATGTACAAAGAACTAAAGGGATAAGACACGTGCTTATTTTTTTTGAGACTGTACCTACAATTTAAAAAATATGTCTAGTTTATTGATGAGTATCATTGTATAAGTTTACATAATTTTAGAGTAAAATTGTCTAAAAATACCCAAGTAACTAAAATTGTTTAGTACTTTTAGAATGCACTGTCCAAAACGTTTGTTGTCTCTTATCAGAGCTATATTGGATATACTTGTAAATTCGTACATAATAAAAATAACTATAAAAACAATATTTTGTTTTAATTATAATATTATGAAGTTATATTTATAATCACGCCAATAGACTTAGCGCCATATAGCTAGGGAGCTATATGACGCTACGTCTATTGGATATAGGGATATGGGATTCATGATAAATATGACATCATTTTCGCAGGCGGTTACGTCGAGAAACGTACTGTCGTATCACGCAATATAAATAAGTACAAGGTAAACCACAACGTCGTCAAGCGGTGGGGCGAATTTGTACGAGAAATTCTAGTGTCAATTTGAGTAGGTTTTGGAGTACCGCTTCTCGACGTTTTATCCCGGATCGTGTCTTATCATTATAATATATTACTGATAAATAACACGCAGACACAGATAGAATTGTGTTCACACAAAGATTTGCTTTGGTTTTCCTGACCAGAACAAATCTTAAAAATTACTGTGCCAATTCAACTTGCAAATTTTTTGAGCTACGTCGATTGCCTTGGCTCTCTGACGGATCACTTCATTAAGTCCAAATAGCTGTTCTAAAACAGACGTAAAAACTATTTCAAATTTACGATGACTTACAAATGCCTTAACTCAATAATCATTTCATAGAACTGTTTGTAATTGGATATGGCAGAACACACACCATCAATCCAGCCAGCAATCCTCAAAATAAACCGTCAAACAATATGTCCTGGCGTTTTATACATTTCACCCCCATACCGACGTTAGGCTCGGAATACCGTCGCTAGTTCGGACCGAATAAATTGCAAGTTATTTTCCACCCCGTCGCCGACCATATTGTCGTTGACACTTAACGCCACATAAATCTCCCGGTGGAAATAATTAAACAAAATCGCTGGCCAGACAGTTTTGAAATATCACGGTTATTTTATTTTAAAATATTAAATTTACCTAATGCATATTTTGGGAGATCGTTCGATTAGTTTTAAATAGCGGGCATATGATCTCAAAATAAATATACCTATCATATTCAAGTGACAAATCGATGCTTAGTAATAAAGTAGTGATCTGATAATACTTAGAATGTTACAAAAATTAATGTATTCTCCATGAAGTATTTGAAATTTGTAACGGACGAGTCGTTATCGTTATAAAAATTTAATAGAGGTCATGCATACAATAATATTAATATAATATTAAATGGTATAATAATTTATTTCTGCGGTTTTTCAAGCATTAAAATATCCTGACCTAAATTCAAAATACAGTTACCATAAAATATTTTAAGTTCCTTGCTATCATAATTTCAAGTACTTTCCGTCTGAGTTTCTTATGTACGATATTATTTTCTATGAGATCCCTGTTATCATGTAATAACTAAACAAAATAAAATTAGCAGCTTATAATAGGAAGGACAGGATTGATATAATAAATAAATATCTATATATTTATTTATTTATACCTATGTACATTCACACGACCTTAGCCAAAATTTTACAACTATGAAACTAAACATGACATTTTATCGAAATGTATCCCTATAAAGCATTGACCATGATCATCCCAGGTCAGTGACCTTAACAGTCTCAGTGAATTAAGTCTCATACCCTAAAAGTTTAAGATGACATGTCCGTATCATTTTTAATAATTTATTCAACAAATTGGGCTCACGAATGACGGTGCCCAACTCACTGAAGGGTTATTCATCTGCTAAAATATTTGTATGACAGTTATGTCCAGTGCGTAACGAATTCAATAAAAGGGTCCTTTTGCAAAGGTTCAATATCGAAATTGAAAAGAAAATATTTATGATATTCTACACATTAACACGTGACGTCGTCAGGAATGGACGACAAAGAGTAAAATACATAGATATATTAATTATAGTAGATATGCCCTCTAGACGAAAATGTATCGGAAACCTGTGTCGCCAGTTTGCCCCCACCACACGGCTACTACTACACATACACTTTAGTAAAATCAATAGAAACGCAGTCGCGCGCACACACTCGTATTTTGTAAATCAGAACGTGCAAAAAAATCAATTATAGACTTAAGCCTGTCAAACATAGCGTTTATTTACCATGCGCCGTCAAACTTATTCACACAAGAACATTTAACTATCACGTTAGTAGATCTGCACAACCACATCATTAAATCGCTCACGCGTCGACCGGCCGCTTCGAGTAGCAGTGGCCGGTCTACGCGATGTATTCATTGGCTAGTCGCACGCGACGTTCGCAGTGAACGAAATACATTGCGCAATCGCCTACGTAGTACTAAATGGTACCCACGTATTGCCAGCAATGTATATTTTTTTTATTTGCTTGCGATAGTATCATTTTTGTCTACAAACTACATAATACTATTGTAATAACTACAATTATTACAAATATCATTTGTACTTTAAGGTTTTTGGACTTACCGGTGAAAAGAAATCCCTTCTCGAGCCACATTACATGCCTGGCTTCTTTTTCTACACGTTATAACAGCGCAAGATGGCATTTTTTTTTCTCGGAGCTTCGTACGCTGTCGCAATATGAGCGCGATTGTTGACCGGTCAAACAAATTTTGTCGAAATATGAGCGTTTGCTCACACGCAACGCGGTGCGCCTGCCACGCCCACAAGGCCATTCTACTCCTTTTAACTGTTCTGTGGTAAAATATATGCCGAAAAGAGTAAATTCATACTCATATATTAATGTTAAAAAACATTTCGTATCATAAAAGATGGATCGGTAGAATTTTACGACAAAAGTAGGGCAGTTTTATTCGTATGCATCCTTTGTACTGGATATTGATATTATTTTATGTATGTTCAATTCAAGTATCGTTTAAAATGTATGACTTGCTTTGTAGCCTGTTCTTGGCATGGCTCGTCGTATTTTAACGGAAGAAGAATTTGAAGTTGTCGAAATATTTATTTCAGAGATGTGTTCTTATAAAATTCCATGTCTTATTTCAGTTTTTTTTATTTATTTCTGTTTTATCAAATAAGTTTTGAATGTATATTAATTACTTCATTTAGGAAGTACTTCTGCTAGTAATAAAAAATATATTTTCAAGATCATGCGGTTTCAATGTAATATCTCCAAAACCAATATATTGGGATAGAAACCGTAAACAGTAGTTTAAATTCAACGCTTATACTTGTTTTATTTAAACGTGTAAAGGAGAATGACCAAATTTGTATGGAAGATGGGCTAAGTTTGCTTCTCGACGATTTGACCCGTAAAATATAGTAAATATACTCCTAATTAAATTAGGAAAAAATGAATACGATATACGGCGGTAGTTCTTAGCTATCGCTTAGTTATATATTAAAGATTTCAAATAATTTGAGGTTAAGTATTGTGATAGTTACATGATTGAATAATATTAATAGTATTTTTCGGCGGTAGGTGTAAAAATAGATAACACATAGTTTGAAGTATAAAAGTTAGATTTAATTATTTTAAACCATATTATTTCCACATTTTATGCTATTACACCAAGTTGCTTAAAGCCTATATACTCTGTACTAGCGTTGGTACAAGCTAAATATACCTACTTGTATGTAACTGTAAATCTGCAAGTAACACCACCTACCAGCGCTACCCATTCACTTGAAGTTACACCACAGAAGTTACACAACACTTTTGGAATGTTTCAGTTGACTGGCATTAAGATGGCACAAGACAACCTGGAGGAGTCCTTCTCCAAAAGGATGGCGGAGCTGGAGGCACAGCTGCAGGGAGGCCCGGCCAAGGACACTGTTGCAAAAGTTGCCGAAGAGTTTCGCACATTCAAAGAGCTAATGGGTACTGCTGCCTGTACTGTGCGACCTCATGGCAGTCGAGGAGCAGGTGGGCTGCCGTCTCGTCTGCTGCCATACAGGCCCTGCACAGCGGGCTGTCTGTGATACCTATAGTAAATAGGTGTTTATTAAAGAATCCGTGTCCTGTGTAGGCGGCCGTGAATGTCCACAGTTGTTGTTTGGACAGCCAGATGACTTGTTTGGCTATCTTACCGTCTGCTGCGGGAAGAGCCTCCTTGGTCTGCCTACATGTTTCAATACCAATCCAGGACTGGTTGTGTTGGGTCCTGGTCCTATTTCTTACCAGGTTGCGATAAAAACCAGAAGGGAGGGGAATAATGGGCTCGGGTCCCACCACCTCTAAAGTGGCCCCTGTTCTGGCAAGTACGTCGGCTGCGTCATTCCCTCTTGAGCCACTGCGGCCCTTGATCCATTGCAGTGTTAATTTGTTTTGTTTACCTACCTCTGTTAGTTTCTGGTGGCATTCAAGCGTGAGTGCCGAGGTGATGGTATGGCTTTTGAGGACTGAGAGGACAGCCTTACTATCTGAAAGGATCCTAATGATCATTCCCTTACCTCACGTGTCATGATTGCTGTGGCAGCTAGGATTATGCCAAAACATTTGGCCTGGTAGACCGTGTTGTAGGCTCCTAGCGGTGCTGCGATGTTGATGTTTAGGTCCTAGGAGAATACTCCTGAACCCGTACCTGTATCCGCCTTAGACCCATCTGTGAAGATTGTGAGCTCGTTGTGGCCAACCGCTCCCTCGTGTAGATCCTCGTACAGTTGGATTTTGTATTTCTTGTGGAACACAAATTGTTTCGGTATTCGGTTGCCAATGGCTTGTGTGAGAGGAACTTCTTTAAAGAGTGTGTTTAAGTTGCTAGTGTGCGGTGTGTTAGTGTCTTTCCAGAGCTTCAGAGCTCTTAGCCGGATCGCAGACATCGTTGCCTCCTGTTGTATGAACAGGTGCAATGGAGGCAGGTCCAGCAACACTTCGAGTGCCGCTGTAGGTGTAGTTTTCATGCAGCCCGTGGCCGCTAGGCATGCAAGTCTTTCAAGCTTTTGAAGCGTGTTGGCGGCCGTTGTTAGGTCGGTCCGAGGCTACCACACTACTGCGCCGTAGCTTATCATCGGACGTATTATTGTCTTATAGAGCCATAAGACAATTTTGGGGGATAGGCCCCAGCGTTTACCTATCATCTTCTTGCACTGCAAGAAAACGATGCTGGCTTTATTGAGCTTATTTTCCATGTGGCTGTCAAGAGTGACACCCAGGTATTTTACTTCGGTACACAGCTTGAGCTCTGTGTTGAATAACTTGGGCAGTCGGTAAGTACCCAGCGCGCGTTTGTGTGTGAACATAACTAGTTCGGTCTTGGTCGGGTTTACTGATAATTCGTACTCATTACACCACCACTCTACTATATATATATATAAGGACCAGGCTAGCCCTCATGATTGCCAGAAGTCTTTTACGGACAGGTGCACCCCCCCATTGTAATAACCCTGGGAAGATGCCATCCAGTCCGGCTGATTTGAAGGGATGGAAGCTATCGATGGCCCATCGGAGTTTTTCTTCTGCGACCAAGGTGTTTGCGTGTCTCCACTCGTGTTCGGTCACCACTGTTGGTGTATCGTGCCACGTTATAACCGGGGTGAGGACGCAGCCTTGGAAGTGTGTTTCGAGTAGGACGCGTCTTGTCTCCTCCTCCGATGTGGTGTATGTGTTATCCGGTTTACGGAGAGTACTGGTGCAACCATCAGTTGCTGAGCCAGTAGTTTACTTACCCGGTTTGCTTGTTGGCAAGATTCAATGCTCCCACAAAATTTCCTCCATCCCATGGTGCGTCTGAATCTGAGGCATTTCTTGTAGCTTGATTTGGCGTTATAAGCGTCCCAATCTTCGTCCCCGCTTGTGTTCATTGCCTGTTTAGAGCCCTTCTTACCTTCTTGCGCTTGCGTCCAAGATCAGCGCCCCACCAGGGTTGTTACCTGGGGTTGAGGATAAAGTGGTTTCTGGTGATGCTGCGTGGTAGCTGTCTAGCATCGACTGCGTCAGTGTACATACCTGCTCGTCGATCTGTTCATTGTCACCCAGTACCGTCGGCGTAGCAGTAAGGGTAAGTTTCTCTTTAAGTAATTAGATGAGTTTGTATACTTAGGTACGTTGTTTACAAGAGATGGTAAGAATGAAGAAGATATTGAAAGAAGAGTTAATGCAGGTAATAGAGTGAATAGAGCTCTGAAGGCGTTTATGAATAGCCAAAACGTGTCCGAAACGGCACGTTTGGCTGTGCATAGAGGGGTATTAGTGCCTACCCTTATGTACGGAAGTGAAAGTTGGGTATGGCAGAAGAGATTTGAAAGGAGAATAAATGCTGTAGAAATGAGAGCACTGAGAAGTATGTGTGGTGTATCTTTGACCGACAGATTAAAGAATTATGTGATAAGAAAGTGTTGTGGGGTAAAAGAAGATATAGTGACAAGCATTGAGAAAGGCATGTTAAGATGGTTTGGGCACATGGAGAGGATGGATGACGATAGACTGACAAAGAAGATATATTATGCAAGTGAGAATGGGACAGGACAAAGGGGAAGACCTAGGCGGACGTTCTCTGACCAGATTGGAGACATCCTGAAAAAAGGACAAGTCAGAAGTACCCTTAACAGAAGAGCATGCATGAGAAACTTGAAGGGAGTGAGTGAAGCAAGGGAGGTATGTCAGGATCATTGCAAATGGCATTCCGTAGTCTCTGCCCAAACAGGCGTGAAACCTCCGGGAAACAGGCGTGAGTCTATGTATGTATGTATGTATAAACTAACTCACTCGTAAACGGAGCTATCAAAAGCAGAAGCATATTTTTAAGTGCCAAAAATAGAATTCTTAATGCAACGTCAGTGTTATAACAGATCAAATAATTGTATGCTTTAAAATGCCATACCTTTCAACCTACTTCGAAAAAGGACGAGATTCTCAATTCAGCTGTTTCTATTTTTATACATTTGTTATATCAGAACTCGAGTATTCCTGAAACGATTTAAAAATATTTTTGAGGTCGGTTTTCGTTGTCCAAAATTTAATTTTATAGCCATACATGCAAACAACTCTTTCTTAGTCATCTGAAACCAAACAAAGTACAGACTTTCCTTATGTTATAGGAAATGAGCAGACTGATCGCCTGATAGAAAGCGATAGGCGCCACCCATGGACACCAAACTAGTGGAATCACTAGGGCGCTGTCGCCCTTTGCGTTGGAGAAAAGAATAGAAGGAGAAGAGAGATATGAGTAAGAAATTAATTATGTGACAGTGTAGTACTGCACCGGTCGAGCCCGCCTATTCATGTTGAGCATCTGCAAGGCACTACTAAATAACAAAATAAACATGTTTATTGATTATTTTAATGATGATATGAATGTAATAAGGTTTAAAGTTAGTTAAGTTATAAATGTTTATATAGTAAATTTTGTATATGTCAGCAGTTTATGACAGTTGACATTTCATGACAAAGACATACATATTTTATGTGAATTCCTCGAGATCATTTGTAAGGGCTGCCGCAGACTAGCTTCTTTTAGCATCGGCGACCGGAGATTTTGCAATTGTATCGATGCAGCATCGCGTTTTAGCGACTCTCTGCGTTCGGACGCGGCGACCGTAGTGTTGTAGTGTGTTGTTGCTGATCGGTCGAGTCGACCATCGATAAATTGATTTATTTCTTCATTATTTTAAAACAGTATCAGTAATATTGGTTGCCAGCAAAAAAATAAATATACCAGTGGATGTTCGTTACAAAGATGTTAAATCATATCCTATTATTAACAGACATTTTATGCCATGAACAATAGATGACATGGACAGTATTATACTCATTTCTTCGTAGTAATGTTAATGTATGCAATAATAGATGATGCTCTCCGAAAGTGATACGTGAACTGGTTGCGGGACGTAGGCAAAAAATACCGACTTCAGCTCGGTTGATATTTCCATCGGTATAAAGAAAGCGGTATTTAATGTAGCTACATCATAATCTATGGTAAGAGTCACCTCGTCAAAATCTAGTAGGTACAACCCTAGGTCGAGTATAACTGCCTTAATAAAAACTTAGATCGGAAAATGTCATTCGTGTCTATTCTACATATTTGTTACTAGCGGCACGTCCCAGCTTCGCACGGGTGATCCCTAATATTTTCTAGAAATAAATATTGCCTATGTCATTCAGGGACAATGTCGCATTATAATGGCGCAAGAATTTTTAAATCGGTTTAGTAGTTTTTTAGTTTATTCGTTACACACCTACAAAAATAAAAATCTTTCCTCTTTATTATATTATAAGTATAAGTATAGATAAACGCTAACATAGTTTTATCGACATTTATTCTTTTTAAGCCAGTCACTAGTCTAACCCTTTAGTAATAACCTTATTTTTGGTTACAGAATAATAAATAACACTTTGGGGTAAAATTACGCCAAACGGTGATTAAAAAGCTGAACTACTTATACAAAATAAATTATTTTTGTAGTTTACATGGCGATATTTTTTGTTAAATCTTAAGTAACACTGAAGTACGTTACGCTAAAATCATTTATTCTTACACTAAAATTATAATTGTACACCAAATATGCTAATCGTTCTACAAAATATTACTTAATATGAAAAGGCTAGACGGATACAAATTTGGTGCATTTATGTTAGGTTTGCATTTATTCCCATAACGGATTCATGATCGCTGAATTCTGAATTTTGAAAGACACTTTCGAAATTCCGTAGTTTCATGTGATTCAAGTGATTGAAATTAAACTACAGTTTACGGATTTTATCGCGATGTATTGGTTTCACTGAGTTATTACATTTGAAACTAATGATCTAGAAACTACATTTTTAATTTATTACTAGCCAACGTTTTACTTTATTTTTTATTATTAACTCTATTTTCACCACTTCAGAAACAGATAAACTGCACGATTTTGATAAATAAACACTAGATTAACTGTTGTATTATCCTGCTATTGTAAACACACATAGTTTCTAGAAAAGCAGAATCACAAATCAGATGATAACGGTACTCGCTGCGCTATTCATTCCTGCTTGATTTAACACAAAAAATAAAGTAAGTCCAGTCTTTAAAGTACTAGACAGGCAGCATAGATAATACTGTGTATAACAATAGCACATAGTCTGTGGTGTACTGAGTCTGTACACAGACTATGTGTATGTGTACTGACTACACAAACATAGATATGTATATGTGAATGAAGCAAGAGAGGTATGTCAGGATCGATGCAAATGGCGTTCCGTAGTCTCTGCCTACCCCTTCGGGAAACAGGCGTGAGTCTAAGTATGTATTTTTTCCTGTATCTACTTTAGACATAATTATCATCGCTGAGCCTAACTACTGAAGGTGGAAATTCCAACTCAGACACACGACACCGGGTTCCTTTCATAACATTAACGCTTACTAATAAAGCGTTTACTAATATTCCATCCTAAAGGAGTAAAATAGGTGGAAAGATGCTAAGAATCCACTGCTTTTGAAGCTAACACTATAAAAATTCGGATAGCTAATCTTATACTATCTTATACTAATATATAAAGCTGAAGAGTTTGTTTGTTTGCTTGTTTGGTTAAACGCGCTAATCTCAGGAACTACTGGCCCGATTTGAAAAATTCTTTCAGTGTTAGATAGCCCATTTATCGAGGAAGGCTATAAGCTATATAAAATTACGCTATGAGTGACGGGAGCAGAGCAGTAGCCTTAAGAAACGCGGGTGTAACCGCGGGCATCCTCTATTCTTAATCTTAATATATAAAATCCTTGCGTTACTGACTGACTGACAGACACGCTACAGCCGAAACTATTGGGCGCAGGAAGCTGAAATTTGGCATGTATGTTCCTTGAGGACCGTAGGAGTCGTCATTCGAGCCAACCCAGCTCTTCGAGGAAGGCCAGCAGACTCTTGATGTGGCCCACTGCTTACCTCAGGGTGCTGTATCTGGACAGGTACTGCTGCCTGTACTGTGCGACCTCAGGGCAGTCGAGGAGCAGGTGGGCTGCCGTCTCGTCTGCTGCCATACAGGCCCTGCACAGCGGGCTGTCGGTGATACCTATAGTAAATAGGTGTTTATTAAAGAATCCGTGTCCTGTGTAGGCGGCCGTGACTGTCCACAGTTGTTGTTTGGACAGCCGGATGACTTGTTTGGCTATCTTACCGTCAGCTGCGGGAAGAGCCTCCTTGGTCTGCCTACATGTTTCAATACCAATCCAGGACTGGTTGTGTTGGGTCCTGGTCCTTTTTCTTACCAGGTTGCGATAAAAACCAGAAGGGAGGAGAATAATGGGCTCGGGTCCCACCACCTCTAAAGTGGCTCCTCTTCTGGCAAGTACGTCGGCTGCGTCATTCCCTCTTGAGCCACTGCGGCCCTTGATCCATTGCAGTGTTAATTTGTTTTGTTTACCTACCTCTGTTAGTTTCTGATGGCATTCAAGCGTGAGTGCCGAGGTGATGGTATGGCTTTTGAGGGCTGAGAGGACAGCCTTACTATCTGAAAGGATCCTAATGATCGTTCCCTTACCTCACGTGTCATGATTGCTATGGCAGCTAGGATTATGCCAAAACATTTGGCCTGGTAGACCGTGTTGTAGGCTCCCAGCGGTGTGGTTCATGAAAACGCAGGTAGTGGTTGGGTCAGTCTGCCGTGAACATAAATCCTGTAAAGAATTCGAAACGTTGGCTAGTAATAAATTAAAAATGTAGTTTCTATATCATTAGTTTCAAATGTAATAACTCAGTGAAACCAATACATCGCGATAAAATCCGTAAACTGTAGTTTAATTTCAATGTGTAACATTCGCGTAAACCCAAGAAGATAATATGATTCAAGTGATCTTCACCCTCCACATCCTTTTAGATATCATGCCAATTGATTATCAGATACATCTTTACTCATCGCGCGTAATTGCTGAAAAATTAAAGCATGCGTAACTGAAACCCTGGGGTAATTTTTACCTCACATGCCTATTCAGGCTAGACGGATGTTTTTTTACGCCACGTGACTGCCAGTTGTAGAGAATACTCAAAAGGAGATGACACTACCTTCGCAGAAAAAAATCAATATCAAGTTTTATGCACCTAGGGTAAACAATTATCCCACGGTGTTATTTAAGGGTTAAAAAATAAGTGACAACCTACGGTAAGGCGACGTCCATTAATCACGTGAATCTCGATAGGTGGAAGGGAGATAGAAGTGTAGATAGATATCACATGTCCTTCTTTTTACTTTGAATGTATAGTATCCTTGATCCAGAAATACTAATACGCATAAAACAACGTTCATTCCTTCGATCGTGTGGGATTCATAAAATGCCTGTATTTAGATTTTCGTTGCTTTTGAATACTCCAGCATGTTTTTAGTCAACCCACTGCAATGATGAATTTGTATATATTAACATGTATACGCGTGAGGCTAAGAATGTTAGAAGAAGCATGATTGATTTTGAAATTGTAGATGAACGTTTGAGAAAGAATGTGTTAGATACAAGGGTGTATCGAGGGATCGGCATCCACACAGACCACTTCTTGGTGATGAGCCGGATAAGTGGACTCTTTAAAGGATGGTGACACCGAGAACATTATGAAAATAGGGTCCTAGAAAGAATAAAAGTAGAAAATCTGCAAGAAGAAGATGTGAAAGATGAGTATAAGCGAAGATTGATTGCAAGATTTGAGAGTTTCGATGGCATAAATGATATGGAAGAATTATGGCAACGTTTTAAAGAAGAGATAGTATGTGTAGCGTCTGAAGAAAGCTTGGTTAGATTGGTTGGCTGCCAGAGCAAATGAAAGAATGGGAAAGGCAACGAGCGATGACATAGATGAAGCAAGAAAGGAGTTTGTTAGGTCAAAAAGGATTGTGAAAGAAATTGTTAAAAGAAAAAAAGAGGAAAAAAAGATGAGTTTGATAGCAGACTATCTGAAGATTTCCGGAGAAACAAAGTTTTTCTGGAAATCCGTTCGTGCAGTTCGAGGAAGAACTCAATCCTCAGAATACACGTCAATCAGAGACAAGAATGGAAAGGTACTGAATGGTGAATCATGCGTGCTGAAGAGATGGAAGGAGTATTTTGAAGGTCTATATGAAAGAACGGCAATAGAGACATCGATCGACGAAATTATTGGTAATAATAGCAATGATGAAAGCGATATTGGTGTGGATGAGATTGTGAAGCGTTGGGAAGTATGAAATTAGGTAAGGCTGCAGGATATGATAGGATTACAGTTGAAATGCTGAAGGCTGGACAGGGCATCATAGTTGGTCAGCTGCAGCGCTTATTTAACTTGTGCTGGAGCACCGGCCGAGTACCTAATGACTGGACCACAGCGGTGGTTGTGCCTCTTTATAAGGAAAAAGGCTCGCAACAAGACTGCAAGAACTATAGAGGCATTAGCCTTCTCAGCATTGTTGGCAAATTGTATGCGAAGGTACTGATTGAAAGAGTTATGGAAGTAACCGACAAGAAAATATGGGATGTACAAGCAGGATTCCGAAAGGGTATGGGGTGCACGGATCAAGTCTTTTCCTTGCGGTGCTTAGCCGAAAATTTCTTGGCCAAAGGTCAAAAGGTCTATTGCGCATTCGTGGATTTGGAAAAGGCTTACGATAAAGTGGTGAGGAATGAATTGTGGTCGGTACTGTCGATGTATGGGGTGAACAGCAGCCTCATACGAGCTCTGAAATCCCTTTATGAAGATTCTAGAGCTTGTGTGAGGATAAATGGGTCGCACACGGATTGGTTTACCATCGAAACAGGTGTTAGACAGGGATGTGTAGCGTCGCCGTGGCTGTTCAACCTCTTCATGGACAGTTGTTTGCAAGATTTGAAATATAGTGACTGTGGATTAAGGATGAATGAGTTACTTGTCAAATGCCTCCTTTATGCTGATGATCAGGTTATACTTGCGTCTTCAGCGGAGGAGTTGCAGGAGATGGTAACAATCATGCATGGTGCGTTAGAGAGGAAGGGAATGAAAGTAAATGTAAGTAAAACGAAAGTTATGGTTTTTGAAAAGGAGGAATGCGTTACGGCTTGTTATTTTATGATCGATGGACAGCGAGTGGAGCAAGTGAATGAGTTTGTATATTTAGGTACGCTGTTTACAAGAGATGGTAAGAATGTAGAAGATATTGAAAGAAGAGTTAATGCAAGTAATAGAGTGAATGGAGCTCTGAAGGCGTTTATGAATAGCCAAAACGTGTCCAAAAAGGCACGTTTGGCTGTCCATAGAGGGGTGTTAGTATCTACTCTTATGTATGGTAGTGATAGTTGGGTATGGCAGAAGAGTCACGAAAGTAGAATAAACGCTGTAGAAATGAGAGCACTGCGAAGTATGTGTGGTGTTTCTTTGACTGACAGAGTAAAGAATTGTGTGATAAGAGAGTGTTGTGGGGTAAAAGAAGATGTAGTGACAAGCATCGAGAAAGGTATGCTAAGATGGTTTGGACACGTGGAGAGGATGGATGACGAAAGATTGACCAAGCAGATATATAAGGCAAGTGTGGAAGGGACAGGACGAAAGAAAAGACCTAGGCGGACGTTCTCTGACCAGCAGGCCGATTCAGAATGTCACGACAAGTAATCGTACGATATGTCAAATTATTGTCCTCGTCTTTTAGCCGCCTGTCAGAGATATTTTGAACAAATATTAATTGAATTCTGTTTATTTATTAATTTACTTCATACTGAATGCATAAAATTGATAGGAAATGCGATAGTTTTGACAAAAAATGAGGTAGCCCGTTTGACAATTAACGGAATCGAATGTCAAATGAGATATCGAACGATTCTGAATCGCCCCCCTGATTGGAGACATCCTAAAAACAGGACAGGTTAGATGCACCCTGAATAGAAGAGCATGCATGAGGAATCTGGTGGGAGTGAATGAAGCAAGAGAGATATGTCAAGATCATTGGAAATGGCACTCCGTAGTCTCTGCCTACCCCTCCGGGAAACAGGCGTGAGTCTATGTATGTATTAAAATTTTTCGGAATAATTGACCGTCAAGGGCCTCAGTAACATGTACTGAATCACTGGTATCAGTTTTCGGTACGCCGTTTGTTTGTAATTTGTTTGTTTTTCATGTGAGTGTGTGGCCAACTCTGGTGTCGGAGTTTTCAGACCGCCCTAAGGCCTTTGACATGGTCTAACGATCCTTATCCTTAGACAAGAACCGGGACCGACAGCTTTACGTGCCCTCTGAAGCACGATAGCGCTCAGATGTATATCAAAAGTCAAAATCATTTATTCATTTAGGCCACAAAGTGACGCTTATGAACGTCAAACATTTAAGTTAATTACTAGATGATTCTACATTTACATTAACTGCCACGTTCGCAATGCGATAGGTAGAACCACGAGAAAGAACGGGCAATAAAACTCTTGGCCACTCTTTTTAACTGCCCGTGCCGGTATAATGTTTTTACATGTTATCTTTGTAAGGAGCTGCAACTGTTTCACATTGTGAGTTATCTACAAATGCATAATTTTAATAGTTATTAATATCGTACTCAAGCAATAAATGATGTTCATTTAGTCAGCTTCCCAAAGTAAATGTGGTGAAACAGGAGCATCAACTTACGTCTTTTGATGTTGGCAACTCCTGAACATGACTGCTCAGAGCTATGGTGGAACAGTATGTCCCGAAAACTAATAACGTTATATAAACCTGCAGCAATTTACAATCTATTACTTAGCAGTTCATGACCACGGGTTACCCTCACCTTACAAATCCGATAAATGTATAATTTATCGGATTTGTAAGGTGAGGGTAAAAAGAGTAGAACAAGAATGCAAATGTGGTAAAAAAATAAAATACGGTAATTAACTAAACTGCTTATTGACCTAATAAGCAAAAATTTGGCCTAATAAAAAATAATATTTATTTCCAAGCGTACTTGTCGTCATTTACACTATAGTATGCCTTTAGTATAAGATTATTTTTAACTATTGTCTGAAATGACCTTAACGGCAATTCTAAAATATTAGATGGTATTTTATTATACATTCTTATACTAAGCCCAATAAAAGAGCTATGTGTTTTGTGTAAACGGAAATACGGTACACATAATTTGTTCCTGTTCCTAGTATTAATATTGTGTATGTCACTATTTATTTTGTAAGAATTTGTATGTTGTCGTACATGCATAACACTGACATAAATATATTGTGATGCTACAGTAACAATACCAATATTTTATTTTTTTCTTTGAGTGAGACTCTTGTCTTTAACTGGCAAATGGCCCTAACTGCCCGTTTTGGCAATATTAAAATATTTTCGATGTCAGCAGCCCTACCCCATAATAGTATGCCATATGACATAACACTATGAAAATAGCTAAAGTAAACCAAAAGTATCGACACTGAAATGCCACACACGGTCACCCATCCAAGTGGCGACCTGTGCAAGCGTTGCTTAACTTTGCCAATCTGTTACAAATGGCAAGCCAAGTCTCGCTATGAGCGCTACAAACACCGTTCCTTACACCCTGTATACACCTAACTCATAACCTATAATGTATCTATATCTACCATGGCGGTGTGTGTGGCACAAAATCAAAGCACTGTCGGGGGTAAGTTCACGCACGTACAGCGAGAAAAATGTCGGTACCTTCTGAGCCGGCCCCGACGCATAGCACATATTGATCGTAATCTCTCAAGCGGCTACTAACCCGGTGATGCACTGTGTTTCATATATTTTTCGTCGTCAACGTCGTCAACGTCGTGTTTTGTGTAAGATGCAGGCGGGAAGCTCTGCAGTGTTAGTTTCTATCGAAACAATTTTAATTACTTTATACTTTCGCGATTCGTTTCGCGAAACTATAAAAATAGGAATGGGTTTATCCCGTGATCATAGCTGATGTACCCATTATATTCTTACATTCTTTTCAGCGTTGTATATTGTAGATGTCCTTCAAGTAAGGTCACATAATATTATCTGTGTTTGTTGACGACGATGATGAGTATTATTCTAAATAGCACTCAATCACAGGGCAATTCTTTTCACATATTTTTAATGGAATCCCTTTTGTGGTACTTATTTGTCAAAATATTAACTATTAAAAAATTCAATATTAATAAATATTAATGTCTCATAATAAAAAGCTACCAAACAACCTAATTATCTGTTTTGAAACCACAAGTAACCAGAAACGCACTACGCATATCGATGCCGTTCCGTTGAATAACACAGACGTACGGAAGCGTCACACGCAATGTACGATGCCACGCTGGTACACAGAGCGTCCATGTTTATTGACATCATAATGCATGAATTTGGGTTATTTTTTACTAAACTTCTCTTCCTGTTTTGGGTATGACGATAAAAGAGATGTTTCTTTTTTAAAACGCAAACATCATCGGTTATGCGTATTTAATGTGGTTTGATTATTTCTATGAATGAATTGTAAAAACATTCCAAGGAATGTAGAGTTAAGGTACATAATAAGTTCATTTTTAGCAAAGATATCTAATCGCCGTTGGGTGTAACCAGAATTTAAATAATGACATAATGTTAAATAAAATTATACTCTTTGAGCTTAGACTCGATAGGCTCCAAACATATTTGTTTGTTTGCTTTAACACTTCTAGCAAACAATTTAATTTATTCATGGAAACACTTTAGTCGAAACCGCAAAATACTAGGGAATGTTCAATAACACTTAAAATAAAATGAAATATTTTCCATGTACCTACTACGCACCGCTGCAAAAATATTAAAATTTGAAAAAAGGTTTTCATCAAATAAATGCACTGCGTGTTTGCACTAAATAGTAAACTCTGTGATCAAATAGAACTCGAAGCGGTCCAAAGCTAAAGTGTTGTACATATTTGCGATTCGCGTATCGTGGAAAAAAATTGTAAGCAAACAATATGCACATTTTTTATCTGTCTACTTTGTATTAAAATACGTTCGTTCATTAAGGAATAACTACGAATACGATATTAATATTTCTCATGCATATATTCATTTAAACTTTTAAAATATTTTTGTCGATTCATCGATGTGTGAAAATTTGTTATTTATTTTATTTTTACCAAGCATATGTACATATTGTTTGTACCGGGGTAGCACGCTGTGGTTATTGATTCATATTTATTATCATAATAAAATTAACAATAAATAGATGACTCGATACAACTAACAAATAATGCTATCGTTTAGCAATGGTTCAAACACCAACCGGCACCAATAATTGAATCTGCAGGCACCATTAGCTGTTACGTTAGCAAGCAATTCAACGGTAGTGTTATTTTTGCAGCAATGCATACTCCGTTGATAAAGCTTTGTTAACCACCTGTTGGTTGTATGCATAGATGTTAGTAGCGTAGCATATTATGTCTTTATAAATGCTACTGCACCGCATCGCTATGCGTATCAATATGCGTATTTTTTATGAAGTCATGCGTAAAGCAGTAATGATTTGCTATATGAAATGCTTTTCATCTCTCGGCGTCGGGACGTGACGACCCCACCGCCCACTGAGGGAGTTACTCTGACGAGTAGATACTCGTCATAGTATCTCCCCCAGCGCAAGCAGTCAACCGAAAGATGGCGGTCAAACCATCCGAACCTGGCGGAAGTAAATCCCAAGATGCTGGATGGGCAGCAGCGTCCAGCACTAAAAACTTCCGCCACTGCGATCGCCAATACGCCTGCCAAGCGTGGCGATTATGGCAAATCCCCCCATAAATAGACCACACCAACAAAATCCGGCCCCTAGTCCCCGGCGGCCCCGCTAGTCCTGGTTATGGTAGCGGCCATGGTAACGGCGGGGCAAGGGGTGCGAAGAATCTCCGGAAGAGATCGGGCTACCACCACCAACGACAATTGGCCCTGGCAACACTGAACACGCGCACACTGCGGACCGACGAGAAGATTGTCGAGCTGGAAGAAGAATTGAGCAGGTTGCGATGGGATATCATAGGCCTATCTGAAGTCCGAAGACAGGGGGAGGACTCGATAGTTCTCAATTCCGGCAACTTGCTCTTCTACCGGGAGGGCGACCAACAGTCCCAAGGTGATGTTCATCGTCCACAAATCTCTCGTGACCAACGTGGTAAATATTGGGAGTGTGTCGAGCAGGGTAGCGTAACTTATACTCAGAATATCCAAGCGGTATTCGCTGAAGGTCATACAGGTATACGCTCCGACCTCGACGCACCCCGATGAGGAGGTGGAAGCCATATATGAGGACATATCTCGGGCTATACATGGCTTCAAAACCCATTACACCGTGGTCATGGGAGATTTTAACGCAAAACTGGGCAAACGCGACGGTGATGAGCTGAGAGTGGGGCAATTTGGTTATGGGCATCGGAATTCCCGGGGTCACTTGCTGGCTAGCTTTATGGAGAAGGAAGGCCTCTATATGATGAATTCCTTCTTCAAGAAGCGAGAATGTTGCAAGTGGACCTGGGTAAGTCCAGACGGTGCCACCAAAAATGAGATCGACTTTATCATGTCGACGAAGAGGCAGATATTCAATAATGTCTCCGTGATCAATTCGCTTAAAGTGGGAAGCGATCACCGAATGGTAAGAGGCACATTGAATATCTGTACAAGCCTCGAACGGTCGAGGTTGATAAAGTCCACGCTCCGACCGGCACTGGTTCATATCCAAAACCCCGAGAGCTTTCAGCTCGAACTCAAGAACCGTTTCGAATGCCTGGGCGAATGCGTAGATGTGGACGAGTACAGTAACGGGTTCGTGGATGCTGTCCATACAACAGGAGCTAAATTCTTTAAGCCCCAGAAAAGCAAGAGTACCAGCAAGATCTCGGGTCCGACCCTCGAGCTGTTAGAGGAAAGGCGCAAGATGGTTCTGCTATCCTTCAACGACATGCCGAAATATCGGCACCTCAACAGGACAGATCTCTATGTCTCTGACTCGCGATCTCGGCCAATACAACACAAAATGTGTTCGTGAGGCGATCGAGCAGAATAAGGGATCCAAAGTATTCCAGAGGGATCTGTCTGTTGGGCAGAGTCAGCTGACAATGCTGAAGACGGAGGATGGCAGAATCGTATCGTCCAAGCCTGAGCTCTTGGAGGAGATCGAAAGGTTCTATGGACAGCTATACACGACAACGCAACAACCCGCAAGTACTCCAGCGTTAGACCCTAGAGCTGGATTGACCCGACACTATACCGAAGATATCTCGGACGTCAGCATGCACGAGATTAGTGTGGCTCTCAAACAGCTCAAAAACAACAAGGCGCCGGGTGATGACGGAATTACGAGCGAGCTTCTGATGGCTGGCGGTGCACCCGCTAGAGAAGCCCTTCGGAAGCTATTTAATTCCGTCATACTCGAGGGTAAAACGCCACAGGCGTGGCACAGAGGTGTGGTGGTGCTTTTCTTTACGAAAGGGGATAAAACCCTCTTAAAGAACTACAGACCCATCACACTTTTGAGCCACATCTACAAGCTGTTTTCGAGGGTCATCACGAATCGTCTCGAGGGCAAGCTAGACGACTTCCAGCCTCCCGAACAAGCCGGTTTCCGTAACCATACGGTAGGTACCATAGACCACATACATACGCTGCGGCAGGTTATACAGAAGTCCGAGGAGTATAACCAGCCCCTATGCTTGGCGTTTGTGGACTATGAGAAAGCCTTCAATTCGATCGAAACCTGGGCGGTGCTACAGTCTCTCCAACGGTGCCGGATTGACTACCGATATATCGAAGTGCTGAAGTGTTTGTATGAATACGCCACTATGTCAGTCTGCCTCCAGGACCAGAGTTCGAAACCTATTCAACTCCAGCGAGGAGTGAGACAGGGGGATGTCATATCCCCGAAACTGTTTACCACTGCGCTAGAGGATGTTTTCAAGCTTCTGGACTGGAATGGACTCGGCATCAACATCAACGGCAAGTACATAACTCTCCTTCGATTCGCAGACGATATCGTAGTCATGGCTGAGACCATGGAAGACCTAGGCACAATGCTCGATGGCCTCTGTAGAGTCTCCCAATAAGTAGGTCTTAAGATGAACATGGACAAGACGAAAATAATCTCGAACGTCCATGTTGTACCTGCTCCTATTCAGGTTGGGAACTCTACGCTCGAAGTTGTCGACAAGTATATCTACCTGGGACAAGTAGTCCAGTTAGGTAGGTCCAACTTCGAGAAGGAGGTCAATCGTCGAATCCAACTCGGTTGGGCAGCGTTCGGGAAGCTACGACATATCTTCTCGTCCGATATCCCGCAGTGTCTCAAGACGAAAGTCTTTGACCAGTGTGTGTTGCCAGTGATGACTTACGGATCAGAGACGTGGTCGCTCACTATGGGCCTTATCAGAAGGCTCAAGGTCACTCAGAGGGCGATGGAGAGAGCTATGCTTGGAGTTTCCCTGCGAGATCGAATCAGAAATGAGGAGATCTGCAGTAAAACCAAAGTCGCCGACATAGCTTTCCGGATAGCCAAGCTGAAGTGGCAGTGGGCAGGGCACATAGCTCGAAGAACCGACGGCCGTTGGGGCAGAAAGGTTCTGGAGTGGCGGCCACGTACCGGACGACGCAGCAGAGGTAGGCCCCCCGCAAGGTGGACCGACGATCTCGTCAAGATCGCGGGAGGCGGTTGGATGCGGGCGGCTCAAGACCGGTCTGTGTGGAGAACCTTCGGGGAGGGCTATGTCCAGCAGTGGACGTCGTTTGGCTGATATGATGATGATGAAGGTAAAGGCTCCTAATACCGAGGTAGTCAAAATCGGCTCCTAATTCCGAGGTATTTTTGTTTTCGCTCTTATCTTTTGAATATTATTATGTAACTACTTAAAAACAGGATTCACTCATTCCATGTCTCAAACTTGCTCACATACGTGAAGTTCGTAAGTGTAACCCTGGAGCAACTAGCTAAAATCAATCAGTCTCTGCCACGGTGTCGACGCGAGTGGTTTTTTTCATACAAACACGGATCCTGTTAGGTAAGTGAGCTAATTTTTTTAACGTAAGTTTTTGTTGAGATTTTAACATAAGGTACTGAAGGTAAGCAATTTGTCAGTATTTTGTGTTATTTTACTTGCCATAATTATCAAGATAATTTATGTTTTAAATTGATTTAGTATCTAAAAATATAAAACAAAATACCACGGAGTTAGGGTACGTTTTTTAAGCGTAGTTCCTAATTCGGAGGTACCATCGGTAATAGGAGAAACACTACATCGTATTCACTTGCTTATTACTTTAAATACAATATTTTTAATGAGGCGTTTGTTCATTTAAAATTATTAATATTCTTTTGAAGTAAAAACCTAATTCCGTGGTATGTTTTATTGGATAGAAATCTTATTAAATGTTGTCAAGCATGATCCAAAAACAACATTTTCTTTGAAAGGCCTAAATAAGAAGTAGCTCTTTAGTCGAATAAAATGTAATTATTTTGTACAGACTTTGACTGATATTAACACTTTGAAATCACAGAAATGTTGGTACCAGTAAGAATTGAATAAGTTATTTATTCGGCCGAATTTTTATGGGTCGGAATTAGGATTACAAATTACAGGAATTTCTCCTAATTCCGAGGTAGGATTTTTGTATACCTCGGTGTTAGGCTCTATGAGCTCCAAGGGTATGCCTCCGTATAAGGATCTCCATAGCGCCTTATACCGAGGTATGGCAACCACAAATAGTATTTTAGGGTTCCTTAGACCAAAACTTTCGCGTCATATCGGAATCCTTTATACACGCGCCGGCCCCCTCGCTACAATTTAGCGTTTGCGCTTAGCCGCATTTTGGATTTTCTTGATACCTACCTACTAAGATATAGTCAAATTTTATATGAACGAATATGTGTGTTATTAATAATTTAGAATAAGTAAACTATCTACTTGAAATTTAATCAAACTTTTTTAAACATTTATTGTTTTATTTAAAAACTCCTTTGTGACTATAGTAAAAGCATATTTTTAAGAAATAACACTACTATTTTACTATTATTATTTAACTTATAAAATTGCTGTGCGGAACCAATTAACTCCTTTTTATTATACCTCGGAATTAGGAACCGACTACCGCGGTATTAGGTTTCAAGCCTGAAAATACCTCGGAATTAGGGAAAATCGACTTTGCTATACAACTATTTTTTTTCATGAATAAATCTTTTGAAAAGTCACATAATAATAGAAGTTATACAAAGTTTAATGTCCATTTTAGCTGAAATATTATTTTTACATGGGCTAAAATATTTACAAATGCTTATTTTTCCAAATGTCACGAAATACCTCGGTATAAGGAGCCTTTACCTTACGAATGACATCAGAGAGTCATACGTTTTATGTAATTGAATTTCACGTCAAATAAACGTAAAACGTAAATAATGCATTAGAAATGCATTATTTAGAATTATTATTAACTGTCTGTATTCCTTATCCGTTTAAACTTTTACTGTGCCATATTAATACGTCCATTTATAAATAGGAAGGAGTCGGTTGCGGCGGCCAGGTTATTCGTCGAACAAATTAAAAATCTTTTGAAAACCGGAAAGGTCCGAAGCACCCGAAACCGACGAGCGTGTATGAAAAGAAGAATGAATGTGGGGAAAGTGCGGCTGATTTGTAAATATAGAAGTATGCAAGTGGTGTTCCGTTGTCTCTGCCTACCCCGAAGACAAAAAGGCGTGAGATATGTAAGTAGTATGACATTTTCGTACAAACATACACCAATTCTTAGTTCCACACAGAGTTTATGAGTCAGCTGCTTATTGTCCACGGATTCGCAAGCTTCATGCTAAAATTCATTAAATTTTGGTTTCGCCACTTTCACGTGAAACGATACATATTATTCATTTTTACTCGACTACGGCGAAGCCAAAAGGGAGGGTAATGTTTTACATATTAATAAAGGATATTCACGTAGATAACTAAAACAAGGGACTTTTAAATATATCTTCTAAAACCACACAATGTTTAGCATTCAGTAATTTATCCTACAGATTGTACTACAGTTTGTGTAGAACGTCCTCCTACGACTCGCCAAAGACGATACTAAACCACAATGCAATTGCGGGCTAGCCAAGCATCCTTTACGATACGTGACTGGTTTCACTCAAACGTTTTCGTACGTTTAGAGGAACATCCATGTGTCGATAACATTGCTATGCGGCGATTTTATTGCAGAAAGATGCGATCGTCAAATAACTTAGCTATAGCGTGAAGTTCAATATATTAAATGCGAGAATAGTGTGATGTTTTTTAAACACAGGTTGCACAACCGGGATATCGCTTTGTGACCACAATTTCGTCGCCATCATCATCAGTCTTGTTTTGTAATCTGTCCCACTGCTGGACACAGGTTCTACGGATTACTACCTTGGTTAGCTACGGATTGGCTGAATTCACATGTCTTATGAGAACAATGTTGAAAACTCTGTAATATGCAGGTTACTCATTGTTGTTTTCCTTCAGCCAGCAAGCGATAGTTAACAATTTCTTACGTAAGTCACGTTGAAAAGTCAGAATAGTGTGCTGTAGGCTGGAACTCGACACACAGCGTAGCAGTGCTGACAACAAACTGCTTTGCACTGCCAACAAACTGCTTTGCAGTTTGGCAGAAGTAATTTATTTTTGTAAAATGTCTTACTTTAATGTGAATAAATACTTTCTTACTTCAAACTTACTTAGTTTATTAGTTACCCCCATAAGCCATCACTGCTTGCACAAATTGATTTTTTGTAAACTTGGTTTAAATTTTTAGTTTGATCCTGATTTCTTCACGAGTCGACAAATTTTCAAAAGGTCTGTAATAAACTTTTGATCACTATTCGTAGATAAAAATACCTAGTTATATTTTATTTCGAAACGCAAATCAGCGATAAATTGACTTATCACTTATCGGCGCTATCGATCTATCCTAACTCCGAAATCGTTTATAGGTATCGACCATAAATTAAAAATATATAATATTTAAAAAAGATTTTTTTGTACATTCTACTTCCACATTAAATGCGTGTTTAAATGGGTCTTACCCAAGGACAGCCATACTTAATTTAACGTCAAAATTTATTTAAAAAGCCCAAAGTATTGCAGACACAATAAATTTATCAACTATAATAATAGAAATATGGTCGTCTTGTTGATATACCAATCAAATGTAAAAACGTGTAGCTGTAGGTACTTTTTACTTTTTTAAACAGCTAAATAGCGATGCAGACACTAAAATAAGATGTTATATAAAGTATATGTGACCAATTTAGTATTTTCTTTAAATAGCGACTAACGATACGTACATCAAAGCTTAAAATGTGTCTAAATATGTTGCTCGAGAAATTATTAATGTAGATGTTTCTGTATACTTTTATTTTGTACATCACATTGTAATTGAAAAGTGAGCTTATATTTTTAATAGCGATCAATCTTGATAGACCCACCTACGCGTTCATAATTTACATTATCGGCTTTTGCCAGAAATTGCCATTAAGCAGCGCACAAATCGGCTTGTGTCCTAAAATGTAATGTGCGATTGATTCGTTCCTTTATTAGATGTTAAACTGAAGTAACTGATTTTTTCTTCAAAAATCGTTCAGCACATTACTAATTAGAGCTTTTTAAAAACCTTTTTGAATTTGACACGAAAACTCTGTAAACTATCATGGCGATTGAGTGATATCACAAAGTCCAAAACAAAACAAACCGTGAATGAAGTCTGGTCTGATGTACCCTCTTTTATTTTGTTATATTCGATTTGATAGGTAGAACGTTAGACGTTTTAGTTGTATTTACTACTAAAACGTCAACAACATGAATGGCGGACGTACTGTTTGACGTAATGCTCTCTGATTGGTGTACAATGTCACAAGAATAAATACATTATTTTTAGTTTTAGAATCCTAAAAATAGCATTAATCTTACCTTTTTATAATAAATAATAAACTTTTTTGACATCTTAAAATCATAACGAATCTATAGATACTACAATCAAACCGATTTATTCTTAGTGGACACAAGCCTATTATTTTTTATACGTAACTTGAGGACGCCAGCAGATACGCCTGCATTTTTTTTAATTTACCCGTTTTGGCCGATCCCGTAGGAATTTCGGGAAATCCTTTCTTAGTGCACCCCTACGGTCCCCAAGGAACATACATGCCTAATTTCAGCTTCCTGCGTCCATTCAGTTTCGGCTGTAGCGTGTCTGTCAGTCAGTCAGTAACGCAAGGATTTTATATATTAAGATTATTTGGCCCTGGGAATGAATCCTGTATGGCGGGGAATTTTAAGAATATTCAAGCAACGGACACAAATATTTTTTTTATAGACTCACGCCTTTATCCCCGAAGGGGTAAGCAGAGGTGTAATATTACACCCACATTTCCCCATGAATTTTTAGGTCCCACGTAATAGGGGGCGATCCTATTGCCGTTACTGGTAACATCACCAGACTCCATGATGTTACTGAGAATTCGGAAAAACCCAGTAACACTTTTGCCCGACCCGGGAATCGAACCCGGGATCAGCAGTCGCATATGCTATCCACTGGACCACGGAGGTCAAGTCAGACACAAATAACGCACAAACGCGAAACAACAATTTGTAGATAACACAAAGCATAGTTCTGTCTGGGCATTAAACCTACAGCACTCAGACCAGTGCGAAACGTTAAGACGGCTTACATCACCACGTCCGTGTGATGACGGATTAAGAATAAGAATTGTCACCACCCCATATCATCCCATGGGGTTTACTAATGTTTGCCATAATTTAAAATGACATAATTTCATATGCCATACTGGTATTTGCCATAATTTCATTAGAAATAACGCTTCAGTTGGCATAATCGTGAAATGACATAAAATGACTTTCACTAATTCCATTGGTCATAATCGATCAAGTGTCATAATAATTTAAATCCATAAATGTATTTGCTATAATTTTCGTTTTCAATAATCTAAGAAGAAAATAGAGAATATACTGAAGTTGAACAACTTCAGTTTATTAAACTAGTGTGAAAAATGTGGACTAAGTTGACGGAGCCCTGCTTCGCAGGGCTCCTATTTTTGGGTTAAGGGTCAAAAGAGAACCCTAACCTAACCTATCTGAGTCGGATTGCACTGAGTCGGGGTGTTAACGATATAATTAATTCAACTTCAGTTTATTAAACTAGTGTGAAGAATGTGGACTAAGTTGACGGAGCCCTGCTTTGCAGGGCTCTTATTTTTGGGTTAAGGGTCAAAAGAGAACCCTAACCTAACCTATCCGAGTCGGATTGCACTGAGTCGGGGTGTTAACGATAATTAATTTCGTCCTAACAATATTATGTATTATTTTCATAATTTTATTAAATCAAATTTTGATTATGTCAAGAGTCAATTATGAGATGTGTTACTTATGGAAACTAATTATTATGATATATGTTGTTATAGAAAGTCATTTTATGGCAAATAAAAGTTATCACTGTTGAGTTGTTAAGGCAAACGTTATTAGTATAAATGATAATAGTGCAAGTAAATATTATGATCGGGGATGATTATGGCAAACAATATTAGTGCAAATGAATTTATGGAAAACGAGAGAATACCATCCCATGGGTGTCGTAAAAGCCGACACAGGGAGCATATTATGCAGAAAACAGCACTGTAAGAGAAGGAAAACTTGATACAAACCCTTTACCAACCCGCTTGGTCAGCGTGGTATAGTAGGCCAATTCCTCCTTTCAAAGGAGAGGCCTAGTCCAGCAGTGGACTATTAAAGGCTGATGATGAGACATCACCACGCTCTTTAATCTTTAGTCAACATTTATATCACGTGTATTCTGAATTATGAACAATCACTTCACAATTTAAAATCAAATCAGAGGAATTTTAAAGGTCGATTACATCGTTATGCAAAGAAATGAAAACTCCTTGTTTCCAAATCATTGGAATGCAATTTAAAAAATTTACTAGGAAGCACTGAACTTGTTGAGCTGAGAAATGAGTAGCTCCGTAAACAGCTTACAATAAAAAATATCGAGCACATCAAATTAAGAAGTTCTCGTTAAATGGACGCAGTCGCGTGGAAAATTGAATTAGTATCGGAGGAGAAGTTATTTTTAGGGTACTGTTGCAGTACGCAAGGAAACCGTATAAAGTATTTCAGAAAGTGGGCAAGAACATTGAAATAAAGTCATAGTAGAGAAGCCACGAACATGAATTGTGCGTTGCGGACCATAATGTTTCAACCAGAAATAACAAAAAAATATATTACGAATTAATAATAAATAAACTAAAAATTTTTGTGTTTAACAGAGGAACATAAATCAAATGTCAAGAATTGACTTGTTTAGAGATTCAATACGTCAACCTATACCTACTTGCCCAGCGTGGTAGACTACGCTCTTTCCCATGCAGTAACCGTGCCCAATAGTGGTACTGTATAAATATAGAACAGACAATGACACATTAAGTACTAGCGATGTAGAGGGCTGCGTCATAATGTCTTAATAAGGTAAGTAATAGTAGTAAAAATAATAATAAAATGAAGAGTAATTATAAAAAAACACACAGGAAAAAAGACGTTTTATTTTATTGTCTAGCAAAAGTTACTAATAAATTAACCTTCATTCTAATTGGCTTTAACAGAACCCTTCTATTTTTAAAGATCATACATACATAACGTCACGCCTTTTACCCCGAAGGAGTAGGCAGAGGTGTATTTCTACACCCACTTTTCGCCAGATATACTTTAGTCCCACGTAATAAGGGGCGAGCCTATTGCCGTACCGGGCACATTTCCAGACTCCGTGCTGCTACTGAGAATTTCGTGACAGAAAAACCCAATAACACTGCCCGAACCAGGAATCGAACCCGGGACCTCCCGATCCCACGCGCACATTTATGCCGCGAGACTAACGAGGCAGTCGTTAGTCTCGAGGCATAATCATTTAAAGATCATAGGGAAATCAATCATGTATTGTGGAACATGGTACTGCAATTCCATGCACAACAACTATACTATGTCTTCTCCAGTGTGACTAATATCAAGAAAAGAGGAAATTATTTAAATATAACATAAAAGTATCATCATCACCACCATCAGCCTGACATAGTCCGCTGCTGGTAATAGGCCTCTCCAACGGCACACCACCAATTTTCGGCTTTTTGTGTCCAGCCAAGTATTTAAATATAAAATTTAATTAAACAAATAAGAGTACTTAAATGTTATATTTAAATACTTTCCTTATTTTGATTTGAATAAAATTTATCTATTACTTTTAAAAGTGAAACCTAACAAATGTTTGTTGCGAAAGCTTTGTTTCACGATTTATTATTAACAAGCTTTCAAACTTCTGGCTGCATTGGTTTTATTATGTTCTGTTAGCTTTCAGTATTTTACTGGTCGAGCTAAAATATATTATATTATGTTTAAAAAAATATAAAAAACGTTTAGAAAAGAGAGACTAAGAAAAGGAGATGAACTTTGTGGTTCTTACAGAATAAGTGACACTAAACAGTTAATCTGCAATAAAGGTTATTGCTCTATATATAATGACTGCATGAAGAGCAAAGTGGTTTTAGTTTATAGTTTATGTTTGTCAAACATCCCGCAAAGCAGGATTCATTCCAAGTGTGGTAGTTGACTCTAAAGAAACAAACGTATTGTAATTAACTGTATTAAAGTACCCTTCGAAATAAAAATAATGCTAAATAGATATCTATCCTCAGTTTGTTTCCAAGAGTTTGTTGTGTGGCCTTGTTTCAATTTATTATTTAATGTGTTTCATAAAATATAAGTTATCAAAACGTATTTCGAAATTTCTCCTAAAGCTATAAAGTACATAACATGTTTATCAAAGAGCTAAATAGGCAATATTCATACATTGGAACATAAATAAGTTCAGTATCTGCTAAAACATACAAGTTACATTAAACAAATAGTGACATATTCATATGTGGGAGTGTTGGCCAAACATTCCACCTGAATTATACATGCAGACGTAAATTAACATTTGACGGGCACATTTGGCAATTGAGGAGGGTAATGTTAATGACGAAGGAATTATTCACAGATAGTGTAAAGAAAGAAAGAAAGAAAGAAAAAGCATTTATTTCGGTCACAAAATACACCAAACATAAAATAAATATTACATAAAAAAAACTACTAAAGGAAGATAGGTAAATACAGTTGACAAATTTTATTAAAACTAAGCAGACAATATTTAGCTAACGGCATTATTAAAAATTTGGTATATAACATCACAGCTGTAAAAAGTGACTGAAATAGGACCCACTTCAGCATAATGCCAGGCCGAAAGCCTGACGCTGGTCTTCCAGAAGGCCTTCTTAGTGAGTCACGAACATCATCCAGTGTCTCATAAAAATGTATACGTAAATAGATATACTTATATATAATTTTATTAATAACGTCTTACAAAAAACACCGCAACATTACGCTAGTTTGTAGCATCTACTACCATTAAATAATAAATTTGTATAAATGAAGCGTTCACATTTATCATACCTAGCTCCCGCTGTGCATCAATGTGGTAGCGACGAAGTCGAGTTTTGAACGTACCGATCGTTGTAAGTGATCTGATAGGCGGCGGGAGATTGTTCCATGCCTTTGATGCCGCATAGCGGCAGCTACCTTTAAATGCCGCCATTTTGTGAGGCATAATAGACAGCTGCTGTGAGCACTGTCTGCTATTACAGCCACGCCTACCAGCAACCCAACCAAGTTTATGAAACAGATAGGAAGGTTGCTGGTTTTTAATAATTCCAAAGATGAGTGATGCTAGGTGTAGCTTGCGTCGAGACTTCATTTTTAAGATAAATCTCTCATTAAGGTACGGCGTCACATGACTTCTACGACTCATGTTGAAGCAGAATGGGACGGTGGCATTCTGTACCCTTTGAATCAATCGGTCTGTCCGAGCTAGTAGCCGTGGTCCGTATACCGTGTCCGCGTAGTTTAATTTAGATAGCACCAGAGATTCAACCAGTTGCAAACGTAAGTCTTCCAATAGATATGGTCTCATTTTATACAGAACGCGCAATCTATAAAAGCAGTTACGTACCAATTCAGCTACATGCTTTTCGTATCTCAGGTGCGAGTCAATATTCAGACCTAGGTTGCGAGCTTCATTTACCCTCTCGATGGTGCCCTCCATGAGTGTAATATTAATACCCGGAAGTGAATTAATTTGGTTCTGTGTTCCAAACACCATGTATTTGGTTTTCCTAGGAATTAAGACCAAGGAGTTCCTCTTAGCCAACTCCACAATTCGGTCAAGATCCTCATTAAGACCGGATATAGCATTGTGGTACTAGTTTGGCTTAAATGAAATATAGACCTGAATATCATCAGCGTAAATGTGATATTGTGCTTTATTTATATGTTTTGTGATGTCTGCACAGTAAATACTGAAGAGCAAAGGTCCTAATATTGATCCTTGGGGAACTCCCCTCGACAGCGGGGCAAGCTCAGAAACAACTGAATTCCTACCCAATAGCCGTAGTTCCACCCTTTGTCTACGCTGGGACAGATAACTATCGAATCAGTTCACAGTTTTACCATCGCAGCCATAGTATTTTAATTTGGAAAGTAACAAGGAAATATTAATGCTTTTGAACGCACGGGAAAAGTCCAAAAGCACCAACAGTGTGCACATACCCTGCTCCTGGGCGTAAAGAATATTATCGGTCACGTCTAGCAAAGCCGTAGCGGTACCCCTTCCTTTTCTAAAGCCCGATTGGAGAGTAGGCAAGATATCATTTTTCTCCAAGTAATCAGACAACTGGCTACTTACCACTTTCTCCATCACCTTGGACAAACAAGGAAGGATACTAATGGGCTGCAGCTCTTTTATATCTACGGGACATGTGTTTTTTGGCCTAACAATGGCCAGTTTCCAGGTATGAGGAAAAGTAGTTGAGCTTATCGATGTATTGATAATATGCATAACAGCTGTGAGCGAATGGGGTTAAGACATCAACAACATCTCTAGGTTAACTCCATCACAACCTTCTGCATTTGATTTAAGGTCCAAGTGGTTTTTAGAGATAATTTCAGGTCCAACAGGTGATATGGTAAAGACTGCGTCACTATGACGGTGAAATTCGAAGAATGTCATATCCGAGATCAAAACAACCGCGTTGCCGGGGACGTTCAGGAAGTGCCTGTTAATAAGATTACGGTCTGAAAAATGTGACGGCAGGTCTACATATTTTTTGTTAGGTAGTAGGGTACTTTGAATATTGTTCCATAACATTTTTGCGTTATTTATTTTATTGTTTATATTAAATTTAAAATAAGCTACCTTTTCATTGAATAAAGCAGAAGAAACAAGTGATTTAAGCCGTTTGTAGTAACTCTTTTTACTCTCTGACCTACTTTTGCGGTATGCATCAAGCGTTTCATCCCTTAATCTTATCATTAATTGTACGGTGTCCGTTACCCACGGAAATGATGGTTCCTTAATCAGGCAAGACTTAATTGGCGCGAAGGCATCGAAAACCGAGATGATGTAAACATTGAGCGTTTCTAATATTTCGTCTACTGTGCTCAGTTGTAAAATAGTGCTCCAGTTTACACGGGACAGAATTTCACGTAAATGCTCCGTATTGACATTCTTTAAAGGTCGAAAGTTTACTTTATATGGCTTGAAGCGTTCTCGGCGTATAACAAACTCACATACGATTAGAGAGTTGCCAAATAAGTTCCTAAAAGATTCTATCGTTATTTGTTTTGCCCGAAGATTTGTACAGACCAAGTCTATCAAAGATTCGCTTGACTCTGTAAAATGGGTAGGGACAGTCACTAACTGGGTTAGACTAAGACTGTTTAAAAACTGAGTTACCGCGGTAGTTCTGGGGTCGGCCATGTTCTGTAGATTGATGTTAAACTCACCAACCAGAACGCAATAGTCTGAGTAGGCAATGGATGTTAAGGCGTCGGTGACAGCGTCTATCGATGTTTAAATCGAGCCAAGGTGGCCGATACGCAGTTCCAACTGTAACTCGTTGTCCTTTTATTGTAACGCTTATCCACGTCTGCTCTACTGACTCGAACCTGGGATCGACAGGCACCGCCACTGTTCGCACGCTCAAGCCACGTCTAATATAAAAGTCGACACCTCCACCGCGGCTCGAGCGAACGCTAGCCGGACGAAGAATTTGACGAAGGGAATACCCAGGCACAGATGGCGCGCGGGCGTCCTCACCGGGACGCAACCAAGTCTCATTAACCGCTAAAATATCGAAGCTTTGCCGTAGCATCATAGCAATGAAGTAATCGTGATAAGTGCCCAAAGAACCTATATCTATGAAACCGACCTTAAAATGCTTCTCATCCATTACGTGATTAATGTGTTTTGAAACTCTGCCGTATACAAATGAATGTAGTAGATTTGATTGTGTCCATATAATGGGCAATAAATGAGATAAACGAGTTCTAGTGCTACCAACCAAGCAAAATTGTAAGTAAGATGCATATAGTATAGATAAATAACTAATAATAAAGTATGGATAATACCAATACACGCTAAAAGTATAGACAAATAAATAACATAGTTAATATGAAAGATATCATGGTAACTGTGATGTTGCTTTGATTTTAGTTTAATTACGACTGTGTACTTTACAATATTTTCTTTGTTAAATCTTCCAATACTATTGTTTATACTATAGGAACTAGCAGAAAAAGACGATATAAACAGGTTAAGGTTATACAACAATGTTATCCTAATGTTAGCTATTATGACATTACAGTTTAGGTTCAAAAACAGTTTCAACGTCAGTATCTTCTCTGATACAGAATGCTTTATCACCCTGATCCTTGCGAACATATGTACGTCCTCGCCGGCACCAGACAAACTTCCACCCGTGGTTACGGGCGACATCTCTTGCCTTGCGAAACAAGTATCGGTTTGATTTCGTAAGACGCTCGTTGACATAGAAGCGCCGTGCGGGACCGGGCAAGCCCAAGTCGGCGGACGTCGCACCCCGGCGCACACGCGCGTTCGACAGTAGCTCATTGCGAGTATTTCAACCCGCGAGGCGTAAGATGAGAATTCGGCGTCCGTCGAAACAATGTGTCTAGGCCCAACGCGTTCAGCGCAACAAATATCTCGTGGCTCCAAGTTCAATCCCAGCTTCGCGGCAATCTGCAGAGCGGTGTGAACCGTGTTCTCGCCGTCGATCTCCGGGACATTAGCGATTTCGACGTCATTCGATAACAATTCTTGTTCCCGGTCATTGAGGTCTTGCTTCAATTGTGCTACTACGTTGTACAAATCAGACTGGTCCGTAGCTGGTACTCCCATTTCCAGGCCGGACACACGCTCATCTAGCTTGTCTAGATTTATCTGACATGCCTTCACAGATATCTATTATATTATATTATCTCTGCCATCTCGTCCCGAAACAGCAGCAGTTCTTTATTTATGCTGCGCATATTGTCGCAAAATATACGCAGCTCTGACTTGATGCCCTCATTAAGAGTTTGCGTGGTCTCGCCTGTGACAGAAACGCTGGCGAACAGACCAGGGTCATGGCAATCAGCCACGGCAGCCAACTCTGAATCGTGTTGTAAAGAATGTAAAGAACACTGATTGATGTTATTGTATAGAAAATGTGTTTGTTTGAAGTACAATGGAAACGCAAATTCTAAGGCGAATTATATGGTGTATTTTTTTCTAGTATTGTTTAGTTCTTAGTAATAACTTGAATGCCAAGTATGTACTAACAAGATGGGTTTCAACTGTCGCATACCTGGCATCCAGTGGTACCTCTATGCAAAACCCGTGAACCGCAAAAACTTAAATCACGAGCCAACGTAGTGAGTACAGTGTGTCGCGATCGAATACAGTGCGAGAGTGAAAACGGTGGTAGTGGTTGTGCGCGCAATAAACGAGTAAGAAAGCGGGTAGACCGGTTCACTTGTTCATAAACATTCATCCAGCCGGTACCACCCATACTTCAGTACATCCCTGAACATGGCGCTTGCAACAGTGCCGAAATATCGGTTACTCAAAACAAAGGTACGTGGTATATATCCCGTAGGAACAGTAAAAAGTATGTGTCTAACAGTTTGACGAGTAAATTAATTAAGTTATAATTTAGTGGCTATATACAGGGTGTTTGGCACATGGTTGTCCAAATAAAGTAGGGATCTGGTTTGGGCCATTGCCAATGCGTTGAACTCAGGCAAATTAAATTCTGTCTCACAGTTTCAGTGATATGATTTTTTTTTAACATTTTAAAGAAAAACCCAGAAAATTTGACTAATATTTAAAAATGTTAAACGAATATGGGTTTAGCTATCGTAGTGATATTTTTTATTTTAGTTAACTATTGCTACATTTTATTAAAATAATTATTTCCTGTAGAAACCATGTAAAAAATTATAACAGGCTGTCAAAGTTTCGAAAAGAGCTTAAAACAGAACAAAGTTCACTTTAGTATGATTAAAAAATAATAATAATAATAGTGATGGAGGTTTTCAACTGTTTTAAAAACTTCTTCAGTTCATACCCTTTAAAATGATGCATCATAAGCCTATAAAAGCATTCACTAAATAAAAAAAAAAAATGCCAAGTATTCTCGACCGGCCGAAAACATTCGAAGTTCGCTTTACCTGCATTGCACCTATTTAATATCGCCAATGCGTTGCGAACCTCCACAGCCGATACACTTCTGATACTTGCCGTAAAACATCCACAACAATAATTTATTTGGCGTTAAATAAATACCCCGTTTGTATACAAATTGTCAGTGAAATTTGCGATTTTGTTTCAGTTTGTTAATTGGTGCCAATACTGTAAACACATCAGTAACAATATAAATTCAATATACTTTTTAATAAATAGTACAATACTTATCCATAGATTACATAATTATCATTTAAACTCGTAGAAATTACCGTTATTACGAATTGTTTCGAGTATCAAAGGAAGCGGATGTATGTGGGCGGCTCAAGATCGGTCTATGTGTAGAGCGTTGGAGGAGGCCTATGTCCTGCAGTGGACGTCTTTCAGCTGAGAGGATGATCTGATTTGACGCCTCTGTTACAAGCGGTAAGAAGTAACTACTGTATTTGAACATCCCATTTAAAAACCATGTTCTCGTTTTGGCCATTATCATTTAGGTTTTTACAGGTTTGAAGTCTGTTTTCGTCAGCATGTTAGATATTAAACATGAAATTGTTAAATTATGAGTATTGGCATGTAACAATTGCATAAACCCTATATGAACAGACCAGTTTATTTAATTATACTTAGCCAATATTTGATTGTGGCTTCACGCGCTTAATTTGATTTTGGTTTATATATGAAATTTGTTCATTTTGTAAATTACAGTGTTCATAATAATATTTAAACGTAGGTAATAATTTAAGCGAAAACACGACCAAAAAGTTATGTAATGTAATTCACAAACACTAATTCTTTGAATTCCTTGCGTTTAAAATATATAAAAGAAATAGTTTGTACAATACACTGACGCACGTTTAAAACTTGAAGCCTAGCTTACAGTAACATGTAACTCCTCCGTTCCGCTGTTCAGCCAATAAGCTCTAACATATTGTTGGTTACGGTGGCGCAGACTTATAGCATGTCAGTACACATTAGATTTAGAACGCTGTTGGACCGAGGTATGTATTAACAATATACTTACCTACACGTGCTAGCGTTGCATAATGTTTTTCTATTTATCGCGAAGGGAAATATGTAAAATGTTCTGGCTGATGGCACCTAAAGTTTTCATAGAGTTGTATGAGAGCTGTATAAAGAGCATTACTTGCACAACATAGGAGACCTTTCGCACCTCGATCTGCCTATATAGTTTGTCACAGACGTAGAAATCGTCATAACCAAAGTCATTTTGTGGATAATCCAAGACACTGCACATAAATGCTCCTAGCGTTATCGCATGTAAAACCGAGACTTTTATATCTAACTAGATTTGACGGCATGATTAAAATGTATTGCAGAGCTAATCTTCCACAGAGCGACTACTCGTAACTGTCAAAGATCTTCATGGGAGGCCGGACCGCCGGATTAACATTCTCGTATGGGACAAGCGACTATTAACAATTTAATATAAATAACTTTGATTAGGATAACGTATGCGTAAGTTAATCAGTAGACCCTGGGTTCAATTCTCAGGTCGGGCAAAAGTATTACTGAGTTTTTCCTAGTTCGGTATTAAGTCTCATAAGGCGAAATGTGGCTGTAATATGACCCCTGCTTAGGCCATCGGAGATGTAGCCGAGACGCTATCAAAACGCATTTTGAATAAGTAGTGATGATAATTAAATTGAATCACTGTCCTCGACCTACTTGCTGTTGTATTGATACGAAATGCAATCATCGATACTATTATTTGTACTTACTCAACTAACTTGTCCGGTTTCGCTTCCTAATTGGCATGAAGTCAGATCAAAGCTATTACGTGTGCCTTTGATGGGAACTTCGACCTTATCAAGCCGTATATTAGAGCGCTATTTCTCTGTAAAACTGTGTCCAAACGAAACTTTACTATATTCCATTCTACATTGTTATGTAACATCATTAAATTTTCCTATAGGTAAACAAGACTTTAAAAAGTTTTTGTATATTTTAAACCGATTACAAAAACCTGATTCAATCTTGAAGCATTATTGTCCTCATCTGGCACAAAATCCTTTTGAACCCAAAATCTAATTCTCATTCAATACAATTTTCCCAGTAATTCTCCAAAAATCGTTTAAAACTTTCTCACTAAGACGTAATGTCATTGCAAAATTAAATCTTTTATTCATGGTGGTTTAAATGTTTAGCTGTGCGATTAAAAGTGTAATGATTTATAGCCATGGGGTATTTTGTGTAGTGGCGCAGGCTTATGGTAATGTGGATCGTTTTAATTTTGCGCTAGATATGAGGTGATATGGCATCAAAAGCTTTTAAAATTTAGTGGTTAGTCATTCATGGTTCGAAATATATGACGTTGTATTGTATTCGGTATTAAAGTCTCTCAGTCGAATGGATGAAAGTTATGAGGCGGGATTAATACATCTAGTTATTGTTCTTAAACAGTCGATACTTTTAGTTGGTTTTATTCGTAATATTTGTAGTGTTGTCTACCACGTTATTCAGCGTATAATGTATTTATGTATGTAGTTAATTATCAGCAAAAATAACACATCACAAATAAGATTCAGTTTTTCGGTATTTTAATAAAGCTAGTTAAATATGCGTAAGTGAGCGGTTCAATCGTATCTGTTATAGTACAACGCATATATTAAAAGAAAAGAAAATAAGAATACATATGAAATTCAGTGTAAAAACGGCTTAACACTTTCTTCGTCCGTTTATTTCTTGAAAGTCATTCGCGAAACTTTTTGACATAAGGCCAGCCCAATCCAACACATTGAAATGCTTCACGTCAAAAAACTTACGAGAGATTTCGCTAGACAAAACACGTCGCCCTGTCATCGATTCACTGAAGAAACGCAATTTAGATTATAAGTCTAGTCTTAAAAACAACAATTCTAACTCATTACTAAAGTTGCAATACTAGATAGATTAAATAAAACTTTTAAAGCACTATTTATTAAAAAGTTAATACCATTAGAAACACAATTAGCGGACTGAGTTCGTAACATTTTAGTTCAGACAAGTTTTTGTTAGTAAATGCAATTGCATTTATGATTCAGAAGGCTGGCGTCGGGATATTGTTTAAATGGATAAACCAATTATGGTGGAATCTGCACCGCATAATGCTGAATCGAGGCAGCCTTCGGTGGAATGATATCCATAATGCGTAATAGCATCTCTTAATAGAAGCTTTCATATTTTATCTGGCGATTTGATAGCGCTATAAATTATATTGTTTATACCCTCTCATTTTAAGAACTCAGCTACTGTTGGGATAAACAGAAAACAATTTTGATGTTATATTACAAGTATTAAATTGCGACGCTTACTGTGACAATGTTTTTCACAAATGACGTGGTTGTTTAAGCGGCCGCTCGTTAGATCGTCAACTAACACCTTTTTCAGAACATTGGTAACATTACTCACCAATACAACATACAAGCAGTTTACGCGTAGGATGACATGAGGCTCATGCGAACCCTTTCCTTCCCGCTGAGTAATCGTGCCTGACGTGACGCCATTCAACGACTGATGTCGGCAATTCGTAGATATATAGTGGACTCTTTGTGCAAGCCAATGACGATTCCATTCGATTGACGTTATACATTTTCTAACAATCTAACAATAAAATCAAAACATTTTTCCTTGTTTGGAAGATTACAAATACAGTTCAAGATTTAGTCTTAAAGTTAATTATGTGTATAAAAGAATAAGACTAATATCATCCATAGATATAATTGGTGAGCCAAGCAAAAAGACTTCGCCTTGGTAGAGAGAGAGAAAGAAAATTTATGTTGAACTCTTTGTTTTTACAGATTATTCTTGATTAACAAGCCAATCAGATACGATTATTTAGTTTTTTTCTTTCTAACCGCACGCAATTTTCACTAACATACTCGCTTGTAACTTGCCTGCTTTCTCTGCATATATTATCACTATGATCACATCTTTGAAACCACAGACAAATGTCAAAATAAACTAAAAAATGGACCTTTGATAGTTATTCGTTGAAAAAAACTTAGTCTGATTTACACTCCGTTAATCTAGGACAAAATCTAGTATAACATTAAGTTGTTATTGCGTAATAAGACCTAAAAGGTGTAGATTAAATCTTATAAACGACCCTCATTTACCACGAGACACATATGATGCTACATAGCTCCAAAATGATGACATTAAAATAATCTAACCCTTTATGCATTTTATTACGCCGCGGCTAAGACTCGTAATTAAAAATAAATTAAATTGTTTTTACTTGCGGCGGTCAGTGTCTGGCGCCTTAAAGGGCACTCCTACGCAACGTAAAATAAAACAGTGATATCAGATTGAAAATGTCTGATTGGTTTAAGGTGCTGTACCACCAATATAATATTTATTAGTTTCTAGCGTTTTTTTTGTCTCGATGGAAACCCATTTGTTCGGTCCGATAGTCTTGAAAGCTCCTTCATATTTTGCAAAATATTGACACAATTAATAATTGTATTATGCTTGTGGTTTCAGTCGATTCAGAGCAAAAAATACATAAGAAATGATACCTAACTCTCCTAGTTTGTAATTTTGGTGGATACTGATTTCTAGAGCTAAAATAAAGACTTATTCATCAACTCGACCGCGACAAACTCGACCACATGGTCGAATTGGGAAGATTTAATTCTACCTATTTTTTATTATGCATCTCGACCGAGTGCCTATCCGCTACGCGGTCGAAGCGATATACCTATTTTTTGTGAATTTATTCATTCGTCATCTCGACCGAGTACAAAAAGTACACTCAGGTAAAAAATGTTTAAGGCATACCATGGAAACGATTATTATGCAAGCCAAAATAATATAGTATACGTGCTCTGCTAACATAGAGATCATAGATAGAGGAATTACAATCTGAGTTCAATTTCGTGCAAATTATAAGTTTATCTCATATTCTGATTAGAGTTTTGTCTCTTTCTCGCAACTATGATTTTTTCGTTGCGGGAAAGAGACAAAATAACGATCCACTAATGAATCCTACTACTATTATAAATTCGAAAGTTTTTGAAGATGTATGTATGGGACTGGATGGATATTTGTTATTATTTAGTGACATGGTTGGATATTTGTTAGTTTGATGAATCTTTTTCTGTAATATAGCTTATGTATAAGAATAACACGCAGCTAGGCTACAAATGGATACGATAGGTGGCGCTATAGTCGAGGTACATAAAATAACGCGGGTGAATCCACGGGGAATACTAGTGCTTGAATAATTTAATATGTAAACTTCAATTATTTTTTATTATTTACTCACATATATTTTGTACAATCTTGTGAATGTGCTCCTATTTGGAAAATTGCCTTTAAATAAATAAAAAAAAGTAGATTTAATGAATAACAAAAAAATAATTAATTGAATTAATCTGATTAGAAAAATACCTGATTTGGTGAATATTAAGAATAAGCTTTATAGAAAGAAAAATAAATCATTGGATGTCAAAAAAGTCTGCTTTAATTCCATAAGTGAAATTGTGGTGCCCGACAAGGACAAGGAATTAAGGATTTTTTACTAGCCGATTATATTTACAAATCAAACAGAATTCTAGTTTCTGCTAATGAAATTACAAAATAAAATATTAAAGCATCCTAATTTGACCATTTTGTGTGATGGAACATTTAAATGTTGTTTAAGGCCTTTCCAACAATTGAACACCTTGCACTTCGATTTAGGAAGAAATGAGATGTATAACAGCATTATACCAGTGGTATATGCCGTGTTGCCAAATAAAACAAAACCTTGTTTCGCCTAATCAAAAGCCAGATTCCACAATTTAATCCAAAGTTATTTGTACTAGGCTTTGAGCAAGGGACAATCGGCGGGCGGACACTGGTCTGTAATTAGAGAAATATTCCATAAATCACAAATAAGTGGCTTTTATTTTCATTTCTCGAAATGTTTGTGGGAAAGAGCTGAAGAATTAGGCCTAACCAAGTCCAAATTTGCCAGAAAACATATAAAACGTTGCACTGTTTTGGAGCATCCACCTAAACAAGATATCGAAAGGGGTTGGTTATATATTATGTCACAATGTCCAAAAGATCCAAATATAATCCTATTTAATGATTATTTTGTCCAAACGTGGTTAAACGAAGATTCATTTTATTAAGACAAATGGAACTGCTATAATGAGCAACACCGCACAACCAATATGGTAGAAAGTTGGCATTCTTCGATTAACAAAAAATGCCATCAAAACTCAAAAGTATTGCTTGACAATTTTACTAAAGGAAGACCGTTACTTCAATGTTGTATACCAAAAAGGGTCTAACATAAAAAATAAACTTAAAGTCACGCAAGAAATTGATGAGCATATTTTTATTTTTATTTTTTTAATTAACCATTTTGTATCTGTAGTAAATAACGTTAATTAATATTTTTTATCAGTGGATCTGTGATTTTCTAGTCTTTCAGTCATTTAAATTAATGGCTATGTTGTTAATTTTTAGTGTTTTTCAAAGTAATTTTTGATTGATCTGTGATTTCTAAAATGATTTGTGTGATATTATAGGCAATAGTGTGTAAGTAGTTTGTAAGTAAAATACTTCAATAATTGTACATATTGTGATACCGACCGAATGTTGGTTCCTATTAGGCTAAGCTTATTTTTACCATACGATGTTGATTTTTGAAATACACATAGTTATTTTGATTAAAAAGGTTTTTGTTTTACCCATCATCATTACCATTTCAGCCTATTTGACGTCCACTAAAGGACAAAGGCCTCCCCCAATTGGGGATATTATGTCGTAATTGGCATACTTTTCGCGCGGATTGGCGATCGCATTTTACCCATCGGAAAACAAAATTTGTTTGGAAACAAACCACTTTTGTACATGACTGTACAAAACTGCCGTATATTTTCAATGTCGGTCGAGTTGACGAATACAAGATACGAAAAAATTACTTCAGCAACTCGACCAACCGGTTTGGTCGAGATGCATAATAAAAAAATAATTGATATTTAATTTTCCCGAATCGACCACGTGGCCGAGATTCTCATGGTCGAGTTGGTGAATAAGTCTTATAATTCCGTATTTAATTATTCTACAATTGTCTTCACCTGCCTGCAGCCATCATCCATTCGCGTGGTTTCATAGAAATAATACGCTTGTCGTAAGAAGTACCCGTCACAGAGACGTACGAATTAATGAAATCTGCTATTATAAATGTTTATTTATTGGTACACATGGACACTGCAGTCGATAAAATAGAATCTATACTTCCATACAGATATAAAAAATGTTAAAGTGAGCTTCTTTGTCCTTCTTTTACGTTGCGACGCTATGGTAGGATTTGTATGCTGGCGACATAGGCTACTTTTACCGTGATCATTGATTCTCACGCTGGGAGAGCCTTGGGCTAAACAAGTATATTTTAACGCGCAAACTTATCTTCCTGCTATAGATATCCGCACTAGTTGCACTTTCATGTGAAAATTATGGGCGTCTGCTTTTTGCTGTATGTCAGACGCAAAAGCTCTGAAATAGCTAGGCTAGACGATAATCTATATAATAGTCAAGCTATATATTTTTTTAACTTTCGATACGTGTACACATCAAAAAAATATTTAACGGGTCTTTATACGCGATTAACATGCGTTCAATAATTTTGTATGAACCTATATATTGTCTCTACCATATTACTGTAAAAATGGTTTGATAAAATTGATAGCAAAATTCCCAGTACGTTTGAACCACAATATCGTCATTACCGGACGCCAGAGCGTATTACAGGCGTTCAGCGGTCGACAGATAATCGAATAACCGATAAAACGGTTTCGTCAATTTCGTATTTAAATTTTTATTGACTTATTTATCATATTCTGATATAAAACTTAAAGGTTTTCCTTAATTGAATAAGGTGGGTAGAATTTAATCCTGAAAATAAAAAAGAAACGCTCACCCATAAATTCTACATTCTTCTAGAGATTCTTAATTTTCTTTTATTAAAAAAGCTAAAAAACTGAAATGGGCTGGGCAGGAGGCAGGGGCGAGGACAGGTCTGCCACATGTCTGAAGAAATTTGGGCAAAAGTTGCCACTAATTGGGTCCCCGAAGGTGCCAAGACGTCGATGGCAGGACGAACTGGCGTATAGGAAGAAGTGGCCTGTGCTGACACAAAATAGAGATGAGTGGAAAGAGGAAAGAGAAGCCTTTGGCCTGCAGTGGGACACTGCAGGTTGACATATTAATGTATATTTATTTATTAAGGTTTTTGTTATTTCTAGATTACTGCAGTTTTTGTTCCGTATAGAGCCCAGAAGACACAAAATACATGGTTATGGCAAAACACTTTTAAATAGCCCTATAAGTTATTCTATTAAATCTATATATTCATGTAGGGCCAGAGTTTCTAGGCCACCCGAAGGTAATTAATATGGCCTATTGATTCTTGACCTTGTTAGGGATCGTTTACATTACATGCTATCCAAAGCACGGTTCTAATGTAAATTTAACAACAAGCGGTGACCAAACGAGTGACCTGTACAATTTTGCCGATTGAATAATCTCCGTCTAATAAAAATAAATACTTTAGACGCCACGGCACACCATTTTCATATACTTACATAATTGAATATAGAAAATGTAAATGTGCATGTCAACTTAGACATAAATGTATATTTAAACCATGGAAGGGATTCTCCGTCAGATACGTTAGCTGAAATTTTCATGCAGAGTTACGCTTATATGTCGCACTAATTACATGAGGTTAATTATCTGTTTCTGAGAATTTGCTTGGCATGAGCTTAAATATTCCACTCGAATTAACTCGAAACCAACATGTCAAAATCTATAATACTGTAGCTGTTTCGAAACTGTCCCAATGTTAGTCAGCGTCATATTTTATTTACACTTATACCTAGTATTTATTAACGATTATTATAATACCTCTCATATAATTGTCTAATGTCGCACCTACCGTTATATTATTTCTGCACCACCCTAGTTTGACTGATAGAGCCTAAGGCATTAAGTCCGCCTATGTAGTGCAAGAAGTTAAATAAATAAATATTTTTACTATGGACTTCACATAGTTATGGCAACATTATGAAAAACTCGCAGGTAAGGTGTAGCTACAATTAAATATATGACACTGACTTTATTTCAGAACGACAGTGGCATGCGAGGAGGCAGTCTACGTTCAGACTGTAGAACAAAATGCAAGCTGGCCGCTCATCGAACTCCCTATTTGCTAGTTAGTCTTACTATAGTATCGCTGCTGTTATATCGCCAAAATAGAGTATTACGCTTCTCAATTAACGAAATTCAAATCCTAGTAGTAAAGGACAGCAATGAGAAACTTACAACAGCTCAGTTCAACCATAGGTATTCCTCTATTGCGACAAATTGCTTATTCACACTGTTTTCTTTTTCCCAGCTCAGTGAAATTCGGTCTTTTTATCTCAATTATTATACTGACAAAATAAACAGAAAAATAGTTTTCGATATTCGAGTCGACAATTCATCGTGAAAAGACTCTAGGGATAAAATGTCCCCAAACCTTCACACATTACAAGGCTATTATACATTTTATTTGCCTTTTAGTTTGTCATGCCCTAAGGGCCAACTTTGTCACATATTTTTATAGAACCGGCTTCAAGTGAGCGTGTGTTTACTTTTTTTGTGTGATAATATATGTCACGTTAGCGACTAACTTGGAATAAACTATTGCTTTTTGCCCTCATGTATGAGTTTATAAATGTTCAATGGAATATTTTACGAAGTTTGTTTACTAAATAGACAAAGTTTTGACAGGAGTGGTCATCTGGCCATTGTGACATTTATTCTGTTACGGAAATTTATTTAGGTGTGGATTATTGTCTGTTGTTTCATGTTCGCAAACTTACTTAATGATAACCGAAGTATCTAAATCTGTTAAACACATTGAAGTACCATATAAATTTTCCTAGTGTTGGATCCACTGCATTACCCTTTGGCATGATTACAACTTTATCTAACAGACGCTGAAAACGCAGAAGAGTGGTGTAAAATTTTCTCACAAATGCTATCTCCGGACGCATCAAAGTCAAAGTCAAGTCAAAGTCAAAATCCTTTATTCATTTAAATCACAAAGTGACACTTATGAACGTCAATTTAAAAAAATAATTACTTAAAGCTTCTACATTTACATTTACTGCCACGTTCGCAAAGCAAGGGCGTAGAACCATGAGAAAGAACGGGCAATAAAACTCAAGGTCATTCTTTTTCATCGCCAGGTTTTGCATAATACATAAAAATTTTGTAAGGTGCTGCAATTGTTACACCTTCTATGTCATTTGTATATATTTACTCTACTTAATACTCAAGCATAATGTAGTAAAATTTTGATGTTCATTTAATTAGCCTCCTGAAAATTGACATGGTGAAACAGGAGCATCCACTTACATTAAGTACCTAATAATGCAGGCAATCCGCGCAAATGTTCAGAACCATGATAGAAATGATACAGTTTAATATTAAAAATGTAATACCAGCCCGTAAGACCGACATCGACCAGTCATCGCAAGTAGCACCCGTTCACAAGTATGACGCATGGGCCAGCCATCATCCCTCTCGCCATATCAGAGGGACAGGGATGACCCGACACACGACGCCACCACAAGAAATGACATTTTAGTGAGCATGACGACAACGGTACACGAACCGGCAGTAATTAACAATCTGTTGGTATACTGACCATGAACACGAATTACCTGCATTTTCCAGATCGTTAATATTATCATAAATATGTGGAACGCGTGCAAATTGCAAATGTAGTACCTATATTTGATTGATTGACATGATACTTTTTGAAATATAACCACCGATCGAACTGATTGTCTACACGATTATAATACATTATAAAAAAAAATAACAAATAAAAGTATCTAACGAGATGAGTGACATTTAGTAATGTGGTGGCGATTCCAAAAACTATCATTTACATGATTTTAATTGGAATGGAATAGTATTTAATTACATGTCAAGAAACTTATCATCTACCTATTTACTATATAATATATGAATTATGAAACATTATTTCCAAGCGCATTTGTCATTCAGATATTCATTTAAATTATAATATGCCTTTTGCATTAGGTCATTTTTAATCTTTATCTGAAATGCGTTAAAAGGCAAGTCCAAAATACTTATCGGTATCTTGTTGTAGATACGTATACTAAGTCCTATAAAAGAACTATGAGTTTTGCACAAACGAAAATACGGAACACATAATTTATGTCTATTTCTCGTATTTATAGAGTGTATATCACTATTCTTTGAATATGAATTTATATTTTTACGTACATGCATAACACTAGCATAAATATACTGAGACGCTACTGTTAGAATACCGATTTCCTTGAATCTTTCTTTGAGCGAAACTCTTGTCCGTAATTGGTAAATGGCCCGAACTGCCCTTTTTTGCAATATAAAAATACTTTCGATATCAGCAGCTCTACCCCAAAGTAATATGCTATAAGACATAACACTATGAAAATAGTCAAAATATACCAATCTAGCCGTATCGACATCTGTTAAATTGCGCACCTTCTTAATGGCATAAGCAGCCGAACTAAGTTTCGCTGACAGATATGTAATGTGTGCGCCCCATTGTAACTTCGAATCAAGTGTTATTCCTAGAAACAATGTAAATTCAGTTGTTTCCAGTACATCACCATTCAAAACTATGTTAGGACCAAGGTTTCTGACGTTGGGCAAAGCAAACTTAACACATTTGGTTTTTCTGGCGTTCAGTACTAAGTTATTTACAGTAAACCATTTAGTCACCTGAATAAGAGCACTGTTTATTTCGGTAAAGTTTTCCTTATTTCTATCTACTTTAAATATCAATGAAGTATCGTCAGCAAACAATACCACGTCACAAATATTTCTCAGGTAAAATGGCAAATCATTTATGTAAACTAGAAACAGGAAAGGCCCTAGGATACTACCCTGCTGCACTCCCAATTGTACTGGTACGCCACTGGATTTTGAGCCATTTATTTCTAAACATTGGATTCTGTTATTTAAATATGCCTTAATAACATACAATGCTTTAGTCTGGACACCGTAATGTTTAAGTTTGCATAAGAGCGTATCATGGCAGACACAATCGAATGCTTTCGAAAGGTCGCAAAACACACCAATAGCATTCTGAGAGTTCTCCCATGCATTGTAGATGTGTTTGAGTAAAGCTACTCCTGCATCCGTCGTCGAGTGACCCTTAGTAAAACCATATTGCTCAGTATGAAGGAGGCTGTTTAAATTAAAGTGCTTCAGAAGTTGCTTGAGTATTATCTTTTCAAAGATTTTACTAAAAGTAGGTAGTATTGAAATTGGCCTATAATTACTAGGATCAGTCTTACTGCCGGATTTAAACAGAGGTATTATCCTACTATGTTTCATTAAATCTGGAAAATCGCCTGATTCTATACACTTATTGAACAAGTTACTTAGATAAGGTGCTACTATATCTATTATACTTTTCAGAATCTTCACAGATATTCCCCAGAGATCACCCGTATTCTTAGATTCTAGAGATTGGAAAGTGTTTATAATGTCAGTAGAACTAATAGGACTGAATTTAAATAATACATTACATTTTTCTACACTAGATTCTAATAAATTTACTGCGACTGAAGCTGATGAGTTTAGACCTATAGTAGTAGCAATAGGTATGCTAGCAAAAAAAATATTGAATGCGAGTGCGACTTCCTCGTCATTATTAATCATTTTATTATTATCTAGCAAGTTAAAATTGGTATTCCTAAAGGTTGCCTTGCCCGTTGCTTCGTTAATAGCTTGCCATGTGGCCTTAACTTTATTTGAAGAGTGTCTAATTTTATCACTTACAAAACGTGCCTTAGCTATATTGCATACCTTTTTAAATATTTTTGAATAATTTCTGACATACTCAGTGAAGCTCGCATCAAAATTGTATTTCTTCATACCATACAACTCATACATCCTTGCTCTGCTTTTATAAATACCTACAGTAGCCCACTCACTAAATGCTCTAGAATCCTTAATTACTTTTTCCTTGGTTTTAAAAGTACTTCTAAATTCGTTGTGAACTAAATTAAACATAGTTTCATAAATCTTATTTGGTGAGTTAAGCTCCATCATATCAGGATTCATACCTATTAAAATTTTGTTCCTAAACTCATTAAATTTATACCTAGGTAATGGCCTAACTGTCATCTTACGTACTGCATTATCATTTATATATGAAAATCCTGCCAATTGACCACAGTGTTCCGAAGTTAAGTCAGTAGTAACTAATTTATGTGATACTGTATGATTACTAAATATATTGTCAAGACAAGTGGAAGATGATGCAGTTATTCTAGTAGGTTCAAGAAATAAATTTGTCAAATTAAATGATTTAAAAAGATTTAAAAGCCTACTAGTCATTGGTGAACTATCCAGTATATTAATATTGAAATCTCCACAAACTATGATCCCTTTTTTATTGGTCCTAATTTTACCAATTGCATCTTCCATAATAGATTCGAACATATTAAAGTTACTTAAAGGAGGGCGATACACACATATAACAACATACTGTTCCAGTTCAATACAGGAAATTTCTACAGTGCGTTCTACAGACAAGGTGCTTATGTCCTTTCGTTCCTTACACAGTATGGTATTTGAAACTAGTATCAAGGATCCACCATGGATGGCTTGACTCCTAGCGAAATCACTTTGCACAGTGTAATGCATGTTATTTAAAAAAGATATTTGATAATCCTTCAACCAGTGCTCCGTTATGCACATAACTTTTATATTATGACTTTCTAAATATAAACTTAATTCTAAATGTTTGCCAGATAGACCCTGTATATTTTGATGTCCTATATTTAATTGACAATGTCTATCCTTTGTCCATTTCTTAAGTTTAAAGAACTCGTGTCAGTATTTAAAATAGAAGACATGGTAAAGACAGAATTATTTACAGAAATCATTTCCTTGGATACCCTACATGTACCTGTGTCACTTTGTATATTATATGCTAATCATTTAGCAATTTGTCGTTTATAAGATAGCGAAAGATACATAGTATCTTTGGTCAATGTGAAGTTATATTTATTAATAAATTTATTTATGTCAAAATATAAAATAATATCTTTATATTGCCATGTCATATTGTAAAAACACAAATTGAGGTCATAGATATGTTGATTCACCTTTCCATCTAGTGTACCTGAATAAGGTAATGCACAAGTAATAAATTGACATCCAAATTTTTTATGAAGTGATAAAATTACTTCTGTTAAGTTATAAATATCTTTTTTGGTCACCATTTGACTGTCACCATACACAATTACTATTGTTGACTGTCTATCAAATGTGGTTATTTTTAAAATATCTATTAAGTTTGTAAAAGATGACCCTGGATAACAATAATTAATGATATTGTGTTGTTTTAAATGACTATTCATTAAGCTACCTAAACCTACACCTAACCTATCTGAAAACATGTAAACTTTTTTTGTGCCAGAGTTGTCAACTAAGGGTGTCCTATCCTTTGTACTACTGGTTGTACTGGAACTAGAACTTGAACAGAGACCTGAATCACTATCACCAGACTCGTTAGCTAGACAAGGTAGATTTTAAACAATTTGAGTAACTATTTGTGTTTGTCAACGCCTTAACATATTCCAAATTACTCTTTCCAATTCGTGCAATCTCATCATATTTATTTATATATACCTGAACCTCTTTCTCATACTGGGTATTCATCCTATTTAGTTGAGATTCTAAAGCACTGATTTGTGATTTAAGGTCCCTTGTATGCTGATCATACAACATCCTACCATTAATTAATTCAATATTATAATTTTCTAGGTCCTGTAACCATTCTGTATGTTCAGAAACTAATGTTTTGTATTGCTTTGTTGTCATTTTCATTTTATTATATTGTTTTAAGTTCAGTACCAGTTTACTAATATTTTTATTTATTTTATATAACTTCCTTTGTTGTTTAAGCTTTTTGATACTACTTTTTAGTTGTATCCTATGTCTATTTGGCCCTAAGCATAATTTATCACCTATAACCTCTGAATAAAGGTTCTGTGTTGCATCACTGTTAAGTACCTGCACAGTTTGCTCTAAAGATTTTATCTTTAATAATGCCTGTTCTAGATCGCTTTCGAGTTCAGTAATACGACTTACAGACCAGGAATATGTGTCATTGCAAGTTGTTAATGTATTGATTTCTTCCTGCAACCTGTCTCGCTGGGCAAGAGTGTCCATATACTCAATATGAAGTTCAGCGAGTTGTGCTTTCAAGTTTGAAACCCTGTCATTAACAAGCTTGATATCTTCCTCACAATCAGAACGCTCTTTCAGTAGGTTGGTATTTTCTTCCTGGCACTTTCTTAATTCCATTAAGGCTATTTTGAGCTTATTTTCCACATCCTTTGCTGTGGCCTTACGGGTCATCATATAAGTGCTCATTGTTGCAGCAAATTGTAAACCAAACACCTAAGGACAGAAAGAAACAAGATGACAGGAGACAGACTGTTCAGTAATGTATAAAAGTACCTATACAATAGGAGCAAGAATGAAGAGAAACAATTGAGGAAAACTGAAAATAAGTAATTTAAAGGTGTTATTACAGTTAATATTCTAGAATTATGTACAATTATCTTTTAAAATGAACTATTCAGTAATGTAGGTAGGTAAACAATATAAAAATAAATTAAGTATTTTAAAACCACTTTAAAACAATTAGTTATTTGTTTCTAAATTATTGTTAAGTATCACAAAAAATTAATCTTATTTCGTGTATTGTGCTAAGTGATGGTTTGTTTTTCTTTATAAAATCACTTCAAGAATAAAATTTAATATTAAGGACTAAGTAGGTAGGTAAGTGCACATGAATGTTATGAGAATTGTGTTTATGCTATGTGGATTAGTAAAATAAAGATAATTCTATGTTGTGCTTTATGAAAAGTGTGAAATGTTAGTATGTCTTATATAAATTAATATACTCCCTGGATTTTATCTAGGTTTGTAAAGTTCTTCAAACGGCCCTTGTAACTGTCAAACAGCTGTTTTGGTTGTAAAACGTCGTTTTTAACGCTGTTTGTAATTTTTATATGCTGCGAACATTTGTTATCATTATTCTTGTTATTTAACTATAACTTTGTACATTTATCACTGATTATTTTCAATAAAATTAATTAAAATTACGGACAGTAACAAATTTGAAAGTTGCTTGGCCGATGTTGCCAGGGCAAAAAAAAGATGGAAAGAAATTCCAAAAGTAGCCAAAATCTCAACTAGTGGCATGTTCGAATGTTGTGCCATAGAACTAACTGACCACAATATTGTGCTAGTTTGTATATATAGAGTACCGAATACAAAAAACCTCAATTCATGCTTTGAAAAATTTGAACTTTTGCTTAGAGAATTAGTGAAAAAGTGTTTTAAAAAGATTGTTATAACAGGCGATTTTAATATAGATTTATTGAAAAGAAACAGTCACTCAATAGAATTAAAAAAATTGTTGTTAAGCTTTAATTTAAAATTAGCTATTAATCAACCCACACGCCTAAAAAGCCAAACGTGTATTGACAATTTTGCGCATAATTTCAGTCAACCATGCAAAGCCAGTGTACTAGAATTGGCTCTATCTGACCACACGGCTCAATTACTTAAATGTCCAGTTGAGAGACAATGTTGCTTAAAGAGATGGCGTACAATAAAGCGCGACTACAGCATAGAAAATATAGTAAAATTTAAAAAATATATTAATTCTTTATCTTTCTCTAATGTATATAAATCCTCTGATACAAATGTAGCGTACAATAATTTCAATGAAATATTTTTATTACTTTATGATCAATGTTTTCCTAAAAAAACTATCTTAGTCAACTCAAATAAACGTAAAACCTGGATATCACGAGGGGTTAAGTTATGTAGCAAAAAGAAACGCCAATTGCTATGGCAATATAGAGTCAAACCATCGCTTTATAATAAAATAAACTGACAAACTATTCGAAATTATTTAAAATAATAATAAATCTGACAAAAAGGGTTCAGAATGATTTCAAAATAAAAACATCAATGAACAAAAATAAAACTACCTGGAAATTAATTAATGTATCAAAATTAAATGTCCCGAAAAATTATATATGTCAATTAACTGTAGACAAAATGCAAGTAAGCAACCCTAAAGATATTGCTAATTTATTTAATAATTATTTCGTGGACAAAATAAAATCAATTAATCATCAGTCAAATGCTTCAGTAACCAAATACATATTAGCCAAAAGAGATTCAATGTTCATGCCCCCATGATTACCACGAGATGTTTTAAAAATAATATATTCTTTAAAAAATACTAGTTGCGTGGGGTATGATGGCATCTGTACAAAAATAGTTAAAGCAGTTGCAAATGAAATATGTGGACCCTTGCATCACGTAATCAATTTAAGCATAAGCGAAGGTATTTTTCCAGCTGCACTTAAAATATCTATAATAAAGCCTTTACATAAAAAAAATGTGTAAAGAGTTAATGGAGAATTACAGACCTATTTCTCTAATACCTGTATTTTCTAAGATATTTGAAAAATATTATTATAAACAGTGAAACAAATACTTAGAAAAAAACAACACACTATGCCATGAACACAACAGAAAATGGGCTTCAGGGAAAATAAAACCATAAACATGGCTATATATGATTTCCTACATGTGGTACTGAATAATATGGATAAAAATATACCGGTGTCCTCAATATTTTGCGATATGACCCAGGCTTTTGACTGTGTACAGCACACTACTCTTTTACAAAAACTTGACGCATACGGGATAAGAGGAAACCTACGTAAACTATTTGAATCTTATCTTAGTAACCGGACCCAAATCACTCAAATAGGCAGTATAATTGTAAAAAAACAAGAAGTAATATCTTTATCTGAGGCCCGCACGGTAGTACACGGAGTACCACAGGGGAGCGTTCTAGGACCACTTCTCTTTACACTATATATCAATGACTTTCCTAAGGCTACTATACATCCTATGACATTATTCGCTGACGATAGCACAATCACTATAACAAGTAAATCCCGGGACACTTTTGAAAAGGATATAAATAATACGTTAACCTCAATTATAGATTGGTTAAATAACAATAACTTACAAATTAATCTAAAGAAGACATTAATAATGAATTTTAGCCAACGTTTAACAACTATAAATTTTGACATTAATTTTAATAATACCAATATTGACGCAGTAAATACCACGAAAATTTTAGGATTAACAATCGATAGGGCCCTTAATTGGAAAGCTCATATTGAAAACTTAAGTAAAAGATTAAGCAGTTGCGCATTTGCGTTAAACACTTCATCGCGAACTCTTAGTACAGATACACTACTTACTGCTTATTACGCACTGGCTGAATCAATTATCAGATACGGAATCATATTCTGGGGCAACTCAACAGACAAAGACATTATATTTAAAGCACATAAGAGATGCCTCAGATCAATGTTTAATTTAAGAATAACGGATAGCTGTCAGCCTTACTTTAAACAATATAGGATACTTACGTTGCCATCCTTATATATATCAGAAATGGTTTTGTTCGTAAAACAGAATCCTAATTTATTTTCACGGGTGACAGATATGTTTCCTTGAAACCGGCGTGATAACAGCAAATTATGTCTGAACCCGTCCAAGACTGCACTTATGCGCAAAAGTGTTCTATGCATGGCACCAGTCATATTTAATAAGCTACCTAAGACTTGGAAGGAACTTAACAATACCGAATTTAAAAATTAAATTAAATTGTTTTTCATTAATAAAGCATATTATAATGTTAATGATTATTTGACTGACAAATTCTGATTTATTAATTTTGACATTATATTCTATCTATTATTTTACAATTTATTGACTGACATTATAAAACTAATTTTATTAATGTATTACATTTGCACGTCATCGTATATGACAAACATGTCGCACAAAAATAACAATGTACCTACTGTATAACATCTTGCATGCAACTGTATGTATACACATATTTTAGCAAATAAATTTTATCTTATCTTATCTTAAGGTTGATAATATGCCTTATTTTTCCTACACTTATTTTGCGAAGTAATTCATGCTTGCGCTGACAATTGTTTGACTCGAGCAGGAAACCCACGAACTTCGGCATGTCTGTCTATACGACTGACATGCTGCTACATCACCAGTTCGTCGAAAGGTCGTCAGTTGGCTCGTAGTATTCTCCATTTAATAGAAATTGACGAAACGATAAGCAGTACCACCCAATGAAATAGTAGCATAGACTTGGCTTTCCATTCCAATGGCTGACCTTTAGCGCTTAACGCACGTCTGCCGGATCGGCATCAATCGATAGTGGATTCATCTTCTTTCTGTGATAGCGGACGGTTAACGTGAGAGGGCGTCCAGGTAAGTGAATATTTATTTACAGTGATTTCGATCCTATTACGTTGGTATTTCCTGCTAAGAAATTAATCCTCATACCTATATCAAATCGCATGTTACAGTTTTTGTTATTGAACTCCTCCGAAACGCCTTGCTTGTTTTTTATAGACTTTTTGTATATTTAGTAGGTCTGAGAATAGGTCGTAGGCTATTTCATTTTCCTTTCTGGACATTTTTATTTTGTATGATGCAGTATAGAAACCCTAATTGCGTTTGTTAGCCATTTTATGAACACTAAAATTAAAATGAAGTAATTTTTATCATCAGCCTGTTGTTTTCGCGGTTTCATCCCAGACTTGAAGCGCCCGTAGTCTGCTCTCTAGTCCCATATTTTACAGATTTTTGCTTTTTTGATACAGCAAATATCGTCCGACTTTACAAATAACATTCATATCTTATAGTCTAGTATACCTGCTCTGTAGACGATGTGCCTATTAGGCACAACACTGATTTTCAGCTGGACCCTTCCATCTGAGCAACAATTTGTTTTGACGCACACGTCTGGCCAACACAAACTACGTAGTTACACAACACAATTCTTATATATGCAAGTTAAACAAAAACAATCGCACAACTACAATTACAATCACACAACAACAACAACAATTACACAAATACAATAAAATTACAATTACAATTTACAATTACACAACAAAAATTGCACTTCAAATCTCTTTTGATGGACACACTATCAAATTTCCGATTAATTGTAATTCTTTTACGACAACATTTCTCCTTTGGCGCCACTCGCGTGGGTCTGTTTAAGCTATTTAATTTTTCAACAATCCTCTCAAAGGAAAATACATGCCAAATCTCAGCTTCTTGCGCTCAGTAGGCTATGCGTTATCTGTCAATCGTTCAGTAACGCAATAATTTTATTCATACATATAATTATATAGACTATATTGTTAATCAGTCATCTAGTAACGATACGACAGTTTTTGCCTGGTTTAAGATCAGATGGCAATGAATTAATTGACCCAGAATATTGCAGATCCAGATAAAGGCAATATGTACCAACGATCTTATTGAGATCCCGGGATACAATTGCATTCAGGCGACTCAAGAATCTTAGGGAAAGCCTGTGTTCAGCAATGGATATATATGCTGAAATGATGAGGCCAATGATATTATAATGAATTTGTTGCTATGCTAAAATAAAGAAACAACTTCATACTTGATTATTTAGCTCACACTTAATTTCTAATACAAAAGCTTATAAATAATAAAATAACCAGTTTATTTTTCTATTCGTATTTGAGTGACAGAGTATCCTCAAATTACAGTTTCTATAATAGTGTATATGTAGCAAAAATATATCAGTTCTATCACAACAACTTAATGCAACAAATCTTAGTAGAAAATTGCTTAGAAATCTTCGACACTAAGTTAGCAACTAACTACACAAAATAAACTAAGATTGATACGGCATAGGCAAAGTTTCCGAAGGTCTTAAGAAAAAGTTTTAGGTGGCCAAGAAAATCGCGATGGAAAATTAACGGTGGCGAATTTTATTATTTATTTACTAAGTTGGAAAATAATCTGAAATGCTTTTATGAATAGTGGGGGATTTGAAGGATTTTCTTTAGTTTATTGTTTATTTTTGGGCTTTTATTTAGTGTCACCTTTTTGGTAGAGTTTTATTTTTTCGTGGCAATACTTGGGCATTGCTTGTAATGATCACTCTTGCGTTGTTACAATTGAATGCTGACCTAGCGAACTCCGTATCGCATTTTTGAGGGTTTTTATTTAATTCCCTTTTTTCCAAGCCCCTTTTCCAAAGTTACCATTGACTTAGCGCTTAATCTCTTATCATTTCAGAGTCTATAAATGATGAACAAACAAACAGATTTTTATATAATATTGAATTCCCCATTGCTTAAAATAACGGAGACGATACCCATATCGACTTTAAAAAAAGTCCCGTCCGCCATCTTTGATTTCCTATCCGCCATCTTTGATCATAAAATAGATGTTGTATTTGGATTCACCATCAGAGACGATAACCATATTGATTTTTCAAATTTTTCCCATCCTCCATCTTTGATTTCCCATCCGCTATCTTGAATCACGAAATAGATTGTGTATTTGGATTCTTCATCCCTTTAAAGATCGGAGACGATACCCATATTGATTTTTTTTTAAATTCCCATCCGCCATCTTTGATCACGAAATAGGTGGTGTTTTTGAATTCCCTATTCCTTAAAATATCGGAGACGATACCCATATCGACTTTATAAAAAATCCCGTCCGCCTTCTTTGATCACGAAATAGATGTTGTATTTGAATTCTCCATCCCGTAAGTCATCAGAGACACCCATATTGTTTTTTTTTATTTTTCCCATCCGTCATCATTGATTTCCCATCCACCATCATGAATCACGAAACAGATGCTGTATTTGGATTCCCCATCCCTTTTAACATCGCAGACGATACCAATATTGATTTTTTTAATTTTCCCATCCGCCATCTTTGATTTCCCATCCGCCATCTTTGATCACAAAATAGATGTTGTATTTCGATTCCCCGAAAATGCGAAATGTGGGTAATATTACACCTCTGTTTACCCCTTCGGGAATACAGGCGTGAGTCTATAAATAAAATAAAAAAAGAGTTATAATATAAATAGACTTCTGGTTAAGTACCTACTTGTATACGTAAGCAGTTGTATTTATATAAATAGGTACTTCAGATGTCGCCTGTGTCTTCAGGTAATATAAAATACTCTTAGTTATTTTCAGGGCACGAGGGCACGCGGCAGGTCTCCTATGCACGTTACTTTCCAAGTGAAGTCTTCAAAAATGGTCCACTCCACCAATGCATAAAGAAGACCGTAGTACGAAAGTTTAGTTTGGAGAAAATCTGATGATGAGCACGGCCATTCTGTTAAAAGTGTGGTGATAAGGAAGAATAAGAAATCCTTTTCTATGCAACGAGTAGCAAAATCTTTACAAAAACAAACAAACAAAAATCAAACCTACATTGATTGTACCTGCCTTCGAGGATTAGATTTAAAATTCCCAAAGGTATTTTGTTTTTAACTGAATATCTTAACTTTGCGGTTTTCGTTAATTTGAAGCACGTGTTTATAAAAACTCGTGAAAGAAACAATATAACTCACGTAGACCAAAATAACCATGAATACCTGGCGACAATTTCGTAATTCATTTAGGAAATCTTGCGAAATAATCGTGTCGCATAAACGAAAAAAAAAAATATCAAAATCAACTCGGGAAATCCAGCGTCACGTTTATCCGACTGACAGAACCCATAAAAAGAGGGTTCCGAACAATTATTTTTAAATCAGCACCGGAACCATTCCGGACACGATAAAGAATCTCTCGGAAAAAGATATTTATTCGGCCAAGCTAACGTGCTCCTTAGTTGAGTATTTGATCGTTTCTTTTCAACCTTATGCCTTTGAAATAAGATTCCGATTTTTATTGTAGTAAGTAGGCATTAAAACTAACGTTGTTGTGGATTGCTTGGAACTTTGGGGTGTGAGAGCAATAAAACACCTTGAGTCGAAGCTCGAAATCACTGACTAATTGTTAGGCTTGTTCCGATAAAATTAACTACCTTTCGAAACAGTATTGAAGTTACGAAATAGGTTTTGAGTTTTAGTTTCAGTGGTCAGGTATAAAGAAGTTTTTAAGTTCCTTACTATAATTTGACTTTAATTGTTATACACTAGACCGCTTCTCATTGAGTCTTATTATGAAGCAATTAATGCTATTAATACAGTACAAAGTTACGTTCCAGCTATGTAAAAAATATTATTCATAATGAATTTTTGAAGTATCTGACCCTAAAATTTTTTGATAGTTTTCCCCGTGTGGCTTGACTTACCTTCGTAATAGATTGTTAAAGGTAAGCAACGTCTACACAGGTCACCATTTTGATGTTTGACTGCTCGTGGTAATTAGAAGAGCACCACCGTATCTTGGTGGGTTGCTGAAGTCGTCGGTCGCGGTTCTCGTTTGTCAGACATTTACACGGTAGTAGAGCCTTGCTGATTTCAGCATGAATGAGCCGGCTCGACCAGGGAAGTACTACCCACTCAAATAAAATCGACGTAAAGTAACAGTACCTAAACTGTTGCGTTTCGTTCGGCAAGTGAGATTGCCGGAGGCTTTATCTCCTGTTCCTTCTCCCTCATCCCACTCCATACATTTTATCCCTTTTCACAACCCAAGGAGCGGCAACGCACTTTTGACTCCTGTGGTGTTGCTTGTGTCCATGGGCGGCGGTAATTGCTTACCATCAGGCGATCCGTCTACTCGTTTGCCGCCTATTACTAAAAAAATAAATTAAAAAAAAAGAACACATACACACCACAACATTCACAGACACCTGAGTTGGCCACACATTCATATGAAGAAATTCTCATCTTTTAAATCTGAGCTTCTAGTATTTTATTTATGTGTAGTTCTGGCCTTATAATAATGCCTAATAAGTTGTAAGTTTTGTAGTAAATGTGATATATGCTCTGGTTATATTATTTGTACATGTATGATTAATTTTGTCTGTAATGTTTCAAGGTTTGTAGCATCTGAAATTTTGTTATTAATATGTACTTCCAGTGGTGGTTCTCAACTACGTAGGTACCACAAATAAGTTTCTCTCTTTTGCAAATAAGTTACTATAAGTTTTGTGAGGATAAGATTCTACTTCCATCTATGCTTGTTTACTGATTACATATCTACACTAATATTATAAAGAGGAAAAATTTGTATTTTTGTTTGTATGTTTGTTTGTTTGTAATGGATAAACTCAAAAACTACTAGACTGATTTTAAAAATTCTTTCACCTTTAGAAAGCTACATTATCTGCGAGTAACATAGGGTATATTTTATTTTAGAAAAAATAGGGTTCTGTAAGATATTTGGGTTTTTCGGGTACGCGAAGTAGTTCCCTCAGGACGCGGGGAAGTCGCGGGAAAAGGCTAGTACTAATATAATAAAGCTGAAGAATTTATTTGAGTGTACGTGCTTGGTCGACTTGAATACTTATTTTGTTTTCGATAGCCTACTTGTCGTGGCAGGCCATATTACATCACGCTATGATCCACTGATGCATAACAATAGCCTTAAGAATCTCGGTTGTTACGATGGGCTCAGCTAGAATGTCTAGCATGACCTCAGGACACCATGCTATATAGTTAAGTTATTGGGATGATGTCCTTCACATCTTCATCTGGTGCCATAGGGTAGATTTGATAGGCCATATTCTCCACTTGTTGTCCGTGTGGTGACGGATTAAGAATACGAATTGTCACCACCCCACATCATCCCGTGGGTGTCGTAAGAACCGACAGAGGGAGCATATTATGCAGAAAACAGCACTGTAAGAGAAGGAAAACTTGATACAAACCCTATACCAACCCGTTTGGCCAGCGAGGCCAATTCCTCCATTCAAAGGAGAGGCCTAGTCCTGTAGTGGACTGTTAAAGGCTGATTATGATGATGATGATGATGATTCTCCACTTATTAAAATACAACGATTATGAAATAAAATACAACATAGAACATACAACAGAAAATGAAGTACAAATTACTATTATTTAGACCGGCACTCTCGTGATAGAGACAAGATTGCTGCATAGCGCCGAGAAAGCAGGTGGATACAGAAACGGTCATTTTTTACCTTCCCGCTGAGCCCGCCTTAAACTACTTGCCAGTTCTTTATGCCATTCATATTTTCTAGGCTCTTACTCTTTGTTTAATTTGAAAGGAGACATTTAATATGCTTCGTTTCGAGGGTTCAGGTTAATTCGCACAATGTTACGAACACTTGATTAAATTTACGTAAAAATATAAGCACTGACCAAAATAGACTATTTGACGTCGATAAAACATTTATGAGCATATATTTAACCGCTATCGACACTAAGTGTAACTAAGAATAATTTCCATGTAACTAAGAATAAATTTCTCGAAAATAGATCATGCCACGCATCTACAGCTTTATCATTACGTGTAGCAAATACCTAGAAATCCAGTCACACTCGACCACATACATATTGCAGCAGCTTTTTCTATTACAAGCACAAATAGCTGCAATTATAACTAAACATCACACGCCATGACGGGGAACATTCACATTTACGGGTAAATTATCACAATATTTAGTATTGGCGTGTGCCCTGCGCGTGCAGTTGTCGTATAATGTCTAACTAGTAATATCACACTTTGAACGGACTCACCTCAATAATTTAGCCGGTGAACATTCTGCGAAATATTATTCTCATTATACTGCTCGATTTTACTACAGTTAACTGCAGAGGTGGCTTTGTTGAAAATTGGAATTAGATGGTACTGTAGATACGCTTTTTTGCAGTTTTTAGGTGGCAGACATTGATCATTAGTTCCATTTGTGCATAACTAATTTATCCTTTCGTAATTTACACTATGATATAATGTTTACGTTTACCAGTTGCTATTATTTTGGTACTGTTATAAACGCTGTGATCACGGATGCACTGATCCATGATCAGAGCTTTCTAGCACCTGCAACAGTGCTAAAATATTTGCATCTGTAAACAACAATACGTTCGAAATCCTGTTGCAATTTTTCTTTAAATGATGACTTACTAGGAATAAACAATCATTCAATTAAAGGACACAAAGTTTAGCAATTCCGAAAGAGCAATTTATGGAAGACATAAAGTTTCGTCTCGTGTAGGGATCAAACCCAAAACACTCGACGCAGTTCTAAGGAGGCAGGCAATAGCTTAAACCATCATGCCATACGTGCAGTTTCATAGTTTATTTGTGTATTTTGCAATTAGCGATTTTAAGTAGCCAAAGCATTGAGCTTTATCATATTAATTTAGTAAGCATAAATTGTTTTTCGAATACATAATAAATTGTTGTTAATATTGTTATTTATTTATTTAATAGACTAGTTGACAAAAAAAATTTATAAGTCCGTCCTTTAGGCTGATTTTAGTCTCACGCTCACCGTCGGCGCTCATAGCTCAGCGCGTAGTTTGTCAGCGCTGAGGCTCAGCGTGGCTCGTTTTAGTATCGTACTGACCACCTTTCTGTACAGTCGACGATCAAAATGCGGAGTGTATTAATTATTGCGGCTTTGTACTATCTATCCCAAAAAAATTAAAATCGGCGACGATGAAGACTCCATGTTCACCCATTGATTGAGCAGAGAGCCGTTGCAGGAGAATTTGTCGTGTTATATGGCACTTTGAGGGCTGACAATAGTAAATTCTTTAATTACTTTCGAATGTCAAATAGAACTTTTGACGAATTACTGACAAAGATACAGGATAAACTGGTCCATTGCAGCCTACGAATCGTGCCTATACCACCGATTGAACGACTCATCGATAACTCGACCTGTATCCACTTCACGAATCGCCATGACTGTACGCGCTGATGACATCCGCTCCGCTCGACACTAAAACGCTCACTGAAAGCAGAGGCGCTCGAGCGATCGTCAGCGCTGACAGCTACGCGGGGCCGATGCGCGACGCGTACGTCTGCGTAGCTATCAGTGCTGACCATGGTGCGCGCTGATAGCTACGCGTCATTCAAAAACGCTTCCTAGAAGTTCATATATCTCGGCCATCAGCGCTGACAGTGCGCGTGCCGTCAGCGTAAGACTAAAACCAGCCTTAGATTATTTAAAAATAAGCGATACGTATTTTTTTATTTGTAAATTAAACCAAAAATGACCAAGATATAGCTCATTAAAGTTACGTATAAGGCCACGCCGTGCTGCATTTTTTAGCACTAGATGACGTCACACGTAACTTTAATGGGCTATATCTTTGTTATTTTTTATTTAATCAAAAAAAGAAAAAATACGTGTCCAATCTTTTTATAATCTAAAATAAAATGTAATTATTTTGACCCTGGAAACTACCCTATTATTGTTTCTATTTTCACCACGTAGTGCCACCGCAGACTAGCTTCTATTAGCATCGGCGACCGGCGAATCAGTCGCTTTTTAGCATACAGATGCAACGTCCGAATTATTCTTAAGTCCGAAACTGGTGTACAATTAAAAATATTTATCCTGAAAGAAGACATCGCGAGCTACTGGTGTCAAAATTGAAGCTAAATTAAAAACGTATTACATCTTACCCTGGCTCTAATTTGTTTGAGTTGGCGCTGTATGTCCTCTCTTCCACACTTCTCTGTCACCAGTCATCCGATCACTTGTCTCTTTTCTTACATACCTATCTATTCTCACACAGTTATTCTAACTTTTATATTGTCACCCCCTCCCTTTTCCTTTCTACCCTCTTATTTATCACTTGTTTACCAAAATACATACACAATTATCATCTCTTCGCATAAAATATTTTTAAAATGTGAATATTTTTATCTATGGACGCTACTTGCAGACTACTTTGATATTTTCTCTATTTTGGCATGGTAAAATAATTATTAATGAATCATGCATCATATTCTTCATTACCTTTAAGAACGCTATTTTAGTTAATTATTGCAATTCGAACTTGCAAAATAGAAGCATATCGATCAGAAAACTCAGAAACCGTTGCACTTACATAAAAAGAAAATATCCAGACCGAACTGAAGACATCCTCCTTTTTGAAGTGGGTTGATTAAACATCCTAGAGCATCCAAAAGCAACGAAAGATTTAAATACAGGCATTTTCTGAGTCCCTACCAATCGAACGAATGATCGTTGTTTTATGATACGTATAGGATATTCTTGGTGTAAAAAGAACAGACCATGTTCGAAACACTTTGCTGCGTTCCAAAACACGCATAGCTGACGTCGGATTAAAATCTGTAAGACTGAAGTGGGACTGGGCCGGACTGATGCACCCAGAAAGGTGAACCTATTTAGCTACCACTTGGGTGCCTCGTGACAGTCTCTGTCGTCGTTCTTTCAAATAATCCTTCAAATTACTCTTTCCATCTCTTCAGCACACACGATTCACCATTCAGTATCTTTCCATTCTTGTCTCTGATTGCTGTGTATTCTGAGGATTGAGTTTTTCCTCGAACTGCACGAACGGATTTCCAAAAAAACTTAATGTTTGTCCGAAAGTCGTCAGATAATCTACTATCAAACTGATCTTTCTTTTCCTCTTTTTTCCTTTTAACCATTTCTTTCACTATTCTTTTAGACCTAACAAACTCCTTACTTGCTTCATCTATGTCATCACTCGTTGCCTTTCCCATTCTTTCATTTGGTCTGGCAGCCAACCAATCTAACCACGCTTTCTTCTTCTCTGATACTGCTGGTTGTACATCCTTGTCTTACCATGTATTCTTAACCTTTCGTAGTTTCCTTTTCTTGATCACACCGCATACTTCAGACGCTACACATACTACCTCTTCTTTAAAGGAATGCCATAATAATTCTTCCATATCATTTATGCCATCGAACCTCTCAAATTTTGCTATCAATCTTCGTTTATACTCATCTTTCACATCTTTCTCTAGCAGATTTTCAACTTTTATTCTTTCCAAGACCCTCTCTTGATTATTTTCTCAGTGTCACCATCCTCAATAAAATAATGTCGATAAACATATAACAGCGTTTATAATACTCGGAACAATTAGTTTTCCATGTAAAAAGAACTTTAAACATAATCCCGTGTAAACGAGTCGTAGGTAACCAAGTGCATGAAGCTTCTATGCAGATCAAGTGGAGCAAGCGCTTGTGTATTAAAATGCGCTGTTTGTACAATACAACATCGTTATCGATAGCTATCTTGAAAGCTTTGTGGGCTGGGAAATATTACATCCGGGGCTGAAGCATCTTGGCACGGCAAAAGTAAAATAGAATAACAGCGACGAATAGATTGCTCTTAGATATGATATAAAACATATTCTGTTTAAAGTATTTTGATAGAAAATTTAAATTGAAGGATAGAGAAACGGAGAAAGGGAGAGAGGGACACAGGAAATAAAAATAAAATTTCTTTGTTTCTTACAAACTGTTTGATTACACACGAAACGCTTATTGATACCAAGTTATTTAGCGGTGCATTTAAGACTATTTAAACATTAGATATGAGAATAATTGTGTAATCCAAAGGCATAGCGATATTTCATGGCTTAGACCAGTACAGTTTACTAACTCTAATTCCTCATATCGACTTTCAAAGATGTTCATGAAAACCGGGACCGACGGTTTAACGTGCTTTCCGAGTCACGGGGCAAGCAATAATTAACTATTTAATTCTGTTTGCAAGTATTTGTATACGTATATGTAATGTTTACCTCAAGATATATTTTTAAATATTTAAGTATAAATAAATAATAGCAATTAAATAAACCCACTATATCACAGCATACTCCACAAACCAAACAGCAGCAACGCTCGAAACATCGACGTTCTAAAGAAAAACATTCGTTCAACGGACACGCTCACAACTTCGTTCATTTAAGTTTTCGCATCAGCACTATCTGTAGCTTTAATGCAAGCAATATCATCGCGAGCGGTTTGTTGCCATGTCTATGAGATTTATGTATTGCAGTCCTATAATTGGAGTGACTGACGGTCAATACACTAACTATGGGTCTTTACTATCGCTCGTAGCGAGTGTAGTGAAATGCGATAGAAACATGTTTGAAAAATTTCAACCGGAGATGTTTTATTTCTATGATCTTCAGTAGTTCAAGGTGCAGGTTTAAATATTAAATAATAGAAACAGTAGATATGATGGTAGCTCAAGTGATCTGTTTATGACCCATGACCTAGAAAAATTGCACTGAATCATTAGGCCAAATCGCCTAAAGGTAGATTTCCATTCCGATTGAGCCGTCCGTGAGAAATCAATGCAAATGTTATATGGTTAATGTAATATTAATCGAGTATGCAAATCTTTATAATAGTAACGAAACAGTAAATACAAGATTTCTTCTGCTATAAGTCTTAAGATTTAGGTTCGTAATGCGCAAAATCTCAGTAGTTCCTATAGTAATCGATATGCGTTTCTAAAGTAGTGGTACAACGCTTCTATTTTATAAATCAATGGCAACCACGTCTTTGATAAGAGCTCTAACAGCTTTCATCAGAGACACGGCTGGCCGTTGATTTGTTTGGAATATGGATGTACGCATTTCGGTGGACAGGAACGCTTCACCAGGCTGTATTTAGAATTTCATTCTAATTCTGTTTATATTCCGGTGCGATTTTATTTCTAGAGATGACGGGTCCTGTCATTTAACTGAGGCAAATAATAATATTTACTATATGACTCCGTAGTCGAGTGGATAGATAGGTTTGATTCTCGGGTCGAGCTAAAGTGTTACTGAGTTTTTACGAATTCTCAGTAGCAGCACGGAGTGAGACCTAAAAATCATAAGGCGAAATGTGGGTGTCATATTACACCTCTGCCTATCCCTTCAGGGACGTAACGATGTAAAAAAAGACGTATAAATTCTGCATCGCGTCTTCAAGTGTATTAACTTGTGTAGCAGAAGCGTCGCAGATATTCAGAGTTACCCAGATAAAGACCCTCCAGAAATACCACGTACATATAATATAACAATAACAATTTGACTCTATAAGAGACGAGATTGTAGAAGAAGGATTGCTTCTATCATCCAACTATATTTATATTTATCGATCTCCCTATCCACAAAATAGATTGTGGATCAGCTAGTTTCTAGAAGCGTCGTCATTGTCCTGCAAGGCAGGTATAATAGAGACAGCATAAAGCTTAAGGAAATAAAGTTCAAAATAGTACACTCGAAAATTACTTATGAATTGTCAATAGTTTGTTTATTTAGGATAGCATAGGTGTTGAAGTGCAAATTAATTGTTTACGTGAGCCCAATTCAATTTGTTAAACAAACAAACTGAGATTTTATTTTGTAACTAGCTGTGCCCGCGACTCCGTTCGCGCGGAGTTTGTCTTTTCATTGGGCTACAGAATTGATACCTAAAATGTTTTAATTTGCATATAATACCTATATTGAATAGTGTAGATGTCCTAAAAATAGCTCAAATGACTTTCACTTGTTCGTGCAAGTCCACACCGCGAAGTTACCAATCGCGAGGAAAAGATCAGAGAATTCCTGTGCATGTTCGTTGCCTCATAACCATGCTCGCATATTTAATGTCAAAATGCATAGCGATAATACAATCCCATAGTTATGAACTCTTTAGACAGGCTATAATTTCATCAGCTCTTGTCTCATATTGTGTGGTGGTATAACAGACAGAGCCTAAGGAAAATCGCGACGAAAAAGTACTGTTATACCGCCCATAGGTTCGTCATTTTGCATTCGCACAATCTTACTTTAGCTTCGTTCCTTTGCCGATAGCCGTTCCACCCGAAGCATCTACAAATAGTATTTTTCTCAAATCACTATTCAGGCTACGACACACACGATCATAAATATAAACGCTCTTCTTCAGTAAGTCTCGAGAGATCATTTTTACTCCAACAAATTAATGATGGTTCGTATCGGTCGTCGTGGTCGTTCATCAATTCAATCTTTTGACGGTCGGTCGTGAACACTTGTAACTGTGACTAATTATAAAATAAAATCAGTTTTCAATAATCGCATTTAATATACAAAGTCAAGTCCAGTGTGCTAAGCCTATATAAACAATATTATGTGAATTGGAAAATAATTTATAAATAAATAAGAACAATAACAACATCTTATAAACTAAGTGTTACTTAAATCTACCTTAAACTACGAAAAGTGAAGTGGATTATATACAAATTAGGGATAAATGTAAATAAGTTGGATTCTGTACGCATGTACTGGCATAGTGTTAACAGTGTTTCAGTGTACTGAGCTCTCCCACCATCACTTTCCCATAAAAATCAATTTCGTGTACAACGCCATCTGTCGGAAAACAAAGACAACACAATACATTAAATAAAATCGTTTTAAATAAAATATGGCTAAGTGTACGGCATGTGGGAAGTTTCTTGCTACTAAAGGGGTTGCTGCCTGTAATAATTGTAGTAACAAATACCATCTAGCCTGTGTGCATCTGAAAGAATCACCTAATGCAAATACCGTGTGGAAATGTACAACTTGTAAGAAGAAAGCTACTTCCACTAGCACTGCTGCTGATACTGATGACGTTTGTTTTGAGGATGCAGCAGCAGAACAAACCGTGCACCAGCGGGGTGACTCAGCATTGTTGTCAGGAATGGATATAGGGCTCGAGCTAAGATTGATCCGGAGTGAACTGCGCAGTATGAAGGTCGAGTTGAAGAATGAGCTTATGGAGATTAGGAAGGAAGTGGCTGATCTCCGAGAGGCTGTCTCTACGTGCCGCGAGCAGTTGGATGGACTGGAGAGTAGGGTCGAGGCTCTCGAAAGCCGTGAATCAAGCGATACCTCTGCAGATTTGCGTAGTAAATTTGACCAGACGGTAAGACAGCTTAAAAATGAGCTCAACGATCGGGAGCAGGAGCTTATGGCATCCGACCTCGAAATTTCCAATCTGCCTGAGGACAGTGGAGAAAATGTGACTCACACTGTGGAGCTGGTGGCAAGGAAGCTGGGAGTGACACTCGAGCCGCGAGATATAGTGTTCGCCGAGCGAGTGGGACCTAAACCTAACGCCGTGGCAGCTGAAGGCGAGTCAAAAGGCGTGGACGCAGGGCGCGCACTACGCGGCGGCCGGGGGCGCCGGATCGTGGTGCGCCTGGCGCGCCGCGAGCTAAGGGACGAACTGCTGCGGAGCGCGCGGGTGCGGCGCGGCGCCACGTCCGCCGACCTCGGGCTGGCCGCGCCCCCGCGGCGCTTCTACCTCAACGAGCGGCTCACTCGGACCAACAGGCAGCTGCTCTACCGCGCTCGCCAGGCCGCCGAGAAGCTAGGGTGGAGATACACATGGTCAAAGCGCGGCAAAATTCTAACCAAGCAGGCCGACGGTAAGCCCACACACAATATTCGCTCTGAAGAGGACCTAGAGCGTGTTTTTGGATGTGATGCTCTTAGAGACAGTAACATTTAATGCCCATCTGGCTATAGTCATGCACTGTGTCCCCAGGCTCACACATAGGTACAATGTGCTGTACAGGATCACTCATATGTATAACATTTTAAATTCTGAATTGATATTTACATCATATGATTGTTTTCTTATATGTTATTATGTGTTTAAATTATTAAAAAATTATAACAAATTGTTCTCACAGACACTTCGATGGTACCTTCTACAAACTATCGATCTAACTTATAAATTAGAAGTTTACACAATTGTTGTATTTCATGACTTATATCGCTTATATAATCATATTCACACTTGGAAATGCCTATCTAATCTTATTGTACACTACATAAGCTGCTATATTTACACAAGTCACCTCTTATTTCTTATAACTATTTATATACATGTAACTAATACGAATAAATTCAAAATTAAAACTGAAAAAAGATAGAAGTTTATGTGTTGGACTATTTAATGCAGGGTCACTGGGGTCAAGGCAGGATGAATTTGTACTGGCTATGGAGAATGTCTCGCCAGACATCATGGCGATAAATGAGACCTGGCTTAGGGAAGGGGAAGAAGGTAGAGCGCCTCATATACCTCAGTATCGTTTGCGACATATGCCGCGCCCCAAAAATGTTCGCTGTGGCAGGGGAGGCGGGGTTGGTTTTTATGTGCGTAGGGACCTTCGGGTACGAACTGTCCCGCATCCTCCTTCGCCTATGGTAGAGCAAATGTGGATTAAACTACAGATGAATTCACAGTCTATTATTATTGGAACAGCCTACAGGCCTCCCTGGCTGGATGTGGACATCTTTCTGGATGCAATCACTGACACTCTCTCCTCACTTGCCTGTGCAGACAAGGTCCTTCTGCTTGGAGATTTTAATATTAACCTCCTGGACTTAAATGACAGGAAAACAAAGTCTCTCTTTGCCTTTCTACAGTGCACTAGTTTAAGGAATGTAATAGCAGAACCCACACACTACACTGACCACAGTCAGTCACTTATTGACCTGGTTTGTACTGATGCCCAGGTGTGTGAAACATCAGTAATGCATAAGCCTGAGCTTGGCCAGCATGCAATGATCTCAGTCAAATTAAAAATTAAAACAGAAAAACCTATTCCTCACTGGATCACCTTTCGGCCAATGAAGGATATCTTAATCGACTTATTTAATAATGATTTAAGAAAAATTGACTGGAACCACATACTTGAACTAGAGGATATAAACACAATGGTGGACACCTTTAACCAGTACATCTTAGGTTTATATGATCTACATGCCCCTCTTAGGAGGGTCCTCATTAAGGAGAGAGGGTATCCTTGGTTTACTGACACAGTGAAAGACATGGTCAAGTTGCGGGATAGGGCTCACTTACGGTATAAGACTAGCAGGAAAGAATCACATTTTAACTCTTATAAAGACCTAAAGAGTATTGTCAAAGCCGCTATTATTAATGAAAAGAGTGCTTATTTCAAATCAAACATTAATATGTACATGAGGGATTCTAAAAAATTGTGGAGTAATATTAAATCGGTCATAAATTATAATAAAAATAACAGTGGGCAATTACCATATTTTTGTAATGACCCTGAAATTATTAACAAGCACTTTATGGATGTACCTGGTAACAGTGAGGTCACAATATCAGATTTGACTTATTTTGAATTCAATAGATATTGTACAGGCTGCTTCCAACTCCAACCCACAAATGAAGTTACGGTTCTTAGGATAATTCAGGGACTCAAGTCTAATGCATTAGGTATTGACAACATATCACTTGAGATGCTGGTCATGACACTTCCACATACTCTCACAGCTATTACTGGAATTATTAACAAGTCATTGACCTCATATTCATTCCCTGACTTGTGGAAAACGGCAATAGTGAGGCCTATCCCGAAAAAGGCAAATCCCAGCAGTATCAAGGATATACGACCAATTAGTCTTCTACCTTGTATATCTAAGATCTTAGAGAAAGTGGTCTGCATTCAATTAAGGAAATATGTGGAAGACTTTGGTGTATTGCCTGAAAGGCAATCTGGCTTCCGGATGGGCCATAGCACAACCACTGCCCTGATTGATGTTGTGGACAATATCTTGGAGGATAGGGATCAGGGAAAGGGGACTTTGCTTGCCCTATTAGACTGCTCGCGTGCATTTGACTCCATTAGTGTTCCGCTCCTTCTGTCCAAGCTTACATTTTATGGGTGTGACCATAATTCTGTCCGATGGTTTGACAGTTACCTGAGTGGGCGAAACCAGTTTGTACAGGTGAATGGGAATGATGGATCCAAGGTATCTTCTTCTCTAAGTCCTGTGGTTCGTGGGGTGCCTCAGGGATCCATTCTGGGTCCACTTTTGTTCATTATATATACATCAGACATAACCAGAACCATATTCCACTCAAAATTTCATTTATATGCTGATGACATCCAGCTGTACACCTCCTGTCATCTGGCAGACTGTGCTGAGTCTGTTAAAGAAATAAATGCAGATTTAGAAAGAATATCCAATTGGGCAAAAAATAACTCCTTAGAACTTAACCCGAGTAAGTCTAAATTCTTGTTCATTGGAACCAGTGATATGGTGCGGAGGGCACGGGATGTTAGGCTGGAGGTCAGTATCAATGGTACTCAGATAGAACAAGTAGTGGAGGCACGCAATTTAGGGGTAGTCTTTGACCAATTACTGCACTTCGAGAAGCATATTTCTGAAGCAGTGCAAAATTGTTTCTATAGGTTGAAGCTATTGTATAGAATTCGACCATATATATCTGAGGAAATGCGCATTTTATTATGTGAAACATTAATTCTTTCTAAGCTAAACTATGCAGATACAGCTTTTGGGACCTGTCTACTTAATAAAACAGAAAGACTCATTCAACGGGTACAAAATGCCTGTGCGCGGTTTTGTTTTAATGTTCCACCACGTTCACATATTACTCCATACCTCAACAACAGTCGGATACTGAGAATGTCATCACGTAGGAAGCTACACCTAGCCTCACTCCTCTGCCTGCGTATTTGTATAATAAACTTACTTGGTCCAGTGACCTCAATAAGCATAAAACAAGAGCATCTGCTTACTTACTGGTTACGCCAAAACACCGCAGCGTTTCTTTTCGTGCCTCTTTCAGGTTTTTAGCTAGCAAGGTCTGGAATGACTTGCCGCCTCCTCTGAGAGACCTAAAATCAGTACATACTTTTAGTAAGAAATATAAACATTTCCTATTAAATGAACAAGTAAAACCTTGAAGTTAGAATAAGTGTAAAGACAGTATAAAGACAATTTTCACCTCTTACCATCCCGTGTGACCATTAATAATTGTGCAATGATCTAATCGACAGCCGTTCGAATTCCATGATTGTTTGTTTTGGTGGCTGTGCTCGTACATAATTTGTTGTATTCGGAATTTCCTTCACTTTGCACACAACTAATCAACTATTCACTCACATGAAACATTAAAGGCATTTACCGCACATAATTTATGCATATTGACGTGGTACAACACAAATCACAATAATAATATTTAAAATTTAAGAAGCTCAATTATTATAAGTTTTCACTATGGCGTCCTTTCCTTAGCGTCTATTCCAAAGTTTCAAACCACGCGCGCTGTCGGCTGTACGCCCGCCTGGGCACAGACAATAAATAGTGCTGTAATGACAGCCGGTAGCATGTTTACGGTTTTTGATGTGTGTATTTTTTAGTGTTAAGATTATTATTTTAGGTTTGTGTGTTAAAAATTATTATAATTTACTCCAAGTAAAAATATTATTATCTTCCATAATATTTTTGCTATCGATGTCTTACTGTATTAATGATTAAGTGTTGCCATGTCTGAGTATAATGGTAGATTTGGTAGTAAAATTTTAAATTGGTTGTAATTTTTTATTTCTTTTTATTTTATTTTATATTATTTCTGGTCAATAGAAGAAGTAACATATTTGTAGTTTATATTTAAAATATATAATGTTACCCGACCGTCGACACAAAAATATTTTTAAGAAAATTGTTATTGTATTTTATTTTATTTATATGTATCTATTTTATATACCTTCTGGACCTAACAGAATATCAGTGCCATCTCGCTAACCAGCAAGATGGCTCAATGCTGAGTTAGGATCCATTTCTGTATTCCTTAAAATATCCTCTATTTATTTTTTAAGTTTTGTTTATATTGTAATTCTTTTTTGTGAAGCAGAATAAATATGTTTTTTTCTTTCTTTCTTTCTTTTCATATTGAGTAATAGGATAGATATAACTATATCTACTGTCAAGCAATGGTTTATTAGATTGTTGTGGGAACCTAAAAATGTCCTCGGCCAATTTGTCTTCATATCAATTATGCCATAACTATGCAGCATCTCAAATCCATGGTGTCATCGATGATGACTTTAACTTATACTTGCTTCAGACAGTGCCATCCCAGTGTTCATCCCCATCAAGTAAAATAAAATGACTCGCCACTCTTCAACCTGTTTACATATACATGTGCGAATACGTCCACCCTAAGCTGAACCCTATTTAATATAGAGATTTAAGCTCAATTTAAATTTGAAGATCCAAATGTTCGAAAATATCCTATTTATAGTCTTTCAACCCTCGTAATTTTACATTTGACTAATCATAATATTTTAAGTTTCAACCAATTCAACTAAAGAGTTACTTTTATAGAACAAATTTTAACCGAACAAAATATGCATCGTAATGTTTACTTTGATACAACTTTTTTATATATGAACCGATTCGTATAAAACAAACATTAAATGTTAAGTGGGGATTACTACAATACATCAATGAAAACCGCATTCCAATTCTATTAGCCGTTTCTGAGATTAGCGTGCACAAACGCGCAGACAGACAAAAGATTTAATAATTATATTTTTGCCTTTTCTTCTTTAATGTAGACCGCTTAAAATTGATTTCTTCTGAATATCTTCCATGTACGGACATCGATCACTTACAGATCTATTACATGTATAGACGGCCGTTTCGCGCGTTAAACAAAAATCAACCGTAGTATAGCCGTACCCATACTGGCGCGGCGAGATTTGGAAGTTTTATTTCATCTATATCTTGTGTGTTTATAAACCGATTTCTATGCTTTTTTAATATAAAATACATATTCAAATGTACGTTTTGAATATGGGAGTTTGATTAAGATATAGCTATGTGAAATACAATATATTGATATATTTAATACACTTTGAAGAAATGCCTAACAATTAAACCCGTTATTGTGGCTAATTTATAAAAGATAGATATATACTATTCAAGAATTTTTTGTAGATCTTTTAAAGACTTCTCTTTGTAATACATACTTTTGGTGAATGATCAACGTATGCTAGGATAAGAGCTTGAAAGCGCATTTTCATCCGACTTGCTTCAAGTTTATCGTCACTGCTCAGCTCCTATATGTCTTAGCGGTATGTTATATAGCCTATAACCTGCCCAGGAGTATGGACTACCATCGTACCAAGTTTAGTTAAAATTCCTTCAGTAGTTTTTGACCCATGCGTGCACATACAGACAGACAGACAGACGGACAGACAGACAGACAGACAAAAATTTACTGATTGCATTTTTGACATCAGTATCGATCACCATTCATCCTCCAATATTAATTTTGAATATATATTCAATGTACAGAATTGCCTCCTACAGTTTTATTATAAGTATAGATTAATTTTGATTAAAAATAGTAGTAATAGTAGTTTTCGGTTTTGATGTAAGGTACCAAAATGATAGTAGATAAATATGTAAGATAAGCTGGACTTCATAATACATGAAATAAAAACTCATAAAATGTGGGTCAATGTTCATACCTCTATTTGAGGACTCATTAAGAATGTTCAAGCAAATAGACGTAAAATAACCTATCGGCCACATTTTATTCTAAAAAGTCCAGAACAAAAATCGAAACAAATCTTCGACATTCAATAGAGTATTCAAGGCCAGAAACCCTCCTTCATTTACCTTGAAGGTTAAAAATAATTGGTAACTTCATACGATTCGTGGGTGATAGGTTCGCTCGCTAATTGTGCATTACTGCCATCCTGCAGCTTGATACTTTATGAGAAGTAAAATCGATCTTCATTCGTGAACGATTGGGGCATTGTACCTTTCGACGGAATATGTATAATTATTATCTACGTATGATTGTACGCCCAATTAATTTATTGAACGTTGGATACTTTAATTTTTTTTATTTTACTTTATTTAAAAAAAAACGATATTACAATATATATGCTTAAGGTAGTACATTTTATTGTAAATTACTTATCATAATAACTGCAACATTTTCCACAGACTACAATCGAAAACGAACGTGAATCTTGTTTTAATTAACGTTTTTGAATTTGGAAAGTTTTTTTTTTCTTTTGTGTCGGGTTGGAAAATCCTCATGGAGTCCTTCCGCCCTGGAGGAAGGGCGAAGGGGACTGTCAGACTCTTACTGACTTAAAACTAACCCCGTGTTCCTCATGTACCCGTGTGTCGGAAGGTCGGGTATCACCGAAGCATTTCTCGCTACCTCCCGACGGGTATGGCCCGCCAGATGGTCAGGCGGGCCCCGAACAAAACCTCCTTGGCGGCGGATGAAGGTATTGGGCTCCGCCGCCAAAACACCCAATGGCCGCAGAGGATAGGGATGACGGCAACCTGGCAACACCGCATCTCCTCTTCCTCTGCGGCCCCACCGCGACGCAACAATGGTGCGCATTTGGTCGCGGGAGATAGGGCGCACGGCAACGCAACACCGACACGCCTCTCCTCCCGCGAACGCGCCCGACTGCGAGGGACAGAAGAACTGTCCCTCGGAGCATAGAACCTATTTTATTGCATTTTTGAAAATAATTTCCACATGCAATTTCAAGTTATACTTTCGCAAATAAAAAATCTTAGTCTTAATGAACGTTTTTTAATAAATTGATTGGGTAGGTAAAGAATATCCCCCATTTAAAAGGTTGGTTAAAATAAAACAGCAACAGCAAAATCATATTTCATAATAAAACCAAAACATGTTTTAACCCTTGAGGAAGTTGCACTGAAATTGTATACGCCAAAGTTAGGGACCAACTCGGCCGCAAGGCACTACCAACTAATAAAGGAAACATTTAATTAACGTAATTCCAAGTTTGGTCAGTCGTAAACTTATAAAATCAAAAGGCCAGGACTTGAAGAACATGAGATTAGTCCGTGCACATGTTAACGACTTATAAACATACGGGGACAGAAGGGTGACCAAATTGAACGCCTTTGCTGCAATGACAGATTGGAGTCTATACTAATAATATATTAAAAAGAGGAATGAGTAGAAGAACTTATACGAAAAATGGAAATTTGAATGTTTTTAACGTATGAACTCAAAAATTAAGTGACTAATTTCAAAAAGACCTACCCTGACTATTTTACAAAGTGAATAATAATTTGAACATTATTTTGCTGCTTGTATAATGTTCAAATTATTCTAATATTTATATAGAAAAACACGTGTTAGTAAAAACTAATAAAAAAAGTTGCTTAATATATTTACAATTCTACACGAGAATTTGAAAATACCTACCCTTAAAATATCGGACTCAACCTCGTGGCACATTAAATTTGAGAGCAAAATTTTACCTGATATTATTAAATGCGGAAATAATTTGCAAGTAACTTAACCTACGAGGATAAAAGTTTAGACGAAATATTTTTATACATCAATCAATACAAAATATGGATTGGACTAAAAAAACATTTTAACGTTTAAGTCTTCCAAAACAAAATGGATCTTGATAGGTACTATGTATCAAATAAAGACTGCGGAAACGTTAAACACACACCAATTTTGATGAATGGTGAAGAACTCGAAAGCGTACCTATCACTAGGAATTTAGGGCTTCTTATGGTTGATCGCCTCCGATTTTCCGACCATATTAGTAATCAAATGCGAAATGCATCCTATAGGTTAAGAGTTTTACATGGGATCCGAGAATTTCTCGCTGAGGATGTAAGGAAATTGCTTACAGATTCTTTGGGTCTCTCATTATTTAATTATTGCGATATATTATATGGGCCTAAGCATGTATACAGCGAGTTCAAAATGGATGTATGCGTTTTTGTTATAAAACTCAAAGAAGTAAGTAAGTAAGTAAGTAATTAATTTATTCTCACATCATAACAACGTACAATTATTAGTTACATAAATAAACAGGTGTATATAAATACAGTAGGTAGGTAGATACATAATGTCATTTAATACATCAACATCACCCAGGACAATTTCGAGCTATACCCACATTAAAAAATATAACTGTACGCCGCCGATGTGACAATTAAGGCAGACATTCCGCGATGCGTCGTCCGTGACGTTAGCCGCGATACGACTTACTGGTTTTCAATGCCTGCCCCAAGTGACGTCAGTGACGCAAAAAACGTAAAGTACATAATTATAAACTTAACTAGTGATTAAAAAAAATAAAATAAAAGCAGCTTATACACGTACACAATAAAGAAATACAAAAACGTTAGTACTTAATAAGTATGACAGCGTTTCCGTCAAACGTCAGGTTGACAGGACCGTCAACGTCAACCTAGCGGAGCGTCATTGTCGATGGTAGCGGGGGCGGCCATCTTGAAGCCAAGGCAGTTTGGAACGAGACGCCGTCCATGCACCACGTCTGTGACGAATCGCTCTGAATCTCTGCCATCACGCTATTCAAAGATTTAATTAAGTTGATTTCGTGTGGAAGTAATCAATAACTACCTAATTGTACTGTGATTTCTGTGAATACCAATTAAAACATGTCGATAGTGAACTAAAGGCATTTTATTATATTTCCGCGCCTACCCCCACACGTTATTTGAAGAAGATAAACGCTAGTGAAGGGCCCTCAGGCCATCGAGGCTCTTCATCAGAAGTGGGATACGACGGAGCCCAAGTCGAGGACCAGCGGACCAAGACGGATGCCTAGAAAATACTCAACAGCATGGAGACGCTTCTATCTCGAGTTCTCGCGGCTCAACAAACGCAAGTACCAATCGTGAATACAAATCATTCTACGCAATTGCTACCCTTCAATCCAGACGACCCTGATGCCGATATTGACGGTTGGTGCAACATAACAGAAGCCATCGTTCAAAAGCGGGGTTTGGATGGAATAGACCTACTCATGGCTCTTACAAGTGCTTTGAAAGGACGAGCCGCAGCTTGCATCACCAAATTGAACCTACAAGAAATTACCTGGAGCGTAGTCAAGCAGTCTCTTATAGTGAAGTTTTCAAAAACTAAATTACTTCAGGACTACTTTGATGACATCCTACGATTTCAAATCGGTGCGAAAGAAACAGCTCCAAAATCTGCACTTCGGCTGTGGCATTTGATAGAACGAATTCCAAAGGTCGTGATGCCTGAAGAGGTGGTGATTGGATTTGCGATATCAGTACTTTGTCAAAAGGACAGCGTGATACGTCGCGAGTTGAACGCTCATAATATCACCACTCGCACTCAGTTGTTCCGAATACTAGGAGGCGCATCTCTCAAGCGTCGGTCGGATGGTGGAGATGTCAACGAACCTGAGAACAAGCGTTATCGTCCCACCGAAAGGTTCTTGGGCAGATGTAACTTCTGTGGAATAATAGGGCCCCCTTTTGCAGAATGTAGAAAACGTCGTGATCACTCCGGACCTGTACCTCAAGACCCATCGAGCTCATCACGCGCTTCCGAGAACATTTCTTCTGCGACTTGCTACACGTGTGGACAAAAGGGGCATGTGACAACTACCTGCCCCGACAAGAGGAACGGCAGCAAGGCTGCGGTCAAGGAGGTCCATCATTGCGAGCACCGCCCTTCTAGGGGCACCTTGAAAACATCATCCAGTGTCGATTACAGGGAGCTAAATTCCAATACCGTACCCGAACGCTACCCCTTGCCCCGTATAGAGGAACAGATCGATCAGCTTGTTGGGGCAAATTTCTTCTCCTCGTTAGATATGGCTGCTGGGTTTCACCAGATTCCTGTCCACCCTGATTCAGTGCAGAAAACAGCTTTTGTCACTAATGAGGGCCAATACGAATATCTTGCCATGCCCTTTGGCTTGTGAAATGCGCCTTCAGTCTTTCAGAGATGTATCACAAAAGCCATTAGCCATTTAAAAGATAAACCATTAATCTACATGGATGATGTATTGTGCCACTCTGTGGACATCTCTGGGGGTCTACAGCGTCTTGATGAGGTATTGGCCGCGTTAACAGAAGCCGGCTTTTCATTAAACCTTAAAAATGCAAATTTATGAAGCAAAAGATCGATTATTTAGGATATTCTGTTCAATCTGGTGTGATCAGACCCAATTCTCGGAAAATTCAAGCACTGATAGATGCCCCTATACCGAAGTCAGCCACGAACGTCCGTCAATTCCTAGGACTAGCGTCTTATTTCCGGAAATTTATTCCAAATTTTACCCGGGTCGTGGGTCCCTTATATCCTCTTACAAAACTAAAAGGACGAATCACTTGGACTACAGAACATGAAAGAATACGCAAAAAGTTTATAGATATTCTTACATCTGAACCCGTACTCACCATTTTTGATCCAGAACTTCCGGTGGAGTTACATACAGATGCCAGCTCGGATGGTTACGGAGCGATACTTTTACAAAAGAAAGACAACTTTCCCCACGTTGTAGAATATTTTAGCCGTCGAACGTCAGATGCAGAGTCTCGCTACCACTCTTATGAGCTGGAGACATTAGCAGTCGTAAAAGCGGTAGAACACTTCAGACACTATCTGTATGGTAGGAGTTTTGTAGTTGTTACAGACTGCAATTCACTAAAGGCGTCAAAGTCTAAGAAGAATTTAACGCCCCGTGTATATCGTTGGTGGGCGTATTTGCAAGCTTACGATTTCGATATGGTTTATCGCGAAGGCAGCAGAATGGAACATGCTGATTATTTATCTCGAAATCCTATTCCAAATTCTGACACGGTTACGCCCTTAGAATCTGATAAGGTGTAAACTAAATCTGTTCAATTTGTTGAGCTTCACCAAGGTTGGTTATCTGTCGAACAGAAACGGGATGTTGAAATCCAATACCTCATCACAAAATACCACAATAACAGCTTCCCTGAAACCGTAGCCCAAACATACGATGTCAGAGTAGGCATCCTTTATAGGAAAATTGTTCGCAATAAGGTGATATCCTGGCTGCCAGTAGTTCCGCGATCTCTTATTTGGACCCTTATAAATCATGTTCACAATGAATTGCAACACTTAGGCAGAGATAAAACGTTAGACAAGCTCTATGAGAAGTATTGGTTTCCAGATATGTCTAAATGTGTTCGGAAGTTCATAGATTCGTGCATAGTTTGTAAGGCTTCCAAAGGCCCTTCGGGAGCTCAGCCCGTCCAGCTTCATCCGATTCCTAAAGTGCCTGTGACTTGGCACACAATTCATATTATTATTGACTTTTCGGGAAAGCTTAGCGGGAAGAGCGACCGTAAGGAGTATTGCTCTGTAATTATTGACGGTTTTACGAAGTACGTTTTGCTCGAACATACTACTTCTGTCGACGCAAAGAGTGCAATACACGCACTGCAAAAAGCAGTTTACCTTTTTGGAGCACCAAAAAGAATCATCGCAGATCAAGGTCGTTGCTACATCAGCTCTGACTTTAAACGATTTTGCGACGAGCATAAAATAGAACTTCACTTCATCGCGACGGGTACAAGTAGAGTCAAAGTCTAGGTCGAAAGAGTAATGCGTACTTTAAAAAGTCACTTAACTATCGTTGAAAACGATCCTAATAAGACGTGGCGCGACGAATTAGGAAATATTCAGCTTGCCCTAAATAGTACAAAATTTACCGTAACTAAATATTCTCCATCAGAGCTTATGTTCGGGATTCGTTCCGATTCGCTGGGTATGTCCAAAATAAGCTGCACCGATAAAGACAACGAAGTTCGCCTTGATATTGATTCGGTTAGGGAGGATGCATCAACAAACATCCAGAAAGCTGCTGAATCTGAAACTGTTTTAATCGAGGCCGTGCAAAATTTAAACCATTTTCTAAAGGTGATTACGTGTTCATCAAAAACTGTGAACGCAGTCAAACAAAATTGGATAGGAAATTTAGGGGCCCATTCGTAATAACAGAAGTTTTAAATAATGATCGCTATACCCTTAAAAGCATAGTGGATGGTTCCAGTCGTACGCTTAAATATGCTCACGAGAATTTACGCGCAGTACCACGGGGACATGATGGATTGCTTGAAATTGCGTCTAGTCTTTTGAATGAAACTGAGGCCGGCGTCTGATGATGTAGACAATATTTTGTGCTCAAATAATGATAACGAGTCATTAGACCGCCTCGACACCTTGACCGTGTGCTCGGATACTGCTTCGGCTGACTCGCACACTGTCACTGCAAACTCAGACACCCTGAGCGTACACTCAGACCCTAAAACATGGGAGGTCCTTCATGAAGTTGAAGTGCACACGGAACAGGACAATCCACTTTCATAGGCAGGTAGAGTACAAACTATTTTTACTGTACTGTAACATTCCTATAATGGTGATAAACTGTTCAAATGGTTGATCCTGGACGAAGAAGTGTCGTCCTTACTATTCCACGTTGAGTAGTTAGGAGGCACACTTCACTCGTCACAGAAGGTAGACGAAACGTGTCGTCCGAGTCACCATCTGGTGGAATTGTCACAGTGATTTACTTAGCGTCATCTGACGAAACTTGTCGTCCGAGTCAGGTCCCTCTGGAGGTCTGACTTGTCCTGGATGATCGCTTGCTATCTGTAAGACGAATTGTGTCGTCCGAGTCACCGGTGGACTTGTCACAGTGGTTTACTTAGCGTCATCTGACGAAACTTTTCGTCCAAGTCAGGTCCCTCTAGAGGTCTGACTTGTCCTGGATGATCTCTTGCTATTTGTGAGACGAATTGTGTCGTCCGGGTCACATCCTTTGAGGGAGTGGCCTGTCTAGATGTTACAAGGATGAAAATGTGTTGGCTGGATAAAATTCCAGCCTGAATTGGTGTCTGATGCGTTGGTCGACTGGTCTTACTTAAGTGTAGTCCGAGTCACACCTAACGGTTGGCTAAGCGATACACTTGATACCTTGTAAGTCCAAGTCATAAAATAATTTGAGTGATTGTGTGCCGATAAAAATTATTAAGTCAGGATGAGCGAAATGACTGTACAGTTATCATAATTTGTTTCAGATAAAGCGCCCGAGGACGGTCGCAAGTCAGTCCGGCCGTGACGGCGTTTCCGTCAAACGTCAGGTTGACAGGACCGTCAACGTCAACCTAGCGGAGCGTCATTGTCGATGGTAGCGGGGGCGGCCATCTTGAAGCCAAGGCAGTTTGGAACGAGACGCCGTCCGCGCACCACGTCTGTGACGAATCGCTCTGAATCTCTGCCATCACGCTATTCAAAGATTTAATTAAGTTGATTTCGTGTGGAAGTAATCGATAACTACCTAATTGTACTGTGATTTCGGTGAATACCAATTAAAACACGTCGATAGTGAACTAAAGGCATTTTATTATATTTCCGCGCCTACCCGCACACGTCATTTGAAGAAGATGAACGCTGGTGAAGGGCCCTCAGGCCATCGAAGCTCTTCAAGTAATAAGTTATAAAGGTACGAGTTGTTAATATACCTAAAGTCACAGTGATTTGTTTACAAATTGTATCTACATAAAACCGACCACTTGGGTACTCGTGTTGGCCGGTGGTGGCGCTGCGGCAGCGGCGCGCGCTAGCGAGCGTATAATTAACAAGTTTTTAGCTCAGTGTGGTCACGTGATGTAAACATTGCATTATTTTTATCAATCATACACACCCACAGTTTGATACATAGGTAATGCTGATTAATACCAGGGTTATGTGTGGATATCAACAGCAACTAGCCCACTGAGCGTATTAACAGGTAAGTAATTAAATAATGACAATAATATTATATATTTTTACATTAATATACTTAATACTGTACACAAATTATCAATCAAACCAAAAACTATTTGCTCAATTAATATCAAAAGTCAAATAAAACAGCAAACATCGTAATTTAGGTGATTTTTCTATACCCACAGCTCGCGTGCCTCCCTATGTTATTGTGGATTTTGGAAGAAGCATCTTCAAACAAATACCCAGAACCAGTCAGCTGTGAATTCAGTATAGGTACCTATTTTGCCTGTAGGTCATAAACGCTGCGTAAGTGTTAATTTGTTATATTATTCTGTTCCTCCAAAAGATATCTTTTGAAGGCGAATTTAAAAGTATTTTTTGTTTTTAGAGATCTTATGGGAGGCGGTATATCGTTCCAGCAATGAGTGGCAGCATATTTGAAACATCCCCGGAAGGCTGTGGTTCTGTATTTGGGTATTGAGAGTGGCCTCGACGACGAGCGAGCGGGATACTGGTAATGGTCCTGCCTCCAACTCAGTTTCTGGAATAAGTATGTTGGCTTTCTTGTATTCATTATACCGAACAATAAATTGCCCAAATGGAGTCTTCTCCTTGCTACCATTTTAAGTACATTGTTTTGTATCAAAAAGGGTGTTATGCGACTCCTGCGGGCTATGTTGAAGCAGTATCGTGCGCATGCATTTTGGACACGTTGCACTAAGCGAGCCGTGCGAGACAACAATCATGGACCGTATACCGTGTCACAATAATTTAACTTTGATAAAACTAGACTTTCAACTAATCGTTTTCTTATATCTATGCTGAGAAAATTTTTAATGCGATATAAAACTTTAAGCCTATAAAAACAATTTTTGATTAAATTGTTTATGTGGTTTTCGAATCGCAGTTCGGGGTCCATAAGTAAACCGAGGTTATTTACAAGTTCCACCCCTTCAATATTTACACCCGTTACCTGGATTGAGGGATGTGCAGACATTATTGAGCGAATTTGATTTTTACTCCCCATAATTATAAATTTGGTTTTTAAGGGATTAAGCACAAGTGAGTTATCTAAGGACCAAGAAGCTACCCTATTAAGCTCCTTGTTTGAAATAGAATTAGTTTTTATTATAAGTCAAATCGATTAGATCGATTGAGTATCATTTTGTTTAGTCTATTGAAAATTTCTGACAATGGTCACACTGAACTGTCAACTTCCGTCTTCGCGCGTTGAAAAATTACCACGTTGTCGACTCGTACGTAAAAGAATTGGTCGTCTTTTGAAAAGCACATCCTTGTAGCTACGCGAATAGTTGTGAAATCTATTAAATTGCCGCTTTTTGACTCCCGGCACGGTTTGTGACATATTGAACATTTGTGAAAAATCTTGTGAACTTGCATCGTGCATTGAAGACGCCGCGTTGGAGTCTGGTAAAGTAAAGATAATTCACTTGCTAATATTGGCCAATTTAGTCTCGTGTATGTCTAGCTTGCCTCCAGGACTCCACTCAAGAACATCACCAGGAGATATTTGGTAAGACATTAATATTAAGATTACTTGTATTCGCTGTGCAACACAGTACATTTATGTCTGAGATTTGTTGTGGCTGACAAGGGCTGATGAATAGAGTCACGCTTCCACAAATCTGCTGCAATTAATCCCAGCTCCTTCTAGCCAAATTCTAGACATAATTTTTGATAGCAAGAGCGTGGTTAACTGCCTATATTGTAAACTTGTATCTTAGCCGTTGATTGTATCTGAACTCAGATTGGTGTTGTATGAGCTATATATCTCACCTTGTAGACAGTATTGTAGTGTTTGTCAGGTCAGTTATTGACTAAAATACATAATATTTAATTGTATAAGTTGACCTAGATAATTTGAAACACATTGTCACACATAACCTCAATCAGTCATTGTTGATTTGTATTGTTGAAAAATTTAACTTAAATTTGTTGTTGCATTAATAAGTCACTTTGATTGGATACATATCAGTTATATGTATCAATTGATTTAGTTTATTGCATATATTCATAAACATTAGAACAACCAACTTGACCTTGCCACTTGGGCGGGTCACATTAATAAACTTTGTTTTGTTATAATATAGATAATATTGCTAGGTAACACATATTCTGTGCTTACTTACTATTGTATATCTCAAATAACACAGCCAGTCTGTCTGTTGCAAATAATTAATTAATTAATTTGAAGTATCAACTATTAATTTGTTATTAGTTATAACTTTGATAACCTTGATAACTTTGACTTTGTTTTGTGTCAATATATATTGAAACTATTAATTTTGTTGGACAGTTGATACCTGTCACTTGCCTGCACTTGCAGTAAACAGGCTAATACTTTGTTGGTTTCAAAGAATTGAGAAAAATTAAGTTTTGATTGTTAATATTGTTTAACGCTTGTCCGGGCTCTTTTGAAATTTTGATTATGTCAGCTATCAAGGACTTGCGTGCGGCTGCTGGTGCTATTGCGTCAGATTTGCGCTGGTTTGCCTCAGCCAGTGCTTTAGTGAACCGGCCTGATCGCCAGCAGGCCCTACTTCAAAGGTACGAGCGGATTGACGATCGCCTGGAGAGTGTGGAACAGCAATTCCGCACTTTCAGCACTTGCTGTCTTGAAGTGTCAATCAATGATTTCACCGCTGACCAGCGAAATAAGGTCAGCGAAGACTATGCCCAGGTCTTGCACCTGTATGATGCTGTCTCCAATACTGCGAGACAACTAGTTGCCGATAGGGAAGGGCAACCCGGCCTGAAGCAGGAGCTTCCTAGGTCAGCACCGGGGCTGGTGAGTAGGCTCCCTACTTTGGACCTCCCCCATTTTGATGGCTGCCTAGGAAGCTACCTGGGCTTCATTAACTTGTTTGACAGCCTGGTCAATGACAGGGCTGACCTTCGGCCAGCACAAAAATTGGCCTATCTAATGTCGGTTCTGGATGGGGAGGCTAAGGGCCTCATCCAGCATCTGCCCGTGTCTGACGAGGCGTACCAGACGGCTCGGGACCTAATTACCCGTAGGTACCATAATAAGCGTGGCCTCGCCGACACGCACATTGAGCAGATTTTGGGTTTGCCGACGCTCACCCGGGTCTCTGGGTTGCGCACCCAACTTTTGAACCCGCTCTTGGTGGCCATCAACGCACTTAAGTGCCTTGACCTGCCCGTGGACCAATGGTCCTATCTATTGGTGCACATTGTGCTGAAGAAGCTGCCTGCCGACCTGAGGTCGCGTTTTGAACAGCGCTTTGGTGGGGATAGCGCGACCCATTTGCCCCCCTTTGCTGACCTGGAGAGGTTCCTGGAGGATGAGTGCCGGGTCTTGGACAACTCCGGTGGTGATACGCCGGCTAAGACGCAGCCGCCCAAGGTCAAGGAGCAGGCTCGCGGTCACACCCGAGCCAATGTTGACCGGCGCCCTCCTCGCTTTGCGGTCACGCAGAGCCCAGCGGAGTGCTCCTACTGCAAGGTCACGGGGCACAGAACGGCCAGTTGTAGGGCATTCTTGGACCTACATGTCGCCTCTCGTAGGCACATCGCGAATGCCCGCCGCCTTTGCTTCTCTTGTTTGGGGTCCCACTACCAGCGAGACTGCCCAAACTCTCGCCCCTGTCCTCACTGTGGAGGACAGCATTTGGACATTCTCTGCATGAATGCCAGAGAGGTAGGCCGCTTGTCTTACCAGCCGACGCCGCGCACGGGCGGGTGTCTTGAAGGTGGCAGCCGAGGCTCACCGGCGCGTAGCCGAGAGTCGCCTCGCTCAGTTGATCGCCACTCGCCCCGCTTGGAGAACCGTAGCGTGCGCACGCCTCCTCTCTCTCGCGCACCTGAATGTGCTGTTCAGCGTCACCAGCACCATGACTGCTGCCCCAGGTATTCCCCTCCTTTGGCGGAGCGTCCCCGCCTTGACTCGCGCCCACCTCGTTTTGGGCGGGTGCGTCATTATGACCCCCCACAGATGGCGCGCGGATCGAGTCATCGCGCCTTTGAGGACTTCAAGCCGCACCCTCGTTTTGACTTGCCTGGTCCTGGCCAACGGTCGCCGCCCAGGCAACAATAGGTCATTGACCCCTGCCCTATAACTCCAACCTCCCCCATTGAGACCGTTATCCTACCAACGTTTGCTGTTAGGGTCTGGGGACCCACGGGGACCTCTGTTGTTGTCCGTGCTATATTGGACACAGGTTCACAAGGTTGCATTGTCTCCACTTTTTTGGTAGGGCAGGTTAAATTAAATATGGGTTCTTTTCCAAATTGTATACGGGGCATAGGGGACGTAGCCTCTAATGTTGAAGGGCAAGTTAAGGTTTTGTTTGGCCCTGTTGAATTTTCACACCCGAGGATTAAAACCTCGGCTATTGTGCTGAAGAATATTTTGGGTATGCACCCACAGAAACAGCTCCCTGCTGCTGTGGTGAATTTGACATCGGGATTGGAACTGGCAGACCCCAAATTTGACACACCGAGACAAATCGACTTGTTGATTGGCTCTGATGTCCTCGGTGGAATTTTGATTGGTGGGAAACGGGTCTTGGTGCCAAATGGTTTGACTGCCATCCCGACCATATTTGGATTTGCTTTGATGGGCCCTGTACCTAGGGACCCCCCTCCACCTGAACTTGATAATTTGTTGGCTGTAGGCTCCGCCCTCTCTGATGCGGTTCAGAGGTTTTGGGAGGTAGAGGAGCCCCCTCAAGCTGCCCGTTTGAATCCAGAACATGAGGAGTGCGAGCTGTTCTTCCAGAACAACACTGGTCGACTCCGTTTTGGTCGGATTATTACGAGGCTACCCTTCCTGTCTGTTCGGCCTCCGCTTGGTGAGTCACGACCTTTAGCCGAAAAGAGGTTGTTGGCCATGGAGCGTCGCATGGGTCGTGATCCGGAGCTCAGACAGAAGTATATTGAGTTCATGAGAGAATATGAACAATTGGGACACATGTCAGTGTCAAATTTGGATTGGCATTCGGTGGAGCATTACTTTCTCCCGCATCATGCGGTATTGAAGCCATTGACTGGCAAGCTGCGCACAGTGTTTGATGGTTCTGCGCAGACTTCAACAGGCGTATCCTTGAACCAGTGCTTGCATTCTGGTCCCAAGTTGGTCAAGGACCTTTGTGACGTCATCACCAGCTTCCGACGACATCAGGTTGTCTTTGTGGCCGACATAAAAATGATGTTCAGGCAGACGATTATCCACCCTGATGACCGTCGCTTCCAGCTGATCCTTTGGAGAGAGTCTCCTCGCGATCCCATGGTCGTCTACGAGCTCAATACAAATACGTACGGGTTAAGGTCAAGCCCCTACTTGGCAATACGTTCTCTTTGGGAGCTCGCAGACCGCGAAGGCCTACGTTTCCCAAGAGCCTCCGCCATCTTGAAGGACGATATTTACGTCGATGACATTTGCTCGGGCGCCTCCACAGCGGACGAGGCGATCCTCCTGCGGGACGAATTGATAGGTATTTTGGCCTCCGCTGGTTATGAGTTGCGCAAATGGATTTCCAACTCACTAGCGCTTTTGGAAGGCTTGCCAGAGGATCATCAGCAAGATTCACATTTGTTTGAGATTGTTGACAACCCCGCCATGATGGCTGTTCTCGGCGTTCAGTACAGACCAGTCCAAGACATCTTTACATATAACGTAGACTTGAAATTGCCGTGTTCTTGGACTAAACGTCTCGTATTGTCTACTGTCGCCAGAACCTTTGATCCGAACGGTTGGATCTGTCCAATTATATTTTGGGCAAAATGCTTCTTGCAGAAGCTTTGGACAGCAGGATTGACCTGGGACGAACCTCTGCACGGCACTCTTGTTGAGGAATGGACCTCTTTTGTATCCTTACTTCCTGCCGTCAACGAGATCTCCTTGCCTCGTCCCATCCTTCCTCCCGGGAAGTACAAGGCCACCCTTCACGGGTTTTGTGACGCCTCGGAACGTGGTCACGCCGCCGTGGTGTACTTGCGCACAGTTAGTGCCTCAGGTCAGGTGAGAGTTTCCCTGATCATGGCGAAAAGCAAGGTAGCACCCCTTCGTACATCTTTGACCATCCCAAAATTGGAGCTCTCGGGAGCAGCCCTACTTGTACGCTTATTGAACCACGTGTCTAACACTTTGGGTAAAAGCATTTGCATTAATGGGACCTACGCCTGGACAGACAGCCAAATTGTTTTTTGTTGGTTGAAGGCTTCGGTCCACACTTTGGAGGTATTTGTTGCTAATCGCGTTTCCCAAATCCAGAAATCCGAAGTCAAGCTTGTTTGGAGACACGTGCCAGGTGAGCTCAACCCCGCTGATTGTGCCTCGCGCGGATGCTTGACGCCTAGTTTGATAGGTCATTCGCTGTGGTGGGGTCCGGAATGGTTGAGTCGACCAGAAATTGATTGGCCTCGAACGCCAGTTTTGAATACTTCGAATTTGCCGGGTCTACGAACACTCGCTCTTGAGAAGGTGGAATGCGCCTTCGACCCCGATTTTTTGTTAAATCGTTACAGCTCCCTCGACAAGTTGTTAGGTGTCACTGCTTGGATAAAGCGTTTTGTTTTTAACTTTAGGCACCCACAACAGAAACGACTGACACCGTTTATCTCACCACAGGAACGACAGGAATCCCTCACCTGTTGGGTTCGTTCTGTGCAATTAGCGCATTTTGAGAAGGAGATTGCTATCCTCAAGTCGGGGAAATCGAAATTGTCGGGAGCTGTATCTTAATTGAACCCCTTTTTGGACGAAACGGGTCTCTTGCGCGTTGGAGGGCGTCTCAAGAACGCCAACCTCCCTTGCGGGGCTCGTCACCCCCTTTTGTTACCTAAGGACGGTCATTTGGTACGCTTGTTGGTAACTGACCGTCACCTTAAAAATTCGCATGCTGGTTGTAATGCCTTGTTGGCCATTTTGCAACGCGAGTTTTGGATTTTGTCTGCCCGAAGAATTATTCGGAGTGTAGTCTTTCGCTGCATCCCTTGCTATAAGCTCAAGGCTTCTACCATGCAGCCCTTGATGGGGGACTTACCGGCAGATCGCGTAACTGAAAGCAGGACGTTTGACGGTGTTGGCACGGACTTCGCTGGTCCTTTTTTGGTGAAAACGTCGACACTTCGAAACAGCAAGACTGTCAAGGCCTACTTGTGTGTTTTTGTTTGTCTTTCCACAAAGGCCGTACAGTTAGAACTGGTCTCCTCGCTTACGACCGAGGCGTTTGTAGCCACATTTGACAGATTTGTATCCCGCAGAGGGCTGCCTTCCTTGATCCGTTCTGACTGCGGCACTAACTTCAAGGGCACTTATAATTATCTGAATGATGTTGTTAATTTTCTTGAAACCAACAAAGCTGATATAGGTGATAGGCTTGCCCGACGTGGGATAAATTGGTTGTTTTCCCCACCAAATTGTCCACACTGGGGTGGTATATTTGAGGCCGCCGTAAAATCGGCCAAAACACACTTGCGCAGGACAATCGGTGAATCTGTCCTTACATTTGAGGAACTCGCAACTGTGTTTTGTAAGATCGAGGCCGTTTTGAACTCTCGGCCGTTGTGCCCGATCTCCTCAGATCCGAATGATTTGGAGGCCCTTACGCCGGGCCATTTTTTGATTGGTCGCCCACTTGTCGCCTTGCCTGAGTACCCCTATATTGATACGAGACCTGGTCGTCTCTCGCGTTTTGAATTAGTACGCCAGATTACTCAGAGCTTTTGGAAACGTTGGAACTTGGAATATTTGCACATACTCCAGCAACGCGTTAAGTGGACCGACAAGACCGATCCATCCAAGATTGGTGACCTCGTTTTGATAAAGGAGGCTAACCTTCCGCCACTCAGATGGCGCAGGGGGCGCATCCTTCGTTTGGTAACTGGGGCTGATGGAGTTCCCCGATTTGCTGAGGTCTTGGTGGACGGTTCGATTCTGAGGAGAGCGGTTGCAACATTGTCACGTCTACCAACCGATTAGCGGACCGGTAGGTCGGTCCGGGGCGGGTGGATGTTTGAAATAGAATTAGTTTTTATTATAAGTCAAATCGATTAGATCGATTGAGTAACATTTTGTTTAGTCTATTGAAAATTTCTGACAATGGTCACACTGAACTGTCAACTTCCGTCTTCCCGCGTTGAAAAATTACCACGTTGTCGACTCGTACGTAAAAGAATTGGTCGCCTTTTGAAAAGCACATCCTTGTAGCTACGCGAATAGTTGTGAAATCTATTAAATTGCCGCTTTTTGACTCCCGGCACGGTTTGTGACATATTGAACATTTGTGAAAAATCTTGTGAACTTGCATCGTGCATTGAAGACGCCGCGTTGGAGTCTGGTAAAGTAAAGATAATTCACTTGCTAATATTGGCCAATTTAGTCTCGTGTATGTCTAGCTTGCCTCCAGGACTCCACTCAAGAACATCACCAGGAGATATTTGGTAAGACATTAATATTAAGATTACTTGTATTCGCTGTCCAACACAGTACATTTATGTCTGAGATTTGTTGTGGCTGACAAGGGCTGATGAATAGAGTCACGCTTCCACAAATCTGCTGCAATTAATCCCAGCTCCTTCTAGCCAAATTCTAGACACTCCTCATTAATCGTTTGTACGGCTGCTATTGTGTCATGTGGCTTAAATGAATAGTACAGCTGGATATCATCTGCGTATAAGTGGAATTTACAGTGTCGGATGCAGGTGGATACGTCGGCACTGTATATTATATACAAAAGTGGTCCCAACAGGGATCCCTGAGGAATTCCCCTAGGCACCTTCCAGGGTGAGGATGGGATAGGATGCTGTTGAACCATCTTTCCTTCGTATTTCTACTGTCAAACCACTTTAGCGTACTTGTGTCGAAACCGTAGTACGCAAGCTTTGACAATAGTAGGTTGCCATTTATACTCTCGAATGTCCGGGAATAGTCCAGTAGCGTTAAAATGGTCCCCTCGCCGCGATCACGTGCCTCTAAAATATTGTCAATGACGTCTGCTAAGGCTGTGGCCGTCCCTCTACCCTTTCTAAAACCTGACTGTAAGTCCGGCAGGATACTGTTTGTTTCCAAAAAATCAGTAATCTGTAAATATACAACCCTCTCTAGAACCTTAGATAAGCACGGTAAGATACTTATGGGACGCAAATCCTTAAAATTTTGTGGGTTATTATTTTTTGGTAAAGGTCGCACTACAGCTCTGCGCCATAATTCCGGAAACTTACTAGTGACGATGGATGTGTTTATGATATGAGTAATAGCAGTAAGAGATTGCGGGAGGGTAAGCAATATCATCTCCTTTGATATCCCATCATTTCCCATAGCATTAGTGGCTATGTTCTTAATTATGTTAAGTATGGTATGGTTTATTATGTTAAGAAGGTCGCACATCACTCCAATTATAAACGAAAAGGGGTTACTTGTGCTTACTTTGTGGCTCATTCATAGAATAATCACAAATAAAACACCTCCGTATTTATATAATAAACTATCTTGGTGTGCGGACGCACATAAGTTAAATACTAGGTCGAAAGAAATTTTAAAGCCAAAGATACCGAAGCATAAGACACAGGGATATAAAGGCAGTTTCAAATATGCTGCATCAAAGATATGGAACACAATTCCACCACCTCTACCTAGGCATTACATTAAATAACAAGTTAAAATGGGGTGCACATATACCATGTCTTTCAGGAAAGCTCAGCTCTGCTGCGTATGCTGTCAGGAAAGTTAGACAACTTACTGATGTCGACACGGCTCGTTTAGTGTATTTTAGCTATTTTCATAGTGTCATGTCCTACGGCATTTTGTTATGGGGCAAAGTTGCGGATATTCAGAATTAGTTAATTTTCGTTCTACAAAAACGAGCGGTACGAGCAATATATACTCTTAGGGAACGCTTTAAGTCCATAGGGATTCTTACAGTAGCCTCGCAATATTTATTTGCTAATATATTGTATATTAGGCAAAATATAAGTTTATTTACTACAAAAAGTGACATACATAACATAAATACTCGAAACAGGCATAAGTTATATGCCCCTTATCATCGTTTACATAAAGTTAATAATTTTTTTGTAGGGCTAGGTATTCGTATATACAATAAAATACCAACTAGTCTTTTAGAATTACCATTTAGTACGTTTAAAAGTAAAATAAAAGACTGCATTATTAGGAAAGGTTATTACACCATTAATGATTATTTTAGTGCTAAGGATAGATGGTCACTTACACTAAACAACTCTTGATCTTTGTACTTATTCAGAATTTGTATAGATACCTTGCTTTTTGAGTTTTTTTTTTATAATATCTCTAGTTTTGAAATTAAACTACAGTTTACGGATTTCATCACGATGTATTGGTTTCACTAAGTTATTACAATCAATCAATCAATCATTTTATTTGCTGAATAAAGGTATACAGAGATGTTCGATATAAGTTACATATTGTCCTCTTCATTCTACCTAATCGGCATGCAAAATTTAATTTCATAATACTGTCTGAATATAATACCAAATTATAGTTTTAAAATAATTCATTAACATAATATAAACATAGGTACTAAATTCGATACTCATTAGACAAATAAAATAATTAAATTAAACAATATAAAAACATGTACAGTCAATGAAGCTATTAAACAATTAAATAATGATAATCAATACGTTAAATATAAGTGAATGTCAATAGTAATAATGATTATATTTATGTCATGTATAACAATAATTTATTTATTTGCCATCAATAAAATCATTAATTTTATAATAACACTTATTTACTAGAAAATTGTACAAACGCTTCTTAAACATATTAGTATTCAAATTACATTCGAAACGAATGATCTAGAAACTATATTTTTAATTTATTACTAGCCAACGTTTCGAATTCTTTACAGGATTCATGTTCACGGCAGACTGAGGTGATATTTGTCTTTATCTTGAATGTATAAGTTATCTCAAAGTACCCGAACATTTTTCAACTACTGGTTTTACTATTTACGCAGAATGTACTCACAGTGTTCTTAGGTCTTCTGGTGACTTTGTCCTTCTTGGGTTTCATTAGCCTTATGACAGGCTCCCAAGCTGGAGGAACATTCTAACCATCTTCCCTATTGAAATAAGGGTGTTTTTTAATTTCAATAGCCTCTCGTATCATCCTTGGAAGAAAACGGTGTTCTTTTGCGAGTAATTGTGGTTCATCAAATCGCAGGTAGTGGTTGGGACCTTGACCCACATGTTCACACACAGCAGACTTTGTTGAACGTTTATGTTTTATGTCAGCTATATGTTCTTTGAATCGAATGCCTATGCTTCTCTTGGTTTGCCCAATGTATGAGAGCCCACATTCACAGTCGATTTTGTAGACACTGGCCTCTTGCAAGGGTAACTGACACTTGACAGTTGGTAATAATTGACTGATATTCGTTGGCGGCTTGTAGTAAGTTTTGATTGAAGCTCGCTTCAAGATGTAGCCAATTTTGTCGGTCACGCCCTTGATGTATGGGAGGACAGCTGATTGTCTTTCTACTGTGCCTGGTTTTTCTTTCTTCTGGCATCTGTGACAGTGGCGCGGCGGTCGGAGCTTGTTGTCTTGCAGAACTTGCCTGACATGTTGAAGCTTAGCGTCCAGGTGTTTCTTGTCACAGATCCCGCGGGCTCTCTGAAACAGAGACATTCCTACAGTTGCTAACTGTTTAGGATGGTGGTGAGATTCACCGTTTAAGTATCTATTTGTATGGGTCTTTTTCCTATACAAAGTATGGCTTAAGGAGTTGTTTTTATTCCTGACGACAAGTACATCTAAGAAAGCTAAAGACTTGTTTGCCTCTAATTCCATTGTGAATTGTATTTGGTTATTAATAGAATTAAGATGGTTTAGGAAAGCATTAACCCTATCTGTTGGTAAAATTGTGAAAGTGTCATCTACATACCGCTTGTAGAACCTCGGTGTGATGGTGGCAGTCTGCAGGGCTCGCGCCTCAAAGTCCTCCATGAAGATGTCAGCAACGACGGGCGATACTGGGGAGCCCATTGCTACACCGTCTACTTGTATGTAGTATTACTTTTAGGTAAATTTTGTGTATTCATATACCTACCGTCACTTTCTGTAACTTACATTTCCATCATAGTTCTGAACATGATCGCGAGTTGCCTATATTATAAGACGTAAGTGGATTCTCCTGTTACACAAGATTTACACTGGAAGGCTACTACAGCACTTAATTTGGTAACTGCATTAATTATTTAAGTATTATGTATTACACTACTTACTATTTACAAGTAATTAAGTACAATGTGAAACAGTTGCAACTCCTTACAGAAACAAAATATGTACCATAACACTGGCTATTAAAAAGAGTGGCCACGAGTTTTATTGCCCGTTTTTTCTCGTGGTTCTACCTATTGCTTTGCGAACGAGACAGTAAATGTAAATGTAGAAGCATTAAGTAATTTACTTAAAAGATTTGACGTTCATAAGCTTCACCTAGATGAATAAATGATTTTGACTTTGACTTTGACTCTCCGGGGTCCAAGCATAAGCTGATGCTTACAACTTTTGCTTTCAATATTATTCTTTTTTTGTAATTAATACAAATTTTCTGTTATACTGAAACCAATAAACTTTTATCATATTCTATTCTAAAATATACATATTTGAGGTCCAGGTGGCTACGCCAACGTTTGCGGGTTCGATTCTCGCTCGAGTCAAACATTTGTGTGCACTAACTTTTGTCTTGGTCTGGGTGTTTCTAAGTATAATAATTATGTATGTAATTACAAAACAAAATTACATATGATTATTTGTGTTTATCCACAAATATGGTACAAGCTCTGTTTAGTTTGGGACTAGATGGTGTTGTGTGCATGAGGCAGAGTATTATTATAACTATATAGTAATACTAGGAACAGAACAATACAACGAGCTACTCACTTCACTTTTATTTTGCAAATTGTCACCTTCTGACTTAACTTTTTAGTAAAATTGTATCTATTATAATATATATACTTTGAGTGTATTCTGTTTTGTATATTTAAGGCTTATTTCATCGCTGTCTTTATAACTGCCAGTCAAATTAGTTTATCAGATATCTCATTCAAATTTCAATCCATTTTTTATTTATCTGGTAGGTTAGGTCTGTCCATAGGTGGTGAAACTGCGCCTAAATAAAATAAATAATCTACGTGACAAGACATGACTCCTTCCCTCATGGTCACCCTAACCAAACAGCAAGTCACCCATTACTACCGTACAAGTGTATTAAATTTGGTATTAACCCGGACAAATCATGCAAGTTCGCAAGTGGGGTCTAAGAGGCCCAATGGCACAAATTGTTCAACTCACGATACTGGAAGGGTTAACTGCCACCCGTGTTTTGATTCAGTTGATTGATATAGTCGTAAATTTAATGTCAATTTTGACAACATGATTATGTTCCGAAGGAGTAATCAAAACACCCTAGCAATACAGAACTCAGTGCTGTATAATATATACTTCTTATATAGAACTATTGGTACTTACTAATTAAGGACAGGTGGTATTGGAGACAGCTAGAGAACGAAAAATTGCATCCCCTTCACCGATCGAAACGTAGCAGTATTGTATCTTTATGACAACATTCTATGAGAAAATTGTTTTTTCCAAATATGCTGAAAATCCAATCAGTATATTATGTAAAAATGCCCATAGCAGGTAAGAATACAGATACTAAGTAATGTTCCCATAATACACGCTGTCTACAAAAACCGAAACAGGAGCCGATATTTCATTAAAACTTCACAATTAGTTGGGAGTTTAATGAATAGCGGCTCGCACCAAAATAGTAAATTGTGCCAAAAAGCGGATTCTCCATACTTTGCATGTATCTGAAGTTGTAACGCCGTACTTAGAAACTTTGTATTGTCTGCCTTTATATTTTAATGACGATAATTATAAACTAACTGTGCGTGTGACTTAGGTTGTAATTACGTAAGGATAATTATGCTTTTTGACTTTACTTTATCGTTCTGAAGAATTTAGTTGGACACTTGCAAATATAGAAGAGTCAAATCATAAAATGTAGCAAATTCAGGCAAGTCTATTGCAGAAATCCTCCTTTGTACAGGATATTCCAGTCCAACTATATTTTGTTATTATTATAATATAGCTGTGATGTATTCCTGGGACTGGTAAAGTTTTCAGGCTGCTAAAATAGATGGTGTGCGAATAAGAGCTCTATGACAGTAATATAAGTTGGCAGTATAGGAACTATGTACTTAATTTAAAGGAAGGCATATTATATCTTATCTCTCTCCTTTTAGATGAACCAAAGTGCTATCTAGATAGATTTACATTTTGTAGAATCCTTAAATTGGTTCAGCATTTTCCCAAAATGTCCGGACAGATGTATCTATTTAATAACAATAGAACACCTCACTATACATTTCGTAGCAATATTTCCCAATTAACCGTTTGGAATAGTGCATTTTAATTGAAACTTGTTTAAAAATCATTTTTGTCCGTCAGTCAGGCCCGAACTGGACTGTTGAATTATTCTTCTGGAATCGATTTGATACCCTATTGGTATAGAATTTACATATATCTAAATACTGTTAGGAGATTTCGTTTAGTTCGTTGCTGATTGATGACAAAAAATCTGAAAAGGTTTTTGTTGTGTGTCCTTTGGACAGCAGTTTTGGATGAAAAAAGACTGAAATCAGAACTTTTTCCTTTCTCGTTCAGTTGCCTGTAGCAATTCAACTTGAAGAAATTCGTTACCTTGTGTCCATACAGGTAAGTTTTGAAATCATTACCTCTCAAAATAATTTAAAATCCTTTTAGTTAAAGAATTGATGGTTTTGGTCACGCAAAATTCGGATAAAAAGGCAAACTGGCACCTGAGCCATATTTCAGCACATTTTTAGTATCGAGTTCGAGCTGCATAAACTGCAAGGAACATGAAGTGTTCATTACGATAAGCATATTGCCCGACGTCATTAGACCATAAAACCATCGATTACACCGCAAAAACTATTACAGGACGAGGAAAATTACACGGGGAAAGCACAAGCCGTTCTAGTTTAGTGCTTACCGAGAAATTTTACTACCAATCAACACTGGAAAGACTTAAGTTCTAGACTGACCAATTTGGACGATAATTGATATGCTATTTTCGCGCACCTTTCCGACTGACCTACTTTGAGGTCAACTTGCATTTTGCAAGCGACCTCAAATAATTTAAAGAAGTAAGTAATTAAGAAGTACCGTAAAACCACATGTTTATAGAGCTGCTTGTATTAATAATGCCATAAATAAGCCGTCAAAATAATCGCTAGTACTCATTCTCATCATTGAAATTAAACTACAGTTTACGGATTTTATCGCGTTGTATTGGTTTCACTAAGTTATTACATTTGAAACTAAAGATCTAGAAACTATATTTTTAATTTATTACTAGCCGACGTTTCTAATTCTTTACAGAATTCATGTTCACGGCAGACTAAAGCAGTGATATTGACGTGACAACGTCTTATAAATTGGTTTGCCGGGTGACACTTCAAGAAACTGCGTTACGCTCCGCTCACGTTATGCGCTCACAATGAGAGCGAGTGAGAGGCACGCGTCCCGCCTAAGAGCGAGAGAGACAGACATAAAAAGTGAAAGGCACGCGTCTTTCATCCTTCTTCCTACTATACGAATGAATATTCACATTAAAATTATTTTACCACTCAAAGTCGTTGTCACGTAAAACTTTTGCCCGTATACCGACTTTACAGGCAACCAATTTTTTTGTCTTTTTCTTGAATGTATAAGTTATCTCAAAGTACCCGAACATTTTTCAATTACTGGTGTTACTATTTACGCAGAAAGAGCTCACAGTGTCCTTAGGTCTTCTGGTGACTTTGTCCTTCTTGGGTTTCATTAGTCTTATGACAGGGTCCCAAGCTGGAGGAACATTCCAACCATCTTCCCTATTGAAATTAGGGTGTTTTTTAATTTCAATAGCCTCTCGTATCATCCTTGGAAGAATGTTCTTTTGCGAGTATCTGTGGTTCATCAAATCGCAGGTAGTGGTTGGGTCCTTGTTCCACATGTTCACACACAGCAGACTTTGTTGAGCGTTTATGTTTTATGTCAGCTATATGTTCTTTGAGTCGAATGCCTATGCTTCTCTTGGTTTGTCCAATGTATGAGAGCCCACATTCACAGTCAATTTTTTAGACACCGGCCTCTTGCAAGGGTAACTGACACTTGACAGATGGTAATAATTGACTGATCTTCGTTGGCGGCTTGTAGTAAGTTTTGATAGAAGCTCGCTTCAAGATGTAGCCAATTTTGTCGGTCACGCCCTTGATGTATGGGAGGTCAGCAGGTTGTCTTTCTACTGTGGCTGGTTTTTCTTTCTTCTGGCATCTGTGACAGTGGCGCGGCGGTCGGAGCTTGTTGTCTTGCAGAACTTGCCTGACATATTGAAGCTTAGCGTCCAGGTGTTTCTTGTCACAGATCCCGCGGGCTCTCTGAAACAGAGACATTCCTACAGTTGCTAACTGTTTAGGATGGTGGTGAGATTCACCGTTTAAGTATCTATTTGTATGGGTCTTTTTCCTATACAAAGTATGGCTTAAGGAGTTGTTTTTATTCCTGACGACAAGTACATCTAAGAAAGCTAAAGACTTGTTTGCCTCTAATTCCATTGTGAATTGTATTTGGTTATTAATAGAATTAAGATGGTTTAGGAAAGCATTAACCCTATCTGTTGGTAAAATTGTGAAAGTGTCATCTACATACCGCTTGTAGAACCTCGGTGTGATGGTGGCAGTCTGCAGGGCTCGCGCCTCGAAGTCCTCCATGAAGATGTCAGCGACAACAGGCGATACTGGGGAGCCCATTGCTACACCGTCTACTTGTATGTAGTATTTCTTGTCCCATAACAGATAGCCCGTTGTCAGGCAGTGTTTGAGTATTTCTGCATATTCCTCAGGCATGTTGTTTTCTGTCAGCTTCCTTCTAGTAATTTCTACACAGTCATGTACTGGTATGCATGTGAATAATGACTGTATGTCAAAACTAACCATAGTTTCCTTGTCAGAGAGATGTAGGTGTTTGATTTCACTGACAAAATGGTAGGAATCTTTCACGTGTGCTCTCGTATTGCCTCTGAGCGGTGAGAGAATCTTTGCCATGTGTTGAGCCAGTCTGTAAATTGGTGCGCCTATCTGACTAACTATCGGGCGCAGAGGAGCGTTTTCCTTGTGTATTTTTGGTAGCCCATACATTTGAGGAGGTTTTACACACGATGGTATTAAATATTTCACGTCCAAATTAAGTTTTTCGGAGTATTTCTTAGCAATATCACAAGTTTGCTTGAGTATTTTGTTCGTAGGGTCTGACTTAACCAACTTGAAGGTACTTTCATCCGACAAAAGATGTTCCATTTTTTGTTTATACTCGGACGTGTCCATCACTACCGCTGCATTTCCTTTATCTGCTCGGAGTACTATAAGTTCAGGCCTAGCTTGTAAGTTCTTCAGTGCGAGATATTCGGTCTTAGGTAGATTCCTTGCCGGCACTTTCGATTGACGTAATACAGCAGAAACGTCCTGTCGTATGGCCTCGAAATCTTCCTTACTCACATTGTTCTTGACTAGGCAATCCTCAACGTTGCAAATAATGGTTTCATACGGTATTCTTGATGGAGTTATCACGTAATATAAACCTCTGATAAGTACTTTCTCGGTATTTTCATCTAACGTGTGTTTTGACAGATTGATAACTGTTTGTCTATGGGCGGACGGTAGCGTGTGATTGGTCCCTGCGAAAACGTTCTGTTTCATGTTGTACTCATCTCATGGTCATTTGATTTTTGTAGTAATTTTTAAAATTTTCAAATTTTGTTACGTTTACACGCATAATATTTTGACGTTTCTCTGTTGTTTATTGCATCTATGCATTGTTTAAAATCAAATGAAGTTGTCAATCTGTATATTTCGTTAGATAAATTCTCAACATTTTTATTTATTCTGCGTAAGTCAGCTCGGTGTTCATGGATCTTTTGCATGAGTAACTTTTGACTTGCCTGTTTTAAGATCTTATTTCTCTATAATTACTGGTGTTACTATTTGCGCAGAATGAGCTCACAGTGTCCTTAGGTCTTCTGGTGACTCTGTCCTTCTTGGGTTTCATTAGCCTTATGACAAACGTCGGCTAGTAATAAATTAAAAATATAGTTTCTAGATCTTTAGTTTCAAATGTAATAACTTAGTGAAACCAATATAACGCGATTAAATCCGTAAACTGTAGTTTAATTACAATGTGTAACATTCGCGTAAACCCAAGAAGATACTATCATTCTCATCATGTCAATATTGTAATGAAACGAAATTTTGCATTCTATTTATAAACTCTCGAATTTCGTTTTTTTTATAATGTGCCATCAGTCATTTGTTCAAATGGCTTGTCTTGTGGTTTTGAATCGAATCAATCAATCAAATCAAATAATTTATTTGCCAAAATACTGTGAGAAGTGGTGTTACAAATAATGGCATTAAAGGTACAAGTATTTGGACCAGAATAGTGGCATGCAAACATTGATAAAAGTATAATAAATTAATTATGTCAAGTCGAAAAATAAGTCATTATTAAATCAAAATTCAGAATAATTAAATAAAATGTCATACAGGTAAAATATAGTTAATTGTAGCATAAAAAATAGCAATTAATGGATGAATACTGCCGCCCATACGATAATCACAGTAAGTCACATTTTTGTCGATATTGAGTTAAGTACATATTCGGAAAGTAGAGATCGAGATCTACAATTCTGTATATTCAGAATTTGAAAATGTGGCTTACATAAAGAAATAAGATTAAGCATTATTACAGTAAGACACGATTGGCGCCAAGGTGCACTTATTATTAATGCAGTATGGGCACATACGGTTGATTTTTGCATAAAGTTAAGTCAATTACCTAGGTTTTACTACAGTAAGCAATCTTACTATGAATATTATAAAGTTACAATTTTATTACACCAAGTACGACTTAAACATATTAACAGTAAGTGGCACTTGTCGTTACTATATTAAGTAATTGGCATAAAACATACTATTGCATTACCTTAGCATAACAACAGCAAGTGGAACTTACTGTATATATACTAAAACAGCGTATTAAAATTATTAATTGTCTATCTATCTATCTATCTATCTATAACGTCACGCCTGTCTCCCATTGGGGTAGGCAGAGACTATGGAACGCCACATGCTTCGGTTCAAACATACCTCTTTCGCTTCATCGACATTCATTAACCTCGTCATGCATGCGCGTCGGTTATAGGTACTTTTTATTTTGCCCTTTATCAGTAGATCACCTATTTGGTCGGCGTACGTCCGCCTAGGGCGTCCCCTACCGACATTTCCATTTATTCTCGCACGATACACTCCTTTCGTATTTCTTCTTTCATCCATCCGCTTCAGATGTTCAAACCAACGTAACATTCCTTTTTCAATTTTTGTCACTACATCTTCTTTTTAACCGACTTCAAAAAAAGGAGGAGGTTTACAATTCGTCGGAATCTTTGTTTTTTTATGTATGTTCCCCGATTTCTCTAAGACACCTGGACCGATTTCGAAAATTCTTGTTTTGGTTGAAAGAGTATACCTTCTAGTAGGTCCCATGATCATTAGGTCAGGATCTGATCATGGAATCCTGAAAAATCGAAGGAACTCTTCAAATTTTATAAGCACACTTGAAGCGATTTGACGATAACAACCCAATGCCGTCGAGTTTGGGCTCGTTTAAGTCGTCTTTACATGGACTTTGATGCTGGATGATTTCCATGGTCTGATGATAGAGTTGCAAGGTAACAATGAGATCTTTGTGATACAATAATCCAATCTCATCGAGTTTAGGGTCGTTTGATTCGTCTTTACATGAACTTTAGTACTAGATGTTTTGCAGGGTCTGATGATGGAGCAGGAAGGTGGCCATGGGATCTTTGTAATACAAAGATGCAATCCCATTGAGTTTGGGCTCGTTTGATTCGTCTTTACATGGACTTTATTGCTGAATGTTTTTTAAACTCTGATGATGGAGCAGGAAGGTAGCCATGGGATATTTGTATTACAATAACGCAATCCCATCAAGTTTGAGCTCGTTTGAGTCGTCTTTACAAAGACTTTGATGCTGGATTATTTCCATGGTCTAATCATATAGCGGGAAGGTAACCCAATCTCATCGAGTTTAGGGTCGTTTGATTGGTCTTTACATGGACTTTGCTACTGGATGTTTTCCAGGGTCTGATGATGGAGCAGAAAGGTGGCCATGGCATCTTTGTAATACAAAGACGCAATCCCATTGAGTTTGGGCTCGTTTGATTCGTCTTTACATGGACTTTAGTGCTGAATGTTTACCAAACTCTGATGATGGAGCAGGAAGGTGGCCATGAGATCTTTGTAATACAATAACACAATATCATCGTGTTTAGGCTCGTTTGTTTTGTCTTTGGTATTGAATGATTTCCAGGATCTGATGATGGAACTGAAACGAACGTGTTTAGGCTAGTTAGTTGAAAACAAAAAAATACTTGAAATTGTCAGAAAGGTACAGGTCTACATTTCAGAATTGAGGCACGTAAAGAAAGCCTCCCCATCATGTACCACCTACACTATCCTATGTACCTACTTACCACCTATCTTACCACTAAAAAGCAAAAAATAAAAATTATTTTTAAATAAAAAAAAACAACTTCAAAAAAGACTAAGGAACTAAAAAACAAAAAATAATTGGTTTTGGGGCAAACATTTTTGAAGTTGGTGCCAAGCCCTTACGTAAAAAGTTACTAAATTAGAAACTACCTATTCTATCAACAACGAAAGTTATATAAAAAATTGTAGAAGTTTTATAGTCAAATCAGAAATATTTGGCTTGGCACCGACTCCAAAAACTTTTGCCCCAAAACCAATTATTTTTTGTTTTTTAGTTCCTTAGTCTTTTTTGAAGTTGTTTTTTTTTATTTAAAAATAATTTTTATAGACCACACTTTTCCCGTATCACACTGTTACGCACTTTATCTTTCAAACTTATTCCGCACATACTCCTTAAAGCTCTCATCTCCACAGCATTGATTCTACTTTCATGCTTCGTCTGCCATACCCATGATTCGCTACCATACTTCAGTGTTGGCGCCAAAACTCCCTGCAGTACAGCAAGACGAGCCTTACTTGGTATAATTTCGCTACTGATGATGGACCGTAAGGCGCCATTCGCACTATTTCCTGCTTTCACTCTCCTTTCAACATCTCCCTCACATTTCCCATCTCTCGTAAACAAAGACCCTAAATACACAAACTCATTCACTTGTTCCACTTTTTCATCTCCTATCATAATGTTACATTCAGTTATACTGTCTTCCTTCTCTATGACCATGACCTTAGTCTTGCTTACATTCACTTTCATGCCCTTCTTCTTATACGCCTCATTCATTACGGTGACCATCTGCTGTAAATCAGACGCTGACGACGCAAAAAGAACCTGATCGTCAGCGTAGAGCAGGGTCTTAAACACAGATTCACCCATTCTTAATCCACATTTAGACCCATTCAGATCGGTCAAACAACTGTCCATGAATAGATTGAACAGCCAAGGAGACGCTACACATCCCTGTCTAACACCACGATCAATGTTAAACCAGTCCGTGTAGGCCCCGTTTATTCTGACACAGGCACTTGAATCCCTATATAAGGATTCAAGTGCCCGTATCAGACTGCTGCTCACTCCATACACAGAAAGTGTTGACTAAAGTTCATCCCTCACCACTCGATCGTAAGCCTTTTCCAGGTCAATAAAGGCGCAGAAAACCTTCTGGTGTTTACTTAAGGTTTTTTCTGAAATGCAACTTAAGGAAAAGATTTAATCCGTACATCCCATTCCCTTTCTGAATCCCGCTTGCACATCCCAAATTTTACTATCCGTTTCAGAGATCACTCTTTCAATCAGTATCTTTGCATACAATTTGCCAACAACACTCAGGAGGCTTATACCGCGATAATTTTTGCATTCCCGCTGTGACCCTTTTCCCTTGTACAGTGGCACAATTACGGCCTTGTTCCAGTCACCTGGTACACGACCGGACCGCCAACATTTATTGAAAAGTAGGTACAGCAGGCTTGCGGTGACGCCTTCGCCTACTTTGAGCATTTCAGCAGATATTCTGTCATATCCCGCAGCTTTACCCGCTTTCAAACTTTTCATTGCATACCGTATCTCTTCCATACTTATATTACTTGCACAATTATCTTCCTCATTCGCTACTGTATTCCTAGTGTCACTTTCTCCTCGTTCAAATAAATTCTCAAAATACACCTTCCACTGATCCAAAACTTCCCCATGCTCTCTTATAATATTTCCATTTACATCCCTTATCACACCAACTTTTGAGTCACCTGCTTTGCCTCGGGCTGTTCTAACCAAGTGCAAGAATAATTTGATATTGGCCCGAAAATGCTGAGAAAACTTTCTATCAAATTTATCTTTGCATTCTTCTTTCTTTCTTCTCACTGTTTCTTTTACTTTATGTTTCAACCTGACATACTTTTCTTTCACTATCCTTTCATTGTCAGTCACACTACCTTGTACCCTTTTGTTGGCTCTTATGGCCAGCAAGTCCATCCATGCTTTGCGCTTTTCCGCGACCACACCACTTACTTCCTGATCCCACCATTCATTACAAATCTTTTTAACATGCTTCCTCTTGCTTACGCCACATACTTGTATAGCTGTCTCTATTACTCCATTCTTAAACTCTTTCCAAAATTCTTCTATCTCGCAATCATCTTCCTCAAACAATTCTTTAAACCTTTCTTCCAACGCCTCTTGATACTGACTACGTACATCCTCTCCTTCAAATCGTTCAACTTTCACTCTTTCAATGGCAGCTGAGTGTATGCGAGGGCGATGGCGCCATTTAGTGGTTAGTCCCGCTATGCGGCTAACTACCAAAAAATGGTCAGTACCCACATTTAAGCCTCGATACACTCTAGTATCTTTCACTTCTCCTTTTAAACGTTCATCTACCACAACAAAATCTATCATACTCCTTTCTGTCTGCCTTTGCCATGTATACATATGAATCAACTTGTGACTAAACAAAGTGTTTGTCACCACAAGCTTTCTCTCCATACAAACCTCCAGCAAACTCTCACCGTTTTCATTCACTCTCTCGTCACCAAATCGCCCTAGAACCCTTTCACATCCATCACGAGACACACCAACCCATCCATTAAAGTCACCTAACATAATTATTCTTTCATTATTCTCACACCTAGCAAGCACATCTCTAACCTTATCCCAGAATTCCTCTCTGACATTCAATGGCTTGGACATGTCTGGAGCATAAAGACACACAACAAAGACTTTCATTAAGCCAAGTTTTAATCGCATCCAAAGAAGCCTGGAGTTGACATATTCATATTCTTTCACACACTCATTCATCCTATCTGACAGAATCATTCCAACTCCTCGGCTAGCTCTTTCAAACTCGACAACTCCAGACCAGTATGCATGATACTGGCCATGAGTAGTTGTTGAGCAACCTTTCTTCTTCGTTTCACTCACTCCTAGTATATCAATTTTCCTTACATCCATCATATCACACAATTCATCGATCTTACTATCCACTCCTCCACAAACATTCACCGTTGCAAATAGGCATTCCCTAGCCCTCTTTTTGCCTCTGTTGGAAGGGGAGACAAAACGTTACGTGTGGCAAAGCGCGTCGCCGTTGGGAATTTTGCCACCCCCAGATACGATGGGGCAGTCTGAGCGATGCTCAGAGAGGGATTCTCCGGTACATCCGGTACCCTCCTGGGGTAAAGTAGTATTTAATCCCCTTGCAGTCATTGCGCCATCTTCTTCACCTCTACTTCGGATAAGGAACGGAAGGGAAATAAAATTATTAATTGTATCTGTAAAAGTAATAAACAGCAAGTATACTTACTGTGATTATGTTTAAGAATACCTCATATTATGTGTAGACTTGTCTAGAACAAATAAGGTAAGTGCATTACTTACTGTATATATTTTAAGATTTTTAAGGCGTTAAGTTCGTCGCACCTAACCCCAAGCACTACCTGTTGATAATAATATTTAATTTATTTTTCGGGATTTTTAACTTCGGGATTTTAAACTTTCGACCAAACAACCATTCGATGTTTCAATTATCAGGATTTTGTCCATCAGTATTTTAAAATTCGGTCTTTTAAAATTCGGGATTTTGGTACGTACCCATTTAAATATTAAGTCTAATAATCATTATGGCGTTTAAATATTACATATGTCTAATAATTATTATGGCAATTAAAAATATGAAAAGCAATACGTATGGCACTCGTATCTTATGGTATCTAAGTTTCGGGCAATTAAAAGTATGTCATATGTCTTTTAGGGCAAACAAAACATTCGGGCAAATGAAATTCAGTAATATGATGATTATGGTATACAGAATGTCACAAGACCCATCACCAAGCCGAAGTCTACTCGTTGTAGACATCATGCCAAGTCATACTAATCAAAAATAATACCTGGGAAACGATGTTTTTTTTAAGTCTTCACATTTTTAAACCGCAATTAAAAGCACGCTCGTGCAATGCTCGAGATACCTACTTATCCATGGGGTCATATCTGAAGAACATATTGGCTGGGTAAATGCATCGATTTTGTAGAAAAATACCATACTAACTTTGAGCCTCGATATCTCCTGAACCAGTAATTTCCCAGGTATTTTGCTGAAGTAAAAAATGTTCGTAGTGATTGGTACAAAATGGGATTTCAGTTTTCGTTAAGGGTCTTTTTACATCCTGTATAATCTTCGGGACAAGACAACCCTTCAACTTTCTTATTGTAACTTTGGCTAATATATTTGTAAGTCTACATTTTACTAGTCATTTAAAATACTTTTAATATTTTTAAACTTCTACAAATAGGTTATAAAACTAATTAAGTGAATGATAGGACTGATGAAGAATAATTTGTAAGACTGATTTGTTTTAGTTAGTGTAACTAGGATCTCATAATTTATATGAAGATTTTAATATTTTTTCACGTTCTGAGCGGTAAATATGCCTTATCAGAAATAAAAGTGCCTTTGTCTTTTTATGTCTTTTATTGTGTACAAAGAAGTACAACTAATAGTTTAATAAGAGTTTTAAGGAGAAACTATTAAACGTGCTATGTTTTAGAGATAGCGCTTAGTTTGTTTAATATTGTTTCATGTACTAAGAAGTTTTGTACAAATACGAATGATTACCTTTGGTTACGTTAAGCCACTTTTAATGGTATAAATAATCAAATAATAGAACTGATTTTAAAACTTTCTAGTTTCACAAAGTTATTTGTACTTCTTGTTTTATTAAACTGTGATTACATAACATCAGCTATGTTTCACTTTCTTACAAATAATTAAGACAAATGAAATTAGAGTTGGTGTCGGTGCTTTATGAGGGATGCTGTAATTTTACATATTTCTTCTAGGTATAATTACAGTAACTGCCTAAGTTACTGTAAGCAAAAAATATCATATTTGTTATTCTATTTAAACGTTTATCTTATTTCATAATCTTTGTTACAGTATGTATATTGAGTGGTGGCAGCACTGTGTCACTGTTTACATCGAGCTCCCGTATAAATTGTGTTTTTAAAATAGTAAAAGTGATTAAACTATCTATATTTTGACCGAAAAGTGTATATACATTCAAATTCAAATTCATTTATTTATTTATTTTGCTAAAACATGGTAGTGAGTTTTACAATAGTTTATAATTAGAATCACATGTTTTGCTGGTGAGGCAGCATGCAAAAAGGGAAAATAACACGTAATATAAAATTTAAAACAGGATACTAATGAAAAAAATCGAATTAAGTACATAATGTCAAAGTACACAATGTCAAATTATAAAATGTCATCATAGTTTTATGTATGTTCCATTCATTCAAATATTCAATTCATTCAAATAAAATATAATATAACCAATGGAGGCATGAACAAATCGGACTTAAAAATGTTTCTCATTAAGGTACTCAGTAACAGAATAGTACGCCTTTTGAATTAAGTACTGTTTAAGGGCAATTTTAAACTGTCCAAGTAATTGAATTTCCTGTATATATTTGGGCAGCTTATTATACACCTTTGGAGCCATTGTAAATATACTTCTACTATATAAAACCGTTCATGATACTGGTATACGCAATTTTTGGGGATTACGCGCGTTATTGCAGCTCTCGAATAGATTCATATGATTTCTTAGAAATACTGCACATTCATAAATATATAAACACGGTAATGTGAGAATGTTCAATGTTCTGAAGTAATGCTTGCAGCTATCAGTTTGCTGTAAATTGCATATAGAGCGTATACATTTTTTCTGTGCTTTAAAAACATCTTCGTTACCATAGGAGTTGCCCCAGAAGATTAAGCCATATCGAAGCGCAGACTCGACAAACCCATGATAGGCAGTTAATACTACACTTCTGTTGACTACCTTACGTAACATGTATAGTGTATATGAATACCGATTTAGCTTTTTACAAACCTTTTCCATTTGATATCGCCATGTCAAGTTTTTATCTAAATGTAAACCTTGAAATATTGTTTGGTCAGCTTGCTTAATTATTTTGTCGTCATAATGAATATTAATGTCAGTGTTTTTCTTATTTTGTCTAGTGGAAAATGTCATAATATTAGTTTTGTCAAAATTTATAATTAAATGATTAGAATTTAGCCAGTCTATGATATTATATAAAGAATTTTTGATTTCATTTTCATAGCATTTGATGTCCATACTTTTATAAATAACTGTACTATCATCGGCAAATAAAATCATAGGATGATCAGTTGATTCTGGCAGGTCATTTATATATATAAGGAAAAGCAACGGTCCTAGCACGCTGCCTTGTGGTACCCCTTAATGAGTCTCTCTTAGCATTGATGAATATGTCTTTTCGATTTTAGTTACGGTGCAAATTCGATTTATTTGGGTAAATTGATGCCTCCTTGTACGATAAGATTTTACATTGACAATAAATACAAACAAAGTGAAGTGCAGGGATATATGTGTGTTAAATTTAAAATAACTTAGATAATTAAAAGTAACGACAAACATAGACGAACTGGTTTTACATCTTATAAAGTAAATAAAGGCAAAAACTGTGCGTTAATTACAATTAGAAATCAATCGAATCTTCTAAGACTATTAAAACAGTGCAAAACAGTGTAATAAAAGTTATAATTTAACATTCCATACATTGAAATATGCTAAATCATTCTGATAATTACATGGTTAACGACGCCATCTGTTAGAACACAGCTGAATAACGAGGTTTAAGTCTAATGAAGATCTGTGCGCTAGCTAAATCAAACATCGATGACAGCGATTCTAAAGCCATCTATGACAACATTGTGTAAATAACATATTATGCCAAGCAGTAAAGAATTTAGCGAAGTTTTGTAACTGCCACTATGGCGCATCTTGTATAGTCAGTGACTGCTATCTACAGAGAGTAAGTGCCTAAGTTACCGTAAGCAAGTGCCTAAGTTACCGTAAGCAAAAAATATCAGATTTGTTATTTTATTTAAACATTTATCTTATTTCATAATCATTTTTACAGTATGTACCTAGAACTAAAGATAGTTACAGTAAGTTACACACTTACTGTAGTAATAATAAGAAAATGTTTTTATTTATTTTGTTCATTACTTAACATAAATATATTTTAAAGATTTACAACACATTTATTACATGTAATTAAAAAATAAAATAGACCACCTATAAAGCATGCCCATATTTACGTTATACATTTGTAAGAACTTAGATTTAATCAATATTGAGGCAGATATGCTAAAAATAAAGAAAAAAACTTTAAGCGCGCTTTTCTCTAAACTGTCTTCAAGGCACTTAGTGTGTATATCACAAGCACGGCAGAATAGACGACCGGTTAGCGCAGCGGGAGTGTAAACGACTGCTACGCCGAAGGTCGCGGGTTCGATTCCCGCTCAAGTCAAACATTTGTGTGCATGAACATGGATGTTTGTCTTGGTTTGGGTGTTTCTATGTATAATAGATAATTATGTATTTACAAAAAAAAGTATTTATGTATGTTTATCCATTATCTAGTACCCATAGTACTAGCTCTGCTTAGTTTGGGACTAGATGGTGATATGTGTATGTGGTAGATTATTATGTTATTATTATAATAATTAATAGATGACCAGCTATTTTAACTATAGCAAAATAATAAATTGTAATTTAAATTTAAATTGTATAATAATAAAAAAAATAATAAATGACCATTAGCCAACAGGTTCGCCGTAGTCGAAAGGATCTAGCGACATGCTGGATAGATTATAAGAAGGCCTACGACTCTGTGCCACATACATTGCTCTTGAGAGTGCTAGAGTTATACAAAGTTGAGCCAACTCTATGCACTTTCCTGAAGACGTGTATGGGGCAGTGGAGTACAGTTCTTCGCTATCCAGGATGTCGACGGACTCTCGGATGTGGCAATCCTATAAAGATCCAACGAGGGATCCTTCCAAGGTGACAGTTTGAGTCCCTTGTGGTTTTGCCTAGCACTGAACCATCTTAGCACTTTGCTCAAGAATTCAGGGCTAGGCTATCGGTTGCACAGCAGAGGTCAAGGAATATCTCACCTTCTTTTCATGGATGACTTAAAACTATTTGCCTCCAGTTGACAGAGTTAATAAAGATAACTGAAAACTTTAGTAAGTCTATCAAGATGGAGTTCGGTGTAGATAAATGTGCGGTCTTGCATGTAAAGAAGGGCAGGGTTGTGGAATCTGATGGTATAAAACTTTCAGATTTCACACAACTTAGATCTCTCTCTGCAACCGAAACCAAATATCTAGGTATGTCGCAGGTACTAGGTATTGCTGAGGCTGGCATGAAACAGGCGTTGCAGGAGCGCTTCTTTGGGCGTCTGAGAAAAATCTTAAATAGTTTTTTATCAGGCGGCAACAGGGTGCGCGCCTGTAACGGTTGGGCCATGCCAGTCTTAATGTACTCCTTCGGCATACTTAGGTGGATTCAAGCAGAAGTTGATGCCTTGGATAGAAAAGTCCGTTCTCTACTGAATACATACAGGATGCATCACCCGCGGTCGTCAGTAATGAGATTGTACATCCCGCGGAAGTGCGGGGGTCGCGGCTTCTTAAGTGCCAAGACTTCTCAGGGACTATTTTCTCAGCACTGACGCGGGTGTCCACCGTGATGTGGTCACTGTGGACAACGGGCTTACCCCGCTGGGTCTTGCTAAGGAGAACTGGCCTAAACCTGCCGTACTTGGTGTTGAGGAGCGCAAGGAGATATGGAAAGGTAAAGAGCTGCATGTACGTTTTTATCGGGCCCTGCATGGACCCGATGTAGACTTACCAGCTTCTGTGTCCTGGCTACGTTTTGGCGATCTTTTCGCCGAAACAGAAGGTTTTGTCTTTGCGATTATGGACGAGGTTGTCATGACGAATAACTATCGGAAGTATATACTGAGGGATGGGACGGCTGACATATGTCGGGCATGTCACCAGGCCGGTGTATCTCTCAGACATATAGTATCTGGTTGTTCTCGTCTTGCCAACGGCGAGTATTTGCATAGGCACAACCAAGTAGCTAGGATCATCCATCAGCAACTTGGCTTAAAGTACAATCTTGTAGACTCTGAGATAGCGTACTATAGGTATGTGCCCGACCCAGTTCTTGAAAATGGTCGTGCCACCATGTATTGGCATCGATCTATCATTACTGATAGAACTATTGTAGCTGACAAGCCAGACATAGTAGTGATAGATCGATCTAAGCGCCTTGCAATGATCATCGATGTCACCATTCCCCATGACAAGAATCTCGTGAAAGCCGAAAAAGATAAAAAAATAAAATATTTGGATTTGGCTCACGAGATTGTCGACATGTGGGATGTGGACTCGGCAATCATTGTACCGATAATCGTGTCAGTTAATGGTCTCATTGCCAAGAGCCTCGATCACCACCTCAAGAGGCTCGCGTTAGACCGTTGGATTAAGTCCTCTAAACAGAAGGTAGTATTGCTGGCCACGGCTCGTATCGTCAGGAGGTTCCTCTCTCTGGAGCCCTAACCACCGGTAGCTTGGTCCCTGCACCGGTACTACGATACCGGTGAGCCCCGTAATTTTATTTTATATTTTTTAACCGACTTCAAAAAAAGGAGGAGGTTTACAATTCGTCGGAATCTTTGTTTTTTTATGTATGTTCCCCGATTTCTCTAAGACACCTGGACCGATTTCGAAAATTCTTGTTTTGGTTGAAAGAGTATACCTTCTAGTAGGTCCCATGATCATTAGGTCAGGATCTGATCATGGAATCCTGAAAAATCGAAGGAACTCTTCAAATTTTATAAGCACACTTGAAGCGATTTGACGATAACAACCCAATGCCGTCGAGTTTGGGCTCGTTTAAGTCGTCTTTACATGGACTTTGATGCTGGATGATTTCCATGGTCTGATGATAGAGTTGCAAGGTAACAATGAGATCTTTGTGATACAATAATCCAATCTCATCGAGTTTAGGGTCGTTTGATTCGTCTTTACATGAACTTTAGTACTAGATGTTTTGCAGGGTCTGATGATGGAGCAGGAAGGTGGCCATGGGATCTTTGTAATACAAAGATGCAATCCCATTGAGTTTGGGCTCGTTTGATTCGTCTTTACATGGACTTTATTGCTGAATGTTTTTTAAACTCTGATGATGGAGCAGGAAGGTAGCCATGGGATATTTGTATTACAATAACGCAATCCCATCAAGTTTGAGCTCGTTTGAGTCGTCTTTACAAAGACTTTGATGCTGGATTATTTCCATGGTCTAATCATATAGCGGGAAGGTAACCCAATCTCATCGAGTTTAGGGTCGTTTGATTGGTCTTTACATGGACTTTGCTACTGGATGTTTTCCAGGGTCTGATGATGGAGCAGAAAGGTGGCCATGGCATCTTTGTAATACAAAGACGCAATCCCATTGAGTTTGGGCTCGTTTGATTCGTCTTTACATGGACTTTAGTGCTGAATGTTTACCAAACTCTGATGATGGAGCAGGAAGGTGGCCATGGGATCTTTGTAATACAATAACACAATATCATCGTGTTTAGGCTCGTTTGTTTTGTCTTTGGTATTGAATGATTTCCAGGATCTGATGATGGAACTGAAACGAACGTGTTTAGGCTAGTTAGTTGAAAACAAAAAAATACTTGAAATTGTCAGAAAGGTACAGGTCTACATTTCAGAATTGAGGCACGTAAAGAAAGCCTCCCCATCATGTACCACCTACACTATCCTATGTACCTACTTACCACCTATCTTACCACTAAAAAGCAAAAAATAAAAATTATTTTTAAATAAAAAAAAACAACTTCAAAAAAGACTAAGGAACTAAAAAACAAAAAATAATTGGTTTTGGGGCAAACATTTTTGAAGTTGATGCCAAGCCCTTACGTAAAAAGTTACTAAATTAGAAACTACCTATTCTATCAACAACGAAAGTTATATAAAAAATTGTAGAAGTTTTATAGTCAAATCAGAAATATTTGGCTTGGCACCGACTCCAAAACCTTTTGCCCCAAAACCAATTATTTTTTGTTTTTTAGTTCCTTAGTCTTTTTTGAAGTTGTTTTTTTTTATTTAAAAATAATTTTTATTTTCTAAATCACATAAAAATGTAAAATACACCGCGATATTTGTTTGCTTTCTAATTACATACCTCCGTATTTAATTACTTGTTAAACTATAAATTTTATCGGTCCTAAGCCCGAATGAAGTATGAAGGAGAGGGAAGAATTAACAAAATTAAAAAATAACTACCTACATTTATTATTTTTCTTCATTTTATTTTCTATAGCTACCTACATCATAAGTGCGACAGAGAGACTGCGAATGAGCAGGATGGAATATTATCAATAAATTAGTGAATGGATTGTAAAATATGACTATGATTTAAGTGAGATTTTCTACAATAAACAAATGACAATAACTTTGCTCTTTATTGATATTACGAAATTCTTATGTCACATATATGATAATAATATCTTCGCTAATCTGTCCTTAAAGTTTTTGTACTAATAAAAAAATAGCGGTGTATAATTTATGAGAGAATGTTTAAATAAAGAGAATAATAATAATATTAATTAATTTAAATGTCACTGTATAATTTGTCATTTAGATAATCGGTTACCGTATAATAGCATTTATTTATTAAATATTCATTTAATTTTTTCTTGAACAAATAAGACTCATATTCTTTGATTGTTTTTGGCAGTTTGTTGTAAATAAGAGATGCCATATGAAATATGCTTTTATGCATCAGAGCAGTTTTAGTTTTAGGTATGCAAAGTCAATACACATCTCTTTGTCGTCTGCTGTAAAAATCTGATGCTAACATAAATAAAGTTGGATTACATTTGACAAACACAGCTGCTTCGAATATATATAAGCAGGGTAGAGTTAAAAGTTTATGTTCTATAAAATATGGCCGACAGCTATCCGTCGCTTTTAAGGCAAACATATGTAGCTCTAATACATCTCTTCTGCATCTTAAAGATAATATCATTATTTGTTGAATTTCCCCAGTAAATTATACCGTACCTTAATATTGAAACGACCAGACCATGGTATGCAGTCACAACAGAACTTACATTTGATATTTGAGCCAGCTCATGTAGTGCGTAAACACACTTACTGACTTTTTTGCAAAGTGCATCAATATGTGGTTTCCATGTAAGTTTATTATCAATTATTAGGCCAAGGAAGTTTGCAGTTTGATAATAATAATAATAATATCATTTATTTCTTAGTATTTGGTACATTTTGGTCTTACATATATTCTCAGAATCACATACACTACCATTACTGGTGTAGAAATATTTTAAATCACGCATGCAAACTATAATAAATGAATAAACAAATACAAAATTATTAATGTCGTCATATTAAAATCACATAAGTAATTATATTTATTAGATACTAATACAATAAAATATAAAATGGAAGTAAATTAAATTAAAATTGCAACAAACACAATATGTCAATATAATAATTAAAAATGTCAAAATTTACTAATGTCCCAATTCACATAATATTGCATTTGTAACATGTTGATATAATAATTCTCTAACAATCTAAAATTTTATAATTTATGAATTAATTTACAGAGAGCCAAGAAAACATTATCGTTTTAAACTTACTAATTGGTAGCAGTCTTATGTCAGGTTGTAATTTATTATATTTTTTTATTGCCATACAATATGCATTTCTACTTTGTAAATGTAGTCTTTGTGATGGCACAAGGAGTTTGCCAGGGTTATTTTTATTAAGCCTGTCAGAGACTTGTTGATTCAGAGGGAACAAGTGAGAGTGCTTCTTCACAAATAAACCTTTCTCTAATATATATAAGCATGCAAGTGGACGAATTCGCAATTGCTTAAACAATGGCCTGCAATGATCAAGGTATTCTGCGCCACTTAAAGCTCTTATACATTTTTTTTGCACAAGAAAAGCTCTATCCACATCTACTGAGTTACCCCATATCACTCACCCGTAACGTAAAACCGATGAGACATACCCATGATAAGCGCTTAAGGCTGTTTGCGTACCAGATATTAGTCTAAGCTTACGATGAGCCTCACATACTGATTGATTACCATGACAAATAGTAATCAATCAGTATGTGAGGCTGAGTTTGCTACGTCGACAGAATGTCATGAGGGTAGTTTTGCTAATATTAATTCGTAAATTATTTGCATCTAACCATTTAATTACATCGTCTAAAGTATTTTTATTTCTTTTTTATAAGTGTCAGTGTTATTACATTTTTTGTAACTGTGCTATCATCTGCAAAGAGCGTTATTGGATTAGTTGTGGCTTTTGGGAGGTCGTTAATGTACAAGAGGAATAGAAGTGGCCCCAGGATACTTCCCTGTGGGACACCGTACATTGTTTGCCGACTTTTGGATACGTAAGAAACTTTCTTTTTAGTGATAAAATCAACTTTATCCAGTTTTGTATACTGCGAGCGGTTTTTGAGATATGATTCGAAGAGTTTAAGAATGTTACCTCTTATGCCGTACCTCTCAAGCTTGGTTAACAGTACGTCATGGTGCACATAGTCAAACGCTTCGGTCATATCCATGAATATTACGCATATGGGTATACGATTATCCACATTAGACATCACGATTTTTAAGACATCGTATATTGCCTTAGTTGTAGACTTATTACGGCTAAATGCCTTATGCACTAGAATCGCTTGTTTTTCCAAATAATTATAAAGAGCTTCATAAATATATTTTTCAAATATCTTTGAGAATACTGGGGCTATAAGTCTGTAGTTACCAATATTCTCTTTACATTTTTTTTATAGATTGGTTTGATTACTGTTATTTTTAATTTTTCAGGCAATAAGCCATTTTCTATAACTAAGTTTAAAATATAGCTAAGGGGTTTGGCAATAATATGAGGGTAGCTCATATGCTTTATAACCTTTGTGCGTAATCCGTCATATCCCACGCTCATAGTATTTTTGAGTGAATTAATTATATTTAATATTTGATGTGGGTCACTTGGTTTCATAAACATTGAATTTTGTGAAGATGTAATTTTTTTTTATTGAAATTGAATTGAATTATTAATTGGTAAAATTTTGTCACTAAAATAATTATTGAAAATGTCAGAGATTTGGGATGGATTTGTTACAGTATTGCAATCAATAATAATTTGGATTATAACTTTTTGTGGTGTATTTTGTTTTGAATTAGCATTTATAAGCTGCCATACAGTTTTTCATTTGTTTCATGAATTATTTATGCTATTTATATTAATGGCCTTTTGAGTTAATTTGATTATCTTTCTAAATCTCTTAGTGTATTGTATAAGTTGAACTTTGTTAGCCGGAGTAGAGGCTTTTCTATATTTCCACAGAAGCTCACGTTTTCTTATACTGCAGACCTTTATACCTCGTGAAACCCAGTTTGGGTTTTTATGTACGCGCACAGTTATAATTCTATGAGGAAAACATAGTTTGTAAAACAATTCAAATGCATCTAAGAAAATATTATAAGCCATGTTTGTGTTAGATATGTTATACAAATCCGACCATGACAATTGCCCTACACAGTACTAAAATTTTTCAATATTTATCTTGCAATAATCCCTTCTAGGAATTTTCCAACTTTTTATCAAACATAATCTTTTAACATTACATTTCAGCATTTGGGCAGTATGGTTAGACAAAGCAAGTTCTATGACTTCAGCTTTACATTAACTTTTAAGATTAAGGGCAAAGTTGTCTATGCATGTCTGAGATTTTAACCTAGTAGGTTCTTTAAGTTGCAACTTTCAACAGAAGACATTCAAATTCGAACGTTACACTATCTTGTTTTAAAATGTTTATATAAAAATCCCCTGAGGTCTTCACAGTCACTTTCCCATCTGTTAATTCGTGTTGAGTTTAAATGTTTGGATACGGCTATGAGTACTCCCCCGCCGTCTTTACTACTTTGAAAATTAGACGTCTCTCTGTCCCTCCTATATACCACGTATCTACCATCAAACAGCTCACTGCTGAGTATGTTGCCATTTAACCAAGTTTCTGTCAAAATAACAATATCATAATCCACGCAGCATAGATTATTATAAAATGAATTAGTTTTGGTTCTTAGTCCTCTACAATTTTGGTAATAAATCTTTAAACAGTTGAATTTAATAAAAATGTAGTTCCTTAATCATGCATAAAAATATATATTACCTACTAGAGTACAAAATCATACCAGCTTGCTGAGACAATCCATATTCTTAATTAGTATGTATGCAGCGCTATCAGTTTTTCTCACATATATCCTACCATTCCTTACCCATACATATTTATATTGTTTTTCTTTGGCTTTTGACCTAGTAGCAGCATGAAGAGATTTGTTCGCTGGCGAGAGGTGTTCAACAACATATACTGGCGAGGTACGTCCAGCTAAACCCAGATGTCCACAGTTTAGTTTGTTTTGAGGATTATCTCGGTTGTATTTTATAACTGCAGCTAGGAGCTGATCACGTAGCCTTGGTGAGCGCAGTTGAATAATTATGGATCGGGGACGAACGCTGGAAGAATTTAACTTTGCAATTCGTGTACAGTGCATAATGTCGTTTTCATGTATCTCACAGCCTACCACATGTCCAAGTTGTGCGACTGTTGTATACAAATTCTCGTTCTTGTTTTCGGGCATACATTGTAGTTCTAAGTTATTAGACCGGCTTTGCTGTTCCACGTTGTTAATTCTCATGTGAAGGTCTTCGATAGTGGTTTTAAGATCAGCATTTTCTGACTGCAAATTTCGTAGCGTTTCGCTGGCTATGCGTTGTTGTTTTTCTATCTCCTCAAATTTGTCATTTATAAAGGCCATGGAGGCCATTATATCTTTCACTTCTTGCTTAAGGGGCTCCAATTCTTTATGCATTGCAATAACCATATCTTTCTTAAACTCCGTAAACATTTCCTGAAACTCCGATTTGATAATCTCTTGGATCATGGTTCGAATCTCGTCTCTATCACACGGGAATTGCGAAGGCGGAGTTGCGGTATCTACTGCTTGTCTCTTACTGCTTCTGTTCATGGATATGTTCCGAATAGGCGTCGAGTCCTTTCTAGAGACTTTTGGACCACAGTTTAAACAATTTGGGCATTTCCAAGTGTTCCGATTTCCAGCTTTACTAGGCGAGTCCTTCAAAGACAGACAGGCGTAATGATAAAATCTTCCACATGTTGTACATTTTATGGATTTCTCATCTTTATCCATTTCATTCTTACAACAGCCCCATTGGACAGGATCACTCGCCATTGTAATTTGTTGTAATCCAATTTTCCGAAAATACAACTAATTGTACAAAAAATTATATCAGATACTGAGGCAAAAAAAAACACAAAAAGTTCAAAAAGACAATGCTTGCCTGAGGCTTGAACCCGACTCACTTAATGCATCAGTCTATGTAGCCAACCACTCAGCTACCGGTGGTAGTTATCTAACGATTGAAATTAGCGATAATTATCGGCTGTGCGCTGGTTGCGGTTAAGAAATAGTTGAAGGTATGCGATGAATTTATTTGCTCGCACTAATGGGTCCAAAGTTCACTTTGCGCAAAAGTTTTAAATATTGTAGCGACCGTTTCAATGTTTATACATGTTATTTGTTGTATATCACTAAGAATTTTGCAATTGTTTTATCACAGTTTATCACTCAGACACTTAAGTTTAGTTTTGTAATTTCGTTATTATTGTTTAAGCACTTTTTGCACACTTTTTGGATTAAAATACAGAGAAAACTTGTAGCACGTCCGTACTCAATGACGCCGCAGTGGGTCTTTTATTAAAAAAGCTAATCGCGAAGCATACGATCAACGAAGGTGACTTTAGAACGTCGTTAGAGGACGTGAGGCCTTAAATCGCAATACAAAGAATGCGATCAAAGAATGTGACCACAGCGCGTCATTTAGTTGACACGTGGTCGCAAGCAAAACGATTATAACTTGTTACTTATGCGGTTGACTAAATTAATTATCATACGCGGCAACCGAAAAAGTTATAATATAAAAATGCTTACCAAGCGTAGTAAGACAAAATTTGTCTGTTGTGACCGGCGCATCACAAAACCCACCTTCCGAGCATAACAGAACAAAAAGAGAAAATGTCTATTGTGATCGGCACAACACCACCGACTTCCCGAGCACAATAGAACAAGCAAAAAGAAACAATATATGCCACTAAAATAATCACACACTGCTTTGGAACCACTTCACACATACACAGTTAAAAAAAATAAAAAAAAGAACTCACTGGCAGCGGATTCTCAACAAAACCCTACCTATATATTCCCGTGGGCGCCACTGTAACAAAGGAGACCTACCAGGTGTCCACTGTAACGTTATCCCTACTTAGGGTGTGTTTAAATGAGAAACGTGGTTAAATGTTACAATAAAAATTGATTTATTTCTCAAGTAAATTTAAAACATCATTTAGCAAGCGTTTCACTAGCAAAAAATGACAAAAAAAAATGTTATTCGCAAAGATTTAAACAGGGTCGCGTGATTCGGCGATGGTAAAGGTTTTGTTGAGAGTCCTGCTGCCGGTTCGTCCAGGAGAGGTGGTCACTTAGCTCGTCACCGGTTCACCAGTAGAAAAGGACGAGCGCAGCCAGCACCTCAGCATTTATAGCAGCTTGAGGTGCGGTGGGTGGCGAAGATGCAGGCGGCCGGGAGGCGGTGTCATCACGACGTCACAGCGACGTCACAACATTACCTATTAATATGCCGTCGATTTTTAATGCTTATAACTCGACGACCATATGCCACTTTCAAGATAGTCCGTGATGACCGCTCAAGATCATTAAATCACCTATGTCTTTTCAGCCCTATAACACAGCAATATCCATAAACCAGGTATTCCACTTACAGTCAACAGATCCAGAAAACTATAAAAGTAACTCACCAAGTCAAAGTCAAAATTATTTATTTGTTCATAGGTCTTACAAAAAAAAAACACTTAAACAAAGTATTTTTTTAGCGCTAGAGGCCGAGGCCTAACCTGACTACTCTGAGAAGAAACAGCCGAAATAAACTCGGAGATCATAAAAATCTCGCAGTACTATCATCGATCGCAACAGAATACACCGCCTAGTAATAGCTCCGGCTTTTCGTACTGAATAATTTATCAGGAGGCAATTAATTATGAAAGTGGAGAACATAAGTAGCTCATTACCGCGAGTTCAAGTGGCGGGTTAATTGATCACATCCCTTATTATTATGAATTCTATTCGTGAGATATGGGAAGCGCAAATTGTTAAATTTGTTGCTGGGTGTGTTTCAATGATTCCTAGGAATAATAGTAATCCAGTCCGGGCACGCACGAAGTAGGATTCCATAATAAATTCATAGGAAAAATAGGTTGCCTACGAAAATATTTAATGTTACTATGCTGTGCCCCCCGATTTCACCTGCTAATGCTTCTTGCTTAGCATAAAATATTTAGGAGTGCTTGCAAAAGGATTGTTTGCGAGAATAATACGGTTAGTTTGACAATACCACTTACAATTGAAAATAAAAACCTTCGCATTTACGTGTCTGGAAAGTACCTGTAGGAAAGCTTTTATTATCCTGCTCATGTAATAGTCTTTTAATATAACCACGTTATGTTAAGATCCTGACTTATTTGCTACCAGTTGTTTTTATGTAATAGACGGCAATCGAGCAGCGTAGCCGTCTATTGGTCTCTTTACTAGGCTATTGGAACAACCAACACTAAGAAATAATTTTGAACAAAGTACGTGCACTTTGTGGTGACAAAAATGACGTCATTGTTGACAATGACCCTCTAAAGAGACATTACAGGGATGCCATCTTAGAAAGTTGCAAATTTTAAATTAATTAGTCACTCCGGATGCAATTACGGTGAAGTAAGTCTCGGAGAGCTTCGAGTCAGCTTAACGTGGTTCCGTATGGTAAATAACGAAGCTTGTGTATACTGTTACACGGTTGTGGGATTATGTCTGGATTATATGTTACCAGCTGTGAGATTATCGTACTGATATGATCAAGAAAGATGCAGTGTTTGTTTGCTGTACGACACATGTATATTATACACACTAAACTACGTTTTTAGTGATGCTGATAGAATTTAAGACAGTTGTCAATAATAATAACCTATGATTATCATGGAACAAATATACAGAAATAACTGGGCCACTGGTTAAAGAAATTCTGCTTTGAAATGTGTTGATTACACCTGATGGGTTGTATGATTGCAAAACAATAATTTGAAACTTAACGTACTTTTTTCAAGCGCTATAGTGCATATGGCTACATCATTAACTGGAATGTCTTCTATAATATTACGGTAACTCCTTTAAAGTAATACTTATAAAGAGGTTCCTAAACATAGCACATTCTTTAGGTAATACTACGAAATTGTCCATCTCGATTCAGACAGACCCTTCAGAAACTAAAGACACTGTCCATTACGAGCCAGACTATATACTTAATCTCAGTGTAATAGGCTAGTCGACAAAAAAAATTATAAGTCCGTCCTTTACATTATTTAAAAATAAGTGATACGTATTTTTTTATTTGTAAATTAAACCAAAAATGACCAAGATATAGCTCATTAAAGTTACGTATAACGTCACGCCGTGCTGCATTTTTTTGTACTAGGTGACGTCACATGTAAATTTAATGGGCTATATCTCTGTTATTTTTTATTTAATCGAAAAAGAAAAAATACGTGTCCAATATTTTTTTATAATCTAATATACGGACTAAATAATATGTAATTATTTTGACCCTGGAAACTACCCTATTGTTTTGTTAAAGGACAATGTCTGTTTCTGTCTGACAAATTGACTGCCTGTGTCACACCCGCTTTACACAAATTAAAAGAAAGAGCATCGAAACCCGGATTATGTAACTTCCGACTTTTTTCAAACAGGAATTAAGTCCAGCACTCATCTCATTAGTAGCAATTAGTTGACCATTTGTAGCAACATGGACAGTTAAACTCTAAAAGCATACGAACTTCCCTTTAATCTATATTTATCAATCAACACACCCACACTTCGCAAATTATATTTCGATCCCAATATAATTAGGGGCCAGCCTATTGCCGTCTACCGGGCAGAATATAATACATGAACATATAATTAGCTATTAGCTTTCACCTTTCTTTCTTTATAAAAAAACATAGAGCGCGCTATACATCTTGTGTCAGTGGACTATACAGACTTTCAATAAACGGACAAAAATTGCAACCAGATATGAAAACAAAAATTTTTGATCACACAATACAGTGTTGTGTCTTGTGGGAATCGAACCCACTACACTTAGCGTTATTCTAAGCAGGAAGGCGACCACCTTAACCAATCCACCAAACTTTGGTGGATTGATTCTGTAAGTTTTCTAAGGCTTTGGTGACCAAAGCCTTAGAAAGTTCATATTAAAATAGACCCAAATGAATAAACAACAGTTACTGCTATTTATTTTGGGGGCTTGGAGATAATTTGATAGGCAGCAATAAAAAATTTCAACTAAATATTGGCTTGGAGAAAATTGGATGATAGAATAATATAAGTATATTATACCCATTTTCATTTCAAAATTTTCCCATCCATCATCAAAATATAGACCCAAATTATACGTTCAAAGGTAAAATACATACATTACCATATCTAGTAAGATATTAGGTACAAAAGGTCAAGGAAAAACAAAGGGTTGGTAAGTAATTACTACAAACTAGAACTGAGCTCTTAATTAGATGAAGATGAGATGAAAACCTCCGTTTCAGACCTTAGGGAGAAAGGGAAATGGATCTTAAGGGAAATACGATTATTTCTATGACCTAGAAATAGATAAGATTTATTGTAAAACCTATAAGCTAAACTAAGTTCTCCACCAGAATCCAGTAAAAATTTCCCTAAATAAGTCTTACATACCTAGTGGAATTTCCAGTATTTTTTATTGTAGCTTCAGAAAACAATCGCTATACAAGCTATTAATTCTGTATAATACGTAACAAAAGAAAATACAAAATTTAATATTTTTAGACTTCATCATTAGGAAATTGAATTATAATTTAGATATTATCATCGTGCAAATTATTTTAAAACAAACGCTGTATTAAATTTCAGACGTCAGTAGAAACCACAATACATACATACATACATAACTTCACGCCATTGTCCCCGAAGGTGTAGGTAGAGTTATTAGTCAGACAGTTACCATTTTTAATAGGCACATAACTAAGTCAGAGGTGTGTGCCTGGGGTAACTGGGGATAGAACCCGTCACCATCGTCTCGGCAGTCCGTTACGTACACCACTAGGCTATCGCCGCTTAACCAGAAACCACCATTTTGTGGAAATTGCACTAAGTTGGTAACACTGCACTGGTCGGGGCTGGCCGTTCGGTCGCCGGGTGTACGCGTGAACACGTTCGTCCGGGCGCCGGCTTCCGTCTAAACAGCCGGTCGGAATTTGATGATCTTCACACTCATTTACAGGAATTTGACGTACTGTTATTATTCGCTTGAAATTTATTCACGTTTTTCAGGAAGTAATTTTAATCATCAATTTCAGAAAAAAATGTAAATTGTATAGAAATAACGCTCAAACTGAATTTCCGGATAAAAGCATGCTAAAATATATAATTTTTAAATGACCAGTATGACCACGTCAAAACGCGCTAGACTGTTATAAGTTACTAAAACTATAAAAGAAGATTCGATAAAATAGCAAATAGGCAACCATTGCCTCACGCCTGAAAAATAAATACCTTTGTACGTAAAAATCTGAATATAACAAGGTCATTGTTATTCTCGCCAATAACCTAACCTAGAAATCCCACCTGAGACAAATTACTTAGGCAAATTTATTTTGGCTCTCTTTCAACGACTTTATTTCGTATTCTAGGGCCATGTAGGCCACGCTTAACTATGTAATCACACGAGGCAACCTTTGTATGATCCATAAATTGTTGTTTCGAGTCTGGGTGTTCATTGTGTCCGTAAAAAAGGCAATTGCTTTTTATTTGCTGTAGATTTTGTTCTTATACTCCTATAGTAGTTACTGAGGAGCTTGTAATACCAGTATGTGCAGTTCTTCAGACACCAGGTTAAGCAACCTTACTACGGCATGACAAAGACCTAGAAAGAGGTCTTTATCCTGTTTGTTACTTACCATCCATTTTGCCAGTTCCCTGCGCGCTACGTGAGAAAAGTACTGTTTAATCTATTAAGTCAATACCTGGAAATACGTTATTAAACTGAGATGAATGAAGAACCAAAAATACTTTACGAGTAAGACCGCCGAAAAGGTGATTCTAGATGATTGAAAAAAAGTTATTAAATCTAGAAATATGAACTAGGCACTCAACTAGTTACCTAAATTTCAAGAAATCTGAGAACTCTTGGGTTTACGTAAATAGACTGTCTTAATGATAATTAGAATAGGTTTCGATATCAAGTCTTGCTAAAATTTGACTAGCCAAACTATTAGTAATAAAGATAGATAATATAGGAGTTTAACCAAGTAAAATACTCAAGAGTATTAGGAGGGCTATTTTTGATATTGCTCCTTGATGTAGATTACTGTATAATCTTCTGGGTTAAACATTTTTTCTGTTATTTACTTGTTCTGGTATTCATATTATAACAATTACAGAGAAACAATTAGTAAAGTACCAAATACAGACATGAGTAGTTCAATAAACAACAGTCAACATAGCGTTCTGTTAATCAAAAAGAATATTCAATACCCGTGTTACCGTGAAAAATTGCTATAATTTTTCACGGTAATTTAAAAAATTATTTGTGTGCAGGAAAACGTAGCTAGCGCATTTTACCTATGTCTACGAATAGTTTAGGTTCAGCAACAAACTATACAATTCTTCAATTCAAAGTAATATATTTTGTTCAGAAAAGTGTTGTTTATGAACGTCAAAATAAAATTTTCTTTATGAATTTTCCATCAGATGGATTATAGAGTTAAGAAGAACCTGGGGGCTAATCGTGCTATTTTCAAACGTTCAAACGTTGACAACGTAACGTATTTGGTGAACGTTTGGTTTTAGTTTGGCTGATGTCAAACATGGTATCGTGCTAATTGTATTGAGCGTTCGGACCGTAGACGCAACCTTAAAGGTAGAATTCCGTGCATCGCGATCGATCGCAGCCGCGCGCGGCCTACGACTGTCGTCGATCGCTTGCGACAATAGTCAAAGTATGAAAATGTATGGCACCGCTGCCGAGGCCCGCGACAGACGCGCGCGGCCGACGAATGTCGTGAGCCGCGCGCGGCAGTGTCTTGAAATTAGTAGATGTTGTTCGTCAGTTCCCTCTAGACGTGTGTCTAGCGAAGTCAAAATCATGGTCGAAATGCTAATTGACATGCTTGAAGAAGAAGAGGAGAATGACGAGCTGCTGTTGCTATATTATGAAACTAGAGTATCTACCAATCGACCCTGTCTTTAAAAGCAGAAATGAAAAAGGATACTAGCAAATATTGATTCAAAAGCAATTATATTGTACCTAATGAACAAAAATGTTGGAAGTTTGGAACGATAATACAAAATTGAATTGTTTTTATACAGAGTGTCACAAGACCCATCACCAAGCCAAAGTCTACTCGTTGTGGACATCATGCCAAGTCATACTAACCAAAAATAATACCTGGGAAACGTTTAATTTTTTTTTAATTTTCTCTTTTTTTAAACCGCAATTAAAAGCGCGCGCGTGCAATGGTCGAAATACCTACTTATCCATGGGCTTACAGGGCATCTAAAGAACATATTGGCGGGGTAAATGCATCGATTTTGTACCGAATTAGAAAAATTCCATACTAACTTTGAGCTTCAATATCTTCTGAACCAGTAATTTCCCTGGTATGGTGCCGAAGTAGAAAATGTTCGTAGTGATTGGTACAACATGGGATTTCAGTTTTCGTTAAGGGTCTTTTTACACCCTGTATAGTCGGCAAAACTTCCGAATTTTTTTTCATTACTACTAATTTCAAGACACTGCCGCGCGCGGCTCACGACATTCGTTGGCCGCGCGCGTCAGTCGCGGGCCTTGGCAGCGGTGCCATACATTTTCATACTTTGACTATTGTCGCAAGCGATCGACGACAGTCGTAGGCCGCGCGCGGCTGCGATCGATCGCGATGCACGGAATTCTACCTTTACGTTGGGCTTACGTCAAACGTTTAGTGCTTGACACCGGTTTTTGAAAATAGTAAGTACTATTCTTATACTAAAGAGGCTGTAGCGACATTGCGCCACGTGCAAGCACTATTTTAAAAAGACAATCAATGTCATTATGTGAATGTCATTGAATGTCAATAAATATATAATATGAAATCACGAAATAATTTTATTAAAATTATACGGCAAGTACCGAAATATTGTTTACTGTAATAAGTGATTTATGCAAAAAACAATTAATGATCACACTTGGTCATGTAGAAGTGGATTTTATTTCACTAGAGTAACGAAGGTGAATTCAAATGATGATGCACCACAACATTACCGCAATATTGCAGCTTCTTCTGCTATTTGTCGAGCCCAATACGAATTTTATATGATCGTTACAATAAACAACACCTATTTTTCAGATTTTGAATAATATATAGAGCAGAGCAATATGCTAAACAAACCCCGAATTGTCAGCGTTCGGCATAATAGTCATCCTTTCCATAAAAGAAGAGATAAGTAGACAAAAAAGCTGGAGAATTTGAATTTGGCAGGCTTTCTAACTTTTCAGGTACGCATTTCAATTATCATTACGTAAGATCCTACAGTATTTACTCTCATTCTGAACTACATACATACATAGACTCACGCCTGTTTCCCCGAAGGGGTAGGCAGAGGCATATTAAACGCCCACTTTTCGCCAGTGTTTTGATCCCACGTAATAGGTGGCGAGCCTATTGCCGCTTATCGGGATATTTTGTTTGCCAGAGCCTCGTTCGTTGATCGGCAGGTGCACCACTTGCAGGTGAGGTTGGCTTGGGACCCTAAGTTCTTGGAGGGAACCCTATGCACCCTCTTGGAGGGAACCCTATGCACCCATCCATTCATTCTGAACTTGTCTCATAATATGCATAAATACCCAACAAAATAATGTAAGTATATTATACTCAAACACAAGATATAGCGCACGTATGAGAACAATATTAATCTTAAGTTAAATGTCAGCGGGTTTAGTTATTTTGATGGGACTTATATTTGAGTAAATAATTACTGAATAATTTATGTTTTAATTTTGTTCACAGTAGCCTAGGAGTAAGCAGAATAATAAGCCGCTCGTTAGCACAACCACATGGACATAATTGCAAGTTAACAAAAATGAGCAATTTGCTATGAGCTAAATCGAGACCATCATCACTTCTTGGACATTAAACAAGAATATACTATCTAAAATAATGTAAACCAAACTAAATACATAATTATTAATGTGAAGTTCACGTTGTAACAATGGCCTAACATATGTTGTTTGTTTCAACTCTACTTAAAATTATATTTTGTATCAGATTTAATCATCTCAACACACTGAATAAATAAAATCAAAATATGAAATTGGAGCTTGCTTTTTAATATACATACCTACTCTATTCCTTTAACTATCTATTGAAGTGGTCCAGTGGTAGTCTGGGTAAAACTGGATCATCAGATTTTGGACTCGATACCCGATTAGAAAGTACGCTTATGTTAGCTCACACACTTGTATCACATCCTGCTGAGTCAGTGGTTAGTCTCCCTTGTAGATCGGCTTATTGGTCTAGTGGTACCTAACCCTGACTGCTAAGACGAAAGTCATGGGTTCGATTACCACCCAGGAGAACTCTTTGTGCGATGAGCAAATTACCATAACTATAATACTCGTATGTGTATAAAAGCAATATTTATATATAACCATGCCACTAGGCTGTGCCTAGTTTGGGACCACACTGCCAGGTCTCACAGAGAATTAATTTATTCTTATGTTTCTCTTCTTCACGGATATTTTCTTACAATTCACTTAGAAATTCATCCGGTCTAAATGGTCACTAAGGACGAAAGGCGGCACCTACCCTAACCACTCTCATACGTATGGGCAGGTGGTTCTTGATGTACGAACTTATTAGATAGATAAGACTCCAAGGCTTATTACTTTCACTATATATACAAAGTGGGCAACAGTGATGTTTTGTCATGGCGGGTCTCGTGGCAACAAAGACCCGGGGCAGGTTTTCCCGTGATTATGCCTTTGAAATGTCACCAAGCGAATAGCTCCTGTGGCCTTCCCTTCGCTGATCGGCCAAAGCAAGCCAAATTTAAGAGCCCTGAATCAACTAGTCAAAATAGGCTGGCCAGAGACTAGGCTCTGACCGACTCATTGAACTATTAGGCACCCACGGATTACATTAAATTTACAATTCTGTGTCGGCACCGCATTGCGCTTCCCACGCACGCACATTCAACTCGCTGCCACCCAGCCCTAATCTAAGACTTAGGTCTGTTACCCGAGGTAGTGGGTTGGATTCCTTACACGACAAATCTTTGTATGATGAGCACTACGCTTTTGTCTGTGTCTTGGTTAAATTAAATAATTACAATACCTATCTAGGTACTTAGGAAAATTAATTATAAATGCACGTTTATCAGTCGTCTACTTGCTGTATACAGGCGCCTGAGAGCAAAGAACCTATAACTGTGACAGTATTATGTCTACCCGTGGGTGTCGTAAGAGGCGACTAAGTGATAACACGATGCAAATACCATCTTTGCGTAGAGACGGAAAACTCGACATCAAACCCTATACGACTGCCTCGTTGGTCTCGCGGCATAAATGTGCGCGTGGGATTGGGAGGTCTCGGGTTAGATTCCCGGGTCGGGCAAGGTGTTATTGGGTTTTTCCGTTAGGAAATTCTCAGTAGCAGCACGGAGTCTGGTAATGTGCCCGGTACGGCAATAGGCTCGCCCCCTGTTACGTAGGACTAAAGTATATCTGGCGAAAAGTGGGTGTAGAAATACACCTCTGCCTACCTCTTCGGGGTTATAGGCGTGAGACTATGTATGTATGTATGTATTATGTGTATGGTATACGTATATCCACATAATATTATTGTTTCAGCCTTTCAAAAGTGAATTTCTAGGAAGGTTTCGCGTCGAGATGTAGCCTTTTTGATGAGATTGCGCCTTCCTAGATATTGTTATAAATATAGGGCCAAGCAAGCTTGACACCAATCTTGCAATAATGAATTCTACCGCAACAATAAGCGATATCTATAAAAAATGTCTTATATGAAAGAATGTCGTTCACTCATTTAAGTTGCAACCAAACGTATTATAAGCATATGCCACGAAATTGATAATTAATACAAAATTATCCTAATAATTTTCTCAAATTTAAAATATTATATAATTGAAAAGTTCGTCGATAGGAACTTTTGGTTTGACAACGTATGAGACGTTCGCGAACGTAACGGTTTTGGTTTAAAACGTTGTCAAATAATAGCGCGATACCAAGCAACAACGACAGTTCGCTCGCACGCTGTCACCTAGCTGTCACTGAACGTATCTGCCCTACAAAAACCAAATCGTTTACGTTCAAATAATTAGCACGATACGAAATGTGCATAACGTAACGTTTTCGGTTGAAGTTTGGTTTTGGTAAATACGTTGACGTTTAGCACGATTGCCCCCCAGGAAGTAACGATGACACTCTTTAAGTCACCAAATTATTTAATTTACAATTTTGTTAGAATTAGCATGACAGTTGACACAGCCTTCACATTCCTGGGGGCCAATTCTCCTATTTTTATATGACATTGATATTATATTTTGAATGGACTCATTTGAAATAAACAGTTCGTCGTTGACACATAATTTGACACTTGTTTCAATTTACGATCTCGTTACAACTTCGTTCAATTATCAGATAATTTAGAAGAATACACTTTTTGTGACGTAAGTATGACACTGACATGATATCGAAACTATATTTATTTAGCAGAATTGGACCCCTGACTAAATTCCGAAGCGGTATAGTCAAATCTCTGACAGAGCCACACGTACAATAAAATCGCAGTTACTCCTCACATTGTTATAAATGTTTCAAACACTGACATCGCAACATTTTCCGCAAAATAGTTCCACGAGCGACTGCTACCATTTTTTATCCAATCACTGACACCGTGCGGTACATTTAACTATGGGAAAAACCGTTTATACTGACAGGTAACAAATCGGTACATGGTCGTCCTTTGTTGTGGTTTTATATGTAAGCAATAAAGGATTAATTAACCACGACTTGTTAACCGACTGTCACTTCATATGCATGTTTCGTATAAACTTTTTTTCGTGAAGGACAATTTTGTAGTAAGTAGGTCGAATAACATTTGTTACTGTGATGGGTGATATTTTTTTAAGGTTTAGTTTGAAGAGTGGTTGGTAGTTTTGTTGCAGTAAATGATAGCGGAATAATTTTAAATGCATGATATTCAACCGTACTTAATAAATAATAATAATATTCTACCACATTCACACAACACCATCTAGTCCCAAACTAAGCAAAGCTTGTACTATGGGTACTAGATTATGGATAAACATACATATACAATTTTTTTTGTAAATACATACATATTATACATAGAAACACCCAGACCAAGACAAACATCCATGTTCATGCATGTTTATTTAATTAATTGTTTATTTTATTTATTTATAGTCTCACGCCTGTATCCCCGAAGGGGTAGGTAAAGGTGTAATATTACACCCACATTTCGCCATGAATTTTTAGGTCCCACGTAATAGGGGCCAAGCCTATGGCCGTTACCGGGCACATCATCAGACTCCGTGCTGCTACTGAGAATTTGGGAAAACCCAGTAACACTTTGCCCAACCCGGGAATCGAACCCGGGACCTCCGATCAGCAGTCGCATACGTTATCCACTGGACCACTGAGGCAGTCCACAAGGATTCAATTTTCTCAACAAGCAAGCATTAAATTTTCTCTAATTTTTATTCATATTGTAAGTACGCAATGCTCAGTGTTTTGGCAGCCTCAGATATCATGTTACCACAAATTACTGTAAATGAAATCTTTATCAGAACTTGGCGATTTGATAGAGAAAGTTACGACACTGAAAATATAGATATTTGTCAGTGTATGTTATATGCAACGAACTAGTACATTTAGTAAACCACGAAAGTACATCAAAATTAAACCAGTAAAGACAAATTCTTAAAGTAATTGCATAAAGAGAACCACAAAAAAATTCCTAACGATCACTAAATACCTAAAATTGAAAATCATATTACACAACTTGAGTGACTTAAAATATTCCCGTTACCGTCCACAAGCTTACCGAAGAGTTTCAACAAAAAACTTTAATCACGCGTCTGTCAACTAAAAACTTAGCCATCCCTATGAAGAAAATTGAAAACCGGTTTTAAAATTTAAGTCTACTGATTTGAGTGGTGATAGTTCCACTTGAAAATTGCCAATTTTCCACTAAATCACCTCGTTCATCAACCGTTTAAGCTCGGCTTAAACTATAGTTTTAAATTATTCAAAGTTTGATCCAGTGCCGCAGGGATTTTAGTTGAAATGAACTGTTTTTATGACGCTAAGGGCCAACACGATGTGCTGAAAACGCTTATTACGTAAAATTTGCTTTGTCATGTTACTAAATTGCCGATTAACAGATTAATATTATGTATTTTTCTTTGTTCAGTGACGGCCAATACAAATTTCCATATAAGGCCGAAGGTTGTAGGCGACTAAAGAACTACGAGGGTTGTAGGCGACTAACGAACTAAATAGAATCAATGGTAGAAATGATAAACTGGACTTCGCATCCTATTCCAACCCGTCTGGCCGGCGTGATAGTAGATAAAAGCCTCCTATTGACTAACAACGCTATTGTGTCGCATATACGGAAAGGCCTATGTCCAATGGACTGCTTCCGTGGTCCAGTGCATAGCGTATGCGACTGCTGATCGGAGGTCCTGGGTTCGATTCCCGGGTCGGGCAAAAGCGTTACTGGGTTTTTCCGAATTCTCAGTAGCAGTACGGAGTCTGCTGATGTGCCCGGTAACGGAAATAGGCTCGCACCCTATTACGTGGGACCTAAAAGTTCGATCTCCAGGTATCCCGGGCACACACCTCTGACTTTTCGAAGTTATGTGGGTATTAAAAATGTTAATTATCGCTCTTTTGATAATGTGCCCGGTAGATGGCAATAGGTTCGCCCCCTACTACATTGGGACCGAAACATAACTGGCGAAATGTGGGTGTGTAATACACTTCTGCCTACCCCTTCGGGGATAAAAGGAGTGAAGTTATGTTATGCTAAAAGTTCATAGCAAAATGTGGGTGTAAGATTACACCTCTGACTACCCCTTCGGGGATACAGGCGTGAGTCTATGTCCAATGGTGGACTGCGAAACGCTATAGAATGATGATTGTACAAATCTACATGTATGCAAAAGGTGGTACATATAAAATTCTTACGTTACTGGCTGCTAACAGACAACGCACAGCTGAAACAGCTGGATGCAAGCTGAAATTATCATGTACCTATGTGACTTAGGAAGTGTATGGAAGCCATAAGAGAGGATTTTGGGTAATTACAATTAATTTGTATGGGATCAATTAAATCAATTTACCCCGTTAGGGTGCTAACGGGGTAAATTGGTCCCATACAGCCGAAGTCGTGGGCAAAGCAAAGTAACATATAGAATGTAACAAAGAACTTCGTCATAAATTATTATAACGCTACTTCTTCATGTTTGCGCTTAAGAGAAATAAAACTATGATTTAAAACTACTTGCAGTTTTATTCTTTTCCGCTGCTTCTGAATGAGAAAGTTGGTGTTTTATGGCCTCTAGGGTGTGTCAAGTTCTGCTGTGATTTTTTTTATTATTTGCATCGTATGTGTCGTAATAAAACCTAGTGGTGTCTGAACCCGGCATTAATTAGCTAGGGGACGGTGTACCGCGTTCGGTTGTGCCGTTGTATGTTATTCCGATTTATGCTTGGCACGAGATAGGGCGCATTATGCAAACGGTTGAGATTTTAGAGCTTGTATTGGAGTAGGCTATTGTTGTTTTTAGTATACTAGAACATTCCATAGATGGCCATCGGATACAAAATAAGGCTGAGCCTGTATGGGAAAAACATACTGAAGTAAATATATACATGTTATGAAAATAATACACCCAAGTACAAAACAAATCAACGTGTTCCTCACACAAAAATTCGCCCCAGGTAAGAATCGAACCTAATATGACAGACTCACTAACCACTGGATAAACAGGCAAACATATTTTAAAGCTTTAGGTAAATAAAAAAAAATCCAAAATTAATTTAACTACAATAGATGCAGTTTTGAAATACCTTATTATGAAAAGTGGATCAATTGTATCATGGCAACAGAATATTGCTTACGTAAATAATACCAATCTTAACGTTTTCAGACCAGTGGACATCACACCAATTATTTTTGCTACAAATTTGTGGAATATAAAATTATATAATAAACACAAAAGCAAGGAACCGTGGGCTGGTAGTGAGGCTTTAAATAAAAAAACATCTGACAGCAATACAAAAGTATGGGCCGACACTCCACAATATATTGGCTGTCGGCTTCCGACTACATGGGGCTGTATTCTGGGAGGAAATTTGACGAACAACTTACATGATACTAATAATATTACTAATATATCTACTATAAAGCTTAGAAAAGAAAAGAAACGAAAAAATAAAATTTTTACCTCGCTTTCTACGTTCTCAAACTAAGGAGAAATTATAACTGACAAATATATTTATATATCTATAAAAACATTCACATATTGAAAATGAATTACACCTAGTCATTGAACATAGTAAAATTGTGCTTACAGAATGATTAAATTGTCTTCGGTGGGAATTATTAAAAAATATAACAAAAAAAAACGATTACGTCTTTTCTAAATTATGAACAAAATTTAAAACCAAATGATTTTTCTAAAGGAAACTTAAAACTATTTCATAAACATTATGACAACTTACAAATGCCTAAACTCAACAAAAAAATAATTCTACGAAATTATCGTAGAATTATTTGTGATTGACTGTGGTTGAACACACCATCAATTCAACCAACCTAAAAATTAACCATTTTTAGGAGTTTCAAACATTTGCTCTCATCCCGACGTTAGGTGCTCAGAATACGGGCGCTAGTTCGGGCCGAATAAATTGCAAGTTATTTGTCACCCCGTCGCCGACCATATTGACGTTGTCACTTAACGCCACATAAATCTCCCGGTGGAAATAATTAAACAAAATCGCTGGCTAGACAGTTTTGAAATATCGCGGTTATTTTTAAATATAAAATTTACCTAATACATATTTTGGGATATTGTTCGAGGGTTATAAACGTTAGCAATTTTATATGACCCCAAAGTAGATATATCATATTTAAATAATATATGTATCTATGCCTAGTAATAAAGTAGTATCCTATTAATACTAAGAACGTTACAATTTTTAATGCACTTTCCATAAAAGACTGTTCAATTTGTAACGAACCATTGATTATTTTAAAACTGAATTAGATGCTAAGCTTACAGTACCAATAACTTAATAATGTATGGTATAATATTATAAGTTACTTTCTGCTGTTTTCCAAATATACAATATATCCTGACCATAATGAAAAATACAGTTATGTAACCATAAAATGTTTTAAGTTCCTATAGCTATCATAATTTCAAGTACTTTCAAAGACGTCTGAGTTACTTAAGTACGGTATTATTTGCTATGAAATCGATCTTATGATGTAATAAATAAACAAAATAAAATTAGCAGCTTTTAACAGGAAGGACAGGATTGATATAAATATTCACAAGACCTTATCCAAAATATTACAACTATGAAACTAAACATGATATTTTATCGAAATATATCCCTATAAAGCGTTGACCATGATCATCCCAGGTCAGTGACCTGAAGACCATTTCGGGGAGGTATGACTCTCCTTTATTAGGTGATGTTGTTCCAAGGTGCATTCAGAACAACAACCTGGTCTCCAAATAAGTTAATAGATATTAAGTTTTTACTAACATAGCTATAAGTAATCTATTTGTTTACTAACCCATATGGATAAGAATATATATATATATATAGACGGGAATTAACGCGAACATGCAAATTAGGTATTTACATACCTTATTTTGCTTGACGTTTCGAGACGGTTGCACGTCCCGTGGTCGCAAGCTGACCAGTCAGCTTGCGACCACGGGACGTGCAACCAACAAAATAAGGTATGTAAATACCTAATTTGCATGTTCGCGTTAATTCCTGTCTATATATATATTTTTAAACATGCAACGCGAGTGTTTAAAAGTTTCCAACCCATATGGATGTTCCTTATCCGAAATAAAGATTATTTTATTTTATTATATTTATTTATTTACAGTCCCTCAGTGAATTGAGTCTCAGTATTGAGTAAAGCAAGTCATACATTTTAAAGGATACTTGAATCGAACATACATAAAATAATATCAATATCCAGTACAAAGGTTGTGCAACCTTGCTTTGTAGCCTGTTCTTGGCATGGCTCGTCGTATTTTAACGGAAGAATAATTTGAAATAGTTGAAATATCTATTTCAGAGATGAGTTGGTATAAAATTCCATGTCTTAATTCAGTTTTTTATTTATATCTGTTTTATCATATAAGTTTTGAATGTACCTATATTACTTCTCTTCTCTTCTCTTCTAAAAATAGTTTCTAGATCATGCGGTTTCAATGTAATATCTCCAAAACAAATATATCGGGATAGAAACCGTAAACAGTAGTTTGATTTGTACGATTATACCTGTTTTAAACGTGTAAATTTATGACTGGTTATTTCAGAGTCTTAGTTAAATTAAAGTAGTCTACTCTATAACTGTAGAGGCAAAACTAAAATAATACGAACTAACAATATTTTGTGTGCTAGAAACATAGATATACAAAAAACCTAAGATACACAGTCAGCATCTCAAAACAGTCTGGCAAAATACATGCGCGTGCATTTTTTTTTCAGATAGTACTATTTCGTTATTACGGCACATTCATTACAATTTTACGATGAACATAAAAGTTTAAGGTTACATTTACATAATAATAATTATGATCATATTTTTATTTTATTTTTTATCATTTATAGACTCACGCCTGTATCCCCGATGGGGTAGGCAGAGGCGTAATATTACACTCACATTTCGCCATGAATTTCTAGGTCCCACGTAATAGGGGGCGAGCCTATTGCCATTAGCAGACTCCGTGCTGCTACTGAGAATTCGGAAAAACCCAGTAACACTTTTGCCCGACTCGCGAATCGAATTTGAGACCTCCTAATCCCACGCGCATATTTATGCCGCGAGACCAACGAGGCAGTCAACTATAACTGATGATGCACAATGTGAACGGTTTTGAACGTCACTTCTGTCCGAGACTGTGTATATTGGGTTTTTATACATACTTATATCAATGGCTAGAAACCTTATCTATCCCGCCTAGTGCCGGCCTAACACATGTGTGTACTAATACAAGCCTAATACGCCTAGCGTTGCTCGTACAGAAGGGAGTTCGACTCGCTCTGGAGGATATACGATTAAGAGTAGATATATTGACAAAAATCTTTTATTCTTTACGCCTACTATTTATTCAAATATAAATGAATTAAAAAATCCTCCACATCCGGAGTACTGATACGTTGTATACATTTAGTTCCTGTGCGTGCCAAGTGTGAAACGTCCCCTAAATATTATCTTTTACACCGAACTGTAACGTGTCATATTATTTATTTTGGCGCGACACGCGATCTTTTGTTTAATGTGTATATTATTTACTTTTTATGATATGCGTGGCTAGGGATGTAGGTGAGGGAAGGTCACAGAAAAATGTGGAATAGGGTTGGGTTAAGGACTAGTTTTATAAAATAAACTAGCTGTTTCCCGTGGTTTCACCCGCGCCCAGAGGAAAAATCCTTCGCGTACCCGGTTAATTTATAGCCTAAGCTACTCCTTGGTACATCAGCTATCCGCCAGTGAAACTCCCGTCAAAATCTGTGCAGCTGTTCCAGAGATTAGCGAGAATAAACAAACAGACAAAAATGTCATTTCGGTATATGTACCCTGTATACATCCATATACATTTAGTAAAAAGCGGTTATTTTAATATTACAAACAGACACTCCAATTTTATTTATATGTATAGATATAGATAGTAGCGACATGTGTGATTTATTTGCTGCTATCTTGAAATCACTTTATTTTTTATTATGAACTCAATTTTTCACCAATTTCCGAAACAGATAAACTGCACGCTTTATATAAACAAACAGTAGATACACTGTTGTATTGTCCTGCTATTGTATACACTCATAGTTTCTAGAAAATCAGAATCACAAATCAGATGATAACGGTACTCGCTAGGCTATACATTTCTGCTTGATCTTACACAAAAAATATAGTAAATCCAGTCTTTAAAGTACTAGACAGGCAGCATAGATAAAACTGTCTATCTATCTATCTCTATCTATCTATATCGTCACGCCTGTCTCCCATTGGGGTAGGCAGAGACTATTGAAGGCCACATGCTTCGGTTCAAACATACCTCTTTCGCTTCCTCGACATTCATGAACCTCATCATGCATGCGCGTCGGTTATGGGTACATTTGATTTGGCCCTTTTCCAATACGTCGCCTATTTGGTCGACGTACGTCCGCCTAGGGCGTCCCCTACCGACATTTCCATTCATTCTCGCACGATACACTCCTTTCGTATTTCTTCTTTCATCCATCCATTCCAAATGTCCAAACCAATGCACCATTCCTTTTTCAATCTTTGTCACTACATCTTCTTTTAGACCACACTTCTCTCGTATCACACTGTTTTTCACTTTAACTATCAGCCTTATTCCGCACATTCTCCTCAAAGCTCTCATCTCCACAGCATTGATTCTACTTTCATGCTTCTTCTGCCATACCCATGATTCACTACCATACATAAGCGTTGGCGCTAAAACTCCCTGCAGTATAGCAAGGCGAGCTTGCCTTGGGATAATACCATTGCTGATAATGGACTGTAAGGCGCCATTCACACTATTTCCTGCTTTCACTCTCCTTTCAATATCTCCCTCATATTTTCCATCTCTCGTAAACAAAGACCCTAAATACACAAACTCGTTCACTTGCTCCACTTTTTAATCTTCTATCATTACGTCACATTCAGTTACACTATCGTCCCTCTCTATGACCATGACTTTGATTTTGTTTACATTCACTTTCATTCCTTTCTTCTTATACGCCTCATTCATCGTGGTGACCATCTCCTTCAATTCCGACGCTGACGATGCAAATAGAACCTGATCGTCAGCGTATAGCAGGGTCTTAAACACTGACTCACTCATTCTTAATCCACATTCAGAATCTTTCAAATCGGCCAAACAACTGTCTATGAACAGATTGAACAGCCAAGGAGACGCTACACATCCCTGTCTAACACCACGATCAATGTTGAAACAGTCCGTAGAGGCCCTATTTATTCTGACACAGGCACTTGAATCCCTATAATTATAAGGATTCAAGTGCCCGTATGAGACTGCTGCTCACTCCATACGCAGAAAGTGATGACCAAAGTTCATCCCTCACCACTCGATCGTTAGCCTTTTCCAGGTCAATAAAGGCGCAGAAAACCTTCTGGTGTTTGCTTAAGACTTTCTCTGCAATGCACCTTAAGGAAAAGACTTGATCCGTACATCCCATTCCCTTTCTGAATCCCGCTTGCACATCCCAAATTTTACTGTCCGTTTCAGAGATCACTCTTTCAATCAGTATCTTTGCATACAATTTGCCAACAACACTCAGGAGGCTGATACCGCGATAATTTTTGCATTCCTGCCGTGTCCCTTTGCCCTTGTACAGTGGCACAATTACGGCTTTGTTCCAGTCACCTGGTACACGCCAACATTTATTTAACAGCAGGTACAGCAGGCTTGCAGTGACGCCTTCGCCTACCATGAGCATTTCAGCAGATATCCTGTCATATCCCGCAGCTTTACCCGTATTCATACTTTTCAATGCATATCGTATCTCTTCCATACTTATTCCACTTTCACAATTATCTTCCTCATTCGCTACTATATTCCTATTATCACTCTCTCCTCGTTAAAACAAATTCTCAAAATATACCTTCCACTGATTCAGAACTTCCCTATGCTCTCTAATAATACTTCCATTTATATCCCTTATCGCACTGACTTTCAAATCACCTGATTTGGCTCGGGCTGTTCTGACTAAGTGCCAGAATAATTTGATATTGGCCCGAAAATGTTGAGCAAATTTTCTATCAAATTTATCCTTGCATTCTTCTTTCCTTCTCCTCACTATCTCTTTTAATTTATATTTCAACCTGTCATATTTTTCTTTTACAATCCTTTCATTTACATTCACACCACCTAGTACTCTTTTATTGGCCCTTATGGCCAGCAAGTCCAACCATGCTTTGCGCTTTGCCGCAACCACACCACTTACTTCTTGATCCCACCATTCATTACAAATTTTCTTAACGTTCTTCCTCTTGCTTACGCCACATACTTGAGTGGCTGTCTCAATCATTCCATTCTTAAACTCTTTCCAAAATTCTTCTATTTCGCACTCTTCTTTCTCAAACAAATCTTTTAACCTTACTTCCACTTTATACTGATCACGTATATCCTCTTCTGCCAATCTTTCAACTTTCACTCTTTTTATGGCAGGTGAGTGTATGCGAGACGATGGCGCCATTTTATTGTTAGTCTCGCTATACGGCTAACAACCAAAAAATGGTCAGTACCCACATTCAAGCCTCGGTACACTTTAGTATCTTTCATTTTCCCTTTTAAACGTTCATCTACCACAATAAAATCTATCATACTTCATTCTGTCTGCCTTTGCCATGTATACATATAATTCATCTTGTGACTAAACAAAGTGTTTGTCACAACAAGCTTTCTTTCCATACAAATTTCCAGCAAAAACTCACCATTTTCATTCACTCTCTCGTCACTAAATCGCCCTAGAACCCTTGTATATCCATCACGAGATACACCTACCCAGCCATTAAAGTCGCCTAATATAATTATTCTTTCATTATTCTCATACCTAGCAAGCACATCTCTGACCTTGTCCCAGAATTCCTCTGACATTCAATGGTTTGGACATGTCCGGAGCATAAACACACACAACAAAAACTTTCATTAAGCCAAGCTTTAATCGGATCCAAAGAAGCCTGGAGTTGACATATTCATAATCTTTCACACACTCATTCATTCTATCCGACAGAATCATTCCAACTCCTCGGCTAGCTCTTTCAGACTCAACAACTCCAAACCAGTATGCATGATATCGGCCATGAGTAGTTGTTGAGCAACCTTTCTTCTTAGTTTCACTGACTCCTAGTAGATCAATTTTCCTTACATCCATCGTATCACACAATTCATCAATCTTACTAGCCACTCCTCCACAAACATTCACCGTTGCAAACAGGCATTCCCTAGCCCTCTTTTTACCTCTGTTGGACGGGGAGACAAAACGTGACGTGTGGCAAAGCGTGTCGCCATTGAGAATGTTGCCCCCTCTCCCCCAGATACTTTGTAGCTGCTGGGGCAGTCTGAGCGACAATGCTCAGAGAGGGATTCTCCGGTAGCACCGGTACCCTCCTGGGGTACAGTAATATTTAATCCCCTAAAAGCCATTGCGCCATCTTCTTCACCTCTACTTCGGATAAGGAACGGAAGGGAAATACAGGATAGGATAGGGGAGTGCTAAAGGAGGTTGGTGTTTGGAAAGGATGTCAAAGGTAACAAAGGATGCCGCAATCACGGAAGGGATATTGGTAGTGATTGCGACAGCTCGAGCAAGCCGGGCGCGCAAACCCGAATGCCTCTTCTCTACGATCAGACAGATCAGTAGAGCGAAAGAACACTCTGACTTACTGTGTATAAAGCTAAAACTGTGTATAAAGATAACACATGGTCTGTGGTATTGACACGTATCTTTTCATGTATGTGTGAATGATGCAAGAGGGGTATGTCAGGATCGTAACAAATGGCGTTTCGTAGTCTGCCTACCCCTTCGGGAAACAGGCGTGAGTCTATTGATGTATATATTTCCCCAGTCACGCGCGCGCTGTCAAAGAGTGCGGTAGCTATTCGTCTAATAATGACAACGCATTCTCCGTCCGCGAGCGGTAGTAATAATGTTGACCAAATGTGATCTCAGATGCAGTGAGTGCAAGGTGGTGATCAACGAGTTATTGGCTTTAAGGTTGATACCCTTCCCGAAGCCGCGATAATAAAGATATGTGTGAGTGCGTATCCTATGGAAGAAATCGAGACAGCAAGATCAATTGCCTACAAGTTGTTGGCGCCTAGTAAAAGATTCACGAAAAAAAAGAAGGAGCTGAACAAAAGAGCATTCAAGAAATGATAAAGCTCATAAAAGAATTTGAACCCGACAACCTACCTACTTTTGTCGCAAAAAAAATAAATAAACTGCCACCTGTTTCATTTGATCATATAGATATAACGACGTTTTTAAAGGAAATGTCTTTACTCAAAGCTGATGTTGCAACCCTGAAGGCCAGAACATGTACTGAGAACGATAACTTGGGATTAGTGTCAGATATGGAATCAGTTAAAAATTATGTTGTCGTTGTGAAAAACATGCTTCTGAAACTGCGCAACAATTGTGATAATCAAAAGCTTGACAAATCTACAGCTTTAACATTGAGCAATAATCCTAATTTAGAGAACCAAAACATGAACCATCAATTTTTGATCGAGGCTAGTGTGAAAACCGTTGGAGTATCTCGTTCGCCTGCGCGAGCGAGCACGAGCAATCCGAGGAGATGGGAGGTGCGCGGTGGCGGCGGCGGTGGCGGCGAAGACGTGCTTGCACCTGCGCCTGCGCCCGCGCCCGACCGCCCGGTCCCTTACGTACACAATAGCCTAGGAATCCAGCCGGTGACTCACGCGCTCTCACCTGTGGCAGCGACAACAACAATATCAATGAAACAGCTGAGCGATGCGCCCAATACACGCACTGTAGGTAATGAGTTACATTCGCCAGTTCACTTGGAGCATAAACAAGGCGACGATGACGGGTTTACGACAGTTATAAGAAAAAAACATACTTACAGGTACAGAAACACTCGAGGCACTTTACAAAATAGTGGTAGACTACAGGCAGTCGAATCGTTAGCATTCATTTATTTGTCACGTACAATGAAACATGTCACAGAAAATGATATATTAGATTATATAAAAGAAAGACGCGAGGAGTGTCACAGTGTTGAATTGTTGAAACAAAACAAAGAAACCAACTTTAATTCGTTCAAGATTACGGTACCTATATCCAGGTTAAAAAAATTTCTGCAAAATGACTTCTGGCCTGAAGGATTAGTATTTCGCCGTTTTAAACAATCGTGACCCGTGCGATCAGTTAACGCGCTTGACAATAAATAATACCTATGGATGTACAAACTACAGATATGAAATTAGTGTCTTATAACTGTAAGTCAATTAAGAGATCCGTAGAACACGTGAGAAATTTATGTAAATATGCTGACGTTGTTGCCCTTCAGGAGACGTGGTTACTGCCCCATGACCTGGGTTTCGTAAATGAAATCGACAAAGAATTTCTGTGCTACGCCAAATCGTCTGTAGACACGTCCATTGATGTGCTGCGTGGCCGTCCCTACGGAGGTACAGCGCTGATGTGGAGATCAAAGGTGTTTACCAGTGCTAGCGTCATTGAGTGTGAAAGTGATCGATTGCTGGCAGTGCGATTAGTCATAGGTGATAAAAATTTACTTGTGTTTTGTGTGTACATGCCTACTAATTGCGATGATAACCTGCCAGAGTTTACGGAGTGTCTTGCGCAAATAAGTGCTATTATCGAAAGTGCTAACATTGAATGTGCAATCGTGTTAGGGGATTTTAATGCACATCCTGGTACATTGTTTAGAAGGGAGTTAGTTGATTTTTGCGACGAGCAATCACTTCAATGTTTAGACTTGGAAAGGCTCGATACAAATACATACACGTTTGTAAGCGAGGCGCACGGTACTTGTCGTTGGCTCGACCACAGTATCACGACAGCGGCGGCTGCTACGCTCGTAACCGGTATGTATGTACACTATGATTCATACTTGTCGGATCACCTACCGCTTGTTATTAGATGTAACCTTAATCTTATACGAACTAAACAACTACAGTCTATGCCAGAGTTAATTTGTAAACACGTTTGGGGCGTGAGGGATCGTGCGCAGATTGATTTATACTGTAAGTTATGTACGAAGGATTTTTGTGATTTACCTGGGCAGTCCCAAAAGTATCCGACCTGACACACTTAAAGAGGTTTTTATCTCAAATAAATACTCTTTTTAAAAATAATATACTTCATAAAGTTTAAATTTGAAATTGGAACACGTAGCGTCGTTTGTCTTTTGTTTAGTAGCCATCAATAGTTGACGCTGTGAACAAATTTTCAGACATGGAGAAAATTGGCCATCGTTATGTGATACAATACTTTCATTTGAAAGGTTTTAGTCCAACTGATATTAAAGCGGAGCTAGATTCTTCTTTGGGGGAGTCTGCTCCATCGTTTACAACAGTAAAATATTGGGTGGCAGAGTTTAAACGAGGTCGCTTGAGCTGCGAGGATGAACATCGATGTGGTCGACCAAATGAAGTGACAATACCAGAAACTAAACTAACTAAAAATGGTATTAGATGACCGGCGATTGAAAGTACGCGAGTTAGCAGACATGGCAGGGATTTCAAAAAGTGCTGTACATCGCATATTAACCGAAAATTTGGATATGAAAAAGATGTGCGCAAGGTGGGTGCCGCGATTGCTCACAGAGGACCAAAAACGACGTCGCGAAGATATTTCGACCGAGTGTTTGGCAAAATTTCACAATAATAAAGCGGAGTTTTTGCGGCGTTTTATTACTATGGATGAAACGTGGGTGCATTATTTCACACCAGAGACTAAAGAACAGTCGAAGCAATGGACTCGTAGAGGAGAACCAGCCCCAAAGAAGGCGAAACCCGTTCCATCAGCGGGAAAGGTCATGGCCTCCGTTTTTTGGGATTGTCGTGGGATAATCTTTATAGATTATCTTCAGAAAGGACGGACTATCAATGGCGAGTATTATGCTAACCTGTTGCATCAATTAAGTGAACAAATCCGTCAAAAACGACCGCACCTGGCGAAAAAAAAAAAATTGTTTCACCAAGACAATGACACCAGTGATGTGCATTGACACACGTGTTCCAAGGCCATGACCAAAATCCGCGAGTTAAAGTTCGAACTACTTCCTCATGCACCCTATTCGCCCGACTTGGCCCCTTCGGATTATTTTTTGTTTCCAAATTTAAAAAAATGGCTTGCTGGTAAAAGATTTGCCAGCAATGATGAAGCGGAGGCAGCGGTTGATGAGTATTTTCACGAGCTCGACAAATCTCATTACAAACAAGGTGTTGAAGCTATCGAACATCGCTGGGCCAAGTGCATAGAACTAAAAGGAGATTATGTAGAAAAATAATAAAAAAAAAATTTGATTTTCTTTTGTTTTTCTTGTCAGGTCGGGTACTTTTGGGACTACCCTCGAAGGTTGTGAGTCTATATCCAGTGATTCTATATGTCCCCCCCGTGGGATCTCCACCTTGTCGTGGTGGGGGGGCTTAGTAACCGTGGATTGGTGACCCGCGGTGAAGCTAAGAGGGATCCAGGAGGGGACGCTCCGCATGGGCTTGACGGAGGCCTGCGCAGGATGCGTCCAAAGGGCGGGTGCGAGGGACAGTTCTTCTGTCCCTCGCAGTCGGGTGCGGTCGCGGGAGGAGAGGCGTGTCGGTGTTGCGTTGCCGCGCGCCCTATCTCCCGCGACCAAATGGAGGCGCACCATCGTTGCGTCGCGGTGGGGCCGCAGAGGAAGAGGAGATGCGGTGTTGCGTTGCCGTCCTCCCTATCCTCTGCGGCCGCTGAGTGTTTTGGCGGCGGAGCCCAACACCTTCATCCGCCGCCAAGGGGGTTCTGTTCGGGGCCCGCCTGGCCATCTGGCGGGCCAATACCCGTCGGGGGGTAGTGACGAATGCCTATGCGAATCCCTACCCTCCGACACACGGGTACATGAGGAACACGGGTTGGTTTTTAGTCAGTAAGAGTCTGACAGTCCCCTTCGTCCTTCCCCCGGGGCGGAGGGACTCCATGAGGATTTTCCAACTCGATACCAAAAAAAAAAAAGTGATTCTATATGTCAGGTTGTCGGTCCATGTAGAAATGGTGGTCATTGTATGCAAATAGATATTATGTATTCTAAAATTATAAACATAATGCAATATTCGGCTGACCAAAGTGCAATTAACAAAACATGTAGGAAAAAGCTTGTAGGTTGGAATTTTCATATCCGGGAGTTACATGTAAAGGCACGGCAATGCTTTCTCCAGTGGGTTTCCTGTGAAAAGTCACGGTCGGGATTGTATTACGATCATGTCGCAGTCTAGAAGGGAGTTCAAGTCAGCGGTTAAATACGTACAGAATAACCAACAAAAAATTAAAATGGAGGTTCTTGCTAGACATCAGGCTGCAGGTAACTTTACGCAATTTTGGAAGGAAACAAAGAAACTTGAGAGTAAGAATAGCATGCCTATTAATATTGAGGGTGAAGAAAACGGAAAAAGGATAGCAAATTTATTTCGAAACAATTTCAATATCGATAATAGCAATCAAATCAGGGATAGTACACGTATTAGGGAGTCAGACAGGTTAGTGCCTACTCAAACAAGTGTAACAATAACATCTGAAGATGTCGTGTTTGTATTACGTAACATGAAGCGTGGGAAGTCACCGGGTCACGACGGACTTAGCATAGAACACCTGTTGTATGGGGGTCAGTATGTTTGTGAGGTATTGGCAGTTTTTTTCAACCGATGCTTGCGGCACTGTTACCCTTCTCCAGATATGATTCGCACAGTTGTCGTGCCCATTCCAAAAAATAAAACGGGTGACGTTTCGGGCTTGGCTAACTATAGGCCCATTTCGCTGGCGACAGTAGTGGCCAGGGTGCTTGAAAGACTCATACAGAAAATTCTAACGCCTTATTTAACAATGGACGATGGACAGTTCGGTTTCCGACCGCAGGTATCAACTGACATGGCGATTTTCTCACTTAAACAAATTGTTAATTACTATAAGCAGGGTGGGACAAGTGTATCGCGTATACACTTGTCCCACCCTGCTTTCTAGACCTCAACCGCGCATTTGATACACTTAATCATGATCGACTTTGGGACAAACTTCATCGTACCAGTGCACCGGGTGATGCTGTGGATCTGCTTACGCACTGGTATCGGAATCAGGTCAATAGCATCAGGTGGGGTCAGGAATTGTCTAATAGCTACAAACTGTCATGTGGTGTTAGGCAGGGTGGGGTAACCTCGCCGGACCTATTTAACCTCTACGTAAATGACTTGATCGTGGAGCTGAGCAGCACACCGGTAGGGTGCAGATTAGACAACAGATACGTTAATAATTTGAGCTATGCTGATGACATGGTGCTGCAGAGCCCCTCGATTAAGGGCTTAAGGTGGCTGATCTCGATTTGTGAAAAATATGCAATCCAACATAACCTCACTTACAACGTGAAGAAAACGGAAATGGTGATATTTAGGTCTGGCAGAGGCCCCGACATAGTTCCATGTGTCCGTCTCAATGGTCAGTCTAAAAAAATTGTAGATAGCTTCAAGTACCTTGGTCACGTTGTTACGTCAAATTTAAAAGACGACAAAGACATCGAGCGTCAACGTAGAGCTTTATGTGTGGTGGGAAACATGATCATCAGAAAGTTTGCTAGAGCTCTCCCGGATGTGAGGATAACACTATTTCGAGCATTTTGTCAGACTTTTTATACTTGTCAACTATGGACTAACTACACCAAAAAAGCACACGATAGTATTCGGGTTGCCTATAATAACATTTTTAGACAGTTAAACGGACTAAAACGATGTTGCAGTGCGTCCGGTATGTTTTTTGAGGCGAGAGTCAATTCTTTTGAGGCTATTCAGAGAAGTCGTGTCGCGAATTTTATGTCCAGGGTTGACAAGTATAAGAATACTATTGTTAAGAGTCTATCCGAAAGATTACTAATGACCAACTTTTACCGACAGTGGTTAAAAATTGCCACATAAATTGTAAATGAATTTATTGTTTGTTATGTCCTCATTATTATGCCTATTAAATTTTTATCACGAATGATTTTACCAGTATGATTTTATTTTTGTTTTTTATTTGTTTTATAACTATTGTTTCTTTATATCGACTCCTATTACAGCTGACTATTTTCTATGTTTTTATTATGTAAATGTGATTTTCTTTTATGCCGAATGTTTTAAATGCTATGATTTTATATTATTATACTTTTATGCTAATGATTATGTTATTGTACGTGTTATATAGTTGTTATTTAATTTAATTTCTTACTGATTGACTTATTATAATGTTCTTTTGTAATTAATTTTTGAAATATGGACCCCGTATCTGAAATAAAGTGATATTATTATTATTATTATTGGTTTTCTTTTCTTTTTCTCACCTTTTAGCTGGTTTTAACTATCAACTATCTACGGGTAAACACCAAGTAAATGTAGTGTGTAGTGAGTAGGGATTATGGTGTAGTGATTTGTGGTGTGTCATTTTCGTCAAGTGACATGAATTTGCGAACAATCCTACAAGTATTTAAGATGGCAGCTTTCTGTATATGTATGTAAAGGCTGTCTTTGAGGTCTATTAACTTTAAGCTATGGTGAAGATGTTTAGGAACGACGCCAGTGGTAGAAATCACTACTGGTACTATGTAAACTTTGCTCTGGTTCCATATCCTTGCTACCTCTTCTTTCAATTCTGAATATTTGCTAATTTTCTCAGTAATAGTCTTTTGTATGTTGTGTGTATTAGGAACGGCTATGTCTATGAGATATGTAGTTTTCTTGTGTTTATCGATTAATGTTATGTCCGGTCTATTATAGTGTATGGTTTTGTCTGTAAGAACAGCGCGGTCGAAGTAGAGCTTGTGTGTAGTATTTTCTAAGATAGTCTGTGGTTTGTATTTGTAATATGGTGTGTCTATGTCTCGGATTAGGTTATGTTTAAGTGCTAGGTTTTGATGTATAATATTGGCAATTTGGTTATGTCTGTGTGTGTAGTCTGTTTGTGTGAGTGTTGAACATGCTCCGGTTATATATTATTATTATTATTATTATTATATATATTTTCATGTATCTACTTTAGACATATCATCGCAGAGCCTAACTACTGAAGGTAGAATTACCAAATCACACACATGAAACCGGATTTCTTTCATAACCTTAACGCTTATTAAGAAAGCGTTTTCTAATATTCCATCCTAAAGAAAGTAAAATAGATGAAAAGATGCTGAGAATCCACTGCTCTTGAAACTAAACTACATATAAAGATTCGGACAGCTTATAAAAAATAAATACCATTTGTAATTACTCGTAGTGTCGGAGACCTTGTAACCAATAGCTGTCTTAAGGTCTATCTACCCAAGATCAAAGTTCACAACACAGCAAGATTGTGCGAACCGCGGGTCGAAATCCAATATCGCCACGTATAATATTTACCCATACACGCAGACGAGATATGGGCAAGCTTACATCTTGTAATCCAAGGAACCTTACTAGGATCACATCTTATATCCCATATGTACAATACTAGTAGCTATATCTATAAGCAAAGGAATAAGGAAGCTGTAATGTGAATCAGTTGCAAGAATTGATAGTTTCATTCATATGACTTACTATCAAGGACTATCCTATTACTATTTTGAACTAAATGCGATTAGATTTTGATCATTTATAATAAAATCGTAATATAAGTACATAATATGTGTAATTCTGTATTTCTTTTGTATTCTGTATATTATTTATTTCCTTGATATCACATGCGTGAGTCACTAGAGGGCCTGGTTGAAAATCGGCGCCAGGCGTTCGTCTGGCATAATATGCCGAACTGGGTCCTATTCTGACTACACATCTTACTTCATTTACTACTCTATTTATTATAAGTTTATTTTTCTTCCTTTTTGTAAATTTTTTGTTCTTATTTTTAATTATATTTTTTTTTTGTTTTGTTTTATTCTCTTTTTTTTTTAATTGTTAGTATTTTTTGTCTTTCTTTGTAATATTTGTGTGTAATAATACGTGTATGTCAAAATAAACAATTTTCATTTCATTCATTTCATTTCATCTCACTCACAATTGGTATTCTGCTAATTTAATGTCAGATTGATACTGATAGTCTTATTTGACTCATAGAGTACAATGTTGATACGTAGTTTAATTAAGGATCTAGTCACGATATCATCCCAGTATTAGTTCATTTAGGAGAATACCATCTATGAGATAACTATAACACAGACACTAGATCAACAATGCATTTTTAACAATTACGAGAATTGGCCCTCTGGATATCGTTCTTCGTTCATATTTCGTAAGTCATGTTTATTATAATACTAGAGGACGCCAGCAGCTACGCCTGCATTTTTTTTTAATTTACCCGTTTTGGCCAATCCTGCGGGAATTTCGGGAAATCCCCTATTAGTGCACCCCTACGATCCCCAAGGAACATACATGCCAAATTTCAGCTTCCTGCGCCCAATAGTTTTGGCTGTAGCGTGTCTGTCAGTCAGTCAGTAACGCATGGATTTTATATATTAAGATAATATTATCTACCATCTGTGAATGAGACACCAACATAGAGTGACTACGTATGGCGTATGGGTTTAAACGGTCGGCTCGCCGTTTAGAAGTTTCAGAACTGCGCCGAGTATTACAGGTTCGATCCTGACACGAGTAATGTAAAGTTGTAGTAGTGTCTAAGTGTTCTTTGTGCGCGTTGATTTTGTATTAGTTGAAAATCATATTACACCCTGACAGATTTGCACTATGTTAATCATAAAAATTAAAACGACAAGGCTTTACGCTTTTATAAATAAACCTATATTTTAAATAAATATTGCTGATACTACCCATGCCTCGCATATTAAACTAGGTTTAATGTCGTTTAGAAACAGCTCCGCTGTTTAAGCCCATAGCTTACTCGGGCATATATCGTTATAAAATATATGTAGTAGTCTTATAAAATACCTCACTCGTAAACGGAGCTATCAAAAGCAGAAGCATATTTTTAAGTGCTAAAGTAGAATTCTTGATTCAACGTCAGTGTTATAACAGAGCAAATAATTGTATGCTTTAAAATGCCATACCTTTTAACCTACTTCGAAAAAGGAAGAGATTCTCAATTCAGCTGTTTCTATTTTATACATTTGTTACATCAAAGCTCGAGTATTCCTGAAGCGATTTTAAAAATATTTTTGAGGTCTGTTTTCGTTGTCTAATTTTATTTTTATAGCCATGCATGCAAACAACTCTTTCATAATCATCTGAAACCAAACAAAGTATAGCTTGACTATGGAAACCAGATAGCTGAGAAACATACCTACCTACTTGTGTATTTTTAAGTGGTGCTTCTTAAAAGACATATTTAAGTAGGTAGGCACAAGTCAAATAATCGTGCTCATAACACAAAGATCTCTTGAGTGAGAATCGAATCCACGGTATACAGCTTAGCAGTTAGTTAGGTCACTAAACAATAAACCAGCAAGCCTTGAGTCTGATTTCTTATGTTATAGGAAATGAGCAGATGGATCGCCTGATAGTAAGCGATAAGCGCCACCCATGGACTCCCACAAAACTAGTGGAATCACTGGTGCGCTGTCGCCCTTTGCGTTGGAGAAAAAAAATAGGAGGAGAAGAAAGATATGAGTGAGAAATGAATTCTGTGACAGTGTAGTACTGCACCGGTCAAGCCCGCCTATTCATGCTGAACATCAGCAAGGCACTACTACATAACAAAATAAATATTTTTATTGATTACTTTTAATGATATAGCGCTCATAGCGAGACTTGAGTTGCTATTCGTAACAGACGGCAAAGCTAAGCAACGCTTGCACAGGTCGCCACTTGGATGGGTGACCGTGTGTGGCATCTACATCTGAGTGCTAACGTGCTTCGGAGGGCACGTAAAGCTGCCGGTCCTTGTCTAAGGATAAGGATCGTTAGGCCATGTCGGAGGCCTTAGAGCGGTCTGAAAACGCCGACACCAGAGTTGGCCACACACTCACATGAAAAACAAAACAATGATGATATGAATGTAATAAGGTTTATAGTTAGTTAAGAAGTATAAATGTTTATAGAGTACATTTTGGTTTTGGTCAGCACATTATGGCAGTTGACATTTCATGACAAAGATATGATATTTTATGTGAATTCCCCGAGATCGTCTGTAACAACACATCTTATTAGGTCTGGCAGACGTCTTCAACTGAGCGGATGCTGCAATGAATTCTAAAATTGTGCATATATAAACTACTAATATTTAGTAGTTTAAGATGAAACAGCATATTATAATTTATAATGTAATCCAAGTATTTCTACATGACAGCTCAAAGAAAGAGTGTAATGTAGTTATGATCTGTATATTGGTGTTGACTGCGTCAGTGTTTGTGGTGAAACGGTAATCGATAGTGGATGATTTGGTTTTGAGTTCAATACCCGGTTGGAGCAAATTGTGATATTATTGCTTTTTTCTGTTGTCAACTCGGAATCTGGCAGTTAGTGGTATTATACCCATGTACCTGGGAAAATATGTTATGCTCCTGCATCCAGACTTTATGCGGTCGAATCTATTAATTCTAAGAATTATTAAAATTTTCCGGAATAATCGACATCAAGGGCCCCAGGGCGATGTATGTGACACAAAATCAAAGTGACTGCACTGCCGCAGGCAACTTCACGCACGTACAGCGAGAAAAATGTCGGTACCTTCTGAGCCGGCCCCGACGCACAGCACATATTGATCGTAATCTCTCAAGCGGCTACTAACCCGGTGATGCACTATGTTTCATATATTTTTCGCCTTTAACTGTTTGGTATAAGATGTTGGCTGGAACCTGTGCAGTGTTACTTTCTATCGAAACTTACTTTATTCTTTCGCGATTTATTTATTTACATACATACATACATACATACATACATACATACATATCGTCACGCCTTTTATCCCCGAAGGGGTAGGCAGAGGTGTATTTCTACACCCACTTTTCGCCAGATATACTTTAGTCCCACGTAATAAGGGGCGAGCCTATTGCCGTACCGGGCACATTTCCAGACTCCGTGCTGCTACTGAGAATTTCGTGACAGAAAAACCCAATAACACTGCCCGACCCAGGAATCGAACCCGGGACCTCCCGATCACACGCGCACATTTATGCCGCGAGACCAACGAGGCAGTCGTATAGGGTTTGATGTCGAGTTTTCCGTCTCAACGCAAAGATGTTATTTGCATCGTGTTATCCCTTAGTCGCCTCTTACGACACCCACGGGAAGATAGGGGGTGGTGACACTTGTATTCTATGCCGTCAACCACACGGCAATTTATTTATTAACTTTATATACACACATAGCGTATAAAGGTGGACTTAATGCCTTAGGCATTTTCTGCCAGTCTACCTTAGAGTGGTGCAGAGATTGATGGTAGGTGTATTTTAAAAAGCGGAGTTTGACTTAAACATATATTTAATAGATATAATGGACGCGCATACATTAAACAAAATTAAATCATAATAATAATACATACATACATAGATAGAAATGCATAAGTACATATACTTACATACCCATACTTACATATACCTACATACACATACTTATACTTACATACACATACATTATATGTATACATATATAAATAAATATGTACCTAAAATATAATTAGATGTTATGATACTTCTGCTAACTTTGCCAATAAAAGCTGCTTTACCTTTGTCTTAAAGCGATACCTAGTAGTGGACGTCCTGATTTCGAGAGGAAGGTCATTCCAAAGAAGAATAGCTTGAGTAGGAAAAGAAGAATGGATGAAAGAAGATCTATGTGAAGGACAGAGAAGGAGAAGGTTATTAGATGAACGAAGGTTACGATCGTGGTTGGTGCATAAGTACTGAAAGTAAGAACTTAAATAGTTGGGAGTATTGGGAGACATAAGGATGGAATAGAGAGTAGCGAGAGCACGCAGACTGCGTCTTTGACGAATAGGAAGCCACTTCAACCGGGAACGATAAGTAGACACGTGGTCATACTTGCGAAGATTGAAAATAAATCGAATGCAGTTATTGAGAAGACGGTCAAGTTTGTTTCGGTCGATTCGTTTCGCGAAACTATAAAAATAGGAATGGGTTTATCCCGTGATCATAGTCGATGAACCCATAATATTCTTACATTATTTTCAGCGTAGTATATTTTAGATGTCCTTCAAGTAAGGTCACATAATATTATCTGTGTTTGTTGATGACGATTATGACTAATATTATTCCAAATAGCACTCAATCACAACGCAATTCTTTGCACATATTATTAATGGAATACTTTTTGTGATACCTAATTGTCAAAATATTAACTATTAAAAAATCAAAATTAAAAAATATTAAGGTCTCATAATTAAAAGCAACTGAAAAACCTAATATTTTGCCCTAATAACCCAAGAAAGTGTACGTACCAAGAAACGCACTACGCGTATCGATTCCGATCCGTGGAACAACACAGACGTAAGTCAGCGTCGCACGCAATGTACTATGCCACGCTGGTACACAACGCTTGCATGTTTATTGACATCATAATGCATGAATTTGGGTTATTTTTAACTTAACTTCTCCTCCTGTTTTGGGTATGACGATAAAAGAGATATTTTTTAAAGAAAGAATCACATCATCGGTTTTGCGTATTTAATGTGGTTGGAGTAAATGAATTGTAAAAACATTCCAAAGAATGTAGAATTAAGGTACATAATTAATTATTTTTTTGCAAATATATCTAATCGCCGTTGGGTGTAACCAGAATTTAAATAATGACATAATGTTAACTAAAATTATTCTCTTTGAACTAGACTCGATAGGCTCCAAACATATTTGTTTGTTTGCTTTAACACTTCTAGCAAAAAAATTTATTTATTCATCGAAACATTTTAGTCGAAGCCACAAAATACCAGGGAATGTTCAATAACACTTAAAATAAAATATTTATTTTCCCAGAAACCACAGATGAAAGATTTTCCATGTACTACGAACCGCTGAAAAAATATTAAAATATAAAAAAGGTATTCATCAAATAAATGCACTGCGTGTTTGCACTAAAAAAAGTAAACACTGTGATCAAATAGAACTCAAACCGGTCTAAAGTTAAAGTGTTGCACATATTTGCGATTCGCGTACCGTCGAAAAAAAATGTAACAATAATAACAAACAATATGCACATTTTTTATCTGTCTACTTTGTATGAAAATACGTTCGTTCATTAAGAAATAACTCGACGAATATTAATATTTCTCATGCATATATTCATACAAACTTTTAAAATATTTTTGCCGAATCATCAATGTGTGAAAATGTGTTATTTATTTATTTTTTTACCGCGGATATCTATTGTTTGTACCATGGTAGCCCGCTGTGGTTATTGATTATAATATTTATAAAATAAATATCTTATTTCGAAGTCCAGTGCTGGACATAGCCTTCTCCTGACTTGGTTGGTGTAGGTTTTAATATAGAGTTTTACGCCTCTCCGTTTACTGCCTGTATTTTCCTTAGTCACCTCTTACGACACTTAGGGAATGAGATGAATATATTATATATAAGTATATACAGTTCTATAGATACATACTTATACATAACTCTATATACCTAAACCTAAATATACATACATACTATATACATAAATATTTATAATAATGGGTGAGAGTGATGTGTTGATTCCTAAAATCTCTCAAAAAGAAGCTCTCGAACTTTCATTTTGAATGCATAAAGTTTGGTGAAAAATTTTCAGGAGGGAGTGTATTCCATATGATAATAGATTGCACAACAAAAGAAGAGTTAACGAACCCAGTAGTATGACTGGGACAAGAAAGAAGAGGGCTATGAGAAGAGAGGAGATCTCTCTCATGAATAGAAGATAGATATAGGAAGTATGAGGTGATATAAGATGGAGGGGAAGGAGACTTGAGAATAGAGAAGAGGGTAGTAAGAGGTAGAGAGGTGTTCTGCATTCAGGTCATAATAGCACATATCACCATAGTCGATTATGGGAAATATTAAAGCCTGCACAAGCATTGTCTTGGTTTTGGAAGGGAGAAAATTCTTGAAGCGGTATAGTGCTCTATGAGTTCCGATAACCCTCTGACTAACATTAGTCACCTGCGCTTGCCAATCGAGAGTGTAATCGATGTACAGGCCTAGGTCTTTTACAGATGCACTCAATGGGATGATCAGGCCATTAAATATTACAGTCAGGAGGCAGTCCCTCATTTTTTTATTACTAATTAGGATAATTAATTTGCTTTCAACTAAAAAACATTGTACCTGAAGGAAGTGGTAACTTTTTGAACTAATACCTATTAATATTAAAGTGTGTATGTATGTATGTATGTATGTTCTGTTTTCACGCTAAAATGTCTGAACCGATTTTGTTGAAATATAATATAGAATTAGATTAGACAATTGAGACGAACATAGGCTAGTAGCCTATGTTCGTCTCAATTGTCTAATCTTATTTAAGTTGCAAAGTTGCGAATTTTGTAAAAATTGTTTTTAAGTTGCAAAATTTAAACTGGGAGGGATTGTAGGGAGTGCAGAAGTTTGTACGGCACAAATTTACCTCATTGAAGTAAGAACGCATGCGCTGTAATAATGAGTGCTGCGCATGTGCTATCTGTCAGTACAGTCACTTCATACATATAGTCCGTTCACAGTTATTTTACCTCTAGCTGTTAGATTGGCCAACCTGGGCGTTGTGTTGCTATATTTAGTATATAATACTCCCATTTTAAATATACAGTATTGCTAAAAATGTACTTATTTTTTTATTGCCTACGCGATCGTATTAAATATTTGGAAGTAATGTTTGTAACAAAACCTCTTGATATCGGCATGGCTATACGCATGTAGGTACATTTATTGTGTAACGAAATAATTAATTTCCTATGAAGATAAATAAGAATAAGTATAAATAGTTATAATATTTTTTTTCTATTTAATATACAAAGGTAAACGTATCATAAATACGCCAATGTGAGGTTTTAATTATCAAATACAAAAACTGCAAATTTAATTTTCATATTTTTTTAACAAGAATGATCCATGTGGACTGCCAATGTTATGATGATTCGTAACTGCTCTCAGATTCTGTATCAGACTCATAATTTAATTCTATTATGAACCTGTCCATTTCAGCATCCGTAGACCCATCTGTTTCACGAAGCTTGTCTTCAATGTGGCGCACATGTTTGCATTGTTTTTGCCAGTCTTCTGCAGTGATAGATTGAAAAGCTTCTTCAGCTAAATTCACAATGTTGGTTGCCTCTTGTCCTACATTTTTGCTTGTGACTCGCCTTTTAAGGAGACTACACATAAATTCAATTGCGTTTAGCTCGCAGTGGTATGGCGGTAATCTAACCATTTTGTGGCCATGAGCTTCAAGCATTTGATCAGTTTCATATATTGGAGCTTCTTTATGGTCTTTTATAATTTCATACAGTTGAGCTTTCACCATGGTAGGCAGATAATATAACCCCTTATTTGTGATCCAGTTTTGCATTTCAGCTTTAGTAGAACTTAATGTTGGTACCTTGTTTAACTTGACTTTGTGATAAGGGGCATTATTCATAACAACTACACTATTAGACGGGAAATGAGGAATTAGTCTTTCCTGAAGCCATTTCATGAAATTAATTTGTTTTGTTCATGTCTTCATGGTAGTCACCCGATTTCGACTGGGATTTAAATATTAATAAAGCGTTTCTTGGTTTTTGTTTGTGTTTGGTATAAACCCTATTTCACCACCCGCATGAACAATTATCCATCGTGAACCAAAGCGATCATTTTTAAGACACCCATTTCATTTTCTATTTGCCAGCATTTATTGTACTAAATACTCCTGAAACCGTACCTGTATCAAATAACCACCATTTGGACATTCTAGTTTCCACTAAAATTTGGTAAAATGTTATGCACGGGTAACCCTTTTTTACATATCTGTCATCTCATAGTACCATTCCAACATAAAGAAAACAAACACTGACATTTGTCAGAGGTAAAATAACTGTGAACGGACTTTAAGTGACAAATAAGTTAACAGAAAATTGTCTTTCTAACAGCTGAATTCAATATTCAATCTATACATGCTTTTGAGATTTTAGATTAGTTTTTGACACAAGCTCCATACAAAATATGTCAAAGACGAATTTTGAATCTCAAAATGGATGGATGGATCGAATATTGAAACTGGCCGAACTCTCGTCAGTCAAAATGTAGTTAATTTGCAGTCCGACTGCAGTTTAAATGCAGACCTTATTTATTTAGCCTATTAAAACTGCGTTATCCGATATTTTGAGTGTAACAGGTGTTTGATCAGATTTGATCATGTACGGCAATAGTATGGCAAAAGTTTGAACACAAACCGGTACCAATTATCTAATCTTAAAGCATCGTTAACAGTTTGCAGGCATATGATTTAAGTATGGCAATATTGTTTATACTATACATACACCGTTGATTGAGAAAAAGATACGCTACGCTTCTGCACCGCATCGCAATGTTTGCGCATTGAATATACGTACTTTTATGAAATCATGCGTATAATGGGTTTGCTATATGAAATGCTTTTCATCATATTTGAAGTAAATTTTTCACGTCATCCATTCCATGATTGAAAGTTGCCAAATAGCCATTTATTTATAAAGCGTATTGCCTATTTGAAAATTTTACTAACATATTTTGGGTATAAGATCGTAAAGGTTAGCAGATTTTCCTTGCAGTGTTTTGTGGCTCCCAGATGGATCATAGTGTACATCACCCTTTAAACTACGACTAAGATCCTATTATATGAATTCAAATAAGGTACGAATGATATCTGAGAGTCATACGTTTAAAGTAATAAGTCTATCTAATGCATAGGATATCGGTTTAAAATTTTAATGTGCAATTTTAATACGTCCATTTATAAACAGTTTTATTTTTATTAAAAAAAACTGGCAAATTGACTTCACGCTGCCTGATGGTAAGCTGACAGTGAAGTCCTATTGTGAAGGCCGCCATCCCCAATTGCTGGTTAAGCAATGTTACATGGCGGCCCTCACTTTGACGGCCTTGAGAGATGCTTTTTCACGCCCCGCTTAAAGGACCCAGGATCAAGGGAGGAAGGAAACACGTGAGCTGGCAGTGAGTTCCTCATTTTTATGGTACGGCAAAGGTAAGATGTACCGAACCTTTTCGTACGTGACGGTATCTGTTCTACCGTGTAAGCGTGGCACCTTAACCCGGCACGTGTAGTTCGAGATAGGCAAGGAGAGGGTGGGATGAGTTGAAAGAGTTCTTCTGAACACTCACCGTGATACAATCGGTAAAAGACAGCCATTTAGTCGATTGCGGTGGACCTCATAGGTCATTCGTCGAACAAATTAAGGACCTTTTAAAAAACGGAAAGGTCCAAACCCGAAGTAGAAGTAACTGACGAGCATGTATGCATGTAAAGAGGAATGAATGTGGGGCAAGCACAGTTGGTTTGTAAAGATAGAAGTAAGTGGCGTTCCGTTGTTTCTGCCTACCCGACGACAAGAAGGCGTGAGATATGTAAGTAGTATGACATTTTCGTAAAAACATATACCAATTCTTAGCCTCACACATGAATTATGAGTAAGCTGGTAATTTGCCACGGACTCACAAGCTTCATGCTAAAATTCATTAAATTTGGTTTGACCATTTTCACGTGAAACGATACCCATGTATTTATAATTTTACATAATATGAATAATTAGATATTCACGTAACTAAAACAAGGGACTTTTAAATGTATCTTCTAAAACCACGCAATGTTCTACAGTCAGTAGTTTATCCTACGGATTGCACTATAGTTTGTGTACAACGTCCTCCTATGAATCGCCAAAGACCATATTAAACCACAATGCAATTGCGGGCTAGTCAAGCATCCTTTACGAGACGTGACTGGTTTCACTCAAACGTTTTCGTACGTTTTGCCTTATGAGGAACATCCATATATCGATAACACTGCTATGCGGCGATTTTATTGCAGAAAGAGTGAGATCGTCAAATAACTTAGTCGTAGCGTGAAGTTTTAATGCTAGAATGGTGTGAATTTTCTTAAACACAGGTTGCAGAACGAAGATATCACCTTGTGTGACCACAATTTCGTTGCCATCATTAGCCTTGTTTTGTAATCTGTCCCACTGCTGGACACCATGTTTTGCTCAATATGAGAAGGGTAAGGTCAGTCCATCATTAACTGCGGGTTGGCTGATTTCACATGTCTTTCGAGAACAATGTTGAGAACTCTCTAATACACAGTTTTCTTTATGTTGTTTTCCTTCAGCCAGCAAGCGATAGTTATCAATTTCTTACGTAATTAACTTTAAAAAGTCGAAATAGCTTGCCGTGGACTTAAACTCGACGCACAGTGAAGTAGCTTATTAGTAACTCCCCTAAGCCATCACTGTCCCACATGAATTTTTAGTTTGAACCTGATTCCTCCACAAGACGATACATTTACAAAAGATCCGAAATAAACTTTTTATCACTATTCGTAGATAAAAATACCTAGTCATATTTTATTTTAAAACGCAATTCAGCGATAAATTAACTACACATATATATATATATATATATATATATATATATATATATATATATATATATATATATATATATATATATATATATATATATATATATATATATATATATATATATATATATATATCACTTATCGGCGCTATTGATCTATCCTAACTCCGAAATAGTTTTATAGGTATCGACCGTGAATGTTAAAAATTTTATTTAAAATAGAAGACTTTTGTAAATTCTAGTTAGACATTAAATGCGTGCATAAATGTGTCCGACTCAAATATCAACACAAATTTAGCGTCAACATTTATTTCGAATGCTGACAATATTGTTGGCACAATTACTTAATCAACTATAATAATATGGTAAAAACATGTAGGTTTAGGTACTTTATACTCTTTTATGTAAACATCTAATTAGCAATGCAGACACTGACATTAGATATTATAAAAAGTATATGTGACCAATTAGTATTTTCTTTAAATAGCGTCTAACAATACGTACATGATATCAAAGCTTTAAATGTTTCTTAATATGTTGCTCGAGAAATTATTAATGTAGATGTTTCTGTATACTTTTATTTTATACGTCACATTGGAATTGAAAAGTGAGCTTATATTTTTAATGGCGATCAATCTTGATAGACTTACCTACACTTTTATAATTTACATTATCGGCTTTTCTATCGTGAAAAGGCAAAAGGCTGTATTATAAAATAGACGATTTCGAGAAAAAAATTAAAATAGTTCTCATACAGTTTTTGGCCTTTCCCATAATATACTAAACATAAAATTATATGAAATTGGTATCATTGTGTAGTTATTTTAATGGTGATTACAGCCGTGTTAAAAATATTAATAAAAATTAGAGATTTTAAAATTTATTGAAGAAAATTGTTTTAAAAAAAACGATGGACTTGTGTTAAGATATTGTTAATTCTCTAAAGAAAGATTGATTATTATCTTGCTCCGTAAATCACTCACATTTATATATTACAATGAATTATTAAATTATATTACAATGCCACTTTATAAAGCGCACTAATTCGAATAAAACAAACCGATCACGCAGTGCGTGGTTCGCAGTGGTACTGCTCTAACATCAGCGCGAGCCTTAAGAGCGAGAAAGATAGCAATAAAATTCGTGAAATGCGCGCTCCGGCCAGTTTAGTATGGCAAAACACTGTATCAGGCTATACAGTCTTTTGCTTAGGTTAAGGTTGATTTTTATATAAATACATGGTTTTTTACTGTAGTATATCTCTATAAATAAAAGTCGTAGAGTAAAAATAAAAATCTTACGCTATAGTAGACCTTAACCAAGCAGAATAAGCGTTGTTAAGCAAAAACACTGTATTCTTGAATACAGTCTTTTGCCTTTTCACAACAGTTTTGCCAGAAATTGCCACTAAGCAGCGCACAAATTATTTTTGATACGTAATTATTTGGCGCTGGACATGAATCCTGTATCGCGGTGAATTTTACGAATATTCAAGCAACGAACACATATATTTTATTTTATCGAATCACTCCTTTATCCCCGAAGGAGTAGGCAGAGGTGTAATATTACACCCCCATTTTGCCATGAATTTTTGGGTCCCACGTATTACGTGATACTTCTTCGATCACTTTTTCATCACCAAAAATAACTTTATTTTCCAAAGTGTTTGTATAAACGACAAAGTTATATTTGCGGTTGATTAAAATTACTTAAATTTAAATTAGCTATGAGCACTTTTTTGATAGGCAAGTTATCATAGGCATATTTGTTTATAAATTATATTACATAAAAAATACGTCTCATCTGGTTATCAGATCAGTGAAGGTCGATGTTCCAGGTCTCCTCTACTAAGTTTTAAAGGTCGAATACATCGTTATGAAAAGAAATGAAAACTCCTTGTTTCCAAATCATTGGAATTCAAAATAAAAAATATACAAGGAAGCACTGAACTTGTTGAGCTGAGAAATAAGTAGCTCCGTTAACAGCTTACAATAAAGAAATATCGAGCACATCAAATTAAGAAATTCTCGTTAAGTGGACGCAGTTGCGTAGAAAATTGAATTAGTATCGGAGGAGACGTAATTTTTGGGGTCCTGTTGCAGTACGCAAGAAAACCGTATAAAGTAGTTCAGAAAATGGGCAAGAACATTGAAATAAGGTTATACTAAAGAAGCCACGAACATAAATTGTGCGTTGCGGACCATAATGTTTCAACTATAAATAACAAAAAAAAGATATTACGAATTAGTAAAGAAACATGTCGACAATACATTTTTTTTGTGTTTAACAGGGGAACATAAATCAAATGACAAGAATTGACTTGTTTAGATATTAAGTACGTCGACCTACATATACCTACGAGTATTTGGCCAGCGTGGTGGACTATGCTCTTCCCCATGCAGTAACCGTGCCCAATAGTGCTACAGTATAAATATAAAGCATATAATGAGGCATTAAGTACTAGCGAGGTAGAGCGCTGCGTCACAATGTCTTAGTAAGGTAAGTAATAGTAGTAAAAATAATAATAAAAATAAGAGTAATTACAAAAAAAAAAACACTGGAACATAGACGTTTTATTTTATTGTCTAGCAAAAGTTACTAATAAATTAACCTTCATTCTAATTGGCTGTAACAGAACCCTCCTATTTTTAAAGGTCGTAGAGGAATCAATTATATATTGTGGTACATGGTACTGCAATTCCATACACAACCAATTTTACTAACTATGTCTTCTCCAGTGTAATTAATATCAAGAAAAAGAAGAAACTATTTAAATATAACGTTAAAGTTAAATCATCACCATCAGCCTGACATAGTCCACTGCTGGTTATAGGCCTCTCCAATGGCACACGACCAATTTGCGGCTTATTGTGTCCAGCCAAGCGTTTAAATATAACATTTGAGTAAACATTTAAGAGTACCTAAATGTTATATTCAAATACTTTCCTTATTTTGATTTGAATAAAATTTCTCCATTACTTTTAAAAGTGAAACCTAACAAATGTTTGTTGCGAAAGCTGTGTTTCACGATTTATTAAAGACATAAAGACATATTTATTTCTGCATTTTGGTTGTTTACAACACTTATACATGTCAAAACCCTATTCTAGATGATGCCGGCTTTTCCTAGCTAAATGACTTCTTAAGAAGAAAGGCCGAAACAAACTCAGAGTCATTGTTTTTTTTGTCACTTCAATTTCTTTAGTATTTTCTTCATCTTTTAAAGTCCAGACAAAAAAAGGGTTTAGTATGCAAGTACAATGCAGAAAATCATCTGACGCTTTTGACTGACTCGGCCCACTGATGGCCCGCATTCAACAGCAATCGTACGGCTCAACCTTGATTGAGGGAGCCAGCACGATCTGTATCACTATGCCTCCACGCCATCAGAAAGTGTATGCATAAGCATGTCAGCCTAAGCCATCAGACAGGTTGCCACAACTATTTGTTTATATGTTTAATAATGCCCACATCATACTCACAAATTTACATGCATACAACTTTACATACATAGTAAAATACATGTTGCAAACAATATGTAAAAATAATAAAATTTAACAATAAAATGTCATATTATATTTAAAATGTCTGAAAATATTATTGAATGTCAATTTAGGAATAATAATATATTACTTAAGTAATTTTAAAAATAATAAAAATTTAAACAATAAAATGTCATATATTTAAAATGTGAGAAAATATTATTGAATGTCAGTTTAGGAATAATAATATATTACTTAAGTAATTTTAAATGTCAAAAGAAAATAAATAAAATAACAATGTCAAATCAAACAATGTCAAAACAAAATAAATAAAATTACAAATGGCAATTTAAAAATGTCAAAATGTAAAAATATAAGTACTACAAATGTAAATAAAAATATCATGTCACTAATTTCAAAATGTCAAAATTCATTATTTTTAAACTCAATTCCAGGCATTTTTGTCTGCTAAATAATGTTAAACTGTGTAATAAGCTTTTGAACACAAGCTCTGTTTAATAAATACTTTGAATTTATTAATACTTAGTTCCTGAATATTGCCTGGAATTTTGTTGTAAGAACGTATGCCTTGACACTCGTATGAGTTACTTATTTTTTGTAGTCTAATTGAAGAAGTTTGTTTTTATTTCGTGTGTTTAATTTATGAATGTCGCTGAATTTGGAAAACATATTTATATTTTTCCTGACATATAACAAGTTCTCATAAATGTATTGAGATGCGACAGTCATTATCTTAATTTCTTTAAATTTTTCCCTCAGTGAATGCCTTGAACCAAGACTGTAGATTGCACGAATAGCCCGCTTCTGCAGTACAAACACAGTTTGAATGTCAGCTGCGTTGCCCCATAATAAAATGCCATATGCCATTATGCTGTAGAAATAACTAAAATATACTAATCTGGCCGCATCAATATCAGTTAACTGACGAATTTTATAAACCGCGTACGCTGCAGAGCTAAGTCTATTTGACAACTGACCTATATGTGGCCCCCACTGTAGCTTAGAATCTAAGGTTATGCCTAAGAATACGGTATTATCTATAAGATCCAACTCTTCTCCATTCAAACATATGTTAGGTTTAACTTGTTTTACATTCGGTCTTGAAGATCGTATATATTTTGTTTTTTTTTTCATTTAACAGTAAATTGTTGGCAGTAAACCATTGAACTACTTTAGACAGAGCGTTATTTACATCGTCATTATTTGATTGTTGTCGTCTAAGTTTAAAAATAAGTGATGTATCATCAGCAAATAACACTATCTCTTCATTATTTTGCATAATATATATACAAATCATTAATATATACAAGGAAAAGGAATGGACCAAGAATTGAACCTTGCGGCACTCCCATTGTGACCACTGAACGCATAGAAACTTTTCCATTTACCTCAACTCTCTGTATCCTTTTACTTAAATATGATGTTAGGAGATACAAAGCAGTGTTCTTAACTCCATAGTAATGTAATTTCCTGATCAATGTTTCATGAAAAACGCAATCAAAAGCCTTTGATAAGTCACAAAAGACTCCCAGAGCATCATGCGACTCCTTCCAGGCATCAAAAATACTATCTAAAAGCTCATCTCTAGCATCGGTAGTTGAGCGACCCCTAGTAAAACCAAATTGTTTTTCATGTAACAGCTTATTGTTATTAAAATGAATTTGAAGCTGACCTAGAATTAACTTTTCAAAAATTTTACTAAACATGGGTAGCACAGATATTGGCCTATAATTTGTAGGGTCAGATGTGCTACCTGATTTAAATAACGGAATTACTTTACTACTTTTCATTTGATCATGAAATACACCACAGTCAATGCATCTATTGAAAATCATTGCCAGTTCAGGTGCTACTGTGTTGATTATGGATTTCGTAATCACAACAAAATTGCCCCAAAGATCACTAGTCTTCTTCAAATTAAGGGTATTAAAAGTTTTTACAATATCTCTGTCAGTGACATAACTAAAACTTAATTCAATGTTACACCTATTGACATTTTGTTTCAATAGAGATTCGGCGTCATTAGGGGACGAGTTGAGGGATTTAGTGGTTGAGACTGGAATGTCTGTGAAGAAATTTTCAAATGCTGTGGCAACCCCAAAATCTGATTTTAATATCTTTTTATTGAATTGAAGAGTGTAATCGTTACTTTTAATCTTGACCCTTCCAGTCTCATTGTTTATAATATCCCACGTTGCTTTTATTTTATTGTCACTGTTTTTAATTTTTGATTTTAAATAAAGTGTCTTAGCTTCACGACAAATCTTTTTAAATAACATAAAATAATTTCTTACATATAGACAAAATTTTTCATTATTTTTATTATTTATATTACTTTCTGTTCATATAATTCGTAAAGCTTGTTTCTACTTTTATAAATTCCAGTAGTTGCCCATTCAGTGATTTTTTTTTGTCTGTGAACTAATTTTTGGGTCTTTTATGAATTTGTTTATTTTGACATATTTCTCAATTCTATTCCTACCTAATCAATTTTATTGAATTATTTGATTCTTTGCACACTGAGAGACTATTTGGAAATGATGCTTTAGAATGATTTATATCAGTAACCATGCTTGGAGCATGAACCACCAGCTCATCGAACAGACTTTGATTTGCCGTCGTAGTGATTTGATCTTGGGTGAATTCTAGATAACTTATTCTACTGTTTGCCTCGTGTAACTGTTTGTCTAAAAACTGTATACGGTCAAGTGCTTCTTCATACTGCAAGCTACACTCGGCAAACCCGTCCACAATGAGCTGGAGTCCATCCCGAGCACTCATGGCATCAGAGAATTGAGTATGTAGCTGAGCCATTTCACATTTTAAGATCTTATTTTTTTCCAGTAAGTTCAACATTTCTTTCTCGTTATCTTCTTTTTCCTCTATCAATTTGTTACGCAACTCCTTAGAGGTCTTTAATTCAATTAAAGCCAGTTGGAGTTTAGACTCTTCCTGGCGAGCCAAAGCTTTACGAGTCATAATCATAGAGAAAAGAGAGAAATACAAGTAGTTCAAAGGAAGTTTTGTTCAAAAGTAAAGGAGAAGATTGAAATACGTAGTAAGTAGTAGTGAGTAATACGTAGTAGAGTTTAAAGCTAATAAAAAATATTATTGTAAGAAAGAACAGCTGATCTCGTTCAAAGTTGTGTAACCAACTAACAAGGTTTAGGTTATGTTTATGCATTTTTACTATTTATAACCACCTATAAATAGTAAAAATGCATAAACATAACCTAAACCTTCCATTTAGGAACTTGATAGCAGTTTTTATTCGGAAATATACTAATTAACACTATTTTATACGTATACGTTGATTTAAGATAGTAGTTACAATGTTATGTCTGTTTGTAAAATGACAATGCAAATTTAGCCGGTAGATTGGTTGTCAAAAAAGAAATCACAATAAACTCACCTTATTTTCACAGAAAACACTAATACTTTTATAGATTATTACAAATAACACATTTATTAAGTAATTAACTTGTAATAAGCTTTAATTATTTGATTATTTTATATTTTTATTTGTAAAAAATACGGGACAAGGTCGGATCAGCTGGTAACCTCAGTGTTGCCACAGAGCGAAAAAAAGGGTTGTTTATAACAAGCTTTCAAACTTCTGGCTGCATTGGTTTTATCATGTTTTGTAAGCCTTCAGTATTTTACTGGTCCAGATAAATATATATTTTTTTTATAGACTCACGCCTGTATCCCCGAAGGGGTAGGCAGAGGTGTAATATTACACCCACATTTAGCCATGAATTTTTAGGTCCCACGTTATAGGGGGCGAGCCTATTGCCGTACCGGGCACATTACCAGACTCCGTGCTGCTACTGAGAATTTCTTAACGGAAAAACCCAATAACACTTTGCACGACCCGGGAATCGAACCCGAGACCTCTCAATCCCACGCGCACATTTATGCCGCGAGAACAACTTGGCAGTAAATATATTATATGTTTAACTTTCTTGACATCCTGCATTTAATGTATCTATGTATACCATGTTCAAACAAATAAATGATTCTTATTCTTAAAAAAACTAGAAATGAGAGACTATGAATAGGAGATGAACTTTGTGGTTCTTACAAAATAAGTGATACTAAACAGTTAATCTGCAATAAAGGTTATTACTCTATATAATGACTGTACGACGGGCGAAGTGGTTTAAGTTAATAGTTTATGTTTGTCAAACATCCCGCAAAGCAGGATTAATTCCAAGTGTGGTAGTGTGACTCTAAAGAAACAAACGAACTGTAATTAACCGTACGGGCATATTGTTTCCGGTTGTTCACTTCTTGCTAACGGCGAGTACTTGCACAGACATAATGAAGTAGACAGAATTATTCACCAACTACTTGCTCTGAAGTACAAACTTGTAGACATCGAGGTACCGTACTACAGGTATGTTGCAGAGCCAGTTCTCGAAAATGGCCATGCCACATTGTACTGGGATCGATCTATCATCACGGACAGGACTGTTGACGCCAACAAGCCTGATATAGTGTTGATATCAGGCTCCTCGATCAGAGCGCCTCGCAATAATTGTTGATGTCACTATTCCTCATGACGAGAATCTCGTGAAAGCCGAAAAGGAAAAACAGATTAAATATCTGGACTTGGCTCACGATATTGTCGACATGTGGGATGTGAACTCAGCAATTATTGTGCCGATAGTCGTGACCGTTAATGGTCTAATAGCCAAGAGCCTCGACCGTCACCTTAAGAGGCTTGCGTTGGGTGCTTGGGTCAAGGGCCTGATGCATAAGGCAGTACTTCTGGACACGGCACGTATGGTGAGGCAGTTCCTGTCTCTGGAGCCCTAACCAACGGCAGCTCGGACCCTGTGCCCGATGCTGGTGGGACCGTGGGGGGATTATTTTTATATTTTAAATGTGTTTTTTTATGTGAATTATATATTTAAAAATGTAATTTTAATTTTAAAAATAACAAATAAAGGGGATAATAATAATATTCTACCACATACACATATCACCATCTAGTCCCAAACTAAGCAGAGCTTGTACTATGGGTACTACTAGATAATGAATAAACATACATATATACTTTTTTTGTAAATACATACATATTATACATAGAAACACGCAGAACAAGACAAACATCCATGTTCATGCACACAAATGTTTGACTTGAGCGGGAATCGAACCAACCTTCGACGTAGCAGTCGCTTACACTCCCGCTACGCCAACCGGCCGTCAAATAGATATCTATCCTCAGTTTGTATCCAAGAATTTGTTGTGTGGTGTTGTTTCAATTTATTATTAAATAAATGTGTTTTATATAATTTATCAAAACCTAATTTCGAAATTTTTCCCAAAGCTATAAAGTACATAATATGTTTATCAAAGAGCTAAATAGCCAATATTCATACATTGGAACATAAATAAATTCTGTATCTGCCAAAACATTCAAGTTACATAACACAAATAGTGAACTATTCATATGTGGGAGTGTTGGCCAAACATTCCATCTGAATTATACATGCAGACGTAAATTAACATTTAACGGGCACATTTGGCAACTGAGGAGGGTAATATTAATGACGAAGAAATTATTCACAGATAGTGTAGAAGAACACTTATAATATTGATGTCATTGTATAGAAAATGTGTTTGTTTGAAGTACAATGGAGTACTTTTACGCGAATTCTAATGAGAATTGTGGTATATTTTTTATAGTAGGTAGTAGTATATATTGTTTAGTTTTTGGTTTTTTAGCTTATAGGTCTGATTAAGTGTCTTACAGTTTGAAGTGTAAATTATCACTGTAAAGTATTTTTGAATATATTATTTAAATTAAGTGGCTATATGTCTTTACCTAAACGTAAACGCTAATATGCTTGTTGATGTAATTTAGTTTAACAATTCACTCAAGCAGCGGTAACCTAGTAAGGTGACCAACAGACAAACCAAAGTGCTACACAAAGTTTCCGGGAACCAAACCGATGGCACGTACATAAACTCTCACAAAAATCTTAGATGTATCTTAGAATCAGGCTTCAATTGACTTGATCGACGCTGTCAGAAAAATATATACCTACACTCGATCGCATTGCAAGCAACTGTAAAATACGATTGCATTTCAATCTCCATATTTTTATTCCTCACATCACAATACAATACAATCTTTATTCCTCGCAAAAACGGAGCGTCGATTCAAAACCTCGAAAAATACTTTAATACGGAACCACGTCGCGATAAGCGCGGTTCGCACACTGTTTTCCGTATCATTGGCGTTGCGAGCCTCCAGTCCACAGCCACTTCTGATACTTGCCGTAAAACATCCACATCAACAATTTATTTTGCGTAAAATATATACCTCGTTTGTATAAAAATTGTCAGTGAAATTTTTGATTTTGTTTCATTTTGTTAATTGGTTGTGATACATGCCAATAGTGTAAATACATCAGTAATAAAATAAATTCAATATACTTCCAAAGTAATATTAATATGGTAAACTATAGGCATTTTTCATGGTCATTACCGTCTGTTTTGAATTATTTTTGGGTATCGCAGGAAGTGTATGGGGGGCGGCCCAAGATCGGCGTATGTGGAGAGCTTTGGAGGAGGTCTATGTCCAGCAGTGGACGTCTTTCAGCGGAGAGGATGATCTGATTTGACTCCTCTGTTACAAGCGGTAAGAATTAACTACTGTATTTGAACATCCCATTTAAAAATCATGTTCTCATTTTGGCCATTATCATTTTGATTTTTACGGGGTGATGTCTGTTTTGTCCGATCAGTTTGTATTGCTTGCAGATATAAAATGTGAAATGGTATTGTTATTGCGTTTAACAATAGCATAAACCCTATATGAACAGACCAGTTTATTTAATTATACCTTGCCAATATTTGGTTGTGGCTTCACGCGCTTAATTAGATTTTGGTTTATATATGAAATTTGTTCATTTTGTAAATTACCGTGTTCATAATAATATTTAAACGTATCTAAAAATAATTTAAGCAATTCACAAAAACTTATTATTTGACTTCCTTGCGTTTTTGCTTCTTTTCGTTTATGTTGTATAAACGTTGTATAAATTTTGTATACAACCCTTCGCAATATGACCAAAACCCATGCTATACGAGTTCAATCGAAAGAAAAAAAAAAGTATAAAAACATTGTTTCCTTAATACACATACGTTTAAAACTTGAAGCCAGCTCACAGCAACATGTAACTCCTCCGTACCGCTGTTCAGCCATTTTTTTTTATCGCGATGGGAAATATGTGCGCTGCTAAACTGCTGGTACAGTTATCATTGACTATAATAATATGTTTATTATAGTTATATAAAGAGCATATCTTGCACGAAATGGAACACAATATAGTATAGTAGTATTTCCTGAGTCGCGAGCGCAAAAAGAACCAAGTACCAGATCTGTGAACAAGTAAATTTAAGACCACGCTCAGTCATTGTTTGAACTACAAATAATCGTTGTCCCGATAATCCAAAGCGCGGCACACACAAAAAAATCGTTCTAAGGCTATCCTGGTTATACTCGAGATATTTGACCGTTCTACTTATTAATCTGAGCAGGTTTGACGGAAAGCCTTCCACAGAGCGACTACAGTTGACTAAAACTGACTACCCGTAGCTGTCAAAAATAGCCAGATCCAACTAAACGTGCTGTCCGAGGTACGGAGCAAGCGACTGTTAACAATTATATATAGGTACAATGATATTAATCAGCTTACTGACTCACATTTTAAATAGCTAGTGATAAGTAAATTAAATCATTTTTCTCGACTTACATTACGCTGTTCTAATGATACGAAATGCAATCATCGATAGTATTATTTGTACTTACTCAACTAACTTGTCCGGTTTCCTTTCCTAATTGGCATGAAGTCAGATCAGAGCTAGTGCTTTTAACGGGAATTTCGACCCTACTAACTTGTATATTAGAGCGCTATTTCTCTGTATAACTGTGTCCAAACGAATTTTTACAATATTCACAATATTCTTTACTATATTTCTGAATACATTGTTAGATAACATCAACAAAATTTGCTATTGATTTGAAAACTTGTTGTGTATTTTAAAATTATTACAAAAACCTGATTCAACCTTGAAGCATTATTGACCTTATCTGGAACAGAATCCCTTGAACCCTAGAAAATCTAATTCTCATTCAATACAATTTTCCCAGTCATTCTCCAAAAATCGTTTAAACTTTCTTACTAAGATGTAATGTCATTGCAAAATTAAATCATTATTCATGGCGCTTTAAATGTTTAGCTGTGACATAAAAAGTGTAATGATTTATAGCCATGGGGTATTTTGTGTAGTGGCGCAGGCTTATGGTAATGTGGATCGTTTTAATTTTGCGCTCGATATGAGGTGATATGGCATCAAAAGCTTTTAAAATTTAGTAGTCAATCATTAATGGTTTCGAAATATATAACTTTGTATTGTATTCGATATTAAAGTCTCTCAGTCGAATGGATGATAGTTATGAGGCGGGATTACTGCATCTAGTTATTGTCATTGAGCAGTCGATACTTTTGGTTGGTTAACACCAACCAAAAGTATCGATTCGTAGTATTTGTAGATTTGTCTACCACGTTTTATTTGAAGTATTGTGCACTACCATGAAAATAGATAAAACGATTCAGCGTATAATGTACTTATCTATGTAGTTATTTATCAGCAAAAATAACATTATTATCACAAAAAAGATTCACTTTTTCGGTATTTTAATACAGTTGGTTAAATATGCGTAGGTGAGCAGTCCAATCGTATTTATTATAGTACAACGCATATGTGCAGAGAAAAGAAAATAAGAATTTAAATGAATGTCAGTGTAAAAGGGGCTTAAAACTTTCTTCGTCCGTTTATTTCTCGAAACTCATTCGCGAAACTCTTTGACATAAAGCCAGCTCTATCTATCACATTGAAATACTTAACGTCGAAAAATTTACGAGCTTTCTCTAGACAAATCACGCTGCTATAACCTCCCTGTCATCGATTCATTGAAGAAACGCTATTTAGTTTATAAGTCTAGTCTTGAAAACAACAATTCCAACTCATTACTAAAGTTGCACCACTAGATAGATTAAAGAAAACTTTTAAAGCACTATTTATTAAAAAGTTAATACCATTAGAAACACAATTAGTGGACTGAGTTCGGAACATTTTAGTTCTGACAAGGTTTTGTTAGTAAATGCAATTGCATTTATGATTCAGAAGGCTGGATTCGGGATATTGTTTAAATGCATAAACCAATTATGGTGGAATCTGCATCGCATAATGCTGAATCGAGGCAGCCTTTGGTGGAATGATATCCATAATGCGTAATAGCACCTCTTAATAGAAGCTTTCATATTTTATCTGACGATTTGGTAGCGGTATTAATTATATTGTGTATGCCCTCTCATTTTAAGAACTCAGCTACTTTTGGGATAGTCAGAAAACAATTTTGATGTAATATTATAAGTATTAAATTGCGACGATTACTGTGACAATGATTTTCACTAATGACGTGGTGGTATAAGCGGTCGCTCGCTGTTTCGAACTGAGTTCATTGGAGTTCGATCCCCAAACGAGACAACACTTTGTTTGATTCAGATACCTATTTTTGTTTCAAGTGTATTTCGTGCCCGTTCTTTGGACGTTTATATATGTGAGGTACAGGATTTTTTCTGGTGCTAAATTTTACTCCAATAAAAATTATCTATTTATAGTATCTCTATTTTCATTTAGTTGATTTACGCACAATAACAATAAAAGCAATCAGAATTCAAACGCACACATACAAGCATTATACTCATTTTAAACTTCCATAATTAAAAGTTCTACCATACAATGACGGTGGCGCCCGTTAATATAAACGACTATACCTACTAATCTGAACCAGTATAAATTGTACGCAGAACGAAATTCCGTAGACCGCGCACAGGTGACTATTTTCCCTTTTTGGTTACAGCGCTATACTCGGTCTGAATTTACTGTTTCTTTCTATTACGTAATGTTTTAAATCCTTTTTTTCTGTTATATTCAAATCATTGAACATTTCTTAATGCTAAAAATGCGAAGCGAGTCTTAAAATCGTTAACCCGGAACGAAAAAATAATGTCAAATGCCACTCTTTGTTTCGCGCGCTCCGTGATTACGTGCTAATCGTATGCGTGTAATTAAATATTTTTATACAATGATACATGTTTTTTTTATTTAATTCGGTGTAGATAGAATCCCTCTACAGTGAAAACTCATAAAATATGTATGTCATCGATATACTTTTTAAAATAATCCTGTTTAAAATACACAAAGTGTTTTTTTCAACGATAGTCAATGTTTGCTGCTTAGTATAATAAAGTAGAAACTAAATATCAACAAAGAATTCATACGACTTGAACGAGTCATTTATAAGGTTGAAGAAAAACATCACTTCAACTTACTCATGTTACCGACTTATCAACAATAAATGTTTATGTTAGCGCGCCCATCTGGCGAGCGGCGGCGCGACATTTTGTTTAGAACGTGAGCGGTCGAGGGAATTCGGCGAATTGGCGCTAGCGGTCAAGCGGATAACGTTAGTAGGCCTAATGACTATTAGCATAACGTTAGTAGGCCTAATGACTATTAGCATAATATTTATATAATTATATATATAACTTGTAAAAAATGTATATGCTGTGCAACAAAAGTTAGTGACAGAACCGAATTGCTTTAAAACAGACTCCACGTAGTCTTGTTTGTCCTACCCCTAGAGTGTTATTTAAAATCGCGTAGGCGCGTAGGGGCGAGGCGGCCCGCAGGCTGAGGAGCAGGCGGCTGCGAGCGAGCCGCCGCGGCTGAGACTGGCCGGCGAAGCTGGCCAGCAAGCCGAAGCTGCGGTAGTGAGCGAAAGCCGTCTGCGACGATTAGCACGCGCCGGGCCGCCGGAGGCCCGCAGCGCCGGAGCCGTGTCAGAAGCCCTGTCTGCTGCATGTTGCATGCTCGCTTGAATGCTGCATGCTTGCTGCATGCTTGCTTACATGCTGCATGCTTGCTTGCATGCTGCATGTTTGCTTGCATGCTGCATGCTTGTTTGCATGCTGCATGCTTGCTTGCATGCTGCATGCTTGCTTGTTTGCTGCATGCTTGCTTGCATGCTTGCGTGCATGCTGTATGCTTGCTTGCTTCATGCTTTCTACAGCGAAAAATATGCCAAAGATACATTGCCAAAATTATTATATCCAATTTGTATTGTAATCATTATGCGTAAATAAATTTATGCTTTAGGATTTTATGTTTTAGGATATTATGCTTAAAAAAGTTATGCTTTAGAACTTTATGCTTATTAAATTTATGCTTTAGAATATTATGCTTAATCATTATTATGGTTAGAGAAATTATGCTTAAAAAATTATGCGTAAGCCGTTATGCGTAATTATATTATGCGAAAATATAATTATGCCAAACAAAATTATGCTAAGTTATATTAGATCTTAAAATTTATGCAAATGGACAGAGAACCTTTATAGCAGTATCAGTGACTGCTGAGCACGATATCTCTAGTCCGACTTTCACCTATTTTGGTTTTTTGTAAAGATTGTCGAATAAAATCCGTTAATTCGTTGGTCCTATGCCAAATCTCTTTCTGGTCATCCAGTTTGATAAATGCCAACACATGGAGCTTTACGAGTATGTGTTTCCTAGGATTCTTGTGTACAATTTGCACTTATGTCCCGCCAGGTTAACTATTTTTCGATAAGACTGGCTGGAGTATGGTCTTAGATTTCTTTTTTCAATCCAAATATATTTAACATTACCTCTTCCGCATGCATTAAATCTTATTCCGCGCAGAGTAGTTAGTATAAATCACATCTGGCATTTTTTCGCAATCTAAGCATATCCAGGGTTATCCACCATCCATCCTTAGCTAGTCTAAAACGATTCGTAGTGCTCCCAGGGTCTTTCAAAATGTATTTGTTTGTGATCCGTTGTTTTAAATATTCAGTTGTGATAGTATTTTCACTCTTGTAGTTCTGATCCCTCTTACTACTTCAAAGCATGTGATGATAGTAGCTTAGGTAACAAAAGTTAAAAATGTTAATTGATAGTCAGTTTAGTACGCCAAACGATGTCTGATAGTTTTCCAACGGTTTAAAAATACTATGTATATTTCACAACTACGAGTATGTAGGAAGCGCGTTAGATTTGTAAGGATAGTAGCAAGTGGCGTTCTGTTGTTTCTACCTGCACGACAAAAATAGTGATTATGTGTATGTAAACATGTATGCATGCATGTATTTGACAAAATCCATTGTTCTCCCGTCTCAAACAGTGGTCCGTTTTTAATTTACTCGTTTGATAATTTATTTATCACGAAATCCTGCATAAACTCTGTCAGGGATACAGCAAATAACACATAAGCACATTTGACCAACGAGCAAAGAAGGGTACTAAAGCTAGCTTTAATTCAGTAGATTTTTCCAGTCATAAAACAGGTATTCTCTATCGGAGTAGATGAGCCCGCGGTTACACCCGCGTTATTTAAGGCTACTGCTCCGCTCCCATGACTCATAGCGTGATGTTACAAAATCTATAGCCATCCTCGATAAATGAGTTATGTAACACTGAATGAATTTTTCAAACCAAACCAGTAGTTCCTGAGATTAGCGCGTTCAACCAAACAAACAAACTCTAAAGCTTTATTTATTAGTATTAGATAAAAAATCATCTCATGTATGGATTAAAAGCAACCGAACCTACACGTATAAATAACGTTTAGCGCAGCAAAGCGACGAGTTGTCTGCATGTAACTTAACATACCATAACTTTACGCCTTTTATTAAGTAGGCAGAAGTGTATTACACGCCCACACTTCGCCAGTTATGTTTCGGTCCCAATATAATAGGGGGCGAACCTTTTGTCATCTACCGGGCACATTGTTAAAAGACCGATATTTAAATGTTTTTTCTATGTATTTCTACATGTTTTGTAAATAATGATGTATTCGTCCTTTACAATTCTTCTACACAGTTTACAATTTCTTGGTTGCAGGCTGTGTGATCGCGATATCTTGGTAGATTTGCCTGTAGTTTTTAGCAACAAGTCAATGAAAATTCTTAGGTGTTTTGTAACACAGAACCGTCTTCTGCTCATCCAGGGATATTATTTTCGTAATATACAGTGGGATATATTTTTAGTGACAGCTAGATTTTATCCTTCTCCTAATGGGAAGAGGCATAGGCCCAGTAATTAAACGTGTGATAAACAGGACTGGTTAAAAGATAGGTGTGTAGACTCCCATACAAATGTTATCTTACTTTTAATCTAAGCCCTCTTAGACTCTCGCCTTTCTGTCAGTGTATAACTAAATGCAAAACTATACCTATGTTACCTGTCGCACTTTATAACGAGCTAAAAATAAAGTAAGGTGGATCTTCGATAATAGCTACTTAATCTGGTAACACTATTAAAAGTTTGGAATTGAAGTAGAGAAAAAGTTCGGCCAAAGCACCTCGACTCATTAATAAACATTGCTCTGATGTTGAACAAAGAGAACTAACGAATTATGCATAGAATGTGTAGTAATTATACACACATTCACACATACAAACTTAGGCTTACTTTTACAGTAGCTCTGTACGGCATTAATATTTAAATCAGTTTTCTTGCATCTTAGGGACATAAAGCCAGAGGAAGACCATAGAAAAGATGGATAGATTGTGTGAAGGATGACATGAATGAAATGGAAGTAAATGTTCAGATGGCATTGATAGAAGTGAATAAAAGATAAAGAATTTTCTGCGCCGATTCCAAGTGATATGGGAACAGGGCAGGCAAAAGAAGAATTCATAACTACGACATGCCGATGAAGCAATAAAATATTAATATTTAGCAAAAACTGCTAAATATTTTGGTGAAACAACAAACTTTGTTCACAAATAAAGTTGTGATCAAGTTCAAACTCGTTCAAAACTGTGGTCAAAATTTCCATTCCGCTTTTCACTGAACGCATTGGGATGAAGTCTTGGAAATATAAAAGAGTAAAAACTCGAGTAAGTACATAAAGAAGTCGGAGCTCGGATATTGTTATAAGAGAAATTGTTACCTTCGTCTTAGGAAAACGTTTTACTTTAATTTATTGATATTTTTAGACCGGTGAGGGCAGTGTTTACACTGTTTTCGTAAAATGGCCCTCGAGTAAAACCAACTAAACTAACTTTGATAAAAGCTTCTTTGCTAACGTCACATGCAAATAACCGTTACAGTTTATTTTACCTTTAAAATTCGAAAAGCAATTCGTATTTGAAGGAGTCTTTTTAAATTTAGAAGCGTATGTAGATTGACGACATCATTTGAAATTAGAATATTTGCTGCCTTCTGCTTTACATTGTACGTCTTATTATTTTTATTTAATGTATACAATTCCTAGGAACCCACGAGTTCGTATTTAAATATAAATGACTATAATAAAAAAATAACCTTTTCTGCTTGATTTCTATTCTTGGTAGGTACATCTCTGCGTCAAGGAAAATAATAAACTACCTATATATAGTACGTAAAATCATTTTTCTATCAATTTAAATTCCTACCAACATATTTTTATGTAGATCTAACGCACTGCCGTAAATGTCAGATTGATATGTCAATAAGTAGGTAATTTAATTTCATACTGTAATAAAATGCTTAATTTCCTGCTCAACTTTATTGAAACGTGATAAGGGAAGCTCGCTTGGAACGTGATTCTAAAAATAGTATGTTGTGAACATTTCAAGCCCCGGGATTTATTTTTTTGTTTATTAAAATTTTACAATACCGAATTTTACCTACCGAAGAAGCTGAAGCTTTTAACCTGACAAGTTACAGTTCAGTAGGTCCCGTGGCAAAGTTAGGACAGCACGAGTTAGTCAATTTGTGGAGTTAAGACTTTAGCGCCTTATTGTTTGCAGACCGGTAACCGGTTAATCCGTGTGGTGACGGATTAAGAATACGGAATGTCACCACCCCATATCATCCCATGGGTGTCGTAAGAGCCGACAGAGGGAGCATATTATGCAGAGAACAGAACTGTATGAGAAGGAAAACTTGATACAAACCCTATACCAACCGTTTGGCCAGCGTGGTATAGTAGGCCAATTCTTCCTTTCAAAGGAGGGGCCAAGTCCAGCAGTGGCCTGTTAAACGCTGATGATGATGAACTAGTTATATAAAACAATAACCCTCCAATAAATTAGTTAGACTGCAACATATATGTAGATCAATAACGATCGTTATGTGAAATCAATATTTTCATTTAACCAGGGCGTGTAAAGCCGTCGTCTCCATAAGCCGTTTTAGAATAATTAATCGAGGCGTTATGTTTTCGTTCCTACGCAAATGTCAAAGAGAAAGTCTTACTGTTATATCTAATTGCTTCACTTAGGTCACAATCGTTGCTTGATGATGATGAAAATCAAAGGAGAATGCCGGTACCCGTACCAATTGCTTTGAAAAATATTATATACTGTAAATACTTTGATACTTTTTGACTGCCATTACTAAATTGTGAATCATTATTAAATCCGCGTTTACGAAATATTTAAAAAAAGTTTGGTATCTCAAATTTTTGATTTCCGAACTTAGATCAACAACTTTCGAATGCATTACTGGTACTCAAGAATTTGATAGATGCCTATACATTGCCAGCAACAAAAAAAGTCTATTCCGAACGACAAAAAAACGAGTGTAATATTCTCAATATTAACGATTAAAATGACTTTGGATTCAATAAAAGGCACTATGATAGTGAATTAAAAACTGTGTTCTGTGTGATTTTATTGAATAGAAATACATATTTGGCTACCTAACTTGATTTCAGACTTTGGTTGATCAATTTATTAATCAATCGTTTTTCTTTATAGGTGATATCGATTTTAGATATAATTGAATCGAGATAGCAACACTTGCGTGGTGACATTTGATAACTTGAGCAACTGTCAAATGTCATCCCCACACAACGACTTCTCGAAACAAAGTTTCTTTTAACTTAACGGGTCGAAACAACGTTTCTTTAAACTTATAACTTCATTAATTTATTGAAATTGTTATAAACAATTAGAAATCAAGGACGAATTTCTTCCTTTGCAATAGGTTTGGCGGTATTTTTTTTTTAAATGGTTATGAGAAAACACCTCAGAACTGCGGATTTGAAAACAAAAACACTTCATGCCTACGGTAATATCAAATAATAAGCTGGCCAAAAAAGTTCATGAAAAAGCAAACGTTACTAGCTTCCATACAAGAACTGGCATTCTCCTTAAAAAATAATTTTATTACTCAAGATACTACATTTGCATTTAGTGTTGGCAATGCAAGGGTATAAAACCACGAGAAAGAACGGGCAATAAAACGATCTTAGCATTTCAATAGCCAGTTTTCCCTGACGATATTCAAAACTGTCACCTACAAATCTTCCAACATCTGATTGAACATTGGCATTTAGTATTTGACCTCCACTTATTGTTGTAGCAAACAATGACCCTAGAGCGAATATATATTATGTTTACATCGCAAACCTAAAGTAAATTCCTTGGGGCTTCTCATTTATTATTCAGCGATTTTTTATCGATTACAACTGTAATTCACGTCTTCAGTTCCGATGCCCGTTGTGAGAATTTTGATTGACCTGGATTGAAATATGGAAAGAGAATATGACGGTGTCTTTATGTTCAACTTCCATATTTTTATCATATTATAGTTTAATACATGATTAGAAGAGCCTGGTTAGTTTTGATATTGAATAACCAACCCTATAGGTCTATTAGGAAGTTAGTTTAGAACCAGTAATTTAATATTAATTGAATTACTGGTTCTATGGCTCTATTAGGAAGTACTACCCAGTACCCTCTCACATAATTTTAGAGGAATTTAATTGAAGGTCTAATCACCCCTAACATTAGTTTTACATTGTTTACAGGCTATTATTATCCGCTTGACCGCGCACAAGTGACTATTCTCCCTTTTTCGAAATCCCGTAGACCGCGCACAAGTTTTTGGTTACAGCGCTATACTCGGTTTGAATTTACTGTTTCTTTCTATTACGTAATGTTTTAAATCCTTTTTCTCTGTTCTATTCAAATCAATGAACATTTATTCATGCTAAAAATACGAAGCGAGTCTTAAAATTGTTAACCCGGAACGAAAAAATAATGTCAAATGCCACTCTTTGTTTCGCGCGCTCCGTGATTACGTGCTAATCGTATGCGTGTAATTAAATATTTGTATACTATGATACATGTTTTTTTATTTAATTCGGTGTAGATAGAATCCCTCTACAGTGAAAACTCATAAAATATGTATGTCATCGATTTACTTTTTAAAATAATTCTGTTTAAAATACACAAAGTGTTTTTTTCAACGATAGTCAATGTTCGCTGCTAAGTATAATAAATTAGAAACTAAATATCAACAAAGAATTCATACGACTTGAACAAGTCATTCATAAGGTTGAAGAAAAACATCACTTCAACTTACTCATGTTACCGACTTATCAACAATAAATGTTTATGTTAGCGCGCCCATCTGGCGAGCGGCGGCGCGACATTTTGTTTCGAACGTGAGCGATCGAGCGAATTCGGCGAATTGGCGCTAGCGGTCAAGCGGTTATATCACGTACCTTTGTTGTGAGTGTAATTATATTTCGAAAGTCATTGTATAACTTAAGTCAGTGACCACGAAAATTTATATACACAAAATTTTATAACACACAAATTTATACATACTTTCTTTTCATGTCTATATGTGGAACGATTTCCTGTTTTACTAACTTGAGGCAAAAATAAAGTAGAATATATTTTAATAACATACTGTTGTCGAAAGGATGATTGGTTTTTAGGTGATGAGCCAGACTCAATCTGTACGAGCAGGTTACCCGTACACTTCGATGTTTGTAAAATGTGTCGCCAAGACGGGATGTGTACAGAAATGAAAATTACTGTTTGGTGTCCGATAATGACGAGAGTGTTTATTGCACTAAATATTATAAGATAAAATACATTATTATTTTAACTCGGATTAGTCAAATGCTTAATCAGCTAACATACATAATTAAAGTAGTATTACTTATGCAGCTAAAAAGACAAACAATGTAAATTATGTGACGATGCTCGTACATCCTGACGACTACAAAATCAAATAACAAAAAGAAAATAATCTAATGTAAATAAAGTTATACAGGGTAATAAACAATCACAACTATGTAGGTAATTATTCCGTAATAAACGTTTTGCGTTCGCCGCTAAGTGACATTGGTGATGTTCCAGCATCCATCTTGCTGACGCTGACGCAGGGCCTCAAATGGTGAACGAAGATCTCCTCTATCTTCTTCTGTACACCTTCTTTTGTGGTATTGCTCGTTGAGGGATGTTGTAGAGTATGGATTTCTACCATTTCTATTTCTTCATTTCGCTGGACCGCCGGCACGGGGCTTACTTGGGATAGACGACGACATTGTCCCTTTAGTTTAAAATATGTCCACGCGCTTAAAATGATACCACAGAAAGACAGGAAACCATAGAGTATGTAGTGATGGTGTTCTGCATGTGTCGTTTGGAGTGTGTGTATTTCTTGTTGTTCCTTAACTAACTCTATTTTCCTTTTCAGCTCGTCCATTTGTTGCTCATGTGGTTGTATGGTAGTGAAGTTTAAATAGTTGTTATTATTTGTTAATAAATTATTTATGTTTGCCTCCGGGATGTACAGCTCTTCATAATTTTCCAATTCCAGTTTACTTTGCAGATTGTAGTGTGAGTGGATAAGGTGGTTGTCTCCACGCATCATGCATCCTGTTGCTAAGGAGATTACACCGGTGTTACGTAGTGTCTGTGATATTATTCCAGCTGGACAGAAAATGCGCATAGTGCATTCCTCGCAACATGTGTACAGCCAAGCGTCCTTGCTGTGTAGTTTGACCCACTCATTGATGCAACTTGATACCGTTGTGCGGCAACCGGACACTCCTCTATTGTTTATAATATTCGCCTCACAATACAATGTTGATGTTTTTATTTCATATATAGGTAAGTCGAGGTTACATAACAACTTATTGATGTTTACATGGGTGCACGATGTAATATGTTGTTGGTTTAAAGGTACTATCATGTCACCTTTTAAATTCACGGCTATGTATTGAGATGTAGGTATAATGTTGCTCCTAAAACCATTATTTAAGGTGGGTATCGGTATAACTTCTGATAATTCGTATTGTTCGTCTGCTACTAATGGAATCTTCACTTGAAAAATAAGGAAGTTTTCGACAAGTTTGCCATGCACACTTGATAGTCTATACATTTGTTGTATACATTTAAAACTGTTGGAGCAAGGCAGCGATAATCCTTTCGGTACCTGTCCCGATATAATGTTTAATTGTTCTCGAAATTTTTCAGGTTTCAACAAGTGTGTATCGACTTTTCCGTTGCGAAGATCTGTGACAAGGTCGATTAACGTATCCTGTATTCTTCGTAAATTTGTCACCATCATGTTCGCGGCGAGTGCGGTAGCTGTGATGATCGTAGCCTGCTCTTGTTCTGTCTTCAATTGCTGTACGGAATCTCTTAGATTTCTGTTGATGATGATAAACTGTCGATTCATGACTTGCTCATTTCTCTTCAGAACGTTGTATTCGCCTTCAATTATCGACGTATGTTGTTTGTAAAGGCTAAGCAAGTGGTCTTCATTGCTTTGTAACAATTTGATGTCCTCCTTGTACTTTTCCGCGAAGGTATCATCAAGTACGCCGAAAAGGTAGTTAGCTGCAGTCCCGACCCCATTTATAAGACCTCGCTTACAACGACTTCCATGTTCAAACTGTAATATTTTGTTGTAGTGTTTTAGCTCATTTAACTCGTGTTCAAACTGCGTGACTATGGCAAAGTAAGTATTGTTTCGCTGACCGACGTCTTGGAGTTGATTGACGTATCGCTCTACAGCAGCAACACTTGACCAGTACGTCGACATGTTGTAATAGACAACTAATTTCCACTCATCTTGCACTATCTGTAAATCGGCTGTTTTGTCAAAATACACCAGACGAGATGGGTCGAGAGATGTTACGTTACATAGTTGTTGTATGGATGGTGTAATACACATTATCATAAACTATAATAAAGTGCTTAGACAAGATTTGGATGCACTTTTCTTAGGTCTTCCAGCCCTCTGTCGTTGTTGTTGATGTGATGTTGTTGAGCCTGCCTCGTCTTGTTTATTGTCAGACTGTTGTGTCACATGTTCTTCGGAGTGAGTTCCCGTGTCAATAGGTAGCCGAGACAGTTTCGTAATGGGTCTCTTGATAATGTGAGATTTCGTCTTCAACGTAACGACTCGTACCAAGTTGTCGGACCCAGGATGTGTTTCTATGACACGCCCCAACAATCATCTCATAGGCGGCAGATAATCTTCTTTAATGAGGACAATGTCACCCACAGTAATGTTTGGTGATGATCTTCGCCATTTACCTCGTAATTGGAGTGTTTGGAGGTAATCTATGGACCATTTTTTCCAAAATTCCTTGTACATACTTTCTGTGAGGCGCCATCGTACAGTCAGACTGCTACAATCAACTTCGGATGCCATCGGGGGTGCTAACAATGGACCACCAACTAAAAAGTGACCAGGTGTTATGTAATTTAAGTCGTCAGGGTCGTTTGTTAAAGCTATAAGTGGCCTTGAGTTGAGACAAGCTTCAATTTGTACTAACAATGTGGTAAACTCGTCATATGTTAGCTTTTGTTCACCAAGTACACGCTTGAGGTGGTGTTTCATGCTCTTAACGGCAGCTTCCCATAAACCTCCAGCCGTTGGCCAAGAAGGGGCATTAAAATGCCATTCAATGCCATACTCCGATGTGCTGTTAATAAGATCGTTGCTACTTAAGAGTTTCAAGGCCTTGTTTCCCTCCTTTGATAGTGTCCGTGCCGCTCCGACGAAGTTGGTCCCATTGTCGCTGTAGATATGCTTCGGTGTTCCCCGCCGCGCACAGAGTCGCTTCAATGCAGCCACAAATGTCACAGTGCTGAGATCTGACACTAACTCGAGATGGATCGCTTTAGTGCTCAAACAAATGAAAACAGCGATGTATGCCTTTACCGTTTTAATTCCGCGACCTTTGTTCGCTTTTATTTCCACATGCCCGGTAAAGTCTACACCTGTGTGTGTGAATGGCCGCGACGGTGTAACTCGAGCCCGTGGCAAGTCGGCCATCAGCTGACTGCTGCGTTGCGTCTTGTAGCGATGACATGTAATGCAATTAATTAATTGTTTCTTAATTGTTTTCATGCCTCCCAGTATCCAATATCGGTTACGAAGATGGCCCAAAGTGAGTCTGGCACCTCCGTGGAGAGTATTTTTATGGGCTTGAATAATCAATAGTTCCGACAGCCTATGGTTGCTGGGCAAAATCATTGGACGTTTCTGGGAACTTTGTATAATGGCATGCCTAAGTCTTCCGCCCACTCGTAAAATACCTTGTTCGTCTAATATAGGACTCAAATTTGACAATTTACTTGTGGGCCGTACTGTGCCGTGTTTCCTCATGTGATCAATGTCGTCGCTAAAACTATTGTTCTGTACAGTTTTAACGATGAAAGTTTGAGTCGACTCTATATCTTGTGTAGTTAAATAGTTTGTCCACATGTTGTTTGTTGTATTACGTATGTTGTTAATGAATCGTAATACCCAACTTAAGACTCGGGTTATGTAAGTTATTGAACTGTATTTTTGCAATAAATGCTCGATGAGTGGCGCGTAAATGACTTGGGCAGCACAAGCTTGTTCTCGTGACCTTTCTTCTTCAGCAGTGGTAAAACTCTGTTGTTTGGGTATGTGATTGGTTTGAAGCCAGGCGGGACCGTTCCACCATAACGTCTGGTTCAATAAGTCTGCTAGATACAGTCCTCTACTTGCGTAATCTGCAGGATTTTCTTCCGACTTGACATGCCTCCAACAGGTGTGTGGAACGATTTGTGTTATTTGTGTTACACGATTGGCTACAAAGCTCTTCCAACGTGTTACATCGCCTTGTAACCATCCCAGAACAACCATTGAATCTGTCCAACAATGTATGGAAGCCATTTGGGTATTGATGGACTCCATGACTTTCTTCACTAGTCGAGATAGAAGAACAGCGCCGCATAACTCCAGTCGAGGTAAAGAAATCGGTTTTTTCAGGGGAGATAGCTTAGTTTTCGCTGCAACTAACTGTATAAATTGTTGACCCTTGCTGTATGATTTACAGTATATGACACAGCCGTATGCCCTTTCAGATGCATCACAAAAGCCATGCAACTCGTAGGAATCTTGTGTGTTTCCGATCCAGCGTGGTATTGTTATGTCATGTATGTGAAACATTTGAATAAGGAATTGTTCCCACTCTTCTTGAATGCTACATGGGAGAGGATCATCCCAACTTGTAGATGTATTCCAGGCTTGTTGGAAGATTAGTTTGGCCTTTAACGTCACAGGTGATAACCAACCAAGAGGGTCATATAATCGCGATATATCAGACAGTAAGGTTCGTTTACTGTTAACAACACGTTTGTTGCTAAGCGGTGTTTGTTTATATGTAAACTGATCCGTGCACGGGTTCCATGTAATACCTAATGTTTTGTTTGAATCGGCGTCTTTAAAATCAAACATTCTTTGACTTATTAATTCATTAGGTAAATTACGTAGTAGGCGTGTATTGTTGCTAGCCCACTTACGTAAATTGAATCCTCCGCCTTTTAGCATGTCGATAAGCTCAATTTGAGTCTTCTGTGCTGTCTGAAAATCGTTATTGCCTCCTAGCAAATCGTCGACAAATAGCTGGTTTGATAAGATATTCGCCGCTAAGGGATATAAAGCTCCATCGTCCTTGATCAGTTCCTTAATAGTTCGCATTGCCAAAAATGGTGCAGATTTGGTTCCATATGTCACGGTAGTCAGTTGAAATTCTTGTAATGGCTCAGTGACTGAGTTGCGCCAAACAATTTTTTGTAAATGTTGATCTTCTTCCCGAATACGTATTTGTCGGTAAAACTTCTCAATATCAGCTGTATATACATATTCGAATGTTCTCCACCATAAAATGATAGCCTGCAAGTCTTGTTGTAATTTGGGACCACACTCCATGAGTTCATTGAGACTGCGTCCCGTGCTGGTGGTAGCAGATGCGTTGAAAACGACCCGCAGCTTTGTTGTTGTAGAATCGAGTTTCAACACTCCATGATGGGGTAAAAAGCAGCTAGGTGAGGACGTTGGGGTGGACGTTTTCATGTGGCTAAGTGCGATGTATTCGTCGATGAAAGCCTTGTAATGTGAGCTGAACGCACCGTCTCGTGCCAATCGCTGTTCTAATTGTTTGAACTGGGCGACCGTTCGAGGTTTGGATTGTCCTAATTCCTGTTCGAAATTTTGTTTCATGGGAATTCTCACTTCGTATCGTCCATCAGGAAACCTTCTTGTTGTTTCGGAGTAAAATGTTTCACAGTATTCTTCCTGGACTGTCATGGACTCGTTGTGCGAAGTTATCTCCTCAATCTCCCAAAAACGAGAGATATCATCGTTGTTGACCACTACGTGACAGGAAAGTGACTTTGTGTTTCCAAGCAACACCCATCCTAGTTTTGTTTCCTGAGCTATAGGGGCGTATATATTCCCTCGTAATATTTTGTTCATGACGATGTCCGCATATACTCCAGCATCCAGTAAGATGTCTATCGGCCGAGATAGGTTAAACTGTGGGTCGGCTAAGTTAAGGTTCCGTATGTGTGGCCAATCTTGTCGTTCGAAGGAATAATTGGGTAGATTATTCAGTAATTTAGGCATCACCAATGCCTGTGTTGTAAACTGAAAATCACTATAGAGTGATTCACAGTGTAATTTAACACTTCCATTGCTCTGACTAGCGAGAGATCCAATTCCGGACACCGTAGCATTTTGATTGCGTCTCGGAAGGTTTAGTCGCTGCACAGCAGATTCCGTGATGAGGTTCAGTTGAGATCCTTGATCGAGAAGACATCTCAATGTTATATATGTACCATCTGCGGCTCTCACGTTGACCAAGACTGTTGCTAATAAAACTTCATTAAAATTCCCATGAACATGATTAGTTTTTCGTTGTATGGACGAAGGTTTGTTGCTTGTAATGTTACTATGCTGTCGATTATCGCAAGTGTCGGCCGCGGTCGACGACCTCACGGAAGCGGGGTCACGTATCACGTCATGCAGTGTGGTATGTGCGTTGTTGCAAACTTTACATCTTTTTTGCGAATTGCACTTATTGTCGTTGTGTGAATACATGCAATTTCTGCATATGTTCAGTTGCTCAATGGTTCTAATTTTCGTGTCCGGGTTCATGTCTTGAAATGTTTTGCAATAAAGTAAGATGTGATTTGTTTTACAAATAGGACAGTTTCTATTCGAACTGGTGTGGTTTGCCATGAGATTACTTCTAGGCTTGCTGTGTACATCTCTTCGAATAGTTATAGCGTTGTCTTTGTTCATGGAAACAGATGTATGGGGCTGTTTGTTGTAGCTGGATAAATTCCGTTTCTTAGTAAGAGGTTCCGATGAACTGTAGGAACTCTTCAAATACGGTCAGTTGCCTAGGATTTTTCCTAGCCTCCATGTAATCAGACTGGGTTTGATTATCAAGTTTTTCAGCTATAATGTGCACCAAAATGGGGTTTGAGGTGTCGATGCCTAAATTACGTAATGCGTGCACTGTTTCGAGACTCGTGTCATGTAATCGTTTCAATTAATATGCATTTTGATGCTGTACCGTTGGTTGGTTCATAAGTATCCGCATTTGATTGGTGAAGAGTCGCTGTAAGTTGTTGTACCGGTGGTTAAGAATCTCCCAGCAGGAATCGTAGTTACCTTCGGAGACTGGTAAATGTTGTACAAGACGTTCAGCCTCACCCCTCAGTTTGCCCTTCAAATGTTGCATTTTTTGAGCCTTAGAAAATGAAGGGTTATTGTGTATTGTAGCAGTATAGAGGTCAACAAACGTAGGCCATTGGGAGTAGTTCCCGGTGAATACCGGTATTTCAACCTTCGGCGCGCTATCCTGTTGCTGTACTGCGTAGTTTAGTTTGCGACTCAGTTCCTGTTTGGTAGACTCGTACTTTTCTTCGTATTGGGAAAATTCGAGCTCATAGTTGACGTCACTACCGACGAGAATGTTGTCGAGTTGCCAGTGCACTTCATCAATAGCTTTCCATCGAGATTCCAGAGTCTTGAGTTTATCTTGTATTTGCCATTTTTCGGTAATCTCAGCGGTACCTAAGTTACGTAAGAAGCGAGAAAATGCTCTAAAATTGGTAGATTGTTGTGTTTTGAGCTCATCAACTCTAGACATGACTCCAGTACTTTTAGGGTTATCCCCTTGAGAACCAGCGACATCTTTGTTGTCATTGTTGTATGTAGGCCAGGTCTGTAGTTTATGTTGTATGTTTAAGTACTCCGCCTGAACCCTTTCATACTCCTTGGTACGGTAGTACTCATCGGTTTGGTTTTGAGCACCCTGTAGTACGCCGTGGTTCATCTCGTACTCGTTCCAGAGCGCCTTAAGGTTATCCAGTCGAACCTTAATGTATGTTGTTTTCTTGCGATCAGGACCATCCTTTCCGAAGTTAACACCGATCTTCTTGATACCTTCGGCGATGATGACTTGACGCTTGAGCTCTTGTTGTTTAGTATCCATTGTTATGTGATCGTAGAACTGTTCTGTTGACGGATACTAACGCAGTTGTCTTCAATAGTTCGTAGATCCGAACTGTGTATGTTTCCTGTTGCAATCACAGGATCAGAAGGAATCTCTAAGTACGATATGTGCGCCTTCTCAATCTGACTGGGGCGATCCGCTTGTGGAAGACCAGCAGACCGATTCGCTATCGTAAATAGAAACACTTCTTACCTGTAATTTGTAGTACTTCACAGGACTGTATGTTCTAGTTGTTTATCCGGTTGATGAAGGACCATGAATGTACGAGCAGGTTACCCGTACACTTCGATGTTTGTAAAATGTGTCGCCAAGACGGGATGTGTACAGAAATGAAAATTACTGTTTGGTGTCCGATAATGACGAGAGTGTTTATTGCACTAAATATTATAAGATAAAATACATTATTATTTTAACTCGGATTAGTCAAATGCCTAATCAGCTAACATACATAATTAAAGTAGTATTACTTATGCAGCTAAAAGGACAAACAATGTAAATTATGTGACGATGCTCGTACACAATCACTCGCCGAGCAAAAAGGAAGAAAATCAGGTTTTACTTACAACAGAAAACACTTTTAGAATAGTACACTTCACGATATCATTCCTATATGGTTACAATGCAGCTACTTTAAAACTAAGAAAACGAATAATTGAACATGAGAAATTCAGGGCGTGGTCTGACAAGTATAGCTGTTGGTATTCACTGGTGTTCACTGGTGTTCCGAAGGCCAGGGTCTTGATAGGAAGAAGACTTAACCGATGGCCGTGAGCTGGAGCAGAGGGCAGATTGAGCAGCGTCGCACGCTTATATATGGCGTGTGGGGCGCGCGGGCAGAGGCGCTCCCGCCTTTGTTCGACGTCACAATCCTGACGGAGGTGCACGACGTCACACTGTCATACCATATTACAAGGTAACTGACTTCTCTTACAGGTCGTAAGAGAAGTCAGTGACGTGACAGTGCGTGGCAATCGCAATGATTAAGAGTTCTTTTAAAGACATATACATAGATATTCGTGGATTTCACGAAGTGTTTACAGTGGGATCAAACTCACACTCAACGAGCAGTCTGCAGTAAAAATTACTAACATGTAATAGATATTTCTAAAGCGACCATATTCAACAACATTTCGATTGAACTAACCTCTGCATTCCGCAACCAAAACTTGAGCTTTAGATTAAAATTTTACAGAATAGTACACCGGTTTATCAAAATAGTTCCACTAGTTTCTACAATCAGCTACTAAGAGAAATATGCATATCAAAGAAATAAGGCAACCATTTGTGGAGTAAAATTATATGAAAGTAACAATTCTTTGAATTACTATGAGGTCACACATATATATACACAGTCACACATATATACACAGCTTACGATACACTGTACCTACTGTTATCATACAATGGAAAATTTACTGCAATATAAACAACTGCTTACATTTTCATGATCAAAGATATAAATGTACGTATTTTTACGAGTAATTCTTAGAAAAACAGCTTATATTTTCCAAGATTTACTTGGTCATGCTTGGGTTATCGCTTGATCTGACCGTTTTATTCACATATTTGTATTTAGCTTCACTTGATTTTATGTTCAATCACGTAAGTTTTTCTTTTAGAGCCCGTGTCAACTACGACGGACAAGCTGTTTTCTCGGTCTGTCTAAACGTGAAAATATTAATGGTACGCCAATGCATGCTCTTTAGACGGACCGGGACAACAGCCGATCTGCCTAATTGGGAACACTACTAGGTAGTTCTACGGCGAGATTCCTACTTTACATTTTTTTATTCAAATTCATTTGAATGCCTTTAAACTTTTTCGACATGTACACAAAGTAATATTTACGAAACAGGTTTAATTTATTAGGGTTTTTATACTAGGGATGCCACCTCTATTTTTTTAACACTTATGGTCAACTTTTTATGGTAAAATATTATAATTTTGATTTGTCACCTTTGATAAGTCGCTATTTTGTGACGAATGACCTCAAATATAAACTCATACAGGAACTTTTTTAACTTCCAGGATAGCTTCAAAAGATACTTTTAAAGGTGCATAATAAAGCATTGATTTATTAAGATATCTCGTTTGCTACTACTTGATATGCATTGTATTATGTTCAATAGTATGGAAGCAATACCCTTCACAGCTTCTTTATTATCGGTATTATAAGAAAACTACGTTGATCGGAAACTAATTAGTTGACTATGACTTTACAAAAAATCTTTGCAGTGTTTACTAATTTTAAAGCGCAAGATTCAAAATAAAATTCAAGCTCTGTTTTTAAACATAATAATTTACGACTATGGTGAAAGGTCAGTAGTAAATCTTTATTTAATTTTATTCTACTTAGTGACATCATAGTTAAATTAAATAACTTTCACAAGTAGGTAAACAGGGAAAACAGAGGCATCCATTTACATCTTTTCATACAAAGAATATAATTATGCAATCGTATTCGAAGCTGTGGTAGAAATGTGGATCCTAGATAATACACGTTTGAATACAACTTCACACAACCGATATCAAACAGACACCGCAAGAGCCAGCCGCCACAGAGACCAGCCGTCATCATTCATACAAGTTTAATTACGTGTCGTCCCATGCTGTCCCATCTGCAGACACTTTTCTTTTTTATAACAGACAGACTTGAAGCTCGCCACCTTCGGATATGTTACTAAGGCTGTTCATTATCATTCTATAAGCGTTATCGCGCTTGCTCGTCTAAAGAGATTTGACAGAATATCAGCTTTTCCAGAGAGTGCTGTCTGACCTACGCAACTCAAAGTGTTAACATGCTTTTCTCAGCGCGGGACCAACTATTATTAACAATGTAATATGCTCAAAACTTCAAAATTCAGTGGGTCGCATTGCTGGCTACCCTCGGTCTGCACGATAGTTTTTTTGGTATCCCTATAAGGCTATCGTCGCTGCCCATCCGACCAAGACATTTATAATACACTGTCATTAATAGTAAACTGACACACCAATCCCTGCTTATCCTGCCTTATGACCCTATGACCGTCGTGATATTAAACATTCAGCATTAAATAACATAATTACTAAACGCTCGGCTACATCACGTGTCCAATCACAATTTAAAAACCAACATTAAATATAATAGTACATTTAAAACGTTCCCCACATTAGTTGGTTTTTCTAGTTATTGCCGTAATTGATGGAAGGCATTCGCTTGCATGGGCACGAACCCCGCTAATAATATGTACGCTGGTTTACAGTTCATGCTTTGTGTATACAACTTGTGACAGTTATACAGCTGTGAGTAGATTTTCACTTTATTTATATGAGAGAGGTTTATATTTTACTAGAGGACGCCCGCAGCTACGCTCGCATATTATTTTATTTTACTCGTTTAGCGCGATTCCGTGGGAATTTCAGGAAATACCTTCTTAGTGCACCCCTACGGTCCCCAAGGAACATACATGTCAAATTTCAGCTGCTTGCGTCTAATAGCTTAGGCTGTAGCTTGTTTTTCTGTAAGTCAGTAACGCAAGGACTTTATATAAACAGATTTATTTGATATTTAAAAGACAACGTTTACACAGGTAATACAGGCTGTATTGCGGAGGATTTGCCGAACATTCAACCAATAAACGCAAAAAATATCTAGACTTGATATGTGTAGTCCATTGCTGGCGAATTTAACACTCTTCACGCTATTAAGCAATGAGGCAACTCCTAAAAGCTACGCCATCTGTGTTAATTGCATATTAACCACATAAACGAATTTGATAAATGAATAAAGTACTATTAGAGATCTAAGTCACAAAATCATAGCCTTGGTATACACAAGGTCCAAAAAATTAACGAAATTCTTATTAAAACTATTTGGCATTAGCTGTTAAAATCAATAACTGCCAGATTAGCCTGTTCTCTTTGGAAGTTCACGTTTTATTTACATGCATATAAGACATTAGCTAGGGTATTGCGTTTACTTGATAAGCTTGTTAGATCGTCAACTAACACCTTTTGGAGAACATTGGTAACATTACTCACCAATACAGCATAGAAGCAGTTTACGCGTAGGAAGACATGAGGTTCATGCGAACCCTTTCGTTTCGAACCCCGCTGAGTAATCGTGCCTGACGGGACGCCATTCAACGACTGATGTCGGAAATTCGTAGATATATGTATAGTGGACTCTTTGTGCATGACGATTCCATTGGATTGACGTTATACATTTTATAGCACTAAAATCAAAAGATTTTTCTTTATTTGCAAAATTTCAAATACAGTTCAATGTTTAGTCTTAAACTTAATTATGTGTATAAAAGATAAGACTAATCATCCATAGATATAATTTGTGAGCCAAGTAAAAAGACGTCGCCTTGGTAGAGAGATAGAAAGAAAACGAATGTTGTACTCGTTTCTTTTTAAAGATTATTCTTGATTTTTCTTTCTATCCACACGCAATTTTCACTTACATACTCGCATATAACTTGCCTGCTTTCTCTGCATATATTATCACTATGATCACATCTTTGAAACCACAGACAAATGTCAAAATAAACTAAAAAATTGCACCTTTGATAGTTTGTCTAAGTTGAAAAAAAACGAAGTCTGCTTTATACACCGTTAATCTAAGACAAAATCTAATATAACATTCATTTCTTGTTTCGTAATAAGACCTAGAAGGAGTAGATTAAAATCTTATAAACGACCCTCATTTACCATGAGACACATAATATGATAGTACACAACTCCATAATGATGTATCAAAGTAATCTAACCCTTTATGTATGTAATTACGCTGCGGCTAAGTCTTGTAATTAAAAATAAATTAAATTGTCTTTACTTGCGGCGGTCAATGTCTGGCTCTGCTCCTTCAAGGGCACTCCTACGCAACGTAAAATAAAAAGAGTGATATCAGATTGAAAATGTCTGGTTGGTTTAAGGTGCTGTACCACCAATATAATATGTATTATTTTCTAGCGTTTTTGTTGTCTCAATGGAAACCTATTTGTTCGGTCCGATAGTCTTGAAAGCTAGTTCATATTTTGCAAAATAATGACACAATTAATAATTTTATTATGCTTGTGGTTTCAGTCGATTCAGAGCAAAAAATACATAAGAAATGATACCTAACTCTCCTAGTTTGTAATTTTGGCGGATACTGATTTCTAGAACTAAGATAAAGTTGACAAATATTGAAATATTTAATTGACGTTTATTTATAAGAATATTTTGCCAGTATTTCTTATTCACAGGTTTGCGAGCGACAATCAAATAACTGGTCTATGATTTCTTAAGAAACGTACTGTTCTAAAAATAAAATTCTTTGTATCGTGTGTGCATTTACTGTAAAATACATGCCTTACGTTAATTTTCTTATTCTAAATAAAGAGTTTATAGTTAATTATGTTGTTTTAACTTTATAAAGTTGTAGTATTTCTTCGAAACTAAAGGTAAAGGAAGAAACAGTTGCGTATCAATATATTTATTATATAAAAATATTCAATAATATTCAATTCAGGCTAAAATATTTTTTGTCATTATTATGTTTATTACAATAAAAATTATTGCATTCATCGATAGCAGACATACCAACGATTAACTTTATGGAAAGATAACTGGACTTTCCTACATGCCTCTCGTTTTTGTCGACATAGAAACAAATTTCATGAATCACTTTGAGAATAGGAGAGAAAATTAAAAGGATCGTGGAACGCAGGAAGGTCATTTAGTCACACTCAATGTAAAAGACGCTGCATATAGGAACTATTACTTTACGTCAATATTCTGCTAGATCGTAGAACTACCTCAGTCATCTAAGTAGGTACTGAAACTAGTAACCAGTAGGCTGATTCCACCACCAGATGGAGGCTTCTCCAATAGCAGGCCACCAAGCTCGACTACTCGACAAAAGTAAAAATTTACCGTATAAACGTTTTGAAAATAAAAGAAAATACTTTTCCTCTAGGTCTGATAACCATTTTCTGCCTGATTATTTAGATACAGATCTTTTAGCCTACTTTTTTCTCTGTCACAGTATTACAAACCTGCACATTTCCCTTGAGAAAATTTGCTATAATTACTTCGCTCAGATCGGCGTTATAAGACTTTTATTAGACGCAGCGACTCAGTGTAAAAGAAATAAAACTACTAGATATATAAATACATTACATTTATGTGATATTATCATAATGTGTGATGTTTTAAAAATTGTACGTGAATTAAGGTGAAATAATATACCTACTACAAAAAGTCGAAGCAAAAATTAATTGTAGATCTGTATTATAACTGGGTATTTGTAAAGTTCCTCCAATTCTGGAATTATTCATAGAAAGGTAATTATTTAAAAAAAAAACTGTTAGACACCTAAAACATTATTATCGTATTTCTTACTACAAAACCAGGACTAAGCTTAATAGGAACCAGAAGTAGTATTAGATTCATACCTTTTAAAAGTGACTTTTTACAAAAAGTACGTTATCTATTTCGATGAGACATTTGTGCCCACGACTGGTGACAGAGAAGTATGGAAGCGAAGGACATACTGCGCCGACCCCAAATAAATTGGGACCAGGGCAAGACAATGATGATTTGTGCCCACGAGTTTTAGAGTCAGTAGCTTCACAAATGCTTAGCATTCGTTTTTAATTATATCATAGTTATCCTTAACTCCTGCTAGAACTAAAACAAAGTATATTTAGTCCACGCTCTGCAGTAAGTAAAATATTACGGATAATGATACACAACGTATACGATACAATGACATGCTGTAAGAAGATTTAAATAAGGTCTAAGTTCTCACAATGTGTGTATCAGTGCAACTAATTCCATTTAGACTCTGACAGTTATGCAAAGAATATCGTGTTGAATAAAGCTACAACGCATTATACATTTTTGTGAAAAGATACAGCATGATAAACAGATTATCGAAGTTGTGTGTTACTTTCATAAATGTTAATACCCATTTTCCCCTTTTAAACTATTTCAGCACCGAAACAACGTTATTTCATAAAAGTATTACAATTTACAATATGTAGTTACTGTAGCATTTAACGTGTAAAACTTTTACCAAATCTTAGAGTCGGTTTGACTTTGAACCGACTTAGTTGAGCAAATTAAAGAGGGGTTCGATGACAAGTAATGCATGCAGAGTATACTGGTATTTTGAATTATTATTCTAAAAGTAAAGTACAAGCTCTGCTTAGTTAGGTACTAGATGGTGATGTGTGTATGTGGAATTATTATTTAATATTATTATGAAAACATTGTTGTGTACCACATAATTAAGGAAACCTTGTCAGACTCCTCGCTGCAACTGTAAATTCGGATAACTCAGTTCCCGGGCCAGGAAAGCACTCCGGAGATCAAACCTGCAACCGGAATCAGTAGACGCATGCGCTATCCACTGGATCAGGCCTATTCATTAAAATAATAGTGATATTGAGCGCACCGATATGCATGAATAGTGTTACTATAGCAACAGTTCCCTCCTTCGGATGTTTAATTAAAAGAAATGCATAGAAAAGAAACACGAAAGATTGTCGAACCAACACAGTTAAAGGGCTCAACCCTTTTACTTAAGATTTTACATGTTTCACGTAATAGAATCAACTCTTGCAAAGTGCGAATCACACTAAATCCCTATAAATAACAATGTTCGCATGTCTCTCTGTACTGTCGAGCGCAGGACGCATATTTCAATTATTTAATTTTGAAACTTATTCGTGTATACCCGTCCTTTCCAATGAATCATAAATTTCCCTTCACATTAAATTCGAAATACATTCGTGTCGATGCAAAATTTTTCAGTAATACTTCGGCTTAAGTCATTAATATTGCTTGTTTTAACGACAGATTTTTTATAGATGGATGTTTAATGATAATGATTTATACGATTCAAATTGTGCGGTAGTAAACGTAACCATTTTAATGAAAATGTGGCCCCATTAAAGTATTTTTAATTTGTTCAGAAAAAACATGATATCAAACCAAAAATAGTCTTCCAAAAATATCTGCTTAATTCGGGCGAAGTCTGTATCAGTGAACTTTGCAAATATTGAAATTATGGACAATATTAAAATCCATATTGAGAACAGTTATTTGTGGATCAAAAATATTTGTGTGTGTATTCGAAGAAAGATATAATTATACTAGAGGATGACCGCAGCTACGCCCGCACATTCTATTTAATTAAACCATTTCTTCCCATGGCGTGGAAGTTTCGAGAAATTCCAAGATACATACGTCATGTCAAATTTCAAAATTAACATAGTATATAAGTATATTTACTAACAAAAAATGTATATTATTGTATGTATGTAAGTATGTAAGGTATGTATCTTAATAAAAATATGTATGTCAACCCATTGTCTAGTAACCATAGCACACGCTCTTAGTTTGGGACTAGATGGTGATGCGTGTATAATATATGTATTGTGTATGTACTTATTTAAATAAATTGAAATAAAAAATTGAATTGAAATACAAATCACGAAAGTTTAAATCGAAAGTTTAATCGATCATCCGAATTGGTCAAGTCGTTTAAGGAAAAGTAGGTGACAAACACAAAGTAGAATTAAATAATGTATCAAGTTATGATAACAACATCGCGTAACGCTTTCAATCACGGCCAAATCAACAAATTTATATTAAAGTTTACTATTTCTTTTAACCCCATGTATATAAAACGCGCCTTTAGCTTGTACTAACAAATAATTAGCTTGTAAACTCTTTCACCTCCGTAAAACGTTATTTTACAATGCGGCTATTTTGCCGTTCCTACAACCACAATGAAGCGATAATTTTTATAACTTAATGCCCCACTAGTCGTATTCGTAAACTATTCTTATGTTCTTATGAACCCATTCTTGAACCAATACGCTTTTTATGGAAGCTAAGTGCTGAGCTTACAACAATTGGATAACATTGTATTTGGGGTTTCAGAATTAAGATCAATGAACACTTTTTATTTTTTTTACCCTGTGTTATATTTAATTAAATTATTATGATTACTTGTCGCAGAAAAGTAATTATAATAAAAATAATGGGACTAAGCAGAGCTTGAACTGTAGGTACTATATAATGGATAAACATACATATATACTTTTTTTTGTAAATACATACATATTATACATAGAAACACCCAGACCAAGACAAACATCCATGTTCATGCACACATTGACAGTGTCTGTACTGTTGCGGTTCGTTCGATGAGTGAGAGTAGCTTTTAATCGTAAGCTCAATAAAATTGGTGAGCTTCATGCTGTTTATTTTACTTTATTCAATGATTAGGTATTTATACTTGACACACAAAAATATCTCATGACTCTTTTGTAAATCAGTGATTTACACTGATTTCAGGTAAACGTCTCACTGATTACATAGTTTTAAAGTATCTGTATTGTCGTCCTGTTAAGTATATGCAAACGCCGCAGGGACTATGACTATTGTTTGATTTTTAGGAATTACTTCATTTATCAGGGATACTCTTGCAGCGCTGGTGCGGCTGGCTCATTGAAAGCTATATAAAAGCTCGCATATGCAGTTGGTGAGCCACGAAAAAAGTAAAAGTAAAGTTAAAATGTAAATTGAGGTTTTCTTGATTTGGTTATGGCAAAAGGAAAGGACTTTTTAAGTTTTTGAAGACCTAAAGAAGTAACTTTAAATTTAAGTAAATGCAATCATTTACAAAATTACTGTATACAGCAGACCACAAGACGAGAACAACGAATGGTCGCCGTCATCCAAGCTTTATAGTTATATTGCTGTGATGAAACTATCGCTGCACCGGTCTGTAGGGAGAATCAAATCCAATTGTACAAAACTTTTACAATGACAGTTCGCACAGTTTAGATTATTGTTCAACACAAGTGTTGAGACTCGCCAATAAACAAAACAAAAATATAAAAATAAAATAGTTTTATATTTATTTTCAAAACATAGTTCTGAAGTTCTTCGCGTCCAAGGTTTTATTTGAAGACGAAATACAGCTCGCGATAAAATATTACCTTATGTTTTCTAGGTGACAAGCAGCTGACGCAAACAGGGAGAAAATGGAAAATATTTTATTTGAAAACGTCTCCAAGAGTGGAATTTAGATTCTAGAGATCGGGCGACCGTCCGACTAGGTTCGCGAGAGAATTAAGAATATCTTTATACTATCGGTTGAACAAAACTGCGGACAGAAGTCGATGTTTTTACTTGTCGACCGTTTGCCTGCTAGAGTATCTTTGGGATAGGAGCTTGGGATCTGGTGTTTGTTGCGGTTTTATCGGATAAGTTGCTGCATGGATAAACAGGTATAAAGATAGATAGATAAATAGATAGATAGATAATACACTTTATTGTACACCAAAATAAAATCGTACTGTAGGTACATTGGTAAATTAACTAATATCTATGTACAATCGGCGGCCTTATCGCCAGATGCGATCTCTGCCAGGTAACCTTAGGATGGACAGAAATAATGTAAGCAGTCATTGTGTGGTGGTGGTGTAGTTAAATAATGAAATAAAGAAAAAACAAAACAATATTAAATAAAAATATATACATTTACCAACCATATATATTATATACCTACTTATATATAATACAAATATACACAAATTATTATTATTATACATTATATATATATATATATATATATATATATACACAAATACTTTAATGGGCCTCGTTAGCCTTGGTTGGCAACCTGTCTAGGAGAAGGAAAACTCCGAAATTAAACCAACTTTCAGGGAGCATACCCGACACAATACCCCGATCTAAGGTGTAAACCGACCCGTGCCGAGAGATTCGTGGCCAGAGGGTAAGCTGGTCGCAAACGGAGGGTGCCTGTGTTGGTGGTCACAGGGCACACGTGATATTCCGCCTTACCCCCGTAAAGGGCTCTATGGGGATGGACATTTAAAAACCCTAAATCTCGTGGGAACGCAATGGGAACAATTAATAATATTTCCTCACACGGCGGCGACGCGGTTCGCAACCCATCACGCCTCGTTTCCCGCGAGGGCGAAAAGCGGCCTACGGAGAGGTTTTCAGGTTTGCAACATTGAATGTTGGAGGAGGAATGAACGGCAAATTGGATGAAGTATGTCAGATGATGGATGATAGAAAGATTGATGTTCTTTGTGTGAATGAAACAAAAAGAAAAGGGTGTGAAACCACCAAGCATGGCGCATATACGAAGTATTGGTCTAGGGTAGATAGTACCACCAGAGCCTGTAAGGGAGTTGGTGTAATACTGTCTGCGCGAATGAATGAGTGTGTAAAAGAGTTTGAATGTGTAAATGCTAGGCTACTGTGGATGAGAATGAAAGTAGGACTTACTCGTCTCTTTATTGTGGGGGTGTACGCCCCGGTCAATATAGTTACGGGTATGTCACAACATGAGCAAGACGAAAGGCAGGAGTTTTGGGAGAGTTTAAGAGAGATTTTGAGGAACTGCAAGGATAATGAAAGATTGATCTTGTTAGGGGATTTCAATGGATGGGTGGGAGTAAAGCGAGATGGATTTGAAAGGGTGTTAGGTGCATTTGGTGATGAGAGTGTGAACGAAAATGGAAAAGTACTACTTGAGATTTGTTTGGAGTGGAGCCTTTGTGTGACAAACACCATGTTTGATCATAAAAGGATACATATGTATACGCGAGAGGCGAAAAATGTTAGAAGAAGTATGATTGATTTTGTGATAGTAGATGAACGATTGAGAAAGAATGTGTTGGATATAAGAGCATATCGAGGGATCGGCATCCACACAGACCACTTCTTGGTGTTGAGCCGGATAAGTGGGCTCTTTAAAGGATGGCGACACCGAGAGCGTAATGAAAATAGGATCTTGGAAAGAATTAAGGTAGAAAATCTACAAGAGAAAGATGTGTAAGATGAGTATAAACGAAGATTGATAGCAAAATTTGAGAGGTTCGATTGCATAAATGATATGGAAGAATTATGGCAGGCCTTTAAAGAAGAGGTAGTATGTGTAGCGTCTGAAGTATGTGGTATGATCAAGAGAAGGAAAATACGAAAGGTTAAGAATACATGGTGGGACAAGGATGTACAATCAGCAGTGTCAGAGAAGAAGAAAGCTTGGTCAGATTGGTTGGCTGCCAGAGCAAATGAAAGAATGGGAAAAACAAGGAGTGTAGACATAGATGAAGCAAGAAAGGAGTTTGTTAGGTCAAAAAGAATAGTGAAAGAAATGGTTAAAAGGAAAAAAGAGGAAAAGAAAGATGAGTTTGATAGTAGATTATCTAACGATTTCCAGAGGAACATTAAGTTTTTCTGGAAATCCGTTCGTGCAGTTCGAGGAAGAACTCAATCCTCAGAACACACATCCATCAGAGACGAGAATGGAAAGATAGTAAATGATGAATCTTGCGTGCTGAAGAGATGGAAAGAGTATTTTGAAAGTTTGTTTGAAAGGTCGGCGATAGAGACACCGATAGCTGAAATTAATGGTAACGATAGCAATGATGAAAGCGTTATTGGCGTGGATGAGATCGTGAAGGCACTGGGAAGTATGAAAGTAGGTAAGGCTGCAGGATATGATAGGATTACAGTCGAAATGCTGAAGGCTGGACAGGGCATCATAGTTGGTCAGTTGCAGCGGTTATATAACTTGTGCTGGACCACCGGCCGAGTACCTAATGACAGGTCCACAGCTGTAGTTGTGCCTCTTTATAAAGGAAAAGGCTCGCAACAAGATTGCAAAAACTATAGAGGCATTAGCCTTCTCAGCATTGTTGGCAAATTGTATGCAAAGGTACTTATTGAAAGAGTTATGGAAGTAACCGACAAGAAAATATGGGATGTACAAGCGGGATTCCGAAAGGGTATGGGATGCACGGATCAGGTTTTTTCCTTGCGAAGCATAGCCGAAAAGTTTTTGGCCAAAGGTCAAAAGGTCTATTGCGCATTCGTGGATTTGGAAAAGGCTTACGATAAAGTGGTGAGGAATGAAATGTGGTCGGTGCTGTCAATGAATGGGGTGGACAGCAGCCTCATTCGAGCTCTGAAATCCTTTTATGAGGATTCTAGAGCTTGTGTGAGGATAAACGGGGCATACACTGACTGGTTTACCATCGAGAAAGGTGTTAGACAGGGATGTGTAGCGTCGCCGTGGCTGTTTAACCTCTTCATGGACAGTTGTTTGCAAGATTTAAAACATAGTGACTGCGGATTAAGGATGAATGGGTTACTCGTCAAATGCCTCCTTTATGCTGATGATCAGGTAATACTTGCATCTTCAGCGGAGGAGTTGCAAGAGATGGTAGCAATCATGCACGGAGCGTTAGAGAGGAAAGGAATGAAAGTGAATGTAAGTAAAACGAAAGTTATGGTTTTTGAAAAGGAGGAATGCGTTACGGCTTGTAATGTTTTGATTGATGGACGGTGAGTGGAACAAGTGAATGAGTTTGTTTACTTAGGTTCGTTGTTTACAAGAGATGGTAAGAATGAAGAAGATATTGAAAGGAGAGTTAATGCAGGTAATAGTGTGATTGGAGCTCTGAAAGCGTTTATGAACAGTCAAAACGTGTCCAAAAAGGTACGTTTGGCTGTACATAGAGGCGTGTTAGTGCCTACCCTTATGTATGGCAGTGAAAGTTGGGTATGGCAGAAGAGATTTGAAAGTAAAATAAATGCTGTAGAAATGAGAGCACTGAGAAGTATGTGTGGTGTGTCTTTGACCGACAGGGTAAAGAATTGTGTGATACGAGAGTGGTGTGGGTTAAAAGAAGATGTAGTGACAAGCATTGAGAAAGGCATGTTAAGATGGTTTGGGCACATGGAGAGGATGGATGACGATAGACTGACAAAGAAGATATATAAGGCAAGTGTGAATGGAACAGGACAAAGGGGAAGACCTAGGCGGACGTTCTCTTTCCAGATTGGAGACATCCTAAAAAAAGGACCAGTCAGAAGTACCCTAAAGCGCCATTTAGACGGAGAGAGTTTCTCGCACGTTTCGTACGAGAAATCGTATACTACTATCGCAAGCAATAATCGCCATAACATTATCGTATCTAAATGTTTACATTCAGGCAATAACTAAATTCTCGCCTACGATTATATCATACGAGATTCGCATATGACTTATCGCTAGGCGATAATTACCTGCGTCTGTTTACACAGCGAAATTATAGTAAGAAGATTCTGGCTTACGAGAAGCTCGACTCGTATAAACACGATCTCGTATGCCATTTTTTCAAGTTCATACGAGTATCGTACAAATCGGTTTGAACCGCTTTCAGTGCGAGATTCGTCATTCGAATTTATCAGTTTAGTGCTTACTAGAGAGTATTTGTTCTCAAAAATGATACAAAAATCACTGCACTCATGGTAGCGACTGGCACCAAATCTCGATTACGATTATTGCTTTGAAATTCTGTTTACACGGACAAAATCAATATTCCCTGCGAGGCAATTGTCGCCAAAGTGAAGGAGCGAGAAGTGTGTATGTTTAGACGAAGATTTTTTTTAATATTCTTTCGATACTCGCATCTTCGAGTCGAGAAACTCTCTTCGTCTAAATGGGCCTTTAACAGAAGAGCATGCATGAGAAACTTGATGGGAGTGAGTGAAGCAAGTGAGGTATGTCAGGATCGTTGCAAATGGCGTTCCGTAGTCTCTGCCTACCCCTCCGGGAAACAGGCGTGAGTCTATGTATGTATGTATGTATGTACTTATAATATATAGGACATACTAAGTATATTTGTACCAATAAAAATAAAAACATAAAAATACCATATGATACAAAGACTAGATGTTATATAGCAAGACATTACATTCAGTATAGTCATTATTTTGTTTGCATTTTTGATGTTAGATGGAGAGGTAATGCTTTTTTAACATTCCCTTAAATATGTTTAGAGATTTTGCGCTTCGAATCTCTACTGGCAATGCATTCCATAGGCGCACAGCCTGAACAGAAAAGGATTTGTCAAAGTAATTTGTAGAATGCATTGGCATTTCATTTCTCAAGGACCTTACATGTGTGTCATTAATGAACTTGAAACGTTCTTTGAGGTAAGAGGGGGTACTAGGATTAAACAGGACATTGTATAATAATGTAAGAATGTGAGTATTCCTGCAAAGACGAATTGGCAGCCACTTGAGCCTGAGGCGAAATTCTGAAACGTGATCATATTTGCGAAGTCCAAATATAAATCGTATGCAAAATTTTTGGAGACGCTCAAGTTTGTCTAGTTGCTCTTCGTTGGGGTCAAGATAGCTGACATCAGCGTAGTCAAGTATAGGCAGAAGCAGAGATTCCGCAAGCGCAATTTTAGTGGCAGTCGGAAGGAAGTTGCGTAACCTACGCAATGAACCTGCAGATGCAAATAGTTTGCGACTAGTTTCCTGCAACTGTGGTCCCCAAGACAAGGTTTCGTCAAAATAGATCCCGAGATTTTTTACTGATTTGCTGAAAGATAGATCTTTTCCATCAAAAGTTATTCGCGGAAGATCGGGCCAACTAATTTTTGAGACCATTCTGGAGCTACCTATAATGATCAGTTGGCATTTATCGGGATTTACTAAGAGTCCATATTTCTTGGTCCATTCACAGATCCGCGCCAAGTCGGTGTTAATAGTTCTACAAGCTTCTGCTAACTTATTTAAGGGAGCTTGCGTGTAGATCTGCAAATCATCTGCGTAGAGGTGGTAGGAAGAAAGTAATTGGTTTGAGATAGAATTAATGAATATTGCGAAGAGTAACGGAGATAGCACGCCACCCTGTGGCACACCAGCATTCGTGTTAGACTATGAGGAATACGAGTCTTCGATGCGTATACGCTGCCGGCGACCAAACAGGTAACTATGAAACCAGTCAATTGCCGCTGGAGATATGTTAAGAGAGCGCAAGATGCCAAGTAGGATATGGAAATCTACGGTGTTAAAAGCATTGCTAAAATCGAGTAAGGACAAGACCGTAAGATTCCCATAATCCATACCTCGCCTAATGTCATCAGTTACATGAACCAATGCAGTAACGGTACTGTGGCCGGGGCGAAAACCAGATTGATAGGGATTCAAGAGCGAATTTTTACGAAGGAAAGAACTGAGTTGGGTGTGGATTAGACGTTCAAGGACCTTTGACAGGAAGGGTAGTATGGATATGGGACGATAATCTGCAAAGGAACAAGGCTTAGATTTCTTAGGCAAGGGGATAATGAGTGCCTCTTTCCACGCAGATGGAAATATGCCACGGACAACGGAATGGTTAAGGAGATGACATAGGACTGGAAGAATTTCATCTAGGATAGGAAGGATCATTTTGCGGCTAATACAGTCATTACCGACTGCATTGGATGTAGCTGCCAGTATACTCTTCTTAACATCACAGGCGGCAAATTGCAAGAAGACAAAAGGAGAATAATTTGGGGTTGGTAAGGAAGAAAGATGTTGTAAAGTATATCTTTTCATATTGCCATCGAAATTGGACGAAGTAGTGAAATGTATGTTGAGTGAATCAAGGTTGACGTTATTCGGAATGGGTTGATGTCGTGTCTTACCAACTCCCAGAGTTCTTAGAAATTGCCAGACTTTAGCTGGATCACCATTTTCAACGGATTTATGAATATGTTGGCGTTGCGCTTTCCTACACACCTTGTTGCAGTGATTTCTGATCTCAACGTATTTTTCTTGGTTTAGTGGTGTAGGCCTAAGCTTAAATTTTGCCTTGGCTGCAGATTTTTTTGCCATGATTTTTTTGATGTCCTCATTTAGCCAAGGTGCTGGTAAATGTTTTAGTTTAATAGCACGGATTGGAGCGTGCACATCATATAATTTAACCAGGTTACTTGTTAAAAAATGGACTTTCATGTCGACACAGTCTGAAGAATAAAGTGGATCCCAGTCAATATTGGCGGCATCTTCCCGCAGTTTGTCATGATCCATGCCACTGAAATTGCGCTGCAAGACTATCGTCGGCTTTGCTTTGAAATGAAATGAAATGAAATGAAATTAGTCTTTATTTCGTGTAAACTTTGCTTAAAGTGCTTACGAAACGTCAATTTTAAATTTATCAGTTTGTACAAGTATGTATTTTTATGTTGAATTAGAGCAGCTCAATCCCAAGCATTTTTGTCGTCTATATAATCGGAAATTTTATAATATGCTTTTAAACACAATTTAGTTTTAACAATAATCTTAAATTTATTTAATGTTAAATTTCTTATATTAAGAGGGAGCTTGTTATAAAAGCGTATACACTGCCCCATAAAACAGTTACTTATTTTGTGGAGGCGGGTGCTATGAACTACAAGATTATACTTATGTCTAGTATTTACAGTGTGAAGATCACTTTTTTTACTAAATTTGTCAATATTCTTGTGGACATATAACAGATTATCGTATATATATTGCGATACAACAGTTAGAATGCCTATCTCACTGAACTTTTCTCTTAGAGAAACACGAGGACCGAGGCTGTAAATTCCCCTTATTGCTCTTTTCTGCAGAACGAATATTGTGTTAAGGTCTGCAGCATTTCCCCAGAGAAGAATCCCATAAGACATAATACTATGAAAGTAACTGAAATAAACCATTCTAGCTGTATCTATATCTGTAAGGCGTCTAATTGTCTTAACTGCATAAGCTGCAGAACTAAGTTTGCCCGAAAGTCTTTCTATATGCGGACCCCATTGAAGCTTGGTATCAAGCATAATACCTAGAAACATAGTTGTCCCGACGGGCTCAATTCTGGATTCCTTAAGTTGTACATTGGTTTCCACCTGTTTAACATTGGGCATTGAGAATTTTAATAGTTTGGTTTTCTTATCATTAAGTAATAAATTATTTACATTAAACCAATTAACAACTTTAGAGAGTGCATTGTTTACTTCGTCAACATTTCTCTGCTGTCGTCTAATATTAAAAATTAAGGAGGTATCATCCGCGAACAACACAATCTCATGATTCTTCTTTACGTAATAGGGTAGATCATTAATATAAATCAAAAAAAGAAATGGTCCGAGGATTGAACCCTGCGGGACTCCCATTTTTAAGGCAGAACCTGGAGATGTCTTGTCATTGATCTGGACCTTCTGGATTCGGTTGCCCAAGTAAGAAACCAAGAGATCGAGAGCTTTGTTCCTAACGCCGTAATGATACAATTTCCTGACCAGAGTGTCATGATGTACACAATCAAATGCTTTTGACAAGTCGCAAAAAATACCTAATGCATCTTGCGACTTCTCCCAAGCAGCAAATATACTTTTGAGTAACTCAACTCCTGCGTCAGTAGTCGAACGACCCCTCGTAAATCCGAACTGTTTCTCGTGGAGTAGATTATGACTATTAAAATAACTAAGTAACTGACGAAGAATTAATTTTTCAAAAATTTTACTAAGTGTCGGTAATACAGAAATAGGTCGAAAATTAGAAGGGTCGGTTGTGTCACCAGATTTAAATAAAGGTATAACTTTACTATATTTCATTAAGTCAGGAAATATTCCAGAAGCAACGCAACCATTGAATACCTTTGCAAGATGTGGAGCAATTATGGTAATAATAGATGAAGTAGTCTTCATTGACAATCCCCACAAATCCATTGTCTTTTTCATATTTATAGTTTTAAATTGTTTAAGAATATCGTCAGTAGTAACAACAGTAAATTCAAAGGCTGCATCACATTCTGGCACGCAGTCCCTAAGAAGCATTTCAGCAGACATGGAAGATGAGTTGAGCGACTCTGTTGTCACTATAGGTATATTAGCAAAGAAATTCTCAAATTCAGTCGCAACTTCCAGGTCCTCTGCAATACTCACATTATTGATTTTTAAAAGGAAGTCGCGGCTGCGTGCTTTGGCTCTGCCAGTTTCATTGTTGATGACATTCCAGGTAGCCTTTATAGTGTTTTCTGATAATTTTATTTTATTTCTCAAATAAATAGATTTTGCTGTGTTACAAGCTTGTCTAAATGTTTTAGAATATTTTCTTACGTAATTAATAAAGTTCTGACTATTATTATAAGACTTTTCATTATACAGTTCATATAACCTAATCCGGCTTTTATGAATACCTTCAGTTGCCCAGTCACTAAACATCAGACGGTCAGTTACATTTAATTTTTTGGATGTAAATACAGTCTGAAATTCGTCATTAATTAAGTTGAATAAAGAGTTATATAACTGATCCGGATGGTCATGATGAGGCAACCAATGCATTTTTCGAGACAAATTGTTTTTAAAAGTTTTAAGACGATTCTGGTTTATTGGTATATATTTAACAATTTTTCTCTGGTCTTTCGGACATTCTCTTGGACAACAGATTAACTGCCCACTGTGATCTGACTGAAGCATATTAATCAAAGATTTGTATAATGGTTTTATACTAGTAAATATATTATCAATACAAGTACCACTTGTGGCAGTCACTCTAGTTGGTTCATAGAAATTATGACATAAATTGTATGACTTAAATAAATTTAAAAAATTGGTAGTTGAAGAGCATTTTTCTAATATGTTAATGTTAAAGTCTCCACAAATAGCAACCGTTTTACGACAATTACAAACTTTGCTTAGAGCATCCTCCATAATAACTAAAAAACTTTCAAATGGTGCACATGGAGGTTTGTATACGCTCATAACAATGAACTGCTCAAACTCAACACATGTAATCTCTACTACTCGCTCAACAGAGAGGCTCACAATGTCAGTCCTTTCTTTAAATTTTAGAAATTTACTTACTATGATTAATGAGCCACCATGGATAAAATTTTCTCTACTGAACGAGCTTGCAACCTGGTGGTTATTAAAATTGAATATGAACTGGTGGCTTCTGAGCCAATGTTCTGTAATGCATAAAATATCAATATTCTTACAGTTCATAAACAATTCCAATTCTAACTCCTTACCCATCAGCCCTTGTATATTTTGATGCACCAGGTTGATACAATTTTTAGAATTATTTTTTGTAAGTGTGGTTGATGGAACTATATATTTGTCACTTAAACTGGGTACAGAATTTGATGTCTTATTAAATATATTGCCAGAGATTGACTCTATTGTCTCAGAATTCAATTTAAAGAATTTGGAACGGATTCCAAGCTTATATTGCATGTCAAATTTGACTGCTCAATAAAAGCAGTGTGGTTAGCCAAAACCTTGGCTGAGTTATTAATACAATAAGCTAGCGATGATGCTATTTGTCTTTTATAAAATTGTGATATATAATAATTATCATATGTCAAATAAAAATTTCTAATTAACGCATTAGAGTCAATAATGTCAATCAAATTATTGTAAAATGTCATAGTATGCAATTTTGAATTAATTTTAAATCTATAATCATTTTCAGCTTGTGGCAACAGCTTACTGTAAGGAAAAGCAAGAAACAGAATTTTTCTAACTTTTAAATTGAGTAATTGGTCAAAATATCTCTGTATAACATTTATATTTGCATTTCCTCTTCTCCCAATAAATATAATGATTGTTGTTTCAGGACAGTATGATTTAGACAAAATAGATTGCATTATTTGAGAATAACTTGCTCCAGGCATACATAAGTTAGTGATAGCTAAACCTGTCCTTTGCCGCAACAATTGGCTCATGTTTTTCCCTATCTCATCACTAAACATTAAAAGTTTGTCAGTGTTTGTAATGTGGGGTGAGAAGGAAGTGCGAAAGTTAGAATTAGAATTAATGGTGGTGTTACCCACTGCATCAGACGGTGATAACAAATCAGAGCAACAATTCAATGTAGTTGGCTGTGAATGACTCTGTGGCGACTGGCTATGTTCATTGCCATGATTATTATTGGTAAGAGATTGGAGCCTCTGCTCATTATACTTACACAAGTCCACTAAGTCATCCATTGCCAAGATATGCTCATTTATTTGTTTTTGTGATAAATTATATTTTTTTGTCATGTTCAGTAAAGATTCTTGTAAACTGTCAATCTCCGTCTGCAAACAATGCATATCAGCATCATACTTTAATAGATTGGAATCTAATTTAGCTAGACATACTGACATCTGTTCCTTTACATTTACATATTTTTTGCAATAATGTACATTTATGTTTGATTTCTTGTACATTCTTAATAATTTTTCCTTTTTCCTGATAAATTTGTTAATTTTAACATACTTCTTTAATTTATTACAGGCCTTTATGTTTCTAAATGACTGAATAGTTGAATTAGATTCTGTTAAATCAATAGTCACTATATTTCTACTGCTATCATCGGAGATTTGCGAGGACGAATCTTGTATGACACAAAAATGAGGTCATGGTAAGAAAATGCATCCGCTGTGCATTGACCATGCCTATGAACGAAATGAAGAGAAGAAACCAGAATAAGGTCAAGAAGAGAAGGAGAAGTATTAGGGAAGTGATGTGTTGCATTTAAGTTTAAAATTGACAGATTGCAGGACTCTGCAGCACGTCGGAAAGCAGCAGTACGAGAATCCTGTTTAAGGAGGCAGGTGTTGAAGTCTCCCATTGTGTGTGATCATATGAAGGAATTAGGTTTTCCAATATTTGCTCAAAGGAATTAAAAAAGTTAACACGACTAGACAGAGAATAATATACACCTAAAAGTACTTTTATGCGGTGAAGTTCTAATTCCAAAAAGAGATGCTCGCCTGAGTTTGACGGTGGCGGCTGTGGTGACATAGTGACTATGCGATAAGAAATATGGTGACGTAAATATATGGCAACACCGCCCCCACCGCCGAACTGGCGATCATTTCTAATAAGATTAAAACCTGGAAGTGAATAAGTCACTGATGGAAGGCAAGGTTTCAGCCAAGATTCTGAAACTAAAATGGCATGAATATTTTGGCAGTCTAAGTCATCTAGACTTGAAGCAGAAAGGAAGGTATCGGCATCGCTATGTGAGTCTGTATCCGACATTTATACTAATAAATAATATATAATAAATAAAATAAACTAAATATATCAATAAAAATAAAAATATCTATATATATATATATATTAATCACGTGAAGCTACACTTATAGTATCCACCCGCCAGTTGCGCATTGACCAAACCATCAATTAAAAAAGTAACAATATTAAACTAACAAATAATTAATAACAAATAGGGGTATGTAAGAGACAAAATATTTCGACAAAGTTAAGAGAGACATTAAAAATTAAAGATTATAAAATAATATATAGTCATCTAATAACACACCTATTTAAACAAGGTAGTAAAAACAGAACGTATTATGAATTGACATAACTGACAGCTATGACAGAAGGTGACAGTAACGATTTGTTTATGTTTATTGTTGGTTTGCGGTACATGAAAAATAAAATGAAAAATATAAAACGGTAGTGAAGGTGCATTCAATACATACCGAAATTAAATAAAATTACCTACAGTTATGTACGTGATGAAGATCGGCAAACCCTACTTCTTCAAAGCTGCAGCTCTTTTGGCCTTAGTTGTGGTTGGTTTAGTGATCGACTTCTCCGCGTCCATGATTTCCACGAGCTTGATCTTATTTAGATCGCTTACCGTCGGGGCCCTGGATGTGAATAAAGCCCTCTCTCGTCCAGCACTTCGCAACGCTGAACTTCGCCCGGGCAGCCATAAATGCGTCGTGTCGCGAACGGGTTAGGAACTCGGACAAAGTGATTCCCGTTCCTTTGAGTTTTGTCTTTGCGAACCATATACTGTCCTGCACTACAACAGACTCAAACTTAATCAGAATGGGCCTTGCCTTGTCGGTGGTAGTCTGGCGTCCCATCCTATGACAACGACTGACGTCCTCAGCCGCGAAGGAGTCAATTTTGAGACGCTGTTTGACAACATCCGCCACGAGCCGGACTGTATCTTCATCTTTACGCTCCTCCACCCCATGAAGCAGCAGCATCTTCCGGCGGCTCCGCATCTCAATCTTGTCCACCTCACGGCCGACGACATCAAGCTGCTGAGAGAAGGACTTCAAGGTCTGCAGTACAAAGGTCTTGAATGAGGCGAACTCATCAGCCAAACTCCCAGCACTCTGTGTCGACTTCTTTTGGAGGTCAGCCTCAAACTTTGCCATCCACTCCTCAAAATAGGACTGCATATCAATAATACTGGATACTTTGAATGCTTCCATGGTGTGTGTTTTGTGAAAATGTGTTAGTTTCAGGAGATAATGCTTGACTGTCAGGTATTTACTGTTAGCTTTCACTTCTATACATTAAAATTTATATATAATTGTAATAAAATAATTAATTAAAATTTTCTTAACAAGCAAATTTAAATACAACTTATTCTCCCAACTACCCACCAAAAAGTGACATGTGACATGACAGTGAGATACAGACATAAAAGCGGATATGAATAGTACAAAAGCCTTGACTCGATGTAGTAACTGTGTTTGTTTGCATATAATTATTTTGATACTAAGTTCGGTACTCCTTTTAGGCCTTGCACGAATGGGGCGCATCGTTTGCGAGCTGAATACTCTGTTACATGATATTAGCATCAAGGAATAGTATGCATTATTTCGTTCATTGTATGGTGTGGCTGAGCAGTTTAAGTGATTGCCTCGCTTCAGCCAGTGCAGCATGAGTCGTGAGACCTTTACGATAAGACAAGTTTGATTCACTTTTTTCTGTGAAAAAGTTTTTGTATCGTGTCTGGTTTAGGAGTTTTCTTTGTATCAGTGTATAGATGTTTGCAAAATACTCCATGATTCAAGAGTATTTTTTTATAAAAATAACTATTATTCCACTAAGCCTTTCTGTTTCTTCTTCTTTCTTTTTTCGCGATAAGCAGCAGCTGGACATTTGCCAGATTACGCTCAGTTGTGCTCGTCTCAGAAAAATAATAGTTAAACCATCTCAGAGTCCTTCGAGCCGTCTATAAACTCTGACAACAGACCTGGCCCTACAAACACACGAAATAAAAAGCCGTTTACTATCTGTTCGTCTGTTACCGATAAAAACAATCAATACGTCCTCAGTAACAGAATCACCTCTTACAAAGTGCGAATCACACTAAATCTCTATAAATAACAATGTTCGCATGTCTCTATGGTATATTGTCGAGCGCTGGGCGCATATTTCAATTATTTACTTTTCAAACTTATTCGTATATACTCGTCTTTTCGAATGAATCATAAATTTTTCTCCACATTAAATTCATAATACATTCGGGTCGATGCGAAATTTTTCAGTAATACTTCGGCTTAAGTCTTTATTGTTTCTTGCTTTAACGACCGATTTTTTATAGATGGCTTTTTAATGGTAATGATTTATACGGTTAAAATTGTACAAGGTATTAAACAAAATTAAGGTATTAAACCCCATTAAAGTATTTTTTATTGTTCAGAATGAACATGATATGAACCCAAAAATATTCTTCCAAAAATATCTGCCAAATTCGGACGAACTCTGCAAATATTGAAACTATGCACAGTATTAAAATCCATATTGGGAACAGCTATTTGTGGATCAACAATATTTGTGTGTGTATTCGAAGAAATATATAATTATACTAAAGGATGACCGCAGCTACGCCCACGCACCCTATTTAATTAAACCGTTTCTTCCAATGGCGTGAAATTTTCGAGAAATTACAAGAAACATACGTCATGTCGAATTTCAACTTCTTACGCCTAATAGTTTCGTCTGTGCGTTGTTAGTCAAGTGACTAATTATTAATTGCGTTACTAACTAGTAACTCAATAATGTTATATATACACATTTGTTATAAGTAGGTACTGTATGTACCGAGCTACTGGCTACCTCACGTCATCATTGATGTAATTTTATTAGCCTATCGAGGGTCAAAATCCTCATTTCTTGACAACGGTGCCGTAGGACATCATCGTCCTTCCGTAACCATGGCTGGTTTAAGCCGAAACATGCGGATTTTAGTTATGTAGAAGGGCAATGCAACTGCATTGCCCTTCTACATTTCATTCTACCTTATCAAATTATTATGCTACTGAGATCGCTAGCTATACATATTTTTACTTTTTTATACTCACACTTACTTACAGGTAGAATACATAACATACAGGAGAAATATTTCGAAGGGCAGACAGAGGTGTAATATAGCAGAATTTCAGATCCCACGTCATAGAGGCGAGCCTATTGCCGCTCTCGGGCATATCGTCCGGCTCCGTGCTGATACAAAAAATTTGGAAGACTCGATTACACTTTTGCTTATCCCCTGGAATATGGAGGCAGTTATATAAATATTAGATACTAATGCATACTATCATTACATTCATCTATTCAAGCCCTATTTTATTTCAGTAGAGCACCCGGCAGACGCCTCGGCAAATCAAATTCGGTGTCACAGCGCTACTTACTGTGTTTAATTTTATTTTCTTACCCATTAATGTACATACAAAATTTCATCAGAATTGGTTAAGCCGTTTAAGAGATGTGTGAATGGGTGACAAACGCATTTACAGTAGAATTAAAAATATGTTACAAGTTATAAAACAACTGCCCTAACGCTTTTAATCACGGCCAAGCCAACGAATTCATTTTAAAGTTCACAATGTCTGATAATTATAATATAAAAAGCGCGGCTTTATCTTGTACTAACAAATAATTAATTAGCTTGTAAAGTCTTTCACCTCCTGGTAAACGTTATGTTACAATGCATTTTACCGTTCCTACAACCACAATGAAGCGATAATTTTTATAACCTATTGCCCCACTAGTGGTATTCGTAAACTATTATTATGTTCTTATGAACCCCTTCTTGAACCAATACGCTTTTTATGGAAGTTAAGTGCTTACAACGCTTGGATAACGTTGTACTTGGGGTTTAAGTTTAAGAACAATTGAGCTTCAATTAATTTGTCTATTTAATTTAAGTAACAATTTTATCTGTCCAAAAATATGTCAACAATTTTATGAAAATAAATATTTTCATAAAATTTCTAAATAGGTATAAAGACTCTATAACCTCGGCCTTCCCGGGTAATACTACCCTCTGCTGATATATATTTATATATATAAGAAGTATCTGCTCTATCGCCTTGTTAAGTGCACACCGAAGGCACAAGTGCTCTTTTTGGCATTACTTTGGTTTTGCTTAAGAAGAAGGTTAAAAACAAGATAGGTCAATGTTTATCAGATATGCCGCTGTAGTGCTGGTACAGTCGCATATACAGTCGGTGAGCGACCAACAAAGTAAGCTGAAAACCTAAATTGTATTTTTGTTTATTTGTCTACAGCAAAGACGAATGGACTTATATATTTTTAATATTCCTAAAGAAACCAGATTTAAGTGTAAGAGCAATGATTTACAAAATGATTGTATACCTACAGTACAATACAAGATAAGAACAAACGAATGGTCGCCGTCATCATTGATAGTTATATTGCTGTGATGAAACTATCGCTGCACCGGTCTGTAGGGAGAATAAAGTCCAATTGTACAAAACTTTTACAATCGCAGTTCACACAGTTTAGATTATTGTTCAACACAAGTTAAAACACACCAATGAACAAAACAAAAATATAAAAATGAAATTGTTTTAATTTATGGCAAGAAATATATAATTTATTTTGAAAGGTAATATCACGTTTCACTAATTACCTTCATCTTATTACTTTACAGATTATTTGCATACATAAAAAAGAAATATGTACAAAAAAGGGGGGGAAAATACAAAGTTCATATTTACAAGACAGGTTTAGGTGTCGTAGAATTCCTCCGCGTCGCTGTTGATTGTTAACGTGCCCAGAAGGCTGGCATCAGCATTGCCACGCTGGATCGCAATGCTGATACGCTGGCCGAAATACAGCCCAGCCGGTCAGGCCACGTGAAGCGTCGATTAGTCGTTTGGCGATTTCTCTGTACAACCTACAAGCGCTCGGACCCCATGGACCAAGCGTCTCCACTCCAAACGGCTCAAATACGTAATTGTTTTATATTTATTTTCAAAACATAGCTCTGAAGGTCTTCGCGTCATAGGTTTTACTTCCAGACGAAATACAGCTCGCGATAAAATATTACCTTATGTTTTCTAGGTGACAATCAGCTGACGCAAACAGGGAGAAAATGGAAAATATTTTTTTTTCTGCCGAACAAATTGACTCCATGCTGCCTGATGTTAAGCAGTCAGTGAAGTCCCATAGTGATGGCCATTATCCCAGCAGCCAGCATGGCATTATGGCATGATGGCCCTCACCTTGACGGCCTTGAGTAAAGCTTTTTCACGCCCCACTTAAAGGACCCGGGACCATAAGTGGAGGGAAACACGTGGACTGGTAAAGAGTTCCACATCTTAATGGTACGGCAGAGATAAGAGGCACCGAACCGTTTGGTGCGTGACGGTATCTGTTCTACCGTGTAAGAGTAGCACCTCAACCCAGCACGTGTCGTTCGGGATAGGAAAGAAGAGGGTGGGATTAGTTGAAAGAGCTCTTCGGAGCACTCACTGTGAAAGATTCGGTAGAAGACAGCCATTGAGGCCACATCTCTGCGTAATTGCAGTGACTCAAGAGTCTTAGTGGCCTCTGAATCCCCGATGATACGGACAGCACGCCGCTGCAACCTATCAAGGGCGTCCAATAAGTACTGAGCGGAGCCATTCCAAAGGTGAGAGCAGTATTCCACGCAGGAGCGAACCTGGGTCTTGTATAACAGACACAACTGCTCCGGCGTGAAAAACTTCCTCACTTTGTTCAGAACTCCGAGTTTCCGAGATGCGGATTTGATGACACCCTCGATGTAGTTCTTCTGGTTGAGATTTCTGCATATGTCCATACCTAGGATATTGAGGCTGTCTTGAATCGGTAGTGGAGTGTCCATAAGAGAGGGATGGGGAAGGAATGGAGATACCTTGGCTGAGAATGCGCACACCTGTGTTTTCTTGGCCTTGAACTCGACCAGGTTCTCATCACCCCAATGCGAGACGCAATTCAGAACCCGGTCAAGCTCAGCAACAAGTGTTCGCCTATACTCCTCAGTATCGGCTTGCTTAGCCGCAGGGTGTCCGAGATATCGCCCATGTACAGTACTGTCATCTCCATAGCAATGTATGCCCCCAAAAGTGAGCATATCATTGATATGCAGAAGAACAAGCGTGGGCGATAACACGGACCCCTGAGGCACACCAGCATTCACCTGGAGAAACTTCCATGATTTACCGTCACAAAGGACTCGTATACGGCGCTCATTCAGGAAGCTGGCAACCCAGTTACACAATCGAGGCGGCAAGCCGTAGGCTGGAAGCTTGGAAAGAAGCACACGATGTCAAACTCTATCGAAGGCTTTGGAGATGTCGAAACTAATAGCCAACGACTCCCCATGCCTGTCCATCGCTTCACCCCAAAGGTGAGTGACATACGCTAGAAGATCACCCGTTGATCGTTTCGGTCTGAAGCCATACTGACGATCATTGATGAGAGAGTGATCTTCTAGGTAGCGAACGAGTTGGTTGTTGATTAGTCGTTCAAACACCTTGCAGAGGATAGGGGTGATAGCAATGGGTCGATAGTTGCCCGGATCAGAACGATCCCCTTTCTTGGGAATCGGTTGTACGTTCGCCTCTTTCCAAGCCTGCGGCACTACGCTAGAGGCATATGATAGACGATACAGGCGTGTAAGCATTGGAGACAACTCGGCTGCGCATTTCCTAAGCACAACCGCTGGAATTCCGTCACGTCCACTGGCTTTCCGGACATCGAGAGATCGCAGTGTCGCACGAATATCGCATTGCCTGATTTTAATATCAGGCATGGAGTGGCCGCAGTAGGGAATCGAAGGCAGCTGCGCACTACGATCATCGATTCGGGAGTTGGCCGCGATTGACAAGCAGGTCAGCTTTCTCTTGCGGCCCATGGGCCAGTGATCCATCAGGGCATCGCAACAGCGGCAGTGAAGGCTGGCAGAAATTAGATTGCACGGCTTTGGCCAATCGCCAGTATCCCCGGCTGTCCGTGGGGTGCGACAAGAGTTCTTGACCAAACCGTGCAATGCGCTGTGCATCCGCTCTTATGTATGCCCTCTTGCAGACCTTGGTGGCTCTATTATAGACTGCCTTGATGAGATGGACATTCGGATCACGACGAGACCGAGCCCTGATCCAAGCGCGGTAAGCCAACTGTTTTTGTTTAACAGCATCGGCGCACTCGCGATCGAACCAGGGCCGTACTCCGCTGCTGCTGGAGACGTCAGTGGATGGAATATAATATTCCATACCCAAGATGATTTCCCCAGCAACAGCAGACGCACTCTCCGACAGACCCCTCCCACTAAAGCAGCGTTGAGACCACGGGATGGACGCATAATGCTGCGTTTCCACGCTTGCCAAGCCTCGACAAGCTTCCACAAGCACAAGCGTGTAAATAGGCCGTTTGGCTTGGCTTGCGTGAGCTTGTGGACGCTTGTACAGGATCCGGTCTAGTGTCGGTTTTTGGACACAGATCAAAGGGCGCTTGCGGGAAGCGCTTGCGACGCGTTCACACGTTGGCGCGTGCTTAGTAGTCGCTGTGATCTCGAAACGAACGCACGTCTAGTTCTGTCTCAAAATGAGTGGCTGGTCGAACTTCTTTTGCTTGTTTGTATGATTATGAACTATATCGCTCCCAGAGGAATGTCACGAGGGAACATATTAATAATATGCAGGTGTATTGACATACCTAATGCCGTAACCTATATGGCACCAGTAATATTTCGAGGCTATGTAGGTAAGGTTTTCCGTAGAGGGTAAGGAAGAGGCCCTTGCAATCTACATCATACAAAATAATTGGTTTTGCTTCTCTTTAAGTGTATTTCAAATGAAAGTAGGTTAAACCAAAGGTTATAGTCGATACAAGTTCGGTGTCCGCCATGCTTGGATGTACGTAGCATACTGACGCATTCACAAGCGTGTAAACGGCTCCCAAACGCCAAGCGAGATTTGTGGACGCTTGGAGCTTGTGGAAGCTTGTCGAGGCTTGGCAAGCGTGGAAACGCGGCATAATAGTCTCGCAGGCCATCCCAATCCGCTGACGAGTAGTGCCACAAGCGTAGCTTTGTCTTCATTGGTTGTGGAAGTGAGGCGAATGGCACTGTAGTGCGAACCAGACAGTGGTCGGAGGAACCCAAAGGGGCTTGTACCGTCACACTGTACTGGGCCGGGTTAATTTTCCACTCTTTGAGATTTGAAAACATCTCAAAGAGTGGAATTTCATATTTAGATTCTAGAGATCGGGTGACCGTCCGACTAGGTTCCCGAGGGACTTGGAAATATCTTTATCATCATCAGCCCTTTATGCTGTCCCACTGCTGGGCATGGGCCTCTTCTCACTATGAGACTATCGGTTGAATAAAACTGCGGACAGAAGTCGATGTTTTTACTTGTCAACCATTTGCCCGTTAGAGTATCTTTGGGATGCGAGCTTGGTATCTGGTGTTTGTTCCCGTTTTATCGGATAAGTCGCTTCATGGATAAACAGGTACAAGGTACAACAGGTACAACAGACGTTAAAGCGAATATGAATAGTACAAAAGCAAAGGTTGTTGTACTATTCAAGAATCGAAGTAGTAATTGTGTTAGTTTGCGTATAATTATTTTTTATAGTAAGTTAAGCTTTATTAGGCTGTGCACGAATGGGGCGTATCGACCGCGAACAGAATAATCTCTTACATGATATTAACGCATGCATTTATCTAAAATCATTGCCATCGCTACTGGTTAGGGTCCACTGTGTGGCTGAGTAGTTTAAGTGATTGCCTCGCTGCAACCAGTACTGCATGAGTCGTGAGTTCGATTTCTTTACGTGATAAAATTTTTGTTTCGTGTCTGGTTGAAGGGATTCATTGTGCCAGTGTAAAGATATTTGTAAAATACATCGTAATGCAATCCTTATTTTTCATAAACATAATAAATTACTCTAATCAGTCTTTCTACTTCTTCTCTCTTTTTTCGCGATAAGCAGTAGCTGGACTATAATATCATTTGCCAGATTACGCGCAGATGTGCTCATTTTAGGACAAGAATAGATAAACCATCTCGGAGGCCTTCGGGCTGTCTATAAACTCTGACAACAGAGCTGGCCCCACATACACACTAAAGAAAAACCGCTTACCATCGGTTCGACTATTAGCGACAAAATAAATCCATACGTCCCCCAAATCAAAATGTCATCTATATTCAAACCAATTACATCAAAACGGAGATAACCGTGTACAAGCGTATTTAAATAATAAGTTTACGGCTAATAGCATTCGCAGGTCTAATTGTTGGTTGGCGTGTAGGCACGATCTATGTGTTCGCCGTTGAGGTTTTTCAACATGTCACCTGTAACGTATCACTTCTGTTTTGAATACAACACGGTATAGGGCAATGAATTTTTAAGTCATTGTGTTTAAAGCTTTTTTATTTTGAATTGCAATGTTTAGGTGGTCGTATTACTGGTGGCCTTTCCAACATTGTAACATTATTCGGGTCAACTTATTGATTCTAGAAAATATTTTATGTGCTTACTTGCCTTCGAATTATCTCCACAAACAAAAATCTTACCATGTTGTCGCTCAGTTGTATAATATTTATATGGATTGAATATAGTATTGACGAATTTACTCGCGAAGACAGCTAAAATGCATATACATGGCGCGCAGCACAGAGATTTCGAAGTGAACTGCGTATTAAATTGCTAATTATAGCTTAATAAACGGTGAAGAAAATCATCGTGAATAAACCTGTGTCCGAGAGTTCTCCATAATGTTCTCGGAAGACATATGAAGTCCGCCAAACCTCACTTGATGGTTTCTTACTAAAGGCAACTGCCGCACTAGAAATAAATCTTGTGTCGCGCTGCACTTTACAAATATACAAACAACGGACAAGCCTTAACATTATTGTAGTAAGAAGGCACGGGGCCCAGCAGTGGACAATTTACATACATGATAATTTATGGTGTAGTGTTTTAAAAGCAATAAATAAATAAATAAAACTCTGTAAATATCTGCCACCGCTAGTTTATTTACAAACTGTTCGCCGTAATTTAAACTTACTTCAGCATCCTCATTATTTGGTTTAGTATATACCTATTTACGACAAGCTAAAACAACTAAACTATTTGGTTACAGTGTTACTTTTAAACTGATGGTCACAAACATACTGCGAGCTGGTGGTTAATGTTTTTACGAACAGTTTAGATAGATTGAGTATTTCATTAGATACAGCAGATAGAATATAGTCTTCGCTTTTAGATGTTTATTTCTATCCACAATCATTATTAGGATTGCCTTCCATGGTACAATGGATAGCGTGTGTGTCTGCTGATCGGGAGTTCCCGGGTTTGATTCCGGGGTCGAGCAAAAAAGTGTTGCTGCGTTTTCCCTGCTGCGAATTCTCAGTAGCAGCACGGAGAACTATACATCTGCCTACCTCTACGGGGATATAGGCGTGAGTCTATCCTAATCATTATTATGACAGCAACAATTTCCAATTAATCTTAAAGCAGCGATAGCTGAGTGGAGAGACCGACAGACTGCTACGCAGAGGGTCTCGGGTTCGAATCCACGGCACTCACCAATGACTTTTCGGTAAAGTGCGTATTAAATTGTTAATTATCGCTTGCTAATGCCTGACTATGGCCTTACCCTTTTCATTTCATTTCAGCAGTGGGACAGTATAAAGGGCTGATGATGATGATGAAGAACAATTCCCAAATTTCGTGATGACAATGCGATAGTTAAATATTAACGAGGCACAGGTCGCTTACCATAGAGCTATCATTATACCTCCATGTCGCTTACCACTAAACTTGTGCATAGATAGAAAATGCGTAGTATTTCATGATAGAAAAATCTCAAGATGTCTTGGCACAAAATAGTTGAAATCAAAAGAGTTTCAGTGATCACTTCTTTTTTCCACATCTTCAGAATCACTGTCTTAAAAAAACTACTCACCCTTAAAAAAACTAAACAACAGCATTCCTTAGACAGGCGCAACAAAGAAAAACGAAAATATAATAATTATTGTTACAGAATGCACCTGGTGTTACTTGCTATATATAGCATTACAAAGTACTGGTATTAGGGACTTCGCATAGTTCGGAGCTGTAAAATGCCGCAACACGGCGTAACGGTAACTTGTAGCTTTCCCGTGCTTTTGTATAAAATTAAGTTACTATTGGATTTTAAATATCGATGGCTTAATGATGATTATACCAATAAGCTGATATGAGGAAGTGTATGCATGCAAAAATGGTTTTTGCATGCCTTCAGGGGCCCAATTCTCCTAAATATATATTTTTTTGAAATAGGTATAGTTTCGATATATAATGTCAGTGTCATACTTACGTCACAAATTGTATTCTCATAAATTAACTGATATTTGAATGATATTGTAACTAGTTTATAAATTGTGAGACGGGGGTCTCAGGTAGGATTGTCGTGGTTCGATAGAAACACTGCTAGACTGAACTGGTTTTTTATTACGTCTCACTACCGCTTACATACACTATGACCGAACTAGGTAAGCACTGGTCTGAAGGCTGGAATGTAGACTCCTGCTGCTCTCCAACGCTCGCAGGGTAGCTGCTCGTAGGGTCGCCGGTGAGCTGGCCGAAGAGCACGCTGGGCAGGCAGCTCGGTGGTCGAGGTGCAGGCCAAGCGGAGGCTCAGGCGGTGCAGCGGATGTGGGCCTAGCGGTAAGGCTCAGGCGTAAGCCGGTGCAATCAGACAGCAGTGGCCTGGCTGTATGAAGCTCGTAGGCAGGAGCTGATGCGTAGGCGGTGGCTGGTAGCTGCACGGCGCCAGCAGCTCGTAGATTGTAGCCCATGGGGAGATTTGTAGACCCGTAGGGAGAACTGGAAACAGCATAGAGAATACGTAACAACCGGTCAGGAACAGGCTGTCCCTAGATCGGCTGTTATGCTTAGGAGAGACAGATACTACAGACAGAACATATAGGCACACAGGCAACTAGAATATGCTTACCCCCAGCGGGACAGTAGATATTGAAGTAGAAGGCAGAATAATAATTATTTGTAGTGGCAGCGTTACTTCTAGGGAAAGTGACCGATTTAGATCACGCACCCATCTTATATAGGCATAGACCTATGAGTCACAGACTGCCTGTGGCTCGATACATGACCATATATGGTAACAATTCCTAGCGAAGCGCTTTTCGGACCAAGCTGGCTTCACTCACTGCGTTAAGCGCCTGCGAGATATTATAACGCAATACGTAGTATTACGTTACAATTGAAACTGTCAAAATATGTGACAACGACAAACTGTTTATTTCAAATTATACGATAATGACATTAAGTTACCAGAATACTGATTCTGAGTTAATTCAAAATATAATCTCATTTCGTTCAAAATATAATTTCAATGTCATATTAAATACGAGAATTGGCCTTCTGACATGCGTCCTTAATTGTAAATTACCGCTTGCTTCGTGGCTTGGAGAATATTACGTACCATTAACTACATAAAACTTAAATAAGAATTATATCTCACAAATAAACTATTGACTGTTTTTAAGTAAAGATTGCTCATGATAAGAACTTATAAAGGAAAAGTAAGTAAAATTTATTAAGATAAATACGAATATTATATAGGTAGTCAAACCAATTCACTATATTATTGCGTGCTACCTTACTTACATTATACACTTAACTCACAACATCAAAAAAATATCCTTTTCATAGAATCTGTTTCAAACAAAATATTCCAAAAAATTATATTTCTATTGGAAATCCAATAATGTAAATCCCTTTTCACGTTAATGTAATTTTGGCTTCGATGACGTTATATTCTAAAGAAGTTTAGCGAGGTACAGTCAGCATGTCGTTAACCAGTCATTTAATTTCACTTCTTTGTGCTCAGATTAATATTTTTTTTGATAAAATATTTTCTTTATGTAACTTGTAAAAGGTGTTATTGTGTGAAGGTTTTAAATTGATGCGTTGTATTTTCTTGGGTTTACGCGAATGTCACACAATGATATAAAACTATGGTTTCCAGATACTATCGTTATATATTGATTTACTGACATTACATTCAAACCGAATGACATAGAAACTACTTTACTTATTATAATCCGACGTTTCGGCTACTTTACGCGAGCAGTGGTCACAGAGGACTCCGTCTTCCAGTCTTCCGTAAAGAACTGGGACGGAAACTGAGCGCTGTTGATTGTTTTAAAATGGAAAACAAAACTGGTCGTAAATAGTCTCAACACTATAGCCAAAATCTCACGAAAGTTTAGAATACTTGGTGTAGAAGAATTTCGTTATGGATTCAGAAACTGACAACAATTTTGGCAATCAAGTGAGATTGAACATTTCCAAGGCCCTCGTAAATATCTAAGATTGTTTATACACTATACAGTAAGAAATTCTACAACTTGAAAGTGGTAAATTTGGCTCCGTGAGCCGCAAACTTTGGCATCCTATTGACCCACGTCAAGCAATTATGTAATACACACTTAATACCCAATTTCTTAGTTGATGTTCAAACATCTACAAAGCATTACCAACAGCTATTTTCTCAACAAGCCTTATACTGACCCAGTTTCTTACTTCGCTACTATTGCCCAGTTATTTTAGCTTGTTCACAAGATTTATTGACTTCAATTTGAGCTTTTCATGTTATTAATAGCTTCCTAACATATTGTTTGACTCGATTAGAAGTTATATTGAGTAGAACGCCACTACATTCAATATTGGACGAGTTCTCTCGAAACAAACTTGGCGTTTATCGTCTCGTCAAAATATATTTAGTTCCGGGAGCATACAATACATTTTCGATGCATCGTGCCTTCAACATTTTTGTTCCAGGCTGCAGTGTATTGACTCGCCGTTGTGCTTTTATTGCGAGAATTGAAATAAAGGAGTTGATCCACTGCGAACAGAATGCACTTTTCTGAACAGCACTTTCTTTACGTTTAATATGAAGCGAGGGAACGGATGTGCAGAAAACGTTTATTCTACTTTTATGTGTTAAAAAGGTCGTTATTCTTTGAAAAGTATTAAATTTAGTATGAACGTTTTCTTTTTCATCTTTATATTATGTATAAACAGTCTAATTACTGTTCTTTTGTCATCTTCATATAAACCTAATTCACAGTTATGATCCTATCCTTTATGGTTTACTGTAGGTACAAATAATTCAATGTTTTAAAATAGTATGCTAGGAATTTGTTGCTAAATTCTTCTGCATGGATCAATAAATGAATATGTGAACATAGGTTTAAAAAATAAATTGAATTAGTCGGACGTTTCATCCGTATATTGCCTTCAAATTGGACTATAAAGTCATGTTTGACGTCATCGCCCATACCCGCAATAACGCCTCAAAATGTTTGGAGCTGACGGATAAATGACCTAAAAGCAATTATGTGTGCTGAACTCTACAAGAGAGTCCCTTTCTTTTTCAATCTCACATTAAATTAAACTTATTTACCTGACATACGATAATTTGACTTTATCACGGATAAAAGCTAAGCAAATAAGTACACACTAATTAAAAGTTTCTTAAATGTCACGAAACCAGTTATGTAAGTACATACGCTCTAGCACTCACAATTTCATAAAAAACAAACAAGTTTTTCCTACGTAAAATTGTGATGAATTTTTTGCTGACTGTACCTGTCTCAATGGCCCCGGCCACTTGCTTAATTTTGTTTTGCTGTTCATACCCTCTTCATAAATAGTACGAATTACGATTTTAAATTGAAAAAAGATGATGTAAATTTATAAAGGTCGAGATTTTTTTTAGACTTTAGATTAACGACGCAGTTTTATCTTAATATATATATTTCTTGTGTGCGTGTGTATGTCACTGAACTCCCCCTAAATGGCTGGACCGATCTTGATGAAATATTTTGTGTATGTTCAAGGGGACTTGAGAATGGTTTAGGTTCACAATTTAGTCCACTGGAAAATGTTATTTTACTTAACTTTTAATTTGTAAGTAGTTGTGGATTTTGGAATGTTTCACATTGGAACCGACGGACTGCGCTGCTATGGCAGTGTCAAATCTTTTATTAATAATTTCTTCAAGGAGTACATCGAAACCTTACTTGAATAATAAAACATTAAAAAATAAAGAAAAATTTGCCGTGTGGTTGACGGCATAGAATACAAGTGTCACCACCCCCTATCTTCCCGCGGGTGTCGTAAGAAATCTCAGCTTCTTGCGCTCAATAGTTTCGCCTGTGCGTTGCCTGTCTGTCGGTCAGTATGGCAAAAACATAAATACACAGATTCGTAACTAAAATAGAAAATCTCACTAAGAATTATTCCAATCATAGACATGTATTGCAATGTAAAGAAACTTCTTTCTCGTCTCGTCTCTCGTTGAAGTGAAATGATTCTTTTTTTAATTAATAAATAAATAAAATAGAATACTGGGTCCCGCTGTTCGGATTCATCTCGCATATAATCATAAAAACTAATAAAAAGGTTTTTGGTTCGCCCGTTAATCATATTTTCATAGTTTAAATTTTGATCCATTCGGATTAACGGTCATTATAATCAAACCAATTCCAATACCGTTGGTGATTGAATTTAAAATTATTGACTTTTTGTCAATAATTGAAAAACAATAACATTTGCATATAAATACTATTCCAATGCGATGCATAGTATCATTCATTTCAAATAGTAGTAACTATCATAATAAAATAAAACGGGACGCCGATTAACATTAATTCGATATTTTATAATGTATAATGTTACTTTATATTTTTAATTCGAAAGCGACTGTTGAATGAGAATTAACAGTGTTAATTCACACACTTATGAAACTTCTTACATTTCTTTATTAAATACTCAATTGTGACTTTTTCATAAAAGCTACATTACCTACCAAGTGCTCGCACATTTTTCGGTTTCTTCCCGATGTAGTGAACATTTTGGGGAATTCCTTGCCCTCATAGTGCGCTCCTTGTCTGTCAGTCAGCCAGTAACGGATGAACTTAATATATTTTTTATATTTATAGCGTCACGCCTGTAGGTATCCCTGAAGGGAGAGGCAGATGTTTAATATTAAAACCTAATTTCGCCTTATGAACTCTAAATGCATTTTTCCTGGATGGCAGGATAGAAGGTATAGTAGGTACTTGGTTTACTGGGTTTATTGGGTACTGGCAGAGTGACGAGGTACTTGTTCAGACGACGACGTGACGAGTATAATAAAACTATCTTTGAAGATCGGTATCGGTAAGTGGTAAATATTTATTTATAAATAGTGGCAAGCTATATACAAAAAATTACATTCAGAGAGGTTACTGGTGGCGGTGAGCACAATATCGATATTGACCAATAAAAGGAGACTTACAACTAACGGTTCTTACATGACTACATATTTTAACTAGCTATAAACACAATTTGATTTACATCGGTCAACTCACTCTAACTAGCGCTCTGTCCTTCACGCACACTTTAACCCCTCGTATGCCGGAACGCAGATCTACGCGAGACACAATAGCTTTTTAATTGTGTCTGGTATTCCGGCATACAAGAGGTTAAAATAAAGTGGCACACTGAACAAAACTCGGTGGCCGCGACATTCGTCGCCAGTCAGATGTAATGCGTGGGCGAGGCAGGTGTATGCGACGCGACGAAGCGTTATCAGCTCTTATCAGTTATCAGCTATCACACTTATCTGTTGATAACGCTGCGTAGGGTTGTGCGTACTATGCAAGTAGGTATGTGCACGTAGTACGCCACAGCATCCCCCCTCAAGCGATGCGTAGGTTCTGTTTCACCTTCCGACCGGATCTGGTGACGTATGTGCTCTGTGCTTGAGGTGCCGATGTCTTTGCTTCGTCCGGTGTCATGTGCGGGTGAAGTGCTTGCTTGAATTCCTCTGCTGTCTGAAACTTCGCCGCTGTCGTTGCATAGATGAGCTGGCTTCAGTCTATCTATAGACACAACTGAAGTGCGAAGTGGAAGTTGTAACGTAAAATGTTTGCCGTCTGCGCTGCGCTGTAGTACTTGATAAGGCCCATCATAAGGTGGAATGAGCGGTTTTCTTACTGTGTCATTGCGCACAAACACATGCGAACACGTAGCGAGATCTTTGTAGACGAAAGTGTTTGTCTGTGAACGATGCGATGTGTTTGTCGGGGTGAGCGAGTTCATTGTATCCATCAGCTGACGAACGAATACTGCGTCGTCAATGTTCGGCTTTGTAGGCACAAAAAAATCAGATGGTACTCGTAGCGGTGATCCAGATGTCATCAAGGCTGGGCTAAAATTTGTATCTTCACGCAGGGCTGTACGGAGACCTAGTAGCACAGTAGATAGTTCTTCACTCTACACAGCCATCAATGCAGCTTTCAGTGTTTGGTGCCATCGTTCTACTTGTTCGTTTGCTTGCGGGTGGAATGCAGTTGTACGTATGCGAGTGACGCCGAGTTTCTTCATAAGCGCGTTGAACAGTGAAGACTCGAACTGTCTACCTTAATCCGTAGTCAGTCGTAGAGGGTACCCAAATCTTGATATCCATCCATCGTACACTGCCTTCGCTACTGTTTCTGCAGTGATATCACGTGTAGGTACTACTTCAGGCCATTTGGTACATCTGTCAATCATCGTCACTATGTAAGTATACTCGTTAGAGGGTACGAGTGGTCCAAATATGTCGACGTGTACATGTTCAAAACGTGATGATTGTTGGAACTGGCCGAGCGGTCTGATAACGTGCCTTTGAATTTTCGCGCGCTGACAGCCGATGCACGCTTGCGCCCAATCAGCGACATCCTTGTTTATCGCCGGCCAAAAGAATTTCCTTGACATATTTTGCCTTGTTGTTCGTACTCCGGGATGACATATTATGTCACGACTTATTAAGTCGTGTTGAGCTTTGAATGCTAAGACACGATACGTCTCTGGTAGGTATGGTCGTATGTTATCAATCGATGTTTCGCACCAAATCGGTCGTTGAACTCCGGGTAGGTTAATTTTAGTAAACGAAAGTTTGGGTTGTTTCATACAGGATTGTAGCTCAGTGTCGATCTCTTGTTCTTCTGCTAATTTGTTGTAATCTATCGTTGAATGTAATACGTCAATCTCCGCTATACGTGATAAGGCGTCCGCGGCTTCATTCTTATCACCGTGTATGTACTTGATGTTATTGCAGAATTGACTTATGTAGTGAAGCTGGCGTTCTCTCCTCGGTGTATCACTGCTACTTGGTGTTCTAGTCTGCGCGCATGTAAGCGGTTTGTGGTCTGTACATATGGTGAGTTCATTGCCCTCTATGAGTCGGCGTAGCCTTTTAACAGCTGTTTACATTGCTAATAGTTCGCGATCGTACACACTGTATCTTCGTTGCGTCTCACTCATTGCTTTTGAATAGAAGGCAAGAGGTTTCCACGTGTCGTCGATCTTTTGTTGCAGCACTGCGCCGAAACTTGTATCAGACGCATCGGTGAGTAGACATAAGGGAGCGGACGGAATCGGGTGAGACAGAATAGTAGCGTCGAGTATGCTTTGGCGGCAATGTTCGAAAGCTTTCTCTGAGTCGGGTGTCCATTCTATAGGCGACTTGTCGTTTTTCTTGCTGTTGTGTAGATATTTGTTGAGTAGGTATTGATGATCGGCTTGATGAGGTAGGCAGCTACGGTAGAAGTTGATCATACCTAAGAATCTTCTAAGTTCTTGTACTGTGGTAGGTTTCGAGTAATTGAGTATGGCTTGAAAGCGTTCTTCCGTGGGTTTGATTCCTACGGGTGTAACTTCGTAGCCAAGAAATTGTATTTTTTCCTTGCCGAATTCGCATTAGTCGATGTTTAGCGTTACTCCGTAGTTGTTGAGTCGCTCGAGTACTTGATGTAGATGGCGCTCGTGTTCCAATGGCGTTGCTGAATGGATAAGTAGATCGTCAACGAAACAGAATACGATGTCATCTAGCCTGCGTAGAACTTTATGCATAAAGCGTTGAAACGTTTGGCCTGAGTTGCATAAGCCAAATGTCATGCAGTTGAATTCGAAGAGACCGAAGGGCGTTATTATAGCTGTCTTCGGTGCGTCTTCCGTTTGTATAGGTATACTGAAGTAGGCCATCTTCATGTCTAACTTTGAAAATATTTTCTTCCCGTGTAGTTGGTCTGTAAAATCTTGTATGCTAGGTATGGGGTACCGGTCGGGAATAGTCACGGCGTTAAGTATGCGGTAGTCGCCACACACACGTAGCGACCCATCCTTTTTCTTGACGACATGTAGTGGGCTTGCCCAGGGACTGTTTGAAGGCTTGCAGATACCCATTTCCATCATTTTCTCAAACTGCAACTTTGCAGCTTTGTACTTGTCGGGTGGTAGTAGGCGTGGCCGTAGAGTAGATTGGTTGGCCGGTCGTTTCAATGCGATGCGTTACGTCATGTTTGGCGGGAATTTTGAGTGACATGGGTCGTAGTACATCTGGGTATTTCTTGAGTATGTTATGATAAGCGTGATTGTGGCTTATCATGTAGACGGCTTCTTCGCTACTCTGCACTGGGATGGCGTTAACATGGAGGTCGGTGACACGATCGATGAGTTTTCTTTGGTGAAGGTCGACTAGTAGCTTGTGTTTTGATAAGAAATCTGCGCCCAGTATGGAAGTCTTGACGTCGGCAACAATAAATGTCCATTTGTAACTTCTACGTAAACCTAGGTTGAGCTCGAGTGTACGCTCTCCGTAGGTATGTATTTCTGTGCCGTTCGCAGCGAATAGTTTGCAACTGTTCTCGGTAGGTTTCAATTGATTCTTGTTTCTTACAACAAGGACTGAGATATCGGCTCCCGTGTCGACTAGAAATTTTTCTCTGTTGTTGATATCAATGACGCATAGGCGGTGGCTTGGTTGGTTAACATCAACGCCCGCCACAGTCGATGTACGTTCTAGTTTTCCCGCTTCGATATTGAACACGGCGACTCGCAGTGACGAGCTTCATCGCCGTATCTGTAGTGGTACTTGCATAGCCAATCGGAATCGCCCGGCTTGGGCGCAGTGCGGGGACGTGCTCTTGAGCGTGACCTTGAGTTTTGATGCGGATTGTAGTTATTGTAGGTACGATGCGTCGACTGTTGCGTTCGGAGTTCGGCGATTTCAAGTGATAGTTTTTCTATCTGTCTTGATAATAGGTCGAACTGTAGACGTTCGATGGTTGTAGTGCAGCACGGCGAATTCGATTACGTTGATGGTACAGTGGTTGTGGTAGACACGGCGGCGCCGGTAGCGGGTTCAAAATGTTCGATCATTTTGTCTGCCATTGCGGATAGAACTTCTAGCGATGATTCGGTGTTTACTGAGAGCACGGCGCGTACTTGTGTGGGCAGTTGGTGGAGCCACATCACTTTTAGCGCCTCGTCGGTGAGTAAGTTGCCGCTCAAATCTCGCATTTTTCGGAGTAGCTGATTGGTTTCATGTCGCCGAGTTCTAGGCCACTGAGTAGTTTTTGCAGCTGGCGATGGTCGGATTCTTGGTATGTCGATATGGTTTTGAACACAACGTACTTCCCCGTAGCTGGTGGGTTTAGTACGATGTCTGTTATCTGCTCGAGATCGCTGCAGCCCAATAGCGGTACGACCAGGTTAAATTTTTGTTCCTCGCCGATCTTGCTAGCCGCGACGGCGGCTTCGATCTGGGCGAACCATAGCCTGGGGTTCTGATGCCAGAATGGTGGAAGGCGTGCTGGCAGCGATATGGTTGCCACGTCACTCTTTACCGTGGTTACGGCCTTGTTGTGGTCATCGATCTTCTCCGTAGTGTAACGATATGTTTCAGCTTTCGGCGTATAATTTCGGGGTCAAGGGTCACCAATTTCCTGGATGGTAGGATAGAAGGTATGGTAGGTACTTGGTTTACAGGGTTTATTGGGTACTGGCAGAGTGACGAGGTACTTGTTCAGACGACGACGTGACGAGTATAATAAAACTATCCTTGAAGATCGGTATCGGTAAGTGGTAAATATTTATTTATAAATAGTGGCAAGCTATATACTAAAATTTACATTCAGAGAGGTTACTGGTGGCGGTGAGCACAATATCGATATTGACCAATAAAAGGAGACTTACAACTAACGGTTCTTACATGACTACATATTATAACTAGCTATAAACACAATTTGATTTACATCGGTCAACTCACTCTAACTAGCGCTCTGTCCTTCACGCACACTTTAAAATAAAGCGGCACACTGAACAAAACTCGGTGGCCGCGACATTCGTCGCCAGTCAGATGTAATGCGTGGGCGAGGCAGGTGTATGCGACGCGACGAAGCGTTATCAGCTCTTATCAGTTATCAGCTATCACACTTATCTGTTGATAACGCTGCGTAGGGTTGTGCGTACTATGCAAGTAGGTATGTGCACGTAGTACGCCACACATTGTTTGATTATTGTGTATTAGTTTGAGTTTACAATTCCAATATAAATCTGCCATTCATACCCGCAACTCTCTCTTACATATTAAATAAACCCACACATATCAATCACCAAACAAAATTCTGCAACATACACACACATCAACACTACATTCTACCTAAGCACTTCGCCTTAATCAGTACATTTATTGTAACAGTATTCGTTGCACGTCGTTTGCAGCCCGCCTACTGCCTCAAGAAATACTGTCACACCTACAAACATAGTTTGCAAATGTCGCTAATATAAGGGGAACTACAGTTCTATTTCGCTGTCAAGATAAACGATTCCATAAATCATAGGGTAGTTCGTTATTGAAATGTTTTGTACTTGAGAGAATTTATTTGTAAAGTCCCCCGAGACCCAAGATATAGTCTTAGTGAGGGAGATGTGTTAGAAAAATTGTATATAACTTTTATACGTAATCTATACACATAAATAAAATTGTAGTGTATGTTTGTAATATTAAAATAACCGCTTTTTACTAAATGCATATGGATCTATACACGGTACATATACCGAAATGACATTTTTTTTAATTTTTGTCTGTTTGTCTGTCTGTCTGTTTGATCTCGCTAATCTCTGGAACGGCTGGACCGATTTTGACGGGTTTTTCACTGGCGAATAGCTGATATACAAAGGAGTAACTTAGGCTATGAATTAACCAGGTTCGCGAAGTAGTTCCATCAGGACTCGGGTGAAACCTCGGGAAAGAGCTAGTAGCATATATATCACGTTATATGGATCAGCGATGCAGAGAATCATGAATGCTTAAAAGTTGTATTGAATTGAATATTTGTCATTTTTGGCGTAGCGTGGTTGTCAAGACTAGTGGTTGTGACCCTGAATGCAAAAGGTCGTACGGTCAATTTCCATCCAAGACAAATCTTTGTCTGATAAGTACAAATTGTTCTGTTTTTAAATAAGTACCCAGGTATAGTTATCAGTTAACTGGTAACCATTGGACATGGTCTGCCTGGTTTATGATCGGTTGACTGGATGAGAGTTGTCCTAGGAGAGACCAGCAGGCCAATTCTCGTATTTTTATATGACATTGAAATTATGTTTTGAATGTACTCAGAATCGGTATTCTGCTAACCAAATACATTAGCGTATAATTTGAATTACCAGGTTAACACATATTTTGAAACTTGTTTTAACGACAGTTTCGATATAATGTCAGTATCATACATCCGTCACAAAAAGCGTATTCTTCTAAATTATTTGATATTTGAATGAAATAGTAACGAGATTGTACTTGAAACAAGTGTTAAATATTTGTCAATGACGAACTGTTTATTTCAAATTATACGATAATAACATTAGGTTATCAGAATACCGCTTCTGAGTACATTCAAAATATAATTTCAATGTCATATAAAAATACGAGAATAAGGCCTTTGATAAATATAGTTATAAGTTATGAGACGGAGGATCTCAGGTAGGATGTCGGAGTTCGAGAGAAACACTGCTAGGCTGAACAGGTTCTTTATTATGTCTCACTACCGCTTACATACAGTATGACCGAACTAGGTAAGCACTGGCCTGAGCTGGCTGGAGTGTAGACTCCTGCTGCTCTCCGACGCTCGCAGGGTAGCTGCTCGTAGGGTCGCCGATGAGCTGGCCAAGGTGCGCTGCGCAGGCAGCTCTGTGGTCGATGTTCAGGCTGAACGGGTCTCGGGCGGTGCAGCCGATGTGGGTCGAGCGGTCAGGCTCAGGCGTCCGTGGCCTGGCTGTAGGAGCTCGTAGGCAGGAACGGAGGCTTGGGTGGCAGCTGGCTAGTAGCGGCACGGCGCCAGCAGCTCGTGGCTTGTAGCCCGTAGGAAGAACGTAGGTGCAGTGAGCTCGTAGGGTGAACGTAGCCCGTAGGGTGAACTGGAAACAGCATAGAGAATACACAACAACCGGTGAGGAACAGGCTGTCCCTAGATCGGCTGTTATGCTTAGGAGACACAGATACTACAGACAGAACATATAGGCACACAGACAACTAGAATATGCTTACCCCCAGCGGGACAGTAGATAGGAAGTAGAATGTAGAATAATCGCGAGGTGTAGCGGCAGCGTTCCGATGTCTAGGGAAAGTGACCATTCTACGACGCGCACCCATCTTATATAGGCATAAATCTATGACTCACAACTGCCTTTGGCTAGTGAATATGACCATATTTGGTAATATTGCGAACGATGTCTGGCTAAGCTGGCGTTAAGCGCCTGCGAGATATTATAACGCAATACGTGTAGTATTACGTTACAATACCCCGCTCTGTACAGCAGGATTTTTCGTGTCTAGACAAGAAAAATCCGTCTAACTAAGTCCTCGGAGCTTCTGTAGACAGTGCTAAGTAGATAGTGACTATGAAACTCAAACTGCAGGTAGGTACAATGAAAGAATCTAGTTAGGTTAGGAATCAGTGTAGTTAATTAGTTTTAAATCTTTAATATGCCAACTGCCAATAGATTTACCCGACGAATCCGCTAATTCGTATACTAGTGGTGACTTTTTAGCAATAATAGTACACTTGGCAAACTTAGGAGCTAGTTTTTTGCCAATTGATTTGTCGTAGGTTCTTTTCCACACAGTATCACCCACGTTAAACCCAGCCGGTTTATGACGTAAGTTGTATGTGTGTGTATATAAAGTACCATTGTTTTGGTGTTTACGTGCGACACAAGTATCACACGAAGATATAAACTTAATAATGTCAGCGTGCATACCAGGCCAATAATAACGCTGCGCTAAACGTTTATACGTTTTAAAAATACCTAAATGACCCGCAGCGAGTTCCGAATGGTATTCTTTAATAGCGGTAGTTCTATCCGAGGTATGTAGGACCTCTTTCCAATCGAATACTTTACGCAATGTACATTTAGATACCATATATCTGTACAATTTATCATTCCTGATAGAATAATTAGGAAAAGATGTAGGTGAGTTTTTACAGCCATTGTAGATTGTAGTATACCACTGATCCGAGGTTATAGTAATCTCGTTATCAGTGTTAGTATCAATAGCTGACACGGTAGCATTAACTTTATTAGGCAAGGAATTACTACGAGAGTAATTATTAGATAAAGAAACAGAGTTAATATAGTTTGGTAACAATTTAAATCTTTTCCAGAAGTCAATACCTAAAATTAACGAACTAGTGACTTCTGGAATTACGTACGCTTTTAAGTTATAAGTTTTATTTTCAAAAGTGGTGGGTAGGTTGATATAGCCGATCGGTGTCAAACGATGACCACCCGCCGATCGAAAAAATATAGTAGGGTTGTCGCACTTATTCAAAGGGAGATTAGTTTGAGAAATAATTTTTATATGAGAATTATTGCCCAATATAGTCACGGCAGAACCTGAGTCAAGTAAACCAGTAAGGGGTAGATTCTTAATGGTTACATTAACATAGGGTCGAAAATCAGTATTAGGTTTTTGATCTCGGGTCGCAGCCACAGAATGACTAGAAAAATACACTTTTAGAGTGTTCAGCCAATTTTTCCAGTCTTCCTTGTCAAAATATTTAGGTTTAGAAGATGTACAAACGGTAGGGTTTGTCATCTTATTTGACGAACGACGATCCGAATAAATTAGTTGTTTTGAAAATGATTTATTTTTACAGGTAGGACAATTTACGAATGTGACATCCCTAAGGCCACACTTAAAACATATCGGATAACGTTCTCGCTTGCACGTCCCTAGTGAGTGATCAGTTGAACGACATCGCGGACAAAACACACACCTCTTATTAGTTATTTTTGTAGGAACAGCTGATTTAGATATCATGTTGACATTATAGTGTTGCGGGTTAGGCACAGGTGTATCGTTCGGTTCGACATTTATAGATGCGACAGAAGCGTAGTTTTTTAGTTTAGACGGTTTATAGTACTGTGAATTATTATAGTGACCGTGCGTGTCCTTTTTTATTTATGTAAGCTAAATCAGGTGCTACTGTGTTAGACGTAGGGTAACTAGGTTCGTGAAATTGTGCACTTAAACACTGGAACCTCTCATAGTTTAGACATAGTGTTTTTAGAGTGTCTATAGTGTCTATAGCCGTAGTACATGAAGCTAGTACTGTAGAATAACACGGTCTAATATTGTGAAGCAATATATTTAATTTTTCATGTTCGGTTAGTACCGTGTTCGGTGACAATCGCGCAAAAAGTTGGAACATAATTGATAAGTAGATGATTATACCCTCAGTTTGCCCTTGAGTACGATTACGAATCTCGGCTAAAAGTTTATAATCATAGTCGTACGGTGTAAAATCAGCTGTGAGTTTACTAGCTAGTTCGTCCCACGTAGAAATGGAATTTTTAACACCGCGAAACCAGTGTAACGCATTACCAGTAAAAATATTGGACGCGTAATCGAATAATCTATTGGCAGGTAGATTTCTAACCGTCCTAAATTCCGTCACGCATTGTAGAAATTCGCGAACGCAGCCTGTTCCGTCGAATTTGAGTTTCGATAGTTCGCCAACCCTCAAATGCTCACAGTGGACAGTTACCGGAGTCGACGCTGCCTGTGCAGGGGTTGAATCCGTGCAAGTCATCGTGACTCCGACTTCCGCCGACGGAACATTCGAGTGTTCTATCTTAGATAGCTCTGCCGACAGCATCCGAAAGCGTTCAGTCAGGTCGGATATTTTCTTGCCGTATTTAGGTTCGGATTTGTCTAATCTGCCCAATCTGTGGTAGACCTGGTTGTGCAAAGCCGTAGTTCGCTTCGCCAAGTTGTGGTCGTATAATTCTTTTAGGGAAGAGATACGCGAATCTAAATCGGTAACTGACAGGCTAGCTCCCTTGAAGTCGTCTGCTATGTCTAGGCCTGACTCGTCATTCGGAATCAGCTCGAGTAGTTTAGGTAGCTGCTTCCGTAAACCTAAAACAGAGGTAGCCGGCTCCTCTCCGCGAATAGCGACCTCGTAGGCCAATTCATTTTTATTAAGTAGAAAGTACTTGATAGGGTTAGTGCTCATGATGATATAAAATAAGTATGATAGAAAAGAACGTAAGTATATTACAGCCCTCCGTGTGCAATAGTTCTGCTTTACAAAGAAACTACGAAGATTCGGTGTAAAAATGTAGACAATAGATAGTGACTTGCAAAAATAAAAAACGGTTATTTCAAATTGCGAACAGTTACGTAGGGAATCGGTAGTTGAAATTTGAATTAGACAATAGTAAGGTAACACATAATAGGTATACAAGAATATAAATTAAAGATAGACAGCAATACACAGATACACACAAGTTAGATAGTACGTACCGGTTCGCTGATGTCTGCACCTCCTCGTTTACAAGACTGACCTCCTAAACAAGAACAACTGCAGTAATTGGAAGTGAGACAATTAGAATTGGGCGCCATTGAGACGGAGGATCTCAGGTAGGATGTCGGGGTTCGAGAGAAACACTGCTAGGCTGAACAGGTTCTTTATTATGTCTCACTACCGCTTACATACAGTATGACCGAACTAGGTAAGCACTGGCCTGAGCTGGCTGGAGTGTAGACTCCTGTTGCTCTCCAACGCTCGCAGGGTAGCTGCTCGTAGGGTCGCCGATGAGCTGGCCAAGGTGCGCTGCGCAGGCAGCTCTGTGGTCGATGTTCAGGCTGAGCGGGTCTCAGGCGGTGCAGCCGATGTGGGTCGAGTGGTCAGGCTCAGGCGTCTGTGGCCTGGCTGTAGGAGCTCGTAGGCAGGAACGGAGGCTTGGGTGACAGCTGGCTAGTAGCGGCACGGCGCCAGCAGCTCGTGGCTTGTAGCCCGTAGGAAGAACGTAGGTGCAGTGAGCTCGTAGGGTGAACGTAGCCCGTAGGGTGAACTGGAAACAGCATAGAGAATACACAACAACCGGTCAGGAACAGGCTGTCCCTAGATCGGCTGTTATGCTTAGGAGACACAGATACTACAGACAGAACATATAGGCACACAGACAACTAGAATATGCTTACCCCCAGCGGGACAGTAGATAGGAAGTAGAATGTAGAATAATCGCGAGGTGTAGCGGCAGCGTTCCGATGTCTAGGGAAAGTGACCATTCTACGACGCGCACCCATCTTATATAGGCATAAATCTATGACTCACAACTGCCTTTGGCTAGTGAATATGACCATATTTGGTAATATTGCGAACGATGTCTGGCTAAGCTGGCGTTAAGCGCCTGCGAGATATTATAACGCAATACGTGTAGTAATAGGATGCCCGTAGCTACGCCCGCACAATGTTCTTAATTTAACCGTTTCTGCCCGATCCCATGAGAATTCTGGAAAATTCCCTTCTTAGTGCACCCTTACGGTCTCAAAAGAACATACATGCCAAGTTTCAGTTTCTTGCGCTCAAAAGTTTTGGCTGTGCGTTGTCTGTCTGTCACTTAGAAAGGCAAAAATGTTATAAACACAGATTATTAAAGATTTTCAGAAAAATGAAGCAACCATAAATTTATGCATAGCCGCTCTTTTCGTTTCGTATCGTTCTTTCGGAGTTTAGCGTTGACATGTCTTTAAGACAAAATTAATAACAATAGAATTAAAAAATAAGTAAAAATTTTTATCACACTTTATTCCGTAATAAATAATATTCTCGCATCAGAAAGGTACCACGCACTAAAATTAATAGAAGAGGTGCCGCAAGCTCGACTGGCGATCGTACTGGGATCGTGGGCAGCGGATGGCGGCGAGCGCTCCAACGGAATGTGGAAAACTTTGGGAGGCCTATGTCAAGCATTGGATATCTGTTGGCTGATATGATGTTTTTTTTCCCTAATAAGTCCCAAACTAAGCAGAGCTTGTACTATGGGTACTGGACAATGGATAAACATACATATTTATTTTTGTAAATACATAAATATTATACATAGAAACACCCAGACCAAGACAAACATCCATGTTCATGCACACAAATGTTTGACTAGAGCGGGAATCGAACCCGCGACCTTCGGCGTAGCAGTCGCTTACACTCCCGCGGCGCCAACCGGTCGTCATGATGATACTTGAATCTTAAATTTTATTAATTGTTGTCGACATCTGAATGAATATTCTGTTATTGATTTCTTTTAATGTCAACGGGACCCGACAGTGTGTAAATGGATCATAATGAACTCAGATAATGTACTCTGTCAAAACTGTTGCATATTAAATTTATTTTCTAAATGAATCCGAATGTACTCCATAAATAAAGTATTATTTTTGAGCAATGTCATTGAACTCATTTCAGTAATTGTAAAATAGTGTATTCTTCATTGAACCATTTGATTAATTAATTTCACTTGAGTGCCTCTCCAATTGTCCCCTCTTTCTAAAATGTAATCAAACCTTTTTACGCCTGATACATAAACCATAGGGAGCATGAACACAATAGGTACGATATAAATTTCACATTTTACTACTTTAAGCTTTTTATTCTACATCCAATTAATTAAGAGGTACTCAGTAGTAGTTAATGGAAGATTATAATTATCAAAATGTTTGAAAATTAATGCAATTCATGACAACGATAATAAACATTTACCTCCCAAATAGATTAAAACAAAATAATAAGCTCTTTCAAGTGCGAAACATGTCAACAAAACTGCAATATATTACGACGCTGATACAATAAACAATTTTGCGCAAATTCTAGTATTTTAACAATAGTTTATGTATATAGTTGCAGTTTATTGAACTCCAAATTTCATAAAATCCAGTTCACTAAATTCTTCTGTCCGTGTGGTGACGGATTTAGAACACGGAATGTCACCACCCCATATCATCCCATGGGTGTCGTAAGAGCCGACAGAGGGAGCATATTATGCAGAGAACAGCACTGTAAGAGAAGGAAAACTTGATACAAACCCTATACCAACCCGTTTGGCCAGCGTGGTATAGTAGGCCAATTCCTCCTTTCAAAGGAGAGGCCTAGTCCAGTAGTGGACTGATAAAAGGCTGATGATGAAATTCTTAAAAGGTCTCGAAATTTCGTATTAAATGACGTAAACCACTTTTAAGCTACGCTTACGTCTTCCTTCACCTTACAGATAATATTCATTCGGGAGCTTTTAGATGCATTACGTATGCACATTAGTTATTCTCCACTACATGTTTATGTTCTCAGGTGGTCGCAAGCCGAGCTAAAATACTTTAAGGCTAATGAGAAACTGATGCCATGGGCTACACAATTCATTATGAATATTGGGCTGTTCATTATATTTAAAACTGGGTGGATAGTAACAATGTTTGTCTGTTTTAGAACAATATTGACCGCAATGAAGATCTTATTGAAAGCTGTACAACATTACAATAATTGGAAGAATGGAAAGAAAATATCTCAGATTACACAAGGAAATAACTAACTGCCTAATACTACTCAGGAACATGATTTTTTATTCAAATGCCATCGGAAAATGAAATGGAACCATTAAATAATTTGGTTTTTTGACCCCTAAAAGTTGTATAACCACCATACAACCATATTATGATGAATAATTTGGCAGTGAATATGAATTTGATGAGTTTGATGATTGAACTCTACTAAAAAGACATCTCTAGTAATAATAAAGAAACGTCTGTTGGTTTGATTAATTTGCCATCAGAACCTAATAATATCCTTAGGTAACTCAAAATCGTAAAACTGACTCGAAATTAGAATAATATCTATTTGTAATTTATGCTTTGCCTCAGTAAAAAAAAGCTTTTGCCTTCACGTAAAATATGAAACGAGCGTACGAAAATTGAATATTCGCCTTAATTGTTTCTCATTATGATTTTCATAAATTATGGACCGTGTACGAATTAAAGATAAATCAGAGTCCAACTTGTGTTATAAGGTTCCGTAGGTGGCTACGCACGCGTATTTTTTATTTTATTTAGCCGTTTCTAAACAACATAATATATGCAGTATTTCGGCATCGTGCTCTTAATAGTTTTTGCTGCGCGTTGTTGGTCAGTCAGACAGTAGGACATGATTAAAGATGATCTTCTACTAATATATAAAGCTGAAGAGTTTGTTTATTTGTTTGTTTGGTTGAACGCGCTAATCTCAGGAACTACTGGTTGAATTTGAATAATTCTTTCAGTGTTAGATAGCCCATTTATCGAGGAAGGCTATAGGCTATATAACATCGCGCTTTGAGCGACGGGAGAGGAGCAGTAGCCTTAAATAACGCGGGTGTAACTGCAGGTATCCTCTAGTAGTGATATAAAATTAAAAATAATTTCACTTCAAAGCCTTTCTTGCCTTTTATTCGAAAGTTAACACGTAAGATTTTGCCTTCTAACCCAAGAACTTAGTGGGTATTATGTATGTACTCGGAGTGGTAGGCAAATTGCTTTAATATTTCACATAATTGGCGGTAAGCCTATTATCCTGTACCGGGTACATTTGAAAGCAACGTACTTCACATTACTGGGAGAATCCTAACCGATAATGTCATCGACACTTACCTGTAATTTTGCCGACACAACTGAGATAGCGCTAAGTCGATAAGAAAGATGTTGTTATGTATTTTACAATATTTTATTATTTTTATAATTAAAGACGATAAGAAATTTAATACTCAGTCTATTGTGAAGAATATCCGCTGGAACACTGTTGGATAATATAAAAAATGACGAATAATTCACCACTTCCCGTGAACCCTAAAAAGGTACTTCAAAAAGGATGTCGAAAGTGGGTTTACAAAATATAACGGGTGTATATCATCGTTATCCTGGACCAATTTTCAGGCAAAACGTGCCACGGATTAAATCAAACTCTACAAAAGTTACTCAACCAATTTCCTTTTTTATCAATCCCTCGAAATTGGTCAGTACTGTATGAATTATTTCTGTTACAAATTGGGAAGCGTAATTTTCTATTCAGTCCGGTTTTGCCTAATCTTTGGTACAAATTTGCTTTTGCAAACGTGATATGGATGACACAGGCATGTTAATCCTGATTGTTATTTATTTAGATTAAATTTGTAATTGCTTACAAAAGACACATTTTTTATTTCTGGCTGACAAATTGATTTCATTGTTGTTTTTCACTTGACTTTGTTGCGTGCTACCTGATGAAGAGTTAGTGAATTTCAATAGTTATAATAGTCACTGGACCAACTGCCAACCTATTTACAAAAAAGGCATATTTGAAAATCTAAACCTACTTTGATGTATTTTCCTTAAATAGCATGGCGTCTGAGTATTACCAAGCAAATATATTCAAATTAAATTATATTTCCATTAAATATGCTTGCGAAAGGCGTACTCTTAAATTATATTACAATAAATAAAAGGTATCTAGGTAAGGACCCGATTTCCAGCAGTTGATGTCCCTAGGCTGGCATGATGATATAAAACTTAAAGCCCTCTATTATTCTCTAATAAACACATATAGATCAAATTCAAACCTATTGTTTAATTTTATTCAGGTCGTGAATCAATGCTTATGAACATCAAAATAAAGAACAATGCCCATTTTACTTAGAGACGCCGGCCCAGATGTGGACAGTCAAAAATCGTTGTATTTGTTATTGCATTCGATAAAAGAGTGTTAAACTAGAATTTTGAGATTAATTAGAGGTCCATCACATTCATAGTTTTATTACAAGAAGTACTTTTATATGCTCACAAAACATTAGGTGTGTACCCACTTTTTTAGGATAGTTAAAGTATTTCGTAGTTTTGAGTAGAAAGGAATGAGTCTATCATTTGGTAAGAGTAGAAATCCGAAAGAAAAAGCCAGAAGTCGTAAAAGATCCAAAAACATAAAACGCATTCACAATGTGCACGAGCAAAACAAATAGATAACAAACAAAATAAACTGAATATGACATTATTGACAGATACTTAAGAGTCAAAAAAGTGTTGCCATTATACAGTTTTTAAATGATATTGATTGATTAATCGATACGGATTTCAGACATAGGTTATCTATATATTTGGTTCAAAATTGAACTTATTTGTAGTTAATCGCATAAATACCTTAAAAAATACACACATTTTAAATGTTTAAGGACCAAGTAGAGATTTGCTATTAATTCAAATCATTTTGAGTAGAGAAAATGTAAAATCGATAAAGAAGAGGTGATAATCGATTTAATATTATGATTTCTTTACTGGCCATTTCTGATCTATTACGTGTTGGCTATTTAGACGTTAACACATCTTTTTAAACCTATTTATTGAATAAGTTTCTCGGCATACCTTTAGTAATGCCTACAAATTAAGTTATAAATAAAAAGGATTATTCAACAATTAATTGAAACTTTATTGTGCTGTTCATGAGTTCCAAACTGGGCCAGAAGTGGGCATTGTTCTTTTAATTCCAATAATTTAATAACGCGTTCCACCGAAAATATTTCTTGACTCCAGGCGGCTATAACAAACGATTTGTTAAAATATTTTTAGAGAACTGAACTGAAATGAAGCAATTATTCGCAAATATAAAAGCAAACTCAAGTCCTTGTTCTAAGTCCACTTTATCTTTTATCAATATCAATATGATGGGAAAATGTTCGATTGCCGATCGAGATTGATCCCGTTACCCAGAGCCAATAGGGAATATGCATGATTTTTTTATGACGTAAATTAATCATTTTCATCGCTATAACACAGAAAAAAATATAAATAGGTTTGAAAGTATTCAAATTATTTTGCAAAGTGAAATTGAAAACATTGAATTAAATCGAGCCGCTCAAACGCCGCCATTTAACGCGCGCTTTCAATTACGTCACATGGCTGGTCACGTGGTGTGAACTCTAAGCATTTCAGTTACTTCAGACGTATTTTAAGTTCTAATTGCTTTACAAATCATGGAAAATCGTGGGTGTAATATTACACCTCTGCGTACCCCTTCGGGGATAGAGGCGTGAGTCTATAAATAATTAAATAAAATGCTATTTTTATACAATAAAGCGTGAAATAGTAGTATGTAAGTTTTAATTCAGCACAAAATTCGGTTCTAGTTCCAAAAAGTTCAATTAAACTTTCTATAAAAACCTTCTTAAACTTATTCCTAATATAGTATCACACATCATATATTATTTTATGCGCAGCTGGTTAGTCTCATAAAAAGATAAACCGCCGTGGCCGGAATCGTTCGAAGGATAATATTATTATTACATAAAGTCATTAAGTATTTATCTACTTAATATGTGCTAAAAGGAAGATACCTGACTTGCAGTATCCCGCTGTATGCGCCGACTATTCTTCGACACGTGTTTCGCCTCTGCACGAGGCATTGGCTCAGTCGTTGCCCATCGCTCCTGAGGATGCCTCGTGCAGAGGCGAAACACGTGTCGAAGAATAGTCGGCGCATACAGCGGGATACTGCAAGTCAGGTATCTTCCTGGAACCCATACCATTCCTATACCCCTTATCCTTTTAGAGGAGTTCGGTATTGTCAACCTTTTTCTATTGCAATAGTTGGGGTAGTCAATCCGAGGGTGCGTGGTGGGTTCCTCTTTCCTTCCATTATGGAAGGTGATCACTTTAACTACAATCCCAATGGTGCCATCGGAAATTTTATTTCATGGTTCTGTTATCTCAATACGGATCCCTTAAAATAAGATCACTTGCTCGTCCATTTCTCAGGCGTTTTCCTTAGAGATTGTTTGACATAGAAAGCCACAATATTGTCCCACTTATTTTTTTACAAGGCACAGTATATTTTTTTTTGGTTGCAACATTCTTATGCGGATTGCAAAAAGTTTTTGGTTCCTATTTTTATGTTCCCTAGTTAGCTACAAGGAACCCTTAAAGTTTCGCTATGTCCGACCGTTTGTGTGTCCGTCGAAACTCTAAAAATGCTAATACTATTTTTCGCCTCTATTGTATCCTTCGACTGTGTGTCCCATTGAAGACACCATTGTAGCAACATCTTATGAATACTACAATTGTACAACTTTTACAACCAAATTATTGCACAAAATTACTTTTCTCTAGCAATTTTCGTCCCACGACATACAAAAAATATTTCATTTTTTATTTAGAACTAGTATCTAGTAATACTTCTACACGACATTCTGACGGTTTCACGTCATTCTGACGGCTGGTTGGCGCAGCGGGAGTGTAAGCGACTGCTACGCCGAAGGTCGCGGGTTCGATTCCCGCTCAAGTCAAACATTTGTGTGCATGAACATGGATGTTTGTCTTGGTCTGGGTGTTTCTATGTATAATATGTATGTATTTACAAAAAAAAAGTATATAAGTATGTTTATCCATTATCTCGTACCCATAACACAAGCTCTGCTTAGCTTGGGACTAGATGTTGATGTGTGTATGTGGTAGAATATTATTATTATTATTATTATATTGAAACACATTTTTTTTATATAGAGCTATAGTATTACTAGGAATTGTTACCTACGGCTGCGTGCTGGTGTGATGACGAATGGAGCTGGCGAGGCGCCAAGTCAATCCGTTCTCGTTAGCTCTTCGCGTTTGTGATACAAGGAATTGAAACAGAGGCCTTGTTCTGCCCGTTAATTGAAATGTTTCAATGTATGCCGATATTTTGATGGAACGAATAGTGCGTAATTTTTCTAGATTCTTGTGATGTTTCCAATCGCTAAAAAGAATGGTAAGTTACTAAAGGGCTAGACCGTTAGTATATTCGTAGTCAAGTTTTTTATTTCTTGGATATTTATTTTTATTCACTTATAATTGGGTATTAAAACACCCATAATACGAGTATATGGCATAACAACATTTGCCGGGTCAGCTAGTGTAAGTTAATGTATTTTTAGCCATTGTTTGTAAATAATTAAAATTTATCATATTTGGTCAGTCCTCGTTGGTCTCGCGGCATAAATGTGCGCGTGGGAGATCTCGGGTTCGATTCCCGGGTCGGGCAAAGTCTTATTGGGTTCTTCCGTTAGGAAATTATCAGTAGCAGCACGGAGTCTGGTAATGTGCGCGGTACGGCAATAGGCTCGCCCCCTATTACGTGGGTCCTAAAATTCATGGCGAAATGTGGGTGTAATATTACACTTCTGCCTACCCCTTCGGGAATACAGGCGTGAGTCTATAAATATAAATAAATAAAATTTGGTCAGACCAGGCATGGAACTCGGGATCCAAGGCGAAAGTTGTGCTTAGATATGGCTTCGATGTATTAAAGGAGTGCTTGGATGGCAATGATGTGTTATCTGTTGTCATAGTTTCGGTTCAGCTCGGTTCACAGCGTGGCAAAATATAATACCTATAGGTATTTATATTTATTAACAAGTGCAATATAATTGCCACTAACATAGCAAGAAGCCAAAGTATTTTTCATTATAAATGAGTAGTAGGATAAAATTCTAGAAAAAGATAGTTCGTTTGAAAATAGATTAAGTTGTTTAGACATGATGGGTGTAAGACATTCAAGACTTTGAATTGCAAATTTGACCTCAGAATTAGAAGCCAAGTATCGGCCTCTACCCGATAGATTTTAGCCTTTAGCCTATTTCTAGAAAATTAAATGTAATTTCTTTTTCCTACACGACTGTGCCCACTTGGTAATAAGTCTACCCACAACACTTTACTACATGTGGGTGTAATACACCTCTGCATAGCGTTTCTAGTTTGAGCTAGAGGCGTAATGTAATGTAAACTTTACCCCTTCACAGTTGGCACTAACGAACGTTGGTGACGCTTTTGAAGTACCTAGGAAAATATTTTTATAAAGTATCGCAATTTTGTTTCATGTATATTTTGTGACCGACTTACGTAATAGAAAATGTAACGATAGAAGCAGTTACAAAAGTTGATTGCTTCTTTGGTTAATGCTTTTAAGTTAACGCTTGATTATTTTTCATATTCATGGTTATTTATTTATTTTCTCTGTATGATAGCTATGAAATACGCAAAGTGCCTGGTAGCAGCTGGATACGAAGAGCCAAAAATCGGGCTCAATGGCGTGCAGCAGAGGACTATGGTGGGTTGAGTCAGGATCGTTGCAAATGGCACTCCGCAGTCTCTACCTACCCCTTCGGGAAACAGGCGTGTGTCTCTGTATCTGACATTGATAACGATATGAATTGGTAATATATCAGCCAAGTTCATTCAGTTTTCAGTTGTCTTTTGAACCAACCGTTACACAAACATAAATATACATAAGTAATCACAAAAGTAACCGTCTGCCGAGGCGATGATCTCGGGTTCAATCCCAAGCTACGCCGGGCAACCATCTTTGACTTTTCGAAGTTATGTGTGTGTTAAATGTTAATTATCGCTCGCCTAATAATGTGCCCGGTAGATGGCAATTATTAGGAAGTGTAATACACCACTGCCTACCCCTTCGGGGGTAAAGACGTGAGGTTATGTTATGTTATCGCAAAGTTTGCAAGTATTTATAGTTTTCGTAATATAAAGCTACCATAATCATGATAGCATGCAGTGCTTTGGCTTATATGATGCTGAGGCAAGATGGGTACTAGAAAGCACTCGCGCTTACACATTTTCATAATGAGTCTTGAAACTTGTTTTAATTATGACGGAAAACAACACAACTTTATCCAGCTGCTTAAGCGTTCTGAGGAATATCTAATACTTATCCCAGAATACCTAAAATTACCACAAGAGTTTTCTAGCGTAATATCCAAAAGAATGACTTTCATGTCATACTGACGGAGAAAGCAAACTCACCACAAAATTCAAACCGTATACATTTCAATCAAATAATAAGTTTAATATTGACGAAGTACTTAAAACTGTCTATTCAGGGCCGGTTTGCTCGTGAAATAAATTAAGGACTACTTCTGCACTTCGAATTTATAATAGAAAGAAGTAATTTCACAAGTTTCTCGCCACTCAAGTGAAAATCTTGAACGAAACTCGTCGTAGGTAGGTACTTCTTATGTGGGTTTTAATAACGCCGGTACTTCATCTATAAACAATATTTATATTGAATTAATTATTATTAATTGAAATAAATAAAAGTTCGGATACTTCCCAATAAAGATAAAATATTACAAACGGAAGAAACATGGCAAAAATAACTCAAATAATTTTGGCATTTTATTTTTCTATACAACAGAGGCACCTCAAAGCGAGGCTGTAGAACACAACAGCACAACAGTTGTATAAAGCACCCGGTGTGTGCAAATATTCAATGTATCTTTCCGGAAGTGCTACCTGTATCACGATGGCAATAAGTCAAATAATATTGACATAACAGTAGAAGTATCACAAACACTTCATTCGGTAAGAAACTGCGGGTAGTCTCTAAACATCTGTCTGTCTTCATCTTCTTTCTTTTTCTCCTCATTTCTCTAGCTACTTCCATATATTCTATGCTCGAAATGCACTAGTAATACAACATCCTGTTCATCTAAGACTGCAGTACCTGTTTGTTATCAATCGAGTTTCATGTTGACATCCCAGTGTGCTTATTACTTTATTCAGAAGAAAAATACGGGTATGTGAAAGTGACTAAACGACAGGGACTAACCAATTGTCTATCAACATCGGTGCGACAAAAGCATGATTATTGTTACCTTACAATAGTAACAACAAAATTAAAATAGGTCTTTACCTATGAAATTGCCGTTCATTGCCGGCCATTTCAAATAAAAATATTTATTTTTTGGCTGATATTTCTAATTTCATGGAATTCTTTTTTCTAAAATTGACATTTGTTTAATAGTTAGTGTTACGTTTTCGAACGCATTCGAACATTTTTCGTCATCATGGATACGTACAAAATTCTAATAATTATGGAGTATGAGTACCGTCGTGGCAGCAAAGCGGCACCAGCGGCGCGCAACATCAACGACGTTTACGGAGCAAACAGTACAAAAGAACGCACCACCCGTCATTGGTTTGACCGCTTCCGTTCTGGAAATTTTAACCTGAAAAATGAACCCCGTGGTCCAAAAACTTTGGTCAACAATGACGAATTAAAGGTGATTGTGGTAGCTGATGATACCCAATCTAAGGATTAATTAGCAGCAGCTTTTGACGTTAGCATCAAAACAATATTGGTCCATTTGGGTCAAATTGGCAAGGTAAAAAAGCTTAACAAATGGGTACCCCACGAAGTCAATGATCGCCAGCGCGAAATACGCGTCGAGACGTGCCTGCTAAACAGGCATACAAATGAAGGAATTTTAAACCGCATTGTTACTTGTGACGAGAAATGGATCCTGTTCGACAATCGTAAGCGCTCAGCAAGTTGGTTGGACCCTGGTTCAGCACCCAAACAATGCCCTAAACGAAAACTTACCCCTAAAAAAGGGATGGTCACTGTTTGGTGGTCTAACGCCAGTGTAATTCATCACAGCTTCTTACCAATCAAGACGCACATTACTGCAAATGTCTACTATGAAGAATTGAACACGTTGATGGAGAAGCTCGCACGTCTCCAACCAGCTTTGGTCAATCGTTCGGCTTCACTGCTCCTGCACGACAACGCGCGACCTCATACTGCACAGCAGACGGTCTCCAAGCTACAAGAGCTGGGGTTGGAAGTTCTCTGTCATCCGCTGTACTCATCAGACCTTGCTCCTTAAGACTTCTACTTTTCCAGAATTTGGATAACTTCTTGGTAGGAAAAAAATTCAATACCTGAGAGGTAGTACAAAATGCCTTTGAAGAATTTGTTGCCTCCCTTCCAGCTGATTTCTTCAAGAAGGGCATCAATAAGCTACCTATAGCTAGTCTACTTTCTATAGCTAGCCCGTTCATAACTTACCTGAAATTACTACTCTGTTCTATATAGCGGCGGTAGCCCAGTGGTGTACGTAACGGACTGCCGAGACGATGGTCTCGGGTTCGATCCCCAGGTACCTCGGGCACACATCTCTGACTTTTCGAAGTTATGTGTGTATTAAAAATGTTAATTATCGCTCGCTTAATAATGTGCCCGGTAGATGGCAATAGGCTCGCGCATACTGCTGCATCCAAGATGCAGCAGTATAAAAGGCAGCGATAGCCTAGTGGAGATACCAACAAACTGCCATGCAGAGGGTATCAGGTTCGAATCCACGGCGTGCACCAATGACTTTTCGGAGTTATGTGCGTATTGAATTGTTAATTATCGCTTGTCCCGTGCCTCGGAGAGCACGTTAAGCCGTCGGTCCCGGTTGTCATGAAAATCTTTGACAGTCGTTATAGGGCGTCAGTACCTTCTAAATAAACTGATACTAGTCTAAACCATGGAATATCGCTATCCCTTCGGGTTGCGGAGGGCAGACAGGCAGTCGCTCCGTGGAAAAGCTAATATTCAGCCAAATTCGGTTAGACTAGTAAGCGGACCCCAGATTGAAACTGGGATAACGCTAAGAGGATGATGATGATCCAAGATGCAGCAGGAATAATGCTAGGACTAATATGATGACACTGTTCTTTTTTTTAGATATGATTTAACAGAGTGCCACGAATCTTTTTGTGCATCATTATTTTGTATCAGAAATTGATCATTTTGGTAGATAAATATTCCGTGTATTTCTGTTTTCTGTGTGATAAAGCAACATAAATACTTAACAATTTACCCCAAAAACTTCTGAAAATGTCTGAATAATCTTCATTCACACATTATTTACAACACCGAACAAGTATCCAAATAAATATTTCATGTTAAATTAAATACACCACCTCATTAATTTTTGAAAAGATGACATTTTGACATGTCTGTTTTCAAATTGCTGCGATACTATTCCGACAAGCCACCAATCTAACACAGACTGATATGGAAAGCGCAACTCAGACAGGATTCATTTCATACGTCCATTCGTCAGTATAAACATAATATCGTCTAGCCCAAAACACAATTTGAATTTTATTCAATAATTTATTGTTTGTTTTTGTTAACTGTATATTGCAGCATTAAATGCGAACAAATGCTATAAATTTATTTCGCAACTTGATCGCCATCTTGTACACCAATAGTAACTGTTAAGTGTTTTTAATAACTCTTCTGTTTTTAAGCACAATAATTCATTTCAGTAGCAGCTGCAATCGTTTACCTACATCTTTTATTGAAAGGCTATTATTAATATTGAACATTTTAGTTCAATAACAAACGCCGCCTTTCTGTTCAAAGAGCAAAAAGTAAACGGCCATTGTAGTGTTCATAAATAATTATTGTATTAATGGTTTTACGTTTTGAAAAACGGAAAGGTCCAAAGCACCCGGAACCGGCGAGCATGTATCAAAAGAGTAATGAGTATAGTGGAAGCGCGAGTGCTTTGCAAGGTTATAAGTAAGTGGCGTTCTGTTGACACTGCCTATCCCGACGGGGAAAACGCGTTATTATATGTATGTATGTATATAACTATGACGTAGAAGACGCAAACGCGCAGACCTGCAGTCCGAGAGCCATTTATAGCTAGCCGCCCGCGATCCGTGTTATAACGGTCAAGCATGAGCATCGGCTCGGCCTGTGGTAAAGCAAACATGCTCGTACCAGTGCGCGTCATCTTAAGTCACCGTCAAAAATGTGCTGCAGTTGTTGGCCGTCCTGAAATCTGCGCGTGGTATTTACATCTTGAGTCTCAAACAATCTCGCAGTCAGTCCTGCGACCTTGGATACTTCACATTGTCTGCGTAACATGCTTTACCCTTCAATTGCCAACTCTATGCACGTATAAATGTAAAATAAATTGAATACAGTTTCACTTTGTCTTCTGTATCATTGACATTATCTTTTTTTCTCGACACGTGTACTTTATTGGGTATTTCCTCGAACTTCCCCGATCATTCAAGCGTGAAACTTCCTGGTTGGATCAGTGTTGCCATAGATTTGTTTTCATACATTTTTGTAAAAAGATAACACGTACTGAACTATGCACTAAAATGAAACAGAAATATGTCCATCATCAACCTTGTTTATAATCGATATAAATTATGAGAAGGGTAAGGCCACAGTCCACCACGCACGCACGTTTGGTCAACTTCACATGTATTTCTAGAACATTATGAGGAACTCTCAGACATGCAAATTTCCTCACGATGTTTTCCTTCACTATTAAGCAAGCGATAATTTACGATTTAAGCACATAACTTCAAAAAGTCATTGGTGCAGCTGTGAATTCGAACCCAAATTCCTCTGCGTAGCAGTCTGTCAGTCTCTCCAGTAGGCTATCGCAGCCTGTAATGTGTTAAATCCCTATTCATTCACTTAAATTCAGCTTAAATCTTAATATATAAAATCCTTGCGTTACTGACTGACTGACAGACACGCTACAGCTAAAACTATTGGGCACAGGAAGCTGAAATTTGGCATGTATGTTCCTTGGGGACCGTAAGGGAGCACTAAGAAGGGATTTTCCGAAATTCCCACGGAATCGACCAAAACGGGTAAATTAAAAAAAAATGCAGGCGTAGCTGCGGGCGTCCTCTAGTACTTATTTAAGAATCAGAGCTCAGTCGAGCTGATATATAGAGATCAATTATGTATTCTGGTCACAGTCTGTTTTACCTTTTTGTACGTTGTGAAGACAATTATGTTTTCGCAAATAACTGGGTTTATTTACTTTGAAATACGCAGAGGATAATAATTCTCCGTGTTAGGGGATGTTGTTTTATTTATAAATCTTGTCTTAACATATATTTATTTAGGGCTTTTACTCCATCGTAAACTGGGATTAAATTAGCAACAGTAGATAGTTTTCTTTGTTCCTATCAAAGTGTTATTGGTAGCAATTTTCAGAATTATCCTCAACAGTTTTACCTCCGAAAAAATCGGTGAATTTTACTCCGTTTACACAGAAACTTGAAACTAATATTTTGTAAACCATCAGATTTGTTCTGCAAAATGATGAACTTATAATACCCGATGCATAGTGGTGCCTGGACCAATGAAACTGCAGCGCCATACAGATGATATTCCTTGAAATGTACCAATATTTAATACCCTTACAGCATTCTGGGAATGATAATTGCTCCTGAAGCTTGTCTCCAATTTCCTGGATAAAGTAAGCCTTTTATATAAAATCACTCGTTTTGAGTGACATGTTATCGCAAAGTGTAAACTATTGACACTAGAAACATGCTTGGGCAGTGGTTTTATTTAATATCCTAAGGATTCATTAACGAAGGATGATCTTATATTTTACCCCTAGGGGTTAAATAGGTGATAGAGGAGGTATGGACCACAAAATTAAATTTAGGGCGGACAAAGCTGGCAAGGCAACACCTAGTTTCATATAACTGTAAAAAAACCCCATGATGTACGGCATTTTATTTTATCATTTTGGAACTTTGATTCAGTGGTCTCTGTATAATTGACAAAATCCGAAAGTACCGAGCTGAGGTAACGTGGAACACAGATGAATAACTGAGGTACATGTGAATGTAAACTTGTAATTATTGCTTTTGACTTATTAATTGGCTTTCCATAATCAGCCTCAAAACTTTGCCATGTGTTTCATAAATTCGACTATTATTAGCCTATCTGGTACTGTTACTACGCTTCCCGTAGGTAATTCCTGTTTGTATATGATATATTTTGAACCAGGTTCGTAACAGATATTTGAGGATCACATAAACCTCCTTCATGTCTGAAGATCCAACACGCCACACTCGACTAGCAGTAAACACCTTAACTATCAGATCATTCGTACAGTCAGTTTCAATATTGCATTCCATTATTCTTTCTCTAGTAGGCATCCATATCATCATCAGCCTTTAACAGTCCACTGATGGACTAGGCCTCTCCTTAGAAAGCAGGAATTGGCCTACTACACCACGCTGGCCAAACGGGTTGGTATAGGGTTTGTATCAAGTTTTCCTTCCATTACAGTACTGTTCACTGCATGATATGCTCCCTCTGTCGGCTTTTACGACACCCATGGGATGAAATGGGGTGGTAACTTTCCGTATTTTTAATCCGTCACCACACGGACTACCTCGGCAATCATATATTATACATATATTTTTCGATGTCAGACGTTGTCTTTTTATGCATCATCTGTATCTTGTATCAAACCATCCATATAATTAACAAAATTTTTTCATGTGATTCATACATACATAGACTCATGCCTGTTTCCTCGAAGGGGTAGGCAGAGGCATATATAACGCCCACTTTTCGCCAGTGTTTTGATCCCACGTAATAGGTGGCGAGCCTATTGCCGCTTATTGGGACATTTTGTTTGCCAGAGCCTCGACCGTTGATCGGCAGGTGCACCACTTGCAGGTGAGGTTGGCTTGGGACCCAAAGTTCTTGGTGGGAACCCTATGCACCCTCTTGGTGGGAACCCTATGCACCCTATGTGATTCACTTAGAGAACTGTGGAATATAATATCCATTGCCGCAGATATGCGTCTTAGAATGCCAAATGCATGATTTAAGGGCGCTTTAAGTAGATTTGGTAAATAAAACAAACAAACTGGAAATGTATCAATTTATTGTTTCACACTCTGTATATAATAGATAGATAGCTGTTGTGTTTATTTACAATGTGTTACAAGTACGAGGCTTTACCAGAAACAATACCATAATAAACTCGGTACGTAGACCACTTTTATCTTAACAATAATTACAACTATAATTCATCATGAAACTTCAATCAACTTCGCAGTCTTAAAAATTAAAACACAAAAGAAAGCTTAACAATACTTAGAATAACAAACTTCTGAACGAAGAAGTCTATAAATCCAAAAAAGGATTTATGTCTAGTTCTTGTGGAGTACAATATAGGTATTGAAAAAAGTGGAGTACAAGCGAATGGAAATACTGAAATTAATCATAAAGTCCAACTGTTAGCATTGCGTTATAAAATCTAACTCTTGTCCAACTCCCGCTCGCATGGATACGGATAAAAAACGAACAGTAGTTTTTCATACGAAAGTTCTACTGGGACTTTTATAAAGCAGACTATCTCCTAGTGGAATGCATTCGTATCAGTGCTCGAGAATAATACCAAAAAAATATCCTGAAAAAGAGTCCGACAAATACCTATCAGTACATCGAGCCGTCTCTTTTTTCAAATCCTGAGGGCGTAGCGAAATGGCATTCGCTTTTGATTTTACATTCCCTAGCGCTTGGTTGCCATGGTAACATAAGAATAAAATCCTTAAAATCCTTCTTCATTGACCAAGTGATACATATTATTATTATCAGTTCATGATTGAGATGTGTCAGTTCCATACATTATTGCATTTAGCAATTAGCGATATCGCTACCTAAAGACGTTTAAATATTACCTAAAGAAAAATCAAAATAACATTTCAGACAATAGCTTTAAACCAGTACCCTTAAACTATACGATGTAAAATAAAATAATATATTTTTCCTAGCCGACCTTTTTAGTTATAAAATGGCAACATGGTTATTCTATGGCAACATTATAACCGTCACAATATTGTGCCATATTTTCCTGTAACTGAATAAAGATTTAGTTGCCATGGTTATACATAGAGAAAACTTATCCTGTCGTCAACATTACAACAAAGAAAACCACACTTCCTGAGCCAAACTTCAAGAGAATAGATATCGTTTACTGTTTCTCTATAACATATACGACAAACTTATGAATGTAGGTACGAAAAGTTATTGTGTTACATCTTTATTGAACACTCTCATTATGGTTATGATCCTTTAAGAAACGGTAATAATATAATAATGAACTTTTGAGAACGAAATCATTCAAAATAGGAATATAACTTAAATATTCTTGTGGAAGAATATGCAGAGTTCATATTTCCACTTATTACAACTCCGGTATAGTCGTTCATTTATTCATTCCCCTCTTATCCTTCATGTGCAAAAGCTGACCTCATTTTATGTTATTTTTTCTAAAATCTTTAAGCTTATCATGTATGCCATTCGCTGATCTATCTCTTTCAACTATCCCAAAAACACTTGCCTTAATCAAGATTTGTCAATTATTTTATAAATTCTTTACGTACCTGCTGAGAAAATATCTTCCATCTCTTTGGTTTCCAAAAACATTTCACATTAACACACGACTACTCACTGCCTTTATCAATGACCATGCTCACACATACATATGACAACTTAAACATCACACTGCAACCTTTTCATGATATTTAAATACAATTTAATTTAAATACACAAATGAGTCACAATCATCTGATTTTTATACAGCTTATTATTATTGTCATTTACAAAGAAACGAAAGCTTAATTAAAAAGTGTACTTTATTTACACCATAACTCTTTGAGTCCGATTTACCTAAAACTATTTTTTTTATAAAGAACTTAAGTGCTAGTTCATAATAAAAGCTATGATGAAAATGTAGTAAAATAGTTACCCAATAATAATTAAGAAGTTGCTTAAGAACAATGTCAAAAATTATGTTTACGTAATCAGAGTCATAATTTCAAAATTATTATTGGTGTTACGATGTTGAAAAATTAACTCATTATTTACGGATCATAAGTAGTCATAATACGATTAAATTAATTAAACAACTATTGAACAACGAATGAATCACGTCTCATCATCGGACGCATTGAATACCCACACAATAACTTATAGATAATACAAAGTATTGTCTCGTATAGAGATCGAGCCCATAACACAGGCGGCGAAGCGACCGCTTAAACCACTTCTTTATACGTGTAGTGATAGTGACTTTAATTATTGACTACGATTATGTCTCAATGGTTTATAATACTCCTTCAAGTGTTGTGGATTCACGAGAAAATACTTTCCAAAACCTTAAATAGTTGTTTCAGGCCTGTGTGTCAATTGGTGAATTCCCAAAGAGACGCGTTACATTACTGCCGTTATGTGTTTACAAAAAGTAATGTTAGCAACGCTATATTGATTAAGGTTAACTTAATCTGTGTAGAGAAACATTAAAATTGACAAGCAATTTTTTTGTAGTAACGGTGTAAAATGACCCATAAATATGACAAAATATTTTAACTAACCGCAGTTTAGTTAAAATATTATGTCATATTTATGGTCAGTCTCGCTCACGCGTCCTTGCGTGACGTGTGTGTTCTCGGTTGCGACGCGTACGCATACGAAAATGGCAGTTATATTAAAATGTAATAATTGTAATGTTGTTATCGATGAATTATTGACTTATGTGCAAAACAAGATTTCAATCATAGACGAAGAAAGTTTAGTGAGAATATGTGTAGCAGCTTTCCGAAGTGACGAAATTGAAAAATCGAAAGCGTTACTGTTTGAATCGTTAACGCTGGACAAACGTAAGCCTGTTCGTAAGGGACAAGGCAAGGAAAATCGTGCCCTTAACGATATAATTGGTGCTTTCAAAGTTGCTGACCCCGATCTGATGCCCGTATTTGTGGCCAAAAACTTGGAGAAGCTACCACCAATTACGTTCGACCACCTGGATGTGTCTGATCTCCTGAAAAAGCTTACTCTGTAACAAGCGGACATAAAAGAGGTGAAAAGCACGTATGTAACACTCGACCAGCTAGAGGATGTCAAAAGGAATCTTCTAGATGTGGAGAGTAGGATAAAACCGGCTGCCCCGAGTGCAATTTTATGTAACAAAGTGCAAGTAGACGCAGATCATAATATTCTCAACTCTGAAAGTGTGCATAATGAAAGGTGTTGTGATGAATCTGTGACGAAGAACAATGGTCATAAATCTCGCTTATCGTCTCCGAAGAAGTTAGAAAATGTTTCAAACATTAAAGAGAATATCCGTGCGGAAAAACAGAGTGTAGGTAGCTGCACAATATTGCAAAGCGGAGTGACAACAAACGAGAAAACAGGTTCGTTATCGCAGGCTAATAGCGAACAGATAACTATGGCGAGTGCACAGCTGGTTGATGATGTAACGGCAGAATGTAAACAAACGGCGGCGTCAGTGCTAAAAACTGGTTTGACCCTAGACAGTACACTCGATAGTTCGTGGTCGCTAGTAGCTCGTCGCAAGCGGGTTACTAAAAATCGCTTAAAGGGTAAAATAGGAATATCGAACGAGGCCACGGGAAATTTTAGAGCAGCAGATAAAAAAATACCTATTTTTATATCGAACGTACAAATAGATACTAGTGACAAAGACATATGTGACTATATATTGACTAGGACGCAGCTGGCTGTAAGTCTTGAACAGATTGCTATGAAAAATAGGGAGTCGTATAAAGCCTTTAAATTCTTTGTGTCTGAGTCCAAAGCACATATATTTTTGGATGACAATCTGTGGCCGGCAGGTATCATATTTCGACGATTCGTTCATTTTAAGGACAAGTCTACGGCCGGGTATAAACGCCCGAACGGTCACTTAAATAATAACTAATGGATAAAACTTGTAAATTAATTAGTTTTAATTGTAAAAATGTGAAGCGGTCCATTGAAAGTATACGACAACTATGTGTCGACTTTGATATCATTGCGCTCCAGGAGACATGGCTTTTATCTGAAGATCTTTCGTATTTACACAGCATAAGCAGTGACTTCGAGTGTACCGGCACGTCGGCAGTAGATACTACCGCCGGCATGTTACGCGGCCGTCCGTACGGAGGGCTGGCATTGTTATGGAGAAAGAGTGCGTTCGATAATGTGTCGGTTATCAAGTGCAATAATCCGCGAGTGTGCGCGATTAAGCTAGTGTGTGAACGAAGGTCTGTGTTAGTGATTAACGTGTACATGCCTACGAACTCGGCTGCAAATCTCGCGGAGTTTACAGACTGCCTAAGCTTGGTGAGTGCAATTGTAGATAGTTCAAGTATTGAAAACTGTTATATACTGGGATACTTTAACGCAGACCCAAAAGAACGATTTTTTCACGAACTTATAGACTTTTGTAGGGAACTCGAATGGAGTTGTGTTGATACTGAGTTGTTAGGGATAAATTCAGACACGTTTACTTTTGTGAGCGATTCGCACGGCTCGAGGAAGTGGCTTGACCACTGTGTAGTTACTAAAGCGGCCCGTGCCTCAGTAGTTAAAGCGTATGTGCGGTATGATACACTCTGGTCAGACCATTACCCTCTAGTGCTTGAGTGTGTTTTTGACACTTTATGTTCGAAACATTACAGCGCCGGTAAATCAGATAATTTAATTGTATGGGCGGATAAAAGTCATGAGCAAACGCAATGTTATAGTGCGGCTTGTCATGAAAGGTTAAGATGCATAGACTTACCGGAACAATTAATACGCTGTTGCGACTTTGTTTGCAATGATAACCGTCATCAAAGTATCATTGATAGACTGTACAGTGATATTGTGAGTGCTCTGAGTGAGTCCGCCGTAATAAGTCGGACACGTAGTAATCGTAGAAGAAAGAATGTAGTAGTAGGTTGGAACAAATATGTCGATAATGCATATCGGACCGCCAGACAGAAATTCACTCAGTGGGTATATTTTGGCAAGCCTACATTGGGTGTCTTATACGAAGAGATGTGTGAAGCCAGAAAGATTTTTAAGTCGTGATTAAAATGGTGTCAAGATCATGCGGACCAAATAAAAATGGACATTCTGGCTTCACATCATTCGAACTCAGACTTTCGTTCATTCTGGAAGCATACCAATAGATTGAGTAGTAAGCCTGGCCTACCGGTATCTATCAGCGGTGTAAGTGATCCCTTGCGTATTGCTGACCTCTTTATGGACCATTTTATGGTGACATCCCCACTGGGTCCGTCACAGACGATGCCTACTGCTTTGGACCAAAGTGAGCCAGGAATCAGATTCACATCCAAAGAAGTGAATCGTATTGTTAGTAGTATGTCTAGAGGTAAATCCCCTGGTCATGATGGTCTCAGTATTGAGCATCTCAAGTTTGCGGGCCCCCATTTACCAAGAGTGTTGGCAATGCTGTTCAACCTTTGTATAAGCCATGGCCACTTACCTAGTCAAATGACTAAAACGATTGTACAACCTATTGTTAAAAATAAAACTGGTGACATTGCGCACTTAACCAATTATAGGCCTATTTCTCTGGCCACTGTGATCGCGAAGGTACTTGACAGTCTACTTAACGCACAACTGAATAAATACATTAAGTTACATGATAACCAGTTCGGATTCCGACCTGGTTTGTCCACTAATAGCGCCATCTTGTGTCTTAAGTGGGCTGTTAAGTACTATTCGAATCGGAATACACCTACTTACGCTTGCTTCCTCGATTTATCCAGGGCTTTTGATCTGGTTTCCTACGATATTCTCTGGACCAAGTTGGAAAGAACCGGTGTTCCTGTTATACTTATAAATATATTGAAATATTGGTATGGGAACCAGATTAATCATGTGCGTTGGGGAGGCGAGCTTTCGAGACCATTTACGCTCAAGTGTGGTGTGAGACAGGGAGGGTTAAGCTCTCCAACGCTATTCAACCTATATGTTAACGAACTGATTGAGACACTCAGCAGGGAGCGCGTTGGCTGTTACATAAACAGCATCTGTGTGAATAACATTTCTTACGCTGATGATATGGCACTTCTCAGTGCCTCAATCTGTGGTTTGAGGCGATTGGTATCAATCTGTGAAGACTATGCTAGACATCACGGATTGATATATAATGTCAAAAAGAGCGAAGTCATGGTCTTTGAGGCGGGGGGTCGATGTCCAGAAGTTGTACCACCAGTTACACTGAATGGATCACCACTAGCCCGAGTCTGTACTTTCAAATATCTGGGACATATTCTGACTGCCGACCTCAAGGACAATGCTGACATTGAAAGGGAACGGAGAGCGCTGTCGGTTAGAGCTAATATGATAGCTCGCCGGTTTGCACGTTGCTCCAGAGATGTTAAAATAACTCTATTTCGAGCATACTGTACATCGTTTTACACGTGTAACCTGTGGGCAAATTACACTCAGAAATCGTACAGCGCTCTTCGAGTCCAATTTAATAACGCGTTCCGGGTGTTGATGGGACTGCCCCGTTTCTGTAGCGCATCACGGATGTTTGCTGAAGCCCGAGTGGATTGCTTTTTTACCACAATGCGCAAAAGATTCGCCTCTCTGGTGCGCTGCGTGCGGGCCAGTCCCAATAACATACTTAGCGGTATTGCTAGCAGACTGGACTGTGAATATATTAATCATTGTGCTAAGCTGTCTACGTCTGTTATAAGTGTATGTGTGTAAACTACTAACATTGATAATAAGTTAAAATTGTTACTAACAAAAATGAGTCAATGTTACTTGAATAAAAAGATTTTATTATTATTATTATCACCTTTATTTAATATTTCTCTCATACCATATTAATACATTTCTAAATATAAAAAAAAACATTTAAAAATATAAAAGTATGTTATGGAAACCCACCAGTATCGGGAACAGGCTCCAAGCTACTGGTGGTTAGGGCTCTAGAGAAAGGAACCTCCTCACTATGCGTGCCGTGTCCAGCAGTACTGCCTTCTGTATCAGGCCCCTGACCCAAGGTTCCAACGCGAGCCTCCTAAGATGTTGGGTGAGGCTCTTGGGTATTAAACCGTTCACTGTAACGATTATCGGCACAATAATTGCTGAATCAACATCCCACATGTCAACAATCTCGTGAGCCAAGTCCAGATATTTTATCTGCTTGTCCTTCTCAGCCTTCACGAGATTGCCATCATGAGGGATGGCAACATCAACAATTATTGCGCGGCGCTCTGATCGATCTATCAACACAATATCAGGTTTGTTGGTAACAACAGTCCTGTCTGTGATGATAGATCGATCCAAGTACAACGTGATATGACCATTATCCAGGACAGGCTCCGCCACATACCTGTAGTACGGCACCTCACCATCTACAAGCCTGTATTTCAGAGCAAGTTGCTGGCCTAATGACCCTGGCTACTTGGTTATGCCTGTGCAAGTACTCACTGTTAGCAAGACGAGAACAACCGGAAATGATATGCCTGAGGGATTCACCAGGCTGGTGACACGCACGGCAAATATCAGTAGTGCCATCCCTCAGGATATATTTCCGGTAGTTATTCGTCTTGATCACTTCGTCAGCAATTGCACAGACAAACCCTTCGGTTTCCCCAAAGAGGTCACCGAAGCGTAGCCAGTTCACCGAGGCTAATAAGTCTACTTGCGGCCCATGTAGAGCCCGGTAGAACCTGCCATGAAGCTCCTTGCTCTGCCAAACAAGCTTGCGATCGTCAGTGCTAAGCACTACAGGTCTGCGCCAGTTGTCCTTCGATAAACTGAGCGGGGTTAATCCGGCGTCCACTGCGACAACGTCCCGATGCATATCCACGTTCGCGTTGAGAAAATATTCTCTGAGGTTGCATACTTCGCGGTTCTGTAGAGATTTGACATTTAAAAAGCCACGACCTCCACACTTCCGCGGAATATACAACCTCATTACGGACGAGCGTGGATGATGCATCCGGTAAGCTGTCAGCATTGTACGCACCTTTCTGTCCAGGGCGTCTAACTCAGTCTGAGTCCACTTGAGTATGCCAAAGGAGTACATCAGAACCGGCATGACCCAACCGTTGCAAGCTCGAACCTTATTGCCACCTGACAGAAGATTTTTCAGTACTTTTGTCAGGCGGCCAAAGAAACGTTCTTGCAACGATTGCTTCATGTCTGTCTCGTTAATACATAAGGCCTGTGACATACCCAAGTATTTATAGGTATTGGTTCGCAGAAGTGATCTGAGGTTAATGGAATCTGAGAGTTGAATCCCTTCAGATTCCACCATCCTTCCTTGTTTCACATGTATCACTGCACATTTATCCACACCAAATTCCATTTTGATAGAATTACTAAAACTTTCAGTAATTTTTAGTAAATCCATCAACTGTGAATTGGTGTGAGCAAACAGCTTCAAGTCATCCATGAACAACAAGTGGGATATGACCTGACCACCTCTGCGTAGCCTATAACCTAACCCTGAACCCACTTGTAATGTACTAAGAGGGTTCAGCGCTAAGCAAAACCACAACGGGCTCAGACTATCGCCCTGGAAGATACCCCGCTCAATTTTAACAAGTTCGCCATTTCCCTGGATCCGTCGGCATCCTGGATAGCCAAGAACCGTTTTCCATTGCCCCATACATGACCTTAAGAAGGTGCGTAGAGTTGTATTTATTTTATACAACTCCAACACCCTCAAAAGCCATGTATGTGGCACAGAATCATACGCTTTCTTGTAGTCTATCCAACATGCCACCAGATCCTTTCGGTTACGACGAACTTGTTGGCTAATGGTCATATCTATAAGGAGGAGCTCCTTAGTACCACGAGCCCCCTTCTTACATCCATTCTGAGTGTGCGACATAATGGAATTTAACTCTATGTGTTTTAATATTTTAGCCCTCAGAATAGACGTAAGAAGTTTATAGACCGATGGCAAACATGTAATCGGCCTATAATTACCGGGCTCTGTGGTACTACCTGTCTTATGGAGCAAGTGGGTTACTCCAGTTGTCATGAAATCTGGAATCGATCCAGATTCTATGGCTGATTGAAATTGGGATGCTAATTGGTCATGTGAACTACGTAGCCATTTCAGCCAGTAATTGTGCAGTCCATCCGGTCCTGGAGATTTCCAATTGGATAACGACCGGACTGCACTAGTGACATCTTCGCCTGAAATGACTACGTTATCCATCTCTGGAATATGTTCACATGTCCGTTCAACATCCCGAATCCAACCACCCTCAGTGTGACCAATAGGCGCCGACCATATGCTACGCCAAAACCGGTTTGTGGCGTCTGTATCCGGCAGCTGCCCATTAGCCACATCTTGGTCTGGTCGGTCCCAGTTTCTATAAACCCACTTTTGGTCCCTTTGAAATGTACGATTCAACATATATCGGTCCACGCGTTTTCTATATCTGCGTATCCGATTTGCCCATGCATAGACTTTCTGCTTTAGGAAGTCAATGCGCTCTGTGATCCGAGATGTATATTCATCAGGACTGATGCCAGTCCCCAAGAAGGCTCGGCGCACAAAGCGCATGACCCTGGGACGTGTATTCCCAGACCTAAAGCAGATTAGCTTACCGATAAGTGCCCTTGTCTCAGTAATACGCCGCTCAATTCTGCACTGCCACGCCAGGACAGCAGATCTTTGTCGCATGACAGTATCATGTTCTTGAAACTTGACACCTGCCATACGACATGCCGCTACGGCGGCGCAGTACAGAATTGAGTGCGTATCACCAAGATTTTCACTATTTTCTAGAAAACTAGTTAATAGCGAATCAAGGGCACCTACCAGCGCCATATTTCGTCTATGCATTGGCAACCGGGGCAGGCGCGGCCTAATTGTTGGTGACATGTACCGATATTGCTCAATCGCACATTTCAAAGCATCCATAACCTCCTCATTGTACTGAATACTTACGATACAAACCATATCATCCACCTCCACATCGGCATTATTACCCGTCCGCAGTGTATCTGTGTTTACGGGAGCACTAGCGGGTTGGGCGTGAACGGCCTGGCTCGTAGGTAAGTAGTCTGAGCGTAGCCTATCAAGTACGACGTTATCCAGCTTATTACTAGGCTGGATAACTCGCACCTGATCCGACAATCGTTGAGCGGTAACGTTGATACCAGGTTCCAAAGCCTGAAACAGAAGGAGCATGCGACTGCGATACGCAGTGAGTTTAGCCCCAAAATATGCGCGCATGACGTTTTCGTTGATGGATTCTGTCCATCGCATGCGCTGCACATTACCACCAGCAGCGAGGACCCTGTTTGAGACCGGTGGGTCTCGTGGTCCCAGGCAGGCTGGTGGCCGGCCTCTGCCTCTCCGACGCACAGGTGACGGCGACGACGGCGGCGAGAAGTACTCGTCGCTTGAGCTCGACGCAACTACAGCCGCTGGTGATGTTGGCGCGGGCCTCAATGGCTGCGAGGCGGAGCTCAGCGACGAGCCCGGGGTTTTGTTTGTGCTCGTAATTGTTTCTTGGCATTTCTCGTCAACATTTTCCGTTATTTATTTGCATATTATCTTGTTGTTATTTCTTTTGACAGTTTTAATGTCATCGTAACTATATATTTTTTCTAAATGTTTTGCTTGTGGCGTAATAGACATATTTTTATTTAGATACTTATTTCTTTGATCTTTCTGTAATTCGGATTGGTTTATAATATATGTATTAACTTTCATAAATTATAAAAAATCAAAAATATAAACAACAAAATTTTAGACCCGGTGTTGACAGCTGGGGTTGCCACTTATATTATTATTATTATTATTATTAAAATAATCTTAGAATGACATTATCCTAAATTTTGTTCAACAAGGTCACACAAACATTAAAACATGCCTCACATTTCAAAATGTAAAATCTGCAAGCAATAGTCAAATAATTGTAGAATATAACTAGTAAATGCATAAAATCACAGAGTTATTTACAATTCAGTTCATACGCTACAACATGACTAAGACAGCAAAAAAAAAGAAAAAAGAGAAGAAAGTTGTTGCGAGCACCCGCTGGCTTGATGACTTCTTGTAATATTTGACCTCATCTTGTGTCGGTGGCGAGTAAGATGCCTCGTATATTAAACGGTTCGGGAAAGGAAGCATTTCCGTTGGTATTTCGAGAAGCTTCCTTTTATACTAAATTTTAGCATCATCTATATTATCCGTTTCCTGGTCTTACATTGCGTCGTCATAATGTTTCCCTTCGAAATCGTCTTCTTCGTAATCTATTTATTTTCTGTATACACCTTGATTTACTTTTGGTGGCTTTTCTAGTCTTGTAGCTGCTATGTTTGTTTTGGTATCCATGATGCAATGTAGTCGTGAGAGTGATGCTTTGACGCGTTTACTTCTTGTTTCGTTTTGCAGTTTGTGCAGCCAGGATAAACGACAGTCACAGGTCAGCCTGTTACCTGTTAGAGAGATAAATAAAGCAATATTTATAACATATCAATGATGAAAATACAGCTAAACAATACAAACAGCTTCACTTTTTGGGATCTTAATATATTGGTCAGCATCGTCATCAAGTTGCCAGCAAAGTATAAAAATGTACAAGTAATAAGTTAATATCAATATCGTCAGTAGTCATTCAATAGTAGACTTTAATTTTTATATCGCTTGATCATCATGATGATTACCTATGTTCATTTCATGACCTAATGATTTTGCCGATACGGTATCCTATATATCTGCGTTTTCTATAGCATAAAAAGAAACAAAACCTTTTTTATTATAACATACATATTCTTTAATTGTTTTCATAAAATGGCACTAATATTTCTTTATTTCACACACTAGCATTTATTAACGGTCGCACGTGTAGATAACGTTCACCATGTAAAATGAATTTTAATTTTATGATTGTAAAATACGTATTTATATTCTAGAAATACTACTAAAATTTTGACTTAATATTGACTTTAGATTTACCCGTAATCCAAATCGTAATCCTTCCATGTCATCTATAAAACAATCCTATTTCATCAAAACTTAAAAGGTAATAACAAAACTGCTAATAATACAAAATAATTTATAACAAAGTATAAAGCCGACAGTTTTATAATCCGACCTAGTAAACTACAAATCCAGAAAGATAAAACAAACAAACTGGGATGATCTCGCAATAAACAAGCCGCAAAACCAAATTAACACTAGAGTAAAGGTGCGGCTTCTATAGAAATGAGCGATAAAACTGAGCGTAGTGGATAACAGTAGCACTTTATTTCCCTCGCTTCGCTCTGCTCAAGTGAAACTGTTGGTAGCTGTTTTCCTTTTACTGGTTAGTATCTTCGCTCATCTCCCTTGGATACGTAGCTTTACACTGGACAAAGAGTATTAAATCATAGCCCAGTGCGATGCTCGGCCATTTTGCAGAAAATGTAACATCTAGCCTTCCGCAAAATATAGTCGCTATTAAATTGTCACAGAGCACTTAAACACGGTATTTTAAGACCTGATTCATAGTGGTTCGGGATCCTAATGGTTTTGGTTTTGGCATTAACTGAATTTTAGATTTAAGGCGTTATAATAATATTTTTATGTCTAACAAAGTAGCCATCATGCCATTTTTATTAATTTTCTATTGGCACGATGACTTTTGCTATGGGACTCCATGTCCACTTAAGATAAGGAGGCAAGGGGTCATTTTGATGGCCATCAATAAATAAAACTGTTTTCTGAATCACATTGAATTAATTTCCTTATTTATGTATATTGTTTTTTTTATCCATTGTATTTGTCTATAGACCATGTATGTAAATTTTTGTGTTTAGTTTTATTCAAACGTAAAACGAATGCCAACCTAACAATATATACCAAAAAAGAAATTAGTTTCAGTAATATTATTTTGTGATAACATCCGTGCTTCACAAACGATGGAATTTCTATAAACATATTTGATAGATTGATATTAGTTTACCTATAACATAATCGTATAATGTATACTGTAACATGACATCAGAAGAAAGAAATCTAATAAAATAATATAAGAAAATATTAGTTTCTCAAGTTTTCCTTTGGTAACATAAATAAGAGGTTAGAAATAAACCTCAAGCTCAGAGGGAAAGAGAAAAAACATATATAATGTAACTAATCGTGTGGTTAATTGAACGTCGCGTAATTTTCAACACGGGATAATTCGCACAATGAATTACTAAAGCACTATTCATCATGGTAGTCAGACAATAAACTTCGCGTACAGATATTATTAACGATACTTTTTCTCATTAATCGACCCTTGAATACGCAGTTTGCATTTAAAATTTATCTGTTTGGGCATTGCTGAATCGGCGTAAACATTTAATTTATATTTTTCATGTTGAACTGAATTGTTTAAGTATTTATGTCATCGTTCAATCAAACAAATGCAAATTAATACATCGACGGTTAAGAGTTAATTGGGCATAAGCGACAATTTTACCGAAATTGACTTTTAAATGCCATCCTATTAAAAAAAAGTCGTTTTTTCGAATGCGCTAACTCCCATGGCTCTACAATGACTTTTTTTTCACTTATGCCCTAGTATAAAACTGCGTTTTAAAAGTATCATTTCGGTATAACCAACCGAGTTTTAGGCATTTATTACCATACAGGCGCTTATACCCCTGTAATGATGGCATCCTTTTTGGTTTTTTGTCAGTAATATACTTTCACTTCTTATTGGCGTAGCGATTTCAGGCAGTAACGCAACTTTACCATTAGCATCTGTTTTGTAAGGTTGAATTTATGTCTTTTTACCTTTGTAATCAAAAATATTAAGCGTCGGTTATACCTTACTACTGTTTATAAGTTTACAATGCAGTTGTTGCTTATACGAAATTACTAAAATCTAATTTGCTACTGAAATGTCGGTTATACCCTACTACCAGTAAGGTACTATTATAATACAACTCTGTCGCTTACGCTGTATTATATAATATGTATGCAATTCCTTTAGTCTTACTTTATAGGAGAACCACGTTGGTTGATATTATTATTATTTTAATGTCGTGACAATATCTACTGTGTCAACTGTGTGTTGGATGATCTCGTTTTCTTCTTGATAGATAAAAGTTGATCTGTGGAAGTGCGACGTAGTCTTTTTTTAACCCACATACATTGTCGCTAATCTCTAACATTCTTACGATGGTTTGCTAAGCAGTGTATCTTAAGCTCCATTACCTTTCGGCATAATAAGGCGAATCGTCACTTATCCTCCTTTACCCATTTTAGTTATTCTACAGACATGTGACTTATGCCCTATTACCTTTTGGTATGAGGAGATCAAATGTAGCTAAGTCTTCTATTCTCTTTGTTTTTTTTTTCTGTGTATATGTAGTTTATGCCAAATTACCGCATATTGCAAATAAGGTCAATTGATCTAAGCAAAATAAAATCAAATTAATCAATATCTAATCAAATAAATAAAAGTTCCAATAAATGCTTTATTTTTTCTTGATTCCAGAGGTGTTTCCATTTTCTCGATATGAAAATAAATAAAAAAGTTATGTCCATTTTTCTACAATTTCTAACTTTAAATTGCTCTCCTGGACAGTTTAGTTTTTGTTGCTTATACCCTATTACCTTCCCCCCCGTGGGATCTCCACCTTGTCGTGGTGGGGGGGCTTAGTAACCGTGGATTGGTGACCCACGGTGAAGCTAAGAGGGATCCAGGAGGGGACGCTCCGCGTGGGCTTGACGGAGGCCTGCGCAGGATGCGTCCAAAGGGGCGGGTGCGAGGGACAGTTCTTCTGTCCCTCGCAGTCGGGTGCGGTCGCGGGAGGAGAGGCGTGTCGGTGTTGCGTTGCCGCGCGCCCTATCTCCCGCGACCAAATGGAGGCGCACCATCTTTGCGTCGCGGTGGGGCCGCAGAGGAAGAGGAGATGCGGTGTTGCGTTGCCGTCCTCCCTATCCTCTGCGGCCGCTGAGTGTTTTGGCGGCGGAGCCCAACACCCTCATCCGCCGCCAAGGGGGTTTTGTTCGGGGCCCGCCTGATCATCTGGCGGGCCAATACCCGTCGGGGGGTAGTGACGAATGCTTATGCGAATCCCTACCCTCCGACACACGGGTACATGAGGAACACGGGTTGGTTTTTAGTCAGTAAGAGTCTGACAGTCCCCTTCGTCCTTCCCCCGGGGCGGAGGGACTCCATGAGGATTTTCCAACCCGATACCAAAAAAAAAAAAAAAAAACCTATTACCTTTCAACCGTCGAAATGTGTTTAAAAATTTATATAGGTATATACATTTTATCTCAGTTGAAAATTTCATGGCGAAATGTAGGTGTACTGCGAACCCCTTCTGAGGAAAAAGTGTGGGTCAATACATTTATAAAAATAACTAAAATATTGTACTTTTATTCTGCAAACTGTGTTTAAGAGAAAGCAAAGAATAAAATAAATTATTACAAAACGTCCTACCAGCTTTTAACAAATTAAGATAATCCCGACAATTTGTCAAGGATTACATAAGTAAAAGAACAAAGATAGATTGTAAGCAAACTTGTTTCAAAATCCAACTCACCGTCTAAAGAGATTAATGCGTAATTCGACTTCATGTTTTCCAGAACGTTCTGTACCACTTCCTGATTTAATGTCTCCAAATTCTTGTTCCTTAAATCCAAAACATTTAACTTAAGAATATCACCCAACACGCCGTCGTCTAATGTCTCCAACTTATTATCGGCCAGTGAAAGTTTGCGAAACTGAGTCAATCCCCCAAAACCCCTCTCGGATATAAATTCTATTTCGTTGCCATCCAGGTAAAGTTCCTGAAGACTCCAAAGTTCCGCGAACGCAAGGTCCCCTATCATCGTTAATTTATTGTTTCTCATATCCAACGTGATAAGATTAGACAGACCTTGGAAGTTCTCCCTAATGACGACTGTCAACTGATTGTTGTCAATGTCCAATTTGATGAGATTGTTCAGATGTTTGAAACAACCGTCGTGGAGCACACTAATTATATTCTTTGACAGATACAACCTTTGCAAATTGGGTAGGACGTAGAACACGTCCCGTTTCAGTTCGGATATCTGATTTTACACTAAGCTGACATTTGATAGCATTATCAGATGAGCGAATGACATCTTTTCCAGTTTGGAGATTTTGTTCCTGGGCAGAGTTATTTCTCTGAGCGTTGTCGAATTTGTGAATGCGAACGATGGTATGCTGTACATATTGGCGTACTGTATATTAAGGTATTGTAAGCCTTCCAGTCTAACGATCACTTTGGCTGGGATGTACGTCAGACCGCCGTCTGCTCTGACGTTGAATGTTAACTTTTCTATTTTTGGTTGTGAATAAAAATTGGACCAAAACGGATCTTCTTCGGCTATGCCGCCATTGAATACCCAGCAATCAGCCTTTGTAGCGGTTTTTATCTTGATGCTTTCGCAGTAACAGTGCACTTTGGAGCCTCAGTCTTGTATATCACAGATATTAACGTAATGCGAGTAGACTTTGTCGTTCTTTCATCGTCTTTTGTCGTTCTGTCGGCTCTCAGTTACATTTATTTCGACGGTTGCGAAGGAAATCATTAGGATCAGATATTTAAGGTCCATTTTTGTTCCCTTTCACATCGGAGCGATTTTTATCTGTAACAAAAGAATGGGGGGCGCATTAGCGAAATTCTTTTGTTCCCTTTTATCTTACACCGTATTTTGTACATTAGTGAAGTCAATTATTAGATTGTATGGAAGCCGGATTGCGTTCCAAAAAATCCAAATCAATTAAGCGTTACGACGCTTAATTGATTTGGATTTTTGAAAGCTTATAAGTTACGTTTCGTTATTAGAAGTTAAAGCCTATTAAAACTTTTGTTCCCATTGTCGTACACAAATGCCTTTAAGTAATTTTGGTATTATTATGTTACATAACAGAATCCTTTCACTTACATTATATAATTAATATTTAACTTCGTTATTTGAAATGACAAGTAAAAGTAATTTATTTGTAGTTTCCTTTTACTTAATTCTCTATTAAATAAACAGAAATGTGATAGAAGTGGTAAATAGACTGGAAGTTAAGTGATCTTGAATTGGTTCAATGACTCGGAATCTGTCTCTTTTTTTTTAACTCAAAGGTATTAACAGGCTTTAAACCCTGACTTGATAAAAAAACGTGTGCTCGCTATCTCGTATGCAGATCAAACCTACAATACACAGCTCAGTATTAAGCCTATGTATAATATGGATGTATTTACAAAAAAAAAAGTATTTATCATTTATCTAGTACCCATAACACTAGTTCTGCTTAGCTTGGGACTAGATGGTGATGTGTGTGTGTGTGGTAGAATATTATTATTATTATGTTTCTCTTTTTCACGGCTATTCTACTAAAATGTGGTGTTAGAAGAATAACCGGTCCTTTGGGAGGCTTACACGAGGATATAGATCCAACTCCGTAGAGAGTTTTAATCTAAAATGGGATGGGACACATGCCACGGAGCCTCCACAACTGCACTACTGAGTACAACTATGGACTCGCCGCATCACGTGTAGGGCTATTGTTTTTAGTGGATCTAATGAATACGGGTTATGAGGATGGGTGTTTAGTGAACTGGTAATTAATGCTATGGATAGGTGACGTACGGAAAAACGACACATTATTATTATTATTAAAAGCAGTCAATAAAACCACTACGACTTTCGTGCTGTCAATGGAAAATATTAAAATTATCATTCACTTAAAACGAACACTGTACTTATTTCAAAACCTTCATGTATATTTTTTCATATTGACTTGATTTCGCAGAATTCGTTACATATGGAGAGGAATGTGAGGTCAGTGACTTACTCTGGTATCTTTCTATAACAAAACCTAAACCCTGCTTCCAAATAATAACACATGCTACCATTACTGAATGTGAAACAGGAATTCTAAATACATTCGCTCATCTAAATAGACCTTTCATAAATGTCATTGACCTGTCTAAATATAGACACACGCCACCCACATGCTTTCAAACAAAGATGTCATATAAGTACTTCCATAATCAAAGTATTGATTGTCCCCATTAATCCTTTATTCTCGCCTGCATCCTGTCATGGAGTAATAGAACTTAATTACCCATAAAGATGAGGACGGAACAGATGTCTTTTTATATTTTTGAATTGCTTGAAACAAGTATCAATTGGATGTGGGTATTGACCATTTTTTGGTAGTTAGTCGTATTGCAGGACTAACAACTAAATGGAGCCATCGTCCTCGCATACACTCACCTGCCATAGAAAGAGTGAAAGTTGAAAGATTGGCAGAAGAGGATATACGCGATCAGTATAAAGAGTTATTGGAAGTGAGGTTAAAAGATTTGTTTGAGAAAGAAGAGTGCGAAATAGAAGAATTTTGGAAAGAGTTTAAGAATGGAATGATAGAGACAGCCACTCAAGTATGTGGCGTAAGCAAGAGGAAGAACGTTAAGAAAATTTGTAATGAATGGTGGGATCAAGAAGTAAGCGGTGTGGTTGCGGAAAAGCGCAAAGCTTGGATGGGCTTGCTGGCCATAAGAGCCAACAAAAGAGTACAAGGTGATGTGAATGACAATGAAAGTATTGTAAAAGAAAAGTATGGCAGGTTGAAATATAAAGTAAAAGAGATAGTGAGAAGAAAGAAAGAAGAATGCAAGGATAAATTTGATAGAAAATTTGCCCAACATTTTCAGGCCAATATCAAATTATTCTGGAATTTGGTCAGGAAACAGCCCGAGGCAAATCAGGGGTTTCGAAAGTTGGTGTGATGAGGGATATAAATGGAAGTATTATTAGAGAGCATGGGGCAGTTCTGAATCAGTGGAAGGTATATTTTGAGAATTAGTTTGAACGAGGAGGGAGTGATAATAGGAATATACGAATGAGGAAGATAATTGTGAAAGTAATATAAGTATGGAAGAGATACAATATGCATTGAAAAGTGTGAAGGCGGGTAAAGCTGCGGGATATGACAGGATATCAGCTGAAATGCTCAAGGTAGGCGAAGGCGTCACTGCAAGCCTGCTGTACCTACTGTTCAATAAATGTTGGCGGTCCGGACGTGTACCAGGGAACTGGAACAAAGCCATTATTGTGCCACTGTACAAGAGCAAAGGGTCACAGCAGGAATGCAAAAATTATCGCGGTATCAGCCTCTTGAGTGTTGTTGGCAAATTGTATGCAAAGATACTGATTGAAAGAGTGATTTCTGAAACGGACAGTAAAATTTGGGATGTGCAAGCGGGATTCAGAAAGGGAATGGGATGTACGGATCAGGTCTGTTCCTTAAGTTGCATTGCAGAGAAAGTCTTAAGTAAACACCAGAAGATTTTCTGCGCCTTTATGTCAATAGGAAAAGGCTTACGATCGAGTGGTGAGGGATGAACTTTGGTCAACACTTTCTGTGTATGGAGTGAGCAGCAGTCTGATACGGGCACTTGAATCCTTATATAGGGATTCAAGTGCCTGTGTCAGAATAAACGGGGCCTACACGGACTGGTTTAACATTGATCGTGGTGTTAGACAGGGATGTGTAGCGTCTCCTTGGCTGTTCAATCTGTTCATGGACAGTTGTTTGGCCGATCTGAAAGAGTCTGAATGTGGATTAAGAATGGGTGAGTCAGTGCTTAAGACCCTGCTATACGCTGACGATCAGGTTCTGTTCTGCATCGTCAGCGTCGGATTTGTAGCAGATGGTCACCACGATGAATGAGGCGTATAAGAAGAAAGGTATGAAAGTGAATGTTAACAAAACCAAAGTCATGGTCATAGAGAGGGATGATAGTGTAAATGAATGTGACGTAATGATAGGAGATGAAAAAGTGGAGCAAGTGAACGAGTTTGTGCATTTAGGGTCCTTGTTTACGAGAGATGGAAAATGTGAGGGAGATATTGAAAGGAGAATGAAAGTAGGAAATAGTGTGAATGGCGCTTTACAGTCCATCATCAGCAACGGTATTATCCCAAAGCAAGCTCACCTTGCTATACTGCAGGGAGTTTTGGCGCCAACACTGATGTATGGTAGTGAATCATGGGTATGGCAGAAGAAGCATGAAAGTAGAATCAATGCTGTGGAAATGAGAGCTTTGGGGAGTATGTGCGGAGTAAGGCTGATAGATAAAGTGAAAAACAGTGTGATACGAGAGAAGTGTGGTCTGAAAGAAGATGTAGTGACAAAGATTGAAAAAGGAATGTTGCGTTGGTTTGGACATTTGGAACGAATGGATGAAAGAAGAAATACGAAAGTAATGTATCGTGTGAGAATGAATGGAAATGTTGGTAGGGGACGCCCTAGGCGGACGTACGCTGACCAAATACGTGACGTACTAAAAAAGGGCCAAATTAAAAGTACCCATAACCGACGCGCATGCATGATGAGATTAATGAATGTCGAGGAAGCGAAAGAGGTATGTTTGAACCGAAGCATGTGGCGTTCTAAAGTCTCTGCCTACCCTAATGGGAAACAGGCGTGACGATATAGATAGATAGATAGAAGTATCAATTGGAGATAATACAATTCTGAATGGCCAGCTGCAGTATTGTACCTTCTTAGTCGTTTCATCGAATGCGAATTCAGTAAGTGCAGCAACTATTTAGCAAAGTGGATAAGGATATTATGTAACTAGTAACTATACTACAGAGTTCCGCGTAGAAGAAATCAAATTATAGAACAACATTATGATTTTTATGATTTGATTCGAGTAACCGATATTACATCCGTGAATATGGCAGTACCATGTATGTAAATAATGCACTTATACAGGTTACACAATGGTTTACAGCAAACAACCTAGTACTTAATTCTAAAAAAACTAAATGCGTTAAATTTGCTTTACCTAACGTTAGACAACTAGGACCTAGTATTATGCTAGATAGGGAGGAACTTGACACAGTTGACTCGACAGTCTTTCTAGGCATTACATTAGATAATAAGTTACAATAGGGTGCACATATAGCATGTCTTTCAGGAAAACTCAGCTCTGCTGCGTATGCTGTTAGAAAAGTTAGACAACTTACTGATGTCGACACGGCTCGTTTAGTGTATTTTAGCTATTTTCATAGTTTCATGTACTACGGCATTTTGTTATTGGGCAAAGCTGCGGATATTCAGAATATTTTTGTTCTACAGAAACGAGCGGTACGAGCAATATACATGTTAGGTGCAAAATATACTCTTAGGGAACGCTTCAAGTCTATAGGGATTCTTACATTAGCCTCGCAATTTTTATATGCTAATATATTGTATATTGGGCAAAATATAGGTTTATTTACTACAAAAAGTGACATACATAATATAAATACTCGAAACAGGCATAAGATATAATATATGTCCCTTATCATCGTTTACATAAAGTTTATAATTCTTTTGTAGGGCTAGGTATTCGTATATACAATAAAATACCAATTAGTCTTTTAGAATACCATTTAGTACGTTTAAAAGTAAAATAAAAGACTGCCTTAGTAGGAAAGGTTATTATACCATTAATGATTATTTCAGTGATAAGGATAGATGGTCACTTACACTAGCTAACTCTTGATCTTTGTACTTATTCAGAATTTAAATAGATACCTTGCTTTTCAGTTTTTTTATATAATATCTCTAGTTCTTTTAAATATTAATGTTAATAATAATAATATTAATATTCATGTATTATTAGGTCATTCAACTGACTACATTTACATTTGCATTGTTGTTCCACAAATTTTATTTACAAAATTTGTTAGTGTGTTAGATGAAGATAAATCGTGATCATGGACTGTACAAAGTCTTTGTAAATTTTGTGTATTTATATACCTACCGTCACTTTCTGTTACATACATTTCCATCATAGTTCTGAACATGATCGCGAGTTGCCTACATTATAAAACGTAAGTGGATGCTCCTGTTACACAAGATTCACACTGGAAGGCTACTATAGCACCTAAATTGGTAACTGCATTAATTATTTAAGTATTATGTATGTTCCTAATTACTATTAAGTAATTAATTACAATGTGAAACAGTTGCAGCTCGTTACAAAAACAAAATATGCACTGGCGATTAAAAAAGAGTGACCACGAGTTTTATTGCCCGTTCTTTCTCGTGGTTCTACTTATTGCTTTGCGAACAAGGCAGTAAATGTAAATGTAGAAGCATTAAATAATTTACTTTAAAATTTGACGTTCATAAGCGTCACCTTGTGACCTAGATGAATAAATTATTTTGACTTTGACTTTGCCCAAATATCGGTAACTCAAAACAAAGGCACGTAGCATATATCACAAAAGACAATTTAAAATTGTGGTTAATGACCACAACAGTTAAAATGCCTACATTGTTTCATTAATTTGCTTTAACAAAATTATTGAGCCGTCCATCAAACTAATACGACATACCTACCAAATGTATTGAACCAGCACAAACGCTATCAACCTGTTTATAAAACATACATTATTTGTAGTCTTAGTAGCTGTATGTTAGTCTTTCCACTAAGTTATCGCTGCCGTGCTTATGTGCAAAAGTTATTTTACGAATACTGCAAGGTTTTTTCAACAATTTGTCTATAATAAATTATATTGCTTGAATTGAAAATCAGATTGAAATATGCAAAAGTACGGCGTCTGTGATGTGTAATGACATTTCATTTCTTATGATTTCTAACCCGGTCACCGGAAATGGACCTGATTAGAAGCTCACAAGCTACATTAAACTCACAAAGCCTTTTGATTTTACGTTTAATTGTATTTCTTAACAAATTGACCCCATTCTCCACGCTACGCATGCAAGCCACTAGTGAGGGCAAATAGTTAGGTTTTTTTTATTTATATATTTCTGATAGAAAGTACCTTTAAACTACTTTCATCAAAATTTCATAATTGGTTTTTATGTTGCTTTTTTAAGCGGCAGAATCGTTACAGTTGTATATACATTGACATTGTAAAAGCTTCCTAGCCCCCATGACTTCCTAGAGGGGTAGTATTGAGGGCGAGTAAGGGGAAACTCAAGAGCCCAAAGGCAGGCTTTGAGGGATCACAGAATGGTTACTCTTTCAAGTAGCCCTTTAGCCCTTTGCATAGTTTAAAGTCACGTAGATTTATCTGAAAGAACGTAGGTATGTACGTTTGAAATGTCATCTTTACAGATGATAATAATATTGATGTGTGATTGTATTTTCAATAGTAGTGATATATATGTTACGGTTTTCTTTTCTTTCGTATATAGGTATTAAGTATACATTGTTTACTTAACGAAAGTAGAATGTTATTTGTACTATTTACCTAGCAGCTAAAGCTGATCTACGCATGTTCATTTTTTTCTTTTTAAACAATTCCTATAAGTGATGACTTGTTATTGGCTTTATGTTTACCATTCTGTTATTACATGCATATTTAGCTGTAAGTCATCTATGTAACTTCACTAAATAGTATAAAACAAAGTCTAACTTCTGTCTGTCTGTCCCTATGTATGCTTAAATCTTTAAAACTATGCAACGGATTTTGAAGTGGTTTTTTTAATAGATAGAGTGATTCAAGAGGAAGGTTTATATGTATAATACGTGCCTAATAATCATTGCACCTGTGCGAAGCCGGGGCGGGTCGCTAGTAAATAAACAAATAAGAACTACTATAGCAAAAGAGCTTGCTTGAAGTTGTTTTGTGACTATGTTGTTTTGTGTATTGTGCATTCAATTCCCTCAAAGACAAAAATGAAACATCTTAGGCTTTTTCTCAAGGATTTGAACACCTTGACACCCAAATTTCGACTAAACTACTGTATCCTCTTAATCACTAGGTTTGTGCAGTGAGCATTCAAAATAAAGAGATTTGTCATCTGTGAAAGAGTAAGAGGAAGGCCTACGCGGAGGTTCTCTGACCAAATTAGAGGTATCCTAATAAAATTACAAATCAGATGTGAACTGAAGAGAATGCATGAGAAACTTGATGGGAGTGAATGAAGCAAGAGCGATATGTCAGGATCGTTGCAAATGGCGTTCCGTAGTCTCTGCCTACCCCTCCGGGAAACAGGCGTGAGTCTATGTAACTTCGTGCTGAAGGTAACTTCGGTCGGCCTTCTTCTCCACCTCTGCGCAGGGAAGACAAATCGTTGGCCTATGATGCAAAAGACAAAGCCGATCTTTTAGGGTGTCTTTTTGCCTCTAACTCGACTTTAGACGACGGAGGTAAATTACCGCCGACCATCCCGCGGTTTGAAGGCTCTATGTCAGACGTTCAGTTTCACGTTAAATCTGTTCGTAGAGCTCTCCTCTCCTTGGACGTTCAGAAGTCGAGTGGGCCACATGTTGTTCCTCCCATTGTGCTCAAAGTTTGCGTTCCTGAGATGTTAACAATCCAGAGCTCCAGCCTTGACGCGTCTTTTCCGGCACTCGTATTTGACTGGCATTGTCCCGTCGTCATGGAAGACTGTAACAGTGCACCCGATTCCCAAAAAGGGCGATCGCTCTGATCCAAGCAACTACAGGCCTATAGCTATCACCTCTTTGTTCTCCAAGATAGTGAAATCCATTATTAACTACCAGCTTCTGCGATATCTAGAGGAGCACCAGTTGATCAACGACCACCAGTACGGCTTTCGCCGCGGCAGGTCAACTGGTGACCTTTTAGTGTACCTGACACATATCTATGTGACCTGCGGCGGGCGGAGGCAATTGAGAACAAGGAGGAGGCCGTAGCGGGCAGTTTGGACATGGCGAAAGCCTCGGCGCTTTTGTTGAAACTTTCTTCCTATGGGCTGCCTGAGACTTTGTGCAAATGGGTATCCAGCTTTCTTTCGGAGCGTAGCATTAAAGTCGTAGTTGACGGTTCATGCTCTGACCCTAGGCCCGTGAATACTGGTGTCCCTCAGGGCTGTGTACTATCGCCAACACTGTTTCTTCTGCATATCAATGATATGATACAAACCAGTGACATACATTGTTATGCAAATGATAGCACCGTAGACGCACTGTACCCCGGTAGTGCTAAAATGTCTCAGGCGCAAGTCATAGAGTGTCGGAACAAACTTGTGTCTTTAACGGAAACCACACTCGACCTGGTCTCCGATTGGGGTCATCGTAATTTGGTCACTTTTAACCCCAAAATGACACAGGTTTGCGTGTTTACTGCAAAAAGACCCCCTTTGTCGAATCTCCAACATTTCAGAGCACTATCCTTTGATATTAAGCCGGTCATAGGGATTCTCGGAGTCGAAATAACGCGAGACGTCCAATTTCGCGGTCATCTGGAGGACAAGGCTAAACTAGCCTCCAAAAAACTGGGTGTCCTCAATAAAGCAAGAAGATGCTTCACATCGGTGCAGCGTCTCTTGCTTTACAAAGCTCAAGTTAGGCCCCACACGGAGTACTGATGCCATCTTTGGGCCGGGGCACCACAATACCAACTACTTCCATTTGACCGCGTCCAACGTTGAGCGGCTCGAGTCATTGATGACGCGATCGTTACAAACCGGCTCGACCATCTTGACCTGCGTAGAGATTTTGCGTCTCTCTGCGTTCTATCGTGTATCTCCGTAGCCAGGGTGTTCTTGTTATCTATTTAGATAAGTTTATTAGTTATATATTTAGAAGCCACATCAGACATGTGGCTTCTAAATATTTGAAGCGTGTCACTTCTTCTAGTGATTTTCCATCTAGAGTCAGTGTTGCCTTATCAGCTTCGCATCCTCGTGGTGATTGTTTGAGGAGCTGAGTTTTGGAAGCACTGATAATCAATACAAATCGTTGACAAGATTAGTATAGTGAGTCAACGTAGCTTTGCAGCTGAGTCATATCATTGGACATGAGGCACACGTCATCAGCATATAGAATCTTCAATAATGAGAGTTTTTAGATTTTCGATTTAGCTGTGAACCTTGAAATGTCGAATACTCCCTTGCAGTAAAAATACATTATATACAAATAAATAGTTTGTTTAATTTTCTGATAGGTACATAAAGTAAACATACATGAAATAAAAGTATACAAGTTTATTTATCCGATCTTACTCGCGATAACTAAGATATTTATGGCATAAATACCTCGGTGTGTTTCATCTTGCACCTGTCGTGGTCGCGAGTATCTATTATAGTTGCAAAACTTCTGAAAAATTCGGAATAATTCCGGAATACTTCTGGGAAAGTTTCTTTCAATCAGAATTATTCAAAATAAATTTAATTAAGATTTATTTCTTTTTTGCTGAAATATCGACTGCCACGAGTCGTGCATGCAGGCGATGGCGGTGCGGAGTTCGGTAAGAGGGGAGATGCTCCCCGGAGAAGTTTTCCCCCCCGCGAGAAAGATTCGTACCCCGTAATCGAATGTTTCCGCCGTATATTTCGCCCGAATAATTCAATGGGAATAAACGTGTATGTTTGTGATGTGGTGGGTTTTTATATGTATTATAAATGGGGTTGAATAAGTATATGTTGATGTTTTGATAGGTAGATATGTTAGCCCGCGATTAACAGGATTTTTATACTTTTGTTTTTAGGTACCTAGGTATGTACCTACTCATTTCGAAATCGAATGCTATTTTTATAAATGTTAGTTGTGGAATAAAAAACCAGGCCTAGCATATTTGATTTGCTTTTTGAAAAAGGGCTACCTACCTATGTTTTTGGTTAGTTTGTATATAGCTATGTACGCTTCGCGAGTCGCATAGGTAGGTATTAATCCTTCTACTTAACGCGTATAGTAGCCCAGTCAATAAAAACAAATAAAGGTAAACCTTGCAAGCAAACAAAGATAATATACAACTTCCAAGCGCGAAATAGTTAGTAATGTCGATTTTCCTGTTTTTTTTTACAGTTGAAATATTCCCGAAGTTTCGGAATATTTCGGAATACTTCCGAAGTATCCGACGGGAATGATTCGGAATGTTTCTCGCCAGCATCTATAGTATCTATCGATTATAGCAAGGCAATCTAAATAAAAGTATTGTCAAAAGTGTATCATCAATTTAGATTGAATATGATCACAATTATGCGCCGTCATCTGTAAGCGACGAAAAATTTATCCTGCTATTATAAGGTAGAAAATACATGGAAATTTCATTATCGTGGTTTCTAGGGTGACGTCATTGCCCACTGCTGGTCGGTAACGAAAGTAATGGACGCTCGACATTCGTACATGACAAATTGATAGTTTATTTTAATTCTGTTGGAAAGGTGTGGTCATTCACATCGTTAAGATATTGGAGTAGATAGTGAGATGGCTGGTAGTTTGTGCTGAAGAAAAATACGAGATATATTTTTTAAATAGAATGTACTTATGTTTTAAATACGTTGAAAATTTATTTTTGTACATTTTATTATAACAAACGAAAATTTACACAGAGATGAGAGTTCTACTTTGTTCATATTTTCAGAGCATTACTGTTATAATATAAAGATCATTGTATTTTCTATAATAATCAACAGTATCTATGTAACCGTCTCTTAATTGTTTAGGCAGAGACTATGGAACGCCGAATGTGCCATTTCAAACACACTTTTTTGCGCTTGGGTACTTCTAATTTGGCCCATTTGAAAAATCAAACCCACTTTTTTATATTATTTTTTATTCGTGCGGCATATACCGTCTAATTTGAAAACTATAGAATTTCATTATTTTAAAATCACCAATATTCAGACCGTATGTATGCTTAATTTTGAATAGATTTAACAATATGCATCCAAAGAATCCTTGGTGGTAACATTGCTCGCCAACCACACCAGATAACCTTAACAGGTGGGTAAAGTAAATAGGAAAGACACCGCGACCGATCACCATGCCATTGGTGTGATTAGGTGTATGCACTCACTGTTCTCTCTGTAACAACCGCTGAGCAGCGAATGAAATGGAAACAACATTTTTATTTTTTACTAGCTGTTTCCCGCGGTTTCACCCACTTCCTGAGGGAACTACTTCGCATATCCGGTTAATTTATAGTTTATGTTACTCTTTGGTACACCAGCTATCCGCCAATGAAAGTCCCGTCAAAATCGGTCTAGCCGTTCCAGAGATTAGCGAGAACAAACAAACAGACAAACAAGAAATATTGTCTTTTAGGTATATGTACCGTGTATATATCCATATGCATTTAGTAAAAAGCGGTTATTTTAATATTACAAACAGACACTTCAATTTTATTTATGTATAGCCGAGTGGATATACCAACAGACTGCCATGCAGAGGGTATCGGGTTCGAATCCACGGCGCGCACCAATGACTTTTCGGAGTTATGTGCGTATTGAATTGTTAATTATCGCTTGTCCCGTGCCTCGCAGAGCATGTTAAGCCGTCAGTCCCGGTTGTCATGAAGAACTTTGACAGTCGTTACAGATCGTCAGTACTTTCTAAATAAACTGACACTAGTCTAAACCATGGAATATCGCTATCCCTTCGGGTTGCGGAGGTCAGACAGGCAGTCGCTCCGTGGAAAAGCTAATATTCAGCCAAATCCGGTTAGACTAGTAAGCGGACCCCAGATTGAAACTGGGATAACGCTAAGAGAAAGAAGAAGTTGCATTCAAAACTCTTAACCAGTCAAAAGTACTATAGACTAGCAAAATCAGTCAAAAGTACTTTTGACTGAACTGAAAGAAAAGAAAGAAAAACATGTTTATTTGTGCCTCACAATGATAACTGACAGAAAAACACAATCAAGATAAAATACATAATATAAAATCGAATAACAAATTAGATGGAACAGCATTATTGAGGCCAAAATTGGAGCCTGCCTCAGCTAATGCTGCGACAAACTTTGCCGCAGCGCTGGTATTCTGGCAGGTCCATTGAATGACGTCATGTGTTTAGAATAAAAATAAAAAACACATAAAATAAAACTTTTAAACTAAAAACTTACAAACTAAAAACAAATAGAAAAATCTTAAACATTTAATTGCAATAACTGCTAACATACGCAAGTTCTATAATTGCTTCTGTCCAGTTCCTGGACGACGCAATGTCATTAGTGTCAAAGTAGTAACACTGAACACTGACGCTTACATAATCTATCTGAATCAATCTATGGCTACGCTAGCTATGGCATTGCATAAAATAAGGTGGCATTGCGCATCAAAAATGGCGTATGCATTGTTATTACATAAAAAATAAACTTATATTACCATTCAACTGGTTGGTCAAAAGTGGTTTTAACTGAAAATTATGGGTCATTAGTACTTTTGACTGCAAATTTGCCGTTAAAAGTACTTTTGACTGACGCTCTTCGTCAAAAGTAGATTTAACTGAAAGAGAAAGAAAGAAAGAAAAATGCTTTTATTGTATCACACACGGCGCATAGTCACAATAATTATAGTTTTGCTTGATCTAAAATAAAAATAAACAATTTTATAAAAATTCTTATGCTAATACAAATTGGCAAAGCACTAATAATACGTATGACAGATACGTAACTGTCAAGCTACATTGACAATTTGTTTGACATGTCATCAACGTCATTATTTTTGCTACGTGGCACCACGTGCTTTGCCACGTATTCAAATTTTATTACTACTTAATTAATACATATTAAATAAACAAAACATAACAACAAATGTAATGAAGCTATTCGTCGTGTGTCACAATTGCGGCTGGCAATCAGCAAACACTGCGAAGGTGATGACGGACCATCTCAGTACTGATCTTCCTTGCCATCCACCTATGCCAGTGCCAGAGCCATACAACCACTGCTCTGTATTTTTAAACAAGCTTAAAATCCTAAACATGTAATTGTTTAAGCTTACTATCTAAAAAACTATAAACAAGGTAAGAGAAACATGTACATGCACAACCACCTTACAAAAATCAGGTATAAAACATAATATAACCAACAGCATTAATTATGACCATAATACGCTAATAATTTATTATTTATTTAAGATCCCATACCAATGCTAGAACTGGACTGGTAGCATTAGGGTATATGCAGGCTCATAGGAAGATACTGCAAGGAGCGCTGGAAGCTAGTGGACTAATACTTTGAAGGTACCTACTTAGTTGGCATTTTGTTGTTGTAGCTTTTGCTGTGATAGCAAATAACCTTTTAGGTTATTTTTGAATGACATTTTTGTTTTCAGGTCCCTTATGGGAGATCAGATCATTTTTGCTGCTGTAAATTTAAGATTGCCACAGTATGCCATTGTGGAGTGTTTGGATAGAGAGGCCTGGATGTGGGTCTTGTGGAATATGAGTAGTGACTTTGTCGCCAAACTGCAAGAAAGCATCAGTCAAAAGCATTATTAACTCGTTAGATGTGAATAAAAATTACCTAGTCGCCCAAAAGTCTAAGTGGACGGAGCTCTGCTTCGCAGGGCTCCTATTTTCGAGTGCGGGGTCACGAGAGCACCCAACATAACTATTAGGTAAGTACCGATACATAACTAAGTATCCGCGGCGGACGAGAACTTTTCATAGTGCCTAATAGGTTATGTTAGGTCCTCTTGTGACCCCGCATTCGAAAATAGGAGCCCTGCGAAGCAGGGCTTCTATTTTCGACCGAAAAAGTTCCCCATACTTCGGCGATTACGTAAGGCCGGTCTTCAGGATCTATGAAAGTCACCACGAGCTAAAGTAACCTCAAATATTCCGAGGCCATTAAAACCATTGAACATCGCTTTTATTGTGAAGGTCACACGAAAGTCGTTCGGTGTCGATCTAGTATTTTGTCATATCAAGACTAGAAATCGGACAACGGATTCAAAGGTGAAACTTTAACAACGCACTAGACTGATGTCAGACACTAAATAAATATACTAGAATATCTCATAAAACCTTAACATATTGAAACTTCTTCCTCAAGGTCGACCCACTGCTTTTCCAAAACAGTGTTATAACAATTTAGTAGTTCCAAGTCTTAATAATGAAAGTCTTGGGAAGTCTAATGATTGTGATTACCGTCGTCGATACTCGTGTAGCCTACTTTTGTGGGTTCAGGGCTACTGTTCTATTATGTACTAAGTGTTTTCAGTGATTATAACTTTGGGTAATGCTAAACAAAGCACTTGATTTGTTTTGTTTGTTGGAATAAAGAAACAGGTACAAGACAGTATTTGAAGCCTTTTATACTGAGTATTTTCTGGCTTCAATATCATCTTTGTGCTTCGAACATGAAAACTGTAATATACTTAAATAGTTTTCTTTGCAAATGCCTGTGCACAAAGACCTTTGTTTGTTATAGTGTGAGTGTGTGGCCAACTCTGGTCGGAGTTTCCACCGCCCAAAAGCCTGCGACACAGCCAATCGTCTCATGTCCTAAAATATCACCCTAATCAATTGAAACCTAAGTCCTAACAGAGCTTACACAGAGACTACGAGGCTTTGTAGCTAGTCTCAAGGTTCAAGCAACAAATACCATTATGATATCGTGCTCAGATCACCGATATAAAAGAACCCTACATCCATATATCAACCTACCCAGAGCATAAAGTTTAATATATAAATGTCAAAAACATACGCAATTACATTCACCTTTACGAGATCCAACGCAAGATCTGACGGGGGACTAATTTCATTTAATATTTATTACGCGTACGTCTAACCACGTTACCACTTCCATGACTCTAAATCCTGGGTACAAAGATAATTAAGCCAGTGCATTGTGCATACGATACCTAGGGGGTGTAAACAGCCTTTTGACTAACAGACTGTGTAACTGGGGACCTGTTACCCAGGGGATAATCGTCTAATAATTTTATACCCCTACTTACGTTTTCAACGCAAGCAATTTTGTTGCAGGTAGGGAGTAATGTTCTTGTGAATTAGACGTTGTATGACCACGTTTATTATTTAAGGTGGATTTTTCGCGGAAGATAGAATATTGTGTCTTATGTATACTTTGTGATGTGTTTTGCTCGAGTGTGCAAAATAAAAAGGCTGTCACTGTTAAGGCTGCTCTACACACAGTGCCGGCGGCTCGTGCCGCCGGCTTTTGTCGCGCGGCTCGTGCCGCCGGCTTTTGGCGGGCGTCTGTGCCGCCGGCATCGGCCGCAGAAAGCCGCGCATCATTCCAGTTGTGACAGTCGAGTAGAACGCTAGTGAGGTGACACTTTGTGATAGGTTATCGATTACAATGAATAACGAAGTCGTCAACATTGCCATAGCAGCTGTAGCTTTCATTTTATTATGAAAAATAATTAAAAGAAGAAGAACAACGAAACATACAAAGAACTATACAAACATACAAATAACAGACACAAAATTCACACCATTTTTTTTTTAATTTAATAACTTTATATACACGGATCGTATAAAGGCGGACTTAATGCCGTAGGCATTCTCTCCTAGAGTCTCTACCTTAGAGTGGTGCAGAGATTAAAAGTAGATGTGTTTAAAATTAGGTGATGAAGGACCTTGTTAACATAAAACAAGTGCACATAGTTTAAAATACATACATTTGATAATACAAGATTATAAAAATAATTATATAAAATAAATAATAATTATATCTAAATTATACACATCTAAAAATAACAATAATAAATATATAATCATATACATATATATCTATATATGTACATACATATATGTACATATTATTCAGATTCTTCTGCCAACTTATCCAATAACAGCTGTTTTACTCTTGATTTAAAGCTATCCTGATTTCTAGAGGGAGGGCATTCCAAAGAAGGATTGCCCTGCCTAGAAATTTTTGTGTCGTGTGGGGATCGAATCCATAACACTCGGCGCAACGTCAGTTTCTCCTACATTAATTGCAAATCTAACAAAATTACTGTAAATACTTTTCTTTGGTGGTTGATTCTGTTAAATGCAACTTGGAATCGATTTGATCTGGAGCATAGTCATCTCTTATTTTCTGCACCACATTTTTTCTATTTATTTTATGGAAGAATTTAATCCAAGTTTCTTATACGTTACGTTATGTTTCTGTTTTGAACTAATAAGTAAAATTTTGTTCAAGCTGAAAAGGATAGTTTACTTGTACTTAATACGAAACCAGATCGATCCACTGGATCGTATCAAATGGAGCGGATCGAAACATGGGTATAATGTATTGCATTGTGTACCAAAATATCGATACAAAGCACTTAGATCGAGCATCCTTAAGTCGCAAATCGCGCGGCCCTACCCGGGCAACCATGCTGGCGGCCAGGCCGGCGGCTCTTTCGTGCGGCCAGGGCGGCGGCTCCGCATGCCGCCGGGCACACGCGGCTTGGCCGGCGGCATAGCCGCCGGCTCTCTCTGTAGCAGCCTTTACAATTCATAAATAACATTGCTGTGAAAACTGAAGCTTGGAGCCTTTAGTTGTTTTGTTTGCAACAGTAACTATTATTTTTCAGGGTTGTCTGAAGAGACAACCCTGAAAAATAATAGTTGAGCGAAGACTCAAGACAGTTTTGAGAAAAATCTTTAGTACGTATACAACTAAATCTATTATTATGCATGTCATGTGTGTAATTATTTTTTCTAGTGATATGTGTGTTGTCGGTTCAACAAACGGATCAGTACAGATCTTGAGACTTGAGAGCCTGGACTCTAAGTATCAAATACAAAAAATAAGAAATTGTTTTTCCAAAGACATACAACTATTACTTATCACAAACAGGAAACAAGCTCAGGAAACTATGCGACTGGGGACACACTGTGTCCATAGTAATAGATAACGACCAGAAAAATATTCAGCTTTATTATGATGTTAGAAATTAGTCTTTGATTACAACTTTATTTTGGTAGTTTTAGCTAGTAATGTAATCTTGGTCTAAAATTACAGAATTTCAATTTCTGGAGTTCTTTACAATAGATATATGTACTTCTAATAAATTTGGTGACAAATACACGATTGCAATTGCTTTACATAGTAGGGTGAAAATCATTTAAAATGACCATTGTGACAAAAATGAATCAAAAAAGAAAATGTAACAAAGATGAAACGCGTAACAAAAAATAACAAAAATGAAATATTGGGGCTCGGTTACAAGTTACAACACACATTACTATCTGAATGTTATTTATTTTATTGATTTAGTATAATTATGGTGTTTTGCAATAAAACACTTTATTTTTTTATCATTTGTTTTATTAATTAAATATGAACAAACAGAAAGACATACGGATCCATATTAAATACAACAAAAATACACTCGCATATTTTATACAACATTAGTATCACGCTCTAATAATAAAATTTTATCGGCAATGTGATTGCAACTTTATTTCATTTTTGTTATTTCATTTTTGTAACGTAACTAAAATCGTAACAAAAATGAAAAACTGCTGTACTTTGAAAGTAACTTCAAATACTTTAAGCCAAACAGAAATCGCAATCAGTTAAAACCACTTTGCATTTCAATACATGTCAACAATAAAGTACTTAATTGATTAATTTAATAATATAAGGATTCACTCTTTCATGTTGTTAGAAACAAAACAAAACTGACAAATTAAAATTGGAATTTTGTTCGCTGACAAAAAAAACCCCCGTCATTCACTATTTTTACTCGAGGACAAAATGACCGACTCTTATTAGATTCCGGCATGTGATTGGCTCGTTATAGTTTAAGTGATGCCATTTTACAAATTGTCAATAATACCAAATTGGACGTTATAAAAATGAATAACAAAAATGAACAAAATAATGGACATTATTTTCTACCCAAAATAAATTATTTTTTAATGTAATCAAGGGCCATCAACAACGTTTTGACAAAAAGTTCATCAATAAGTAAAAACTGTAGCTAATAAAGGAGGTGTCCCAAAATTGCCCCACGTCCTATAACAAAGTGACATATCTCAAAAAAAGATAAAAATTTATAAAAAAATATGGCATACTTCCCAAGTTCATTTTTTTTACACCTTTAGATGAAAAAATTGCTATGAAAATAGTTCAGGCGCTGTTATGAAAAATTCGTTCGTATGAGTATATATGGACCGATTTAAAAATTCTTCCTTTGTTTCGAGGGGTACCCCCAAGGTAGTCCCACTGCCATAAAGTCAGGTCTCTGATCTCCAGGATCCCGGAGAAATGAAAGTAAAATCTCAAAAATAAGCTCTTTTTTTCTATTAAGGTAGTTTTTAATATATTATATTTATTTTGTTCAAAAAACGATCATCTGAGGATTATCTCCTTATTCATCTGATTATGAAAACGTAAGAATAAAAGCGTGTGCTTGAATAATAATAATAATATAATATTTTACCACATACACACGTCACCATCTAGTCCCAAGCTAAGCAGAGCTTGTGTTATGGGCACTAGATAATGGATAAACATACAAAATATACTTTTTTTTGTAAATACATACATATTATACATAGAAACACGCAGACCAAGACAAACATCCATGTTCATGCACACAAATGTTTGAATTGAGCGGGAATCGAACCCGCGACCTTCGGCGTAGCAGTCGCTTACACTCCCGCTGCGCCAACCGGTCGTCAATGTTTGAATACTATACTATATTATTATACAGAATTCAAATATTTCTTTGAATAGTATATAATAATACTGAAATTGTATTTTTATGTGCAATAAGAAAGGCGCTTTTAGTGATTTAGTTTAACAAATGAGTGGACTGCGAATTTAAGGATACAAAGAAAAAAATATATTGATTATTATAATTATATACATAGGCAATAAATGGCGAGCATAACTCACAGTTCGATTTCGATACATAGAAAATGAATGTTGAGAAAATGACGTGCTTTTCTCGACATTGATTTATTCATTTTATAAATCCCTTAAAACATGGTCCAACAAACCTGCCGGGTGGTTCATTTCTTCGGGCTGGTTCCGCATCTAGTCCAAATAAAATATTACAGTCATAACATGGGCGCATACCGCCAATGTCCTGAGCCTATGTATACAAGAACAACAGTATTCAACCACGGCATTCCTTCCTTGGCTTATTTTTGAGATATTACTTTAATTTTTCCGGGATCCTGGAGACCGGAGATTTGATTTTATGGCAGTGGGACTACCTTGGGGGTATACCCTTTCAAACAAAAGAAGAATTTTCAAAGAGAGTGAAAAACTAATAATGTAAAGTACAAAAATGAGCTTATTTTTGAGATTTTACTTTCATTTCTCCAGGATCCTGGAGACCGGAGACCTGACTTTATGGCAGTGGGACTACCTTGGGGGTATTCTTCCAAACAAAAAAAGAATTTTTAAAATCGGCCCATAAATACTCGTACGACCGAATTTTTCATAACAGCGCCTGAACTAATTTCATAGCAATTTTTTCATATGAAGGTGTAAAAAAATGAACTTGGGAAGTATGCCATATTTTTTTATAAATTTTTATCTTTTTTTTGAGATATGTCACCTTGTTATAGGACGTGGGGCAATTTTGTATGGATTGTGGGACATCTCCTTTATTCAGATAACTTTTGTCACGCAGCCCGTGACGAGGACATATTATTTTGTACGGATATTATCCGATTTTGATGAGAACGAAGGAATATAATGAATTAATTATGCGCAACAGATATAGATGTGTGTGTTATATAGTTAGATGATATACATCAGCTTACTAATAGGTAGTTTTTACTATGTAAAAATGACTGTATCATAAAATATCGGGTGTGGACAAATTTTGTAATCAAAATGGTTATTTTAAATGATTTTCACCCAGTATCAGTTCCAGTTAGAAAACACTGACTTACAATAGAACACAAACGTGTCAAATTATACTTGCACCAACTTGCCAACCCAAGAAAAAAAACAGAAAATTTACCACTTTTAAAACTATTCACCAGAATAACGTACGTTCACGTCCCAGTTAAAACTATGCTACAAAATGCCGAGTTTTCAGTTACTCCCAGTAGTAACAAAGTTCGCGAACATGCTATGGTAACGTCGGTAAAAAGTTCAACGAAAAAATTAGCGCGCACATTGTTTTCTTTTTTATGAGAGCGTTGTAAGATGAGGAATCTGATTTAGGGGCTTGTGAAGAAGTTACTGGTTGGCAAGATGATGGATATTTGTGTAGGTGCATAGGAGCTACGCATGATAGCTAAGCTGCTACAGAGCTGCGAAATGCAGTTTTCATTTATTCAGAGTCAAAGTCAAAACCATTTATTCATTTAGGTTATGATGTGAAACTTTTGAAAGCCAAAATAGCAAGTTAGTTACTCAATGGTTCATAAATTAACATTAACTGTCACGCTCGCGATGCAGTATATTATATTTTATGGAGACAAGCAGCACACAGGGCTTTCTATGATCGCTACATGCTCTGAGGTACCGCTAGTCGCTTCTTAGGACCACAAATGATTATGATATCACAATGGTTAGCTTCAGAGGCTAACTTTACTCTTCGTCTTATTTCTCCCTCCTCATTTTCTTTCCTTTTTTCCATGTAACAGTAGAGAAAGATTCCGGCGACAAAGAATTTGAACAGAACAGTGACGACAGCTTCAACTTCTTAAAAATCCTAAATCTCTTTCTCTCTCGCTCTAGGATTGATGACAAGTGATTGAACCTTGGTTAAAATCACTGGCAGTCCTCCTTCACCGCATTTGTACAATAAAAATATGCACGCATGGATTTATACACGCACGTAGCACTTTTTATGAACGAGTACGGAGACAAATATAGAATAATTTATTGCAGAAATACAATCCTACCCTGCTCTTTGGGATTTGAGATGTGAAAATAAGTTACAAGGGTGGATAAGTCAAAGCTTGCTTCCCAAGCTTGTGCAATGTGTCATTTCTTTAAATGATTTTTAGTAGAGGATACTTTTCTTTTTAAATATATTTTTTTTATAAATGTGTGAATGAAGGAGTCAGTCTAAGATACGGTTTTATTTATGGCTAGAATCTGCACGTGGTCAGCCGCGTGGGTGATTGATATTGTGGAAAAAGGCAGCCTATGTATTATTCTAATTTCTAAGAGTATTGCATCGTTTCATTATAATCTTTTGCAGTAGTATTAAATGAAAGAGTAAAAAAAACATCCATATATTCTCATAAACTTCCGCTTTATAATAAAGTAACGACGGTTAAAGTAAAATCACATTTTTCTTTCACCTGTTTATATTTACCTGCTCCAAACCCACAAATAAACCAACATTTTCTCCAACCTCAACCTTTAACCTATTACCGTTAACAAGCACTGAGACTAATTAAACTAAAAGAAATTTCCTCATCTTCAATTTATTATGTAAATAACTGACAGACACAATCATTGTATCCCAGAGGTCGGTACTAATTAAGGGCTGGTACACACGCAAGAGCGGTACTGCGGAACTGACCACAAATCGTTAAAGCCAAACGTCGATGTTGAGTACCCACCATTAATTAAATGCTTGATTCGTTTAAAGTTAGAGTAAGCTGGAATTTATAAAGGTACAGATTAAAGTCGTTTGTGTAGGATTATGAAGATAGATTTAAATATAGGTTTTAGGCTTATGTTGTTAGTACTAAGCTTTGTAGTTTTAATATGAGTAACATAGAATTCAATAATTATTTAGTATCAATTATTATTCCAATGATGAAATATAATATTTCCGTGTAGAATTTTGTTGAATGACATGATTGCTGTTCAATCCCATTGTATCACTACATAGTATAAAACAAAGTCTGTCTTCTGGCTGTCTGTCCCTAAGTATGCTTAAATATTTAAAACTACGCAACGGCTTTTAATGCGGTTTTTTTTAATAGATAGAATGATTCAAAAGAAAGGTTTATATGTATAATTGACGCGGACGAAGCCTTTGGCGACGTCTAATATGATACAGATCGTATAATAATTGTTGATATTGAATATTGTAATTGCATTCTAAGCTTTATTTTGGTCTCATTACAACAGTGAATTACTTTAATTTGTTATAATATTTGATAGCATATAATCATCTCTACCTAATCTTTATACGGGGGGGGGGAAGGGGGAGGGCGAAGAAGCGCGGTGTTCCTCCAACTAAAGGTAAGATCCTCTATTCAGGCTAAAAGATCGTATCTGGTGAAACGCGGCTGAGCGGGCTTGACGAGAACTTATTTAAGTAGCAGTCGCATGAGCTAGCTTTTTGGAGAGATTTATTTTTATTTTTATTGATAGTCTCACGCCTGTATCCCCGAAGGGGTAGGCAGAGGTGTAATTATTACACCCACATTTCGCCATGAATTTTTAGGTCCCACGATCCCAATTTTTAGGTAATAGGGGGCGAGCATATTGCCGTTACGGGGCACATCACCAGACTCCGGGCTGCTACTAAGTATTCGGAAAAACCCAGTAACACTTTTGCCCGACCCGGGAATCGAACCCGGGACCTCTGATCAGCAGTCGAATACGCTAACCACTGGACCACGGAGGCAGTCTAGAGAGTCAGTTTAGAGAGATTCATTATAATAATATCCTATCGTTCTTTGTAGTTCCTTCGCAGTCCGTTAGATGTCACCAGTTTTTTGTGTTTTTAACGCTGTAATGATATATGAAACTTGTTACATGAAACTGCTGCCTTTATGTAATAAAACCAATTTTGTTTTATAGTGCCTACAAAACCGTTATGTCTAACCACACAAAGCAATAAAAAAGAAATATAAGATCAAGGTAGCTCAGCACATCTTGTAACCCAAATAAGGTTAATAGAGTTCAACTTCGTAAAAATTACAATGCACTTTCAGGTCTGGCAACATAAGAACAACATTCAAGGGAATTGAATGTTGTTCTTCTGGTTTCAATATGACACGTTCAATACATCCAACAAAACCCACAATTGCGGGAAATATTCCACATTCCATGCACCCATTCAAAAGCGTCACAGTCCAAAGCTCTATGAAATCAACAATTGTCAGTGCAAATAAAGCGAGCGTTCGACCCGAAATCATAGGTAGCCCTCAATCGTTCAAGTGTCAGCGTTCACTGATTAAGTCGACCACACGGACCGGATTGTCGAGTTAATTGCACGGTAAAAACCGTACGGTGGCACTACAATAGGTTCATAATCATTAGTGGCAGAACGATTCATTTTGAAGGCTAAAATCTGATGCTCATAATTGACAAATATGTTCCTGAATAATGATGTTGAGGAATGATCGTTTGAAAATTGTGTACTGTGTTGAAATTTCGTGTGTGGATAATTCTAGTTTTGCAGTTAACATACGGCCTCCAAATTGGGGTAATTATTCTTGCCTTTAGACAACAACGAGAACCCATAGCTTCTACATGCCCTCGGAAGCGAGAAACACTCTGATATCAATGCCACACTAGCGATCACCCATCCAAGTGGTGACCTCTGTGAACTTTGACGACCGGTTGGTGCAGCGGGAGTGTAAGCGACTAATACGCCGATGGTCGCGGGTTCGATTCCCGCTCAAGTCAAACATTTGTGTGCATGAACATGGATGTTTGTCTTGGTCTGGGTGTTTCTATGTATAATATGTATGTATTTACAGATAAAAAATATACATGTAATTTTATGCATTATCTAGTACCCATAGTACAAGCTCTGCTTAGTTTAGGACTAGATGGTGATGTGTGTGAGAATAGAATACTTTATTTAACTTTGCCGGCCGACTAACGACATGCTGAGCTACGAGTGGTACAATATCTAGGATATTGGTCACAAAAAATACGTTTGTAAAATGTTTTAGTAGAGTTCTGAAGATATAGGTAGTTATTACCTAAATTTGATACCCGATGTTGATAAAACTTTGTCACCGACAAAGTTTAATCAAAATCTGTTAACTAGTTTTTGCATAATAGAGTACAAACCACACTTGGTCAGCGTTGAGAACCTTGGCTTATACCTTCTTGTAGCGAAAAAAGGCTCCGTGCCCAGCAATGAGACGTTTTTATACAGCGTTGATATGTCATACAATTTTATAGAAACGGGTCTTATTCGCGATATTTAATTAATTTATTAAAAAAGCATAAAAATTTCGACCGGCAAGATGGATACAGACTGTCTACTACTTGGAATCCAGTAATCAACAAATGTAAACACAGTAACGCACCCAGTAACAAAGCTCAGCAGTGGTTAGACGTCATAAGTGTTGTGTGTCGAAGTACCAACGGTTCGGATAAAAATTAAAATAAAAAACAAGTGAGGGTAGCTGCCGAAACCCGCGCTTCACAAGGACGGCTGAGATGACATCAGTCCTGCCGCGACCATGACTGTTGTAAGACGGCCGAAACGTCGGTAAAATATACCTTAAATTAATAAAGTACCCAAGTGGTCGGTTTTATGTAGATACAATTTGTAAACAAATCACTGTGACTTTAGGTATATTAACAACTCGTACCTTTATAACTTATTATTTATTTTATTAAGTACTAAAGTTTTTGTATTTCTTTATTGTGTACGTGTATAAGCTGCATTTATTTTATTTTTTAATCACTAGTTAAGTTTATAATTATGTACTTTACGTTTATTGCGTCACTGACGTCACTTGGGGCAGGCATTGAAAACCAGCAAGTCGTATCGCGGCTAACGTCACGGACGACGCATCGCTGAATGTCTGCCTTATTGTCACATCAGCGGCGTACAGTTATATTTTTAGTGTGGGTATGGCTCGAAATTGTCGTGGGTGATGTTGATGTATTAAATGACATTATGTATCTACCTACCTACTGTATTTATATGCACCTGTTTATTTATGTAACTAATAATTGCACGTTGTTATGATGTGAGAATAAATGGATTACTTACTTACTTAAAATATCGCAAATAAGACCCGTTTCCATAAAATTGTATGACGTATACGAATCGCGAAAGTTTAAAATTGATTTGTGTTGATATTATATACAAATTTAATTACAGAAAGAAATTTTGCATTTTGTTACTGTCAAATAAAAAGTTAGGAATAATTAAACATAAACAATCATGACTGTATAAAACATTACTTATATTAAAACTTAACATTTAATTTCACCTGACATACAAATTTTTGCATCGCACATTAATACACGTAATTACGCACATAAATTAATTTATTTTGGCCTGTTTGAGCAATAAATATTATGTTCCTCATTTCACTGGCGTATTTGCGTCAATTTCACAAAAAGCCCGTATGATGGTATAACAATCAGTTTATTTATGAATGCCGGAATGGATTTCAATTTGTCTGCGGTACACTAACATGAGGTATGTTCATTGAAAAATTTTCTTTGTTATGAATATTAATAGCTAAGGCTCAATAGAATTCGTATAAATAATTCTTCTCTCTAAGAATAGAATTAATAGAGTTCCTATGGACTGCCAGAAGTTTTAGTCCATAACTTTCGGGCTTATTGGACACTTAACGATTTTAAACTTTCGCGATTAGTATATATTATACTAGGTTATATATCTTACTCGCGATAAATCTTATATTTAAGGCTTAAATACTTTCAGATTTTCTTTTTACATTTTTTGCCAACGTTTCGGCTATCTTGGAAAGCGGACTATATATATCTCATTCTTGTATCCGTTACGTCTAAGTACCTCCTGAACATGTGAGAGCTCTCACATGTTCAGGAGGTACTTAGACGTAACGGATACAAGAATGAGATACACCATCTGAAGAGGAGGGACCGTAAACCTGAGGTGAGCAGGGTGCCGGGTTACATGCCTTACCTAAAAGGAGTAACGGACAAAGTTGGAACAGTACTAAAGAAATACGCCATTAAGACTGTATATAGTCCGCTTTCCAAGATAGCACACAATCTGCGCAGCCCAAAGGATGTCATTCCTTTTCAGACACCTGGCGTCTACAAGGTCGATTGCAGTTGTGGTAGCTCCTATATCGGACAGACCAAGCGAACAATTGCGGAAAGGGTCAAGGAACATATCGCAGCTGTGAAAAATCGACAAGTAAATAAGTCCGTTATAGCTGAACATTTATTGGAGTCTGGACCAAACCACTGGATAGAACTACATCAACCACAGGTCTTGTCCACCGAACGTCACTATTACTCCAGGATAGTGCGCGAAGCGGTTGAAATAAAAAAACACAAGAATTTCAACCGGGAGGATGGATTTAGATTATCAACAACTTGGAATCCAGTCATCAATAAGTGTAAACACCGCCGTAATGATACAGCTCAACAGTGTGTAGACGTCATTAGTGTAGTGTGTCGAGGTACCGACAGTGCGGTTAAAAACAAAAAAAAAAAAAAAATACCAGTGAGGGTAGGTGCCAAAACACGCACAACACAAGGACGGCGCTGAGCTCACCAGTCCCACCGCGACCACGGCTGAAGCAAGTCAGCCGAAACGTTGGCAAAAAACCGAGGTATTTATGCCTTAAATATAAGATTTATCGCGAGTAAGACCCATTATTGGACACTTATTTATAACTCTCTTTAAGGTCACTGTGGAGAACTATAATACTAAACTAGGAAAAATCTTGGCATCATCATGAATTCTCAGCGATCCTGAAAAAGCAATGGAACTTTTAATATATTTAACATTTACAAACACACATAGACTCACACCAGTTTTTCGAAGGTGGAGACTACGGACCAACGCGGGCTGTTTTAACTCTGAATTAGCCAATCACAGTGACATTCTCTGCTGCCCGATATGCGGCTATGCTGTTTACACGCCACTTTCTTTTCAAGAGTTCGGTTTTAACATTTTAATTATGCATTGTTTAGAGCAAGAGTACCTGGTCTAGGCTAATCTTAATATATAAAATCCTTGCAGTAAGTAACCTGACTGTCAGACACGCTACAGCCGAAACTATTGGGCACAGGAAGCTGAAATTTGGCATGTATGTTCCTTGGGATGGAGGATGTAGATGTGTACTAAGAAGGGATCTCCCGAAATTCCCATGGGCTTGTCCAAAACGGGTAAATTTAAAAAAATGCAGACGTAGCTGCTGGCGTCCTCTAGTCTCTCTATAATGCTCCGTATCTGTCTCTCTATTACGTAGTTCATTGTTCTACAATTGATTTCACATGCCTGCAGCCATCATCCACCGTGTGGTTTCATAGAAATAAGACGCTTGTCGTAAGAAGTACCCATCGCAGAGACGCACGAATTAACGAAAGCTGCTATTATAAATGTTTCTTTATTGGTACACATGGACACTGCAGTCGGTAAAAACTGAATCCATACTTCCATACCAATATTAAAAATGTGAGTTTATTTGTCCTTCTTTTACGTTAAGACGCTATGATAGGATTTGTATGCTGGAGACATAGTCTACTTTTACCGTAATAATTGACTCACGCGGGTGGAGGCTTGGGCTAAACAAGTGTATTTTAACGCGCAAACTTACCTTCCTGCTATAGATTTCCGCACTAGTTGCACTTTCATGTGAAAATAATGGGCGTCTGCTTTTTGCCGTCTTAGACAAAAGCTCAGGAATAGCTAGGCCCCAGATAACAATGTAAACTTGCCAAACTTGCAGCAAGTTTAAATCAAACTTGCATGAAGTTGGTTTTTCCAAGGATTTGGATGACGACGAGCACAGATGAACTGAACTTTTGTGCCGTGTGAAAATTGAAATGGGCTCAATCGGAACAATCCAGTACACAACAGACACATATAAACAGCCCTAAATGATGTGGCCAATTCTGGTGTCAGAGCTGCTAGGCCGCCCGAAGGCCACCGACATGGCCTAACGATTTTGGTCATAAAACAAGAACCGGTATCGACGGCCTTATACTTCAAAGCGCGGCAGCGCTCTTATATAAATTTAACAACAAGCGGAGACCTATCTGATTTAGGTACCTATAAAAATGTTGGACAACTTTGCCAATCTAATTATCTCAATCACTCTACTTTAGATAATTCAGCACACCGTTTTCATATAATTGAATATAAAAAAAATTATATGACAAATGTGCATGTCAACTTAAACATACATACATACATACATAGACTCACGCCTGTTTTCCGGAGGGGTAGGCAGAGACTACGGAACGCCATTTGCAACGATCCTGGCATACCTCTCTTGCTTCACTCAGTCCCATCAAGTTTCTCATGCATGCTCTTCTGTTAAGGGTAATTCTGACTTGTCCTTTTTTCAGGATGTCTCCAATCTGGTCAGAGAACGTCCGCCTAGGTCTTCCCCTTTGTCCTGTCCCATTCACACTTGCCTTATATATCGTCTTTATCAGTCTTTCGTCATCCATCCTCTCCATGTGCCCAAACCATCTTAACATGCCTTTCTCAATGCTTGTCTCTACATCTTCTTTTACCCCACAACACTCTCTTATCACACAAATTTTTTACTCTGTCGGTCAAAGATACACCACACATACTTCTCAGTGTTCTCATTTCTACAGCATTTATTCTACTTTCAAATCTCTTCTGCCATACCCAACTTTCAATACCGTACATAAGGGTAGGCACTAATAACCCTCTATGCACAGCCAAACGTGCCTTTTTGGACACGTTTTGGCTATTCATAAACGCCTTCAGAGCTCCATTCACTCTATTATCTGCATTACTCTTCTTTTTATATATATTTTTCATTCTTACCATTTATTGTAAATAACGTACCTAAGTATACAAACTCATTCACTTGCTCCACTCGTTGTCCATCGATCAAAACATTACAAGCCGTAACGCATTCCTCCTTTTCAAAAAACATAACTTTCGTTTTACTTATATTCACTTTCATTCCTTTCCTCTCTAACGCACCATGCATGATTGTTAACATCTCCTGCAATTCCTCCGCTGAAGATGCAAGTATTACCTGATCATCAGCATAAAGGAGGCATTTGACAAGTAACCCATTCATCCTTAATCTGCAGTCAGTATGTTTTAGATCTTGCAAACAACTGTACATGAAGAGGTTAAACAGCCACGGCGACGCTACACATCCCTGTCTAACACCTTTCTCGATGGTAAACCAGTCAGTGTATGCCCGTTTATCCTCACACAAAGTCTAGAATCCTCATAAAGGGATTTTAGAGCTCGAATAAGGCTGCTGTCCACCCCATTCATTGACAGCACCGACCACATTTCATTCCTCACCACTTACGGCCATTTTCAATATTCGAACTATAGATAGATCTGTAGATTTTAGATTCGTGTTTGACATATTTTGTACGGAGCTTATGTCAAAAACTGTCAAAAACGTATCTAAAATATACAGATCTATCTATATTTCGAATATTGAAATCCGTAGTTAAACATAATATGTATATTTAATCCATGTGAGGGATTTTCTGTCATAGACGGTAGCTGAAATTTTCATGCAGAGTTACGCTTCTATGTCGTACTAATTACATGAGATTAATTGTCTGTTTCTGAGAATTTGTTTGACATGAGCTTAAATATTCCACTCGTATTAACTCGAAGCCAACATATAAAAATGTATAATACTGTAGGGGTTTCTAAACTGTCCCAGTTAGCTTCATATTATTCTATAGGGTTATAGTGTTATAAAGACTTCACATAATTATCGGAACATTGGACAGATAATGGAAAACTATAATATCAAATAACGCAACTGACTTCACTTCAAAAACCCGTACGCGATGAAGATTGAGGCAGCAAGAGGCATTCCTCTATTGCGACAAATCGGTTAGTTACACTATTTTCTTTGTTCCAGCGAAACACGGTCTTTTTAACTCAATTATACTGACAAAATAAACAGAAAAATAGCTGCTGGAATTCGATATTCGAGTCGACATTTCATCGTGAAAAGGCTCTAGGGATAAAATATCCCCATATCTTCACACATTACAAGACTATTATACATTTTATTTACCTTTTAGTTTGTCATGCCCTAAGGGCCAACTTAGTCACATATTTTTATAGAACCGGCTTCATGTGAGCGTGTGTTTACTTTTTTTGTGTGTGTCACGTTAGCGACTAACTTGTAATAAACTATTGATTTTTGCCCTCATGTGTTGTAAACATGAGTTTATAAATTTTCAATGGAATCGTTTACGAAGTTTGTTCACTAAATAGACAAAGTTGTGACAGGAGTGGTCATCTGACCATGCATTGTGACATTTATTCTGTTACGGAAGTTTATTTTATTTTACCTGTTTTAGTTGTGGGTGTTTGTCTGTTATTTCTTTCGCAAACTTACTTGATGATAAACGAAGTATCTAAAATCAGTATAAACACATACATATAAGTACCAGATAACATTTTCTAGTTTTGGACCCACTGCATTACCCTTAGGCATGATTACAACTTTATCTAACAGACGCTGAAAACGCAGAAGAGTGGTGTAAAATTTTCTCAAAAATGCTATCTCCGGATGCATCTCTATTCCACCAAACAACTGTGGCTAAATTGGCTATCTGAGCAAACACAGTCAGTTTCAGTTTAACTCATTGACCCAGTTCAAAATCTGCGTTGAAATCTTGAATTGCAACGATTCGGACTTAAAATCTAAACCGATGCGATTGTTTTGCAGACAATTATACGGGCTTGTAGAATTATCGTATTGTACTATGGAACTATTCCGTTTCAGGACAATTTTGTGTGATGCAAATAGTGTGAATGTGGAAGTGGTCTATATAAATGAGTTGACAGCATTAAGAAATGGGTCTCAAGTGAGAAAAGTATATTCGATAGAATAGCTACTATTAACTTGTTAATTTTAAACCGGGTAATAGATTTTGATATCTTTTTGTTGCAATTGCTTACAGATCATTATGCATAGACATAATAATTATCCTAGCGTTTTCCCAGTTGCATTAAAAATTTCGGCTTAGAGCTTGGGGTCCACTTTCCGGCCAAATCAAATCTTACAACGTAGCAATGCTACCAGTCTTTTTGGAACAACAATATGAAGGAGTTTTATGACGCTTATTTTCAATTTTGTTTTCTTTATTATATAAGCTTATATAATAAAGAAATATATAATCTTAAATTATTTTTTTAGAGTAGCTTACATTTGTTATGTTAATTAGATGCATTATGTTACACATTATTTGGTATTATTATAGAAAAATGTTAAGTATAAGTAGGTATATTATATAATACTATCTCAAATTATTTGGAAGAGGGCGCTGTAGTGCCAACTGTCAACATCGCGTCCGTGTTTTTATTGTTCGTAAAAATATATAAACCGTAAAATAAGTAGTAAAAAGTTGTCACAAAGTTGCTATACACCAGAACACATTGCCACAAATTGAACATCGAAGCAAAGGTCGGAAGAAAACAATCCAAGTGTACAGTGCCTTTAACAATCGCATTTGTGCGTTTTCCGGTGAAAGGAGCGAGAGGTCTCAATCGCTGGACCCTTATTTTCGTTGGGCTTCGGAGAAGTCAGGATAAAGCGAGGGTTTTGGCATTGATATTTATTTTATAACCTAAACTAATAGTTGAAAAAAAAACGACGAAACTGCTCTATCGACGCTCCGATAAGTTCCGCTACGCGCCGCAAGGAGCACAGGAAAAGCACGACGAGCCTGCTTTATCGACGCTTCGATTAGTTCCGCTACGCACCGCAAGGAGCACGCAGAGGAAAAACACGACGAACCTGCTTTATCGACGCTCCGTTTAGTTCCGCTACCTACCACCAACAAGGAGCACCAGCAACAAGACTACATTACTACTGCCATCTAGCAGCTACCATTGGAACTGCCTGGTTATCAAGCTTCCTAATACTGAATACCGCATCATAGTGAAATAATCTCGTATCATAATCGACCAGCCACCTGGTTCTCTGTGAAGAAAAAGAGAGGGCGCTGTTTTGTTTACCTTGGATGAAATTAAAATTATGTTTTTAAAAATGCAAGAAGATATGAAACAACAAAAACTAGACATGGATAATATGAAGGAAGAAATAAAAAATGCTATAAATTATAATTTAATGAGAAGTTTAAGCAGCTAGAAAACAAAAACACACTTATAGAACAAAAATTAGAAAATCAAAAAAAAGCCATAGATAATTTTGAAAGATATATGAGAAGGAAAAATCTACTATTTTTCGGAGTACAAGAAACCGAATCAAGTTACCAAGATTTGGAGAACAGCGTACTAGACATAATAAACAATAAATTGAATATCAAATGTGACAGCTCTGGTATAGAATCTGTAAGGAGACTTGGGAAAAAGAGCGAGAAGGTCAGACCCATCATAGTAACATTACACAACATGGGATTAAAAATACAAATACAAAAACACAAAAAATGCTTAAACGGATCTTCGTGCTACATAAAAGAAGACTTTCCGTTAGATATTATCAAAAAGCGAAAGGATCTCCAAATAGAATTAGAAAAGGAAAAGGAACAGGGGAAAAAAGGTTTTATAAAATATGATAAGCTTGTTATTTTTGACCCAAACACCCAAAAGAACCAACAACAAACATCCAACAATAAAAGGAACTTATCAGAATCTCCTGAAACATCAGACACCAACAATAGAAGTGACAAACATAACACAAAACAACCCACGAAAATAAATAAGAAAAATAACATGAATAATTTCACTATCAAAAAACCTACGCTTCAGAACCTTGTACCGAGTCCAAGCCATGAGCAGAACGCCAATCGCATGAAAACAAATACAGACTAGCAGTCAACGGCCCCTCTCAGTCTTCCAACCCGGCTGGTCCCCGTGGAAGAGTACGACCACAACCCTCCAATCATCACCAGAACAAGAAACAAAAATAATAACTTAAAGATTGCTACATATAATGTTCGATCACTCTCTACTATTGAAAGGTATATAGAATTAACACACGCTATTCAGAATATAAAAATTGATATACTTGGCCTAGCGGAGATAAGAAGAACTGGGTGCAAAATTGAAGAATACAGTAACCACATATTCTGCTATATCGGCGAAACACCCGGTTTATATGGCGTGGGGTTTCTCATCAAAAAGGAATACAAGAAAAATATTGTGAATTTCTGCGGCTTATCAGAGAGAGTGGCATTACTTCATCTAAAACTACATGATATCGACCTGTCAATTATTCAAGTAGGTATACGCTCCGACAAATGACTCAGATGAAGAAACTATAGAGAAGTTTTACCAAACGCTACAAAAGGCTCACGATTTATCGGTGAATTGTCAATATATCTTGGTAATTGGAGATTTCAACGCCAAGATAGGACTACCAAAAACCAACGAAAACCTGATCATGGGAAAGTTCGGATATGGAACAAGAAACAAAAGAGGAGAAAGGCTGATACAATACGCGCTTGAATATAAACTACATATCATGAACACGCACTTTAAAAAGAAAAACAATCGAAGATGGACATGGATATCGCCAGACGAAAGAACAAAAAATGAAATCGACTTAATCATGTCTAATGTACTAAAAAATATCAAAAACATAGAAGTCTTAAACAACGTAGAGTTCCCGTCAGATCATCGAATTGTAAGAGCAACATTAACCTTGAAAAACCACAAGAAATGTCGAAAACACTTTCAAGATACTGTAATATCATTGAAAACAGACGAAGAAATAAAAACATACCTTTCTAACCTAGAAACTAGCATTAAGGACTTACAAATTGACAAAGATCACATACAAGATACATACGATAAACTCGAACTCTACATTAAAGATTGTTTAAAACCGCAAACCGTATATAAGAGCAAAGAGCACTGTCATCACTTTTTTAGCGAAACAACCAAACTCATGATCCAAAGACGCACAGAACTTTTAAAAATCAAGAACAAAACAATTGAAACAAAAAAAGAGCTATCATATCTATACAAACAAACCAGTAATGTAATAAGAAATGATTACAATCAACACAAGAAAAAAATTATGGAAGCTAGCTTAACACAGTTTAGAAGTGCCAAAAGAGCTTACAAACAACTAATCACCCATACTGACTGGATCAAGGGCCTAAAAAATGGACAAAATGAAACAAAATCTAGAAAAGACATTATATCATGCGCTACGAGCTTCTACAAAAATCTGTATGCGACTACAGCTGAAGACACCATACCAGCCACACAAATAGACACCTCAAAAAAAATCGGAAACGAAACAACTATTATACACGATGAAGACGTCCTGAAAAATATTAAAAAGCTTAAGCGGGAGAAGACCCCTGGACCTGACGGCGTAAAGAACGAGGCGCTGATAGCAGGCGCAGAATTACTCACCAGGCCGCTTACAAGTATTTTTAATATAATTTTAAACACCGGGAAAATACCTGAACAATGGCATTTTAGTTTTTAAGTACATAATATAAGTACCTAGTATAAGTAAGAACTACTAGCATTATATAAATTTATTAAAAAAAAAAAATTATACTCTGTTAAATTTATTTTACGGTTATGGGAAATAAAAGAGGCTTTATTATTATAATTATTTATCTCAAATTATATCTTACAATTTTAGATAATAACTTAAGTTAGTTCTAAAATATAAAAATTAAGCTTATTGTTCCATATTTGTCTGATATGCCACAAAGAAGTATAATGAATTCCAATTAATTCATATTTCAATAAGTGCAGAATTTATTCGAATAAAAGTATTATTTTGTACTCGCTGGCCACCGATCATTTACGCGACGACAGTAATAACAACTTGTTCGATGGAAAATACACTTAATTTTATACAATATATTTACGAATAAATAATGCAAAAATTTGGCAGACGGCAATTACCTTTGTATTACCTTATTATTTTTTTATTATTTCGTATTTTTTTATATTTGCTTTGTGTATTATTTGATAGTGTGTCCATCAAAAAAGATTCGAAGTACAATTTTAGTTGTGTAATTGTAAATTGTAATTTGTATTGTAGTTGTGTAATTGTTATTGTTGTTGTGTAATTGTTATTGTACTTGTGCGATTGTTTTTGTTTAATTTGCATATATAAGAATTGTGTTGTGTAACTAAGTAGTTTGTGGTGGCTAGACGTGTGCATCAAAACAAATTGTTGCTCAGATGGAAGGGTCCAGCTGACGCTGTGCCTAATAGGCACAGCGTCTACTGAGCTGTATCCTTGCCATGCATATCTTTTCTGCATTTTTTTTTATTTCATAAATTGTTGTTTACGTGTCCATATGTGTGGTATAAATAAATGGTTTAAATGGTATTACACTTTCATAAATAAACCACTACTGGTTTTGGCAAGGAGAAAGGTAGCAACCCTAGAAAAGAGATAAACTGCTTCGGGTCGAAATACAATATTTCGACCTTGAAAATATTCAAAAGAATTGAACGTACTACTAAAGCAACGACTAGCCTACAATAGGTACTACATTGGTGCAAATTACAAATCAACTACCGTATCAAAATATACATTTTATCAACCAATAGTTTTGCCTGTTGACATTATAACACACTATGATAAAAGTTTGCTTACAATGAGTTCGATAGTTTTGCCACAAAAGATTATAAGATTGAAGATTATATTTTAATAATACGACATAGGTATACAGTATCCTTATCAACCTAAAATTATTTCAGATAGTGTGCGTTGACTGCAAATTTCGGGTATCAAGGAAGTGACACAACATTACTATTTAAAAATTTATTTATTGCTTTTCGAAGTATTCTCCGCAAAATTTGACACATTTTTCCATACGATGGAACCAATCATTGAAGCAACCATTCCATTCGGAAGTTAGGGTCTCCAAAATGGCCGTTTTGTAGGCGTCCACAGCTTCTTCAGGTGATGAAAATCTCTGTCCACGCAATTTATTCTTTATTTTAGGGAAAATATAGAAATCATTAGGGCTTAGGTCAGGGCTGTACGGCGGATGGTCTAATAATTCTATGTTTTCTTGCTCTAAAAACTCTCCTTACGGAGTTCAGAAACGACCTGTGGCAAACAAATGCTAGCATACCATTCTGCGTTAACCGTTCTTTGTCCCCCAAGAGGAATAGTCGTAACATGGCCGGTTTTGAAGACAAACGTAGCCACCATTTTTTTTGCAACACTCCGTGAACGAAAACTTTTTGTTGGCTTTAACTCAATTTCGAACACCCAAACTCGTGACTGGTTTTTTGTTTCGGGTTCGTACGCGTATATCCAGGATTCGTCACCTGATACGATGTTGTATACAGAATTTGAGGATCCTGCGTGGAATCTTTCAAGAGTTCTGATGCACCAAGTAACGCGAGTCGCTTTTTGCTCTTCACAGAGCGAATGCGGTATACATCGGGAAAACAACTTTTTTACACCTAATTGTTCATGCAAGATTATTTGTATTTGACTCATGCCAATGTCTAAAGTTGCCTGAATTTCGCGGTATGTCACATGTCGATCTTCCTCAATCAACTTACGCACAGCATCAATGTTTTCTTGGGTGACTGCAGTTTTTGGACGACCTTGACGGCGATCACCACTAAGCTTGACATGTCCACGTTAAAATTCAGCAAACCAGCGATAAATTGTGGTTTTGGATGGGGCTTCATCATCAAATGCAGAAATCATCCGGTTGACACACTGTTTTTGTGTTATACCACTTCGAAAGTTATAATAAATCATCGCTCTTGAATTTTCTCGAGTCAATTCCATTTTCTCAACGTCTAAACAAGTTTGACAAAACCTTGTGACAAGACCGAGAATCTTTTTTTAAATAAATAAATTGTATTCGATTTTTAAAACCAAGGAGTTTTCAATTAAAAAGGTTTTAATATGACAGGAACAGTGGAAATATTCCATTCCCGATACTTTTAGTGCAGCCTATGTATAAGACCCTATTTTCATTCAATGTGACTTAGATAGTAAAATCGTGCAAAATAAGACTGTATCGCGCAGGCACTGTAGGTACGTGTGCTTGTGTGTGTTAGGCACCTGCAATCGCGATCAGCTCAGCGGCGGCGGTGGTCAATACACCGAATTAATTTTCAAAGTGTATGATGACGAAATTTTTGTTTAAATTTTTATGGCTTATTTTTCATGTATTTGTATTAGAATATGAACCCCTTAAAATATTTTGCAAATGCAAATCAACGCCCTGTATAATATAGCTGGCCAATAGCCATAGCAATACTCCGCGTGGTGAGGAATCAAGAATACAAGGTATCAATCTGTGGGTATCGCAGGAGGTGACTAAAAACGAAACAAATATTATATTTGTGTAGTGATAGAAATCTCGACATCATTCTATACCAACCCATCTGGTGGTATAAAACCCAAATCCTCCTATCGGCTCACAAGCTATGTTGACGCTCAGTAGAGGGGCTTATGTTCAGAAGTGGACTTCGAAAAACTGTTAGGTTAAAACATAGCAAGCCTATCTCGATCCCTTTATTGCATATATCAGTAGTCGTTTTCAATTGTAGTATCCAACAAAATGCAATGATGTATCATCATCATCATCAGTCTTCAACAGTCCACTGCTGGACTAGGCCTCTCCTTTGAAAGGAGAAATTGGCCTACTATACCACGCTGGCCAAACGGGTTGGTATAGGGTTTGTATCAAGTTTCCTTCTCTTACAGTGCTGTTCTCTGCATAATATGCTCCTCTGTCGGCTCTTACGACACCCATGGGATGATATGGGGTGGTGACATTCCGTATTCTTAATCCGTCACCACACGGACCTATTGCATCTTATATTCAGAAGATATCCGTGACCAGCAGTGGAACAGTGTATAAACATGACTTAAGTTGTATTCGCTTTTAAACGTAGGTTTTAACCGCTACGGTTAAAATGTTGTAAACTTTTTTATTAGTATTGTTTGTGAGTCACACGGACAATGTTGTTTGCATTCATGCAACCTAATGATGAAACAGTTTTGTCATCTAACAACATTATAAAGAGGAACTTGAGTGTAATCTCTGACACTACTCAGAAAATTTATAAAGACCTTTTCCCACAATACACCAAATGTCAACAAACTATTTTTCATTTGGGAAAATTCTAAAGGCAAAGCTGAAATTCACGCAGTAAAAGTCATTATCTTCACCAGTCTGCAATAGATTTTTAACAACTTCAACACTAAACTGCCAGAAGCACTAAACAGGCAGTATAGTTAGATAGAAATTACCATAGATAGCGAGTGATTTTGCTCAATTTTATGACCAAACTAGGCAGTAAATTAGATAGCACCGGGGTTAGCGTTTTCAGACTAGCGATATAAAATTTAGCGCTTACTTTTACGAGCGAGTACTCTTTTTATCAGAATCAACAACTTTATACTGATTAAAGATTTTAGTTCAGAAAATGTTCTAGTTTTAAAGGAGGCAGTTTTACTTTGAAAGCAAATTTGTGTAGCAGTTTTTATGGAGACTGTTTTTAATATCAGCAGCTTTATTGAATTAAATAAGTGTAAAAATATTTTTATCAGAAACTATGCTGTAATACAAGAAGCTAAGATTTCTCGTAAGCTGGCATTTTAACGCTAATTCAGAGCTAGGTTTCCTAACGTTTCTTAATTACAGTTATTAAAATATAATGAAAAAACTGCGGTGCTATCATTGCTTTTGCGGTAGAGAAACTAAATATTTGAATCGGAAACAGGAGCGATTCTTATGGACAAAGATAGAATAAAAGAAAGATGGAGGACATACTTTGAAAAGTTAATGAATGAAGAGAACGATTGGAGCGGAAAACTTGAAAGTGAGGTGATGAATATTGGTTAAGTGAAGGAAATAAATAAAGATGAAGAAAAAAGGCTGTTAGGGGAATGAAGAATGGGAAAGCGTTAGGACCAGATGGAATACCAGAGGAAGCATGGAAAGCGTTAGGAGATGATGGATGGGCGTGGCTGGCTTTACTCTTCAATAAACTGTTGCACGAGGAGACCATACCCGAGGAATGGTGCAACAGTTACCTGGTGCCCATTTAAAAAAATAAGGGTGATATCCAAGAGTGCAACAATTATCGGGGAATAAAGTTAATGCCTCATAGTATGAAAGTCTGGGAGAGAGTAATTGAGCGACGCCTGTGAGACGAGAGTGAAATTTCACGAAACCAATTCGGTTTTATGCCTGGTCGAGGTACCGTGGATGCCATTTTTGCAATTCGCCAAATGTGCGAAAAATACAGGGAGGCACATAAAAACTTGCACATGGTATTCATCGACCTTGAAAAGGCATATGACCAAGTGCCTCGTGAAGTCTTGTGGTGGGCCCTTAAGGAGAAAGGAGTGCCTGGAAAATACCTGACGTTAATTCAAGCCATGCACGCTGAATGCAGAACGCAAGTTCGATCCGCGGCCGGTATCACAGCCAGATTCGATGTGGCCGTAGGCTTGCACCAGGGGTCGGCCCTTAGCCCCTACCTCTTCCTGTTAATTATGGATGCTATATCATCGGACATACTGGAAGAGGCACCCTGGTCATGCTGTTTGCCGATAACATCATTCTGGTAGCAGAGAGTGGACAAAAGGTGCAGAGCAAGTTGGAGGAGTGTGGCGGCAGATTGGAAAATGTAGGCCTGAGAATAAGCAGAACCAAGACAGAGTATATGTTCTGTGACTTTGGCAGTCTCTCCAGTCCTATACCGGTTACACTCGGTGGTACATCTCAACTAGTGTGCTCCAATTTTCGCTACCTAGGTTCACTCCTGCAAGATGACGGCGAAATTGATCGGGATGTTAGGGAACGAATTAACGCAGGATGGATGAAATGGCGACAGGTCTCAGGAACAATAAGCGATCACAAAATGCATGTAAAGTTAAAAGGCCGCATGTAAAAGGCAGTTAGAAGGCCTGTCGTACTGTATGGAGCTGAGTGTTGGGCTACAAAGAAGATGGATGAGAAACGATTGCTTGTTGCTGAGATGAGAATGTTACGATCGATGTGTGGAGTGACAAGAATGGATAGAATTTGGAATGATTACATTAGAGGTAGTATGAAAGTGGCGCCCATTGATGAAAAGGTAAAAAGGAGTCGATTGGCCTGGTATGGACATGTTATGCGGCGAGATGAGATGTACGTAAGTAAGAAAGTGATGAATATGCACGTAGAAGGACGAAAAGGGAGAGGGCGGCCAAGGAAAAGATGGATGGACTGTGTGAGGATGGATATGAGAAAGGGATAAACGATCGGATGACTGGTGACAGAGAATTATGGAAGCGAAGGACATACTGCGCCGACCCCAAATAAATTGGGACCAGGGCAAGACAATGATGAAACTAAATATTTGAATAGAAAAAGAATACCAAATATATTGCCGAAATCTAGTCTGAAATTTCAAACCCACTGGAACATCAATGCCTTTAAGTTAGGATACTAGTGAAGTCTTTTGAGATTTTAGTTTGTATGTAATTTTTTTTAACTATTAAAATGCCCGCACTAGGACTAAAACCGGTGTCACGAGAGACTTTACAAACACATAACTAACGTTAAACGTATTCCTCCATAAGTCTTCCCTATTTCAATTCAATAGAGAAGACTGTTGGAATGTTGCTCCAGCTTCTGTCATAAGACTATTGAAACCCAAGGAGAACAAAGTCACCAGTAGACCTAAGAACACTGTGAGCTCATTCTGCGTAAATAGTAACACCAATATAGTTAAATAATATTCGGGTACTTTGATATAACTTATAAACTCAAGATAAAGACTCCTCAGCTTGCCGTAACCATGAATTCTGTAAAGAATTCGAATCTTCGGCTAGTAATAAATTAAAAATAAACAAACTAACAAAAAACAAAATGAACACTCAGGCTTGAAACAACCAATCATCACACAGCATGTTGCCTAGTGTGAGGATCGAACCCAAATCACTCGCTGCAATGACAAGCGGCGAGGTGGACGCTTAAACTACTATGCCGACCGCGCAGTGCTTTATTAGAAAACCGATTGCTAGTTTTAAATTGTCTTTCGGGATTTAAGCCACGTACCTTTGTTGGGAGTAACCAACATTTCTGCACTGTTGTAAGCGCCATGTTCACGGATGTACTGAGAGTATTGTGGGTGGATGAATGTTGCGAGCAAGTGTAATGGTCTACCCGTTTTCTTACTCACTTTTTGCGTACAACACTGTTTTCACTACCGCATAGTACCCGATCACGACATACTACACTCACTACGTCAGCTCGTGGTTTGTCTTTTTTCGTTTCACGGGTTTTACATATTGATGGACCACTGGATGCCAAATACTAGACAGTTGAAACCCATCCTCTCTATTGAAATTTTTTAACTTTTGAATTCAATAGCCTCTTAAGAAACCTTAAGGATATTGGCGACCTTATCTGTCACTCCTTTGACGTACAGTAAGTACGCTGGGTGTAGTTCAACCTTGAAGTCCAGGTGTTTTTGATTAAGTCTGGCTGGTCTACTTCTCCTTATGTACCCGTTCTTGTGTAGAACGTCGCTTATATACCAGTGCTGAAATATCGGTTTTTCCACACAAAGGAACGTAGTATATATCCCGTAAGACAATTTAATTATTTTAAATTGTCTTTTGGGATTGAGGAGAGGGAGTTGAAATGATCATGAAAGTTTAAATACCGATTGCTAGAACTTCACATGTGCTACATTTGAGGTTATGTGAAAAGAACATTAAAAGTAATAGGTTGCAGTCCAGTAATGCCTGAATGGTACCAAATGGCGAACATTACAAAGATTTACGTGGTAACAAATTGAAATTTGCGGTGAAAAGTAATGTGCTGAATGAACGCATAGCGCATTTTTTATTTATCAGGACCCAGATTTGGAATAATATATCGCGCCAACATATTTCTTCGACGATTAATTTGACCTTGTTATAATTCAGACTATATGGTTTTTTCCAGCTAGTAAAAATATGAATAATTATGCTGTGTACATTAGTTTCTGAAGTGGAGAAATACAAATCATAGGCTTATCAACCACCTCTTGGGCATGCAAATAATGTGTATGTCTTACAGTCCCGTGCAGTCACTCGAAGCTCACCAACTAAAACCACCGCGGTGTCGTTGAGGTAACATCCCATAGCGGTGAATCGAAGTTAGTATCATGAAATGGTAGCAACTTCATATCAGAAGCGGTTACTTATATTTAATATCACCCAATCTTTGTAATCCTTTCACAAAGTAGTGTTATTATTTTATAGTTCAAACTTGGCCATCTGACTCACACTAGACCAAGCGCCTACCATGGCAACCTGATAATTGATAACGTACATTTGCATTTCCATCTAATATCTTATCTAATACTAATATATAAAGCTGAAGAGTTTGTTTGTTTGACAAATGCTGGTCGGGTATATTTCTCTACCATGTGAATAAAAAAAAACATAAAGAAACCACTACATAAATACATTCGTCTCAATAATTTATTCATGTAATTTACTCTCGAAACTCGAATTACTAATGCATTACCAAAGTTTTAAGTTTTATTAGAGTTTCTTTGTGCCGACACCTAAGGCGTAGTACTGAGTAAGGAGTGACCATACATTAGCTGAGTGCGTGTTTACTCGTGAATAATATATATCAGACTTATTCCAAGCTTTTAGCGGCCATCATATTATTATAAAACTCGCCGTATCCCGCGGTTTCGCGTCCTGAGGGAACTACTTCGCGTACCCGAAAAGCCCTATAGCCTATGACACTCGCAGATAATGTAGCTTTCTAAAAGTGAAAGATTTTTTAAAATCGGTCCAGTAGTTTTTGAGTTTATCCATTACAAACAAAAATACAAATTGTTCCTCTTTATAACATTAGTGTAGATAGATGCCCGCCCTAGCTTCGCACTAGTGGTGTAAATAATAAAAGAAATGAGACATAATTTCTGGCATTTATTTTAATTGTTATTTTATTTTAAACCGGAAAATACAAAATAATATTACAATGGAAATACACACAGAAAAAAAGAAAAATGACATCCTCGCATCGATTAGTTAGGCATGTTGTGATTTTAAATGGCGAAAATGTGCAACACACAAAATACTGACTCCTGTGGAAATCAAACTCAGAACAATCAGTGAAGTATTAAGTGGCCTTCAAATTCATTCGTGCAAACAAAAAAGTTTAATTCGAATGCTAGAAATATGTAAATCCATTTACTTATACTTATTTGAATTTAACCTTCGGCTACGTAAAAATGCAGCTTATTGGATAAAATAAACAGTGATAAAAACATGTCAACTACTTTATTTCCATTATGAAACATCGGCGGAGACATTAAGTTACATTAAAGTTTCATCGTCCCGACAAAAGGCAGTAATAAAAGCTTTTAATAATAAAACTTTTAAATGCATCCGATATCATAATAACCACCCTTTCACTGACCAACATATAGAACGTACCTTCCAACCACTCCTATTAATATCTGCTTACGCTTAAAACGTAATTAATTAAGAAATAATTAATATCAGACGTCATTACTGATCAATTTTGATATCGCATATTTATGTGGCGAGGAAACCAACTATCAGTTTTAATTAACTCGATATCCGAAATGCTTCGTTAAAATAAACGGTCAATTTTTTATAATATGAAAAGCTTTCTGGCAACATAGGTCATCATATCGAATGTGTAGATTCGATTACCGCAATCATAAAAATATATCGCTTGTACACAATATGATACGCAATATGATACGTGAAAATTGGTTTCTAGAACTTTATTTGATAAGAAATTAAGATTTAAGGCTTTCTATTTTCTTTTCCCTTTCATAATTTAAAAAAGCAGACCTTCTCTTCAAGAAATCTTTTTTTCGTATTCCTCTTAATTTAGGTTCTATAGAGAACCTAAATGAAGAGAAATACGAAAAAAAGAAGTTACCTAGTAAAAGGTAGTTATGGTTAGAAATCCTAATAATATTATAAATGTGAAAGTTTGTGAAGATGTATGTATAGATGGATGTATGGATGGATGGATGGATGTTTGTTACTCTTTCACGCAAAAACTACTGAACGGATTTGGATGAAACTTTACATTAATATAGTTTATGCATCAGAATAACACATGGCTACAATTTATAAGAATTTTGTATAATGTTGCCATACTACAAGGAAAAGTATCAACTAAGTCGGCAAAAATCCTGTATTATCTTTTTTTGTTTGCTTGGGTCAAATTTAGTAATTGGCATTTTACCCCCTTCCTGATGATTGATCTGATATTTGGTATACACTCACATTCTAATACCCTTTTGACAAGTGTGTCAAAAGGGTATTAGAATGTGCGTATTGGAACAATTAGAGATTTTAAAGCGGGACAAGCATACATTACTGAACGATCAAACCAACTTTAACGGGTCCCCATTGCTGAATATATTCGCACACCGTCATAATGACTCACATCAGTCGAGCAACGGAGGGAGGGGATTAGAAAGTACAATCGTTTATAAGACATGCCCACGGTTGGAAAGCGCTCAGTCGTTGCCCATCGTTCCTGAGGATGCCTCGTGCAGAGGCGAAACACGTGTCGAAGAATAGTCGGCACATACAGCGGGATACTGCAAGTCAGGTATCTTCCTGGAACCCATACCATTGCTATATCCCTTATCCTTTTAGAGGAGTTCGATATTGTCAACCTTTTTCTATTGCAATAGTTGGGGTGGTCAATTCGAGGGTGCGTGGTGGGTTCCTCTTTCCTTCCATTAGGTTATTTATTTTCCACAAATACAATATGGGTATCAAATGAAAGGGCTTAGTTCGTAGAATAGAGCTCACTATGAAAAATCCAAGATGGCTGTCGCCGCAAAATGGCGGTTTACATACTTTCCACAAATACCTCAATATGGGTATCGAATGAAAGGGCTTGATTGGTAGAATAGGGCTCACTATGAAAAATCTAAGATGGCTGCCGCCACAAACTGGCGGATTACATACTTTCACAAATACCTCAATATGGCTATGAAATGAAAGGGTTTGATTGGTAGAATGGAGCTCACTATGAAAAATCCTAGATGGCTGTCGCCGTAAAATGGCAGATTACCTATTTTCCACAAATACCTCAATATGGGTATCGAATGACAGGACTTGATTGGTAGAGAAGGGCTCACTATGAAAAAAGAATGAGACGTATCAACTAACAACAAAACTTAAAACTTTGAAAAAATTAACTAAAAAATTGTTTTGGGCGTAGCGTATCCAGAATAAACATTATTAAAAAAATTCGCTTGCCCAACGATTTTATATTTGTATGATCAATACCCAAGATTGATGAGAAGATTGATGCGATCTGGTAGCCAAATTACTTTTTAGCTTTTAGTACATAACCTAACTACATCATTTTATTGTAATAAAACAGTATAACAAAAAAATATATTTATGTTTCTTACAATGCTCATTCTAGAGTAGTTATCAATTTGTTTTCAAAATTGATAGATTTGTTGCCAGATCATTATTTAATGTAGATGAACTTTGTCTTTTACAGTAAGTAGTTTGGACGAATAGTTTAATAGTTATCACGATATAATTGACCTAAGCGCAGCGTTATTAAAACCGCTCACTATGAGTTGGCGCACTTAAGCGCAGCGGGGCGGAGGGGCGGTCTGATTTTGTACTTTGTGGTAATGCTTTCAGTTTTTATTTTTGCTGCTCTTCTATTCAGTAGGTATATAAGCTCTTCAATAACTTTAATAATATACACTACATACTAATCTTTACCTGAAGTTTGACGACTATGAAAACAAAAGTAATTTTAAGTATTATCTGTTTATAATATATGTATGCTACACGGCTAATGTGTGATGAAATTTGATATGGATAGTCTGAAACCTGGGGAAGTACAAAGGCTACTCTTTATTAAATTTCATGCGGGCGAAGCCGCGGGAAAAAGCTAGTAGAGAATAAAGATGAAAAAGCATTTAGCAACAAATATGGCGATGCAAACATATAAAGGTGCATGAAACTATGTGATCTTAAAGCTAAATAAATTATATGTACCTACATTAAAGAATATTAAGAGAATTCAAATTTTTATGCGATACTTACTTATCTGGATAACTGCATACGCCAAGTCTTTTAGAAGCATCTGAAACAACACACATAATATTATTATAGGTACTACTTGAAATTTTGCTCTCGGTGTCACACGAGGGCATTAACCCGGCCTCAGGAAGAACAGAGTAACCTTCTTTGTTCTTGACTGGGGTAATTTCTGTTCGGCGCGTCCACGTCGCGGGGGTGGGCACTCCACATTCCAGTAGGCCGAAATGTGTGAGTGGCAAAATTCGAGCAGAGACCCAGATCTGCGTGGTATATCGCGGCTCCCTTACCCGGAGTTACGGGTGAAGACCTTAACGGCAGATGCGGTGGAGAAGGCAGACTTCAGTACGGCGTATTTTGGCGGATGAGGCAACGGATCTGGAGTACCGTAGGTGACAGTAAGGTTCAACCTGAAATAGTCGGCAACTCCTGCAACCAATTCGACTCTGCATGTAGTGATTCATCACTCCTGTAGATCAAGTTGATGAGGTCGAGAGGAAGCCATGAATGCTGGGCAAGTTCATGGTTTCTCAAATGCGTCCCAGGCGATGCAGTGCTTGTGGAGAGGACACTCTGCCCGTGCCGAAAGGTGCGGATATTAACACGGAGAGTCGCAGTCACCAGTTATAAGTCTCGCGTTAATGGACGTGTACGCAGGCGCTAGGGGTGACTCTCGACGGTGGGATAGCCCATCGCGGCTAACTGACTAGTTAACGCCCGCCTCAAGCTGGGCAGCCCCCGGCCAATAAGGTACTAGTCCGTCCTTCGTCTTGTGCTCCCATAGGTGTACGGGGCAACGGGCAAAATGCTTGAAACAGGATGAGTACTCTTAGCACCTGTCAACAACAATAAAGTAATACAAGCAAACAAAATCAAACCAATAATGCGCATTGCAACCTGGAATGTCCGAACCATGTCATCTAGCACGTTAACGCTAGACGACGATAATACCTTCTGGATAAGAAAAACTATTACGATTGACAGAGAGCTTCTGCGGCTTCGTGTTGACGTTGCTGCTCTACAGGAGACCCGGCTCGCAGATGAAGGCAGTTTGCAAGAAGAAAACTACACCTTTTTCTGGAAAGGAAAGAATTCAAGTGAACGGCGAGAACACGGAGTAGGATTTGCAATTCACAAAAAATTGATTAATTGCAGCGAGCCACCGATCGGCATTTCTGAAAGAATCATGTCCATAAGATTAATGACAGTATCGGGTCCTTTAACATTAATTTCATGCTACGCACCTACTTTGGCGGCACCTGCTGAGATAAAGGACGTTTTCTACGAAGATCTTCGTCAATGCCTACAAAAAGTTCGTAGATCGGACAAACTAATACTAATGGGTGACTTCAACGCAAGAATTGGGAATAAAAGAGATGATTGGCCAGATTGCATGGGACTACATGGCATAGGTAATATGAACGAAAATGGACAGCGTCTTTTGGAACTTTGCGCGTCTCTATCTTTGTGCGTGACTAACACCTATTTTCGCAACAAACTGCCACATAAGATATCATGGAAACACCCACGTTCAGGCCACTGGCATCAACTAGATTTTGTTATAACAAGGAGACGAGATCTGCGTGATATTCACAACACACGCTCATACCATAGTGCAGACTGTGACACAGATCATACTTTAGTTATGACAAAGACATGCCTTATGCCGAAGAAGATTCACTCTGCTAGGAATGCGCCCCGTATTGTTAAAATAAACACCAAAGCCATATTAAATAATGATCTGCACAACCAATTTGAGGCAGCTATCTCAGAAAAAATAACTATTGAACAACTTACTAAGTTACACAATGCTGAAGACATGTGGCAGGTTACTAAGGAGACCCTTCAGAAAACAGCGCTCCAAGTATTTGGAAAATCAAGCCGACCTCAACGGGACTGGTTTTTGGAACATGAAGATGAGTTGCGCCCGTATATTGACAGAAAACGTGCCGCCTATATATCAGTCCAAAACAGTTTCAACAATGAAAGAGCAAATCGCGAGTACAAAACTGCTAAGGCGGCTTTGCAACGCACCTATCGACAATGTATAAACCGTTATTGGATCAGCTTATGTGAGTCAATTCAACACTGTCATAATGTAGGTGACTTTCGTTGCATTTACCAAGGCATCAACTCAGCTATTGGACCAGTCACGAGAAAGCGGGCAATGATCAAAGACATGAACGGTAAACTTATTACTGATAGGATGAAACAGCTGGAAAGGTGGTTGGAACATTATTCAAGTCTCTACTCAAATGAAATCAGTATCAGCTCTGAAGGTATAGACGTGCTTCCAAAATACTCCACCATGACCGAACTGGACAACCCTCCCTCTCTCATTGAATTTGAAAATGCAGTTAATGGCTTGAAACTGGGTAAAAGTACTGGTCGCGATAATATACCTTCTGAAATAATTAAACTAAAAGGAGTAAAGTCACTGCTGTACCAGATATTACTGAAATGCTGGGAAGAAGGATACGTACCTCAGGACATGCGAAACGCAGACATAGTCACATTATACAAAGGGAAAGGCGATAGAGGTGACTGTAACAAGTACAGAGGTATATCGCTCTTTAGTGTGGCTGGTAAAGCGTTTGCCAAAGTGGTTCTAAAAAGACTAGAAGTCCTCGCAGATAGAATCTATCCAGAATCGCAGTGTGGATTCAGAGCTGGTAGATCTACTAATGACATGATATTCACTTTGCGCCAACTCCAAGAGAAATGTCGTGAACATCGGATCCCGTTGTATACAGCTTTTGTAGATCTCAACAAGGCATTCGATACTGTCAGCAGACAGGGCCTCTATAATATCTTGTCGAGAATCGGTTGCCCAGATGTCTTACTGTCTCTGATACGAGCCTTTCACGATGACATGCAAGGAACTGTGATATTTGACGGTGAAATATCGACCGCCTTTGATATGAAACGTGGCGTAAGACAGGGTTGTGTCCTGGCACCAACACTTTTCGGTATATTCTTCTCGGCACTCCTTATTGTAGCATTTAAAGATTGCGATGTCGGAGTCCATCTGCATACAAGAAAGGACGGTAGGCTTTTCAATACCAATCTTCTAAGGTTTAAAAAGAATCGCTATGACATAATAGCCCGAGAACTTCTGTATGCTGATGATGCTGCACTTGTCGCTAATTCTGAAGCTGAGCTGCAAGAACTTGTTGATAGGTTTAACCGCGCGTGTCAACTATTCTCCATGAGTGTGAATGCCAGAAAAACTGTCATCATGGTCCAGGGCAGCGATACGTTGCCTAAGATTATTTTGGATGGTATGCCGCTCCAATGTGTGGATCAATTTTGTTACCTCGGATCTACAACAACAACGAAACTATGTAACAACAAAGAACTGGATACTCGTATTGGCAGAGCTGCGACAATATTTGGCAAATTATCTGCTCGTGTTTGGAGAAACCAAAAGCTAACAATAAGCACGAAGATCCTAGTTTACCAGACCTGTGTCCTAAGCATACTATTATATGCATCTGAGACATGGACCACTTACACCAAACAAGAACGTCGCCTCAATGCGTTCCACATGCGATGTCTGCGAAATGTACTGGGTGTTACTTGGAAGGATCGAATCTCAAATGAAGCAGTGCTGTCTAAGACCAATTGTCCTAGCATTACGGCGTTACTTAAACAACGTAGATTCCGGTGGCTGGGACATGTACATCGGCTGGAGCCCAATCGATTGCCTCGTGGGGTGATGCTCGCACAATTAGCTGATGTAAAGAGACCCATTGGTCGTCCAATACTCAGATTTAAGGACACCTGCAAGCGAGACATGGAAAGCTTCGACATTGACACCAAGAACTGAGAAACACGTGCCAGTATGAGACCAACATGGCGCAAAGATCTGCTACACGGAGCGCAAGTCCACGACAAGAATTGGCTTCATAATTTACACCAGAAAAGGGTCCGTTCTGCCACCTCCGTTATACCTCAGGATACTCGGTATACTTGCAACATATGCGGTAAAATATGCCGTGCTGCCATTGGATTAGTGAGCCACAAGAGAAAATGGGAGAGGCAACAAACTTCCTCGTAGCATTGCAACAATCATCTGACAAGATGCTGTGGCCAATGACGACTACTTGAAAGAAAAGCGTAGTATTATTTTAAATGCAAAAAAATTGTGAGAATATATTAGTGGCTGTTTCTTACTTTTTCACGCACAACACTAAGTTTATATCATCAAAGTAGAAAATATAACCCTCCATCGTAATAAAAACGAGGTCAGAAACTAGTACTTCATAACATAAAGATTAAATCTGTATGATAAATAATAAATATTTGATCTCGCTCCGTTTTAAAAGAGACCCAAGCAATACAAGCAATTTCCTATGTTCGTAAGCTGACTTAAAGACAAATGGTATATAGTTTTATGTTGTAGATACTTATTACTTAGGTAGGTAAACGTAAGTAGTATATACCTAGGTCACTACATCATTGTAAAAAATAAATTATAACTTGGAGAACCAATCCAACTAGACGAATGTCATACAATTTAAGCCCTGACCAAGCAAAATATTGTGAATTCTACTGTCACACATGTCAATCATTCGACCTGTCTGTGATATTTTCAAACGACTTTTAAATTACTATCATAAATAACTCATAAGTATAGCATATGGGTTAATTAAAGGTAACTGTCCGATGATAATAAAAATGGCTTTATCAACATCGCCCCTTGGGACAGTGACAATTCTAGCAAACGGTTAATTACTTAAAAACCTTTATACGAGTTAGTTGATTTATTTCCCCATGGGGTAGACATACATTAGCGTGCAGTGTAGCAATGTATGTAGCATAGCCTAGTGAATATACCACAGACTGTCATGCAGATGATATAGCGATTGAAGCCACAGATTCGAATTATGTGCGTATTAAACTGTTGATTATTGCTTGCTAGGCCCTGGCTGTCATGAAGACATCTGACAGTTGTTATGGGTAGTCAGTATTCTCAAATAAATTGATACAGATCTAAGCCATGGAATATCGCTACTGCTTCCGTTATCTGGTTGGACTAATAAGCGGACTCCACGCTCTAACGCATAAACCTTCGGTCTCAGTCTTCTTCCCCTAACGCTAGGAGAAAGATTTAGCATATTACTGCATTTAAAACATGCATAGGTAATTATGGTCTAAAACGCTGTACTGTGTCGCAGCATTAGCTGCTTAATAAATGCGCGTTTTAAAGCCAACATTGGCTACTACACATCACCGAGTCACAGAGTTGCTTAGCAACTAAGTTTGTCATCTGCTCTAAACCATGTAGGGCCTGTATCATGGTAACTAAATAATTGATAAACATACCTGTATACTATATATTAGTATACAGGTATGTTTATCAATTATATTCATAAATATGTGCATACTACAGACAAATTACACCCAAACTCAGAACAAGTAACCGTAATTAGCAGTCAGAGTCTTTAATAACCAGAACCACCACATGTCATTATTGACACTTACATCCTAAATGATGCTTTCTTTACATTTAGCTGCTTCACGGTGTGTTGCTTATGAACGCTAAAACTGAAGTTTATTACTTAATGATTCTACATTTACATTTTCTGCAACATTCGCAATGCAAGAGGTAGAACCATGAGAAAGAACGAGCAATAAAACTCATATTCGCCCTTTCTTTATCGCCTATATAATAAACAAACTTAAATAAACTTAAATAAAAAATTAAATATTTTTGTAAGCAGCTGCAACTGCTTCACAATGTAACCTACCAACTTGTATAAAAGTTAATAATTTCATTCACTTTCCCTGCTGTTCGGGCTACTCTGTACAAAAATGAAGTCTTTTAAAACCATATTTAGACTTTCTTTTACATTTTTATGTGGCTATTTTGATTACATCGCACAATGTGGCTTTTTTATTTTTAGTAAATTTGTGAAAAGGAACAAGGGTGATCGCCTTTATAGCAATAGAAAAAGGTTTCTTTAGATCTCTTGAATCATTTAGGTACTTATTTTAATCTAACCAATAATAACTCCAAAGCGTTTCTGAAACTACGATAATATATGTAGGTAACTACGATAATATAAATACGAGGAGGATTTCATTCGCATGCGCGTTAGACACTAGCTGAAAATAAATATAATAATAGTAATTTGGTATGTATAAAATGTAAAATAAGAATAAACCAGAGACTTAAAAATCGTTAGATGTGCCCTGCGCTTCCAAAAACTGTCCACGGTTTAGGTCAATCTGTCAAAACGCGCGCAGTACTTGGTACTTAATTTAGTACGACGTGAGGAGTGAGCTAACTCTTCCCAATTAAAGTTTCGTGCACCATATGTAAGGTATGGGCCTATGTAACCATTACATTAATATTTTGGGATTACTCATACACGACGATCGTATACTAGACAGAACGTGTACTATGATAAATGTATCAGTATCAGTTGTCGTTATTATAATACAGGTTTTACGTAGTTTCAGATCAATTGGTGCCTATATCGCTGTGTTTTCTTTTTTACGTTACTGACAGTCTGATAGCTGCTACTGCCAAAACTTTGATGCAATTATGTATTCATGTTCCATGGGGAGCGTAGTGGTACGCTCAACACGCACGCAGAAGGTATTTCCTGAAATTCTCACAAATACGAGCAGTTGGTAAAATATTAAATTTTGTGCGGGCGAAGCTGCGGTCATCTTCTAATCATAAATAAATTACACGCAGACATCGAACAATAAAGAATAGGGATTAGGGCTTGATTCGCCAACTTTAATTAAACGCCAAATTTTAATTAAACTGGAAAAACAAATCTGGCAAATAATAAAGACCGTTTCTGATCCGCCTCATCAGTTGTTCTCGTAAGTTTTTTTTTTCATTTTTATTGTATAACATCATAGGAGAATAACTTATTGTCCTTCTATGACCAACATAACCCGGACATAAATAAATATTGAATTTTACATTATTTTATTACAATCAATAATTGGACGAGAAATAAAATATGTACATGCCGTAATTTGGCAAAGGCTCGAGGCTATCTGCCAATATTTGGTCAACGATATATGGAGAAATAGGGAAATTGTTTTTGTAAAGAATTTCTTATAACGTTATTAAGTTTATTTGTGTATAATTATTGAATGTTTATGAAGCCGAAAGTGTAAACAGATTTTAAATTGCTGTCGGCATACGTATGGTTAAATACTAAAGATATAAGTGGCTTTCTTAAAATAGCTAGATGTGCTTATGTTTATAAAGTATTTTAGGGGTTATACTCGAAAACGGAGTAAACGTAGGTTTTCTAAGCAATGAAGCAAGATTATGACACAATCACTTCTTTTTCTTGTCGTGTCAATGGTGGCTTAAATTGAGTGCGGCCAATAATCTGCCAAGACAGCAAGACGTGCGGCATGCCCTGTTTTGTAGCCCCGCATCCGCACCGCACAAAGTCCTCAACCACAAATCCCTATCGTCCTGCCCTGGGTGAAGTGCCTCTGCATGTACAATTTCACTTATACGTTATCCAAAATTTAGAAACACGCGTTAATATTTTCAACCTTTTGGCTATTTTATACCACCCACCGCATTGTTGACGGAATAATACGATATTTAAGTTTCTTATAAAAGGTATTTTTCAGATAATTCATAAAATAAGTACATCGCAAAGATTGTAGCCTTAACATTCCCGAGACCTAAATACTAGTGCTTCATATTAAAATTTAAGTACGCGTCATTGAATGCGCCGCTTTTAAGTAAATTCAATTCAGTTCAGCTCCCGCTTATGTGAGGAGTTGATCGTAATGCAAGCGATTGGAGTTTTAACTTAAAATATTTTTTAAAACGTGAGAGATTTTGTAGTCACATATCGCATTGTTGCCTTAAAGTTTGTTTCTTTGTATTTTACGATGCTTTAGCTAAAACATTGTTTCGGTTATATTTTCATCGAATTTGGACAACAATGTTCGTAATTTTGCTAAAGTGGTAATAAAACCTTTATTTAACTGACGTTAATTTAAGTTGTAGCGTACGTATATTCTACTACATGTAAATTATAAATCGACCTTTCTAAACTGTTCAGAATACACTTCTTTATTCTGTTTTCCGAACCTAGTCTATTTTTATATCTAAAATAGAGGAATTTGAAGTTTGAATGAAAGCCGTGCGATATACATAAAAAGATAAACCTTTACTGTGCAAAAACACTTTTGGTACAAATCAGGCATAAATAACTTACATGTACATAATTATATAGCAAATAAACCACAGCGGCCTTATCGTTAAGAGAGATTTCTTCCAGGAAAACAACGGATGGGCAGACTGAATTAGACATTAAGTTTTGATAGCGTAGATTTCAAATGTATGTTAACACTTATAATTATTGTTTTAATACGCCTAGAGACGTCCACTGCTAGATATAGCAATTTTTATTTTATTTATAGTCTCATGCCTGTATCCCGAAGGGGTAGGCAGAGGTGTAATGTTACACCCACATTTCGCTATGAATTTTTAGGTCCCACGTAATAGGGGGCGAGCCTATTGCCGTTACCGGGCACATCACCAGACTCCATGCGGCTACTGAGAATTTTGAAAACCTCAGTAACACTTTGCCGGACCCGGGAATCGAACCCGGGACCTGCGATCAGCAGTCGTATACGCTATCCACTGGATCACGGATATAGCTACTGCTCAATAATTCTTAATGTGAGGTTAAACGTTATATAACTATTTGACTGGTTTTATTAACAAAAAAAGATTGCACAAGATCTTAAAATTATCAAGTCATTTGTCGCTGTCAGTATGACCAACACTTTACCTCCTAGAATATTGAATACTCCATTTAAAAATTATTTGATATTTGATCTGCAAGCGAAACACGCAATAACGACCGATTGGAACGTTCGTTTCAATATTAATATTTAATTTAATTTTATTTTTTACGAACTATCATAATATACGACTGTAATAAAAAGTTGTTCATAAAGCATTGTAGCAAAACCAGCTGAACTTCACGAAAAGATTTTTATATGACAAAATAAAATACAAAACAAGATTATAGTCGTTTTTCGACCCTCCAAAGCTACCCAAGTCAAATATTTAATTCAGTAATAGCGCGAGCATTGTCACCACACGCAAGCAAAACCTATATAGCAATTCAGCATTTATGTATATAATTTCCTCATAAAGACTTGTCCCATAAATATTACTATTAGTTCAAATCACAAAAATATGGCAGTAGGAACAATTCTACTTCTTATGTGTTTTTTCAAATGTGGCCATTTAAGATCCAGATTTTCGTATTTTTATGTGGTTGCCGTTACACTGCACCGAGTCTTGTGAGTGATCTATGATCCACAAATAATTACTATCGTTCTGAGAGTTTTCGCCGATTGAATAAAGACCCCTTTGATACAGGATTAATAATTAAAAGAACTAGAGTTATTTTTTTATTAAGTGAAAATGAATATTACATCCAATAAAGCATTAGAAATAAAAGTAATAAATGATTTGTTTTGTTGATGCTAGTGGGAATGCTATCGACCAACGAACACCAAATAACGGCTAATCTAACATTACAATCAGTAAATGTCCTACAGTGAACAATTTATGGCCACACTACTCGTACCAGATAGGTGCGTTATAATTTATAAGCTTTAGGTCAAACTCGCCATCAAATCTTTTGTTAAACACGCTTTAATGACATAGCACTACCTATTAATATTTAATTGTATTAATTAATGCTAGAACTGGGGTAATTATGCTTACCCATTTGGGTAAAACGTGTACAGCTTAATAGTGTTACGAGCTGGGGTTCGTGATAAATTATATACACTATGCCAGAAAAACTGCACTTTATTCACTAACACAATAACACTAGATACACACACTTAATTTTTTCAACACTAATAAAACACACTATTCACACCACTAGAACAACACTAAACACTTCCGACTTATTTCTCTTCGCTTCTTGTTTATAGCTCCGATATTCAATTGTAACTGACCTGACTCGCGCGTCTGCCTGGTATTTATACCGGCCGGAACACATAACTAGACTTTTCGAGACGACTCACGAAATTTCTGGAAACGTGTAATGTGTTTATAGATTTACGTAATTGTTCTATTTACAACCTCTGTCAATGTCCTCTAATAGATGGCGTTGCCATCTATTAGAGGATAGATGAAACAGCTTTAAACAACCGATACATCTAATCTCATCTAGTTTTCCCATTCACTGATAGATGGCGTTATTTTCAATTCGTAACACGGCCTCCCTCTTAAACGTGTTCGTCTCGAACATCGTTGGACCCATAGTAACGAGCCAACCGGTCCACATGAACTATCTTCGGTGCACCTCGCGACCCCTTCTGGATTCGATAGGTGACGTCGTTCATCCTGGTAACTATGCGATATGGCCCGTCCCATCTGGATTGTAACTTAGGCGATTTTCCTTTGCATCGTACTGGGTTATAAAGCCACACCAATGATCCCTCATCGAAGCCTTTGTTGTTCGCCTTCCGATCGTAGCGAGTCTTCATCTTCTCAGACATCTGTTGTCCTGACTCCCTGATGTGCTCATATACATCGTTCATCTTGTTGCGTAGCTCGGTCGCGTAATCTGTTATATTGCGTGGAGATTCTGGTAGAATACCGGTGATTAAGTCTGCTGGTAAACGGAGTTCTCTTCCAAAATTGGCAAAAGCTGGTGTTATTCCTGTGGTTTCGTGAACCGCACTGCGATATGACAGGAGAAACGGTTGGATGTGCTTATCCCAATCTCTTTGTTTGCTCGCCAAGACCTTCGCCAGGTACCTTTCCAGGGTTTGGTTAAATCGTTCAACCATGCCATCTGATTGCGGATGATAAGCCGTGGTCCTGGTTTTATGTGCACCCATTACGCGACAAGTCTCCTTGAACACCTCAGATTCGAAGTTCCGGCCTTGATCGCTGTGGATTTCCAAGGGCACCCCGAACCGACAAAAGACTTCATGCACCAGCTTGTCGGCCACTGTGGTAGCTTCTTGATTTGGAATTGCAAACACTTCAGGCCACTTCGTAAAGTAATCCATCACAACCAAGAAGTATTTGTTGCCGTCCTGGCTCTCAGGAAATGGTCCAGCGACATCCAATGCTATGCGCTCCCATGGAGCTTCTACATTGTACACCTTTAATGCACCTCTGCTACGAGTGTGTGGCCCCTTCACAGCCGCACAACTTGTGCATTTGCGGCACCAATCCTCGACGTCATCCCGACAGTGGAGCCAATAAAACCGCTCTCGGATCTTAGTAAGCGTCTTCTTAACTCCCCTGTGACCTCCTGAAGCACCATTGTGATAGAGCTGCAAGACTTCCGGCACCTTAGTTTTGGGCACTACCATGTGCAAATGGCACTGGTTACCGCGCGCGTTTTCCCATTTGCGGCACAGAACTCCATCCTGGACAACCAAGCTTTCCCACTGTGCCCAATAACTCTTGGTGATAGGGCTCATTGCTGCGATATCACTCCATTTGGGCCTAGGAGCGTCTGATTTCTTCCATTCGAGAGTCGGCTGTATGTCCTTGTCGTCTCGCTGAGCACTCTGCAAAGCTTCTTTCCATTCGTCGCTCAGATCTGTCTTCAACATCCTCACTAATGATGCCTGCTTTGCCGACAGGAGTCGGGTACAGTGCTTGCACTGGCCGGGACACGGCCTACGCGATAGGGCATCTGCATTACCATGGGACTTGCCGCTGCGATGTTGTATTACAAAATCAAACTCTTGCAGTAGTTCAATCCATCTGGCTACTTGTCCTTCTGGGTCCTTAAATTGAAGTAGCCATTTCAGCGCAGTGTGGTTGGTTCGCAGGTGGACGCCCCAACAAATATTTGTTGAAATGCTGCAATGTCTTTACTACAGCCAAGAGTTCCCGCCTGGTGACGCAGTAGTTTCTTTCGGGTTTGGATAAGGCCTTGCTGAAGTACGCTATAACAACTTCTTGATCACCCTTCCTCTGTGACAGCACGCCGCCAATTCCAGTGTTACTGGTATCTGTGTCGACTATGAATTCATGCTCATTGTCAGGGTAGCCTAGGATAGGTGCAGTGCAAAGATGTTCCTTGAGCTTCTGGAATGCAACGTCACAGCTCTCATTCCAACAGAACTGTACTCTGTCTTCGGTGAGCTTATGAAGAGGTCGAGCAAATGTCAGCAAAGTTCTTCACAAACCGTCGGTAGTAGGAGCAATAGTATATAATTTTTGTACATGGTAACAGGATGGACGTAGGGGTTCCCCAAGGAGCCGTTTTCGTACCATGTGACAAAATTACTGAGGCAGAACTGTGAAAGATGTTAATAAGAAACAGCAAATAAAGCTAGCCTTTCCTTCATGTTACATGTTTATTTGGGGCAAATATTGTGCCTTTGTACAGGGTTTGGAATGGACCACGTACAGATCGTTTGAAGCTGTCATAAATAATGATAGGCAATAGTAAACACTAAATCTTTTGCTCTGCTGTTATGCATTAGCGACTGGCGATTCATCAAATAATTCAATTATTAATATCCTGGAGTAATTCACTCACAAACAACTGATCCGTTAACTAAGCAGAGAAGCAGATAACTGATAAACTTACTTACAAAATTATGATTAAATACATATATATTATAGACGTTTGCCACTCAGACTCAGAAGATATCACTGTGTCCATTACTCATAAATCTTGGTAGATATCAAACCTACGAGCTTCAATTCAGTAGTCAGGGTCACTGAAAACAAGAATAAATGACTGGGCGTTAAACTAATCACATTTGGCGACGTCGAAAATATTTAGGTAAATTTTCTAAGTACTACATTATGGCTCAACAATGTTTAAATGATTAGTTAGAGTATGTTGCAAGTGCACTTGCTTTAGACAAACCGCGTCGTTAGTATATTTGACAATGTTTGCACTTCACTTTGTATTTGTAACAGTATTCAAGTGGCGATCGCACAGCCTAAGCATTTGTATAGCTTTCTTGCTGGGCCACCAAAGGAAGCCTTAGATGGATTTTCTTATAAACTCGTCGACTTTCTTATATTAAGCCGTCGGTTCCGTTAGTCACGTAGATCTTTGCCAGTCGTTATGGGAGTATTCGTGGAATTTCGCTATCACTCTGTGGAAAAGCTAATATTCAGTGAAATCCGGTTAGACTTGTAAGCGGCTCCGGGTTGCAACTGGGATGTCGCTAGGAAGATAATGATGAAATGGTGTCCAGTATCGATATAGAAGCCTTAACAGAGAAGCAAGCAATGTGGCAGCCATTTTAACAACTACAGTTTACAATCAAATCATGCACAAAATGAGACAGCTTCAAATTAATAACACTTACAGCCCTGCCGTAACACACAGTAATATTATCTATAACCTTGCGTGTGATAAAGGGTGATAGTTGTCAGAAAGCTTGACCTCACTTCACCTCTGTCGATAAGTTGACCCCTTGGCTAGAAGCTGACCTCACTATTGCCGTAATACTGTGAGGTGATTGATGTTACAATCACTATGACTATATCTTATCATTATATTTGGCTATGAATAAAGTATACCTCGATAAAATCAAAATTAATGGTTTTCTAACAAAGAGCGTTTATTGATTGATATGAAAATATGACAACCTATATCCTTCCAGTGACTACAGTACACCCACCTACAAACCCCTTTTTCCTCATCACACATCCTATCCATTTACCCCGTTTCTCCTATCCCTCCTTCTTTATAACGATAACATTCCCAATGAGGGTTGGCGTCAGGCAGGCGGCCGGCTAGTAAAATCCATGCCAAAACATATTTGCAGTATGGCCACATATGTTAAGGAGTGCGATAGGGTTAGGGCGTTCCCCGCAGGCGACGCGCAGAGGCAGCACCCGGCACTTGCGAGAAGTATGCAAGGGTTGTTGCACTACTCCGGGCGAGTGCAACGTAAGAAGTGAGCCTGTGACGTAAGGGTGAGGTATGCAAGTTTGAATGTAGGTACGATGACTGGAAGGGCTAGAGAGTTAGCTGATGTTTTGAAAAGAAGAAGAATAAATGTGGCATGTCTGCAGGAAACAAGATGGAAAGGTACGAAAGCTAGGGAGATCGGAGAAGGATACAAGTTTTATTATTGTGGAAGTGATGGGAAAAGAAATGGTGTGGGAATTGTGTTAGACGAAAATCTGAAAGATGGTGTGACATGTGTAAATAGAATTAATGACAGATTGATTGCTGTGAAAGTGATATTGCAAGATATTATTCTGAATGTGATAAGTGTGTATGCCCCTCAGGTAGGATGTGATGATTGTGAGAAAGAGAAGTTTTGGATGGATTTCGATAGCATGATGACGGATATTCCGGAGAATGAAGAGATAATTGTGGGAGGAGATTTTAATGGTCATGTGGGACGAACAAGTGGAGAGTATGGAAGAGTACATGGAGGCTGGGGTTTCGGCAGCCGAAATAGCGAGGGAGAAGCAATTCTCCAAGCTGCTGCCGCTTTTGATCTTATAGTGGCTAACACTTGGTTCCAAAAAAAAGAACAAAACCTGGTAACCTACAACAGTGGCCACCATATGACCCAGATTGATTATTTTCTGCTAAGGCGTAAACGTATCAACTGGGTCAAAAACTGTAAGGTGGTACCGGGAGAAGACTTAGTCTCACAGCACAGACTCCTGGTGGTCGAATTAAAAATTCGGCTGAGCTCGAAAAGAACCAAGGAGCAGCTACCCCCAAAAGTAAAATGGCATATGCTAGAGAAGAATGAATGTGCAGTAGAGTTCAGAAATAGAGTGGTAGATAAAATGATTGAGATGGGCTATATGAAGGATTGCAGCGTGAATGAGAGTTGGGAGGAGATGAGTAAATGTATGAAGTGCGTGGCAAAAGATGTTTTAGGAGAATCGAAAGGAAAACGTATGAAAGATAAGGATACCTGGTGGTGGACAGAGGAAGTACAGAGTGTGCTCAAGGAAAAGAAAGCAAGGTTTAAGGAATGGCAGCTGATGAAAGAAGGTAATGACTCGTTGAAAGAGAGTAAGAAAAAGAAGTATGATGAATGTAAGAACAGAGCCAAAAAAGCCGTTGCCTTAGCTAGAGCAAAAGCCCTTAACAATATATACGGATTAATTGAGAAGCCGGGGGGCCAAAAGTATTTATACCGACTGGCTAAGGCTAGAGAGAGAAAGGCGAGGGATGTATCCCATATCAAGTGTATGAAAGATGAAACAGGAGTGGTTCTTACGGATGATGATAGGATTAAAGAAAGATGGAGAACATATTTTGAAAAATTAATGAATGAAGAGAATGATTGGTGCAAAATGCTTGAGAACAAGGCGAAGAATATTGGACTAGTGAATGTAATAAGTAAGGATGAGGTAAGACGGGCTGTGAGTGGAATGAAGAATAGGAAAGCATTAGGACCAGATGGAATACCAGTAGAAGCATGGAAGGTGTTAGGGGAGGATGGATGGGCGTGGCTGACTTTATTCTTCAATAAGATGTTGCATGAGGAGACAGTACCCAAGGAATGGTGCAGAAGTTACCTAGTGCCCATTTTTTAAAATAAGGGAGATGTACAAGAATGCAACAATTATCGGGGAATAAAGTTAATGCCTCATAGTATGAAAGTATGGGAGACAGTAATTGAGCAACGTTTGCGAGCAGAGAGTGAGATTTCACGTAACCAATTCGGTTTTATGCCTGGTCGAGGTACGGTGGATGCCATTTTTGCACTTCGCCAAATTTGTGAAAAATACAGGGAGGCGCATAAAAATGTGCATATGGTATTCGTTGACCTCGAAAAGGCATATGACCGGGTACCGCGTGAAGTCTTGTGGTGGGCCCTCAAGAAGAAAGGAGTGCCTGAAAAGTACCTGAAGTTGATCCAAGCTATGTATGCTGAATGCCACACGCAAGTCCGGTCCGCAGCTGGAATCACAGCCAGATTCGATGTGGCTGTAGGCTTGCACCAAGGGTCGGCTCTTAGTCCTTACCTCTTCTTGTTGATTATGGATGCCATATCATCGGACATACAGGAAGAGGCACCCTGGTGCATGCTGTTTGCCAACGACATCGTCCTGGTAGCAGAAAGTGGACAGGAGGTGCAGAGCAAGCTGGAGGAGTGGCGGCAGAGACTGGAGAACGTAGGCCTTAGGATAAGCAGAACCAAAACTGAATACATGTTCTGTGACTTTGGCGTCCAAGCCCGGTTACACTCGGCGGTATACCCTTACCAGTATGCTCCGACTTTCGCTACCTCGGTTCACTCCTGCAACACGACGGCGAAATTGACCGAGATGTTCGGCAAAGGATCAACTCAGGATGGATGAAATGGCGACAGGTCTCGGGCACAATATGCGATCCTAAAATGCCTTTGAAATTCAAGGGACGCATATATAAGGCGATTATAAGGCCTGTCGTATTGTATGGAGCTGAGTGTTGGGCTACTAAGAAGATGGATGAAAAACGATTACATGTGGCAGAGATGAGAATGTTGCGATGGATGTGTGGAGTTACGAGAATGGATAAGATTAGGAATGAATACGTGAGAGGTAGTCTGAAAGTGGCGCTTGTGGAAGTCGTTTGGCTTGGTATGGACATATTATGCGAAGAGATGATATGTATGTAGGTAAGCAATTGATGAATATGAAGGTAGAGGGATGGAAAGGGAGAGGGAGGCCAAGGAAAAGATGGATGGACTGTGTGAGGATGGATATGAAAGAGAAAGGGGTAAATGATCAGATGACGGGCGACAGAAAAGAATGGAAGCGAAGGACGTACTGCGCCGACCCCAAATAGATTGGGACCAGGGCAAGAAGATGATGATGATTTCTATTATTATTATTATTTTATTTTTAATTTTGTTATATTCCAGAATTGTAATTTCTTGTTTCATTCAATTGCATAATGTAAGTTTTAATGACTAAGTGGAAGAGCGGAGCCACCAAACACAAGCAATGCCTTGCTTAAAAGGCGGTCTCCGATTTAAATGTTGTCAACGCAATATGTGATCGAAATAAACAATTTTATTTATTTATAAATCGTTGACAATGACTTTTATGCCTATGACTGACTGCCAAGCCGGTACCTTTGCAAGTTTGTACAAACTTAACGGTTTACATTGCCAAATATTTTTTATATGAGGCATATGCTCTGTACCCGTTTATATAGAAATTATGCTCTTTATATAGAAACTAGAGGACCCATGCTGCTCCACAGCATATTTTAATATGATAAAAAAGCTTTTACATATAGGTATGATGAGTACACTGTAGCCTTATCTAATAAGTAAAAAGATGATATTCTTACCAAAAATATAAAATATCACAAAACTTCTTTTCTCACAACATTGGCTTTGCGTTGCACCTTAGGTATCGTGAAATTTCCACCTTGGCATTACTGAATGGTTTGCCACGCAATAGGGATATATATAATATGTATAACTGAACATTGACGAAATAAAGTTCTTCAATATGACTGTGCTTCCATACCATTCTTTCCATTAGGACACTGTAATGTCCTTCGTCCAGCTGCCCAGAAAATAGCAAGTTTTGAACAATTTCGCCAGTACCATAGTCAGTAATAGTACTTATTACTGTTTTCCAGGTGAACTCTGAATTGACACTCGGGATATAGCTCACTTACACTCTGAAGTTCAGCATGCCCTGCGTACTGTCCATTGGCACCCATCACACGTTTGTAATTTGTTGCATTTGTAATGGTCTGGCCATATGCTTTGGTGAAGTTACTATATACATCCCACTTATTGACAATGTTATCAACAGTGGCCAAACGAATTTCATAATGTTTATTCTCACTTCCATATAAACAATAAGAAATTTCACAGAATAAGCAATTACCGTCACCAGGAATAGAAATCAATTGAAAATTGTTGATGGTAGAATCAATCAAATCTGAACCCGTTTCCACCCGTATTTTTTAGCAGTAGGAGGACCATCCGGTACCAAATCTCCAACAGGGCTGTCATTGACCAAGATTCTTTGTTCAAGCTTTCTCTGAGAATTTTTCAATGTCATTATAATTGAAAACACAACTACTCACAAAAAATACGTTATTATATCAGAAACTTAAGTAACTAACTTACGCTAACTTCACTTTTTTCTTTATCTGTCAATATTTTATTCTAAAAATTAAAAATATAGATAAATAACTTTTTTTTATAAGTAAGAAAATAGGTTTTATTTCTGTTATCCAGCTAAATATTTCTGTGAGAAGCACGATTTATTTTGTTTTGTGTATGGGTGTCATAAATCCATCACAATTTAGAAATGTAATAATGACGTTCATAGTTTTGATCGATTTTGTAGTTTTGGTAGGAATGGTAGCTTTGGTAGCAATCGTAAGTAATATTGCTACCAAAACTACAATATATGCCAAAATACAATTTCTATCAAAACTACTATTCCTACCGAAAATACGATTCCTATTAAAACTACTATTTGTACCAAAACTACTATTCGTACTAACACTACCATATCTACCATTTTTTAAACTACCATTTCTACCAAAACCGCTGGTGCTGTCAACAGAACCTACCTTTTCTCTCAAACTACTATTCTTACCAAAGCTACAATTTCTACCATAACTACCACTTGTAATAATATAATTATATGACAATAGTACTATGAACCGCTGTAATATGTTCCACATAAAAAAAAGATTCAGATGCCCAAAGAAAGTCCGTAATTTAAAAACACAAAAAAAAATCCTAAAATAAAATGTAAGGAAAATTCCTCAACATCACAGATCAGTTCACCCAACATTAAGGGTTAACTGGTAACATTCGTTCCTGCCATCAGCGATAATTCACTATAGTGATAATTTGACCAACATCGGGTATAATTTTACACACCACCACACTCACACCCGTATGAAAGTAAGGCAATGTCACCTTAAGGAGGCATAACGTTTTTTCCTGGCAGTTACCGAAAGGAATTTATTAGATGCCATAAAAATATTTTTGAATTAAGAACCGTCCATGTAGAGAGAAAGCAATGGAATCTTAAGAAATTTATAGGAAAATATTGAAAAATAAGTTCAATGTCCACACCTATCTTCCTTCAAACTTACCCAATTTAAATGAGCATACCATCAAATGAAAGAGCTCTTTTCAGCGCGTGTTTTAGGCCTATAACGAAACGCCTACCTCAATGAGAACCAGATATATAGAAGCGGAAAATCATTGACTACGGCTACGAAAACGTAAAAAATGTATGGGAGAAAACTGTTTTTCCATATAACTTGATGAATGTGCAAGTTAGGTAATTTCTAATGCTTGATGACAAATCTATGCAGCGAGAGCTTTCATTTAAGAAAAAAATCATGCGAATCGGTTGGGTAGAACGGGCTGGCCGACTCGTATTATAAAACACAAATTCTTTTAATATATAGACTAGAGGACCCGTGCTGCTCCACAGCATATTTTAATATATAAAAAAGCTCTTACATAGGTATGATGAGTACATTGTAGCCTTATCTAATGAGTAAAAAGATGTCGTAAAAATTCTTTTCTCACAACATTGGCTTTGCGTTGCACCTTAGGTATCGCGAAATTTATTATTTCCTTAGGTATCGTGACTTTCATTCTTTGTTCAAACTTTCTCTGACCATTTTCAATTTCCTTCCAAGAACCATAATAATTATTGAAAACACAACTATTCACAAAAAATACGTTATTAAATCAGAAACTTAAGTAACTAACTTACGCTAACTTTACTATTTTATTTTATTTGTCAATATTATACTATCAAAATTAAAAATATAGTTAAACAACTTTTTTTGTAAGTAAGAAAATAGGTTTTATTTCTATTATCCAGCTAAATATTTCTGTGAGAAGTACAATTTATTATGTTTTGTGTATGGGTGTGATTAATCCATCATAATTAAGAAATGTAATGGTAACTTTGGTAGAAATGGTACTTTTGATAGAGATGGTAGTTTTGGTAGCAATCGTAAGTAAAATTGCTACCAGAACTACCATATACGCCAAAAATACAGTTTCTATCAAAACTACTATTCCTACCGAAAATATTTTTCCTATCAAAACTACTATTTGTACCAAAACTACTATTCGTTCTAACACTATAATATCTACCATTTTTTTCAAAACTACCACTTCTACCAAAACCGCCGATGCTGCCAAAAGTACATTTTCTCTCAAAACTACTATTCTTACCAAAGCTACAATTTCTACCATAACTACCACTTGTAATATAATTATATGACAATAGTACTATAAACCGCTGTAATATGTTCCACATCAAAAAAAATTAAGATGCCCGAAGAAAGTGCGTAATTTAAAAACACAAAAATTTTCCTAACTTACAACGTTATTTATCCGTCTGTAGGATTGATTTTTCCAAATTGGGTTGATTTTTTTAAAATGCACCACATTTGGGGAAAATTCCTCGGGTCGCGGATATACTGACGTCGTTACCGAGACCCCGTCATGAGGGTCGATAGAGGAACACCTTTCTTTATAGGTAGTAGAGCTTTGCTGATATCAGCATGAATGGGCCGGCTCGACCGGGGAAGTACTACCCTCTCACACAAAATCGACGTAAAGTAACAGAATCTAAACTGTTGCGTTTCGTTCGGTGAGTGAGAGTGCCGGAGGCCCTATCCCATATTCCTTCTCCCTCATCCGACTCCTTCTCCTATCCCTTTTCCCAATCCCAAGGGGCGGCAACGCACTTGTGACGCCTGTGGTGTTGCTTGTGTCCATGGGCAGCGGTAATTGCTTACCATCAGGCAATCCGTCTGCTCGTTTGCCGCCTTATGCTATAAAAAAAAAACACTGTGGTGTTTTAGTGGGTATGCCCCCCCGAACATCTAGGGGGAAGAGTCGAGCCACACACCCCCCCTCCACCTGCCCCAAACTCGGTACAGAGTTGGCGGAGGGGTCCTTTTGAGGGACAGTCCGTAACTGGATTTCATCGCGATACAAAAAAGGGGGAAAATTCCTCAACATCAGAGATCAGTTCACCCAACATTAAGGGTTAACTGGTAACATTCGGGGAATATTACCGATCAGCGATAATTCACTATAGTGATAATTTTACCAATATCTGGTATAATTTTACACACCACCACAATCACACCCGTATGATAGTAAGGCAAAGAAGGCATAACGGTTGTTACTGGCAGTTAACGCAAGGAACTTATTAGATGCCATAAAAATATTTTTGAATTAAGAACCGTCCATGTAGAGAGAAAGCAATGGAATCTTAAGAAATTTATAGGAAAATATTGAAAAATAAGTTCAATGTCCACACCTATCTTCCTTCATACCTACCCAATTTAAATGAGCATACCATCAAATGAAAGAGCTCTTTTCAGCGCGTGTTTTAGGCCTATAACGAAACGCCTACCACAATGAGAACCAGATATATAGAAGCGGAAAGTCATTGACTACGGCTACGAAAACGTAAAAAATGTATGGGAGAAAACTGTGTTTGCATATAACTTGATGAATGTGCAAGTTAGGTAATTTCTAATGCTTGATGACAAATCTATGCAGCGAGAGCTTTCATTTAAAAAAAAAAATCATGCGAATCGGTTGGGTAGAACGGGCTGGCCGACTCGTATTATAAAACACAAATTCTTTTAATATATAGATAACGCTGAAAAAAGTAATCTGGCACAGTTAAAATAAATATGGAAAAGTGCTAACATTATGTCAAATCTGGTTAGACCAGTAAATGGACTCCGGGCTGCAAGACGAAAAAGTCAGATGCAACCGGCATCCCCCCCGTGGGATCTCCACCTTGTCGTGGTGGGGGGGCTCAGTAACCGTGGATTGCTCACCCGCGGTGAAGCTAAGAGGGATCCAGGAGGGGACGCTCCGCGTGGGCTTGGAGGGGCCTGCGCAGGATGCGTCCAACGGTGCGGGTGCGGGGGACAGTTCTGTCTGTCTCTCGCAGTCGGGTGCGGTCGCGGGAGGAGAGGCGTGTCGGTGTTGCGTTGCCGCGCACCCTATCTCCCGCGACCAAATGGGGGCGCACCATTTGATGCGTCGCGGTGGGGCTGCAGAGGAAGAGGAGATGCGGTGTTGCGTTGCCGTCCTCCCTATCCTCTGCGGCCGCTGGGCGTTTTGGCGGCGGAGTCCAACACCTTAATCCGTCGTCAAGGGGGTTTTGTTCGGGGCCCGCCTGACCATCTGGCGGGCCAATACCCGTTGGAGGGTGGCGACGAGTGCTTTGGTGATGCCCCACCCTCCGACATACGGGTACATGGCGGAAGTCGAGGTGGTTTTTAGTGGAAACACCACATACTGCGGCTCTTATTTCCCCCAAGAGTCGGAGATCCGAAGGGATTTTCCACCTCGTAAAACAAAAAAAAAAAAAAAAAAACAAAGATGCAACCGGCATAACGCCAAAGAGCTCAAACATACTAGAGAAGGATCGAAACAAAGCTCAAAGAATTAGCTAGCTAAAGTGACAGTGAACGGGTCACAGCACCGACGACCATTGCAGAACTCGTTTTCTAGGATGGAGACTGCGTCTTGACAGAACTAGCGTAGAATGGCTAGATGTAGTGACGGTATGAGCTGCTGGACTCGAAGAGCCGGAAATTGAGCTCAGTCACGTATTATCGCCTTTGTCCAGCAGTGGACTATAATATATATCAGGTTGATGTTGATGAAACTAAGGTGGATATTTAAATAAGAAAATCTAAATATAGTAATTTTCAAGTATAAAATTAAATGTTTTATTCTCAAATTTTATCATTCATCACGACCAAGCTTACGCAACGTTTCAAAATATATAACCTGAAGAGTCTCAGACTTAGCGAGGCGCCAAACAGTAATTAATTAGCTTATCAACCTGACAAGTATTTTGTCTGGAACAAATGCCTCTTGAAATAAAAAAGATAACCATAAAAAATATACCTATGTTTTTGTGGTAAAAGCCTTTATTTCCCGTATCACGATAAAAACTTTAACGTACTTAACTAAAACTTACTTTAAGTTTATGAAGCAGCGATAGCTAAGTGGAGACACCGATGGGCTGCTGCGCAGAGGGTCTCAGCTCTATCGCTTGCTTTACAGTGAAACGGTGAACAAATCGTGAGGAAACCTGCATGTTTGAGAGTTGTTGTCTCGAAAGACATTTGAAGTCTGCCAACTCGCACTTGACCAGCGTGGTGGACTATGGCCTTAGCCTTCTCATAGTGAGAAGAGGTCCGTCTTCAGCAGTGGGGCAGTTGCATACAGAACCAATGATGTATAAATAAGTTTATTGGAATTGCCTGCAACAATGGTAAGTTTACTATTTCGTTACAATACCTATCTGAACACATAACTTGCTATGTAAATTTCTTCGCGATAATTTCTATGATGCTTGACATAGACCTCCACATAAATTGCAACTCGAGCGATCTTAATGCATTCTTTTCTGCCCGTAATACCAACAAGATCGTCAGTCCACCTTAATTGCGGGAGGCCTACTTCTGTTACGACGTTCGATTCGTGGCCGCCACTCCAGAACCTTTCCGTTCCTACAGCTATCGGTTCTACTGGCTATGTACCCTGCCCATTGCATAATACTTTAATTTTCTGTGTCTAATATGGCAGCCTACCAATCTAGGGCTTGCAACTTATTAAAAAACAAAAAACGCTGTAGGTATACGATATATCACTATCAGCACCCTCGACAATTCTACGAACCGTTTCTTGTATCAAAGTTTTCATCACGAAAATAGGATCCTTCCTCTCAAGAATAAGCAATTAATTACTCACCGTTGGTTAAGGAGAACTAGTTTAAAATTAAACTAGTACGTAACTACACCGTTTCACGGGCGAATGCGAAAGTTCAAGCGGTTCAATTAGGCCACTCTATCGACATCCTACAAGATTTAATTAAGTAAAGCCCACACGTTAAATTAGCGGCATGGCATGTCGTGTGTAATATGATTAACGAGGGGGAAGACTTAGAGGCAATCTGTGAAGGACTCCGTACTGTTATGAACCTGAAGGTAAATATTTTTCTAAATAAATAATCATTTCAAAAATCAAAATACATTTCCAATTTAATTCTAAGGGAGCATTCTTTGTTTTCAATAATTTTTTTGTCACATGTTTTTGTAGATAAGTGTACGAAGTTTCATTTCAAACCAACGTTTTGAAACTTCAACTGCAAGGTTTAGACGTAAAAACACGTTCAGAGATTTCTTTACGCACTATAGATACGTAATATATATGATAGATACGTATCATACTAAGCTAATAAAGGGATCTTAAAAAAGGAATGTGGACAACCGTCTTTTTCAGGAATGGAGCGCAGGCTTTCTAAAGCTATGACTGATATGTGCTGAGTGTGCAGAAACGAAGGAGCGGTATGTGAGAAAGGGTACATTACAAAATATCTATAGCAATAACAGTTACTTGTATTATGAATATATGTAGTTTAATCAGACCTAACCGCATCGTAGAGCTTCAATTCTTGACATGTTATAAACAGTCTATTTTTTTTATATTTTAACGTTATTTATGCTGTTCTAATTAAAAAGCGGCGATAGCCCAACTGGTCTGGGCGAAGTACTGTTCGTAACGGGCTGCCGAGACGATGGTCTCGGGTTCGATCCCCATCATCCCCAGTACAACAGGCACAGACCCCTGACTTTCCGAAGTTATGTGTGTATTAAAAATGTAATTATCACTCGCTATACAATATGCCTGGTAGATGGCAATAGGCTCGCCCCCTATTACATTGGGACGTTCGGTCCCAATGTAATAGGGGGCGAGCCTATTTTCCCATAACTGGCGAAGTGTGGTTGTGTAATCGGCCTACCCCTTCGGGGATAAAAGGCATGAAGTTATGTTATGTTAAAATGTGATTAGAAATCGGAGTAATCATATGATTTTACATCATTATAAATCTCGAATATAAACTATCCCACTCCTGAGTGCTAGCCTCTTCTCACTCCGTGAAGGGTTAATCTATGTCCACCACGCTCGCCAACTGCGGGTTGACAAACTGCACGACTTTACAAGAACTTTATGAACACCTATAAGATGTGTATGCTTCCACATGATGTTTAATTTCACCGCTAAGCAATCAATTATAAACAAGGTATTTATAAAACGTACCTATTATTTGAAGCCAAACTGTTTCAAATAGTTTTGTGTTACGTAATTAAAGCAAAGTCATGTAATCTGAAGGCCGACTCTCGTATTTTGACAGACCGATACTGAATTTCAAACAAAATGCGATTTGATTTTAAATGCCTCACAATTGGTATTCTACTACACTTTATGTCGTAATCGTCTAATTTCATAAATCGGTTGGCGCCGATCTAGACCCGATATCATTCAAGTATCAGTCAATCCAAGATAATACAATTTTTTATCACTACTTTATCGTTAGGACATTAGCTACTACGGAACCTTACATTGTCCGTGGCCCGACACGCACTTGGCCGATTTTTTAATCAAATTGTCTGCCATCTTACAAGGCTACCACATAAACAATCTGTAACATTAATTAACACAATTCCAAACATGCTCTCGTACTACAAACTATCGGACAGAGCCAACTAAAATTAATTAAGTCTGTACATAAACAGTGCTAGTACCATCAGCAGATTAAACTTGATGCATGACTGGCCAGTTTAACTGTTAGATAGATCTGCGTAGGTTTGTATTGCTTTGGATTGTACCAAGTCAAACATATTTGGCTTAGTCATAATAGTTAGGTATTGGATCGTAGACTTTAGAGCCCTACAAAATGTAGGAATTCGCCTCGCCGGACGTTCACTAAACAATATGCATAAAACTAATTTCCTTAAAGCTAACTTGCTTGGACTAGTAATCGCACTTTTTTTTATTTAACCATTTCCTTTTATTAAACAAAAAAAGCGGCGGTTGCCCAGTGGTGTACGCAACGGACTGCCGAGACGATGGTCTCGGGTTCGATCCCCAGGTACCCTGGGCACACACCTCTGACTTTTCGAAGTTATGTATGTATTAAAAATGTTAATTATCGCACGCTTAACAATGTGCCCGGTAGATGGTAATAGGCTCGCCCCCTATTACATTGGGACCGAAAGATAACTGGCAAAGTGTGGGTGTTTAATACACCTCTGCCTACCGCTTCGGGGATGAAAGGCGTGAAGTTATGTTTTCAACCCGATCCCGTGAGAATTTCGGCAAATCCCTTCTTAGTGTACCGCTACGGTCCCCAAGGAATACATGCGAAAGTTCAGCTTTTTGCGCCTCATAGTTTTAGCTGTAGCTTATCTATCAGTCAGTCAGTAACGCAAGAAGTTTATGTATACAGATTGGTAGCTGATAGAGAGAGATATCCATAAAATGTAGTTACTAAATATAAATCTCTTCAAGTACTTTCGCAGGTCATTACCCCAAGGACCTGTACTCCCACTGCAGCTGTCATATATTATTAAAACAGTAACTAAATAAAACTTCAACTGTAATTGAATAAAGTCTATTCACCTGACAGTGTTATTCCCATAAGTTTCAAGTTTTCGTTTTCGTGTAAACTTCTTGGGAATCGTTTATTAAATGAAAATACTTAGTTATTTATTTCTACTGTTCATATTTGATAGACTGGTGAATGTTTAGAGACTGGTGAATTGAGAGAACAGTTGGTGCAGTTCTTTTTATTAAGGTTTCGTATTAAACTACAAGGAAGCCTTATAGTTTCGCAATGTCCGTCCATCTGTCCGACTGCAGTTTTACGCGGAAACAATAAAAACTAGAGGGCCGAAATTTGGCAGGGTTATACATTACAATTACTCGGACAAAACGATACAATATAATGTTGAAAAAGTTTTGATTTAAGGGTAGTAAATAAACACGTAAATGAAAAAGTGATTTTTTGTAACGATCGGGGTATCGTTAGAAAGGTCTTTTAAATACACTACAAGTTTACTTTAACCGCTTTTTATTAGTGACTGCTAATCTAGTCTTGGGTTTGATTTCTACTTAAAATCAGACTGTATAACTACTACTAAACAAACCCTTTCATACACATACTTCCATTCAATGTGACCGTCTAAATATTAAGCCTTACCAACACTCTTCATTTAGCAACAAAGAGTTAACTAATGGTAGCGCTAATGATATTTTCAAAACGATCAAAGAACGTTGAAAATAAAGTCTTAGTAAAGGCGCCAGTACAGCTAGGGCAATATAAACATTTTGCTATGAGGCGCCATGCCCGAGTTTTTATATAAACAAAGCTGTACTAAAGGAGACCCGATACTTTATGTATTTGGTGATCAGTGATAAATAGTCGTTGGAAGCTTTGGAAGCTTCCACAGTTGAAGCGACGTAGTTGGTTTTCGGAAGAAAAATCAGCTCAGAAGGCGAACATAATACATCAACATAACATAACTTCACGCCTTTTATCCCCGAAGGCGTAGAGGCAGAGGTGTATTATACACCCACATTTTGCGAGTTGTGTTTCGTTCGGTCCCAATGTAATCATTGAGAAGGCAAGAATTCAAAACACAATAAGCGAGCCTATTGCCATCTGCCATACATAAGTAATAAATATATTCTCCTAAATTAACAGATATTTGAATGATATCGCGACGAGATCGTAAATTGAATAAAGTGACAAGCTATGTGTTAGACTAAAATAACATTAAGTTAGCAGAATATCAATTGTGAGGCAATTCAAAATTTAATTGCATTTCGTTTTAAATACAGTGTCGATGTCAGATGAAATTTTTATTGGCTCACAGCCAATCGTTTAAATATTTATCGAAAAAATTTAAGCATAAAATTATAAAGAGCTAAATTAAAAATATTTGATGTACAATAGTGTGCGATGGCCAGGCATCGAACCCGGATCAACTGCTTGGAAGGCAACTATGCTGACCATTACACCACCATCGCCACTGGCGGTTTGTGCAAAATAGTAGTTCTTATATCATTTTGTATAATTTTAAATGTATTTTATGTTACCTATTTATTTTTAGATTTATGTATAGATCGGTTCACGAAAGTTGACCACAAATGGCGGCTGTCGCGCATATGTACATTCGTGCACCAATGGCGTGGCTCCATTCTTGACGCATTTAGGGAATGCGTCAAGAACGGAGCCACCCCATTGGCATTCCATCCGCGCCTCACCCCGCACCTCCACGGGGACCTAAAAAATGATTTCTGCGCAGTGGTCATCTTTCATGAACCGACCTATACATACATAAATTTAGAAGACGTTATGATTATGTAAGTATAGTAATGTATATAGATAAAATTAATATTATTTCCTTTCAAATAAGAAACTTGAAATATACTTTCTAATATGTTAAGTTACTATATTTATATAATTTTACATGACAGAAAACTGTAATAGATCTTCCATACTTTGCACACTAATAAAAGGAATATTATATCAGGGCATTGAATATAAAATCCCTATATGTGTACATCTAATTTAAGAAATATGCAGACAAACAATATCAAACCATATCCATATCCAAAGTATCCTACAAGCCAAAATCATCACCTTGGTTAAGCTGGATATCAATTTTGATAGGTATCAAAAGGTATCTCCATCAGAAATGCGTCAATACCAGGGGCCCAGTCCTCCTAAATAAATACAGTTTCGATATAATGTCAGTGTCATACTTACGTCACAAAAATCGTATTCTTCTTATAATTGAATGAAATCGTAACGAGATCGTAAATTGAAACAAGTGTCAAAATATGTGTCAACGACGAACTGTTTATTTCAAATTATACGATAATGACATTAGGTTGATTAGGTTATCAGAATACCGCTTCTGGGTCCATTCATAATATAATATCAATGTCATATAAAAATATGAGAATTGGGCATCTGACTCTAAAATCTGCCTGCATTCCCCTATAATACAATCTTTAACCTAAAACAAAGGTCACTGCTATTAGCACCCCGCTGCGTTGTTTTTATTTATTATTCCGAGTATCCATAAGGCAGTTCGTTTTAATGGCCGCTCCAACCAAATAACTACAACTCACGCATTTTCTAACAGCAGCGTGTGGAATAAGGCACTTTTTAATTTTTAAAGCCGGATATTAAAACAATAATTAATGTTTTGTTCAAGTTTAGTTTTAATGTCATTATGTTAGGTGTTGGTTTTTTGATTTTCAGGTTCTTTATTCAAAAATGCCCATCTACGATCTAAGTTATGTCTAACAGCCGCCACGCCTGTCTCCCATTGGGGTGGGCAGAGACTATGGAACGCCAAATGCTCCGGTTCAAACACACCTCTTTCGCTTCCTTGACATTCCTTAACCTCATCATACTATTACATGCTCGCCGGTTATGGGTATCTTAATTAAGCCCTTGTTAGTATGTCCCCTATTTGTTCGACGTACGTCTGTCTTTTGCGTCCCCTACCGACATCTTCATTCATTCTTACACGATACACTTATTTCGTATTTCTTCTTTCATCCATAATCTGTCTAATGTATACTTTCTTATTATAAAAATCTCCATTTACACAGAACAATTAAATCACTACCACAGGGTGGTAATATAACTGGTCAGCTGCTACATTCCCATCATAGGTATTATTCTTTGAAGAGGAACAGGGGGAGAAGGGAAAATCTTTACAAACAACGACCGCTAGTGCATGAAATATTGTGGTGCCTTTTTCACAATATTAATTGTCAAAGTTCTGTATTACCGATAACAGTATCTGGTACAAAGTCTTACAAGTGACACCAAAGTCAAAGTCAAAATTATTTATTCATCTAGGCCACAAAGTGACGCTTACGAAAGTCAAAATTTAAGTTAATTACTTAATGATTCTACATTTACATTTACTGCCACGTTCGCAATGCAATAGGTAGAACTACGAGATAGAACGGGCAATAAAACTCATGGCCACTCTTTTCAATCAAATATAATAGTTGTACATTTTATTTTTGTAAGGAGCTGCAACTGATTCACGTTGTAAGACATCTACTTGTAAAAAATTATAGTAATTATTGATATATAGACTATCTACATCAACTAATAAAACCAACATCTTTCAAATCAAAAAACTCGGTCATAATTTTGGTAGTCTTCTCAGTGAGTATACAAATCAGTGTGTAATGAATTATTGTAGGCCAGGGGATAGTTACACTAGTTTAGTTAATCAGATTAAGTTGCACCCCTTAGATGAAAGTAGTACAGCCATATTATTGTTTGGTACCAGTTTAACTGTAAAGAGACAGGATATCATAGAATGTGTTGAAGTGTTACTAGGACTTAATTCAAAATTTTGGTGTAAATTTATTTTATGTGCTTTGCCATACGCAAATAAATTAACACATACAGAAAACATGCACATACACACATTAAATATGTTATTGTATAATATAACTTGTCGTCACAGTGACGCAATATTATTTTTTGACGCTAATAAATTTATTAGTAAATTTACTTTAACAAAAGATACAATGTATCTGCCATTTTATATTAAGCGACAGATTGCTATGCTATTAGCATACAATTTACAGCAAGGCAGAGAGCCTTGTGTTGACAATTTATTTGATAGGGTTAGTACTTGTACTAACAACGTTTTTATTGACACGTCTTGTGATTTAAACTCCAAGATAGGACAACAGTTAGGCTGCAGTATTTGAATATAGTACACCAAAACATGCAGGGCCTAGCTGGCAAAGAATTAGAGTTAAGTATATTTCTAGAAAAATATGATGTTAAGGTTTTGTGCTTAACTGAACATTGGTTAAAGAACCATGAGCTTATTATTATAAATCAATATTATACAATGCAGAGTTTGTATATAAGAATGCAGGCTATTAGAGGCGGTTCTCTCATAATAACTTCAAATTTATTAAAATGTAAGGAACGTAAAGATATTGTTAATTTATCTATTGAGCGCACTATTGAGTTGTCCTGTGTGGAATTAGACCTATATATAGTAATTTGTGTATATCGGCCTCCTGTGGTGACTATACTCTCTTTGAGACTGTTATGGAAGATGCTATCAATAAAATTAAATGTAGTAATAAGAATCTTATAGTATATGGCGATATTAATATTAATATTTTAGAGAATTCTTCACAGTGTATTAGATTTCTGAAACTTTTCAAGTCATTTAATTTAAGTAACCATTTTCTGTGAACCTACTAGAGTATCTGCAACACCTTCTACTTGTTTGGATAACATATTTAGTTCTTGTGCTGCCACAAACCCAGTATTAATTAGTTCTCTCCCTTCTGATCACCGTGGGCAGATAGCTAGTTTTCCCTGTTCAACATATGATAAATCACGTACAGTAGAATTTAAGCCTCTGACTACCAATCGTCTAATACGTTTCAAAACCAATATTATTGCTAAACTCAATACCTCAATATTGAAGTCACAAAATCCAAAAACAATGTATAACTCACTTTTTGGACTGGTAAATAATGAGTTTCAAAATACTCTCAAGAGTAAAACAGTCACATTAAAGGGTACTATGGAATCTTTTAACCAGTGGGCCACTATAGGTATATACGAAAGTAGAGCCAAGTTGTTTGAATTATATGGTATGAAACAACATAGATTTGACACACCTTTTCGAGATTATGTAAAGAAGTACTCAAAAATTTTTAAACAAGTTTGTATTATGGCAAAATCTAAATTTATTTGTAGTAAAATTAAGCGTTCAACAAATATAATTAAAGAAACTTGGAGAATTATAAATAATGAAACAGGAAGAGCACGACCACTGGTAAACCTATTTGAACTAATAGAAAACAATTTATTAGTCACCACTAAAACTCAAGTAGCGCATATGTTCAATAGTTTCTTTGCGAGCATACCTTTAACAACTACTAGCTGTTTACAGTCATCATCTTTAGACGCTAGAATTTTTTTGCTTAGCAGTGTACCTGAATGCAAGAGCGTGTTTAGATTCGAGCACGTTACCCCGCGAGATATATTGATCGCATATAATTCAATTAATATTAAAAATACCGGCGACTTATGGGGCATTTCAATTAAAATTTTAGGTACTATAGTTGAGACTGTTGCGCCTTACCTATCTATAATTTTTAATCAATGCTTTGACCTAGGCGTTATTCCGGATTTGATGAAATTAAGTAAAATTATACCCTTATTCAAATCTGGCAGTAAAAATGAAATTAATAATTTTAGGCCCATATCTATCTTGCCGGCATTTAGTAAAATATTTGAAAAGATTCTTTTAAAGCAGCTACTAAACCACTTCAATTTAAATAGTCTGCTTCACAAAGATCAATATGGGTTTACTAAAGGTAGATCCACTACTGATGCGGGTGTTGCTCTCATAAAACACGTTTATAGTGCTTGGGAGACATCAAAGAGTGCTATTGAAGTATTTTGTGACCTATCTAAAGCATTTGACTGCGTTCAGCACGACACACTACTGCGTAAGGTCCGCCACTATGGCGTAGAGAAAACCGCACTTAGTGTTGTCGATTCGTACATGCGGCAGAGATTTCAGTGCGTCGATGTAAATGGGACTACGTCCTCTAAATTACTTATACAGCTAGGCGTTCCACAAGGCTCAATTTTAGGTCCTTTTCTATTTCTTGTATATATTAATGACTTACCTTTTTATTTAAACACACCTTATGAATTTTAATCAAAGGCAAATAGACGGTACATTAAACATCTCCTATTCGGGTACAATAATCCCTGAAGTAGAATCGACACGGTTTCTGGGACTAGCAATAGATGATAAACTCAAATGGAAACTGCACATTTGACAATATATGTAAAAGACTATATCAGTTTTCGTTTGCCCTCTATAAGCTTGCCCTAGTAGCGAATCAATCTACCGTCTTAACTGCATATTACGGCCACATAGAACCTATAATAAGGTATGGCGTCATATTTTGGGGCAATTCAATAGATAAGTTGCGTGTGTTTATTGCCCAAAAGCGCTGTGTTCGCTCAATGCTAGGACTTAAAAAGAGACAGACTTGTAAAGATAAATTTATAGAACTACGCATCTTAACGGTGCCATGTTTGTATATTATGGAGGTTGCTTCATTTGTTAAAACCAACCTTAACTTATTTAGTGTCAACCCCTCTGGTACTAGACGTGAAGGCAATTTGAAGCATTTAGAAAGCAGAACGCAGTTGCTACGCGCGAGTATATTCTGCATGGCACCAATTATATACAATAAAATTCCAAAATCCATTCGCGCTGATAGTATAAATATATTTAAAAATAAACTTAAGGAATTACTGATAAATAAGGCCTACTACTCAGTCGAAGAATACCTAAATGATATAAACATTTAACGCTGTAATACTTGTATATCAATATTTTTAATGTGTAAATGACCATATATATTTATATTTTTAATAATTAATTGACCTATACAATTAAATTAGTTTTTAATATATGACCTACAAAATTTGTACACCACATTGTGGTAGGACATAGCGCACATATGTATAACATAACTTTAAGAACTGTAAACTAACCTATGATCCACAAATAAATTATTATGATTATGATTATGATTATGATTATTAAAAACATCTGTGATGTTGTACTTTTTGCAGATGATACATCACTTATTTTTAAAGTAGATAGGAATAGAAATCAATTTGATGATGTAAATAATGCACTTTTACAAGTTACACATGGTTTAAAGCAAACAGCCTAGTACTTAATTCTAGGAAAACTAAATGCGTTAAATTTGCTTTACCTAACGTAAGACAACTGGGACCTAATATTATGCTAGATAGGGAGGTACTTGACACAGTAGACTCTACAGTGTTCCTAGGTATTACATTAGATAATAATTTACAATGGGGTGCACATATAGCATGTCTTGCAGGAAAACTCAGCTCTGCTGCGTATGCCGTCAGAAAAGTTAGGCAACTTACTGACATCGACACGGCTCGTTTAGTATATTTTAGCTATTTTCACAGTGTTATGTCCTACGGCATTTTGTTATGGGGCAAAGCTGCGGATATTCAGAATATCTTCCTTCTACAGAAGCGGTACGAGCAATATACATGTTAGGTGCAAAAGATACTCTTAGGGAACGCTTTAAGTCTATAGGAATTCTTACAGTAGCCTCGCAATTTTTATTTGCTAATATTTTGTACATTAGGCAAAATATATATTTATTTACCACAAAAAGCGATATCCGCGATATATAAGCGATGCCCCTTATCATCGTTTACATAAAGTTAATAATTCTTTTGTAGGGCTAGGTATCCGTATTTACAATAAAATACCAATTGGTATTTTAGAATAACCATTTATTACATTTAAAATTAAAATAAAAGACTGCCTTATTAAGAAAGGTTATTACATTATAAATGATTATTTCAGTGATAAGGATAGCTGGTCACTTACGCTAGACAACTCATGATCTTTATACCTAATTAGAATTATATAGTTACTTTTCATTTTTCAGTTAATCTTTATATAATTAACTAGTTCTTTTAAATTACTGTTCATGTATTATTAGGTCATTAAACTTAGGTACTACATTTACATTTGCATTGTTGTTCCACTAATTTTATTACAGTTTTACTGCACTGTAAGATGAAGACAACTCGTGATCATGGGCTGTAAACTAATGTTTTTGTAATTTTGTGTATTCATATACAGTCACTTCTGAAACATACATTTCCACCATAGTTCTGAACATGGTCGCAAGTTGCCTACATTATAATACGTAAGTGGATGCTCCTGTTACACAATATTCACATTGGAAGGCTAACTAAGGCACTTAATTTAGTAACTGCATTAATTTCTTAAGTATTATGTCTGTAACTAATTACTATTTTCAAGTAATTTAGTACAATGTTAAACAGTTGCAGCTCCTTACAAAAATTAAATACATAATTATGAAACATAATATTGGCGATTCAAAAGAGTGGCCACGAGTTTTATTGCCCGTTCTTTCTCGTGGTTCTACCTATTGCTTTGCGAACGAGGCAGTAAATGTAAATGTAGAAGCATTAAGTAATTCAATTTAAAAAATTTACGTTCATAAGCGTCACCTTGTGACCTAGATGAATAAACGATTTTGAGTTTGAGTTTGAGTTTATCATACTCAACCACTCAAGCAGTAAATGATGTTCATTTGGTAAGCCTCCCAAAGTAAATATAGTGAAACAGGAGCATCCACTTACGTCTTTTTAATATGATCACCTTCCAATATGATCTGCCACAGCCCCTTTCCTTTCTAAGAATCATTTTTAATAGTATTCAGGTTCACCATCTGGTATCAAAGAGGGTGTAGTAGCCGTAACCCGCACTCTACCAAGACGACACAGATCTCAGTGCAATTTTATGAGAGCAATGCAAACTAGCCGAAGCAACGTCACAGCACCACACCAATAAATAAGTATTGATATAAGTTATAGATTGCCTCTGTGGTCCAGTGATTAGCGTATGTGACTGCTGATCGGAGGTCCCGGGTGCGATTTCCGGATCGGGCAAAAGTGTTAGGTACTGGGTTTTTCCGAATAGTCAGTAGCAGCCCGGAGTCTGGTGATGTGCCCGGTAACGGCAATAGGCTGGCCCCCTATTACGTGGAACCTAAAAATTCATGGCAAAATGTGGGTGTAATATTTACACCTCTGCCTACTCCTTCAGGGATACAGGCGTGAGACTATAAATAAATAAAAATAGTATAAATTATCGCAATGAATATCTCAATCAAGTGAATTTCTCATGATGAGTGTTTTATTATAACTGTAGTATTTTTATTTGAACTTTGATTAAACTCCGAATCGTCAAGCACCAGTGCTGAGTTCATTGACCTCTTATCGAACTACGGCATTTACAATAAAGTCCCAACCACCTCGCAATCAACGTTACGATCAGTTATCTGTCCTCACTGAAGTAATTACATTAACTGCTTCAGTATTCAAACTGACAACTTACAGTGACCCCTCACCTTAGCGATATTTTAAATGTAAGTGGATATAATGGAATGTTTATATCACAACGCCCAAAAAACTTCAGGAAGTGATGCTTGAAAGGAAAGCAGGCATTTGGCATTCTGTCGAAATCTAGTATTATAAATGTTTGAAGGAAAATCATCGTAAATATATTGGTTCAGTTGTCATGTTTGCAGTTTTGATCTAGTTTCAGTGTCATACTTATGTCCATGGGCATACCCATGGGGCAGGCAAGGGCTACTGGCTTTGGCCTACTTATGGCTATAGCTAATTATGGCTATAGTTGAAAATCAACGCTACAGTTCTTCAATTGTAGCATATGTTGAGCTATAGCCTTTTAGACACAAAACTGCACCGAACCTAGGGAGACCGGTGTATCTAGTGTATATTATAATTTATATTAATTATTGCTTGTTTTTAAATTAACTATGCTAAGTACCTATAACTAATAATTGTATTGTGAACTTATAATCCTTTTTCTATTCTATTCTATTCCATTCCATTCCATTCCATTCCATTCCATTCCATTCCATTCCATTCCATTCCATTCCATTCCATTCCATTCCATCCCATTCCATTCCATTCCATTCTATTCTATTCCATTCCATTCTATTCCATTCTATTCTATACTTTATCTAATCTGTCTGCCAACGTTGTGAACTATGGCATTGCCTATCTCACGATGAGAAGAGGCTATATAACATCACGCTCATGCTATGAGCCACGGGAGCAGAGCAGAAGGCTTGAATAAGGCGGGTGTAACCGCGGGCTCATCTAATTAATAATAATTCAGAGTCTTACAACCAACGGACACAAAAAGCCCAGACTAGAAACAATCTGTGGACCACACAATGATGTCGCGTGTGGATATCGAATCGAAACCACTACACTAAACTTAATTTTAAGCGGCGAAAGGGCCGCCAACCGTTAGGCCATCCGAGAAGACTTTAATAATTTTTTATGATCATCGTCCTAGCGTTATCCCAGTTGTAACCTGTAGTCCGCTTACTATTCTAACCAGTTTTTACTGAATATCAGCTTTTCCACAGAGCAAATGCTTGTCTATCCTCCGCAACCCAAAGGGTAGCGATATTCCATGGTTTCCTAGTGTCATTTTATTCAGAGGTACTGACACTATATCTACCGGCCAGGACGGCTTAACGTGTTGTCCGAAGGACGGAATAAGCGATAATGAATTCGACTGCACGGTTGGCGTAGAGGTTTAAGTGGCCGCCTCGCCGCTTGACACTGCGCCGAGTGTTGTGGGTTCGATCCCCACACAAGGCAACACTTTGTGTAATTCATAAATTGTTGTTTCGAGTCTGGGTGTTCATTGTGTCCGTTAGCTGTATGTTTGAAAAGTCCCCCGCGGCACATGATTTAGTCCTAATGCGGGAGTTGTCTTATAAAAAAAACAAAAATCAACAATTCAATACGCACATATCTCCGTAAAATCAGTGGTATAGGTCGGTTCACGAAAGTTGACCACAAATGGCGGTCGTCGCGCATATGTACATTCGTGCACCAATGGCGTGGCTCCATTCTTGACGCATTTAGGGAATGCGTCAAGAACGGAGCCACACCATTGGCATTCCACCCGCGCCTCACCCCGCACTTCCACGGGGACCTAAAAAATTATTTCTGCGCAGTGGTCATCTTTCGTGAACCGACCTATACGCGCCGTGGATTCGAACTAATACTATCTGCATGGCAGTCTGCTGGTATCTCCATTAGGCTATGACATCATACAATTCATACACAGAACCAAAAAATCAATACAAAATCCGAGCACTTACAAATTATTATTCAAGGGTCATCTAGTATATGTACATACATTATAATAATTGTTATCGTAATATTTCATGGTTCACTGAAACACCACGTACAAATGTGTCACACACATATCAGTTTGAATAATTAATTATACAGTAGTAACACACTAATTATATAATAATGAGATAATAATTATGCTGTACGGTCCGTACACCCGGGGTTGTAAGGTATAATCAGTAAAACTCAGAAATAAATTTAACTGACTATATTGATAGAAAAATAAGAAAAAGATGATATGATAATGTTTTAATGATACGCGATTACAAATGATTATCGAACGCGAAATGATAGGTGAGACGCGGTACGCCAATTGATAATGGGACGTGAACGCGAACTGAATTTAAATATGATTAGTTCAAATAAAGTAATAAATTATTTGCTAATGCGGCACAATTAGCAAATAATTTATTAGATTAGTGGCCGAATGTGCGAGCAACGCATTACGTGGCTCGTACATACTCCCGGGCCAGGCAATCAGGCTGATGATAAAGTGATAAGATGATACGTGAATGATGATGAGAGTTACATGGTGATTAGAATATCATTAATATTCTTAATTAAATTTAAGGATGATACTTATGTCTAAGTATTGTTCCGTGTCTATAGTTCCACTACTGTATACGATCGTTTACTTTACGGAAAATCACCGGCGAGCTACCTTTATTCACTACGCAAACACTACGCGCTTTATTAACCGCTTCACTATGAACACAACACTGATCCACTGCACTTTCGCTAACACACCTAACCGGAGTAGGATCGTATCTTGCTGCTCGGAGCTCGATGTCAGATGTCTCAGCGCGGACGGGAGACGGTGTACGCACACCAGACTGCGCTCTGGGACACGAGGTTGGCGGTGTGGGTGCCTCCGCGCGCGGAGATGACGCTGCTTGCTGACGTCGGCGTTGCCATACCAACAGTGCGAGAGCGACAGCTCCAGCAAACAGAAACACGTAAATGACGACGTAGTGATGGACGTCATGGTATGAAATTCGATCGCTTAGTACTCCCTCAGACTCACTGGCTTTCATCTGCTTGATTTGTGTATCGATTTGCTCAAAATACTTTCGATTCTCTAAGTATGTGGTCTGATTTTCTATAGTTGATAATATTGAGATGTTCAAAATATTATTGATAGGAGGGATTCGAATTTGCATTACGTCTGCTACTCTCTCCAAAGTATTTGATGGTGTTTGGTGAGCATGAATAATAAAATGGTCGCTTTTAATAAGGCATTTATCGCTTATTGTTATAATGCCAGCCTTATGTAATCGCTCAGCGGTAATTTGATTCTCACATATGACACGTATAGTGCAATGATCGCAACAGAAATATAGGTAAGTGTTTCTTTTATTTAATTCGATCCATGACTCTAAACAAGCTGATATGGTAGTCTGACACAGATTATTGGGATGAGAGTTTTTGACACATAGAGTCTCATCTGGTTTCATTTTGTGAATAGGTTGCTTTAATGGGCATATATGCGTGTCTTTTTCTATTTCAAGACAGTCACGGACATTCTTCTCCGATAGAGTTACGTATGAATCTTGTTGCATATTAATAGCTACGTATTCAGACACAGGTTTTAGAATGGTCATGGAATGCTCGTTTTGTTGTGGAACGGGTATAAGTCGGTATAGCTCAAAGTTATCTCGACTGACTAGAGGAACCAAGATCTCAAAAATGATATATTTGTTGGTAGCCCTTGCTTTCACATTAAGAAGATGATACATCTTGGATATGTCTTGATGGTTGTCCAATGGTAACGCTAAATCTTTGGATAACAAACTGGTAATCATATTCATCTCATCTCGTAGCTGCTCAGGTGTAAGGAGATGGAAATTGAATTTCCCAGCATAGATATCCGTCACGGAATCCACGATTGTACTTTGGATATTCTGTAAGTTTACGAGGATACCCTGTGCTATAACCGCCGACAAAGTAAAGTCACCTGAATTTGATACTGACTGCAGTTCTTCCTTTTGGCTATTTAGAGATCTTTCTAAATTGTTTAAATGTTGGTTAAAAAGTTTACTTTGACGGTTTACCGAACTTTCCACTCTCTTGATCAAATTTAGTTCTCCTTCGACAACTGAAGTTTGATTTCTCCATAGTAAAGCAAGGTGTTTCTCATTCTTTCTAATCGTTTCGATATCTCGTTCATATTGTTCTGCGAATTCTTGATCCAGTACGCCGAACAGTCTGTTTGCTACGAACCCGACACCATTGATGAGGCCGCGCGTGAGCCACGCGTGCTTCCGGTGTCGTGTGAACTGCTTACCGAGCAAAATACTGTTGTAGTGCTCGAGTTCATTGAGTCCGTGATGTAATTGGAGCAGTAAGACATCGCATTGTAATATCTTTTTTCTTGTATCATCATTACAAATGTCGTCTAAATGATTTATATACTTTTCAAGTAGGTCTGTGCCTTGCCAATATGGTAACATATCGTAGTAAATTACTAACTTCCACTGATCTCGTTCTAGACGTAAGTTAGAGATGTTGTCGAAATAAAGACCTTGACTGGCATTGAAGTTTGCTATTTGATATGTGCTATTCGCAGGTGTTACTATCATAAATAAAAATAATAACAACAACTGGTATATATGATATCAAAGCCACGGTTTGTTCGATCGTTTTACATTTGCCGAGGCAGTGATATTTTCGTCCTTCTGTTGAAGGTTGCTGTCATGGTCGATTGTTGCCTTTTCTTTGACTGGTAACCTAGATAATTTGGTAATTGGTCTTTTGATAGTGCCGTTCTTCGTTTTCAGGGTGACCACGCGGACGAAATCATCCTTGCCTGGATGCAACGCAATAATTCTTCCAAGAGCCCATTTGCCTGGTGGTAGGTTTGCATCATGAATAATGACAATATCGCTTATTTGTAGATTTTCTTTCGGACTTCGCCACTTGCTGCGAGCTGATAGTTGACTTAGGTATTCAGTCTGCCACTTCTTCCAAACATCGGCGAAGATTTTTTGACTGAGTTGCCACCGCGTACGTAGGTCTCTCTCTGTTTCGATAATAGTGTTGGTAGGACCACTTGCCAGAAAATGAGCCGGAGTGAGATACTCGAGATCTTCGGGGTCTTCAGTTAAGGAGCAGAGAGGCCTAGTATTTAAGCACGCTTCCAACTGAGCCAGAAGAGTGGCGTACTCTTCGAAGGTCAATTTCTGATCACCTATGACTCGCTTCAAATGAAATTTGAGGCTCTTTACCGCAGCCTCCCAAAGACCTCCTGCACTTGGCCATCCAGGGGCATTGAAGTGCCATTGAATTTTCAAGTCAGTGATTGCGGAATAGAACGTGTCGTCCAATATTGCTTGAAGGTCTAAATATTCCCTGTAGAGAATCCTGTTAGCGCCTACGAAGTTAGTCCCATTGTCACTGTACATGTGACAGGGCGCTCCTCGGCGGGATGCCATCCGACGTAGAGCGGCTAGAAATGCTGATGAGCTCAAGTCGGACACAAGTTCTAATTGAACGGCCTTGGTCGCCATGCACACAAACACAGCTATATAGCCCTTCGTACTTTTGATGCCACGAGTCTTGCTAGATTTGACGTCAACAAATCCGGTGTAATCGACGCCCGTGTGATAAAATGGTCTAGTTGGTGTACTTCGCGCCGCTGGTAGATCACCCATAATTTGTTCCTGCTTGCTTGGATCTTGGTGTCTACATTTAACGCACCCACGAAGCTGCTTCTTAACGATCTTATTTCCTCCTACGAGCCAGTACCTTTTTCTTAAAAATGCTGACGTAAGGCGGGCTCCGCCGTGATAACAAGCCTTATGTGCTTGGTCTATTAATAACTCTGCAATTCGACTGGAGCCTGATATTATGATAGGGTGCTTCATGTCGAAAGGTAAGTTTGAGTTACTTAATCGTCCTCTAACTCGTAAGAGACCGTTTTGATCTAGATAAGGAGCAAGCTGTAATATCTTGCTCTTAGGGGAAACGCTACCACACTCCTTGATACTTTTTATTTCCAGTGGAAATTCAATCGCCTGTACTTGCTTGATGATAATATTTTCGGCTCTGTCTAACTCTGATACTGATAAGTAAGTCTGTTGCTTGTCGTGTTTCCTAACAAATCTAAACATCCATGATATAATACGAATTATTTTGCTAAGAGAGCTGTATTTTAATAACAGTTTATAAATAATATTGTTTTTGATATCAGGTTCGGTGACAACATTAACTTGCCGAGTACTTTTTGTTTCTAATTGTGTGGGAAATTGTGGTGCCTTTCCTTGTCCATCAAAGTCTGATAACCAGGATGGTCCTTGCCACCACAGCTCGTGATTGATCAATTGTGTAGCAGTCATTCCTCGGCTAGCACAATCCGCCGGGTTGTCTTCAGACTTAACATAACGCCAACACGCTGACGGCATAATGTTTGTGATATCACGTACTCTGTTTGAGACGAAAGTCTTCCACCTCGCCGGATCTCCATTAAGCCAGCCAAGGACGATCATTGAGTCGGACCACCCATAGATTTTGATTTCTGAAATGCTCAAGCACTGTTGTACTTTGAACATCACCTTAGCCAGAAGACAAGCAGCACTTAATTCCAATCTTGGAAGGCTGACATGTTTTGATCTTGGCACAAGCCTCGCTTTGCTAATCAACAGTGTGATAATGGTTTGTTCTTTACGTTTTATTTTACAATAAACATTGCAAGCATAGGCTTTTGTCGACGCATCACAAAAGCCGTGCAATTCTAATGTATCATGTTCTCGGGTCGATATCCACCTTGGTATTTGCAGTTTGTTTATGTTTATTATATCTTGTTTTATAACGTTCCATTCACACATAATTTCATTTGGTAATTGGTCATCCCAATTGATGGCGGATAGCCAAACCTTTTGAAAAATGATTTTCAATTTGGTGGATATGGGGGTAAGCCAACCGAGAGGGTCAAATAGTTTCGAAATATTTGATAAAAGTGAACGTTTTGTTTCTCTACCGGTGGATGGTTCGATTTTTGAACAAAATGTAAATATGTCTTGCCGATGATCCCAGCTAAGACCTAAGGTTTTAGATGATTCTGGTTGTTGAAAGTTGAAACTTTCTTGATTTTCATCTGATAGTTCTGGAACATTGGACCTCCATTTTCTTAGATGAAACCCACCGGATTGCAAAAGACTGATTAGGTCTTTTCGTAATACTCTTGCCTTTTCAATATCGTGAGAGCCATGCACCAGATCGTCCATATAAAAGGAGTTTTCTAAGACGGCGGATGCTGCGCTACCGGGATAATTAATTTTTTCATCTGATGCCAACTGACGTAGGGTCATCATAGCTAAGAAAGGGGCAGCCTTAGTACCATATGTAACAGTAGTTAACTTCCATTCACTTAAAGGGTTTTGCTCCGCATCTCGCCAGATGATTTTTTGGAGCCTTTGATCTTCTTGATTAATCCATATTCTGCGAAACATCTTTTCGATGTCTGCAGTGTAAGCGATTTGGTATTGCCGCCATCTAATGATAAGGGACTGAAGATCCTGCTGAAGGTTGGGCCCACATTTCATTACGTCATTTAGGCTGTATCCTGTGGATGTCTTTGCAGAGCCATTAAATACAACTCTAAACTTCGTAGTGGTTGATTCTGATTTTTCAATACCGTGATGAGTGAGATAGAAAGAGAGTTCGGTAGTTTTTGACATGGAAGTGGGGGTCATGTGGCCCATAGACTGGTACTCCTGCATAAATGTTTTATAACTTTCCGCCATGGTTGAATTTTTTGAAAACTTTCTTTCTAGTGATTTGAACTGCGCAACCGCCTTATTTTTTGATAATCCTAACTTATTTTCATATTCTGATTTTAATGGTAGTCGAACCTCATATCGGCCGTCCTCTCGACGTATTGTCGTGTCTTGGTAATATGCAATGCATTCTTGGTCCTCGGATGATAGATTACTCTCTTCTGAGACATCCTCAATCTCCCAAAATCTTTGTATTTCCTCTAGATTGTTTAGGGTGACATTACACTGCAAAGTCTGAACGCATCCGCATAAAATCCAACCCAGCCTAGTGTTCTGGGCGATGGGTGAATTATTCTGATCGTCTCTACAAATGCCTTCCAATAGTATCAACGAATATATATCGGCTCCAAACAGAATGTCGACTGGGTGACTTATATTAAAATCTGGATCGGCCAGGCAGATGTTATCTAAATACGACCAATCTGGCTTAGCAAAGGAATGGCCTGGCAGATTCTTGATAAGATTTTGCATTATTATGACGTCAGTACGAAATACGAAGTTGTGATTCATGGATACGCATTTGATATTTATGGCCCCTTTGCAGTTCGTCTGCTTAGCACCTACACCAGTAATAACGCCATGGCATTTTTGACGCGGTAACCGTAACTGTTGAGCTGCATTTTCAGTGATTAAAGAGGTTTGGGATCCTTGATCAATAAGTGCTCGTAAGCTGAGGAAAGAACCATCCCCAGTTTCGACTCTAATCATAGCTGTCGCTAATAAGATTTCAGGTATTTCGGACTGCATAGACACGTGTGAGTTTCGGGTGGTTGGCCTTTGACCCGGTTTAGGTTCACTCGTGTTATTACTAAATGTCGACGCCCTGGGCTCGTGATCGAGTTGCACAAATGCGTCATGCAATAAAGTATTATGTGCCTTATTGCACTCACGGCAGCGTTTTTCGGAAATACATTCATTGCCGTTATGGCAATAGAGACAGTTTTCGCATATTTTTAGCTTGTCTACTATTGAACGTTTTGCTGACGGAGTCATTTGTCTGAACTTATTACAACTAAATGTGGCGTGATTATTTGTTTTACAAATAACGCATTTGTAATATTTCGTCACATTGACGTTTTTGTCGTTTGACGATTGCGAAATCATACGTCCGGTCGACGATGATTTAGTATGAAAACCTTTGTGATAGTTATGATTTTGATTTGATTTTGGTTCATACTTTCTTTTTGATGTTTCCATAGTCGTAAACGTCTTCTCTAAAAATGATAAAAATTCATCTAGCTTGGGTACCCGTTTAGGGTCTTTTAGAGAATTTAGGTATTCGGTTAGGGTCTCAGAGTCTAATTTTTGACTTAAGAGATGTATGATAAGTGGGTCCCATGCTTCTATGCTTACGCCCAGATTTTTGATAGCGTTAAGGCTTTCAAGAGTTACATCATGAAGCTTTTTGATATGCTGTACCGAAAGATGCTGAACTGCAGGGATGTTGAGCATTTGATCGAAATGAGAACTCATTATCAACCGTTTGTTGTTATACCTATGACTAAGTATATCCCAACAAATAGAATAGTTGTCAGAAGAGATCGTCAAGTGTTGGATGAGTCTCTCAGCTTCACCCCGCACCTTGGCCTTTAGAAATTGCATCTTCTGAGCACTTGATAAAGTAGGATATGCATGTATAGTTTCGGTGAAAAGATCTTTGAAACTAGACCATTGATGATAATTACCAGAAAAAATTGGAATATCAATTTTAGGAGTAGATTTTTCTAAGTGACTAACAGACCACATTTTCTTGTTAATTGATTTGATAATGTCGTTATACTTCTTCTCTGATTGAAAAAAGTGAGACTCGTATTCTGGGTTCCGTTGACCTAGCTCACTGTCTAACTCCCAATGTAGAGAGTCAATGGTTGCCCAACGAGACGGTACGCAATAGATGTTCAAATTCCCATCTATCAGAAATGGTATCCACATCGATATTCGAAATCGTGTGCTCAAATGCTTTAAAGTTACTGCTCTGTTTCCGTAGCATCTCGTCAGTTTTGCTGTCGCTACCTCGGGCTTGAGCCGAAGACCCTGGTACGTAGGGTTCAGATACTGCGATAGGAGTAGCTGGTCTGATAAGAGGAGAAGATGGTTTCAAATCTCTTGGTTTGGTAGATAATTCGTTACTCTGCACGGCTGCCCTAATAGTAGTATACCTATTTCCAGTACTCTCAAACAGATTGTTTGTAAAATATGGATAAGATTTATCACTTGATAGACTCAGCTTCCTGTGATTAGAATGGAACTCAGCCCAGTAGTTGTCTAGTGTCTCTAACTTTCGCTTGATATAGTCTGGAGTTTTCCTATCGGAACCATCTTTCTTAAAGTTAGAATAGAGATTCTCGATCGCAGCTGAAATTTGCTCCTGTGTAGATAGTAAGTCATCCATACTGGCCATGATAATAGATAACAGCGTTAAATTGGAAAGATCTTACTTGATATCTTAGACGACCTCGAACAACTCTTTGTAGCTCGTCCGGTGGTACCTGTTGATACCCTGATGAATGATGATAGTTCCACTTGCTGGTGGATCCTCACTAGTGCCACAGAACACTGCTCTCTGATAACGGCGATACAGTAAGTCACTGAGTCACTCGCGAGGTTATACTTAGTCAGAAGTTAAATTAAAAAAAAAGGGATGTACGGTCCGTATACCCGGGGTTGTAAGGTATAATCAGTAAAACTCAGAAATAAATTTAACTGACTATATTGCTTGATAAAGATATGATATTATTGATAAGCAATTACAGATTTGAACGCGGAATGATATGTGAGACGTGGTACATCAATTGATATTGGGACGTGAACGCGAACTGAATTTAAATATGATTAGTTCAATTAATGTAATAAATTATTTGCTAATACGGCACAAATGTGTAAGTGGCCGAATGTGCGAGCAACGCATTACGTGGCTCGTACAATAATTATACATGTTTTAAATGCAGTAATATGCTACATCTTTCTCCTAGCGTTAGGGGAAAAAACTGAGACCAAAGGTTTACGTGTTAGAGCCTGGAGTCCGCTTATTAGTCCAACCAGATATGGAAGGGGTAGTGATATGCCATGGCTTAGATCTGTATCAATTTATTCGAGATTACTGACTACCCATAACAACTGTGAGACGTCTTCATGACAGCCAGGACCTAGCAAACAATAATCAACGATTTATTACGCATATAACTCGAACTGCCTCGTTGGTCTCGCGGCAATAATTTTAGCTCCGTAATTAAAAAAGTTTTAATATAATTTTAATTGATTATTTAACATATAAGTTGGTATATATTGATAAAATAGTGACAAGAAGTTATTGTTAAAATTGTGTTTGTAAAAAGTACCTATAATAACTACACGGCCAAAGTTCGAGCGAACAGAACGGAGACTTGGTGTCAACGGACGGATTTGAATTTGAATCTGCTACGACTTAAACCCGGGGAGTATTATAGTAACCCATGACATTTGCATTGCTGGGCCATTGTCACACGCCATTCCGTTTTACTTATTGTAACATTATCCATTTAGTTAAGGGATTGTAGATAGATTTAATTTTGTTTGTAAGCATAGAACCTGAATTGGCTATACTACCTGGGATTAAATTAAGTATTTTTTTATTTGATATTTAACTTTACTCTGTGTTTCTTTGCTCACATAATTGTAGTTTAAATTATTAAAACTGGCAGGTAGGCTTTATTGAATAGTGTTCATTAGTAGTACGGATTTATTTATCTTTGATTTTATTATTTATATATTACCTTATTTATTGTATTATATTTATTATTTATACTAGTTTAATCAGTGCATGGATAGTGAGAGTGATAATTTTTTTTCTGCCAGTAGCGACAATGACAGTTACACTAGCGTTCCTTCTTTGGTAGAAAACTTGCAATCTTTGTTCTCAGGTGTTTCGGAAGACTTTAATGTTGTCCATATTAATGCACAGAGTATTACCGCCCATTTCCCAGATATGCTGGCAAGTTTTGACTGTAAGAACATTCATGCTATTCTAGTCTCTGAATCATGGCTTAAGCCATGCATTCCGACGGCTTCGTATACCTTGCCTGGCTTCCAGCTTATTAGGAATGACCGGACTTGGAGTGGTGGCGGTGGTGTAGCCATTTATCTCCGTTCATATATTTCTTATTCAATATTAAACATGTCCCCACAGCCACCCCCACCCAATGGGGCGGCTGTGGGGACATGTTGACACCCAATGCTGGTGAGCATCTCTTCCTGGAAGTTGAGCTGCACCATACGAAAATTCTCCTTGGCGTTTACTACTGTGCCTTTTTGCGTGTTGATTTCTTTTCGTCCTTTGAAAATCTCTTACTTAATCTATCTCCCTCTTACAGTCAAACCAAAATTATGGGTGACTTTAACACCTGTCTTCTTAAAAAGGAATCTCGTTCCTCTTCTCTCTCTTCTATTGCTGTCTCCACTAATCTGCATAATTATACTTCCTTTGAATGCCACTCATCACTTCCCTAATTTTTCACCTTCACTCTTAGATCTCATTCTTGTCTCATCACTTGGCCATGTCGCTAAACATGGTCAATGTAGTGCAGATACATTTTCCTATCACGACCTCATTTATCTGTCTTCTAAAATTCGTCCCCCCAAGGCAAAGTCTAGAACTCTCTTGCTTCGCAATTTTAGTGGTATGAATACCGATGATCTCATTTATGATGCTAAGGCAATTGACTGGAAACCAATACTAGATGCTGGCCCTATTGACAGCAAAATTGAGCTATTTGAGAGAAATCTTATTAACCTCTACGATGCACATACGCCTGTTCGTCCTATAAAATTAAAGCACGCGCCATCACCCTGGCTTACTGAGTAAATAAGATCACTTTTACAGAAAAAAGCTGCGGTCAAATCTAAGCTAAAATCCAAACCTACATACATGCTGCTACATGCATACATGAGGCAAACAAATTAAAGTACATAACACAAAAAAATCACTGCGATAGGTTGAGTAGGGATGCACGCCAGCATATCCACATTTCTGTAGAAAACGGAGATCCAGCGAAAGTATGTAAATTTCTTAAATCATTAGGGGTTTGAAAGCAAAGTCGGAATACTAATCCTTATAATTTTGATATCAACTCAGACAGGCAGCGATAGCCGAGTGGATATACCAACAGACTGCTATGCAGAGGGTATCAGGTTCGAATCCACGGCGCGCACCAATGACTTTTCGGAGTTATGTGCGTATTGAATTGTTAATTATCGCTTGTCCCGTGCCTCGGAGAGCACGTTAAGCCGTCGGTCCCGGTTGTCATGAAGATCTTTGACAGTCGTTACAGGGCGTCAGTACCTTCTAAATAAACTGACACTAGTCTAAACCATGGAATATCGCTATCCCTTCGGGTTGCGGAGGTCAGACAGGCAGTCGCTCCGTGGAAAGGCTAATATTCAGCCAAATCCGGTTAGACTAGAAAGCGGACCCCAGATTGAAACTGGGATAACGCTAAGAGGATGATGATAATTTTGATATCAACTTGCTTAATCAGCACTTCTCTGCTTCGTCCAATTATGACGGGACAACCAAATTGAATACAATAAATTATCTTTCATCGCTTTCAACTCCTGATTATACTCCTTTTGTTTTTAGTCAGTTTACTGCATGTGATGTTAAGAAGAGCATTTTATCCATTAGCTCCAACGCTGTTGGTTGTGACGGTATCACCCGTAATATGATCCTTCCTATCCTTGATGTAATCCTTCCTATTATCACGCACATATTTAACTCCTCAATTTCCAGTAGCGTGTTTCCTGCAGCTTGGAAGTATGCTCATGTGATTCCACTACCAAAAAATTCAATCCTGAATCCTTCGCTGAATTCCGACCCATATCCGCTTCCTTAATACTACCCTTCCTTTCCAAAGTCCTTGAACGTCTCATCTATAACCAACTCAACTTATTCCTTATTAGAAACGACATCCTCAATCCTTTTCAATCAGGTTTTCGTTCTGGTGTACTATGACCAGAACGAAAACCTGATTGAAAAGGATTGAGGACTACAGACCTTGTCAATGTTACGGACGATATCAGGTCAGGTATGGAGGACGGCAAGCTCACAATTCTCTGTTTGTTGGATTTCAGCAATACTTTCAACACTGTTGACTTTGATGTTCTCCTTGCCATTTTAAGCTCTCTTAGCACAGTAATGCGCGCGCACTCATTACCGATGGACGCGCGATGATTTATTCGAGACATTAGTTTAGTTTAGTTGGACGTGGGTTTTCCGCACTTAGGCACTTATTTCGGCCATTGTGCGTAAGTGGCGACTTGATTGACGCCGACTACTCATACCACCTTAGCTCCTTCCAGAAAGCCATTAGTTGGCTGATGTCGTTCAAAGCCTCACACATGGTTCTGGGGTTGTTCAGCAGCTTTGCCCGTTGATCGCTCACGCTTGTGCAGTGCAGAATGACGTGAGCGGGTGTTTCTTCGGTTTCCATGCAGCCCCTGCACAGTGGGCTGTCCGTAACGCCTATGTTGAATAGGTGCTTTTGGAGTGGACAGTGGCCGGTTATTATGCCTGTCAGATGCTTAAGAGCTTTTCTGTTAGAATGCAGCAGCTTGTGCGAGAGTCGCTTGTTCAAGCGGGGGATAGCATTTTTGTCAAAGACAAAGGTTTTAGGTATGAGATCGCAAGCTGCCTCTAGCATCGGGATCTCTTTGGTTAAGGTCCCTTTTAGGCGTGCGTGGGTTATTCGATCATCCTTTCTCCACAGCCCGAGCCTGTCTAGACGGATTGCTGCAGCACCAGCTTCCTGCTGGATCATTAGGTGCAGCGGTCTTAGGTCCAGTAGTATCTCCAAGACGGCTGTTGGGGTGGCCTTCATGCAGCCTGTTGTGGCCAAGCAGGCTAGGCGTTGAAGGCTCTGTAGCTTTTTTGTGATTGTGCTTAGTTGTGTGCGTGGCCACCACACTACTGCACCATATGTAAGCATGGGGCATATAATGGCAGTGTAGATCCTCAGGGTGATAGATGGTTTGAGACCCCATTTCTTACCTATGATTCTCCGACATTGCCAGAAGAATGTGCATGCTTTTGTTGTTTTAGTGCTGATGTGCTTACCCCAGTTTAGCTTATGGTCAAGTATTACGCCCAAGTACTTGACTTCATTCGATAGGGTAAGCTCCGTTCCAAAGAGTTTTGGTGTTTTGCACATATGGGTTTTCCTTTTGTTGGTGAAAAGTACTAGCTCCGTTTTGTTGGGGTTAACCGTCAGTTCATGTTGGTTGCACCATTCCTCCATGATCCTGATGGCTGCTTGCATCCGATTGCGGATCGTGTCTTCTGAGTCACCTTTGATCAGGATGGTAATGTCGTCTGCATAGCCGACCGTGTAGAATCGTCTGTCGTTTAAGTCCCGGAACAGATCGTCCACCACAATGTTCCAAAACATGGGTGAGAGTACACCTCCCTGAGGGCAGCCTTTTGCAACAATGCCCCTCGTGGTGGAGTTTACCGTGAATTGTATTGCCCTCTGTTTCAGCAGTTGATCAATCCAGCCACTAAGGGTTTTCTCAACTCCGAACTTTTCGAGGGCCCGGCTGATACTGTTGAACTTAGTTTTGTCGAAGGTACCTTCTATGTCGATGAAGGCCCCCAGTGTCATTAACTTGTTGGCAAGCGCTGTTTCAATGGTTCCCACAACGGAATGCAGCGCCGATTCAGTTGACCTGCCACTTCTATAGGCGTGTTGATGTGGGTGTAATGGCTTGCGCAGCAATGCGCCCTCACGGAAGTGTCGGCCCGTAAGTCTCTCCAGCGTTTTCAGTAAGAAGGAGGTCAAGCTGATTGGTCTATATGCTTTCGCTTGTGAGTAGTCAGTTTTGCCAGGTTTTGGGAGGAATATGACTTTAACTTCCCTCCACCTGCAAGGTATGTATCTATGTGCTATTGAGGCCCTGTAGATGTCGAGCAGGTGCGGCACAATCTTTGTGCATCCCCATTGTAGGAATGCTGGTATGATTTCATCCAGGCCTGCGGATTTGAATGCCTGGAAGCTGTTGATTGCCCATTTCAGCCGGTCTGTGGTGACCACATTTTTGGCTACCAGCCAGTCTGTTTGGGTCGGTAGTCTGTAATCTGACTCGTCCCACAGACGGTCATTGGTTACTTCACAACCTGGGAAAGGAGTTCCAATTAGCACTTGGCTAATTTCAGCGTCCGTAGTTGCGTAGGTTCCATCTTGCTTTTTAATGGCGCCAAGGGTTTTGTTGCTGTCCTGAGACAAGATCTTTTTCACCTTGGCTGCTTCATTCGTGGTGTTAATGCCGCTGCAGAAACGCCGCCAGGACTCGCCTTTACGGAATCTTATGCGTTTCTTGTAGTGTGACTGGGCTTCTTTGTATTTGAGCCAGTCTGCTTCCATTCTCGTGTTTTTAGCCCTGTTAAAGAGTTTCCTCAGGTTTTGCCTGAGTCCCTCTAGTTCTCTTCCCCACCACTGGGTTTTACTAGACGAATTTGGGAGTGTGGGTGCACAGGCTTGCTGGTAACTTGTTTGTATACATTCTGTTAGTAAGTTGGTGTTATGCTCTATGTTGTCAGTGCTGGTTGACATGTCCTTGAAATAGGACCTGTCAACCTGTGATGCGAGAAGCGTCTTGTATTTCGCGATGTTTGTTCTGCGAGGGTTGCGCCTAGGTTGTGGGACGTTCTCTTGCACACGTATGTCATAGCAGATTCGTCTGTGGTCTGCAAAGGATGGCCAATTTGTGACAAGTTCCGCGGCCCCATCCGATGCTAGCGTAATGTCTACTATGGTTTGATATCTGGAGCTAACAAAGTTGGGCTCCGAACCGTTGTTAACTACAGATAGATTTGTTGAAAAGATATATTCAGTCAAGATCTCACCTCGTCTGTTAGCATCGGGGCTTCCCCACAGCGGATGGTGCGCGTTCGCGTCCGCCGAGATGATTACCTGCCAACCGTGGTCCTCACAGTGCTGCACCAGCTCGGCCAGCTCTTTAGATGAGATTATTCGAGACATATTAGTATCGTATTGTGCGTATAATGATGGCCGCGACATCGCAAATGTTAAAATGTTCAAAGTGCAACATTGTTATAAACGAGCTACTTGCATTCGTGTGTGATAGACTAGACATCATGGATGAAGAAAGTGTTAGCCGCATATGCGTTAGCGCTTACACCGAAGAAGACAGACGTAATGCAAAGATTATGTTGTTTGACTCGGTACTTGAAAGCGAACGGGAACGTATGGTAAACAGGAGGGGAGATGGGAGGAAGAGCCGGGACATAGACGATATTATAAGTCTTATCAAACAAGCCGAACCCGAGATATTACCGGTCTTTGTCGCAAGGGACCTCAAAAAACTTCCTCCGGTACTTTGGGATCATGTTGATGTGACCACTCTTCTCAAAGAAATGCTCTGGATGCGTAATGAAATCAAGTGAGTAAAAGAGCCATACGCAACTATAGATCAATTGGAATCGGTAAAAAGTGTGCTGGATAAATCCACTTACATCAACACAAATAATTCCTACGTCAACAATAAAAGAGGTGGTTGTGTATTAAATAGTCCACAGTCGATTAAGTCCATTACCTCAGATAATTTCATGTCTCCTGAGAGACCGTTATTATTATCTCCGCGGACAGAGGGTGGACAAGAAAAAAGTTTGTGCGGTAGTCGTACAGAAACTTACGCTGCGGCAGCGAGCAACGCGATGACGCGTCGTAAACAGGTAGCGCTCGAGCGGCCGGCCAAGAGGGGACACACGGACGCTTCTAGTGTCGCGCACATTGGGAAGCAGAGTGCGATTTTGTCAAGTGCTAATACTGCTATTGAACAACCACCAAAATCGAACGATGGCTGGACATTAGTTCAGAGAAATAAGCGATTTAAAGGCAATAAAGGGAAGGCAATTGTGAACTCGGAAGAAAAGTTTAAAGCGGCAGATATAAAATTACCCATTTATATCTATAATGTCGACAAAGGGGTTTCCAAAGAAGATATTATTATGTACATAAAGGATAAGTCTAATCTACAAGTTACTGTTGAAAAAATGAACATGAATAAAGCCAAAGAATACAATTGTTATAAAATATTCGTTCCTAGAACCAGTGAGGATTTATTCCTAAATTATGAGTTTTGGCCTGACAGTATATCATACCGCCGGTTTATATATTTTAAGAAGATTAATAAAGCCTCTGGGCAGACGCAGAATACTTACAATATGAATAGATAGATTTTTAAAAATAACCAGTTTTAATTGTAAGAATGTAAAAACGGCAGTTGGATATATTAGGCGTCTGTGTGTATCAGCTGATATTATAGCTTTACAAGAACATTGGTTAACGCCCGATAAATTACCGATTTTGGGTAACATACATGATGACTTCGCCTATACTGGAACTTCTGCTATGGATACCTCGGCGGGTCTTTTGAAAGGAAGACCTTATGGCGGTGTTGCGCTGCTATGGAGGAAGAGTGTGTTCTCATCGGTGACGATTGTGCAGTGTAATAGTGTACGGCTAGCGTCATTTAAAGTGATGTTACTAGAACGCGAATTACTCATTTTTTCCGTATATATGCCCACTGACTGTAATGAAAATTTAATCGAATTTACTGACACTTTAAGTGAAATTAATGCAATAATAGAAAATAGCAACATACAATCTGTTTTTATGTTAGGAGATTTTAATGCGCATATAAATGAGCTTTTTTATGATGAACTGCACAATTTTTGAACGGAGCAAAAGTGGACCTGTGCAGATGTGGAACTGTTGCCATCTAATAGTTATACGTTTGTTAGTGATGTGTACGGCTGCAAGCGCTGGCTCGACCATTGCGTGGTGACTGAGGCTGCGCGGCAGACGGTAGTTAATGCGGAGGTATTGTATGACAGTTATTGTTCCGACCATATGCCCCTTCAAATAACATGTAACTTACAACTAATTAAACCTAGCATTTTAGTACACCAACCTATGCAAAATGAAATTATATGGGGGGATAGAGACTCGTATTGAACAAATTAAAACAAATTGAATTGTATGGGGAATTATGTCATTCTTATCTACGAGAAATAGATTTTCCTTTAGAATTAACTAGTTGTGCTGATAAGACATGTGATGATCCAAACCATCGTGTTGTAATAAGCACTCTGTATACTAAAATTATTCAATGCCTGTCGAGGGCTGCGGAATGTAGTGCAAGATTTGTAAAGAATATAAAATACAAACCCCTGATAGGCTGGAATAAACATGTTAAAAGCGCTCACTGTGCGGCTCGGCTTGCGTTTCAAATGTGGCATCTTCATCATAACCCGACTGTGGGATATATTTATGAAAGAATACGTGAAACGCGTAGATTGTTTAAATCTAAGTTAAAGTGGTGTCGAAACAATCAAACTAAAATAAGATTAGACATTTTAGCTGAACACCATAAATAAAAACATTTTGGGAATTTTTGGAAATCCACAAATAAAATGAACCCCAGGTCTAGTCTCCCAATGAGCGTGGCAGGTGAGTGTGATCGCACAGCGATAGCTAATATGTTTGTTAGGCATTTTAAAGTTGATTCGCCACTGGTGTCTACAGCGCCAGTGATGTCGTCGGTATTGGGCGCTAAGTCCATGACCATGTCTTCGGAACAGACAGTTAAATTCGCCGCCAAAGAAGTTAAAAATGTAATCAATGGCATGGTGAGAGGTAAGTCTCCGGGACATGATCACCTTAGAGTTGATAACTTGCGATACGCTGGTGTACATCTGCTGAGGGTGTTGAGTATGTTCTACTCTCTTTGTATGAGTCACTCATTCTTACCAGACGATCTTATGAAAACGATAGTTGTGCCAATAATTAAGAACAGGACGGGAGATACTGCAGATCCCGCCATCTATAGGCCAATATCTTTAGCTACGGTTTCAGCTAAAGTGCTGGAGTGTCTGTTGGACGCGCATATGGCAAGTCGTATAAGTCTACACGATTCCCAGTTCGGTTTTTGACCCGGGCTCTCCACAGAGACTGCCATACTGTGCTTAAAACAGACAGTTCAGTACTATGCTGTTAGGAAAACGCCGGTCTATGCGTGCTTTCTTGATTTATCGAAAGCGTTCGACATACTGTGGAGTAAGCTACACCAAGAAAGTGACGTAGGCGAAGAGGTAATTTCTGTTCTTAAGTATTGGTACAAAAATCAAATGAATTATGTTAGGTGGGCTGGGGAGTTGTCGCATGTGTACGGGTTGAGCTGCGGGGTGAGGCAGGGGGGTATTACTTCACCTCGTCTGTTCAATGTGTACATAAATCGGCTGATTGTGGAGCTCAGCAATAACAGGGTTGGTTGTCATATTGATGGCGTCTGCATCAATAATATTAGCTACGCTGACGACATGGTATTGCTGAGCCCCTCGATCCGAGCACTGAGACAACTTCTTCAGTTATGTGAGGGTTATGCGGAGGCTCAGGGACTTGGTATAGTGCCAAAAAGAGTGAGCTGTTAGTGTTCAAGGCGGGCACCAAATATTACTCTAAAGTGCCACAAGTAACAGTTGCGAACACTCCACTAAGACGAGTGACAGAGGTTAAATACTTGGGTCACTGGGTCACTGATGACCTTAATGATAATGTAGACATAGAGAGAGAACGCAGAGTTTTGGCTGTCCGAAGCAATATGTTGATCCGCAGATTTGAAAAATGCACAAGAGATGTTAAAATTTCTCATTTTAGGGCTTACTGCCAAACTTTTTACACCTGCAATCTGTGGATCAAATATACGCGGCGGGCATACAGTGCATTGCGTGTCCAGTATAATAACGCGTTCAGAATGCTCATGGGGCTGCCACGCTTCTGTAGTGCTTCACAGATGTTTGCGGAGGCGTCGGTTGATGGGTTTCATGCCATCATCCGCAAGCGTAGTAGTATCAATATTACACAGAATGCGTGTCAGCTCCCACAGCATTCTGAGCGCGTTATGTGATAGATGGGACTTCCCAATGTTAAAGCACTGGATACAGTTACATACCTAGGTATTGTGTTGTATCCAGTGCAGTGCACATTATAACATTAAGTACTAACATTAGGTTAAGAAAAATTGTACTAACAACATATGGATTCTTATTATCCGAAATAAACAGATATTATTATTATTATATCTCCATCCATGATTGACTGGCTTCGTAGTTACCTGTTTGGCCTTCGGCAGCGTGTCCATCTGGATGAAACTTATTCATCCTGGTGTGACAATTCTGCTTTCTTTTTTCTGTTCTCTCTCCTCTGCTCTTCTCGATTTTTATCAATTCAGTATCTAATTCTATTTCAAGTGCCTACCACCTCTATGCAGATGATCTGCAAATTTACTCTCAAGCGAAGCTTGAAAATTTATCATTAGGCATCGCTAGTATTAATCAAGATCTTGTTGCCATATCAGAATGGACTAAAACGTATGGTCTTAAGGTTAATCCTGTTAAAACCCAGGCTATAATTATCGACAGCTCTCGACTTATTACTAGGATTAACTGATCAATACTTCCCCAGGTGTCATTTGCAGGTGTTTTTATTCCTTTCAGTAAAGATGTTAAGAATCTGGGGATATACATAGACACAACACTTTCTTGGACCGTCCAGCTACAATACATCAGCCGACGTCTTTTTGCTGCCATAGCATCATTGAGAAGACTCCGCAATTTCCTTCCGACTGCCACTAAAATTGCACTTGTGCAATCTATTCTTCTTCCCATTCTTGACTATGCCCATGCCAGCTATCTCGATCTCAATAATGATCAACTTGAGAAACTTGAGCGACTCCAAAATTTCTGAATAAGATTCATATACGGTTTACCCAAATATGATCATATTTTTGAATTTCGCATGAAGCTCAAGTGGCTGCCAATCCGCCTTCGCCGGAATACTCACATTCTCTGTCTTTTCTATAATATTCTTTACAATCCTGCTTTTTCCATGTATCTCAAAACACGCTTTGAATACCTTCACGACACACATACGAAGTGCTTAAGATCATCGGAGAATCTTAGATTGAAAGTTCCTGCACACTCTACGGTTTTCTACGGCAAATCTTTTACTGTACAGGCTGTACGATTGTGGAATTCGTTGCCAGAGACCATCAGACAGGCTCAATCCTTGACAGTATTTAAAAAACTGGTCACCCAACACTACTTGACAAATATTCCATGACTAATCTTTTTAACTTGCACTGATATTGTATATATTTATGGTATCTATTTATATGTATATTTTATAATATTTATACCTATGTATATAGTAATATTGCATTTTGCAATAAGACCGCCCTTGTACCACTAGTTTTTAGTTCTTTAAATTCAAATTCAAATTCAAAATCCTTCATTCTATTGGGTCACAATGTGACGCTTATGAACGTCAAAATAATAAATTTATAAAATAATTACTTATACTCAAATTTAAAACATTATTACTGTATGCTTCTACATTTACATTTACTGCCACGTTCGCAAAGCAATAGGTAGAACCATGAGAAAGAACGGGCAATAAAACTCACGGTCACTCTTTTTCATCGCCAGGTTTTGCATAATACACAATTTACATTTTGTAAGGTGCTGCAACTGTTACACCTTCTATATCACTTGTATATGTTTACTATACATCATAATACTCAAGCATAATACTTTTGGTTAGCCTCAGAATAGACATGGTGAAACAGGAGCATCCACTTACATTATGTATACCTAATAATGCAGGCAATCCACGAAAGTGATCAGAACCATGATGGAAATGATGCAGTTAAATATTAAAATCTAATACCAGCCCGCAAGACCGTCATCGACCAGTCATCGCAAGTAGCACCCGTTCACGAGTATGACGCATGTGCCAGCCATCATCCCTCTCGCCATATTAGAGGGACAGGGAGAACCCTACACACGACGCCACCACAAGAAATGACATTTTAGTGAGCATGACGACAACGGTATACGAACCAGAAGTAAGAAACAATCTGTTGGTATACTGACCATGACCGCCAATTACCTCCATTTTCCAGATCGTTATTATTAACATAAGTTAGTGGAACGCGTGAAGGAATGCAAATGTAGAAAGAATTTTGTGAAGGTGACAAGTGAACAATGATATGATCAGAGATAAATAATGTTAAACTACATTCAACAAATCATAAAAATATCCAAATCCTGCAAAAAATCATGTGTTCACGAGGCACCTCCACTTAACATGTAAATAAAATAATCGTGAGTTAAACAAGCCTAAGCCTATCCCCACGGTGTCTTATCATTTAAACATTCCTTAATAGTGTAATAACCCCTTTGTAAAAGAAAGTTCCTAATTGTCCGTATTGTATTTGTGTATAATTCCTAATTTGTATTTGTGCATGGGTAAATTCATTATTTCAAGAGGCAATTTGTTGAAAAATCGTATACCAATCCCCGCAAATGAGTTCTGAACTTTATGTAGACGGTAGTTAGTTCCCACCAGTTTATGCTTATTCCTTGTGTTCACGTTGTGCAAATCACTATTTTTGCGGTATAGAATTAAGTTTTTCTCAATGTACATTAAGTTAGCATATATTGCGATGCAACTGTCAATATGTCTACTTCTTTAAATTTATCACGTAAAGAATCTCTAGCACCTAACTTATAAATTGCACGTATGGCCCTTTTTTGAATGACAAAAATAGTCTGTATATCAGCAGCTGTACCCCATAACATTATTCCGTAAGACATTACGCTGTGAAAATAACTAAAGTAAACTAGTCTAGCAGTATCTATATCTGTGAATTCCCTAACTTTTCTAACTGCGAACGCTGCAGAACTAAGTTTTACTGCGAGACAGGATATTTGGGCGCCCCACTGAAGCTTACAATCTAAAGTTACACCTAAGAATACGGTTGATTCGACTAGTTGAATTGTTTCCTTATTTAAAATTATATTAGTAGGAACACTTTTGACATTAGGCAAAAAGAATTTAACACATTTGGTTTTGCTTGAGTTGAGTACCAAATTATTTGTCGAAAACCAATCTAATACTTGTGCAAGAGTGTTATTGAAGGTATCAAAGTTACTTAAATTACGATCAACTTTAAAAATTAGTGACGTATCGTCGGCAAACAAAACAATATCACATAAATTTTGTACAAAGAACGGCAAATCATTAATATATATTAAAAAAAGAAATGGACCGAGAATAGAGCCCTGTGGAACGCCCATTCCTGCTGACAAACCTAGAGACCTACTCCCATTAACATCTACATACTGAATTCTATCACTAAGGTAGCTGGCAACAAGATTGAGTGGGTATCTCTAATACCATAAAGTTTCAATTTAAGTAAAAGCGTATTATGTTCCACACAGTCAAAGGCCTTTGATAGGTCACAAAAAACACCAATGGCATCCTTCGAGTTTTTCCAAGCATTAAAAATATGCTTTAACAAAGTTACACCGGCATCAACGGTGGAGCGACCCTTAGTAAAGCCATACTGTTCACTGTGAAATAAATTATTTGTGTGAAAGTGGCTCTCTAGTTGATGCAAAATAATCTTTTCAAAAATTTTACTAATAGCAGGCAAGATAGAAATTGGCCGAAAATTACTGGGGTCGCTCTTTGATCCCTTTTTGAATAATGGTATTACTTAACTGTGTTTCATTAGATCAGGAAATACTCCTGTATCTACGCATCTGTTGAATATTGCAGCTAAATATGGAGCTAAGCTAGAAATAATTTGTCGCACAAGTTTAACAGAAATGCCCCATAAGTCAACAGATTTTTTATTATTGAGCGTCTTGAATACCTTCAGTATGTCATTGGTGTCAATATATTTAAAATTAAAAAGCACATCACACTCATTCACATTGCCCCTAACCAACATTTCTGCTTTGTTTGGGCATGAATCTAGACAGCTGGTTGTGTTCACTGGTATGTTTATGAAGAAATTGTTAAATGTCTGAGCAACATCAGTTTTCCTAGTAATAATTTCACCATTAAATTTCAATTCATAATTGTTATCTACCAATTTAGCTCGACCAGTCTCATTGTTAATAATGCTCCAAGTAGTTTTAATTTTGTTCTTGGATTCTTTGATTTTATTGCTTAAATATAAGGATTTGGCTAAAGCACATGCCCTCTTAAAAACCTTTGAATAATTTCTAACATATTGAATAAATTCAGGATTAAAATTGTATTTCTTCATACCATATAGATCATACAACCTAGCTCTACTTTTGTATATACCTACTGTTGCCCAATCACAAAAATTTACTTTAATACTCCTTGCAAACGTCTTCTGTTTAAAAATTTTATTGTACTCATCATTAACAATTTTAAATTAGCATTTATATAATTCATCAGGATCTTCAACGGTTAAGTCAATACTGGCGATCTTGGCAGCAACATCATTACTAAAGTGTTTTAGGCGAGCAGAGGTCATTGGCCTACATGTAATTTCTTGTACTTTAGGGGTTGTATTAGTTGGAATTACAACCTTTTGCCCGCAGTGATCCGATGTCAAGTCAGTTAAAACAGCCTTACTTAAATAAAGACAATTGCAAAAAACATTATCTAAGCATGTAGACGAATGTGAGGTTATTCTAGTTGGTTCAGAGAACAAAACATTTAAATTAAATGACCTAAATAAGCTAACTAACCTAGTACAAATTGGTGATTTTTCTAACAAATTGACATTAAAATCGCCGCATACGATTATAGACTTCCTACTAGAAATTATGTGTTTTAAGACATCCTCAATAATGCTTTCAAACTGAGTAAAGTCGCTTTGTGGTGGTCGATACACACACACTATATTATGTTGTTCAAGCTCAACACAAGAAATCTCAGCAGTGCGCTCGATAGAAAGTTTAGCTATATCCTTACGTTCTTTACATTTCAAACTATTACATACATATATTAGAGAGCCACCACGAATAGCCTTCTTTCTTACGAATGCACTTATAACTGAGTAATGTTGATTGTTAAATATTAATTGGTCACCTCGCAACCAATGTTCTGTAATACATAAGATATCAATCTTATGTTTATTTAAAAATAAATCTATTTCTAATTCTTTGCCAGATAGGCTTTGTATGTTTTGATGAACTAAGTTTAAAACACATGAAAGCCTATCTGTTGTCTCATCTAATAGTTTAAACTAATAGATGTGTTGGTATAACTATTATCTACCAAATTCTTAAGTACTCTAGTAGTACTCCTGTCAGTATATAAATTAAATGCTAATAATTTAGCAAGTTGTCGCCTATGTACATAAGAAAGATACATAGTATCTTTTGTTAAAAAGAAATTACTAATAAAAATATAAGTGTCAAAAAAAAACTGTCACTATGACATGTCCTATTGTACAATAATAGGTTTAATTTGCCTATCTGCCTGTTTTGGTCATCTGTGAGAGCATATAAATAAGGCAATGCACAAATAATAAAGCTACATGCTATTTTTGTGCTAACATTTATTTGATCATTGTATTTGTACTTCTGTTTTTCTGGTGTACAATAAAGAATTTTTATCTTATCTTATCTTCTTTTTATTAATTCTCACCAAAGACAAATCATTGCGTAAGCACAATTTTACCATGTTCAATGACTAGGTGTAATTCATCTTCAATGTGTGAACGTTTTTAAAGATATATAAATATATTTGTCAGTTACAATCTCTACTTAGTTTGAGAACCTAGTAAGCGGTGGAAATATTTTTTTTTCGTTTCTTTTCTTTTCTAAGCTTTAAAGTTGATGTATTAGTCATATTATTCGTATGATTTAAGTTGTTCGTCGAATTTCCTCCCAGAATACAGCCGCAGGTAATCGGAAGCCGACAGCCCCTATATTGTGGAGTGTCAGCCAAACTTTTGTATTGGTGTCAGATGTTTTTTTATTTAAAGCCTCACTACCAGGCCACGGTTCCTTGCTCTTGTGTTTATAATATAATTTTATATTGCACTTTGTAGGAAGAATGATTGATTTGATGACCGCTGATGTGAAAACGTTACGATCGGTATTATTTGCGTATGCAATATTCTGTTGCCATGATACAATTGATCCGCTTTAAGGTATAAGATATTTCAAAACTGCATCTATTTTAGTTTAATGAATTTTAGATTTTTTCTGTCAATTTTTTTTATTTACCTAAAGCTTTTAAATGTTCACCTGTTTATCCTGTGGTTAGTGAGTCTGTCATATTATGTTCGATTCTCACCTGGGGCTAATTTTAGTGTGAGGAACACGATGATTTGTTCTGTATTTTGGTGTCATTATTTCATGACATGTATATGTATATATTTACTTCAGTATATTTTTCCCATACAGGCTCAGCCATATTTTGTATCCGATGGCCATCTATGGATTTTTCTACTATACTAAAAACCCACAATAGCCTACTGCAATACAAGCTCTAAAATCTGAGCCGTTTGCATAATGCGCACTATCTCGTGGCAAGCATAAATCAGAATAACATACATCGGCACAACCGAACGCGGTACACCATCTCCTAGCTAATTACTGAATTACTGCCGGGTTCAGACACCACTAGGTTTTATTACGACACATACGATGCAAATGTTGACAATTTCACAGCAGGACTTGACTCACCCTAGAGGCCATAAAATACCAACTTTCACTTTCAGATGCAGCGAAAAATAATAAACTGCAAGTAGATCATAGTTTTATTTCTCTTAAGCGTGAACATGACGAAATAGGGTTATAATGTTTTGAGACAAGTACTATGTTTTTTTACAATTTAGATATTAGTAAACTTGACTTCGCACTCGGTTTCGCAAGCATATAGCTATTAACTCCTTTTAGAGGGGGAAATTCAAAAACTTAAATACTCCCCACACTTTCCAAGTAACATACGAGCAGTAGTTTCGGCTTTGCTGTGCGTTGTCTGTCAGTCAGTCAGTCAATAAAGTATGAATTTTATATATACAGAGCATACATGTACAAACATCATCATATAGCGTTTTGCAGTCCACTACTGAACATGGCTTTTCCTTATTTGCGTTACAAATGTGTTGTTCAATAGGAGGCTTTGATCTCCTAACACTCTGGCCAGACGGGTTGGTGTAGGATTTGATGTCGAAAAGCCCATTTCTTCCCAAAGATACTATTCGGTGCGTGTATTTCTTCAGTCGCCTCTTACGGCCTGGTCACGAGATCGGTCTAAGCGGCGAGCAGCGCGGCGTTTACTCTGAGGCGGCTGCGCACCGCATCACAGTAAATGCGCCATTTACATCGAAAACGCTGGCCGCTGCCGCCCGCCACTGGCCCGCCGCCACACGTGACCGGGCCGTTACACCACCTTTGATGAAAATAAAAAAACGGGCAGTTACACTTTCTATTGTTAATCCGTCACCATACTGAAGTTTATACATAATATTAATCTGTTCATCGACAGTTTAGTAACACGACAAAGCAAATTTTACGTAATAACTGTTATCAGCTCATCGTGTTAGCCCTTAGGGTCATAAAAAACGTTCATTTCAACTAAAATCCCTGCGGCACTGGATCAAACTTTGAGTAATTTGAAACTATTTATAATTATAAACTATATTTGTAGAAACTCTGGGATAAGCTTGTGGACGGTAACGGGAATATTTTACGTAACTCAAGTTTTGTAATAATATGATTTTCCACTCTAGTGATGGTTAGGAAATATTTGTGGTCAATTTTTATGTCATGTGTTGTTTAATAAATGTATTGAAAATATAGGATGTAAGAGAAATTTTATGGGAGTGAATCAAGCATGTGAGATATGTCAGGGTCGTTGCACATGGTGTTCCCTAGTCTCTGCCTACCCTTAAAGGAAACAGGCGTGAGTCTATGTATGTGTAAATCTATTAGTTAATTGCATAAATCATACACTGACTAATATTTATACTTTGACCGTCGTGATTTTTTTCCTATATAGGTGTACCTATTTCTTTGACTATTATGCTATTATGTACACCTTCATCACTAAATTTTACGTACGTTATCTTCAGCTTGATTTTATCTTCAGAAGCAATTTATACCCAAGTATGTATGGTAACTCATGGCACTCTACCAAATCGCCAAATTGTAATAATGATTTTATTTACAGCAATTTGCGGTAACATGATATCTGACGGTCCTAAATTACTTAGAATGGTCTTTCAGTATAAATATCATAATCCTAATAGCGTTATCTCAGTTGGAACCCGGGATCCACTTTCTAGTCTAACCGAATTTGACTGAATATTAGCTTTGCCATGGAGTGACTGCCTGTCTGACCTCCGCAACCTGAAGGGATAGCTATATACTATGATTAAGACTAGTGTCAGTTTTATTCATAGCTACTGACTCACTATAACGACTGTCAAAGATCTTCTTGACAGACGGGACCGACGCGTTAACGTGCTCTTTGAGGCACTGGGCAAGCGACACTTTACAATCAAATACGCAAACAAAACTCCGAAAAGTTATTGGTACGTGCCGTGGATTCGAACTCACTAGGCTATCGCTGCCTGCGATAGCCTTGTGGAGGTGCTTTCAATGTACTTAGCATTTTTTACCTATTGTAACGAAACTACCGACCACTTTTCAACCGAAACCTTAAAAAATAACACCCATCACAGTGACAAATGTTATTTGACCTACTTACTACAAACTACAAAATAATCGTTCACGAAAAAAAGTTTATACGAAATAGGCGCATATGAAATGACAGTTGGTACTAACAAGTCGTGATTAATTAATTCTTTATTGTTAACACATAGAGCCACAACAAAGCACGAGCTATGTTTCGATTAGTCAATATAACGGTTTTTTCCCATAGTTAAATGTACCGTATGGTGTATGTAAGACAATGAAGAATGAATAGTCATGTGATGATGATGACAGTTATCCTAGATTAAGACTCATGTGATGATGATGTCAGTTATCCTAGATTAAGACTATATATTCAATGTACTAATTATAATTAAAGGAGTATTAAATCATACTCCTCTTTGTACAGCGCTCTGAGGCGGACGTGTAACGCGTGAAAATAATTAATTTTATTGTTTAGCGCGGCGCAAGCCGACGCTCGCAAATTTTTATCGCCATGAGTGACAAACTTGTGGCGAACGAGCTGCTGGCGTTCCTGCAACAGAAGCTGGATGTCTTGGACGAAGTCTCGGCTATTCAGATCTGTGCTTCAAACTTCAGCGCGGAGGAAATAGCGGCTGCCAAGCTGCTTGCGTACAGGTCGATAAACAAATGCGATCAGATGGTGTCCCGCAGGCGTGACGGGACGAAGAAAATTCTGCAGGATATTATCACGCTGTTGAAGGAGACCGATCCTGATGACGTGCTGACGTTTGTGGCTAGGGACTTGAACAAGTTGCCTCCCGTCACCTTCGACCACGTCGATGTCACAAGCCTCTTGAGAGACATCGTCTTTCTTAAGGCAAGTCTAGCGGATGTGAACAAGAAATTGGAAGCATCCCAGGAAACCGTCGCACACTTGTGCACGGAGGTGGACGACCTACGTAATGCAGTTGCAGTAACTGGGTCACCGGCGCGTAGTAACATCAACACGCGTCGAGGGGCGTGCGTTGATACGTCAGTCCAAAGTTTCGCGTCAGCAGTTTTGTCGCCGCGGAATGTTGTGACTGCTGAGTGCGCTACCCGAGCGCCGCGCAGCCCTGCCCCCGTCCCCGCGGCTCCCTCTATCGCTGCGCGACCTAAAAAAGAAGAGGCGCAGCGAGTAATTGCTAGCACCCCTGCTGCTACTAAGAAGTTTATGCCGGAGAAGGCATCGAGGAACGAGGTAGCTGATGATGGTTTTGTGACGGTGCAGAAAAAGAAGCGTCGTCAGAAAACCGTCAAGAACTGCTGCGGCACGGCTCCTGTGGAGCCTGGTGCAAACCTGCGCGCCGCCGCACCGAACACACCCGTGTACATCTCTCGCCTGCACTACACCACGACGGCGGGGGACATTGCGGAGTACGTACGTCAAAAGGCCAAGTACATGCCGAGAGTGCAGTTGCTGGAGTCGCGCCGTAATGTCAACTTCAAGGCGTTTGTGATGCGGATCCCGACCTGCTATCTACATGTCGTCATGAAGGAGGACTTTTGGCCGAATGGTGTGGTATTCCGTCGCTTCCGCGGACAAGTGCCACATGAACGCACAGCATCATCGTGCAAGTTTTTTTAACATAGTTCATAAGTATACTTACTAACAAAAATTGTATATTGTATGTACGTTCATTCTGTAAGATATATATCATAAATAAAAATATGTATGTCAACACATTGTCTAGTACCCATAGTACAAGCTCTGCTTAGTTTGGGACTAGATGGTGTTGCTTGTATTATATTGTTTCTATATTTATACTTATATAAATAAATTGAAAAAAAAAAAAAAAAAAAAAAATTGATACTTGAAGTGATCACGTTGTTTGCCTTGACTCACCGGAATCGAACCCTTATATGGCGACCCTGCCAGCGCGACGCGATGTGCCGTTAAAGGAATCGTTAATGTAAACATTGAGTGGTTTGTGAAGTTTTAAGACTAATAATGATTTCATTACGTTGGAACGATTTCTTACTACTTGGCGTACCTTTCGTACGTTTGAACTGTTTTTCGCGAGTTTTTCGTCTTACAAAGAGACAGTATGGGCAAGCAACAGTCTAAAGAGCAAGAATTTAAGTGATAATAGCGCAAAACGGTGCTGGAAATTCCGCTGCTACGGAACAGTTGCTGCAGCATGCAAGTAGCACAAACTATATTCTCTCTATTTGTGTTGTTTTGGCTGTTCGAGGAGCGGTATTGCTGTTGCGTTTGTATAGAAAATGCCATGGCAAATGGATCGAGAGAGACATCAATGAGTACGAGTTGCGAAGATCGTTGAGCTTGTTCCGTAGACAGGCCGCTGGTGTCCCGGCTGCTGGGACTTCTCCGGCATGAGTACAAAGTGGGTGATTTGTGCCAAAATAAGTGCGTACGGTACTAAGTGCGTGAGTTAACAAGTGCGGCTAGTGTAGTCAAAAATCAATTATTAATAAAATGTGTATCGTAAAAACATTTTACACCTATTTTACTCATATATCTTAGATATTATTTTCTTTTTAATTTGACCTTGTATGTGGTCTATATTTTATTTTTCTTATTAACGCTTAATGTCAAGATATTGTGACGATTATATTATTAATATCTAGACTTAAGTAATATGTTATGGCAAATGAGGCTAAGGAGGTATTTGATAAATTAAAGTATATTAAAGATTACCTCACCAAACTAGGCCCGAGTCGAAGATCATCTACTATAAGAGAAATTAAATTACATGAGACAAATTATATATATACCTACACAGTTTTGTTCTTTACAAAAGATAATTAGTTTAAAGATAAAGAGTAAGGAAATCGAGAGTGATGAAATCAATATTGTGACAGACTTATGTACAAAAATAATTAAATTATATTCAAAAATTGTTCAGCTTTGTTCGGATAGTATAGAGGTTACGATAAACACCATGGAGAAATTTGATCTGAAAACTGCCAATGCATTATTGCCCGTAATGACAGGTGATATTGATACAACCAAACGTTTAATCTCAAGTATCGAAATGTATGACTCTATGATTGATGATAGTGGCAAAAAGCGACTGATCCAATTTGTTTTAATGTCCCGTATATCAGAAAGCGCCAAGCTGCGCATGCGTAATGATTATTCATCTGTTACAGATTTAATTAGTGACATGCGTAACATATTGTTGCCCAAAAAATCAGACACAGCGATCCAGAATAAGCTGCACCATGCGAAACAAAATAACAAGAGTATTGAGGAGTACGGTAAGGAGCTGGAGCAGTTATTCGTGGATTTGACTATTACACAGGCTAACGGCGATTCCGGAGCATATAAAACATTGAGGCCAATAAATGAGCGTATTGCGATTAAAAGATTTGCCGACGGCCTGCGTAATAGTCGAGTCAGTACGATTATTGCAGCACTAAATTATAGCACTTTAAAGGATGCCATCCAAGGTGCATTGGACGAGATGGCGCCGAATGCAGAAGGCGAACGAGTGATGAGCTTCCATCAAAACCGAGGTAGACCAAACCGTTATCAACGTGGTAATTTTCAGAATAGTTTTAATAGGGGTACGTTTAGAGTATTTTCAAATTCACAGAGTTATAATAATCGTGGTCGTGGTTATAAGTGTGGTCCAAGTGGAATTCGTAACTTTGATAATTCATCTTATTATCGCGGTCGTGGTGGTTTTCGTGGCCACACAACATTTCGTCGCCCGGCCTGACAACATCAGATTGACTTAGCTGATTCGAGTAACAGCAGTAATAGTTCTCAGTCCATACAAAATTCTGAAGTAAAGACTGAAACTGAGAATAAAAATTTGTTTTTTCGTGCATGAACATTTTTATTGTCAAAATATTAATTCAATAAATTTAAATGTTTTTCAAGTGTCCCGTAGTTGGTTACTTGACACCAGCGCGTCATTGTCCATAGTTAGGCAAGATGTATTAGAAAACTTGTAACGGGTTTTGGTATTAAAACGCAGAAAAGGTTCTATGCGTTTATTTGCCGAGTATTGTCTCACTTCCCTTGCCACGAGTATGACCGACCAACAACACGACACTGGCCTGAACACTAAGGGCTGCAGTCTCCCACGCTGTTCCCTCCGGTAGTGTGTAGGCAGGCTGCTCGAAGGCTGCGCGTAGCGGTAGATCCTCGCAGGCCGTTGGTTCAGCGGGCAGACGCCGGCGGTGCGAGTACAAGGAGCAGTGCAGGCCAGACTCTTCGGCAGAAGTGACGCCGAAGGCGATGCAGGAAGTGTAGCGGTCTAGGAGCGTAGCCGAAGTCTTAAGGTGAACCTGGAACCTGAAGGAAAGCAGCATTAGGAGAGCCACAACCAATAGAGTCAGGCAGGCGGCGTCAGCCGGCCTCAGCTAGCAGGTAGAGAGATGGGCAGTACGCTAACGCAGTAAATGTAGTAACTTACCCACAGCTGGGACCAGGATACACGTATGAAGTAGTATAATTATAGATATAGCGGTATAGAATTTAGTAGCGGTAGTAGGTTAGTGTAGAGCAGCGGTGCCGGCCTCTCTGTCGGCCCCTTTATATACCGGGCCCTCCATCAGGCTGAGAGTCCGTTTATGACCATATTTGGTCAGGCTTTGCGAGTGCGGACGATGGCTTTCTCTGATTGGCCGAGCGTATGGGCGGTACTGTGACGCAACGCGGTAAGTACCGGACATACGTTACAATACCGCCCGCCTTAGGAGAGGATTTTACGTGGCTAACAAGGAAAATCCGACTAGCTGCGTTAGGTCTATGAGTCCGCTACTGTCCAAGCTAAGACGGCATATAGAGAGAAGGAAGGGAAAGTCTTCTACGGTTTGTAACAAATAGTTAGGCACCATAGTGTATAAGTTTTAGGTCCTTTATGTGCCAAAACCCAATAGAATTTCCAGACGCGTCCGACAACTCGTAAACGAGAGGCGACTTTTTATTAATCACTGTGCACTTCACGAATTAAGGGGCTAGTTTCTTACAGAAGGACTTATCCTTGTCGCTCTGGTAAAAAGTCCGTTTCCACACAGTGTCTCCCACATTAAACTCAGCTGGTTTACGGCGTAAATTATACGTTTGGGAATTCCTAGCATGAGCTTGAATGATGAGTGCCTGAACTTTGTCAAATATGCCTGATAAGTGACCTATGTTTTCTGCGTAATCGTTCCTAGATATGTATACTATATCATCAGCGTCTGTGTCGACAAAGTGTGAGCCGCATGGAACTAGTTCACGTCCATAGACTAAAAAACTAGGTGTATAGCCCGTGACTTCATTAACTGCAGTATTTAATGCAAACTGCACCTTAGGTACGAGAGTGTCCCATAATCTCTGGTCATTTCCTACAAACGCCGCTAAGGTAGAACCAATGGTTTTATTATAGCGTTCGACCGTATTGACATGTGGGGAATATTTAGGAGTATAATGAAGATTAGGGATTTTGTACTTGCGCAACATAGCTTTTAAAGTAACACTGACAAACTGTTTACCATTGTCCAATATAATTGTAGATGGTATACCATGAACTAAAAATATTTTTTCTTCCAAAATATTAGTTATTATTTCAGCAGTTGCGCGCCTGATAGGAAAAAGTAGACAGTATTTACTAAAACAACAAGTTACTACGAAGATGTAGGCGTTTTGTTTTCTTGTGACGGGTAGTGGCCCCACCAAATCTACACTAATGGTTTGGAAGGGTCGTGAACACACTTTGGGTCGTCCCATGGTTCCCAATGGTGCATGGTTCTGATGTTTCTGCGCGATACAAGTGTCGCAAGAATTTATGAACTTAACGGGTTAGGGTACAACTCGCCCGGTCGAAAACTCGCCCGCAGGCGAGTCGTCCTGTTTGGAAAAATGTTGGGGCCGCACTCGCCCGAACGTATTTTTATGACTGGGCCAGTTATACCCCTGAAAAATAACTAGGTGTCAAGTGGCCCACTGATGTACATTCTTATATAGATCTGATAGACGCGTAATTTTTCGTTGTTCCAAATCGTCAGGAGTAAAAATATACTAGTTTTTTCACAAATTCTATAATATACTCCTAGTATGTAAAACATGTAATTTATATGTTGCAGTCAAAACTCTTAACCAGTCAAAACTACTATTGACTACCAAAATCAGTCAAAAGTACTTTTGACTGTATGCTTTAGTGCATTATACTTTTGACTAAAATAACAATTAAAAGTACTTTTGCGCAATAGAGCTGGTTAAAAGTACTTTTGACTAACCTATCTACTTATTATGAAAAGTTCTGTCGCCCAATAAGGTAAGCAGACGGAGCCCTGCTTCGCAGGGCTCCTATTTTCGAGTGCGTGGTCACAAGAGAACCTAATATAACCTATTAGGTAAGTACCTACACATAACTAAGTATCCGGGGCGGACGAGAATTTTTCAAAATACCTAATAGGTAAGTACCTACACATAACTAAGTATCCGGGGCGGACGAGAACTTTCATTATACCTAATAGGTTATGTTAGGTTCTCTTGTGACCCCGCACTCGAAAATAGGAGCCCTGCGAAGCAGGGCTCCGTCTACGTAGCTTATTGGGCGACAGAACTTTTCATAATAGTAGGTAGGTTATTCAAAAGGACTTTTAACTACACCACCAACAACTAAAGCGTATGCTTTAGTCAATGTCAACAGCTTTTTTTTGCTCTGGCAACTGTAACCGCCAGACGTCTATAATTTTAGCTCCGTAATTAAAAAAGTTTTAATATAATTTTAATTGATTATTTAACATATAAGTTAGTATATATTGATAAAATAGTGACAAGAAGTTATTCTTAAAATTGTGTTTGTAAAAATTATAATAACTACACGGCCAAAGTTCGAGCGAACAGAACGGAGACTTGGTGTCAACGGACGGATTTGAATTTACATCTGCTACGACTTAAAACCGGGGAGTATAATACTTATTAAGACTTATTCAACCCTCCACAACACCGAATTACTCGGCTCACCCCCGTGTGAGCTACGTCCAACACACATCTGGCTCAGTTCTGTCTCCTTTTGCTTGACTATATGTGGAAGCAAAATCGAGGACTAAACAAGAGCCCCAGACAAACACAATCTACAGATACACTTCACAATTACTACACTGTTTATTCTTGTCTGTACTTCATATATTTGTGTACTTTTCTGTATTAGCTATTATTGGTTTAAACCTGTAACTTGTATACCTACTTACATTTTATTAATAAGTTGATTAAGTTCATCAGCTGAGATATTTCAATAGAAACCTTGTAAAAGTATTAGATAATTACTCTAAAGTATTCAAATTACCTAAATTGTTCTCAATTTCTTAGTTTCTACAATTAATTAATTTAATATATTTTTTATTCATATACCCCCCTTTTCTTTTGTAACTTTTCTTATTTATTCTGTCAATACAATAATACTCAAGCCCCATTACATCTCTTCTCTTCTTTGACTTTGCTCAGCTGTTTTCTTATTTTTTAGGTAATTTGTAATCCTTGGCAATGTCTACCCATATGATGACTCGGAAGGCAACGGCCAAGGAGGTGGAAAATAAATTAAGAATAACTCTGCTTGAGTTAAAGAAATACAAGGATGACAACAGTCAACTATTAAGGGAACGCGTTGACTGTGAAGAAGAAATTAAAATTGTAAATGACCGTATATCTGAGCTGAAGACAAAACTCACGGAGCTGCATATAGAGCATATGGATGTCTTGGATCAACGGGACAGACTACGAGAAGAAGTTAGGTGTTTCAGCAGCTGCGACGAAATTTACTCCAGACAACTTAGCCGCAATGAGGAGTTAGAAGCAAGTCTCAATGAGGCTTATGGCAGAATTTCAACTCTAGAAGACACAATTGCGGCCTTTAACAGTACTGCTACTCACAACTTATTCTCTGAGCTCCTGGGTGACAAAATTAATGTGCTAAAAGCTCTTAAATGTAACTGTTTCAAAAAATGCCTTAGTAAGAATAAATTTAGAAAATTGTTTAAGTTAAATAAATTAATTAAGAAACTTAGATCTGGTCCTAAGTGGTCTACCAAATTGAGTCAGTATGCACAAGATAACTGTAAATTAAATAAAGAGTGTGAGTCTCTTTTATTAAAGCTTGAGGAAACAAATGAAGAATTAGTTTCTGGTAGGTTGTTATATGAACAACACACAAGTGAGTTGCAAGCACAAATATCAAATCTACAAGCTCAACTCACTAGAACTATAATGGAACACCAGAATGAGACTCCGGAATACATCTTAAAATATGAAGAAATTTCAAGAGTTGGTCGAGAAAATTTAAAACAACTTATCTCATTATCCAACTCTAATAATTACTGTTCCAGTTGTACAACTAAGTGTGCGACTATACCTGCTGAATCAATAGAATTAAATGCACATGGATGTCAGTATAATACACAAAACAAACTGCATCCAGTAAAGACTGACAGTAAGAATGTAATAATTTTTTCAGACCAACTGGGAGTGGGTTTACGGAGCTTAATTGATCATTACACTGAGCAACCAGTACAGAACTTTTGTTCACCTGGAGCTCAGTCTTGTACCCTAGTTGATAAGATTAAGAATGCCGACTTGAATACACAAACTACTGTCATCATATTGTATGGTGACAGCTCATTAGTCTCCAAAAACAGTCTCATAGAATTAACAGACTTAATGATAGATGTTAGCACAAAAATAGGATGTAGCTTTATTATTTGTGCATTGCCTTATTCATATCCTCTCACAGATGACCAAAACAGGCAGGTAGGCAAATTAAATCTATTATTGTACAATAGGACATGTCATAGTGACAGTATTTTATTTTTTGACACTAATATTTTTATTAGTAATTTCTTTTTAACAAAATATACTATGTATCTTTCTTATGTACATAGGCGACAACTTGCTAAATTATTAGCATTTAATTTATATACTGACCGGAGTACTACTAGAGTACTTAGGAATTTGGTAGATAATAGTTATACCAATAGTAGTATTGACACATCTATTAGTTTAAACTATTAGATGAGACAACAGATAGGCATTCATGTGTTTTAAACTTAGTTCATCAAAACATACAAGGCCTATCTGGCAAAGAATTAGAAATAGATTTATTTTTAAATAAACATAAGATTGATATCTTATGTATTACAGAACATTGGTTGCGAGGTGACCAATTAATATTTAACAATCAACATTACTCAGTTATAAGTGCATTCGTAAGAAAGAAGGCTATTTGTGGTGGCTCTCTAATATATGTATGTGATAGTTTGAAATGTAAAGAACGTAAGGATATAGCTAAACTTTCTATCGAGCGCACTGCTGAGATTTCTTGTGTTGAGCTTGAACAACATATTATAGTGTGTGTGTATCGACCACCACAAAGCGACTTTACTCAGTTTGAAAGCATTATTGAGGATGTCTTAAAACACATAATTTCTAGTAGGAAGTCTATAATCGTATGCGGCGATTTTAATGTCAATTTGTTAGAAAAATCACCAATTTGTACTAGGTTAGTAAGCTTATTTAGGTCATTTAATTTAAATGTTTTGTTCTCTGAACCAACTAGAATAACCTCACATTTGTCTACATGCTTAGATAATGTTTTTTGCAATTGTCTTTATTTAAGTAAGGCTGTTTTAACTGACTTGACATCGGATCACTGCGGGCAAAAGGTTGTAATTCCAACTAATACAACCCCTAAAGTACAAGAAATTACATGTAGGCCAATGACCTCTGCTCGCCTAAAACACTTTAGTAATGATGTTGCTGCCAAGATCGCCAGTATTGACTTAACCGTTGATGATCCTGATGAATTATATAAATGCTTATTTAAAATTGTTAATGATGAGTACAATACAATTTTTAAACTGAAGACGTTTACAAGGAGCATTAAAGTAAATTTTTGTGATTGGGCTACAGTAGGTATATACAAAAGTAGAGCTAGGTTGTATGATCTATATGGTATGAAGAAATACAATTTTAATCCTGAATTTATTGAATATGTTAGAAATTATTCAAAGGTTTTTAAGAGGGCATGTGCTTTAGCCAAATCCTTATATTTAAGCAATAAAATCAAAGAATCCAAGAACAAAATTAAAACTACTTGGAGCATTATTAACAATGAGACTGGTCGAGCTAAATTGGTAGATAACAATTATGAATTAAAATTTAATGGTGAAATTATTACTAGGAAAACTGATGTTGCTCAGACATTTAACAATTTCTTCATAAACATACCAGTGAACACAACCAGCTGTCTAGATTCATGTCCAAACAAAGCAGAAATGTTGGTTAGGGGCAATGTGAATGAGTGTGATGTGCTTTTTAATTTTAAATATATTGACACCAATGACATACTGAAGGTATTCAAGACGCTCAATAATAAAAAATCTGTTGACTTATGGGGCATTTCTGTTAAACTTGTGCGACAAATTATTTCTAGCTTAGCTCCATATTTAGCTGCAATATTCAACAGATGCGTAGATACAGGAGTATTTCCTGATCTAATGAAACACAGTTAAGTAATACCATTATTCAAAAAGGGATCAAAGAGCGACCCTAGTAATTTTCGGCCAATTTCTATCTTGCCTGCTATTAGTAAAATTTTTGAAAAGATTATTTTGCATCAACTAGAGAGCCACTTTCACACAAATAATTTATTTCACAGTGAACAGTATGGCTTTACTAAGGGACGCTCCACCGTTGATGCCGGTGTAACTTTGTTAAAGCATATTTTTAATGCTTGGGAAAACTCGAAGGATGCCATTGGTGTTTTTTGTGACCTATCAAGGGCCTTTGACTGTGTGGAACATAATACGCTTTTACTTAAATTGAAACTTTATGGTATTAGAGATACCCACTCAATCTTGTTGCCAGCTACCTTAGTGATAGAATTCAGTATGTTGATGTTAATGGGAGTAGGTCTCTAGGTTTGCCAGTAGGAATGGGCGTTCCACAGGGCTCTATTCTCGGTCCATTTCTTTTTTTAATATATATTAATGATTTGCCGTTCTTTGTACAAAATTTTTGTGATATTGTTTTGTTTGCCGACGATACGTCACTAATTTTTAAAGTTAATCGTAATTTAAGTAATTTTGATACCGTCAATAACACTCTTGCACCAGTATTAGATTGGTTTTCGACAAATAATTTGGTACTCAACTCAAGCAAAACCAAATGTGTTAAATTCTCTTTGCCTAATGTCAAAAGTGTTCCTACTAATATAATTTTAAATAAGGAAACAATTCAACTAGTCGAATCAACCGTATTCTTAGGTGTAACTTTAGATTGTAAGCTTCAGTGGGGCGCCCAAATATCCTGTCTCGCAGTAAAACTTAGTTCTGCAGCGTTTGCAGTTAGAAAAGTTAGGGAATTCACAGATATAGATACTGCTAGACTAGTTTACTTTAGTTATTTTCACAGCGTTATGTCTTACGAAATAATGTTATGGGGTACAGCTGCTGATATACAGACTATTTTTGTCATTCAAAAAAGGGCCATACGTGCAATTTATAAGTTAGGTGCTAGAGATTCTTTACGTGATAAATTTAAAGAAGTAGACATATTGACAGTTGCATTGCAATATATATATATGCTAACCTAATGTACATTAAGAAAAACTTAATTCTATACCGCAAAAATAGTGATTTGCACAACGTGAACACAAGGAATAAGCATAAACTGGTGGGAACTAACTACCGTCTACATAAAGTTCAGAACTCATTTGCGGGGATTGGTATACGTTTATTCAACAAATTGCCTCTTGGAATAATGAATTTACCCATGCACAAATACAAACGGACAATTAGGAACTTTCTTTTACAAAGGGGTTATTACACTATTAAGGAATGTTTAAATGATAAGAGACCGTGGGGATAGGCTTAGGCTTGTTTAACTCACGATTATTTTATTTACATGTTAAGTGGAAGTGCCTCGTGAACACATGATTTTTGCAGGATTTGGATATTTTTATGATTTGTTGAATGTAGTTTAACATTATTTATCTCTGATCATATCATTGTTCACTTGTCACCTTCACAAAATTCTTTCTGCATTTTCATTCCTTCACGCGTTCCACTAACTTATGTTAATAATAACGATCTGGAAAATGGAGGTAATTGGCGGTCATGGTCAGTACACCAATAGATTGTTTCTTACTGCTGGTTCGTATACCGTTGTCGTCATGCTCACTAAAATGTCATTTCTTGTGGTGGCGTCGTGTGTCGGGTCATCCCTGTCCCTCTAATATGGCGAGAGGGATGATGGCTGGCACATGCGTCATACTCGTGAACGGGTGCTACTTGCGATGACTGGTCGATGACGGTCTTGCGGGCTGGTATTAGATTTATTATTTAACTGCATCATTTCCATCATGGTTCTGATCACTTTCGCGGATTGCCTGCATTATTAGGTATATATAATGTAAGTTGATGCTCCTGTTTCACCATGTCTATTCTGAGGAGGCTAACCAAAAGTATTATGCTTGAGTATTATGATGTACAGTAAATATATACAAGTGATATAGAAGGTGTAACAGTTGCAACACCTTACAAAATGTAAATTGTGTATTATGCAAAACCTGGCGATGAAAAAGAGTGACCGTGAGTTTTATTGCCCGTTCTTTCTCATGGTTCTACCTATTGCTTTGCGAACGTGGCAGTAAATGTAAATGTAGAAGCATACAGTAATAATGCTTTAAATTTGAGTATAAGTAATTATTTTATAAATTTATTATTTTGACGTTCATAAGCGTCACATTGTGACCCAAATGAATAAAGGATTTTGAATTTGAATTTTAAATAGTCACTTTTGACCGTATGGTCAAAAGTACTTTTAACTGATTTTGGTAGTGAATAGTACTTTTGACTGGTTAAGAGTTTTGACTGCAACATATACATGTTTTACATACTAGGAGTATATTATAGAATTTGTGAAACAACTAGTATATTTTTACTCCTGACGATTTGGAACAACGAAAAATTACGCGTCTATCAGATCTATATAAGAATGTACATCAGTGGGCCACTTGACACCTAGTTATTTTTCAGGGGTATAATTGGCCCAGTCATAAAAATACGTTCGGGCGAGTGCGGCCCCAACATTTTTTCAAACAGGACGACTCGCCTGCGGGTGAGTTTTCGACCGGGCGATTTGTACCCTAACCCAAACAATGTATGTAGGTACGTTTGAATTATCAAATGACATAATATGTCAGATTGACATCAAAACGCGTAAATATTTTGTAGCATCTAACTATCACAGCCAAAGACAAACGCAGAGCTGCACATTTTAAATCGATTTTATGTGAAATCGATACAACTTTAAAACGATGCTGTGACGTTTTTACTTGAATTAAACGTTGTTTTGCTTTTAAAATATTATCTTATTGATATAATGTTGATTAAATATAAAATAACTGCATTTTAAATCAAAACAACTCTATAAAGGTCGATCGTATCGATTACTTATTTAATAATCGATACGGATATAGCACTCACGTCTATTCCTGTCACACCATTGTCTATGGCAACAATCGAATAATAAAGTATTCATACATAATCAATTGGAATGCTTTTTATCATCATAAAATACTCCAGCCTTAACGAGACAAAGTGAAAATATAAAAAATCGTAGAAAAAAAAAACAATTTGTTTTGTTCATATGAAGTAAGGTCGCCACAACAAACCCAGACCAAATTCTGCCATTGTTCTTTAATTGTATTTTAGATTTTGAACAAAATGTTCTGACTATTAACCATAAGGTACCCGTTAGTATTCCGTTACAAATGGGACAACTAGGCAAAAATAGTTACATGACAATACCGGCCAGGTGTGAAGTTACATATTTAGTGCAGACACACTTACAAGATGAATGTGTTATTATGCCTAAGCAATTATGCGAAGGTTTATTTTTAGCTTCAATATTAGTGAAGCCTAAGGACGGTAAAATACCTCTTAAGTTTTTGAATACTAGAGAGACAGATGTTTGTTTAAGTTATTTTACACCGGACGTTGTAAGTTTAAATGATTATTATTTGTGTTCTTTTAGTGGTAATAATTTAAATGCTGACCGTGTCAAGCGTTTGTTTTCTATTTTGAATTTTAAACATTTAAATCGAGAGGAACAAATTTCAATTGAAAACATTTGCACAAAGTACTCTGATGTGTTTTTGCTGCCAGGTGATAAGTTAGGTGTTACCAACTTGTACCAGCAGTCCATACATTTAAAAGATAATACTTGCCCGGTATATACCAAACCATACAGACTTCCTAAAAGTCAAAAAGCTGAAATTGATAGACAAATTGGCGAAATGTTTCGTAATGACATTATAGAAGAAAGTATTAGTGAGTGGTCCAGCCCTGTGTTACTGGTTCCTAAGAAAACTGATAGCAGTGGTAATAAAAAATGGCGTGTTGTTATTGATTATAGAAAATTAAACGACAGCCTTCAAGATGATAAATTTCCTTTGCCTAACATCTCTGATATCCTCGATTCTTTATCAGGGGCAATATATTTTAGCCATCTAGATCTTAGCCAAGGTTATTTTCAATTAGAATTAAGCCCTGAAAGCAGAAAGTACACAGCATTTACTACAAGTAAACAATATCAGATGAAACGACTGCCAATGGGTTTAAAAATCAGCCCTAGTGCTTTCAGTCGCCTAATGACAGTAGCAATGTCTGGTTTGAACCATGAAAAGTGCCTTATTTATTTAGACGATTTAATCTGTATAGGACGAAGTTTAGAAAATCATAATAAACATTTAATTGACATTTTTGAAAGACTTAGGAGCGTAAAATTAAAAATTAACCCCGAAAAATGCCAATTTCTAAAGAAAGAATTGCTGTATTTAGGGCATGTTGTTTCTGCTAGTGGAGTGTCACCTGACCCTGAAAAGACGCGAGTAATACAGAGCTATCCTATCCCAAAAAATAGTGACGAAGTCAGACGTTTTGTCGCTTTTGTCAATTACTACTGTAAATTTATACCACATTTCGCTGAAATAACAATTCCGTTAAATAAACTTTGTAGAAAAGGTGTTAAATTTATTTGGAATACAGAGTGTGAAAATTTTTTTCAGTTATTAAAGCAGTTTTTTACCAATCCCCCAATATTACAATATCCAAATTTTGACAAGGAAAATGAGTCTATATTGCATACAGATGCTTCTGGATTAGCCATAGGTTCCGTTTTATGTAATAAAAATGACTTACCAATTGCATATGCAAGCCGACCATTAAATAAATCAGAATTAAATTATCCAACGATAGAGAAGGAACTCCTTGCTATTGTTTGGTCAGTTAAATATTTCAGACCCTATTTGTTTGGTAAAAAGTTTATTATAAAAACTGATCATAAACCATTACTTTACCTGTTTAGTTTCAATAATCCTTCTAGTAGATTGGTAAAATTTCGGCTAATATTAGATGAATACGATTATGTGGTTGAATACGTTAAGGGTGTGAATAACGTGGCTGCAGACGCGTTATCTCGCATCGTTATTACTTCTGATGAATTAAAAAGTATTAATCAAAATGTTGTGAACATCATGACTAGGAGTATGACGAATAATCAATTAAGTAGCAATTCGTCGGTCGATAAGAACAAAACAGATGATCGGTCTGATTAACCGAGAGTCGTTGAAATTCTTAGAAAACCGAAAAATTGTACCGAGTTAATAATTTCTACTCGTGTATTAGCATCCAATGCTAAATACGTTAAAGTAAATGATTATATTTATATACCATCTAAGATGTCAATTTATATAGACCCAAGTTCTCGATCATGCTCAGCGCGAGACGCTTTCGTGAGAGATTTGGAATCTATCTGTAAGAAACTATCAATGAATAAAATTTATATTATGAAGAATAATAATAATGAGAAGTATATTAAATGGTTAAATAAATGTTGTGGAAATATTAATTGGACCGGTCTCCGAATTTATATTATAAAAGGATTAATAAGAATAGTAAATGATGATGACAAACGAGTAGTACTTAATGACTTTCACTTGCTTCCCACGAGTGGGCACGCAGGCACTAGACGTATGATAAATAATATAAAAAAATACTATTTTTGGCCAAAAATGTCTGAGGACGTGGCAGAATTTGTTAAGAAATGTGACAAATGCCAAAAACAAAAGCATTCGTTACATACTAAGCAACCAATGGTAATTACTACGACTGCGCAGTCGGCTTTTGATAAAATATTTTTAGATATAGTTGGGCCCTTAGATAAGGATTATTATGGTTACTCTTATATACTCACATTACAATGTGAATTAAGAAAGTATGTAGAAGCATATCCATTAGTTAGGAAAGATAGTGTGAGCGTGGCTCGAGCGTTCGTCGACAACTTTATATTAAGGTATGGTATCCCACGTGAAATTGCTACGGACAGGGGAACTGAATTTATTTCCAGCACAATGACCGAGGTATGTAAACTATTAAATATTAAACAAACAGTTGCTTGTGCCTATCACCATGAATCGATTGGATCTTTAGAAAATTCCCATAAATCATTAAATGCATTTTTGAGAATTCAAACAGATAATAATAGTAGATATTGGAGTGACTGGCTCCCGTATTGGTGTTTTTCCTATAATACCTCTGTACATTCGTCAACAAACTATATACCTTATGAACTTGTATTTGGCAAATTATGTAACATTCCTAGAAGTTTACAAAATTGTACTGTTGAACCTTTATATAATTCCGAAAGTTATCCCTTACAATTAAAATTTAGATTACAAAAAGCACAATACGAAGCACGACAAAATTTGTTAAACTCTAAATTGTTAAGGAAATGTAAATTTGATGAATATTTGAAACCTGTAATGTATAAGAAAGATGATTTATTGTTAGTTAAGAATGAAACTGGCAATAAGTTTGATAATGTGTATGATGGTCCTTTTAAGGTATTAGATGATCTTGATCCTAATGTTAAAATCTTACGTAATAATAAAAAAGAAATTATGCATAAAAATAGGACAAAATTATTTAATGTTTAATAAAAAAAAAATAAAGCTTTACTTTATTTTTTTTTCTGTTTTGGTAGGGCGTATGGTGTATGTAAGACAAAGAAGAATGAATAGTCATGTGATGATGATGTCAGTTATCCTAGATTAAGACTCATGTGATGATGATGTTAGTTATTCTAGATTAAGACAATTCAATGTACTAATTATATTTAAAGGAGTATTGAATCATACTTGAAGTGATCACGTTGTTTCTCTTGACTCACCGGAATCGAACCCTTATAACCGAATGGTGTTAGTAATTGGATAAAAAATGGTAGCAGTCGCTCGTGGAACTATTTTGCGGCAAATGTTGCGATGTCGGTGTATGAAACAAATAACAATGTGAGAAGGAACTGCGGTTCCTGTGAGAGATTCAACTCTACGGCTTCGGAATTTAGTCAGGAATATGAAGTGTTTTGGCAGTGTCAACTGTCATACTACTTCTAATTGTAAATTAAATAATTTGGTGACGAAACAGACTATTGCTACGTATTCATGCACACAAATTATTACAAATACCCATTACGAATTATTAGGCCTGGGCATCAAATCTTCTTTTTGATTAACAAGACGCTACGTTGCTTTAAATTGGCTACTAAAGATTGACGTTTGTATTTGTTACTTTACTGAATTTTCCTATTTAATTCTTGTATTATAATGCTAGAGCAGGTAAAGAAGAGAAAAAAAGTTTAACTCCGAAGATTAGACAACAATCGATATTGATGAGCAATATCGACCGAATAATCCCTCTAATACGAATAAAGCCATCTATCTTCATTACAAATAGTTCGCCTAGAGTATTTTCGCTGTATGATGATATGCATGAAGGTTCTCATTTTACGTATCACGCATACTACTTTCAACTTATGAAAATAAATTGGCAAAAGAAAACAATTATTAAACAAAAATATCTATTAAAAATTACAAAGTAAATTGATACTAGTATGTCTCTCTCTATTTTTATAATTATTATTAACTGTAAATAAATTATTTAAATTTAATAAAATATAATCCTCAAAATGTCAGATGCATGAAACGAACCCTCTGTCAGTAGAGATTGACACCATTGAATCGGCATGAAATCGATGAATAAGAGCGGCCATATCGTGATCGAATACGTCAGTACGAGCGCCTCGTATGCGGTTTGTGATTCTGCCTGTTTAGCGTGTTATTTTTTTTTTTGTGTTTTATTTGGTAGGTACAATGCCAAAAATAATAAAAAAATATAGTTTTAAACTCTCAAAGCGCAAGTGAGTTAGTGCTCCGTTTGAGGACCTTCTTTGAACGAGAGCGTGCAAACGGGAGCCCGGTAATACCGATCGACAATGTTGATTACAGAGTTGCGGCAGCTCTGCTCTGGACATCGACAAGGCTTCATTTTCTCGAATATCCAATGAAAAATTTGGAGAAACTAGTTTGAAGACAAGAAGCTGTCCACTCCGAAGAAACGTGAGCGTAAAGCTTCAATGACTGACATATATAGTTCCGATGTGGTGGCAATACGAAATCCCTACATTGATAAAATTAATCAGTCGTAGAAATAACACGATCGACAATATGGTAAAGGTTTCGAAATACGTCGCCGTTTTTAGGGGTTGTGAGTAATTGGGAGGGGAGGGGGTTAACCTCGCAACCCCCTCACCATTTTCACTTGCCGAAAATACTTGGTTTCCTTTGAAAAAAAAATCTCCAAACATCGGTGTGTATGGCACTGACAACTTCCACATTATTCACACTAGTTTAATAAACTAAGGTTGACGGAGCCCTGCTTCGCAGGGCTCCTATTATCGGATTAAGGGTCAAAAGAGAACCTACTATAACCTATTTAGTTACTTATTACAGAACCCTAAGTACTCGAAAGCAATGAGGGCAATGACGCACAAATTTGACGTTACCTATCAATATCATTCACACAAGATGGCGGTTGCGTTTTGTATCACATTTTTGCACATAAAACCTAAATATCGCTTTTATTGATTCCACTAGTTTAATAAAGTGAGGTTGACTGTGGTTAAGGGTCAAAAGAGAACCAAACACACCTATTGAGTTACTTTCACATAAAACCTAAAATTACGTTCCGTTTTGCATATTTGAATGAAGAATTGTTGGAAATTGTTTAAAAATATTTCGACGCAACTTCGGCAGCCAAAATTACTTTTAGGGAATTAGGACTAGCTCCCTTAAGCACCCTACACAACCAATACCCTCAAGTTCGGGCGACTCGATTCGAAACCCAATCCGACAATATTTACAGACTGGGATAAATATGTCCACCTCGACTGAATTTGAGATCAGCAAATAATTATCTCTGTTGGAGAAGATTCAGATATGAGGTTTTAGTTCGAGTGACAGTGACTAATAATAAAAAAAATATTTTAAAATTACTGCGTTTTATTTGTGAATATATTTGCCAAAACACTTTTAAAATGAATTTTATTTCGAAGATGTAAAATCGGTTACTACGTACGATTCCATGTCGTTTGCCAATTAATTCGATATTTATAAATAATCGATTAAATTTCCTTAGGTTACATCACTATAATTGTCAGTCATGAACTATCATGCATATCACTATACAGCGAAAATACTATAGTCGTATTTTAGCAAGACGTTAGTTCGAAACCTATTCTAATTATCATTAAGACACTTAGTCTATTTACGTAAACCCAAGAGTTCTAAGATTACTTGAAATCTAGCTAACAAGTTGAGTGCTTAGTTGTCGAAGTTATATTTTAGGAAGATAGATTCTAGATTAAATAATTTTTTTCCATCATCTATGTAGAACCACTTTTTCGGTCAGTCTTACTTGTATAGTATTTTCGGTTTTTCATTCATCTCAATTTAATATCGTCTTTCCTGGTATTCACTTAGTAGATTAAATAGTACTTTCTTTTCTTTCTTCCTTTACTTTCTCATATAGCGCGTACGGAACTGGCAAAATGGATGGTAATTGACAAATAGGACAAAGACCTAGAAGGGAGTTAACACATTCGCTGGTGGTGTCTGAAGAACCGCATATACCAGTATTACAAGCTCCTCAGTAACTATAATAGGAGTATAAAAACAAAACCCACAGCAAATAAAACAACAACTGCCAGGGCTGGCCCATCTATATGACGAACTGGGTACCAGCTCTAGGCGTCAAGAGCCGGGGTGCTAAAACTGAGCGCCGAGCGCAGTGCGGTGTCTAGGTTACCCTAATGAAGCCGAGAACTGACTTAGCTTCAACCTAAATCGAGTCTTAGGTCAGCATTGTACTGCAGCGTTTCCACTACGTCGAGACTTCATCAAAGAGGAACCAACTTCAGAAGGTGCTTCTTTAAAACATATATATACTGCCTCCTTTTTATAAATAATCATTTACAAACGATACTACTTCTTTGATTACATAGTTAAGTGTGGCCTACATGGCCCTAGACTACGAAATAAAATCGTTGAAAGGGTGCCAAAATAAATTTGCCTAAGTAATTTGTCTCACGTGGGAATTCTAGGCTAGGTTATTGGAGAGAATAACAATGACCCTGTTTTATAGATAGTCAGATTTTTACGTACAAAGGTATTTTTCACATACAGGCAGTGTTTGCACATTTGCTTTTTCTCGAAACTTGTTTTATAGTTTCAGCGTAATATTATAACAGTTTCACGTGATCATTTAGAAGGCTACCTCCGTGGTCCAGTGGATAGCGTAAACGTCTGCTGATCTGAGTTGCCGTGTGCTGGTTCCGAGTTCGATTCCTGGGTGGGACAAAAGTGTTACTGGGTTTTTCCGAATTCTCAGTACCAGCAAGGAGTTTGGCAAAGTGCCCTGTTACGGCATTTCATTTCATTTATTCATTCAAAAACAATTAACAAATTGTGTGTGAATATACATACATTAAAAACAAATTAAACATTATCATTTTAAACAAACAAAATTAAAATCAGGACAGGATACAAGCGGAAAAATAAAATAACTAATGGTCATAATGTCAAAAAGAAAAATAAAGTCAATAGGAAAAATAATGTCAAAAATAATAATCCATTAGTATACATAGATTCTGATGTCCTAATCACAATGTAGAGTAATAATAATAATTAAATTGTAGATGTGCAAGTTACATGTCATTTATAGTGTAATAGCATTCATTTAACAACAACCGTTTGAGTTCATTTTGAAAATTCATTTTATATAATAATGTTTTTACTTGCATAGGCAATTTATTAAATAGCTTAACCGATTTGTAATAAGGGCTATGCTTCACGACATCGAGAGTCGGTACATATTTGAGTAGAAGATCTTTTCTTCTTGTACTTTCCCTCATTTGTCTTTCTTCTTGGCTTTCATGTTCATGTACGTATTTCGATAAATGAGTAAGTAGTACTAGGATGTATAAGCAAGGAACAGTCAAGATCCTTAGTTCTTTGAAATGGGGTTTGCATGACTCTGGCTGCTGTATTCTAACAATGGTTCTAATAGCTCGTTTCTGGGCAACAAACGCCTTATGAATGTTATAGTCGTAGCTTCCTCCCCAGAAAAGGATGCTATATCTTAATTTTGATTCTACTAATGCAAAGTATACCATTTTTAAATGTACAGTACTTACTTCATTTCTTAGGCTTCGGAGTACATAGCATGCCGAACTGATAGAATTTTCTAGATGCGTTAATTCTGCCTTCCAGTTTAATCTATCATCTATGTACACTCCTAAAAACTTAACTACCGAGGTTTGGGCAATATTTTCACCATTCATTTCACAATATAATCTTTCAGTATTCTTGGCAGTTGTTCGAAATAGTATTGCGTTTGTCTTGCCCGTATTTACTTTTAGGCTGTTTACAGTAAACCAGTTGTTAAAAGTTTCTAAGGTCTTATTTACATTCATATTTAGAGTATTTATGTCATCGGCGGATACTACAGCATTTGTGTCGTCAGCAAAAACTACCAGCTGAACCGAGTCCCCAACAGTTTGCGTTACATATTTTATAAGGTCATTAATAAATGTAATGAAGAATATTGGACCTAATATGGAACCTTGGGGAACACCAGCATGAATTTGAGACATTTTTGACCTGTATGTTTCCTCAGTAAATATATTATTACGTGAAGAATTTAGTGCTTTAGTAACAGATTTGATTTCTACAAACATTTTCCTATTTTTCACATATGATGTAAGCAGTTCTAGAGACTTACCCCGTACCCCATAGTATTCAAGCTTTTCTAGTAGTAATTTATGGTTCACTGTGTCAAAAGCTGAACTTAGGTCTAGAAAAAGGCCAGCCACTTTTTCCTTATTATTCATTCTACGCACAACATCCGCAATGAGTGTGTAAATGGCATCTTGTGTCCCAACAAACTTTTGGTATCCAAATTGTCTACTACTGAGCACTTTGGTACGGTTTAGATGTGATAATAACCTATCTTTAACTAATTTTTCCAAAATTTTTGACGTAGCAGACAACAGTGATATGGGTCTATACATATGCGGATCAGTTTTTGAACCTTTTTTGTGTATCGGCAATATTTTAGCTACCTTAAATTGTTCCGGAAAAATACCCTCGTCAAAACATTTATTAAATAAAGTGCTAAGTGGTTCTGCTAATATGTCAATGTTTTCTTTGATTATTGTAATGGGCATGTCATCACAGCCAGTCGATTTTTTACTTTCCATTTTCCGGACTATTTTGTATATCTCAAGTGGAGTTGAATGATTTAAAATAAGATCACTATCTATTTTTTCTGCACTTTAGTATAAGATATCCATTGCGGCTCTTGTATTAATGGAACTAGCCGCGGCGGACTGCTCAAACTGTTTTAAGAAGATGTTGACAATTTCTGATGGTTCTGAAATGAGTTTATTTGATTTTTTAAGCATAAATTTAGTTTTATTAACATGCCTCTTATTTCTGTGTTCATTAATAAGTTTCCAAACATCTTTTGAAATATTTTTCGACCTCTCTATTCTTGCTTGTGTTGCTAGTTTTTTTGATGTCTTAATAACTTTCCGGTACAACGTAAGGTATTTGTTCCTGTAATTTATTATAGTGTCGTTTTGTTGATTTCCTTTGCCAACACACAAGAACCGTTTCATTTTGCTCGACACCTTTATACCCTTTGAGACCCACTGCAATCGTGTGGGATGTGACAGGCTTATTTTAACTTTTATTTTTCTAAAACTTTGTTTAAAAATATCAGTAAACGTTTTTATAAATTCATTTATGCTCATATCGCACCAGTTTTGATGTAACAACAGATGCCGAAATAAAGATTTATTTTTTTGAGTAAATTTCCTTTTCATGACAGATAAAAAGTTATTATTATTACGTATGCCGGGTGCAGAACTCTTTATTTCCGTACAGCATAGCAATCCCGCATGGCCGTCTGCCAGACCATTATGATCTACTTCACATTTTCTAAGGTCACATTCAGTCAGATTTGAAAAAATATTGTCTATACAAGATTGAGAATTATTACGGATAAATGTTGTTGTGTTAATTAAAGGTCTAAAATTATAACAAGTCAATAAATTAAGTAAGTCATTTCTCTTTTTACTATCTATCGATAGGTCAATATTATAATCTCCAAAAATTAAACAGTTCTTGTCAAAAAAATACTCTAACAATTTCTCAAGTCTTTGGAAAAATAAATCTAAATTTTTGTCATTTGGAGTGCGATAGCAGCAACATATGGACACTCCTGTTTGTATATCTTTCACACAGCAAATTTCAAAGCTTTCAACCATGTACAACTTCTTTGCTATTTGAAGCTCTTCATACTCACGGTCTCTGTACGCCAGAATAAGAGTCCCTCCCCTTTGCTTATTTACCCTAGTGTTATATGATGCAACTTGGTATTTACAAAAATTAAGTAAGGATACAAGGTTGTTGTTAAGAAAATGCTCACTAATACACAAATAATGTAAGGGATAACACAGACTGTCTATATATATTTCTAATTCATCCTGCTTATTACTTAAACCACATACATTTTGGTGAAAAATATTTAGGTTATGCATGTATACATTATCTACCAAGTTTTGATGTAGTACAGTAGATTCTACTTTATGGGCGAAAAAAATTTTCCTTTTCAATTACCTTTGATTTGAAATAATAAGGAATTGTGCCCGGCTTAATCATACTTTTCTCCTTATTATTTTCCATATTAATGTTGTCATCATTATCATTATAGAAATTAACCGTTGTCTCAATATATGACCTTAAGTCTTGGAAAATACTTCTAAGAGCCCTATTGTTTATGTAGCCAGTTTCTTTACTGAACATTTCATAAGTATAGTTTAGATGCCTATTAGTGTCAAAGATATAAGCATATTGAAAAGTCCAGTTATTATGGTACAAACAATGGTTAAAGTTTTCTATCCTCTTGTTGTACAAAAGATTATTTATAAACTTGAAAGTAGGCAAGCATAGTATAATATTAGTATGCATTAATTTTTCAACTTTCCTTTTTATACAATCTACTAGGTTTGCATAGTCCTTTGAGATCAAAAAATCATTCTTACCCAGAAATATGATGCAGTAATCCATGAGAGTAAAAGTCTCAAGTTTTTTGTCTAAACATTCAAAGAGTTGTTCAGTACATGCGTTTGGCATACAATAGTGGCATATATATGAACTAGGAAACGTATTTTCTGCGTATTTTAGGACATTATTAACATTATTGTCACTGATAATGCATACTTTGTTTTGATATGTTTTTGACAATAATGACAATCTTGACTTTGATGACACTAAATTACGATGCTTTGAGCTCGAGTCAGGTGGACGGGCGTTCACTGCGCCCTCTGTACTCTTGACACTTGTGGATTCGGCCTGTTGTGTTGGTTGAGTAATAGCTGCATCTTGTATCGGATTTTGTAATAGCTTACGCATTGTGCCAGTAGATGGCGTGTCGCTCAAATTGCCATTTCTAGGACTTTGCAAACAATATGTGAAATCGAGCGTCGATTGATTCCTACTTGTTGCCTTGCTATTAGACTTAGTTTTGCCGGGTGTTTTTACTTTTGACGAACTTCCACATATGTGAGTTAACTGGTTTATTCTTAGTTCGTAATTAATTATTTGTTTGGCTTGTGTTCTATTTTCCAAGAGAAGGTTATCAATTTCATTTTCAGCAATTTTCAGTTTCTCTTCTAGTGAGCGTATTCGTTTTCTTAAATCCGAGACATCGTCTTTAGTAATGGAGTGCAAGTTGGGCAAACTCCTATTCAATTCGCATGAGCGTGTTGATGTTGTGTTAAACGAAGAATAATGTTCATCTTCTTCATCAAAAATTTCTGTAAGCGCTTCAAATGAGTTATATGTCGGAAAAGTTGCCTTTATTTTGTGTCTCAGGGTAATATTGTTTCCGGAAGTATCATTTGGGGAATCTTGAGTATTCAGAGTTGAGTTATCTGCCATCTTCCCGTGAGTAGTAAAGCCACGTCAAAGTGAAATATTGTGCCACAGTGATGGATATTTGCTAGTCCTCACTAGATGTCGCTTTTGACCAATATAATAAAAAGTCGTAGAAAGTGACACCATCTACATTTCACATACGCAGTTAATAGCTCAAACGTTTATAAAAATTTGAACTGTATGTTTAATCTATTTGGCACTAGAGGCGTGGATGTGCAATGATTTGCAAAAATGATTTATCAATAGTTTAATTTTATCACTTTGTCTTGATACAATTTTATAGTTCCATTCGACTTACACTGTCCCTGACACTGTTTAGCTTCTGTCATAAGTCAAAACCGGTCAAAAGTTTACATTAGTATTATATTGTCACTTCATATAAGTTTTTTCATTTACACATAACTTATTAGCAGTTCACGTGAATAACACTTTTACACATGCATTGTCACACCATAGTCACTTATATACATGAGAGATCACTTCAAACTCAATATTTTAATTTTATTCTACACTTTAATACCGAGCAATACAAAAGCAATGTTTTTACTTGAGGGCGCCATCTGGCGAAAAAAAAAAAGAAAAAAAATACGCAATAGACTTGCCCCCTATTACTACTTTACTATTACACCTTCTGCCTACCCTTTCACGGATACAGGCGTGAGTCTATACAAACAAATAAAAAAAGCATTTAACATTATATTCGACATAATTTTTTTTTACTTTGTACTGTTCCTACGGGATATATACCACGTTCCTTTGTTTTGAGTAACCGATATTTCGGCACTGTTGCAAACGCCATGTTCACGGATGTACTGAAGTATTGCGGGTGGATGAAAGTTATAAACAAGTGAACCGGTCTACCCACTTCCTTACTCGTTTATTGCGCGCACAACCACTATCACCGTTTTCACTCTCGCACTGTACTCGATCGCGACAACTGTACTCACTACGTCAGGTCGTGATTTAAATTTTTCCGGTTTATGGGTTTTGCATAGACGTACCACTGGATGCCAGGTATTCGACAGTTGAAACCCATCTTCTCTATTGAAGGTTTTATACTTTTTAATTTCAATAGCTTCTTTAACCATTCTAGGTATATAGTAGCGTTCTGTCGAAAGCACCTAAGGGTTATGTAACTCAATCCAATGGTTCGTACCCGAGTCTAGGAGATGTTGAGGTATTGCCGACTTTTGTGGTTCATTGTTTTTGACTGCCCTGATGTCTTCCTTGATGCGGCAGGAAATGGTGCGTTTCGTTTGTCTTATATATTCATTTTAATGTGGGTTTAATATCACACCTCTGCCTACCTCTTCGGGGATACAGGCGTGAGTCTATAAATATATTTTTTTTTTGCAAGCTTTCATCTAAAAAATCAGTTTAAATCTGATTTCTACACAATACCTAATGACTGGGCCATAGCTCTAGTTTTACCTCTTTATAAAGGAAAAGGCTCGCAACAAGACTGCAAAAACTATAGAGGCATTAGCCTTCTCAGCATTGTTGGCAAATTGTATGCAAAGGTACCGATTGAAAGATTTATGAAAGTAACCAACAAGAAATTATGGGATGTACAAGCGGGATTCCGAAAGGGTCTGGGATGTACGGATCAGGTTTTTTACTTGCGAAGCATAGCCGAAAAGTTTTTGGCCAAAGGTCAAAAGGTCTATTGCGCATTCGTGGATTTGGAAAAGGCTTACGATAAAGTGGTGAGGAATGAAATGTGGTCGGTGCTGTCAATGAATGGGGTGGACAGCAGCCTCATTCGAGCTCTGAAATCCCTTTATGAGGACTCTAGAGCTTGTGTGAGGATAAACGAGGCATACACTGACTGGTTTACCATCGAGAAAGGTGTTAGACAGGGATGTGTAGCGTCGCCGTGGCTGTTTAACCTCTTCATGGACAGTTGTTTGCAAGATTTAAAACATAGTGACTGCGAATTAAGGATGAATGGGTTACTCGTCAAATGCCTCCTTTATGCTGATGATCAGGTAATACTTGCATCTTCAGCGGAGGAGTTGCAGGAGATGGTAACAATCATGCATGGTGCGTTAGAGAGGAAAGGAATGAAAGTGAATGTAAGTAAAACGAAAGTTATGGTTTTTGAAAAGGAGGAATGCGTTACGGCTTGTAATGTTTTGATCGATGGACAGCGAGTGGAACAAGTGAATGAGTTTGTTTACTTAGGTACGTTGTTTACAAGAGATGGTAAGAATGAAAAAGATATTGAAAGAAGAGTTAATGCAGGTAATAGTGTGAATCGAGCTCTGAAGGCGTTTATGAACAGTCAAAACGTGTCCAAAAAGGCGCGTTTGGCTGTGCATAGAGGGGTGTTAGTGCCTACCCTTATGTATGGTAGTGAAAGTTGGGTATGGCAGAATAGACTTGAAAGTAGAATACATGCTGTAGAAATGAGAGCACTGAGAAGTATGTGTGGTGTGTCTTTGACCGACAGAGTAAAGAATTGTGTGATACGAGAGTGGTGTGGGGTAAAAGAAGATGTAGTGACAAGCATCGAGAAAGGCATGTTAAGATGGTTGGGCACATGGAGAGGATGGATGACGAAAGACTGACAAAGAAGATATATAAGGCAAGTGTGAATGGGACAGGACGAAGGGGAAGACCTAGGCGGACGTTCTCTGACCAGATTGGAGACATCCTAAAAAAAAGGACAGGTCAGAAGTACCCTAAACAGAAGAGCATGCATGAGAAACTTGATGGGAGTGAATGAAGCAAGAGCGGTATGTCAGGATCGTTGCAAATAGCGTTCCGTAGTCTCTGCCTACCCCTCCAGGAAACTGGCGTGAGTCTATTTATGTATGTATGTATGTATTCTACACAATTTAAAGTTTCTTCTGAAAATGATGATTAAAATGAAATTACTTCCTAAAAACATGATTAAATTTCAAGCGAATATTTACAGTACGTCAAATTTGTGTGAAATGCCCGTAGATGAGTGTGAAAATTATCAAATTTTAATTATGTGAAGACGAGTTTAGAATCGCAGAATTCCGATGTTATTAAAATTTAAGACTCCGTTTAAGATACTGTGAGGTTTGTAAGGATAGAAGCAAGTGGCGTTCTGTTGTCTTTGCCTACCCCGACGGGAAAAAGTGTTAGCCTATGTATGTACGTTTAAGCTACTTCCTGATCTATTTCACAAGATTTGTGTTGTAAGCGAACAATGACGGCCCGGCTGTTTAGACGGAAGCCGGCGCCCGGACGAGCTTGTACACACATAGTGCCTTTTCACACGTACCGGTTGCCGGGTAGCCGGTGCCGGGTACCCGGCGGCGCAGTGTATGGCCATGTACTTTATCTTACACACGTACCGGCGTAATTTGCCGGGCAAGCGGTCGCCGGGTGCGCACCGGATCCACCACTGTGCGTCCGGTTGGCGCCTACCGGTTAGCCGGCGACCGGACGCGTAGTGCTGTATGCAGCCGCAGCATGCTTTCATACACACCGGCGCGTAGTCACCCAAGTACAATCACAGGGAAAGCACGCGCACGTCGTTTATTCTCACATCCTCGTATCGTCCTATCCTATTATAGTATTAAAATTGTAAAATGGAGATAGATATTGAATTACTAATAACTTTAGTAGAAGCTAGACTAGTTTTATGGGATAAAACTTGTCCAGAATATAAAGATAAAAATGAAACAAAAAAGGCTTGGAGAGAAGTCTGTGTATTATTAAAAAACAACTTTGTAAGTAGAAATAGACGACAGTGAAAAAAACACATGTGGTAAGTCAGTACTTAATTTTATTTCCTAGTTTACATAATGTAAAGTATAGACATCTCGTCATCTTTATTATCTGTGCTACAAAGCACTCTACATTATCTATATGCCAATGCTATGGCTGCCATGTACCAATTTTTAACCGACTTCAAAAAAGGAGGAGGTAATCAATTCACCGGTGTGTTTTTTTTTAGTGTGTTTGTTAATGGTTTTTCAAACTAAAATGTAATTGGTTAAAGGAGGATATAGACATAATTATGAAAGTACGTGAAAACCCTGTCTTCACCTTTAAGTAGGTCTGGAAATAAGGTGTAAAATGCTCCTTAATGTTCTCTTTTCATGTTAATCGGATGAACCCAACAATTTCTTGACTTTTTTTCTGGCGGCGGTATCTTCTGTACAAAATCCACATTGCAATTATTTGTTCACGTTCCATTTTTAGAAAAGAGTGAAAATTAAATTATTAACTATACGTAGTCACTACGCGACTGTACTCGCGTTGATAGTAATGGCGCTACTGGATATAAAATCGGATCGTGTGAAAGCTAAATGTGATACCGGACAGTCGGCGCCGGGCACCCGGCAACCGGTACCGGTACCGGTGTGAGATACAAGTATTCCTGATTTTATGTGAAAAGGCACATACACTCGACGACCGGACGACCAGCCCCGACCAGTGTTACCAACGTAGTAGAATTGCCACAAAATGGTAATTTCTACTTAATTCTGACATTTAATACAGCGTATATTTAAGTATAGAAATTATATTTTATTTTATGTTTAAATAGTCACCATACAGCGTTTGTTTTAAAATATTTTGTACTTAACGCAATAATTTGATGTTATATGCAGATTATAATTATTGTAAACTATGTTATGCTGTTCCTCGCACTGTAAATAAACGAAGTGTACGTGCAGGTTCACTGTTCGTAGTAAACTCATGCAGAACCAACGCAGGATTACGTTGTCCTATTCGACGAATGGTAGACTCCTAGATTCGCAACTTTGTAGATATTGATATTTTCACATGTTCTAAATGTAAGTTCAAGCAAAGCGTTATTAAATGTTTTCTAATTAATTATTCTTTTCTAATTAATTATTCTAAAAATCAAATAAAAAATCTTAATATTTCAACATTAAGATTTTTAATATTTCCTCATCCAAATTGATCCTAACCCAATACTACGTAATCAAATTCAATTATTAATTTCAGTTGTTCCGTTCATTTCAATTATTCAGTTTATTATATTTCATGTCATTTATTTATTAGCGATAAGCAGAATTACCTATTTCTTATATCTAAAATACTTCTATATATGTATCTGTGATGCTTTCTAGTGGCTCCATTTGTATTCAATTTTTTGTCAATTTGTGTATGCAGTGGGATGCAATATTGTAAAATTATACTAAACTGAATTTATTTTTGCTACATGTATATTGTAGCTGTTAATTATCCCTAAATAAATAAAATAAAAATAAAATGATTAAATTTACTAATAATGTCTTTACTAAAATATTATATTTTGTATTTTTTTGTTACGTATTATACAGAACTAATACATTAAAAATGTTGTACTAGTGAATTTTGGTGAAGAGCTAAGTTTAGCTTGTAGGTGTTACAAGTAATCTTATCCAGTTATAGGTCACAGAAATAATTGTATGTCCTTTAAGATCCACTTCCCTTTCTCCCTAAGGTCTGACGGGGAGGTTTTCATCTCATCTTCAACTAATTAAGACAGTTTTAGCCTGTAGTAATTACTTACCAACCCTATGTTTTTCCTTGACCTTTTGTACCATATATCGTGCTAAAAATTGTAGTACTTATGTATTTTACCTTTGAACGGATAATTTGGGTCTATAATTTGATGATGGATTGGAAATTTTTGAAATGAATATGGACGATATAATATTATATCATGCAATTACCACCGAGCCAATATCTAATTGAGATTTTGTATTGCTGCCTATCAAATTGTCTCCAAGCCACCTGATCTTAAGCAGCACTGGAGTCTCATATTTGCGTATTGGTAATATATAAAACATGAATAATATATCATGTCCTTTATATACACCGCTATTTTTTAATTAGTACAAAAACTTTAAGGACAGATTAGCGAAGATATTATTATCATATATGTGACGTAAGAATTTCATAATATCAATAAGAGCAAAGTTATTATCATTTGTTTATTGTAGAAAATCTCACTACAATCATAGTCATATTTTACAATCCATTCACTAATTCATTGATAATATTCCATCCTGCTCATTCGCATTCTCTCTGTCGCACTTATGATGTAGGTAGCCATAGAAAATAAAATGAAGAAAAATAATAAATGTAGGTAGTTATTTTTTAATTTTGTTAATTCTACCCTCTCCTTCATACTTCATTCGGGCTTAGGACCGGTAAAATTTATCATTTAACAAGTAATTAAATACGGAGGTATGTAATTAGAAAGCAAACAAATATCAAAATAAAAGAAGGTGTTCTGGACTAAAAGAAAAGAGTAATTTTGGCGTATTTATGAAGTTAGAATCATCTGCTATTTACAAATATTATTTTATCATCATCATGTCAGCCTAGAGACGTCCACTGCTGGACATAGGCCTTCCTCAAGGTGTGCAGAGAACACAGACCGATTTTGTCTGATTTCATCAAATTATTATTTAAGTCAAAAGCATCCAATATGCACTGTTTTAATTGTTTGACACTGACCGGATCACTTTTGTACACTCACAATAAGATGTCCATGGATACACAGCTGCACTCGCGATTTTTCCACTCAAAAAGTACGCACGAAGCAAAGCTACATACTCCCGTGATATGAACTGATATGATAGGCCATCGCGTCGGGCAAACGTAGACAAACAATTAACTTTTGCAACGAATTTAGATACACTCACTTTTGCTAGCAATTTAGTACTGTTTCTCGCATCTTCGGGGCGTGGCGCAGGCGCAGAGGGGAGGGGAGGAGGGGAATTTATCAATGGTTCATTTTACTATGATACTCGTAGTACTCGGGTCGGTCATAATATTAGTATTGCATTTACCAATTATCACGTATTTTTGTGGACAGTTTTGAGACAGTTTTGGGACTTAGTGTTTTAATTTTTTAACTACATAAATATGATCAGTTAAAGATACTTAGTGCTGTGTTAAATTTTTTGTACTAATTAAAAAATAGCGGTGTATAAATTAATTAAAATCTGATGGAAGACAACACAAAATACCGCCTAAAGTTATATTGAGAAGTCTACATCGTTGTTACATAATATAAGCCAATAATAAAAATCTTATCTATTTGCTTCAAGAACTAAACAAAAAAAAATCTGGCCAAATTCCAATCACACCGTAAACCGATTTTCTTACGAATTGCAAAAGCGATGGTAGCATTAATTTATCTATGTAGTAATTTTGTCAGTTAACATGTTTATAAGTAGCTTGGTAATTAATTCTGACAAAACTCAAATAATGTACATAGAAACGTTACTTCATTCCGTGCCGATGTTTCATGACCGATATACCGATACATTGCACTTAGTCTTCCATTTCACACATATATCACCTATTCATAAAAAGCACTATGTAAATTGAATATATATGATTAAAAATACCAGAAAAACGTCAAAATCAATATGCATTTCTTTGCTCTGAAGCTCAATAAACGAACCATAATATCCGTATAGCCTGTACGTCTAGAGACGGAACGCAAATTCTTCCTAAAGCTCATTACTTGACAGAAAATGTCCCAGGTGGGAATTCTAGACACGCCGCTCTTAGATAATAAGGTTGAAGGAAAATACTAGAAAATGAATCGTTCCTTTAAAAACTTTGAATAAAATGTGTTTAACCGCTGCGGCTTATCTGATCATTTTAAAGCTTTTACTGTAGTTTGAACGCGATGGTCTTAATCCACTGTTACACTGATAGCAGTAACTTTGTTTATTAATTTGAGTCTATTTTTATATAAACTTTCTAAGATTTTGACGGAGTGGTTTAAGTGGTCACCTCGTTGTTAAGAATGGTACTCAGTCTTGTGAGTGCGATTCCTACACGAGAGAACACTATATTATGTGATCAAAAATTGTTGTCCCCATGTCTGGTTGCACTTTGTGTCCGTATATTGAATGTCCGTATAGTCCACTGACACAAGATTGTTTTTTTTATAAAGAAAGAAAGGTGAAAGCTCATAGCTTATTATATGTTCATGTATTATATTCCGTAGATGGCAATAGGCTGGCCCCTAATTACATTGGGATCGAAACATAACTGGCGAAGTGTGGGTGTGTAATACACCTCTGCCTACCCCTTAGCGACTAAAGGTACGAAGTTGTGTTATGTATTATATTCTTATGTGTACTAGTCTATAATAAATCTTTGGTTGTATTTGCAATGTTGTAATTATGGACTGCCCAAATGATTAGTTAACTAGTACATTTTAAATATAAAAAACAATACGGTTATTTCTTGCCTTTTTGCACCACTTTAAAATGCTTTGTAAATAAAGCATTGATAAATAGAAATTTAAGGGAAGTTCGTATGCTTTCAGAGTTTTACCGTCCATGTTGCTACAAATGGTCAACTAATTGCTACTAATGAGATGAGTGCTGGACTTAATTCCTGTTTGAAAAAAGTCGGAAGTTACTTAATCCGGGCTTCGGTGCTCTTTCTTTTAATTGTATAAAGCGGGTGCGATACATGCAGTCAATTTAGCAGGCAGAAACAGACATAGTTCCTTAACGAAACAATTACAGCGAGATTACGTTTATACTCCGGTCCGTAAGGGACAGTGTCTTTAGTTTCTGGGACTGTCTGAAACGATATGGACAATTTTGCAGTATGATTTAAAGGAGGATTTGCTACTTTTACGAACCTTATTAAGTTTATAAAATAGATAGAAATGTTTTTATTAAAAGAAGAATTGTAAGCGACTGCCACGCGGATGGTCGCGGGTTCCATTCCCACTCAAGTCAGACATTTCTGTGCGTGGACATGGATGTTTCCCTTGACCTAGGTGTTTCTATGTCTGGGTGTGTATATGTATTAAGTTAATAATTATGTATGTTTATCCAATGTTAAGTACCCAAAGTACAAGTTCTGATTAGTTTAGGACCAAATAGTGTTGTGTGTACGTCATAGAGTATTATTATTTGGAACTGAAAAATATTGTATGTGAAATAACAATATTTCCAATGAAACGTTCGAAAATATTGACTATCAGTGTTATAAAGCTTTAAGAAGTCACTTTAATTAAAATACACCTACTAAGCGTCTACAAATATTATGCTGTACGCATGACACACACGCAACAGACAAGCACTGCTCTTGATCATATCAGTATTATCTCGCAGGAGGCAACATATAATCCACACATAATCCCACAACCGCATAACAGTATTCACAAGCTCATCATTTACCATACAGAACCACGTAAAGCTGGCTCGAAGCTCTCTGAGAGTTACTCCGTTCTAATTGCATCCGCAGTGACTAGTTAATGTCAAATTTGCAACTTTCTAAGATGGCATCTCTGTAATGTCACTTTAGAGAGTCATTGTCAACAATACCGTCATTTTTGTCACCACAAAATGCATGAACTTTGTTAAAAAATACTCATTAGTGTTGGTTCTTCTGATGGGCTAGTAGACACCGATAGATGGCTACGCAGAGTGTTATTGGTGACTCATCTGGTATTGGTTGTGTCAATAATAATACGCGACGGTATTGGACCATCATCACCATACGGATTGCTTACCATCAGGATATAGGTCTGCTCGACACATGCCACCTATTACATAAAAATACGGTGACCAGTATCTCTATATTTTAACGTAACGTGTTTATACTTAGAGACTATATATGGTAATAAACTTTTTCTTAACGGCGCCTGCCGGTCATGTAAATGCAAATGTATTTATTTTAATTTTAATTGTGTATGGGACTGTCAGGCAAATCGTATTATCACTAAATAAATGCGCTAAGCACTAAAAATCGGCAGGACGGTGAAAGCGCGGGGCACAGCATAATAAAATTATTATTTTTCGCTGGATACCTATTTCTCCTATTAATTTATTACGGAACCCTACTTCGTGCGTGTCCCGTCTAGATTTGTCTTTTTCCTAGAAACCATCATAACACACTTACCAACCAATTCACCGAATTACGTTTCACATATCTCACGAATAGAATTCATAACAATAAAGGATGTGATCAATTAACCCGCCACTTGAACTCGCAGTAATGAGCTACTTATGTTCTTCACTTTCATAATTAATTGCCTCCTGATAAATTATTCAGTAAGGAGAGCCGGAGCTATTACTAGGCGGTGTATTCTGTTGTGATCGATGATGGTACTGCGAGATTTTTTTGATGAGGCTGTACAATTGTACATACATACATAAACTCACGCCTGTTTCCCGAAGGGGTAAGCAGATACTACAGTTTCTGCCCGATCCCGCAGCAATTTCGACAAAATACCGTCTTAGTACACCCTTACGCTTCTCAAGGAACATACAAGACAAACTGCAGTTTCTCGCGCACAATAGCTTTGGCTGTACGTTGTCTGTTAGTTAGATAATGACGCTTACGTCATACGTAGAACCTTCTTAAATGTTCTTACTTCTAAAATAAAATGTCATATTTTTCCTTTTTTTATTTGGCACTTCTTTAATGATACAACAAAAGTATTTTGGCATGGTTACCTTGTACATGGTTAAAAACTAGGCTTGCTAAGGATGTTTTACACTCTGGGGTAGTGAATATATTGCATGGATGGCGTAGAAGTTTAAGCGGTCGCCTCGCCGCCACCGTTTGGCACTACGTTTGATACTCACAGGAGACAAAACATTGTGTGTTCCATAAATAGTTGTTCGAGTCTAGGTGTCATTAGTATCCGATGATAGAATCTTTATGAAAAAGAAAATACCTATATAATTCGCCGCGAACCACACGGAATAAAAAATATACGTGAGCGAGGCTCAGAATATGGCTCCCAAACATCTTAAAAGTACGTGAATGTTATAGGTAATCTAATTTGTTTCATAATTACGGAGTAATTCATTGCGTCGCGGAGAATACGTTACAATTATGACCGTTGTTATTGAGATGTTTCTTTTTGAGCATTATGGTGTTGATACACCTGAGAATTCACATGTAACAAAACCGCGAGCATTCGGCGTTTTTTGTTTTGTCGAACTGAACAACGAAGAGCACCGAACATTGCTACGAACATTTTCACAATCTTTCTGGCGAACACTTTAATCAGCAAAAACGTCGAAACAAATTTACTATCCATTCGCTAGAATGTTCGCCAGAGCGCTCGGCGGAATGGTCGCTGAAACATACTCGTTTGTTTTTTTGCTTTGTAACATTCGCAAGAATACCCATTACAGGTGAATGTTCAAATATATAAGCACCATTAAATTTTATTGTAGCCGAATTAATGTCACTGGAGAAATAAGTAAGTTATTATTTGGTTTTATTTATTGGCAATTTGGGCCGCGGTAGGTTAGTGTAGGGACTGTTAGATAACTTATGGCCTGTGATTGTGAAAATGGATAATATCACATATATTATTTTGTGTTTTATGAACTTTCACACAAGGTTATATTCCCAAACAAGGCATAGCTTGTATAAGGAGGCTGGCTGAACAATAGTTTAAGCGCTTGCCTCGCCGCTTGACACTGCGCCGAGTGTTGTGGATTCGATACCCACACGAGACAATACTTTGTGTAAGCCCTTAAGGATGTTCATTGTGTCCTTTGATAGCATGTTTGTAAAGTCCCCCACGACATAGGATTTATACCTAGCGCAGGAATTAACTTAAAAAAACAGCAATATTATACCCACATACTAAACGAATACCATACTCATTACCCAAACGTTTTTTCTAGTTGGAAATAGAATGTACTCAGCTTAGCATCCATGACTAAGGACGAGAAGAGGCCTGTCAAAATTGCGCATGGAATAAATTTCTTGGCGAATGCGCTGTTATAATTTACGCCAGCAAGTTAGTTTGTAACTTCAGACAGTTTGAAAACTTGTAGGTGGTACATCGCCCCCACACGTGAAACCTAATGGCTAATTTGCATTTATTTAATTAACTAATTGACGATGTTATGTGGGTTAAGTACGCATCTACTTATTCCACCTGTGTAGGTGGTTAGCTAAATGTCAGAGAAAGTCTGTTGACCGGAATTGGATAGTATCCTATATAAATAGATTCATTGACGATGTTATGTGGGTTAAGTACGCATCTATGTACTTATTCCATCTGTGTAGGTGGTTAGCTAAATGTTAGAGAAACTCTGTTGACCGGAATTGGATAGTATCCTATATAAATAGATTCATTGCAGGCAGCGATAGCCGAGTGGAGATACCAACAAACCGCCATGCAAAGGGTTAGGGTTACAAATCCACAGCGCATACAAGTGACATTTCAAAGTATGTGTGTACTAAATAGTTGATAATTATCGCATGTCCCGAGCCTCAGCAAGCTTGTTCCGACTGTCATGTTGATTTTTGACAGTCGTTATAGGGGGTCAGTAGCCTTAAATAAAACTGATACTGGTCTAAAGGTTACCTTTAATTCTACTAACACTAGCAAGCGGCCTCCGTCAGAGCTCTACGGTGAAAAGTCATGGATGCAACTCGGTTAACGGTCGGGCGATGATGATGATCATCGCCGTTTAGAATTGTGCTGAATTGTGATATTGGAGAATCACAAATTACTGAGTAAAGGTTTTGCTCTTAAAACGCCCATAAAATGTGGTAGAAACTCTATTACCAGATCAGCCGTATTATTAATTTTTGCACGTGGAAATTTGAGCAATATTTTTTCGTAATAGTAAACGTAGGCCTTCTAAATATCTGACGAATATAATTGTGTATCTTGTTGTATGAAATCCTATGCAATGCGTGCAGGATCCAATTATATGCCTAGCGATTTGAAATAACGAACCAGTTTTTTTTAAACGCGTTTCGATTGCCTCAGCAGATTTTGCCTGGTTGATATGACGTGAAGATATTAATGTTTCTGGTATATCTGTAACCTCATGGTTATGAAAAAGCCCTCTGTCAAATTTATTTATATTCTATGTCGAGCAATTGTAACAAACATTTATTCATCTCCACAAACTCTCACTTTTATAATAGCAGTAAGATAAAATTCCATGTAAAATTACTGTAGGTATGCACTTTCTCCCTGTCGTTCGCTCTGAGCCGTTCCAAGAGAATTGCGTTCAATCTCATGATTCTGTTTTATTGTCGAAATATATTCGCAATTCATTCGACATCAATTTGTTTTATATCAACGCAAAACCAGTGACTCAAAACTTCGACACGTTTTACTTTATATAACGCATAAAAAAGATTTTTTTCTCTCCGCCACGCCTTTTGCCCGTAGGGCCCGGCAGAGACAACACAAAGTTTAATGTGCAAATATTGGTGTGCATAAATACTGTTGTAATAATTATTATTAAGAATGCACACACAGTAAGTGTTTACTGTGAGATAGTCATGAAAGTCACAACATGTATGGGCCGGTTTCAAGGCGATACTGTCACCCCTATCCTATGAAATCGTCAGGAATATTACCACTTAGTTAATCTAGCCACTCTCCCCAAATACCGCTGGAAAGATGCTGTAGAGCAAGATCTGAGGGAGCTGGTCAAGCTGATGATTGGCGAGAAGTGGCCAAAGATTTGGTGAGGTGGCGTTCTTTCGTATTGGAGGCCAAGGCACGTTTTGGGTCGATGAGCCATTGGAGTAAGTAAATCTAAACGCAAAACAGATTCAGAACTGAGAGATATATATATGTATACACCACTATTTTTTAATTAGTACAAAAACTTTAAGGACAGATTAGCGAAGATATTATTATCATATATGTGACGTAAGAATTTCATAATATCAATAAAGAGCAAAGTTATTATCATTTGTTTATTGTAGAAAATCTCACTTAAAGCATAGTCATATTTTACAATCCATTCACTAATCTTAATATATAAAATCCTTGCGTTACTGACTGACTGACAGACACGCTACAGCCGAAACTATTGGGCGCAGGAAGCTGAAATTTGGCATGTATGTTCCTTGGGGACCGTAGAGGTGCACTAAGAAGGGATTTCTCGAAATTCCCACGGGATCGGCCAAAATAGATAAATTAAAAAAAAATGCAGGCGTAGCTGCTGGCGTCATCTAGTTCATTGATAATATTCCATTCTGCTCATTCGCATTCTCTCTGTCGCACTTATGATGTAGGTAGCCATAGAAAATAAAATGAAGGAAAATAATAAATGTGGGTAGTTATTTTTTAATTTTGTTAATTCTACCCTCTCCTTCATACTTCATTCGGGCTTAGGACCGGTAAAATTTATCGTTTAATAAGTAATTAAATACGGAGGTATGTAATTAGAAAGCAAACAAATATCAAAATAAAAGATGGTGTTCTGGACTAAAAGAAAAGAGTAATTTTGGCGTATTTATGAAGTTAGAATCATCTGCTATTTACAAATTATTTTATCATCATCATGTCAGGCTGACATGCCGTCAGCCTAGAGACGTCCACTGTTGGACATAGGCCTTCCTCAAGGTGTGTGGAGAACACAGACCGATTTTGAGCCGCCCGCATCAAATTATAATTTACTTAAGTACGTATTATTTACTAAACTTACAAGTATTTCCATTGTCCTTCGAAATGTCCACCACCGTTGTCAAAAGCATCCAATATGCACTGTTTTAATTGTTTGACACTGACCCGGTCACTTTTGTACACTCACAATACGATGTCCATGGGTACACAGCTGCATTCGCGATTTTTCCACTCAAAAAGTACGCACGAACCATAGCTACATACTCCCGTGATATGAACTGATATGATAGGCCATCGCGTCGGGCAAACGTAGACAAACAATTAACTTTTGCAACGAAATTAGATACGCTCACGTTAGCCAACAATTTAGTACTGTTTGTCGCATCGTCAGGGCGTGGCGCAGGCGCAGAGGGGGGGGGAGGAATTTATCAATGGTTAATTTTACTATGACAGTACACGGGTCGGTCATAGTATTAGTATTGCATTTACCAATTATCACGTATTTTTGTGGACAGTTTTGAGACAGTACATAAATATGTATATACTACTAACTAACTAACTACATAAATATGATCAGTTAAAGATACTTAGTGCCCTGTTAAATTTTTTGTACTTATTAAAAAATAGTGGTGTATATATTTATTCTTTCCTTAATTGCCTCGACAAGCTACAATAGCTTATTGGCAAAATACGCTCGTTTGATTGATTATATCATACGGTGAAACTACATAATTTGCTTCTATTTTCAATTCAAGCTAAAATATACATGGGTTGAAATGGGTTTACTATTGTTTGACAAAAAACGTATGACAAAAGATCATTTTACAAACAACGTTTGAAAACAAATCATTTGACAAACTTTCATTTCGCAAACATATTACTTTAAAAACAAACATTTGACATAATACAGGTTACGCAAATGTTTTACTTAGAAAATAATTAAAATGTTAAATAATTATTTTAAAAATAATCTTTTGACTTAATAATTCGTTTGCCAAATTAGTGATTGTACAAAAAGTTAGAAGATAAATTATGAGTAAAAAAGGTTTATTTTCCAAACAAAATCAACAATTATATAATAAGCAGCTTAATTATGTCCTAAAATTAAAATAAGCCTATTTAATATATACAATACGAAAAATAAAATAAATTAAAATTAAATTTAGAAGGCGTCATGGAAGTCATCCGCATCCCAGTCAATCGGAAGCGTGCCCAGAAGATTGGCGGCATTGCCTCGTTGTATAGCAATGCTTATCTTTTGTGCTAAATACGTGCCAGCCCTCTGGTCACCCGAGGCGTCGATCAGTCTCTTTGCGAGAAAATTATTAGTTTTTAAAAATAACTAATTTCTAACCAATACTTACGCGAAATTTTGAAAATATTTAATTGCATGGTTGCAATTTTCATCCTGGACAGATTATTTATAGGAAAGTAATAATTTTGTATTAATACTTATTCCATAGAAACTTAAGTCTTTTAAAACAAAAATACACACTGCCTGAATTAAGCGAAATAAGTAGAATTCGGTTCGGCAGTTCTAACCTAACCTAACCAGCCATTGTTTCAGTTGACCCTACACAAAGATTGTTGTATTAGCGTAGATTTTGGTTTGTAAAATATTTACTAAGCAAGGCATTTTGTCAAATGTTATTTATGCTTTACGTTGTTTTGCCAAATAACATGTTTAAAAAATAATCAATTTGTAAATTAATGTTTCAGCATAATAACTTTTTATAGTAAATATAGTGTCTAATGAGTAGTTTATTAAACAATAGTTTGTAAAATAATAAATATATCAAGTATAATTTTGTCAAATGTTATTTGTCAAATGAAATTTTTTCATTTGTTTTTTGTCAAATGATCGGACACCGTTGAAATGTTATTTGTCAAAATATCAGACTCTATATCTCCTCCTATGTTTACTAATTTCCATTTGCAGTTAGGGTGTAAGGCCCTGAGTCATATATGAATATTATTCTGATGGAAACCAGACACGACGCAAGTAAAAAACAGTAGTAACTAAACCAACTATTATAATATAATAATCTGGCAACACCACCAATGTCAACGTGCTTTTTTCATCAAAGAATTTTAAATATTAATATTTCACGAATTTCACCATATAAATTGTAATAATATATCGCATCTGAAATTAGTATATAAAACTCAATCAAAAGAAGGAAATATTTGGTAAAATCCGCCACAAATAAAGAAAAAGTGAAGAGATGACAGCCGTCACAACAAATATGACACCAATATCAATAACAATATTTACGAGAATAAAAATGAAATTATTAGCACTCTAGTATGTTGACGAGAGCCAGGAACAAGAGAGCACGACCAATACCTCCGGGCCCGTCGCTGAGCTCCGCCTCGCAGCCGTCGGCACCTGCGCCGACAACATCAACGGCTGCAGTTGCGTCGAGCTCCAGCGACGAGTATTTCTCTCCGCCGTCGACACCGTCACCTGCGCGGCGGCGTGGGAGAGGCCGGCCACCTGCGTGCTTGGGACCTCGGGGCCCACCGGCCCCAAACAGGGCCCCCGCTGCCGGTGGTAATGTGCAGCGCATGAAGTGGACGACATCAATAAACGAACATGTCATGCGCGCATATTTTGGGGCGACAGAGGGAGGCACTTACCTCACTGCGTACCGTAGTCGCATGCTGTCTTTGTTTCAGGCCTTGGAACCAAGCATCAACGTCACGGCTCAACGACTATCGGATCAGGTACGGGTTATCCAGCGCAGTGGCAAATTGGATAATGCCGTGCTTGATAGGATGCGCTCAGAGTACTTACCTGCGAGCCATGCCACCCCCGTCCAGCCTACACAGACATCTGCACTGACCGCACCGCCAATAGGCGACAGTGCCGTCAGGGAGGAGGATGACATGGCTGATAATGTAAGTACCCAGTGCAATGAAGAGGTAAAGGACGCTTTGGAATGTGCTATTAGGGACTACCGGTACACACCACTAGGTATCAGGCCTCGTCTACCGAGGTTGCCTATGCATAGGCGAAATATAGCGCTGATAAGTGCTCTTGACTCGTTATTATCAAATTATTTAGATAATAGCGAGGATCTCGGTGATACCCATTCAATCTTGTACTGTACCGCCGTGGCAGCTTGTCGTATAGCTGGTGTTAAGTTTCCAGAAACTGATACCGTTGTACGACAAAGGTCTGTTGTACCTGCGTGGCAGTGCAGGATTGAGCGGCGTATTGCCGAGGCAAGGGCACTTATTGGCAAGCTGATCTGTTTTAGGGAGGGGAATACACGTCCTAGGGTAATGCGCTTTGTGAAACGGGCTTTTTCGGGGACTAACATTAGTCCTCAAGATTATATAGCCCGGGTCACAGAGCGCATTGACTACCTAAAACAGAAAGTCTATGCATGGGCAAACCGAATTCGTAGGTTTAAAAAACGTGTGGACCGGTACGTCATTAATAGTACATTCCAGAGGGACCAAAGGTGGGTATATAGAAGTTGGGAACGACCAGATCAATGTGTGACTAATGTGCAGCGGCCAGATGCGGACGCCACAGTCATGTTCTGGCGTAGCATCTGGTCGATGCCCATTGGTCATAGCGAAGGTGATTGGATGCGAGATATCGAACGTGCATGCGAACATATTCCCGAAATGGAATGCGTGGCCATTTCTAGCCAGGACGTTACACAAGCAGTCCGTCCATTATCTAATTGGAAATCTCCAGGATTGGACGGACTGCACAATTTCTGGCTGAAATGGCTACGTAGTTCGCATGAACGTTTGGCATCTCAATTCCAATCAGCCGTGGAATCTGGGTCGTTGCCAACCTTTATGACGACTGGAATTACCCACCTGCTCCACAAGACTGGCAGTACTAGCGAGCCCGGCAATTATAGACCGATAACGTGTTTACCATCGGTCTATAAACTTCTTACATCTATTCTGAGAGCTAAAATAGCTAAACATGTCGAAGACAACTCAATTATGTCAGCCTCTCAGAATGGATGTAGGAAGGGGGCTCGTGGTACTAAGGAGCTCCTCCTCATTGACATGGCCATTAGCCAACAAGTTCGCCGTAACCGAAAGGATCTGGCGGCATGTTGGATAGATTATAAGAAAGCGTATGACTCCGTACCACATACATGGCTTTTGAGGGTGCTAGAGTTGTATAAAGTAAATACTACTCTACGCACCTTTTTAAAGTCATGTATGGGGCAATGGAATACGACTCTTAGCTATCCAGGATGCCGAGGGATCCAGGAGGACGGCGAACATATTAGAATTGAGCGAGCGATTTTTCAGGGCGACAGTCTGAGTCCCCTTTGGTTTTGCTTAGCCATGAACCCTCTCAGCACATTACTGGAGGGTTCAAGGTTAGGCTACAGGTTACAGAGGAGTGGTCAGGTCATATCTCACCTGTTGTTCATGGATGACCTGAAGTTATTTGCCCACTCTGATGCCCAATTGATAGATTTACTAAAAGTAACCCAAAACTTTAGTAAGTCAATCAATATGGAGTTCGGTGTGGATAAATGTGCTGTCATTCATGTGAAGCAGGGAAGGATGGTGGAATCTGAGGGGATCCAACTCTCAGATTCCATTAACCTAAGAACGCTTCTCTTAACTGATACCTATAAGTACTTGGGTATGTCACAGGCTTTAAGTATCAATGAAGCCGTCATGAAGCAATCGTTGCAAGAGCGTTTCTTTGGCCGCCTGAATAAAGTACTGAAAAGTCTTTTATCAGGTGGCAACAAGGTTCGGGCTTGCAACGGTTGGGTCATGCCACTTCTTGTATACTCCTTTGGCATACTCAAGTGGACTCAGTCTGAATTGGACGCCCTGGACAGAAGAGTCCGCACATTGTTGACGGCATATCGCATGCATCATCCACGTTCATCCGTGATGAGGTTGTACATCCCGCGGAAGTGTGGGGGTCGTGGTTTTCTGAATATCAAGACCCTACACAACCGCGAGGTGTGCAATCTCAGAGAATATTTTCTCCGGGCGAACGTGGACATGCATCGAGATGTTGTCGCAGTGGACAATGGACTCACCCCGCTCAAGTTGGCTAAGGAGAACTGGCGCATACCTGTAGCACTCAGTACTGATGATCGCAAGCGTGTATGGCAGAGCAAGGAGCTTCATGGCAGGTTCCATCGGGCCCTGTATGGACCCGATGTAGACCTATTAGCCTCGGTGAACTGGCTACGCTTCGGCGACCTTTTTGGGGAAACCGAAGGGTTTGTTTGTGCAATTGCTGACGAAGTTATCAAGACGAATAACTACCGGAAATATATCCTGAGGGATGGCACTACCTATATTTGCCGTGCGTGTCACCAGCCCGGTGAATCCCTCAGGCATATTGTTTCCGGTTGTTCACGTCTTGCTAACGGTGAGTACTTGCACAGACATAACCAAGTAGCCAGAATCATTCACCAGCAACTTGCTCTGAAATACAAACTTGTAGACATCGAGGTACCGTACTACAGGTATGTGGCAGAGCCAGTTCTCGAAAATGGCCATGCCACATTGTACTGGGATCGATCTATCGTCACGGACAGGACTTTTGTAGCCAACAAACCTGATATTGTGGTGATAGATCGATCAGAGCGCCTCGCAATGATTGTTGATGTCACTATTCCCCATGACGAGAATCTCGTGAAAGCCGAGAAAGACAAACAGATTAAATATCTGGACTTGGCTCACGAGATTGTCGACATGTGGGAAGTGGACTCGGCAATTATTCTGCCGATAGTTGTAACGGTTAATGGCCTAATAGCCAAGAGCCTCGATCGTCACCTTAAGAGGCTCGCGTTGGGTACTTGGGTCAAGGGTCTGATGCAAAAGGCAGTTCTTCTCGACACGGCACGTATTGTGAGGAAGTTCCTGTCTCTGTAGCCCTTACCACCGGCAGCTTGGACCCTGTGCCCGTTGCTGGTGGGATCCCACGGTTTTTTTATATTTTTAAATGTATTTATTTTTATAAGTGATATATTTAAAAATGTAATCTAAATTTGAGAAGTGATAAATAAATGAATAATAATAATAATCATTTATTTGTGGATCATAGGTTAGTTTACAAGTTCTTATAGTTATGTTATAATTACATATGTGCGCTATGTCCTACCACAATGTGGTGTACAAATTTTGTAGGTCATACATGAAAATTAACTTATTTCAGGTCAATAATTATTGATTAAAAATATAAAAATATATAATATGGTAACTAAAACATTAAAAAGTATGGATATACAACTATTACAAACAACGCTAAATGTTTTTGTCATTTAGGAATTCTTCAACTGAGTAGTAAGCCTTATTTGTCAGTAATTCCTTAAGCTTATTTTTAAATATATTTATATTATCAGCGCGAATGTATTTCGGTATCTTATTATATATAATTGGGGCCATGCAGAATATACTCGCGTGTAGCAACTGCGTTCTGCTTTCTACATGCTTCAAATTGCCTTCACGTCTAGTGCCAGAGGGGTTAACACTAAACAAGTGTATGTTGGTTTTGACAAAAGAAGCAACCTCCATGATATACAAACATGGCACTGTTAAGATGCTTAGTTCTTTAAATTTTTCTTTACACGTCTGTCTCTTTTTAAGTCCTAGCATTGAGCGAACACAGCGCTTTTGAGCAATAAACACACGCAACTTATCTATTGAGTTGCCCCAAAATATGACGCCATACCTTATTATAGGTTCTATGTGGCCGTAATATGCAGTAAAGACGGTAGATTGATTCGCCACTTGGGCAAGCTTATAGAGGGCAAACGAGAACTGATATAGCCTTTTACATATATTGTCAATATGCGGTTTCCATTTTAGTTCATCATCAATTGTTAGTCCCAGAAACCGTGTCGATTCTACTTCAGGGATTATTGTACCCGAATAGGAAATGTTTAATGTATCGTCTGTTTGCCTTTGTTTAAAGTTCATAAGGTGTGTTTTTGATAAATTCATTTTGAGATTATTAAATGTCAGCCAGTTATCGATGCATGTCAACGTATTAGTTATGTCAAATTCTAGATCATTAATATTATTGCTCGTAAATAATACAGTACTATCATCCGCAAATAATGTTATAAAGTGCTTTGTGTGTATTATGTGTGAATATGCAGAGGAATGTATAATTAAAATACTCGTACATTATTTGTATAGGACGGTATCGTTCCTGATAGCTATTTTAAGCTTTGTGGTCTATGTTACATTCTCAACTAGTATTTTTAGTAATTGTTGAATATTGAAACTACGATGAGGTAGTTGAAGATATTTTAATAATAAAGAAACAGTGATAGAATGCTTAGACCGCACTCGATAAAATTATCGTCGAACTTGAAAGACGATATTCCTTGTTCATAGAAATTGTATTGTTATTCTTGTATTATCATACAGCCTTTCTAAGTCCACTGCTGGACGGAATCCTCTCCTAATTTTACCACCCTGGTAAGACGATAAAAAATTTACCTATAGAGTATGATGACAAGTTTTCAGCTTTTTCACAAAGATATTATTTGCTTCATGTACTTTCCTTAGTCGCCTCTTATGACACTCACGGAAGGAAATTGGAAAGTGGCACTTTTTATTCGCAATCTACCATTGCGTGGAGATTCTTATATTAGTAGATTTTTATTGCTATGTGACCAGGCGATTAATTTTGTCTCGAAATATAGATTCGTTATACGCAATTAAACTCTCTACTTGTTTTTAATTTCTCTAGATTTTAGAACCCTACATACGGTTCGTACTTAAATGGCGTAGATATGGTTTTTAAGATTTTAAACTGAAAAGATTTATGAAAATTGTTTAGCATATAACCGCTCTTAAACTAAACCGTAGATCACCAACAAGAAGAAGAACTGCTGCCAATTAGGCTGCCGTCGAGTCACGTCCAAATCTTAGCGCTAGTACTGAAAGCACTTAATGGCTGAGATTTATCGGCAACACTAACAACCAAACTGTGTACCAACTAATGTTTCTTGCTTGATCCCGATACGTTTGTAGCTAGATATGTACCTATTGCTGTAATTTGGGACAGCACATTCAAATGCTGGCTGAATAAATAAACAGATTTATCATAATAGTGGGCGTTTAATATGCCTCTGCCTACCCCTTCGGGGAAACAGGCGTGAGTCTATGTATGTATATTGTATGTATTTATCATAATCGTTTTTGACGCTTTTGAGGACTAGATGAGAGGTCTTTGCTCAGCCGTGGGACAATGCAGGTTAGCAAAAAAAAACATAGTCATCCATCATTTTTTAGGTATCTTGTCACTAATGACATGTTTTTGCAAGAACTTCATAGAAAGAGTCGGAAGTCTTATTTTCATTTGGTGACAAATTATTTTATGGCATAATTCTAACAACCAGCTCATTAAACTTGTGGTTATACGGTACTTCTTTACTACTTCTTTAAATTATGTGAGGTTGCTTGCAAGTTGACCTCAAAGTAGGTCGTCAGTCGAAAAGGTGCAAAAATAGCATATCAATTATCATCCAAATAGGTCAGTCTAGAACTTAAGTCTTTCCAGTGTTGATTGGTAGTAAAATTTCCCGGTAAGCACTAAACTAGAACGGCTGGTGCCTTTCCCGTGTCATTTTCCTCGTCCTGTAATAGTTTTTGCGGTGTAATCGATGGTGTTATGGTGTAATAACGTCGGGCATTTTGCTTATCGTAATGAACACTTCATGTTCCTCGTAGTTTTAGTTTATGCAGCTCGAACTCGATACCAAAAATGCGCTGCAATTTGGCTCAGGTGCCAGTTTGCCTTTTTATCCAAATTTTGCGTGATCAAAACCATTTATTCTTTAACTAGAAGAATTTTAAGTTATTTTGTTTAGGAGTAATGGTTTCAAAGTATACCTGTAAAGACACGAGATGAGGAGTTTATCCAAGCTGAATAGCTAAAGGCAACTGAACGAGTAAGGCAAAATTCTGATTCATGTTTTTTCCATCGAACACGAATGTTTAAACTTCATACAACATAAAAACTATTTCGCTTTTTTGTGTAATCCATCAGCAGCGGACCAAAAAATATCTCCTAACAGTATTAAGATATATGTTAATTCTATACCAATAGGGCATCAGATCGATTCCAGCCGAATAATTCAACAGACCAGTATCAACGGGCCTGACTGACGGACAAAAATGATTTTCCGTGGTCGATGTTTTATTTTAGACAGGTTCCAATTAAAATGCACTATTCCAAACAGTGAATTGGGAAATATTACTACGAAATATATAGTGAGGTGTTCTATTGGTATTATATGATTACATAATTCTGTCCGGACATTTTGGGAAAATGTTGAACCAATTTAAGGATTCTACAAAATATATAGCTATCTTTTTATTCTTATTTGCCGTGTGGTTGACGGCATAGAATACAAGTGTCACCACCCCCTATCTGCCCGTGGGTATCGTAAGAGGCGACTAAGGGATAACACGATGCAAATGCCATCTTTGCGTAGAGACGGAAAACTCAACATCAAACCCTATACGACTGCCTCGTTGGTCTCGCGGCATAAATGTGCGCGTGGGATCTGGAGGTCCCGGGTTCGATTCCTGGGTTAGCTGGGTCAGGCAGTGTTATTGGGTTTTTCTGTCACGAAATTCTCAGTAGCAGCACGGAGTCTGGAAATGTGCCCGGTACGGCAATAGGCTCGCCCCTTATTACGTGGGACTAAAGTATATCTGGCGAAAAGTGGGTGTAGAAATACACCTCTGCCTACCTCTTCGGGGTTATAGGCGTGAGACTATGTGTGTATAGCTATCTATATAGCAATTTGGTTCATCTAACAGGACAGAGATAGAGTAAGCAAATTCATGTTCCTGATGTTATGCCTTCCTTTAAATTAAGTACTGCCTCCGTGGTCCAGTGCTGCCTCCGTGGTCCAGTGGATAGCGTATGCGACTGCTGATCGAAGGTCCGGGGTGTGATACCCGGGTTGGGCAAAAGTGTGACTGGGTTTTCCGAATACTCAGTAGCAGCCCGGAGTCTGGTGATGTGCTTGGTAACGGCAATAGGCTCGCCCCCTATTACGTGGGACTTAAAAATTCATGGCGAAATGTGGGTGTAATATTTACACCTCTGCCTACCCCTTCGAGGATACAGGCGTGAGACTATAAATAAAAATAAAATTAAAATAAGTACATAGTTCCTATACTGCCAACATATCCACTTGCACGTCCGTGGATAGTGCAGTATCCAAAAAAAAACTTCCAGCACACGTCCTGGATACTACACCATCCAAAACGACACTTTGTAAATATTGCCATCTACTGTAAAATAGCGACACTATATAAACGCTGTGCTTGTCACAAATGATGGTTTATGAACTAGTTCACTAAAAAAAACAGAAGAGTGCAGTGTAAAGTGTTTGGGTTCATAAAAATAAAATGGACAACTTCAGTCGATGCGTTACTGTGTTTGTTGTGAAAGTGTTTCGGAGCGACAGTAATTATGTCGTATTTCCTTTATTTTAACCTAATTTTAAGATTATTATACATCAAAATAAACTTTATGATTTGTACTATGTGATAATATTTATGTGATAAAGTTTTGCGTACGAGTTACATACTAATTTGGACTTCAAAATATTGTTGTTACGAAAACAGTTACACCTTTGAAATTTACAATCACTTTTCGTCTTGTTTACGATTGATTTGCGTGCTATTCAGTGAAAATATAGTAATTAAGTTTCTAATAAACATATTCATACACTTTTATATGTAGTTAAAATATATCAAAATGATAGAGGATTAACAAATAATATCAATGTGTTCTTCAGGTTTTTTCCTATGGATAGCGCGATATCCACAGATGTTACCACAAAAGTTAAAAATAAGGGTCTGTACAAACACAGAAATGTGTTTGCAATATTTGACACTGCATGATGTTATCACGTGTTTCGTTGGTTTTAATGCACTGTTTCATTTTCACGCTTTGAATATAACCCTTTTTTTATTTTCAGCTTATTTAAATGTTTTTTTTATATTTTAATGCTAATGTTTTTTTTAATAATTTAATGCTATAAACTTTAATTTTAATTCACAACGAGCTTGTTAATTCAAATATATACAGTAATGCTGCTTTAGGTGCACTGACATTTAAATATAATAGGTGTTTGAGTCATACTAATAGAACTACCTAACTACCTATTAGAGAGTGCACTTATGTTTGCGTAAACTGTAATATTAATTTATGTGTTGAAGGTTGTTTTATGGAGTTCCATATTTAAACGCACATAATATGCTTGTTATGTACAAATTAATGATTAAATTACGAAATTTATGTTTCTGTTTTATTAGAATTTTATCGTTATAAGCCAAAATAATTAATAATTAAATTATTTAATCACTGTTATTCGTATTTTATTATAAACTCAACCAATTTAAATATATATAATAAATCGGTTAATCGTGTGCAGAAATTGTAGCAAGATGGCCGCCCATCTAAGGAGACGGGCGGCCATCTTGATACAATTTCGACGACGCGCGACGTCTCGGCAATTGTCAAGAGGCCGCCGCAAAATTGCAGGGAGAATGTATTTTGATTCTATTTTTTTAGCTGCTTAGACTTAATTATAAACCAGTATATTAGTATCATATTAAAGGGAAGTGAATCTTGTTTTGTTTTTGAGTGTTTTATTCGTAAACAATATTATAATTTATTTTTATTATTTATTATTATTTATTATAGCATATGGTTGTGGGTAGTTGAGATTACTAGTAACACTTAAACTTGCTCTTCAAGAAAATTTAAATAAAACAGTTAATTTTAAAATTATATTTATATTAATGCATAAAAGTTAAAATCTATACTACATACCTGCTGGTTAAGCGTTATCTCACAAAACTAACAAGTTTCACTTTAACACATAAAATGGATACAATCAATGCATCAAAAATCCTGGACATGCAAGCTTATTTTGAGGAGCGGATGGCCAGTTTCGAAGCCGAGCTACAGAAGAAGTCGCCTCAAAGCACACGGAGTCTGGCTGATGAATTTACTGCGTTCAAGACCTTCATACTGAGTACACTGAAATCCTTCTCACAGCAGCTTGACACCGTTGGCCGAGAAATTGACAGAATCGAAATGCGCAGCCGTCGTAAGATGTTGCTGCTACACGGCGTGGAGGAACGTAAGGACGAGGAGACATCTGAGCAGGTCGCGAATATTGTCAAGCAACGTCTCAAAATTGGCACTTTCGTGGTAGAGGACATCAGGCGCTGCCACAGGTTGGGACGCCAGACTACCAGCGACAAGGCGAGGCCCATTCTCGTAAAATTCGAGTCTGCTGCGGTGCGGGACAGTGTTTGGTTCGCTAAGACGAAGCTCAAGGATACAGGTATCACGCTGTCAGAGTTTCTCACACGTTCACGACACGAGGCTTTTATGGCTGCACGAGCGAAGTTTGGAGTCGCGAAGTGCTGGACGCGAGAGGGATACGTGCACATCTTGGGCCCCGATGGTAAGCGTTATCGCATCACCTCCGTTAGTGATCTAAGTAAGATCCGGCTCACAGATGCGGAGAAGCCCAGCGTCGCAAAGCCAGCCGCAACAAAGGGCAAGAGAACGGCAGCGACGAAGAAGTAAGCTTGTTCCATCGTTATTTATTTTCTCCATAATTTTATTAGTATCAGTAAACACCTTCACTTTCTAAATAATAAGTACTTTTAACTTTATTTTATGTAGGTACCGTGTATCATAAACAAAACAACAAGTGATGTTGTTTAATGTCACTGTCACAAACGTCACTCACTATAGAGTAACGTTCCGTCTCACGCTACACGGATTTGAATATGTGTGTTTTTAGACATAAATAAATATATATTTTTTTTTCGTTAGAATTTAGTTAGTAACAATATCTCTCATGTTAATCTATATATTTATTTTTGTATCATTTGTTAGTTTTTAATTATACACTTTTGTCTCTGACATTATCTATGTTCATGCGCAACTAGCGGGTGGACAGTGTGATCAAAGCTTTACGCGAAATTTAGAAACATAATTATTTATATTTATATATATCATATATATATTTTTAATATTTATTATATATATTTATTAAATGTCAGACACAGACTCAAATAGTGGTGAAATCTTTCATTCTGCTACAAGCCTAGATGATAGCTTTGTAAGTGTCCCCTCCCTCGGAGACATTCTTCAGTCGCAGTTCTCAGACGTACCCAAGAACTTTAATGTAGTCCATATCAATGCGCAGAGTATTCCAGCTCATTTTCCAGATATGCTGGCTAATTTAGACTGCCAACACATACATGCCATCCTGGTATCAGAGTCATGGCTAAAACCATGTCTCCCTTCCACATCTTATTCACTGCCAGGTTTCCGGCTAATTAGGAATGACCGGGCATTTGGCATTGGCGGCGGTGTTGCCATATATTTGCGACATCAAATTCCTTTTAAAATAGTCAGTATGTCTCCACAGCCGCCACTGTTGAATGCAGGCGAGCATCTATTCCTTGAAGTAGAACTTCACCACACTAAATTATTATTAGGCGTATTCTATTCCCCCTCAAATCGTGTTAACTATTTTTCATCATTTGAGCTTATCTTAGAAAATTTAACTCCTTCATATAGCCACATAATTATAATGGGCGACTTTAACACATGTCTGCTCAAACAGGATTCTCGTGCTACCTTATTCCGGCACACCATAGAGTCTTGCAATCTATCTATTTTAAACTTAAATGCAACTCATCACTTCCCCAATTGCACCCCTTCTCTTCTAGATCTCATTTTGGTATCTTCCTCCAATCTGGTTCATAAGCATGGTCAATGTACAGCGGATGGGTTTTCCTATCATGACCTGATCTTCGTTTCCTATAAAATTCGCACACCCAAAATTAAGCCCAAAATAGTCTTGCAGCGCAATTTTAGTGGCATGGATCATGAAAAACTGCGTAAGGATGCCTCGAATATAGACTGGAGCCCTCTGTATGACTCAGAGTGTGTCAATAGTAAGGTCCATGAACTCACCACTAATCTCATCAATTTATATGATGTGCATGCGCCAATACGTAGCATCAAATTGAAACACTTACCGGCACCTTGGCTAACAGACGATATCAGAAAAATCATGGCCAAAAAATCTGCTGCCAAAGCTAAGTTGAAACACAGGCCTACTCCTCTAAACCATGAAAAGTACGTGGCAGCCAGAAATCTCTGCAACAAGGTGTGTAGGAATGCGCAACGCCAATATATTCATAAATCCGTTGAAAACGGTGATCCAGCAAAGGTCTGGCAATTTCTTAAAAGTCTGGGAGTTGGCAAAACACGGCATCAATCTATTCCAAATAATATTAACCTTGATTCTCTTAATATACATTTCTCTACTTCGTCCAAATTCGATGGAAATATGAAAAGTGCCACCTTACAATATCTTTCATCCTTGCCAACTCCGGATTATTCTCCCTTTATCTTCTCGCAATTTGCCGCATGTGATGTTAAGAAAAACGTACTGGCTGTTACGTCTAATGCAGTCGGTAGTGATAGTATTAGCCGTAAAATGATCCTTCCCATCCTTGAAGAAATCCTTCCAGTTTTATGCCACATCTTCAACCATTCCATCAACCGTGGCATTTTTCCATCCGATTGGAAAGATGCAACAATAATCCCTTTGCCCAAGAAACCTAAGCCCTGTTCCTTTTCAGATTACCGACCTATATCCCTACTTCCCTTCTTGTCGAAAGTCCTAGAACGCTTAGTCCACACACAACTTAGTTCCTTCCTACATACAAATTCCCTCCTAAACACATATCAGTCCGGTTTCCGCCCTGGCCACAGTACTACCACTGCACTGGTTCACGTAACTGATGACATTAGGCTAGGTATGGATAGTGGAAATCTAACGGTCTTGTCGTTACTTGATTTTAGTAACGCTTTCAACACCGTGGATTTTCACATCATACTTGGCATTCTACGCTCTCTTAACGTATCTCCATCGGCAATTGACTGGTTTCATAGTTACCTGTTCGGTCGCCGGCAACGTATACGCATCGAAGACTCTTTTTCTACTTGGTCTCACACTAATGCCGGTGTGCCACAGGGTGGCGTGCTTTCTCCTCTGCTCTTCGCAATATTTATTAATACTATCTCAAACCAATTACTTTCTTCTTACCACCTTTACGCAGACGATTTACAAATATATACGCAAGCTCCTTTAAATAAGCTGGCAGAAGCTTGTACTATTATTAAGGCGGACCTGGCCAGAATCTGCGACTGGACTAAGAAATACGGACTCATCATAAATGCTGACAAAACCCAGTTAATTATTATAGGCAGCCCCAAATTAGTCTCAAAAATCAGTTGGTCCGATCTGCCACAAATTAGTTTCGATGGCAAAAATCTCGTTTTTAGTAAAACTGTGAAAAATTTGGGGATCTCCTTAGACGAAAGTATGTCCTGGAAATCTCAAATGCAAGAAACGAGTCGCAAGCTTTTTGCATCCGCAGGTTCGTTGCGTAGGTTACGCAACTTCCTTCCAACTGCCACTAAAATCGCGCTCGCTCAATCCTTGCTTCTTCCCATAATTGACTATGCTGACGTCAGCTATCTTGACCCCACAGAGGAGCAGCTAGATAAACTTGAGCGTCTCCAAAACTTTTGCATTAGATTTATATTTGGACTGCGCAAATATGATCACGTCTCAGATTTTCGTAACAAACTCAAGTGGCTCCCAATTCGTCTTCGCAGGAATACTCACATTCTTACATTACTGTATAATGTTCTATTTAATCCTAGTACGCCCTCCTATCTCAAAGAACGTTTCAAGTTCCTTCATGACACACATATAAGGTCCTTGAGGTCGTCTGAAGATCTGACGTTGGAGATGCCAAGGCATTCCACAAATTATTTTGGAAAATCCTTTACCGTTCAGGCAGTGCGCCTGTGGAATGCTTTGCCATTACAAATTAGAAGAGCACCATCACTAAACATCTTTAAAAATTCGTTAAAAAAACACTATCTGAATACTTAACGCATTTTAATTGCTTGTATGCGGGTTGTATTTCAATGTATCTACAATGTCTGTCATATTATTATATTATTATGTATATATGTATATTGTACGAATGTATGTAGGAATATATTTAATATATGTATGTTTAAGTATTTTTATGGAATATGTAATTGTAAGTATGTATGTATTTCATTTAAATCTTCAATACTGATTCATATTATTTAACTACACCATCGCCAGCATGTATAACTGCTTAACATCATTCCTGTCCATCCTAAGGTTGCCTGTAAGAGATCGCACTAAGCGATAAGGCCGCCCATTGTACATTACTTGTAGTTTTAAGCCACTTGTACTGTAAAACTTTATTTTGGTGTGCAATAAAGTGTAATTTATTATTATTATTATTATTATTATAATTTATGATTACGAAAACAATTTATAGAAAGTTTTTGTTTATTTTTACTCATTAGTTCATATTAAACCTCATTTTAACTATTTTACATTATCACTACCGAGTGTTAACATAGATAAGTTTGATTTATAAATGTCTAGCTATTTTTTTGTATTTTTATCTTGGCTGTAGCTATTATATTTAAGAAGTTGCAAAGGTTTTTGTAACGACAAAGCGCGCACAATTGCGCGCGGGTCGAATTGGCGAGTAGTCGGACGTATGACGTAAATTTAGTCGCGCGGGCCGCGGACGTTACAGTAGTTATATTACTGTCATGGAGCTCTTATTATTAGCACACCATCTATTTTAGTAGCCTGAAAACTTTACCAGTCAAAGAGTCCTTAAAATGAAATATAGTTGGGCTGGAATATCCTGTAGAAAGGAGGATTTCTGCAATGGACTTGCCTGAATTTGCTATATTTTGATGACTTGAATCTTCTATATTTGCAAGTGTCCAACTAACTTCTTCAGAAGGATAAAGTAAAGTCAAAATGCATAATTATCCTTACGTAAATACAACCTAAGTCACACGCACAGTTAGTTTATAATTATCATAATTAAAATATAAAGGCAGACAATACAAAGTTTCTAAGTACAGCGTTACAAATTCAAGAACATGCAAAGTATGGAGAATCCGCTTTTTGGCACAATTTACTGTTTTCGTGCGAGCCTCTTTTCATTAAACTCTCAACTAATTGTGAAGTTTTAATGAAATATCGGCTCCTGTATCGGTGTATATAGCTAACATGTATTATGTGAACATTATTTACGATCAGTGTTATGCCTGGGATTTTTTACATATATACGGACTGCATTTTCAGCAAGAAGAAAAGTTCCTGTCTTATCCAGAGCAATTATCTTATAGGATGTTTACATAAAGAGATAATACTATTGCATTTTGATCGGGGAATAAGGAGGTGTGGTTGCCCTTCTGTCCTTAATACTTCAAACTCATAGATATTCGCTAAAATTGGTATAAATATAACCTCCTCGTTTTTCACGATCAACGGAGTTTGATTAAGATGAGTAATTCATATGCTTATTTATAGTCGCAACAATTGCAGCCATATGTGAGTTTGTTTTCACGTTATTATAGTTGCAGTATAGTAGATAAAGCAGAAAAAAATATCAGTGCCAAAATCATTTTTCTTCCTAATCATCAATAGGTAACATAATCCTATATCGAGTATCTTAGACTTATATGCCGTATCTAGCAGTCAGTTCTGTGTCGCAAGGGTGTTTTGATTACTCCTTCGGAACATAATCATGTTGTCAAAATTGACATAAAATTTACGAGTATATAAATCGGCTGAATCAAAACACGGGTGGCAGTTAACCCTTCTAGTGTCGTGAGTTGAACCCACTTGCGAACTTGCATGATTTGTCCGGGTTAAAACCAAATTTAATATACTTGTACGGTAGTAATGTGTGACTTGCTGTTTTGTTAGGGTGACCATGAGGGAAGGAGTTATCTCTTGTGTGTAGTTTATTTATTTTATTAAGGCTTAGTTTCACCACCCATGGATAGACCTTATCTACCGGATAAATAAAAAATGGATTGTATCTGATCAACTAATTTGATTGGCATTTATTTGACAGCGATGAAATAAGCCTTAATATACAAAACAGAATACACTCAAAGTGTTTATAATACAATTTTACTAAAAGGATGGAAATGCTTGGATCCCGGAGGGTTACCAAATGCTGGTTTTCAGCTTAAACCTTTGACTCCCGTCAAAAAACATTTTAAGTGAGACGAAACGTGTAACCTATTTAAAATTAAAAGACACCATACATTACAAATAGCAGTTAAAAATTAATGTTTCGATTCTGATTAATTACCAGCATGTGCGGCTGTTTCATTCTTAAATCTAGCACTACAATCTTAATAGCACATAGTCTACAAATATAATCAAGTTATATTCTTTTGGGCTAAAAGTATAAATTCTGTACATTGATTTTTAAATTTAATTAAGGTTTTTATATTTCGGAGAGGTGGTGGTATTGTGTCCCATATATTTCATACAGTATATTTGAAACTGCCTTTATATCCCTGTGTCTTCTGCTTCGGTATCTTTAGCTTTAAATTTTCTTTCGACCTAGTATTTAACTTATGCGCGTCCGCACACTAAGATAGTTCATTATGTAAATACGGAGGTGTTTTACTTGTGAAGACTCTATGAACGAAGCACGACAAATGTTGATTGCTTCGCGATTCCATATTAAGTAACCGCTTTTCGTTTATAATTGGAGAGATGTGTGACCATCTTTGAGTTTTGTAACAAAAACGCATACAGGCATTTTGAACTCTCTGTAAACATTTGTAACGTAATACTACACGTATTGCGTTATAATATCTCGCAGGCGCTTAACGCCAGCTTAGCCAGATATCGTTCGCAATATTACCAAATATGGTCATATTCACTAGCCAAAGGCAGTTGTGAGTCATAGATTTATGCCTATATAAGATGGGTGCGCGTCGTAGAATGGTCACTTTCCCTAGACATCGGAACGCTGCCGCTACACCTCGCGATTATTCTACATTCTACTTCCTATCTACTGTCCCGCTGGGGGTAAGCATGTTCTAGTTGTCTGTGTGCCTATATGTTCTGTCTGTAGTATCTGTGTCTCCTAAGCATAACAGCCGATCTAGGGACAGCCTGTTCCTGACCGGTTGTTGTGTATTCTCTATGCTGTTTCCAGTTCACCCTACGAGCTCACTGCACCTGACGTTCTTCCTACGGGCTACGTTCTCTCTACGGGCTACAAGCCACGAGCTGCTGGCGCCGTGCCGCTACTAACCAGCTGCCACCCAAGCCCCCGTTCCTGCCTACGAGCTCCTACAGCCAGGCCACGGACGCCTGAGCCTGACCGCTCGGCCCACATCGGCTGCACCGCCTGAGACCCGCTCAGCCTGAACATCGACCACAGAGCTGCCTGCGCAGCGCACCTTGGCCAGCTCATCGGCGACCCTTCGAGCAGCTACCCTGCGAGCGTCGGAGAGCAGCAGGAGTCTACACTCCAGCCAGCTCAGGCCAGTGCTTACCTAGTTCGGTCATACTGTATGTAAGCGGTAGTGAGACATAATAAAGAACCTGTTCAGCCTAGCAGTGTTTCTCTCGAACCCCGACATCCTACCTGAGATCCTCCGTCTCAGTGGCGCCCAACTCTATTTGTCTCACTTCCAATTACTGCAGTTGTTCTTGTTTAGGAGGTCAGTCTTTGTAAACGAGGAGGTGCAGACATCAGCGAACCGGTACGTCCTATTTAACTTGTGTATATCTGTGTTTTGCTGTCTATCTTTAATTTCTATTCTTGTATAACTAATATGTGTTATCTTACTATTGCCTAATTCAAACTACTACCGATTCCCTACGTAACAGTTCGCAATTTGAAATAACCGTTTTTCTATTTTTGCAAGTCACTAATCTATTGTCTACATTTTTACACCGAATCGTCGTAGTTTCTTTGTAAAGCAGAACTAGTGCACACGGAGGGCTGTAATATACTTACGTTCTATTCCTATCATACACTTCATTTCATCATGAGCACTAACCCCATTAAGTACTTCTTACTTAATAAAAATGAATTGGCCTACGAGGTCGCTTTTCGCGGAGAGGAGCCGGCTACCTCTGTTTTAGGTTTACGGAAGCAGCTACCTAAACTACTCGAGCTGATTCCGAATGACGAAATCCTAGAGTCAGGCCTAGACATAGCAGACGACTTCAAGGGAGCTAGCCTGTCAGTTACCGATTTAGATTCGCGAATCTCTTCCCTTAAGGAATTATACGACCACAACTTGGCGAAGCGAACTACGGCTTTGCACAACCAGGTCTACCACAGATTGGGCAGATTAGACAAATCCGAACCTAAATACGGCAAGAAAATATCCGACCTGACTGAACGCTTTCGGATGCTGTCGGCAGAGCTATCTAAGATAGAACACTCGAATGTTCCGTCGGCGGAAGTCGGAGCCACGATGACTTGCACGGATTCAACCCCTGCACAGGCAGCGTCGACTCCGGTAACTGTCCACTGTGAGCATTTGAAGGTTGGCGAACTATCGAAACTCAAATTTGACGGAACAGGCTGCGTTCGCGAATTTCTACAACGCGTGACGGAATTTAGGACCATTAGAAATCTACCTGCCAATAGATTATTCGATTACGCGTCCGAAATTTTTACGGGTAATGCGTTACACTGGTTTCGCGGTGTTAAATATTCCATTTCTACATGGGACGAACTAGCTAGTAAACTCACAGCTGATTTCACACCGTACGACTATGATTATAAACTTTTAGCCGAGATTCGTAATCGTACTCAAGGGCAAACTGAGGGTATAATCATCTACTTATCAATTATGTTCCAACTTTTTGCGCGATTGTCACCGAACACGGTACTAACCGAACATGAAAAATTAAATATATTGCTTCACAATATTAGACCGTGTTATTCTACAGTACTAGCTTCATGTACTACGGCTATAGACACTATAGACACTAAAAACACTATGTCTAAACTATGAGAGGTTCCAGTGTTTAAGTGCACAATTTCACGAATCTAGTTACCCTACGTCTAACACAGTAGCACCTGATTTAGCTGACATAAATAAAAAGGACACGCACGGTCACTATAATAATTCACAGTACTATAAACCGTCTAAACTAAAAAACTACGCTTCTGTCGCATCTATAAATGTCGAACCAAACGATACACCTGTGCCTAACCCGCAACACTATAATGCCAACGTGATATCTAAATCAGCTGTTCCTACAAAAATAACTAATAAGAGGTGTGTATTTTGCCCGCGCTGCCGTTCAACTGATCACTCACTAGGGACGTGCAAGCGAGAACGTTATCCGATATGTTTTAAGTGTGGCCTTAGGGATGTCACATTCGTAAATTGTCCTACCTGTAAAAATAAATCATTTTCAAAAAAACTAATTTATTCGGATCGTCGTTTGTCAAATAAGATGACAAACCCTACCGTTTGTACATCTTCTAAACCTAAATATTTTGACAAAGAAGACTGGAAAAATTGGCTGAACACTCTAAAAGTGTATTTTTCCAGTTATTCTGTGGCTGCGATGCGTGATCAAAAACCTTATACTGATTTTCGACCCTACGTTAATGTAACCATTAAGAATCTACCCCTTACTGGGTTACTTGACTCAGGTTCTGCCGTGACTATATTGGGCAATCATTCTCATAAAGAAATTATTTCTAAAACGAATCTTCCTTTGAATAAGTGTGACAACCCTAATATAATTTTTCGATCGGCGGGTGGTCATCGTCTGACACCGTAATACTACACGTATTGCGTTATAATATCTCGCAGGCGCTTAACGCCAGCTTAGCCAGATATCGTTCGCAATATTACCAAATATGGTCATATTCACTAGCCAAAGGCAGTTGTGAGTCATAGATTTATGCCTATATAAGATGGGTGCGCGTCGTAGAATGGTCACTTTCCCTAGACATCGGAACGCTGCCGCTACACCTCGCGATTATTCTACATTCTACTTCCTATCTACTGTCCCGCTGGGGGTAAGCATGTTCTAGTTGTCTGTGTGCTTATATGTTCTGTCTGTAGTATCTGTGTCTCCTAAGCATAACAGCCGATCTAGGGACAGCCTGTTCCTGACCGGTTGTTGTGTATTCTCTATGCTGTTTCCAGTTCACCCTACGAGCTCACTGCACCTGACGTTCTTCCTACGGGCTACGTTCTCTCTACGGGCTACAAGCCACGAGCTGCTGTCGCCGTGCCGCTACTAACCAGCTGCCACCCAAGCCCCCGTTCCTGCCTACGAGCTCCTACAGCCAGGCCACGGACGCCTGAGCCTGACCGCTCGGCCCACATCGGCTGCACCGCCTGAGACCCGCTCAGCCTGAACATCGACCACAGAGCTGCCTGCGCAGCGCACCTTGGCCAGCTCATCGGCGACCCTTCGAGCAGCTACCCTGCGAGCGTCGGAGAGCAGCAGGAGTCTACACTCCAGCCAGCTCAGGCCAGTGCTTACCTAGTTCGGTCATACTGTATGTAAGCGGTAGTGAGACATAATAAAGAACCTGTTCAGCCTAGCAGTGTTTCTCTCGAACCCCGACATCCTACCTGAGATCCTCTGTCTCACATTTCTTAGACTTTTGGAAAAGCCTAGGCCCATATACTACATCGCAATAATTAAATATTGAGAGCACCACAGAATCTGCACCTAAGTAATTTACTTTCATCCTCAGCGAGAAATTCTCGGATCTCAGATAAAACTCTTAACCTCTAGAATGCATTTCGCATTTGATTACTAATATGGTCGGAAAATCGGAGGCGATCATCCATAAGAAGCCCTAAATTCCTAGTGATAGGTACTCTCTCGAGTACTTCACCATTAATCAAAATTGGTGTGTAACCTTTCCGCAGTCTTTATTTGATATGTAGTACATATGTACTCAACAACTAACATCCATTTTGTTTTGGAAGTATTAAGCATTAAAGTGATTTTTTTAGTCCAACCTATTTTTTGTATTAATTGATGTCTTAAAATAATACCTTTAGACTTTTTTCTCGTAGGTTAAGTTACTTGCTAATTATTTCCGCATCCAATGGTAAAATTTTGCTCTCAAAGAACAATGGCAAACCACCGTACATTATCAGTGTCGCATTAAGACTTCGCGAGCATTAGTACAAATACTTTAAAAAGATAGATCTAAGGCCTATTAAGTAAAATGTAATTACAGAATATTTTTATGTTATGGGATTTTAATAGAAAACGAAGTTAAAGAGTTGTAAGTTATACCTCGCGCATTTAGTGAGGGCAGGTCTGAAGTTAGTCACTAATATGGTTATAGTATATCATCTGTGGTCACTAATGTCACAACTGTCACAGTGATAAGTTGACGTATGTGCAGTACACTGAATAAACGTACATTGCGCAGAACGCTAATGACTAACGTCAGGTGACGTTTCAAGGAGCTACCTATGTAAATATTTGGGCTCTTTGCTAATACGTAGGTATCATGAGCATAGCAGAACTGTGACTGGAATGTTAAATCATCTGAGAGTACCTTTTCCAACACTTATTTCTACGATTTTCTTTATAATTATATAGGTATATCACACTTCTCTGTAATTATGTTGCTCTATACTCTATCCAGCAAACTTACACTAATTATACTTTGCAAACTCTCACGCTTTTTAAATTTAGGGGTACTTTACTGATTTGGCGTTTCATCAGCCCTATGTATGTATCATAAAATTGTAATTAGGTGAAAATAAAATATGTTTGGTAACAAAGCATTTATTTACATTTTAACCTTTATAATTATAATGCCTCTACTCCGACTTCTTCGAAAAACTGAACTGGTGACGGAATAATAGCTTGACGATGAATATATCCCAGATAATCATACAATGTACATCATGTATAATCATAAAATCCCATACTACACCAGTAAAAAATCTGTTAAAAATAACAATACGTATTAGATTTTTGTCTCAAACGTATGTCCAGTATCACAACAACATCATTGTGTAACACCATAAATAGGTATTCAACCTTAGACAAATGATTGGTATTGCTTCGCTATACTAGACTCCGCGGTGCCTAAGAAATATAGGTCCGTAAATGAGGCAACTCATGATGACAGTGTGTGTCAAACAAAAGCATCAAGCGTGAAGAATTATGTTGTCAGCTTCTCAACAGTTACCCGAGTAAATGGGAAAATATTTTATCCTGTGGTCTAGTGGATAAGTTATTGGTCTTAAAAATTACAATTCATTAAGAGCATCAATATATTTGTGTATAGGTTAGGCGTACCGCGTAATTTCCTTTATGAAAAAAATGGTTGGTATATTATCATTTATTACGATGGTTTGATTTATGTAGGTACTTATAGTATTTAGCAAATTATTATTAGAAATAACCATAGAGGAAATAAGGTGTTTTCAAAACAGTGCTTTCTATTTGTCCATATAAATTTAGTTCGACATTATTAATTTAACATGAATAGTCGTGAAAACTACTTTGAATAAAACAATAATCTTACACACTTAATTTCACATATGATTAGGTAAACCATGTTTCTTGGGAAAGATGTTCAGTTTCTAACAACTAACATTTTCACTTTATTTGTAAAAGTATAAACATAAAATAATATAGAAAAAGGTAAAATATATAATAAATAGGTTAGATAAAAGAAATAGTAAAATATAAGGAAATACAATAACTATAGATTCACATAATAAAAATCTCAACTGTGGGGAAGTTGATACTTGTATTAGTAGCAACACTGAATGGCGTTTTCGGTTTTTTGTAATTTTTACAGATAGTATGTTATATCACAGTTCTTCTTATTTCTTGCTGAGTTATTTTTACTCAGGATAAAAGCGCAACTTGGCATTGTACAGCGAATTATTTCCGTAATTAATTTGGTGGATAAGGCTGTCAGTGTTACAGGCTCAACCATGCCAGCTGGCATGGTTTTTTCTGCCGCATTTTACAAGTATGAGGGCTCCGTCTAGTAGAGCAAAGCGAGCCCAATCATTAGTCTATGTATTCAACACTCAAGTTGCAAAAGCTTAACTGAAAGTAGAAACGAACACTAAGCTAAGAAAAGTTAACAAAACAATGCGGAAATGCGTAAAATAAATATAATACAGAGATTCATAAGATCTGTGACAACTGTATCAATGACAGATGACAAGAAATTCACGCGTTTTGTCGTTTTTTTTGTAAGGTTTCTAACGATTTCATAAAAGAGGATTTAATAATTCTTATAAAATCTCGCTTTTGACGTTTAGTTATTGCTATGTGCATTTCAGATGTAACAAAATATTTCTTTATTAGATATTTGTTTTATTCCATTGAATAAAAAAATCAATAACTAATAAAATAAACTACAGCTATCAGTCTATAAAATGTATATAAATTCGTTTTTGTTCGCTTTCACAAACAAGTGACACTGATATTGCCATTCTTTGTGCCACGAGGTTGAGTCCGATATTTTAAGGGTAGGTATTTTCAAATTCTCGTGTAGAATTGTAAATAATTATGTATATTACTTAAGCAACCTTTTTGATTAGATTTTACTATCACGTGTTTTTCTATATAAATATTAGAATAATTTGAACATTATACAAGTAGTAAAATAATGTTCAAATTATTATCCACATAGCTATCTAGGGTAGCTCTTTTTGAAATCAGTCACGTAATTTTTGAGATCATACGTTAAAAACATACAAATAACCATTTTTCATATTAGTTCCTCTACTAAATCCTCTTTTTGATATTCGTTAGGCGTTGCACTGAAATATGTACTAGGCGATTTGGTGATATGGAAAATTATTAATATAGTGGACTGTATTAAGAATTGCTGGTAAATCGCCTAGAAGAGTTGTGAACGGGAGGAATAGGAGGCGGAGGTATGGGAGCACGCCTTACCTTGTAAGTCAGTCTTCTTCTTTACAAAATGGCGGCCGCCAGCGTCTTTGAGAGTCCTGCACAGATCACTCCACTACACCCGCGGGCGGTTTAGTTCTTGTTTATAGTATAAAATAGCGGTAAATATTGCGGTATGGCACGCGTTCGGCGCGTGTGAGGGGCTGCGTAAGGACGCGACCGATCAGTGTGACGATTGATCTTCGACTCGATCGCAGCGTCATTGAATTCCGCGACCAATTAGAGCGAGGCGTGCCTTTGGGAGGGAATGGGATAAAAGATCGGTAATTTTGACACTGCGGTATGCAAAGGAATTTATTAGCTAGGTGTTGACATAATTAACTATCAATAGAAAAGATAGATGGCGCTACCATATCCCCCCGGCCCTAAAGGGTTGCCTTTAAAAAAAAAATTAAACTTAGCTATGTTGAATGTACTACCGCATAACCCACGGGCTAAAACAGCGATATGATATTAAAATTAATCTAAATGAACTTTAGCGAAACAATTATAACGAAAATTAAAAACTAAATACTTAAACTAAGAGGTAGACCTAACTTCAGGCTAGATCTCACTGAGTTGGAAGCGGACAGAGACGTACAACAGGGCGCACGTAGCTCCCCTTCACGGTTTTACGGTAACAACGTGGGTTGTACCGTCTTTGGAAGTATGCAGTTTCTCCACGATGGCTAACGGCCATGAAAGCGGCGGAGCATTATCATGTATTATGACGACCAACGTACCCTCCTGTATAGGGGATGCAGGACTATTCCATTTGGATCTAGCCTGAAGCCGGTGGAGATATTCCGCACGCCAGCGCCGCCATAACGACTGCACGAGTTTATCCAGCAGAGTATGTCTCTGGAGCAAGCTTGAAGAGTCTGATTCAGGAGCCGGAAATGACGATAATGGCACTGTGTTCAGAAAATGTGCAGGGCTTAACGCGGATGGTTCTGCAGGGTCACTACTCAATGCCGTGAGCGGACGCGAGTTGATCAGCGCCTCGACTTGTGCAAGGACAGTTAAAAACTCTTCGTAAGAGAGGATCTGTTGACCTATAACTTTAAAGAGATGCGTTTTAATTACTTTGACCATGCTTTCCCAACATCTACCAAAATGTGGTGATGCTGGCGGAATAAACTTCCAGTCAATATGATTTATGGAAAGTTCTTCCTGAAGACGAGTACGATATTCTTCCCTGAGAAACTTATAAAGGTCGCGTAAATAAGAGCTTCCGCCCACGAAACAAGTGCCGTTATCCGTGTACAAACACTGTATAGGGCCGCATCGTGAAAGAAATCGTTTAAGGGCTGCCAGAAATGACACCGTGCTTAAATCCGTCGCAACATCAATGTGCATAGTGCGCGTCGTTAAGCATGTAAACATACATAGCCAAGCTTTACGGCTTTTAACACCTCGACCACGCACTCGCGTATACTGCAGTGGTCCTGCGTAATCACAACCGGTATGTGTAAACGCTTTATCAACCTGATTGACGCGCTGGCTAGGAAGATCTGCCATGGGAGGGAAAATCAATCAAATTTGAAACAGACGTTACATTTATGTTTTCTGTAACGAATTATTCGTCGAGCAGCTAAAACCCAATATTTATGCTTAAGTAAGGACATAAGCAACTCTGGACCAGCATGAAGATACTTCTTGTGATAAAAATCAATAAGAAGATCGACAACATGATCATGACGCGATAGAATGCAAGGATGCATATAGTTATAAGGTTCATCCGAATTTGACAGACGACCACCAACGCGTATGATGCCGTGTTCATCGAGAAACGGCTTGAGCCTAAGAATAGCGGGAGAACAAGGTACATTGTCTTTCAAATTTTGAATGTCGTTACTAAAATGAACAGCCTTTACAGTTCGTAGTAACTTATATTCTGCAAATTCAAGGTCAGTACTTGAAACAAAAGTCCCATTAGGTAGGTGCCTAAGAAACCTACAGACATAAACGATGGCGCGGAGTAACTTAGACCACGATGACATGCGTAGTGCGAGTGCATAAAGACATAAAGACATATTTATTTCTGCATTTTAGTTGTTTACATACTTATACATGTCAAAACCCTATTCTAGATGAAGCCGGCTTTTCCTAGCTAAATGACTTCTTGAGAAGAAAGGCCGAAACAAACTCAGAGTCATTGCTTTTTTTGTCATTTCATCTCTTCATTTAAATTGTTTTGAAGTCCAGACATAATAGGTTTAGATGCGAGTACAATGCAGGATATCATCTGACGCTTATAACTGACTCAGCCCGCTGATGGCCCGCATTCAACAGCCATCGTACGGCTCAACCTTGATAGAGGGAGCCAGTACGACCTGAATCATTATGCCTCCACGCCATCAGTAGGTGTATGCATAAGCATGCCAGCCTAAGCCACCAGACAGGTTGCCACTAATATTAGTTGAAAAGTTTACTAATTCCCGCATTGTACTTGCTCCTTACATTTTATCATAAGGTTGAGTACATGTTGTAAAGAATAATATTAAAATAATAAAAATTATACAATAAAATGTCATCTAATTAAATGTCACTAAATAAATAATAATAATTAAATGTCAATTTGAAAATGTCAAAAAAAAAGAAATTGTAATTATATAAAATTATTAAATGTCACTTAAGTTATTGGAAATTTCAAACATAAATAAAATAATTGAATGTCAATTTGGAAATGTCAAAAGCATAATACAATAATTACTGTTAAAGTAAATAAAAATAATCTGATGTCATTTTAGAATGTCAGAATATAAATAATAACAAAATAGATAAATTACAAATGTCAAATATTCATAATTTTATACTATTTACATGACATTTTAGCCTGCGTGTAAATTGGAGAAACTCAACCCCAGGCATTTTTGTCTTCTAAGTAATCTTTTACTGAGTAGTACGCTTTGGAACACAAACTCTGCTTAACAAATACTTTGAACTTATTTAAACTTAATGCCTGAATACTGCCTGGAATTTTGTTGTAGAAGCGTATACTTTGACACTTATACGAGTTACTGATTTTTGCAGTCTAGTTAAAGGTAGCACTAATTTATTTTTATTTCGTGTATTTATACTATGCATGTCGCTTATTTTCGAAAACATATTTATATTTTTCCTAACGTATATCAAGTTTTCATAAATATATTGAGATGCGACAGTCATTATTTTCATTTCCTTAAATTTTTCCCTCAGAGAATGCCTTGATCCAAGACTGTAAATCGCACGAATAGCTCGCTTCTGCAGTACAAACACTGTTTGAATGTCAGCTGCATTGCCCCATAATAAAATGCCGTATGACATTATACTGTGAAAATAACTGAAATATACTATTCTGGCTGTATCTATATCAGCTAACTGACGAATCTTATAAACCGCGTACGCTGCAGAGCTAAGTCTATTCGACAACTTACTTATATGTGGGCCCCACTGTAACTTAGAATCTAAAGTTATGCCTAAGAAAACGGTGTTATCTATAAGATCCAACTCTTCTCCATTCATCCGTATATTGGTTTCAACTTGTTTTACGTTAGGTGTGGAAAATCTAATACATTTTGTTTTTCTTTCGTTTAAAAGTAAATTATTAGCACCAAACCAATTAATTACTTCAGAGAGAGCGTCATTTACATCGTCATTAGTTGATTGCTGTCGTCTTAGCTTAAATATAAGTGATGAAGAGATAGTGTTATTTGCTGATGATAATCAGCAAATAACACTATCTCTTCATTGTTTTTCATAATATATGGCAGATCATTAATATATATAAGAAAAAGGAATGGACCAAGAATTGAACCTTGCGGCACTCCCATTGTGACCATTGAACCCATAGAACGTTTTCCATTAACATCTACTCTCTGTATCCTGTTACTTAAATACGAAATTAAAAGATCTAAAGCAGTGTTCTTAACTCCATAGTGATGTAATTTCCTGATCAATGTTTCATGAAAAACACAATCAAATGCCTTAGATAAGTCGCAAAAAACTCCTAGAGCATCATGCGACTCCTCCCAAGCATCGAAAATACTATTTAAAAGCTCAACACCAGCATCGGTAGTTGAGCGACCCCTAGTAAAACCAAATTGTTTACTGTGAAGCAGTTTATTATTATTAAAATGAATTTGGAGCTGGTCTAGAATTAAATTTTCAAAAATTTTACTAAAAGGTGGGTAGCACAGATATTGGCCGATAATTAGTGGGGTCAGATGTGCTACCTGATTTAAATAATGGAATTATTTTACTAATTTTCATTAGATCAGGAAAAACACCACAGTCAATGCATCTATTGAAAATTATTGCAAGTACAGGTGCTACTGAATTGATTATGGATTTCGTAATCACAACAGAGTTACCCCAAAAATCACTTGTTTTCTTAAAATTAAGTGTATTAAAAGTTTTAACAATATCTCTTTCGGTAATATAAGTAAAACTAAATCCTATGGTACACATTTTGACATTTTGTTTTAATAGAAGTTCGGCATCATTAGGAGACGAGTTCAGGGACTTTGTAATTGAGACTGGAATGTCTGTAAAGAAATTTTCGAATGCTGTGGCAACCTCAATATCTGATTTGAATACTTTGTTATCAAAGTGAAGAATGTAGTCCTTATTTTTATTCTTGACTCTTCCAGTCTCATTGTTAATAGCAACATGGGACATCCATGTTGCTTTTATTTTATTTTCACTATTTTTAATTTTAGATTTTAAATAAAGAGTCTTTGCTTCTCGACAAATCTTTTTGAATAATTTAGAATAATTACTTACATATTTACAAAATCGTTCATAATTTTTCTTAATAACTTTCTGTTCATACAACTCATAAAGCCTATTTCTACTTTCATAAATTCCAGTGGTTGCCCATTCACTGAAGGTTGTAGTACCAACAACTGAGATCTTCTTAGGGATAAAGATAGAGTTGAAAATAGTACAGTACATGTTAAAGAAAGAATTGTACAACTCATTAGGATCTTCATTATAGCACAAATATGGTAGTGTGTCTGTGAGTCTATCTTTAAGTCCCTCGAGACGACGCAAAGTTTTTGGCACCACAGTCAATTCTTTACTACCTACTTTTTTAGACTGCGTAGCGAATGTTATTGATTGTCCACAATGATCAGATGTCAATTTGTTAATTATTTGTTTGCTCATTGGTATTATATCTGTAAATATATTATCTATACAAGTAGAGGTGGTAGAAGTTATCCTGGTGGGTTCCAAAAATAAGCAATCTAGATTATATGATTTGAACAAATTTTTAATTTTTTGGCTATTCAAAGACTGTTCTAGTAAATTAATATTAAAATCACCACACACAAGTACTGATTTATTATGTTGACATAGCTTCCGTAGTACATCATCGATGATAGTTTCAAAATTATCATAAATGGAAGATGGTGGTCTATACACACTTAATACAACAAGTTGCTCCAACTCCACACAGGCTATTTCAACTGCCCGTTCAACAGAAAAATTCACAATGTCACAACGATTCTTAAATTTAAGTTCTTTATTAACTAAAATCAACGATCCACCATGTATTGCATTTTGTCTGCTGAACGAACTACCAACTAAGTGATTATTGAAGTTGCACATGAACTGGTAATCTTTAATGTTCTGTTAAACACAAAATGTCAATGTATTCACCGTTCATGAACAATTCAATTTCTAAATCTTTATTCAACATTCCTTGAATATTTTGATGAACTAGTTTTATAACTCGTGAATGCCCAGACTTATAATTATTTGAATTAGTCTTTTTTGTACTTTCTGGTTTATTATTCATTAAAGTGTCTGAATTGCAAGAGGTACTCTCTATTGTCGTACTATTTAATTTAAATTAGTTGACATGTCAAGTTGTGTAGCCAAAATATTGGCTGAATTATTATGAATGTCATTTAGTTGCTGTATAGGAGCAACAGGTTTATTAGCCAAATTCTTGGCTGAAATATTAAAACAATATGCTAGCGAAGCTGCTAGCTGTCTTTTAAAAAAGGAATTCAGATAGCAAATATCTTGCGTCAAATATAAACTTTTACTAACATAATTGTTAGAGTCAAATACATGGAATTGCTTATTGTTATAAGACCATGTACAAAGATTTGTATTAAGATTATGTCTAATATTGTTTTCTTTCTGTGGCAACGATTTACTAAAGGGTAAAGTAAGCATAATAATTTTTTTTAAATTTAATTCACTTAATTTACTGTAATAAAAATATAATAGTTTTTTATTTAAAGATCCTCTTTTACCAAGTAGAATCAGTAGAGTTGTATCCTGGGCAAAATTAGAACTGATAATTTTATCTAAAATGGCTATAGAACTTAACCCAGGCATACAGTAATTCATCACTAATCCGTCACTATATGTGTTTGCCAAAAACTGACCCATACCTTTTCCAATCTCGTCACTAAATATTATCACTTTATTTTTGTTTTCTAATTTAGTTTTGCTTTCTAGTATATTATTTTCTAATTTATTTAAAGTATGTTTAGTAATGCATTTAGATTTTGGTTTGTTTACAGAAGTATTAAATAAAACAAGGTCACATGTTGACACTGAACAAGTTGGTGAGCGTTGGAGGTTGAACGGGATGTCATTGTTCAATTGTTGTGAACACTCATTACTATTTGATGACACTAGCTCATTCATTGCCAATATGTACTCTTTCATTTGTAATTCAGAGCTTTTATATTTATTTGTCATTGATACTAATTTGTCACTAAGATTATTCAATTCTACCTGCAAATTATTTATTTCTAATTTATGTTTCAAATTATTTTGGTGATATTTCTGTGAGTAATTTTCTAATTTTTCAAGAGCAAATAATCTTTCCCTGTTGAGCTTAACATTTTTTATGAAAAACTTTTGCCTGTGAACTAATTTTTGGGTCTTTTTTATGAATTTATTTATTTTGACATATTTCTTAATTCTATTCCTACTACCTCTAATCAATTTTATTGAACTATTTGATTCTTTGCACACTGAGAGACTATTTGGAAACGATGCTTTAGAATTATTTATGTCAGTAATCATGCATGGAGCATGAACCACCAGCTCATCGAACAGACTTTGATTTGCCGAGGTAGTGATCTGTTCTTGGGTGAATTCTAGATGTCTTATTCTACTATTTGCCTCATGTAACTGTTTTTCTAGAAACTGAATACGGTCAAGTGCTAGTTCGTACTGTGAGCTACACTCGGCAAACCCGTCCACAATGAGCTGGAGTCCATCCCGAGCACTCATGGCATCAGAGAATTGAGTATGTAGCTGAGCCATTTCACATTTTAAGTTCTTAATTTTTTCCAATAAGTTCAACATTTCTTTCTCATTATCTTCTCTTTCCTCTATCAGTTTGTTACACAACTCCTTAGAGGTCTTTAATTCACTTAAAGCTAGTTGGAGTTTAGACTCTTCCTGGCGAGCCAAAGCTTTACGAGTCATAATCATAGTGAAAAGAGAAAAATACAAGAAGTTTAAAGGAAGTGTTATTCAAAAGTAAAGAAGAGAATTGAAATACGTAGTAATAGTAGGGTTTAAAGCTAAATAATATTGAAAGAACAGCTGATCTCGTTCAAAGTTGTGTAACCGACTAACAAGGCTTAGGTTATGTTTATGTATTTTTACTATTTGTATGTGGTTATATAGGAACTTGTAGTCACTTTTTATTCAGAAATTTACTAATTGAAACTATTTTATTCGTATAAGTTGATTTAAATAGTAGTTACAAAGATAAACCTGTTTGTAAAATGACAATGCAAGTTTTACCAGTAGATTGTTTGTCAAAAAAAAACACAATAAACTCACCTTATTTTCATATAAAGCACTAATACGTTTACAGATTATTACAAATAACACATTTATTAAGCGATTAACTTGTAATTAGCTTTAATTATACCATTATTTTATATTTTAATTTGTAAAAAATACGGGAGAAGGTCGGATCAGCTGTTAGCCTTAGTGTTGCCACAGAGCAAAAAAATAAAAAAAGATCGGAGATTCAGCAACCTCAACAATCACGGGATGAGAAACAGACTTCCGTTCGGGTACATCCTCGTCCTCTGCACTGTGGTCAAAGGGTTGTATGGGCCACTCTGACGGATCATGGGAAATCCAAGAAGGTCCATGATGCCACAATGGATGATGCAGAAGATTAAGTGGAGTAACACCACAAAACAGGCAATCAGCGGGGTTCTCAATACCCGCGACGTCATTGAAACAAGTAGCGGGAACAAGTTCAATTAATTTACTAACGCGGTTCGCGAGAAAAGTCTGCCAGCGGTGAGTAGAAGAATTAATCCAAGCGAGCACTATTTTGGAGTCAGAAAACGCGTATATTTTATCGATAGGGTAGTGGGGCAAAACTGTGTCTTGAACCTTGCGGAGCAACTGAGACAGCAGGAGGGCCATGCACAACTCCAGTCTCGCAACCGAAATGGTTTTAATAGGCGAGACCTTGGACTTGGCACAAACTAACTGCACCGAGTAGTTAGAACCAATGCGGACATGCAGATATACGACTCCGCCATAAGCACGCTCGCTGGCGTCAGCGAAACCTATTAAGTTGATGGTACATCCATCTACCAACCCAAGATGACGCGGAATAATAATTTGATTGAGCGCGGTAAGCTCAATACAAAACTGGCTCCAAGCGGTGACAATATGGTCAGGGGGTGTTTCATCCCACTCACACTTTGATAACCAAAGTTTTTTGATCAAGAGCTTGGCGTACAAAATTGTGGGAGCCGCAAAACCCATTATGTCCCATAGGTGAGCCACTGTGGACAGCATAGTGCGTTTTGTGCACTTATCATCTGGCGGTGAGACGTCAAACCGCAAACTATCACAGGATTTGTCCCAGCGTAAACCGAGAACTTTATGCGGTACAGACTTCTCAAACTCAATGTCCGGAGAAGCTTTATGAGAATCAGGTATGCGTTCGAGAACCTCCTTAGAATTGCTTGTCCATTTGACAAGATCAAACTGGCCTCGCTTGAAAAGCTGATTAAGCTCTTCACAAAGCGAAATTGCTAGCGGAACGGATATGACACTACAGGCAATGTCATCCATATACAAAGCGGAAGTAGCAACAGCTGCTGCGGTGGGAAAGTGATCGCCTTCATCAGCGATCAACTGGCGAACAACTCGTAACGCGTGATATGGGCTAGACTAGAGTCCAAAACAAACACGATTGAACTGATACACGGATAAAGGTTCCTTATTGTCAAAACGATAAAAAATCCGTTGAAATCTACGGTCAGATTCGCTAACGCCGATATTGAGAAACATTTGGCGGCAATCAGCTGACAGAGCGATTTGGAAAAGACGAAACTTTATTATGATGTTAAATAAATCACCCTGTAGATTAGGGCCGGCATGCAAAATGTCATTAATCAGCTAACCCGATGTAGTCTTACAACTAGCATCTAAAACCACACGAAGTTTAGTAGAGGTTTTATCTTCGCGAACTACGCCGTGATGCGGGATATAATATGAGGGAAGAGAGTTGCCCTTTTTGTTTACAACTACACTCAGAAAACCTTTATCTATGTAGTCACGAATGACGTCATTATAGGCACTGCGTAACTTAAGTGATGCATCAAGTTTAAATTCTAAACAATGGAAACGTCTAAGCGCAGCAGCGTACGAGTCGCCTAACCATCTTGTGTTCTAAGATGGCATTATGCTGAGTTGGGATCCGATTCTGTTTATGTTAGGTTAAGTTAGTACATAATTAAGTTAGTTCCGGTATTAATCCCGCTATATGTTGTATGTGCCTTCATAAATAGAATAAATGTGTTTTTCTTTTTCTTTATTTTTTTCTTTTCTAACGAATAAGGGTCACCATAGAACGGCAACGCCACTACGTATCTGCCACTGTCGTCACGAACAGTGGTAGCGCGGAAATGTTCTTCACACTCGAGATCCTTACGGCTCATCGAGGGCGGTGCGGTAATCTCTTCAAGCTCCCAAAATCGCTTGAGAAGAGAATCAATATTATTTTCTTGAAGAAGACGTAATATACTGAGAAGTATGTAACGTAGGTACGGTAACCATAATGACATACCCAAATACCGTCTCAATAGCGGGCGGTAAATTATGTTGCTCACTACGTACAACTTTAGGTAGAAACAAGTGCGGATATATTGAAGCTCCCATCAAAACATCAATGTCTGCCGGATTCGCAAATTCCGCGTCTGCTAGCGGCAATGTCTCGAGATGTGTGAATAGCGATACGTCCACATTAGCGTTCGGCAATATGTCCGTAATACGCTCCACGATAAGCGAAGAAATGTAAAAATTAATATTCCTATCAAAACGCGAATGTATTTTAATATCTACGGAACCCTTGCAATGTTTTTCTGACCCCCCGATCCCCTTGACTACTAATTTAGTATTTTTAAAGTTATCCCACAGTCCGAGGCGTTTGAAGCAATCAGAAGTAATCAAGTTACTGTGAGGCGCTATCGAGTAAACAACGAAGTATGTGCGGTTCGTTATTAATATCATAAACGATAACTTGCGCTGTTGCTAATAGAACCGTTTTGGACGCCGTACACTGCGGTTTAGCATCGCACTGAGCATGACAAGCGCACGAGGGTTGTCCGCGTATGTGCGCCGCCAGCGCAATGGACGTCGTACACAACGATACTTCGCACTGAGATGCGGAGGGGGAAGCCACCGTGGCAGCCTGCACCTGCGACGTAAGTGGGCTAGAAATCGGGTCAAGGTTACCGGATTGGCCCGACAACGGATAACTTTTATCAAAATCAACAAACTCGACCGGCTTCTCAATAACTGCATTCGATTCGTTTTCAATCTTTGGAAGTATGACCATGCGTCTACTTATCGTTCTCAACTGAGACGGCTTCCCATTCGTCAACGCCGTAGCTTGCGTGCTCTCACTACTCTCTACTCACTACTTCACTCACCCACTCCTCCAGCTTATCTAATTTCTCACTTTCAATACTTATGCTCTTCGCATGATAAAGCCCTTCGTTCTTCCCATAACCTTTTTTTCGATGTCCTCAACATAGCTCTGGCCTTGTACATTCTTCCTTCTACGTTCAAGCTATACACCTATGGAACGCGCTCCCTCTGGAAGTCAGGACGGCAGACAGTCGCTGGACATTTAAAAACAAGGCTCGTCAATGGATTCAACGTGGGTTATTGGCTGAATCATCGTAATCATCACATGATTATGTATGTATATAGAATATTTTATTGAATATATATGTCTTTATATATATATATATAAATGTATATGTTATAATATATTAATATATATATTATATTATACTAAATTATGTTATATATAGTATATTATATTAGTTATTAAATTTATATGTGTATTGTATTAGTCTGTTATGTATATTATTTATTAAAGTATCTAGTTATAATTATCTAAATTCAATCACAAAGCACTTCCACCTAATACCTGCCTTAACTATCTCTGCATCACCCTAAGGTAGACTGTTAGACAATGCCTAAGGCATTAAGTCCGCCTATGTACAGTATTGTGCAGGAAGTTTAATAAAAAAAAATATATGTAATAATGAGTGATGTCGTTGATTACATGAACGACACTTCGTCTTACTAGAACAATCACTCGTTTTATGTTTTATACTTAAACAATTAACGCAAGCTTTGTTTTCTTTTAAACATTTGAAACGAGCAGTCGGATTTAAGTAATTAAAAGCGGGACATTTATAGAAATAGTCGTGTACTATATTACTGCACAGACACTTCTGTGAGTTATTATTATTAGATTCCGAGCATGCTACGTAAGATTGCGGATTAGGGACCGAGTTATTATTGCTATTTCGCCATTTATTCGACTTTTGTTTGCTATTATTATTATTAGACGAGCTAGATGAACTAGGCTGCGTATTATGAAATATTCGACACTGATCTTTGATGAAAGAAATAAAACTATCTAGTGTAGGTATTTTATGATTATGTTCCGTCATCTCGAAAGCACGAATTGTTTCAGTGTCAACCTTTTTTAAAGCGAGTTGAAGAAACATAAAGTGGGAAAGATCTTTATTGTATCTTAGCGCATACAATCACAATTGGAGGGTAGATGTTCCGCACAGCCAAAAAAATCCGACTCGAAGGACCAAAAAATTGTTCGGCGTTGCACCGAAATATGTACTAGGCGATTTGCTGATATGGAAAATTATTAATATAGTGGACTGTATTAAGAATGGCTGGTAAATCGCCTAGAAGAGTGGTGAACGGGAGGAATAGGAGGCGGAGGTATGGGAGCACGCCTTACCTTGTAAGTCAGTCTTCTTCTTTACAAAATGGCGGCCGCCAGCGTCTTCGAGAGTCCTGAAGCTGCACAGATCACTCCACTACACCGGCGGGCGGTTTAGTTCTCGTTTATAGTATAAAATAGCGGTAAATTTTGCGGTATGGCACGCGTTCGGTGCGTGCGCGGGGCTGCGTAAGGACGCGACCGATCAGCGTGACGATGGATCTTCGACTCGATCGCAGCGTCATTGAATTCCGCGACCAGTTAGAGCGAGGCGTGCCTTTGGGAGGAAATGGGATAAAAGATCGCTCGTTTTGACACTGCGGTATGCAAAGGAATTTATTAGCTAGGTGTTGACATAATTAACTATCAATAGAAAAGATAGATGGCGCTACCAAATATATTATTAGTATAGACTTCAAAATGTAATTGTAGCAAACGCGTTAAATTTGGTCACCCTTCTGTCCCCGTATGTTTATAAGTCGTTAACATGTGCACAGTCTAATCTCATGTTCTTCAGGCTCTGGCCTCTTGATTTAATAAGTTTACGACTGACCAAACTTGGAATTACGTTAATTAAATGTTTCCTTTATTAGTTGGTAGTGCCTTGCGGCCGAGTTGGCCCCTAACTTTGGCGTATCAGATTTCAGTGCAATTTGCTTTAGGGTTAAAACATGTTTTGGTTTTATTATGAAATACGATTTTGCTGTTGTTGTTTTATTTTAACCAACCTTTAAAACGGGGGATATTCTTCGCCTACCCAACCAATTGATTAAAAAACTAAGATATTTTTATTTGAGAAAGTATACCTAGGAGTTGCATGTGGAAATTATTTTCAAAATTGCAATAAAATAGGTTCTTAGATCCGTTTCTAAACCAAACGCCTATGTTTGTTGAATACTTCATATGACTAAAGATCCGTTGAAGAAGCCGTTTGTTAGTTATTTTCATTGCTGTAAAATAATATTCTCGCATACTCTAAAGTCAAAAACGTTATTTTAAAAATATATTCACGTTTACCTCCAACGTTCAAAAAATAAATAGGGCGTACAATCATGCGTAGATAATATACATATTTCGTCGAAGGGTACAGTGCCCCATTCGTTCACGAATGAAGATCGATTTTACTTTTCATAAAGTATCAAGCTACAGAATGGCAGTAATGCACAATTAGCGAGGGAACCTATCATCCACGAATCGTATGAAGTTTCCAATTATTTTTAACCTTCAAGGTAAATGAAGCGGGGTTTCTGGCCTTCAATACTCTATTGAATGTCGAAGATTTGTTTCGATTTTTTTGGACCTTTTATAATAAAATGGTGCTTGTGGATTAGTTTCTTTCTATTTGCTTAAACATTCTTAATGAATCCTCAAATACAGGGATCTATATAATAATACCTATATACTTATTGATTCAGACTTGACGTGTTTTTATTTCATTTATCACTAGCTCCTTCTTACCTTGTATTTATCTAATACGGTTTTGTTACTTTAAATTAGAGCTACAAACCACGTCTTATACTAATATATAAAGCTGAAGAGTTTGCTTGTTTTTTTGTTTGCTTGAACGCGCAAATCATAAAAACTACTGTTTCGATTTGAAAAATTATTTCAGGCTAGAGGCTATTTAACATCACGCTATGAGCCATGGGGCGGAGCAGTTAGCCTTAAATAACGCGGATGTAATCGCGGGCTCATCTAGTTATAAATAAACTACATCATTTTTAAACAAAATTAATTACAAAATAAAACCTCAGTATGTTTGTTTAACAAATTGAATTGGCCTCACGTAAACAATGAATTAGTATTTCAATACCTATGCTATCCTAAACAAATAAACTGTGGTCAAAATCATAATTTTCGAGTGTACCATTTTGAACTTTATTTCATTAAAGTTTATGCTGTCTCTATTATACCTGCTTTGCAGGACAATGACGACGCATCTAGAAACTAGCTGGTCTACAATCTATTTTGTTGGAAGGAGGATCGATAAATATAAATATAGTTGGATGACAGAAGCAATCATTTCTTCTATAATCTCGTCTCTAATGGAGTCAAATTGTTCTTGTTATATAATTTACGTGATGTTTCTGGAAGGTCTTTATCTGGGTAACTCTGAATATCTGCGATGCTTTTGCTACACAGGTATAATACACTTGAAGTCGCGATGCAGAATTGATACGTTGTAACGTTTAGGAGGAGTTATGTGGGTACCTATATGCCTAATGAGTTATGAGTACTATACTGGAGATAAATTAAATAAATATTGTTGGTTACAAAATATATTTATTGGAAGCGTTACATAGAATATACCCGGTAGCAAGCGGTAAGAGCTAAGACCTAGACTCAGGGCGTAGACAGGCAGGCTAACGCGACTTCGGTGTTCCTGGACAGAAAGAGTACTTAACTTCAGCAGCGGTGTCCAGGGTCCAAAAAAGTCCGACTGCTGCCGCGCCATGGCTATATATGCGGCTGGGAGGAGGTGGGGCGGCCAGCCAAGAGTAGTAGGGGCCAGCGCGACGTCTACAATGTCACAACGTCTTTTATTACATCGTCACGCCTATGCCCCCGAAGGGATAGGCAGAGAAGTATTATGACACCCACATCTCACCTTATGATTTTTTAGGTCGCACGTAATTGCCTGACTCCGTGCTGCTACTGAGTATTCGTAAAAACTCAGTAACACTTTAGCTCGACCCGAGAATCGAACCTATCTATCCACTCGACTATATACAGGGTAATTTTTTATGCAGTTCGTATATTTTTTTTCTGTGGTTCTATATCAATAATAGAACACATTTCCATAAATAACTTTTTACTTTTTTATCCCACCAAATCCGAGTAAAAATATCCGAGAAACAAGGAAATCATAGACACAACGTTATTCGTTGCAATAATACTATCAAACACGCGCGAGTTGCGACAGGGGTACGGGACGCGGGATGCAGGACGCGGGGTGCGGGTGAGGTAAAGGACAACAATCCACGAGCCGGTCGCGCGCCAGTCAACTTGGGCGCATCGAGAAAGTGGCACGTGTCGCAATTTCACGCAAGCGCAGACGCACTCGCCGGTCGTAAGTCGTTAGAATGACGTCCCAACGATTTACAAATCGCGAGTGCTACGAAATGGTACTTTTTTATTTACTCAGTGGTGAAAGCCTTCGTGCAGCTAGAACAATATACGAACAAGAAAGTGTACCTCGTATGTGAGCTCAAGGAGTAAACAACCCAGTAGTTTCAAGTTAACGGACTATTTTAGCGGCCAACCAAAGGCTTTTGGATCATGGCCAGTTCGCAACCCCTTGCCATGCACTAGGGTATGGCAGACCTCGCCTGGCTACTTACGTCGAAGACTTGATCTGCGAATTTTTCGAAAGGGATCCACGAGCCAGCACATACGATGCAGCACGTCGCTTCGGTGTGAGCCAGCCCGCAGTGTGGAGACTGTTAAACGCAGCCGGTCTCCATCCGTACCACTACCAGCCGGTACACCATCTTCAGGAAGTAGACCAAGTACCACGACGAGTCTTGTGTGAAAGGCTTATTAAGCATCCCGAAGCGAACATCCTATGGACTGATGAAGCACGGTAGGTACGTGAATAACAATAATTTTGAAGCTAGAACACAGTATCTGATCGGTGTAGGTACAAGTCTTTCAACCTTTAGGTAGCGGCCCTCGTGCTTTATTGTGTCGCGTCAAGCTCACAGCTGATAAGCCATCGGGTGACCATGAACATCTGTTTCAAGTAGATATTCTTTAATAAGCGATAACTTTGTTATTTTTTGGTAAAACAAAAAAATAAAAAATACGTGTTTATTAATTTTCGTAAATGTGTAACATACTAAAATATCCGAACTACATAAAAAATTACCCTGTATACCGGCACGCCTGTCTCCCATTGGGTAGGCAGAGACTATGGAACGCAGACTAATATTATTTGCCTCAGTTAAATGACAGGACTCGTCATCTCTAGAAACAAAATCGCACCGGAATATAAACAGAATTAGAATTAAATTCGAAATACAGCCTGGTGAAGCGTTCGTGTCCGCTGAAATGCGTACATCCATATTCCAAACAAATCAACGGTCAGCCATGTCTCCGATGAAAGCTGTCAGAGCTCTCATCAAAGACATGGTTGCCGTTGATTTATGAAATAGAAGCGTTGTACCACTACTATAGGAATGCATATCGTTTACTTTAGTGGGTACTGAGATTTTGCGCATTATGAACGTAAATCTTTAGACCTACGGTAGGATACATCTTGTATTTCACCGCCATAGATTTGCATACGTAAGAAATATCCCATTAACCACATATTCGCATCCACACGGATGACTCAGTTGACATAGAAATCTATCTTTAGACGATTTGGCCTAATGCTTCAGTGCAAGTTTTCAAGCTCATGTGTTATAAATAGATCACTTGAACTACCATATTTATCTGCTGATTCCATTATTTAATATTTAGGTCTGCACCTTGAACTACTGAAGATCGTAAAATTACAAACATCTTCGGTTCTATCGTTTCTTTATTATGTTACACTCATGAAACGAAATTTTTCAAACATTTTTAATCCCTTCTAACTGCAATCGACATAAGCGATAGTAAAAGACCCATAGTAAGTGTATTGACCGTCAGTCACTCCAATTATAGGACTGGGCAACAAACACCGCTCGCGATAATATTGCATGCATTAATGCTACAGATAGTGCTGATGCGAAAACTTAAATGAACGAAGTTGTGAGTTTCTCCGCTGAACGAATGTTTTTCTTTATAACGTCGATGTTTTGAGCGTTGCTGCAGTTTGTTTTGTGGAGTATGCTGTGATTTAGTACTATGTGCTTATTTAATTACTATTATGTATTCAATATTTTTATGAAAGTATTCAAGGGTAGCAAAGATAGGCCTTCCGCTAGGTAGACTGACGATTATGTTGGAATCGCGGGCAGCGGAAGGATGGGGTGGCTCAAGATCGGCCCATGTGGAGAGCCTTGGAAGAGGCCTTAGTCCAGCAGTGGACTTAGGACTCCCTCCCCCATTTCAACTGATGTGATGATGATGATTCAAGAGTATAACTTAGAGTATACCGTTTTCCCGTGGATAGTCTAGCACCACAAATATAACTTGTGTATTTACAAACCTGCAGAAAATTTAATACTGTCTTATTTAAAAACGGTTGTCATACGTATTTAACAAATATAATACAATTTTATCTATACATATAAATAGTATTGAAGTGTCTGTCTGTGATTTCAAAATAACTATGTTTTTTCAAGTGCATATAGTTAGTTACACGATTCTAAGTCCAAACCAACCCTTTTTAACATTTTTGTCTGTCTGTCTGTCCGTCTGTCTGTCTGTCTGTCTGTCTGTCTTTCTGTTTGTCCGGGGTAATCTCTGGAATGGCTCAACCGATTCAAATGAGACTTTCACTGCAAGGTAGAGGACTTTATAGCGCTACATATAGGCTACAATTTGACCCGGTAGTTGGCACTGTTGTCGTGATAACAAATCTTTACTTCTTCTACTTATCTATACATATATATAAAATTGAAGTGTCTGTCTTTGATTTCAAAATAAATATGTTTTTTCAAGTGCATATAGTTAGTTACACGATTCTAAGTAAAAAACAACCCTTTTTAACATTTTTGTCTGTCCGTCTGTCTGTCTGTCTGTCTGTCTGTCTTTCTGTTTGTCCGGGGTAATCTCTGGAACGGCTGAACCGATTCAAATGAGACTTTCACTGCAAGGTAGAAGACTTTATAACGCTACATATAGGCTACAATTTGACCCAGCAGTTGGCGCTTTTGTCGCGATAACAAGTCTTTACTTCTTCTACTCATCTATACATATAAATAAAATTGAAACCTATCAAAGTTATTTTCTGTTCCTTTGTGCGCACCCACCTGGAGTATGCTTCACAAGTCTGAAATCCTCAATACGAAATATATAAAAACCGCATTGAAATGGTACAGAGGAAATTTTTACGATATTTAGACTTTAAAGCACAGCAATGCTCAGTTGACTGTAACCAACTATGCCAAAGATACCATTTCCTTCCATTGGAAAAGAGACGCGAAACAAGCGACATGTTTCTTGGTTAATGTGGCAAACGGTAACATTGATTGCGCTGAACTGTTAGGCAAAATATACTTGCGTGCAAAGCAATGTAATTTAAGAAAGCGTACTTTATTGGACGTACCATTTGCTACAACAAATTATAGACAGAATGCGATTTGTATACGTAGTGCGAAAATTGTTAACAGCGTACTATCTAAATTTGATATTGATTTGTTCTGTACAAAAGTTAGAAAAGTAAGGCAAACGCTTATTTCAAACTATTTTGACAGCACCGGATGACTAGCTGCCGGTTTCGATATTCGATCTGTCCGAGGATTTGGGGATTTGGATAATTATAATCATGTTGAATGACAATCTAAGATTCTATTCATTTGGTATTTGTTTTAAACCACTTTGTCGTGCTCTCTTTGTTTGTTGGTAACAAACAAATAATGGTAGCACGATAGGGTTAGTCAGGAAACATAACATGTTTCATAATGTGTGTTTTATTCCATTGTTTGTTATTTTTGAGATTTTATTGATACTTTTATGAGGCAGAAGAGAAATGTATTATTTATACCTTTTTTTGTTGTGTGTGTGTATGTGTTTTGCATTTTATGCTCTGAATTGTTCACTGTTCCATTAGAATTACCAACAACACACAAGTGAGTTGCAAGCACAAATATCAAATCTACAAGCTCAACTCACTAGAACTATAATGGAAAACCAGAATGAGACTCATGAGTACATATTAAAATATGAAGAAATTTCAAGAGTTGGTCGAGAAAATTTAAAACAACTTATCTCATTATCCAACTCTAGTAATTACTGTTTCAGTTGCACAACTAAGTGTGCGACTACACCTGCTGAATTAATAGAATTGAATGCACATGAATGTCAGTATAATACACAAAACAAACTGCATACAGTAAAGACTAACAATAAGAATGTAATAATTTTTTCAGACCAACTGGGCGTGGGTTTGGGTAGCTTAATTGATCATCACACTGAACGACCAGTACAGAACTTTTGTTCACCTGGAGCACAGTCTTGTACCCTAGTTGATAAGATTAAGAATGCCGACTTGAATGCACAAAGTACTGTCATCATATTATATGGTGACAGCTCATTAGTCTCCAAAAACAGTCTCATAGAATTAACAGACTTAATGATAGATCTAAGCACAAAAATAGGATGTAGCTTTATTATTTGTGCATTGCCTTATTCATATGCTCTCACAGATGAGCAAAACAGGCAGATAGGCAAATTAAATTTATTATTATCCAATAGCACATGTCATAGTGACAGTATTTTATTTTTTGACACTAATATTTTTATTAGTAATTTCTTTTTAACAAAAGATACTATGTATCTTTCTTATGTACATAGGCGACAACTTACTAAATTATTAGCATTTAATTTATATACTGACAGGAGTACTACTAGAGTACTTAGGAATTTGGTAGATAATAGTTATACCAATAGTAGTATTGACACATCTATTAGTTTAAACTATTAGATGAGACAACAGATAGGCATTCATGTGTTTTAAACTTAGTTCATCAAAACATACAAGGCCTATCTGGCAAAGAATTAGAAATATATTTATTTTTAAATAAACATAAGATTGATATCTTATGTATTACGGAACATTGGTTGCGAGGTGACCAATTAATATTTAACAATCAACATTACTCAGTTATAAGTGCATTCGTAAGAAAGAAGGCTATTCGTGGTGGCTCTCTAATATATGTATGTAATCGTTTGAAATGTAAGGAACGTAAGGATATAGCTAAACTTTCTATCGAGCGCACTGCTGAGATTTCTTGTGTTGAGCTTGAACAACATATAATAGTGTGTGTGTATCGACCACCACAAAGCGACTTCACTCAGTTTGAAAGCATTATAGAGGATGTTTTAAAACACATAGTTTCTAGTAGGAAGTCTATAATCGTATGTGGCGATTTTAATGTCAATTTGTTAGAAAAATCACCAATTTGTACTAGGTTAATTAGCTTATTTAGTTCATTTAATTTAAAAGTTTTGTTCTCTGAACCAACCAGAATAATCTCACATTCTTCTACATGCTTAGATAATGTTTTTTTGCAATTGTCTTTATTTAAGTAAGGCTGTTTGTACTGACTTGACATCGGATCACTGCGGGCAAAAGGTTGTTATTCCAATGAATACAACCCCTAAAGTACAAAAAATTACATGTAGGCCAATGACTTCTGCTCGCCTCAAACACTTAAGTAATGATGTTGCTGCGAAGATCGCCAGCATTGACTTAACCATTGATGATCCCGATGAATTACATAAATGCTTATTTAACACTATTAATGATGAGTGCAATAAAATTTTTAAACAGAAGACATTTGCAAGAAGCATTAAAGTAACTTTTTGTGATTGGGCAACAGTAGGTATTTACAAAAGTAGAGCTAGGTTGTATGATCTTTATGCTATGAAGAAATACAATTTTAGTCCTGAATTTATTCAATATGTTAGAAATTATTCAAAAGTTTTCAAGAGGACATGTGCTTTAGCCAAATCCTTATATTTAAGCAATCAAATCAAAGAATCCAAGAACAAAATTAAAACTATTTGGAACATTATTACCAATAACAATGAGACTGGGCGAGCTAAATTAGTAGATAACAATTATGATTTATGAATGAAAATTTAATGGTGAAATTATTACTAGGAAAACTGATGTTGCTCAGACTTTTAACAATTTCTTCATAAACATACCAGTGAACACAACCAGCTGTCTAGATTCATGTCCAAGCAAAGCAGAAATGTTGGTTAGGGGCAATGTGAATGAGTGTGATGTGCTTTTTAATTTTAAATGTATTGACACCAATGACATACTGAAGGTATTCAAGACACTTAACAATAAAAAATCTGTTGACTTATGGGGCATTTTGGTTAAACTTGTTCAACACATTATTTCTAGCTTAGCTCCATATTTAGCTGCAATATTCAACAGATGCGTAGATACAGGGGTATTTCCTGATCTAATGAAACACAGTAAAGTGATATCATTATTCAAAAAACCCTAGTAATTTTCGGTCAATTGCTATCTTGCCTGCTATAAGTAAAATTTTTGAAAAGATTATTTTGCATCAATTAGAGAGCCACTTTCACACAAATAATTTATTTCAAAGTGAGCAGTATGGCTTCACTAAGGGTCGCTCCACCGTTGATGCCGGCGTAACTTTGTTGAAGCATATTTTTAATGCTTATGAAAACTCGAAGGATGCCATTGATGTTTTTTGTGACCTATCAGAGGCGTTTGATTGTGTGGAACATAATACACTTTTATGTAAATTGAAACTTTTTGGTATTAGAGATACCGCACTCAATCTTGTTGCCAGCTACCTTTGAGATAGAATTCAGTATATGGATGTTAATGGAAGTAGGTTTCTGGGTTTGCCAGTAGCAATGAGCGTTCCACAGGGCTCTATTCTCAGTCCATTTCTTTTTTTAATATATATTAATGATTTGCCATTCTTTGTTCAAAATTTGTGTGATATTGTTTTGTTTGCCGACGATACGTCACTAATTTTTAAATTTGATCGCAATTCAAGTAACTTTGATAACGTCAATAACACACTTGCTCAAGTATTAGATTGGTTTTCAACAAATAATTTGGTACTCAACCCTAGCAAAACCAAATGTGTAAAATTCTCTTTGCCTAATGTCAAATGTGTTCCTACTAATATAATTTAACTAAATAAGGAAACAAATCAACTAGTCGAATCAACCGTATTCTTAGGTCTAACTTTAGATAGTAAGCTTCAGTGGGGCGCCCAAATATTCTGTCTCGCAGTAAAACTTAGTTCTGCAGCGTTTGCAGTTAGAAAAGTTAGGGAATTCACAGATATAGATACTGCTAGACTAGTTTACTTTAGTTATTTTCACAGCGTAATGTCTTACGGAATAATGTTATGGGGTACAGCTGCTGATATACAGACTATTTTTGTCATTCAAAAAAGAGCCATACGTGCAATTTATAAGTTAGGTGCTAGAGATTCTTTACGTGATAAATTTAAAAAAGTAGATATATTGACAGTTGCATCGCAATATATATATATGCTAACTTAATATACATTAAGAAAAACTTAATTCTATACCGCAAAAATAGTGATTTGCACAAAGTGAACACAAGGAATAAGCATAAACTGGTGGAAACTAACTACCGTCTACATAAAGTTCAGAACTCATTTGCGGGGATTGGTATACGATTTTTCAACAAATTGCCTCTTGAAATAATAAATTTACCCATGCACAAATACAAACGGACAATTAGGAACTTTCTTTTACAAAGGGGTTATTACACTATTAAGGAATTTTTAAATGATATGACACCGTGGGTATAGGCTTAGGCTTGTTTAACTCACAATTATTTTATTTACATGTTAAGTGGAGGTACCTCGTGAACACATGATTATTGCAGGATTTGGATATTTTTATGATTTGTTGAATGTAGTTTAACATTATTTATCCCTGATCATATCATTGTTCACTTGTCACCTTCACAAAATTCTTTCTACATTTGCATTCCTTCACGCGTTTCACTAATTTATTTGAATAATAACGATCTGGAAAATGGAGGTAATTGGCGGTCATGGTCAGTATACCAATAGATTGTTTCTTACTGCTGGTTCGTATACCGTTGTCGTCATGCTCACTAAAATGTAATTTCTTGTGGTGGCGTCGTGTGTCGGGTCATCCCTGTCCCTCTAATATGGCGAGAGGGATGATGGCTGGCACATGCGTCATACTCGTGAACAGGTGATACTTGCGATGACTGGTCGATGACGGTCTTGCGGGCTGGTATTAGATTTTAATATTTAACTGCATCATTTCCACCATGGTTCAGATCACTATCGCGGATTGCCTGCATTATAATGTAAGTGGATGCCCCTGTTTCACCATGTCTATTCTGAAGAGGCTAACCAAATGAACATCAAAAGTATTATGCTTGAGTATTATTAAGTACAGTAAATATATACAAGTGATATAGAAGGTGTAACAGTTGCAGCACCTTACAAAATGTAAATGATGTGTATTATGCAAAACCTGGCGATGAAAAAGAGTGACCGTGAGTTTTATTGCCCGTTCTTTCTCATGGTTCTACCTATTGCTTTGTGAACGTGGCAGTAAATGTAAATGTAGAGTCTAAAGGTAATTATTTTATAAATTTATTATTTTGACGTTCATAAGCGTCACATTGTGACCTAAATGAATAAAGGATTTTGAATTTGATTTTGAATTTGAATAACCCATATGTGTGAGCTTGTTATTAGCATTTGGTTATTCATATATGTAACTATTACTGCTATATGTCTGTAAGCTCTCCTAAAAGTAAATAAATAAATAAATATCTAAGAGCAATCTATTCATCGCCTTTATTCTATTTTACTCCACTCATGCCAAGATGCTTCAACACGGGATATTATTTCCAAAGCTTTCAAGTAGCTATCGATAACGATGTCGTATTGTGCAAATAGCGCCTTTTAATGCACAGGCGCTTGCACTACTTGATCTGCATAGAAGCTTTATACCCGTGGCTTAACCACGGCTCGTTTAAACGGGATTATGTCTAAAGTCCTTTTTACATGGTGAGACAAAAATCATATTTAGATTTCGTTAGCAAAAATTAACACGGCTTACATAATCATCAACTCTGCAAATAAGCTATTCCACTGCTAAGCATAGGACTCTTCTCATTACGAGAAGAGCAAGGACATATTCCACCACGCTGGCGTGTTGTCAGACTTTACATGTCTTTAACGAACATTATGCAGAATTCTCACAAGTGTAGGTTTATGACGGCATTTACTTTCAATTTTTCAACAAAGCCAACTCTGCAGTTCACTGCAGTAAAATCGAGCAGTATAATGAGAATAATATTTCACAGAATGTTCGCCGGCTAAATTATTGAGGTGAGTCCGTTCAAAGTGTGATATTACTTGTTAGAGGCGGTTCAAACCGATTATACGACAAGTGCACGCGCAGGGCACACGCCAACACTAAATATTGTGATAATGTACCGGTAAATGTGAATGTTCCTCGTCATGGCGTGTGATGTTTAGTTATAATTGCAGCTATTTGTGCTTGTAATAGGAAAATCTGCTGGAATATGTATGTGGTCGTGTAGAGTGACCGAATTTCTAGGTATTTGCTACACGTAATGATAAAGCTGTAGCGTGAGTTAGGTTGTGGGCGGAGGCCGAAGGGTTCTTAAAAAGAAAACACTAGGTGTGTTCGGCTCGAAGAGCAGACTAAGACTGATTTATTTATTAATAAAAAGCTTACAGCTAAATTATAACAACAAAGGATGTCTTATATTACAGATAGCGGTCTTACTGAGTACCGCTTCCAATAACTCTTATCTTAATAACAGAGGGCCGTTATGTACCGACTGGTTATGTCTATATTACTCCTCCCCCCTTAAGATGGAGGCGCACCGTAGGCTGCGACTGAAGCTGAAGATTTTCTGGTTCTGGTTGCTTGACTGCGAGTTGAGCAAATCTAGGTTTCCACCAATATTTGTAGATTGCTGTACCGGCGCTAGCTAGGAAGGCTATGATGTAAAGTGTAATAGATGACCAACTGGGTGTATTAGAGATGACCGCTGCGTTTTCCTCGGGAAACTGGATATTTTCCGCTTGATGTAGGGCGTTTTTCAGGTTGTCTAATTCTATGTTTTCTAGATTGATTTTTATAGGTACGACTTTTAGGGTGTGATGAGCTCGTGGTAGTGGTATTGTTTCTTTGATATTGACGTATTTCTGATGCGTTTCTAGGGTTTTGTCTAGTACTTTGATTTTGCAGTTGCTGTTCGTGGTTATGAGGAAAACTCCTTGGCTTCGCTGATATTGAACGTCGTTTCCGCAGATGGTTTTGATGACTTCTTCTTGTTTTATAACTACGATCCAACTGTTGTCTTGTATTTGTCGTACTATGTGGTCCTGGTAGGTTGCTGTTGCGTATGTGCAGTTATGTGGTTCCTGATGCTGTATTAGTTGTGCTATGCAGTCTTTGGAGTGCAGCAGGGTTTGCCATTCGAGATGTCTGCAGATGACCTCGTCCTCCGCTATCTTGATGCAGGGCTCATGGGGGTATGCAAACTCGTCATTTCCCAAGATAAGGTAAGGATTTTTCGTGATAAGGATTGTGTTGTTGTTGTTCGAGATGGAATATAGGTGTAATAGGTTATAGGGTTGCTCTGCGACTATTGGTATTTCCAGTATGAAATTAATTGTCTCATTAGTACTATATGCTTTTACTTTTATAGCTTTTTCCCACAAGTAGATGTTTTTAATGTTTGGGGCGAAAGCTAATTGACCTTCTATTTCATTTGTATTTGTTTAACTCATCGACTAGATAAGATGGGTCGATTATACTAGGGTGTATCATTTCAAGGTGTGAAAATGTTAATGCGTTTTCCAATGTTTCTAACCTGTCGTAAAGCTGCTGAAGCGAACTCTTAATGTTATTAAATATGCTTGATGTGAGGAAGTTTGTTTCTAATTCAGTTTCTTTATATGAATATCTATCTATGGCTCTGTATATTTCCATTTGATTATTTTTAATGTGGCTTAAGCTTGTTTCATACTCGTGCATGAATTCTTGCATAATGCTTATTGTCTTTTTCTGATTGACGTTGTTGCTATTTAATGACGATTGAATGTTTTAATCTCATTTTCAAACTTGATTGCATCGTTTTGATCGAGGTTACCGGTGATTGATTTTATAACTAAACCTAATCCGTTTATTAAGCCACGTCTTTGTCTGTAACTAGACTTATAACCTATGGTTTCTAAACCTAAATATACTCATCTTCTTTCTATCGTATCGATAAGATACTCTATTTGCTTAATACTAACGCTATTTTCTAGGGTGCTATTTTGTTTTAACTTTAGAGTGAAATAGTTACTACATATGTCTACATAAATGTCTTTGAATAAAGTTGTATTATATATTACGGCTAGGTGATAGGTGTCTATTTGGCTTTGTGCTTTAGCTTCTGTTAATACTAATATTTCATTATGGTTGTCTATTGGCTGTATGATTGCTGTGGCTGCGGTGAGCCGGAGCACTGCGACGAGGGCAATGGCGTATCTGAAACATTTTCAAGACGCCTTAGTAACCGGAAGTGGACTCTAATTGATTTGGCGTTAACGTGTTTTCCTATGATTTCAGCTATTTGTTCGGGGTGTATTCTTATTATTGTATACGGACTGCTAGCTGTTTTTGCTACTTGCTTGTAAACTATGTCGCCTACTTTGAACTGTGCTGTTTCTGTGTTTTTATTTGCTCTATCTATTGCATGTAGCTTTTCGCTTGATAATTTGCTGTTAATGAGCTTCTGTGTGCTTTCCATTGTTTGCTTATGCTTTAAAACGTACTCTTGATAAAATTCTTGAGGGCAATGTAATTCTAATGGGTTTCTACTATCAGTGTGACCGTATAATAATTCAAAGGGCGTAAAGCCGGTTGCCGAATGAATGGTATTATTGTAAGCTATGACGGCGTATTTCATGAGGTTAATGGGTTCATCTTTATCGGTTATTCTTTGTATTCTTATCATTTCGGCTAGAGTAGAGTGTAACCTTTCTATCTGTGAGTTTGAATTGGGGTTGTATGGTGTAGTGAAATGAATGTGTATATTGTGCATTGCGCATATCTCGGTAATTACTTCGTTATCGAATTTAATGTCGGAGTCCGTTGTTATCTTTTTCGGTACTCCTATTACTGAGAATATACTGAGTAATGCCTCGGCGATATGTACCTATGCTGGTTGAAGCGGATAATGGGATTGCCTGTGCATATTTTGTGAAATTATCTATGATAGTTAAAAAGGTTGTGCCGCCACTGCTGTATAGGTCCATGAACATATGTTCCATTGGCCGGTGTGGTGTATCTGTTAATGATAGGGGTAATTTTAAAGGGTTGCGTTCATACTTGCTTTTTAGGCATTTTTCGCATTTATTGATGAATTTTTGTATAGATGATAACATGTTTGGCCAGTGATAGTTTCGGACTATGTGTTTATATGTTTCCTGAATACCTCTGTGTATGGTTTTTCCCTCGTGATATTTCCTTATTAAATCTAGTTGTTCGGAAATATTTTCTATGAGTGTTACTCTGTTCATGCATCTAACTAATTTGGGTCCGCAATTACTGAATGTACTTTTGTATACTTCGCAAAATAATGGGTAGTATTCTTCGTGATGGAAAAAACAATGGAAAACTCTATCCGGAATTCTATTTCGGGTATTTTGTTGGTAATGAGTTCCGTATTCTGTTCGGATTGTGATATTAGTGGGATGTTTTCCTGTGATGAGTTTTTCTGTGACTGATTTACGGTGTCGGGGGTGATAGGCATGTCTAATAGTGTCCTAATGTCTATGTTGTCTAAGTCAATGTCAACGTTTGATGTACTAGGCTGGGGATCGCTCGTGCTGGGGTCAGTTGTTACTGTATTATGATTTAGGGTCTGTATTCTCGATAAAGCGTCTGCGTTAGTGTTGGTTTTACCTTTTTTGTACTGTACATCGTAATTATATTCTGCTAATCTCAAGCGCCAGCGTGTGAGTTTAGAATTTGGGTCTTTCATAGACATAATCCAAGTAAGTGGTCTGTGATCTGTGTAAATGGTGAATCGTTTGCCATATAGGTAGGGGCGAAAATATTTAATAGCCCATACAATGCCTAATAATTCTTTTTCTACTGTGGAGTATCGTTGTTCTGTGTCGGGTAGCGTACGTGAAGCGTATGCCACTGGTTTATCTGAGCCTAATTCGCCTTGTGATAGTACCGCGCCAAGGGCTACGTCCGATGCGTCAGTAGTGAGAATAAATGGTTTTTCGAAGTCTGGATATTGTAGTATAGGTGCATTGATAAGTACTTCTTTGCACTTTTCGAATGCTTGGGTGTACTCGGGTGTTAAAGTTATTTTGCTACCTTTCTTTAAACATTTGGTCAGTGGTTTAGTGAGCTTTGCGAAGTCCTGAATAAATTTTCTGTAGTAGCCTACAAGTCCTAAAAATGATTTTATTTCTTTCTGAGTCTTAGGTATTGGGAACTTTTTTACTGCTGCTATTTTATCTTCGTTTGGCTGAAGGCCTTTGTCTGTGAGCGTGTGCCCTAGGAATTTAACTTGTTTTTGCAAGAATTCTGATTTGTTTAGCTGAATTTTGAGGTTATGTGATCGGAATCTATCGAAAACTTGTTTACATTTATCTATGTGCTCTTGTAAAGATGTACTATATATGATGACGTCATCGAGATACGTTAAAACGTTATCTATGCCGCGTAACACGGAGTCCATTAATCTTTGAAACGTACTCGGTGCGTTCTTGAGACCGAAAGGCATTCTGAGGAATTCATAATGTCCTCGATCGATTGTAAATGCGGTTTTCTCTACGTCTTTAGGGTTCATTTCGACTTGATGGTAGCCAGATACTAGATCTAGTGTAGTGAAGTATTGGGCACGTCCTAGTTTGTTTAGAATATCGTCTATATTAGGCAACGGGTATTTATCTTCTATTGTTTTTTCGTTAAGCTTCCTATAGTCAATAACTTACCTGTACTTTTGTTCTCCTGTTGCGTCTTTCTTTTTAGGTACTATGTGAACTGGGCACGACCATGGGGAGTTACTTTCCTGGATAATATTTTGTTCTAAAAGCTTACTAATCTGTTTTTTAATGTCTTCTCTTTGTTTAGGGGCCTGTCTATAATTTCGAACATAGATGGGTTTGTCGTCTGTAAGTCTGAGTTGGTGTTTGATTTCATGAGTAAAAGTTAAAGGGATTTCTTCACAGTGAAATATATCTCGATAATTATAACAGAGTTTTCTAATTTCGCGGTTTTCCTCGGGGTTCATATGATCGGTTCTTAATCTGTCTAAATTTTGTTTCAGTATTCTATCTATTTTCCTATCTGTGTCCCTAACGGAGGTGACCGGGGTGTGACCTGTATTTTGTTTCTTAATATTTAAACGCTGTAAGTTTATGTGACAACTATTTTTAAACGTTAGTTCCTTATCGGTTGTATTAATTACGGTAGTGAATGCTACGCCTTGTCTTACCGATACCAATGCTGGCGGGAAGATTAGGCCGTTCTTTGTCGATTTGCCGTCCGAATAATAATCGCCTTCTTCGTAGTTACAAAGGAGGTTTATAACTTGTTCACTTTTGGGCTTTATTTTTGTACATGATTTTATGTCGTCTCTAATAGGAATGGTAGCGTTGTCTGTACGCAACACCATGTTTTTAATGTCTATCTTACAATTTAGTGGAACTAAAAGATCTAAACCTAATAAGCCTACAAAATCTGAGTCAAAATTGAAAATTAAGAATTTATGGGTTATGTTTACGTTAAAAAGTTTTTCTGGAAGTTTAATATATGCAACCTGCTTATGTTTAGAGGTTCCATGAGCTGTTTTTATGTAATGCGTTTCATTTTTAATTTTACAGTTTATTTTATGCTTTTTACTTAAGATTCGCGGGTTTATCAAAGATTGCGAAGCGCCTGTGTCTAATAAAAATCGACCACCTAATTCACTTATGTAAATATAGGGGAGGCGATGGTAATTTTGAATTATATTCATGAGAACTATGTTTTTAGTTGTTTTTGTAGATCTAGGAGAAAATTTTCATCTAGATCATCCTCGGATTCGATTTCGTCGTCGTCCTCGGATTAACTTTCATCTTCGCACTCCGGTTCATTTTGAAAATGTAACTTCTTTTTATGCTCGGTATTGTCTGAAGATGATTTATTCTTACTGAACTGCTCTTTAGATTTATTAAATGTACTAGACTTCTGAGTTTTATTATTACTCGTAGAAGTTTTATGAAATGATTTATTTTTATTTTGTTGTGCCTGAGCACGTTTAGCTCGGAGTTTGACCTCTTCCTGCTTTGCTACAATAATTGCTTGATCTAAATTCTCTACATGTTTTAGTTTGGTTAAGTTAGCAGTTATAGGGTTCAAATTCTCTAAAAACGTATCTAGAGCCATTTGCTCGTAGTATGTACGCTTGGAGGGCTCCATTGATGTGAGCGTCGTCATAAGGATTCTAATCTTATCACCGAATGCGTCCAGTGAGTTGTTATCCCTAGTTGTATGTGTTAGTTCTTGAACTAGCTGTAACTCGGTCCTAAATTCTCCGAATTTTTCTTTTAGAATTGCTTTTAATTCTGACCATGTCTTTGCACCACGGTTGACTGAGAGGGCTTCTTAAGCTTTCCCGGTTAATTTTGTCCTAATTAGGCAAGTAACACAAGGATCGTCCTTGTAGTTTATAACTTCTAAAGCATTTTCAACACCTTCGAAATATGCTGCAAGTTTTCTTTTGTTCCCGTCAAAAGAGGGTAACAATTTTGCGAATGTGGAGTAGTCGGTTGTTACCGGCTTCTCGTCACTATAATGTTTGTCCTCGTGAAATTTTTTCTCGGTAGCCATGTTTATGTACTTGATGCTAAATTTATAGAGTGAACAAAACAATAAAAAGGTAGTATATATAATACTAATGATCCCTAGACACTGAAAACAACAAAAGTCGCCTGAAACGTGCTAGGAAACAAAGATAAAGGAATCTCGGGAGTAATCAGAGTATATGCTTACCCCAAGAGCATTGCTGATGCCAAGCTGGTGAGTCTGCCCGTCTTCAAGCTGGTTCTCGCCTGCTGCTGCTGCTACTGCTGCCGCTGCTGATGCTGTCGTACTTCACCCACGGAGGTTCTTTTACCGCTTCCCGGAGTCGAGTCTCAAGGATATTACTTAAAGACTACAACTGATAGATCGCGACGTACCGACTGCGCCAGTTAGGTTGTGGGCGGAGGCCGAAGGGTTCTTAAAAAGAAAACACTAGGTGTGTTCGGCTTGAAGAGCAGACTAAGACTGATTTATTTATTAATAAAAAGCTTACAGCTAAATTATAACAACAAAGGATGTCTTATATTACAGATAGCGGTCTTACTGAGAACCGCTTCCAATAACTCTTATCTTAATAACAGAGGGCCGTTATGTACGGACTGGTTATGTCTATATAACTCGTGGCACGATCTATTTTCGAGAAAATTGACTAGATTTTATAATATGCAAAATATTCTAAGTCAAATGGAAATGATTCTTAGTGACACTTAGTGTCGATGGCGGTTAAATATTAAGTGCTTAAAAATATTTTATCGACGTCAAATAGTCTACTTTGGTCAACGCTTATCTTTTTACGTAACTTAAATCAAGTGATCGTAACATTGTGCAAATTAACCTGAACCCGCGAAACGAAGCATTTTAAATGTCTCTTTTCAAATTGAACAAAGAGTAAGAGCCTTGAAAATATGAATGGCATAAAGAACTGGCAAGTAACTTAAGGCGGGCTCAGCGGAAAGATAAAATATGAACGTTGCTGTATCCACCTGCTTTCTCGGTGCTATGCAGCAATCTTGCCTCTATCACGAGAGTGCCGGTCTAAATAATAGTAATTTGTACTTCATTTTCTGTTCTATTTAGTTCATGATGTACATACATACACATACATACATAACGTCACGCCTTTTATCCCCGAAGGGGTAGGCAGAGGTATATTTCTACACCCACTTTTCGCCAGATATACTTTAGTCCCACATAATAAGGGGCCTATTGCCGTACCGGGCACATTTCCAGACTCCGTGCTGCTACTGAGAATTTCGTAACAGAAAAAATCAATAACACTGCCCGACCCAGGAATCGAACCCGGGACCTCCCGATCCCACGCGCACATTTATGCCGTGAGACCAACGAGGCAGTCGTATAGGGTTTGATGTCGAGTTTTCCGTCTCTCCGCAAAGATGGTATTTGCATCGTGTTATCCCTTAGTCGCCTCTTACGACACCCACGGGAAGACTGGTAGTTTTTCTTAAGGCCTATCAAATCTACCCCATGGCACCAGATGAAGATATGAAGGTCATCATCCCAATTACTTAACTAAATAGCATGGTGTCCTGAAGGCATACTAGCTGAGCCCACTGTAACACCCGAGTTTCTTGAGGCTACTGTTATGCACCCGTGGATCATAGCGTGATATAATATGGCCTGCCACAACAAGTGGGCTATCGAAAACAAAATAAGTATTCAAATCGAACCAGTATTTCCTAAGATTAGCGCGTTCACTCAAATAAACTCTTCAGCTTTATTATATTAGTATAAGTAATCAGTAAACAAGTATAGATTGAAGTAGAATCTTATCCTCACAAAACTCGTAGTAACTTATTTCAGTACCTACGTAGTTGAGAACCACCTCTGGAAATACATATTAATAACAACATTTCAGATACCACAAACCTTGAAACATTACAGACAAAATTAATCATACATTTACAAATAATATAACCAGAGCATATATCACATTTACTTCAAAACTTACAAGTTATTAGGCCTTATTACAAGGCCAGAACTACACACAAATAAAATACTAGAAGCTCAGATTTAAAAGATGAGAATTTCTTCATATGAATGAGAGGGCAACTCAGGTGTCTGTGAATGCTGTGGTGTGTATGTGTGTCAAACGAGAACCGGGACCGAGGACTTTAGCAACACACCAAGATACGGTGGCCCCCTTCTAAGCGCCACGAGCAGTTAACCATCAAAATGGTGACCTGTGTAGACGTTGCTTACCTTTACCAATCTATAACGAAGGTCAAGTCAAGCCACATGGGAAAGACTATCGTTAAATTTTAGGGTCAGATAGTTAAAAAAATCATTATAAATAATGATTTTTACATAGCTAGAACGTGACTTTGTACTGTATTTATAGCATTTGCTTCGTAATAAGACTCAATGAGAAGCGGTCTATTGTTTAAAAATTAAAGTCAAATTATAGTAAGGAACTTAAAAACTCCTTTGTTCCTGACCAATGAAACTAAAACTCAACACGCAGTTCGTAACTTCAATACTGTTTCGAAAGTGGGTGGGTAGTTAATTTTATCGGAACAAGCCTAACAATTATTAGTCAGTGATTTCGCGCTTCGATTCTAGGTGTTTTATTGCTCTCACACCTCAAAGTTCCAAGCGATCCACAACAATGCTAGTTATAATGCCTGCTTACTACGATAAAAATCGGAATCTTATTACAAAGGCATAAGGTTGAAAATAAACTAGCAAATACTCAACTAAGGAGCACGTTAGCTTGGCCGAATCAATATCTTTTTCCGGGAGATTCTTTATCGTGTCCGGAATGGTTCCGGTGCTGATGTAAATATAATTGTTTGGAACCCTCTTTTTATGGGTTCCGTCAGTCGGATAAACGTGACGCTGGATTTTACGAGTTGATTTAGATATTTTTATCGTTTATGCGACACGATTATTTCGCAAGATTTCCTAAATTAACGACGAATTTGTCGCCAGGTATTCATGGTTATTTTCGTCTAGGTGAGTTTAATTGTTTCTTTCACGAGTTTTATGTACACGTGCTTCAAATTAACGAACACCTCAAAGTTAAGATATACAGTTAAAAACAAAGTACTTTTGGGAATTTCAAACTCAAACTCAAAATCATTTATTCATTTAGGTCACAAAGTGACGCTTATGAACGTCAAAGATTAAAGTTAGTTACTAGATGATTCTACATTTACATTTACTGCCACGTTCGCAATGCAATAGGTAGAACCACGAGAAAGAACGGGCAATAAAATTCGTGGCCACTCTTTTTAACTGCCAGTATAATTCTTTTACATGTTATATTTGTAAGGAGCTGCAACTGTTTCACATTGCGAGTTATCTACTATTGCAAAAGTTAATAGTTATTGATATCATACTCAAGCAATAAATTATGTTCATTTAGTAAGCCTCCCAAAGTGAATATGGTGAAACAGGAGCATCCACTTACGTCTTTTGATGTAAGCAACTCGCGAACATGACTGTTCTGATCTATGGTGGAACAGTATGTTCCGAAAAGTAATGGTATATGAACCTGCAGCAATTTACAATCTATTAGTTAGCAGTTCATGACCACGAGTTACCCTCACCTTAAAAATCCGATAAATTATAATAAAAAGAGTAGAACAAGAATGCAAATGTAGCATAAAAGAGAATACGGTAATTAACTACACTATAAAACTGCCTATTGACCTAATAATAAAAAGAAATTGACCTAATAAAATAATATTTATTTCCAAGCGTACTTGTCGTCAATATACTCATTTAAACTATAATATGCCTTTAGTAAAAGATTATTTTTAACAATCGTCTGAAACGACCTTAAAGGCAAGTCTAAAATATTACTTGGTATTTTATTATAAAATCTTATACTAAGCCCAATAAAAGAGCTATGCGTTTTGTGTAAACGGAAATATGGTACACATAATTTGTGCCTGTTCCTAGTATTAATATTGTGAATGTCACTATTCATTTTGTAAGAATTTATTTGTAGTCGTACATGCATAACACTGGCATAAATATATTGTGATGCTACAGTAAGAATACCAAAATTTTTAAATTTTTCTTTAAGTGAGACACTTGTCTTTAACTGGTAAATGGCCCTAACTGCCCGTTTTTGTAATATAAAAATATTTTCGATGTCAGCGGCCCTACCCCATAATAATATGCCATATGACATAACACTATGAAAATAGCTAAAATAAACCAATCTAGCCGTATCGACATCAGTCAACCTACGAACCTTCTTAATGGCATAAGCAGCTGAGCTAAGTTTCCCTGAGAGATATGTAACGTGCGCACCCCACTGTAATTTCGAATCAAGTGTTATTCCTAGAAATCATGTAGATTCAGATGTTTCGAGAACATCGTCATTTAGAGCTATACTAGGACCAAGGTTTCTGACATTTGGCAGAGCAAACTTAATACATTTTGTTTTTTTGGCGTTTCGTTAATTTTAAATCTAATGCTCGGAGACAGGTACAAGCAATGTAGGTTTGATTTTCGTTTGTTTGTTTTTGTAAAGATTTTGCTACTCGTTGCATAAAAAAGGATTTCTTCTTCTTCCTTATCACCACGCTTTTAACAGAATGGCCGTGCTCATAATCAGATTTTCTCCAAACTAAACTTTCGTACTACGGTCTTCTTTATGCATTGGTGGAGTGGACCATTTTTGAAGACTTCACCTGGACAGTAACGTACATAGGAGATCTGCGATCGCGTGCTATCGTGGTCTGAAAATAACTAAGAGTAGGTACATTTTATATTACCTTAAGCCACAGGCGACATCTAAAGTACCAATTTATATAAATACAAGTGCTTACGTATACAAGTTGTTAAGCAGAAGTCTATTTATATTATAACTCGTTTTTTATTTTATTTGTAGACTCACGCCTGTATCCCCGAAGGGGTAAGCAGAGGTGTAATATTACACCATATTTCGCCATGAATTTTAGGTCCCACGTAATAGGGGGCGAGCCTATTGCCGTTACCGGGCACATCACCAGACTCCGTGCTGCTACGGGAATCGAACCCGGGACCCCCGATCAGCAGCATACGCATACGCTATCCACTGGACCACGGAGGCAGGCATTACTCTCAATACAAAAATTGAGATTTACTTGAATATCCAAGTTGTTAAGAGTATTTCTCATCAGATATTAAATAAACTTACTGAAGATGGAAAGTGTTGACTAACATTACTAGTTTAGTTACTAGTTTCTGTATGCGCGGCTTCGCTTGCGTGTGTGACAGTTCACGCGACAAATAGTAGATTAGTAGCCAAGGGCTGTAAGGCATCAATGGCAGCCTGAGATATTTAGGCGCACGAGCGTAGCGAGGGCGCCTATAGCTCGAGGGTCCAATTGGTGCTTACGCCCGTATATTCTGCTTTACATCTCGATTGTGAGGTAAGTAGAAAAAAACCGGCATTACAAGAATAAAACATTTTAATTGTTGAAATTTAAAGTGAAATGAGAACAATTTTCAAATTTTAAGGACAGGTGTTTATTGGGTATGTTAATAGTTTGAGATTGTGATATTTGTTGGTCATGGACAAAATCTGACGGGATGAAGCTTTCTTCAGCAAAAGTTGATGGTTTAAAAGTTTTCTATTCCCGCCTTTTTTCATTAAAAAGAATTAAGTAAATAACATTTTAATTTTTTTTTCAAGAACGAAATTGAGCTTCGCCGTTATTTAAAATTGATGACTATTATACTCACCCGAAGACAAGGCTGAATAGCAAAGCGACCTCTTTGGTCTTTGGGCTGAATGCATGATGTCTATTGCCAGTATGATGGTTAGATGTACGCGAACTTTTTGAAAGAAAGAAGTGTTTTTTTTTAATTACTTACCGCCCTAGGGCTTTTCTAGCTATATTATTACCCTAGAGCGCTAATTCGTCACCTACAAGCCGCATTTGGAGGTAATAAGAACCTACTTACCGAACATGAGAGATGTAAAGATGGTTTATGTAGTGTATTGTGATAATTATAGTCTAACAAATGCCATTCAAATCAGTTCAGTATTTTTTCCGTAAGAGTAACAAATCATCTATCCATACACGTCCAAGTGTTATGCATTCGATACACAAATTACATACTAGTTTCTACCCACGGCTGCTCTACACACTATGATGTTGATTGTCGCGTCAAAAGCAGGCCATCTATCATTCTAATGTCTACGCTATATTACAGCACATTTTCATCAGAATCCGCTCAATTGTTTTAGTGGGGAAAATACCATAAGCATGACTCTTTAAATAGTTGTAAGATATGTGAGCAAATATCTATGTAAGCTACAATGACGATCTTTGTATTATTTTGCTGATAGACTTGGGCATTCCGTTGGATGTCCATAATTCCGCAAGAATGCTCATTGCATGTGAGAGAAATGTAATGATATTAGTAATGTTATCCAAGTATTTATACATAATATGTAAGAAGTATTGTAACACGGCAGTGGCAGTTAAATGACACTGACATGACGTTTGACAGTTAAACTGTCAAACGTGTAAATATGGTTTAAGCTAGCTATATATATAGCTCGACTAGTTCGTGCTATTCTTCTTCGACGACGGCTCAGGTACGATATGATATATATCCTTGTGCCAAATTAAATAAATGAAAGTATGGTTTGATAGCTGTCTTTTTTATTTATCAAAGCTGTCTCTACACTAGGGAGCTTTCCTGAATCTGACACATGCAATGCTCAACACTATCAGCAGCTTAAGATATTGGAATGCTCTCAAACTGCATCTCGACAAAGACGGTATTACCTATTCCACTTTATCAAGTATTGCCACAAAAAAAAAAATCTATACCAAAAAGGTGACACAAAATAAAAGCCCAAAAATAAACATTTCACTGAACAAAATCTTTCAAAGCCCCCACTATTCGTAAAAGCATTTCAGATTACTTACCTACTTAGTAAATAAATAATAAAATTCGCCACCGTTAATTTTCCCACGCGATTTTCTTGGCCACCTAAAAGGTTTTCTTAAGACCTTCGGAAACTTTGCCTATGCCGTATCAATCTTACTTGATTTTGTGTAGTTAGTGACTAACTTAGTGTTGGAGATTTCTGAGCGATTTGCCACTAAGATTTGTTGTATTGAGTTGTTGAGATTTAACTGCTCAGTCTGTAGCTGTTTTAGATATCTTTAAAACTGATATTTTTTGACCCTAATACAAATAGAAAAAATAAGTTTTTTCCCCCAAATACAAATACAAAAACAAATTAGTTTTTCATCTAACCAACTTTTGTATTAGAAATTAAGTGTGAGTTAAATAATCAAGTGAGAAATTATTTTTCTCTCTTTTTTATGAGCCTGTTACGTCCCACTGTAGGGCAAAAGCCTCCCCACTCTTCTTCCACAAGTCCCTATCTTCTCCCTCCTGGAACCAATCCTTTTTGAAGGAGTCTAGTTCATCCCGCCATCGCCGTCTCGGCCTGCTGCGATGTCGTCTGCCGTTTGAGGGGGTCCATAGAGTTGTTAATCCAGCCCATTTGTCATCTGTTTCTCTCTTTTAGTATAGCAAAAAGTTCATACACCATCGACTTCATCATTTCAGCCCGTAGACATCCAGTGCTGAACATAGGCTTCCCCTAAGACTCTTGATCGGCATTTCGTGATCCCAATGAGATCCTCGGTCTATATTGCTTAACTAAGGTCTGCAAAATTTGGGACAATTCACTCATTGCCGTGTGATCTCAAACTAGGTTACTAGATGACTGATTAACAATATATTCTACTAACTTTTGCCCGCGGCTTCGCGCGCGTTAAATTCGGGGTAACACATATATCTACATTCAGTTTCAAGTTGTATGAAGACACTCTTGATTATTTTAAAGAGTCAGAAGCTATATAGTGTAAAAAGTAACTTGGTCAGTAAGTATCCATGACAAATGTCAAAGCCATGTTTCAATACATGTCCAATAATTATATAATATCTATAAACACTTTCACATTTATAATTTTAGTAGGTAGAGAAAATCGTTTCGGCCGTTTGAGCGTAGTATATAATTATATGTTTACTGCGAACAATGTAATCACCGTGCACAATATAATATGACAATATGTATGATGTGACAGTACTGACAGATAGCACATGCGCAGCACTCACTTATTCGCGCATGCGTTCTTACTTCCAAGAGGATAATTTCTGCCGTACAAACTTCTGTCCTCCCTACAATCCCTCACAGTTTAATTTTTGCAACTTATGGTAGCCTATGTCCGTCGTGGGCAGCGTTCGGGAAGCTACGACATATCTTCTCGTCCGATATCCCGCAGTGTCTCAAGACTAAAGTCTTTGACCAGTGTGTGTTGCCAGTGATGACTTACGGATCAGAGACGTGGTCGCTCACTATGGGCCTTATCAGAAGGCTCAAGGTCACTCAGAGGGCGATGGAGAGAGCTATGCTTGGAGTTTCCCTGCGAGATCGAATCAGAAATGAGGAGATCCGCAGTAGAACCAAAGTCGCCGACATAGCTCTCCGGATAGCCAAGCTGAAGTGGCAGTGGGCAGGGCACATAGCTCGAAGAACCGATGGCCGTTGGGGCAGAAAGGTTCTGGAGTGGCGGCCACGTACCGGACGACGCAGCAGAGGTAGGCCCCCCGCAAGGTGGACCGACGACCTCGTCAAGATCGCGGGAGGCGGTTGGATGCGGGCGGCTCAAGACCGGTCTGTGTGGAGAACCTTGGGGGAGGCCTATGTCCAGCAGTGGACGTCGTTTGGCTGATATGATAATGTCCGTCTCCATGGTCCAATATATCTCTATATTAAATTTCAACAAAATCGGTTCAGCCGTTTTCTCGTGAAAACGAAACATACATACATACTCACTTTCGAATTTATAATATTAGTAGGGATACATATCTGTTTGTATAAATTTTTGCGTTACTAACCATCTGACAGGCGACGCAAAATTACTGGGCGCTACTCAGACACAACACAAGTAACCATTGCGTCATGCTGATCACGCAACGATTTGTCCTGGGTATCGAATCTACAACCGCAGGCTCAGTAGCCTGTTACCACCAGAGTAACTGGCAAGTCACGTGAAAAAACGCATCCGACTTCTGAAATATAAACCTTACACTAAATTCTTAAAGTTCAATTCAGCTTACACCATATCTCTAAGGTCAACTTCAGCTTATATATTAGTCAATGTCATTGGTTCAAGGTCATAAGTCGTGCGCAGTGTAAACGGATCTACACAGTGACTTAATTGTTTCACGTCAAGTGTTACTTGGCAGTACTAATTGAGATGAGCATGCTTTTATCCTACTAACTATTTAGATCGTTTATTAGCCTAATTGGACGGTGAAGGCAACTGCCAACGGATGTTTGGGTTTAATGCTAAGGTGGAAATTTCTCGAAAATAATTAACTGTTTAAATAGCAGAAGCTTCGTGATAAGGCAGAAATTTTAGGAATGGTCTAAGTAATTGTAGCGCTAATACTGTGAGATGCAGAGTTTTAGGTTTGGACTCACACCAACTGCTGAATTTTGTAAGTTGTGTGAGTGTTGTCGAATTCCGCATGATTCGGTATATACTTTATGCCATCTGGTAAGTCAGTACTCCCAAATACCCTGGCACTGGTATACTAGACTATAAGATATGAATGTTATTTGTAAAGTCGGGCGATATTTGCTGTATCAAAAAAGCAAAAATCTGTAAAATATGGGACTAGAGAGCAGACTACGGGCACTTCATGTCTTGGATGAAACCGCGAAAACAACAGGCTGATGATAAAAATTACTTCATTTTAATTTTGGTGTTCATAGAATGACTAACAAATGCATTTAGGGATTTTATACTGAATCATACAAAATAAAAATGTCTAAAAAGGAAAATAAAATAGCCTACGACCTACTAAATATACAAAAAGTCTCTATAAAAACAGTCAAGCCGTTTCGAAGGAGTTCAATAACAAACACTGTGACATGCGATTTTATATATGTAGGTATGAGAATTAATTTCTTAGCAGGAAACACCAACGCAATAGGATCGAAATCACTGTAAATAAATATTCACGCACCTGGACGCCCTCTCACGTTAACCGTCCGCTATCAAAGGTACGACGATGTATCCACTATCGATATGCCAATCCGGCAGACGTGCGGTAAGCGCTAAATGTCAGCCATTGGAATGGAAAGCCAAGTCTCTGCTGCTGTTTCATTGGGTGGTACTTTTTGTTTCGTCAATTTCTATTAACTGGAAAATACCACGAGCCAACTGACGACCTTTCGACGACCTAATGATTTTGCGATAGCAAGGCAGTCGTATAGACTGACATGCCGAAGGTCGTTGGTTTTCTGCTGAAGACAAACAATTGTCAGCGAGAGCATGAATTATTTCGCAAAATAAGTGTAGAGAAAATAAAGCATATTATCAACCATAAGATAATAAAGTAAAACTAAAAATCTCTGTGTACCAACAATAAATAGACAAAGGACCATAACTCACATTTTGCGCATTCTATTCAATTCATACGTGTAAATAATAAACACGTCACGATATATCGTCAACACACCCAGTCAGAAGCAGAGCCACTCAAATCAAATAGCCGCCTAAGCTCCCACCGTTTCACACTCTCATTTCATGGATATTTTACAACACACGATTCATATCAATTAATCAGCAAACCGAGCAATCTGTTATCAGCTTCACAGGAAGAATCTGCCGGTGACATATTTTTGATTGCCATTTAGGGGTGGGCTTTTTAAAACTGTCATTTATCAAATTCACAAAGCATCTTTTGTACTTAGAATAGCAATACATTTATCATAAGCGATTCGGTCCGAGTTCACAATGGCAGCGATTTATGAAATTTCACACATATCCTCGTATGATGGGTTTTTAAAACTGAATAAAGATTATGAATGTGTGTTTTAGGGATTTTTAGGCCTTTAGAATGTGTGATATATATAAGGGATTTGTTTGATTAAGTAATATTTTATTTTCAATAAGAGCTGGTAAAGAATAATCTTCTGCTATGTATAAAAAGTATGTCTTAATTGCAGTAACATCGTAGAAAGTAACATTGAAGTTAGCTTCAGTGATTTAGGTATATGTAATATTTACAAAGGCTTTTTTTGACAATGGGTTTCTTTTATGCTGTGGATAAGCACTAAGATCGACTTCAATGAGAAAGAACGAGCGAAGCCGCAGGCAATATCTTGTACAATATAAACTCACAAAATATTGGAGGTCAGACACATTGTAGACAGAATAAAGGGCATTTACAAGGGCATTACAGACATTGGATGAAGCATATCTTCAGACCCATCTTTATTCTTTAGACAAAGTACTATTTTTCTGTTTAAACATGTTGTTCTTGATATAATGTAAGCGTACATCAATCAGTTTAAGTAGACAAACTGAGCCAAGACGTACGACTCCATTGCATGAACTCCAAAATGGATGGGTTCAAATTCGCTGACTTGTCGCTGAAAAAGTGCCTTGAATGTGAAGTGAATATCAACTTCAGAATTTTTACAGCATAAATGCTACAGATGTACTTTTGTTGATTTTGATATAAACTTACAATTCTTTTACTACGCTAAATTACAAATACTCAAACATTTAATAGCCCCATGGCTATATTACTGCCACCTGACCTTCACAACTCTTAGGGATAGCGATATTCCATAATATCGCTATCCCTAAGGGTTGTGAAGGTCAGGTGGCAGTCGCTCTATGCCAAATCTGGTTAGACTTATTCTCAAGCATACTCCAACTTACAAGGAAAAGCGCTAAGAGGAGTATGATGAACTTAGCCCAATTATTATTTTTGTATCCATTATATTTGACGTAGGTATAGAGATAATATATTTTATGACCTCTTAATTTCATCCTTAACTGGTTTCCATTACTCAGTTCTTCATACAGTAGGTTCATAAACATATAGCGGAATGAAATACAAGTTACATATTTTCCTCCATATATTAGACAGATACTTATGAGAATATTATTCTTGAGTGGAAGTAATAAGCTCTGAGAAAACTACTCTGAAAAATTGAAAACGTACGATAATAGTCTTCAGTAACAAATTTACCTTCGAGTTGAATGACCTGTTACAATCCTGAGTAAGGAATTTATTGGAGGTCGTTTTTTCTTCAAGGAAACTTTGGGAAAAGGCAAAGAATAGGTGTTAAAGGAACGTATTTCTTACGCATGAAGAAATTCTTCAAAGGAAATAGGGAATTAGGTGGTATCGTAAAACGTGGTGTCTTTGAAGAAACGACTTTGGAATTTAAAGATCTTTTAGGAAACGAAAGAAATTAGAATAGCCCAAACGACAAGCGTAGATGAGCAGGAGTAAGGTATCCGTATATTATGCTAAACAGCGCGATTAATCTTAATTGTAAGTTTTATGTGTAAACCTACAAATGCAACACAGGGCGTTTGGTTTTCTGTCTTGTGACCTCCATTCAGCGGTATATTGTCTAGTTTTATACTGATCAAGGCAGCGATAGCCAAGTGGATATACCAACAGACTGCCATGCAGAGGGTATCGGGTTCGAATCCACGGCGCGCACCAATGACTTTTCGGAGTTATGTGCGTATTGAATTGTTAATTATCGCTTGTCCCGTGCCTCGGAGAGCACGTTAAGCTGTCGGTCCCGGTTGTCATGAAGATCTTTGACAGTCGTTACAGGGCGTCAGTACCTTCTAAATAAACTGACACTAGTCTAAACCATGGAATATCGCTATCCCTTCGGGTTGCGGAGGTCAGACAGGTAGTCGCTCTGTGGAAAAGCTAATATTCAGCCAAATCCGGTTAGACTAGTAAGCGGACCCCAGATTGAAACTGGGATAACGCTAAGAGAAAGAAGAAGATTGTCTAGTTTTATACTATACAATATACTGCTGAATGGAGGTCGAGGAGACTCCAAATCACGTGGTACTAAACTGCACAAGCATGACCGAGTAGTAAAGGTCGCTTTCTCGAGAGTGAGGCTTTGGACAACATTGGGCATTGGAGTATAGCTTCAAGGACCTGCTATGATATGCTTTCTTAGTCAAGCTCAACAATTACTTACCTACGTACAGTGACCAATTTTGGCAATTTACAAAAAAGACCAACTAGTCCTGGTAGTCATTTCATATTCAACACCATTACCTGCATCGGCCTTAGTTTAACGAAAAACTACGATTAGATGGTATCTTTAAGTATTAAAAAATGTTAGTACTAAATTTAATCTGAATATACAACCGCTAAGCTTATTCAACACGTTACAACTATACGAGTCTAAGCACGTGCATATTCAGTGCCAAAGGCCAGATCCTCAATCCATAACAAACAGAATCTCAGTCACTTTCATACTCCAATTGATACTGTTTGCTGGTATAACAGTAGAATCTAATAATGAACGTCCTCCCAACACCGCACTTTTTAGTCGCAGTGTAGGCGAGAATAGGAACAAGTTTACTCGCGTTAACAAGCTGCGTTAGATCGGACGTGATTCAGCGCACGCCAACTGATTTATTTGTGTTCAGTTGAACTTCGGAGCGACGTTTGTAGCTTTGTTGTTTTTTAGTCTTGCTGTTATGGAGCTTTGTTGATGGGCTGATGGGTTTTTGGTTTTTATAGCTTAATTTTGAATAGAGAGAATACCCAATAGCCTGAGAGTGTGAGAGTGCCACCAGACATTTGATATGCAGCCTGCTATGTTACGAAGATGTGAAAGTTAAGCTACAAAACTATGTGACCGTTTCCGCTGATGCTCAGCTACCTATCTGCCGCGAAACAGAAATATTCTGTAATCTGTGGTCCGCTTGCTGGTCTTACCAGATTTGGCTTAATTTCAGACAGCCGGGGCCGAAAGTTTTACGTGTTATAATTTCCAATTTAATTTACCAATTAAATATGTACGTACATCATTTAGAAAAGTCATTGGTGCGCGTCGTGAGTTAGAACCCGATACCTCTATATGGCAGTCTGTTGGTATCTCCACTAGGCTATTGATTTCTCCAACGATCAGACATCGAAGTGGGCTAATCAGTGCACTAATCGAATCGTAGTGAGATGTGACGGCCCTTGGTTGCTTTTCAACCAGAGATATTATGACCATTGTCAAGTAAATAATAATATTAAATTATTGTCTTAAGAATACATAGTACATGCTAGACTTTCTGTACCAATTCCATGAATTTTAATGAAACTCTTAAACTAGTCTTTAACAAAAGCGGCGATAGCCCAGTTGTGTATGTAACGGACTGTCGAGAGGATGATCTCGGGTTAGATACCCAGGTACCGGGCACACACCTCAAACGTTTTGAATTTATGTGTGCATTATAATAACCGCTCGCTTAATAATATTGCTAGACTGCTTCAGCTTATTTAAGTCGCCTTAATCACGACGAACAATAGATTACTGCCTACGAGCCTCTAGTGTCGGGATCCAACTGTTTATGTCAGGTTATATTATGGTGGATCCATATTGAAGTTTAATTGTATGGGTTGGATTGAATGAGTTCGGTGGAAACGCTGTGATTGGGACAAATCTATTGTTCTGGAATAAGGTGATTTCGACAAATCTAACGTTACGGAAGGGCCGCCTTGATGTTTCGCCATTGACCCTTGGTAATAATCGTAAATGCCTTGAATTATTATCTTTACATGATGTGTACATATAATTCACTTGTACGTATGTATGTCACGGAAATGTTATTAAATGTCTATTACGACATTGATAGACTAGCCAAGATTCGATTATGTCTGTAACTAATTACTATTTACAAGTAATTAAGGCGAGGTTGCAGTACAGTGCGTAGCTCGACCTCACCCCCCGCAAAAACAAAAACACGGCGGTGGCGTCAGCGTGTGAGCGGGGGGGAGGGGAGGGGGTTATAGTGTGTTCGTGTGCCACAGCGCAGCGTAAAAAAAACCGTAGATGAGTTATGCGAACTTCAAAAGTGGCACATTAAAAACAGGCTAAATGTCTCATTTGGCTTTAGTCGCGTACGCGGTGCGGTCGGAAGCGCTCGCTCTTTTACTCGCGTGTGTGTACATTACATTTGAAACTGCCGTCGTGTGTAATGAGATTTTGCACAAACTATAGTAGGAAAATGACTAGGAGTTATGGAATCACTTTTCATTCATGAGTATTACAATATTACAACGTTTTATTTACAATTTATGATAAATTCAGTATCACAAATAATAAAGTGAATAAATAAATTGGCATTTAGCGAGTGTAAAAGAGAAGCAGTATTGTGCGTGTTCAAAGACTAAAAAACAAAGTATCCAGATGGGACATTCGTAATAATAAAATACTGATGTGTGTTTTGTAAAGTTATAAAAGTGATTTGAGGCGGAATTAACACAATATATTATTATAATAGAAATACAAAATCATACGTAAGTTACAAACATTGACGGATAATCAAAGTCCAGGTCTTGTTTTTCTCCTTTTAGTATTAAACAACTAAGTAGATTGTACTGCACAGTTTTCGCTGCCAACCTACCTCTCTTCGCTTAACCCTACTCCCAGATAATATTGTTGTGTAATTAGTTTATTAATTTCAGTTCGTTAATTTCAAGTTCTACTATTTTGTGGGATCATTCCCAGTAGCCCTATTGAACAGTTCTATGATAGAACTGTCCTAATTCTATTAGCACAACTTGATGAGGAGAATAGAACTAATGGGATAAGTAATAGGAAATGTCCGAGTCTAGTTCTATGTATGTTTTTACAAGGGTATTCAATAGAACTACTGGGAATGATCCGTAGTGACACGACATCGCGCTCATATATCCGAATGAATATGTTTTGTAGACGTTCATTTGTTTAAGGTGTAAAACATATGAACGTCTACAAAACAAATGAACGCCTACAAAACAAATAAACGTCTACAAAACAAATGACTTACAGAAAGTGATCAGCTATCGATAGTGATTGCAGAAAACAGGTTCATGTGATTTTCAACCTAATTGACATTAGTCAGAATTTATAATTTTATTACCGTAATAATGCCAGAAAGCGAGAAAAAAAACAAAAAAAAGGTTTGTCATGAATTGTCAATAAGGTCGAAAATCGCATGCACCTGTTTTTTGCAATCACTATCGACAGCTGATCACTTTCTGGTAGTCATTTGTTTTTTAGACGTTCATTTGTTTTGTAGACGTTCATTTGTTTTGTAGACGTTCATTTGTTTTGTAGACGTTCAATTGTTTTGTAGACGTTTATTCGTTTAACACATTTTTATGCATATATATGTCGGCGCGATAAGGAACTAGGCTGTTTGCAAACGAACACAAGTGCAGCGATACGTCATTTCCGCCACTACCGCTCCGTGAGTCAGGCGAGAGGTGGGGACGGGTCTTTATAACGACATGCGCCGTGTAGAGGGGATCATTCCGGTCGAGGCGGTCGTCCCGTCAACACCTCTAGTAAAAGTGACGACGGTCACACCTGAGTCACAGTTATAAGTGTAATATTGATAATTATAGTTATTATTGCATAATCAGTGAAGTGTAAAGTGATTTGTGATTGCGAATGAATCTCGTATTCTACGTGAAACATTGAAGTTTACTTTGAAGCCATGTCCGAACGTCGGCCTAATACCGATATGGATCCGGAGGATTATGGCCCACCTTCACCAATTCTACAACACATGTCTGATCCATCCGAAATCAGAAGTGGGATGGGCCTTGGAAGCTCCCAAGTTCCATCCGCCCGCATAGAAGAGGAAGGAAACAGCAACTTTAATACTAGCCATGCATTGTCTGCATTGGCCGGTATCATAGAAAATCTGACGCGACAACAGCAAGTGAGTATGCAAGCTAATCGTGAGTTTTTTGCAGGACTTTTAAGCCAGGCAATGGGCCCTACAAAACGACCAAGGCTTAGTGACATTTATATCGCATCATTTGATCCTGATGGCGATGTACCCATAAGCGATTGGTGCGAACACGTGGGCAGAGCTAAGGACCACTGGAAACTGACTGATTACGAGGTATGTACCAAGATAGCAGGCTTGCTACAAGGCCGTGCTAAGACCCTTGGTGACACATGGCTAGTAAAGTCGCCAGTGTGGTCTGATATGCGAGAAGCTTTAATTCAAACATTTGAACCGGAAGCAAGGTATTCTTATGATATAGTGAAGTTACGAAGTTTTAAATTTGATATGGCAAATCCAGCTGAATCCATTACCAAAGCCTGGAATATTTGGAAGCGTGTTGTCAGTGGAGACAAAGAAAGATGCAGTGGAAGCCGTGATTGGGTGCGTAGACAATGAATTTCTGAGGTTACGCCTATTGTCCAGTAAATGTTCGTCTGTCCCCGAGCTAATTTCAGTAGCAGCTACCATCAAGCTACGGGAGCCTCGACAGAGTGAACCACCTGCTAAGAGACCGAGGCTGCGGCACAACAGAGATGATATTGCGCTTTGTTTCAAATGTGGGAAACCTGGTCACGTTCAAGCGCAATGTAACAAAGGTAATGACAAAATTACCGACCCTAAGCCAGTGCTAGGTACAACCAGAACGGAGGAATCCTCAAGCCGGACAGATCGTTCTAAGCCCAAGTGCAACTATTGTGATAAAATTGGGCACACTGAATCGGTATGCTTCAAGAAGATGGGAGATGAAGCCGAAAAAGTTAACTTAGCCGGTGTCCAAGAAGAAATATTAACACCTATGACTATCAATATCAATAATCGCACGTTTACAGCGTTTTATGATAGTGGTGCAGCACGTTCATTAGTAAGACGCTCCATCAGTGAAACCATCCCTGGCAAACGACAAGATTGCGCGTTAATGCTGAAGGGTATTGGCAGTGCCAGTATACCGATCCTATCGTGCCAAAAAGTCAATGTAACCTGTGATATAAATGGAACTTATGTAGAAGTTGCTTTTCACATCGTAGAAGACCACGAAACTCCTTGCGACCTATTGATTGGAGCGGAAATAGTCAAAGGTACGGGTTTGAGTGTACTTATTACCAAAACGGGTGCTACTGTGATGAGACGATCAACCATTTTTATCAACGTAAGCAAGGAAGAATCTTTCGGGAACTTGGACACGGACCTAACCAATTTGGATGAAATAACCGTATTGAAGAGGTTATTATTAAAGTATAGTGATACTTTTTCCTCTGGTATTCCGAAGAAACTAGTAACCACGGGATGCCTGGAAATTCAATTACGAGATCCAAGCAAAATCGTGGTAAGAAGACCCTATCGAATGGCTCCAATAGAACGACAAAAATTGAAGGCTATTATCAATGAGTTAATGGACAATGGAATCGTCAGAGAAAGTACGTCCAACTTCGCCAGCCCTGTAATTCTCGTTAAGAAAAAGAATGGAGAGGATCGAATGTGCACTGATTATCGAGAATTGAATAAAAACACCGTTCCTATTCATTTCCCCCTGCCGATCATTTCAGACCAAATCGATCGACTATCGGATGCTGCTTATTTCATCAGTTTAGATATGGTGCAAGGTTTTTACCAAATTCCTATTAAAGAAGAGTCTATAGCGAAAACTGCCTTCATCACGCCAGACGGGCTATATGAATACGTAAGGATGCCGTTCGGACTGATGAATGCACCAGCCGTATTCCAGCGCGCTATCATGACGGCACTAAGATTTCTTTTGGATAACATTTTGGTATACATGGATGATGTATTAATAAAATGTAAAACATTCACCGAGGGATTACAGATCCTGGAAAAAGTTTTGGCAGCCTTAACCGAGGCTGGGTTTACTGTAAACGCCAAGAAGTGCTCGTTCTTTAAAAAATCGATTGAATATCTGGGAAACGTAATTGAAGGTGGAACAGTTCGTCCAAGTCCGAGGAAGATTGAGGCTTTGGAAAAATCCGTGGTGCCCTCAAATGTAAAACAGGTACGACAATTTTGTGGTTTAGCTGGTTATTTCAGGCGTTTTATACCATCATTTTCTGAACGTTTGATCCCGTTATACAACCTAACCAAGAAGGATGCAAAATTTCAATGGACTGCAGATTGCGAAAACGTCAGACTTGATATCATCCGACGGTTGACGTCTGCTCCAGTTCTAACCATCTTTCAAGAAGGACTTCCTATCGAACTGCACACTGATGCCAGCAGCACTGGACTGGGTGCCGTTCTCATTCAAATACAGAATGGCCGGCAGCACGTGATTGCCTACATGAGTATGAGAACTACGGAGCCTGAGAGTCATTACCACTCTTATGAATTGGAAACATTGGCTATAGCCCTTCGTCAGGCGCCGCCATTTTGATCATTTACGCAGATCTGGCGCGCTCCCGCTCCGGGAGAGTTAATAAAATAGTAAATATGGCGGAAGCCATTTTGCAAACTATACCACCTCTGGCATAGCCTAGGAATGACAATTTAAACTAGTCTTCGATGTTTAGAAAAACTTAAATTTTACTGCTTTTCTGTATTACATGTGTAATAAAATAAAGCATTACAGATTTTTGATTAAGTACACTATCATATTGCATACGGTAAATATGTATAAAGTGTGAAATTAAAACAATATCGTAACGTAAAGATAGGGTCATGGCATTTTTTCCATTTTTCGATACATAATCTACCATCATTCATAAATTATACTTTTTCTCGTTAATATTTGTGTTTTATTTACAAAACTATACCATAATTTAAAACATACAGTCATAAAATCACTTTACTCCATACATTTTTTTAGCAGTAGGAACATTAATATATGTAGGCCTTATCAGGCGCCGTCCCGCCGGTGTTATGAAGTGTCTCATGTTTCAAGATTTGTTCTGAGAGAGATGTGGCTCAAGTGGCTCATGTTTTTTGTTTATTCGTAAGTTCAGTTCATATAGTAAGCCTATAAAAAAAATTACATTCGTAAAGTAATAAATTTGGCAGCTTGAGACATAAACATAAACCTCTCGAAAAACGACTCTAAATAGGTACTCATAATTAATGACCTGTAAAACAATTTCAGATTATCTTTTTTTAATACTAATAACATTTTCTAAAACTAGATTTATTATACTAAAGTTACGTTACAAAATTAAAACGTGTTAGCAAACAAAAATAATTGAGAATTTATAAATAAAACGTGTGGGATTTGTCCCGGAGCGGGACAAATGCCAGACCGACATTTGTAACGCTCCGGGACATTCAGACATCATTTAAAGCAATATAGATGATTTTTAGTTATTTTTTATGTTATCTTATGTTAATTTTTAGTAATAATGGCAATATAAAATGCTCCGAAATAATCCACACTAATGTAGCAGTGAACAAAGTGTCTGTCTGGCATTTGTCCCGCTCCGGGAGGTCACAATGCCGGCAGTAATTTTATCACAAATTTCGCTAAATATTGATTTACTTGGATGAATCTAAAGTAAGAAATATGTTAACAGTTATACAATAATTAGATTTTCACAATCTTTTACACAAAAGTATTTTAATTAGCCAAAAAGAAATAGCTTTTTTGGCGGGACTAACACGATTGCAAAGCGGGAGTGGTTCACGAAATAAGCATTTTTTTGTTAAAAAGCCTTGAACCCACACAGAAAATTACTTATATGAAGTATATTACTTACCCACCCATCCTTTCCTAATGAAATTTTGTCCGAAACACAACAAAATATACTTAAAATTCATAAAATACGCGGACGTTCGTTGTAAACAAACACTAGCACACGGAACACTGCAGGAACAATAAACATTCATGGAATTATATGCCTTGTTGAGTTTCTGTTGGACTGTATTTATATCTTTTTTCGTCAGTATATGTTAAAGCAGTGCGAAATGCATATTAGGCGCCTAAATCCACGTTTTTAAAAACACTTAGCGAATCTCCCGGAGCGGGACGGTGCCACATGCGCCAAATAATTTGCTCTCCCGGAGCGGGAGTGTGCCAGATACTCGCTAATTTCAAAAATGGCGGATGCCAGATAATCTAATTGTCTATTTTTCCCGGAGCGGGAATACGCCACACGAAGGGATAGTAAGGGCGATAAAACACTTCAGACAATACCTATACGGCAGACATTTTACAATTGTTACCGATTGCAATGCCATCAAATCATCCTCGAGCAAACATGAACTGTTACCCAGAATCCATAGATGGTGGTCATTTCTTCAACATTACGACTTTAAAATAGAATATCGCCAGGGCAATCGAATGAAGCATGCAGACTACTTCAGCCGCAATCCAATAGCGTGCATTAATTTAGCACAAAATGTCGACGCATGGCTAAGAGTAGAACAAAGGCGTGATGCGGAGTTAGCCCAAATCATAAGCAAGTTAGAACATAACGAAGACATGAGTGAGTACCGCATGAATGATCTTGTTTTGGAACGCTGTCATGAAGAGGAAGAACCGGGACGTAAAAGGTGGAAGAAAGTGGTACCAAAATCATACCAATGGAGCATAATTAACGCCTACCATACTGCACTGAAACATTTTGGGTGGGAGAAGACCCTTGGTAAGATCAGAGAGAATTACTGGTTTCCTGAGATGAAAACTGTAGTATGACGCTTCATAAAAATTGTGTGATATGTAAGACTAGTAAAAGCCATTCTGGAGCCAAACAGGTAGCAATGTTTCCCATAGAGAAAAAGGCAGTGCCATTCGACACCATACACATAGATATGACTGGCCACCTTACCCGGCGAAATAACAAGCATGAGTATGTGGTTGTTATAATAGACGCTTACACAAAGTTTGTCACCCTTACATACGCAACCGACAAGACTGCCAACTCAATGTTGCGCGCACTTAAGCATGTTGTGTCTCTATTTGGAACTCCGAGACAAATAATAAGCGACCAGGATACTGCCTTTAAGGCTGAATTTGAAGAGTTTTGTAGACACCACAATATCCATCAACACTTCATAGCTCCAGGAGTTAGTCGTGCCAATGGACAAGTGGAGCGGATGATGTCTGTTGTAAAAAATGGACTAACTATTATTCGCAATTATGAAACTGAAAACTGGAGAAAAGGCCTGGAAGGTCTTCAACTAGCCATCAACTGTACCAAGAGCAAAACCACTAATGTAAGTCCAATTAAAGCTCTCACAGGTAGACAATGTCCTGTACCAACAGAATTAGTATCATTAATTGACGAGGAGGAAGAGACAGTTAATAGAAATCAACTCGATAGTTACATTCAAAAGAAAACCGATACACGTAGCAAAGAAGACAAGGCAAGATTTGACCAAGGTAAAGCGAAGGTTAAAAGGTTCCATAAAGGAGACATTGTGCTATTCCAAACAAACCCTAGATGTCAAATTGGTCTGGATATGAAGTATCCAGATGCCTACGTAATTTGGAAAATATTACCCAATGATAGGTATCAGGTTAAGCGAATAACAGGACGTGGACGCCCCAAAAAGGTAGCTCACGACCAACTTCGGCTCGCACCCAAACCAGATGAAGGAATAAATGAGGATACCATGTCGGCGCAAGATGAAACTGAGGCGACGCCAGATACAAGTGTATCTCAAACGAGTTCTTCCAATGATGTAGAGGACATTACACAGCAGTAAGTAAAGGTAATCAAACATCTTAATACCATATTGTTGCAGTTTCTTTTCATGAGTAACATAATTTGAGTACAAAGACCTCTTTGTTTTTACTATAGACGTAAGTTGAGGACAGGGGCCTCCTTACTTTTGTCAATGCTAATGTAAGTTGAGGACAGGGGCCTCCTTACTTTTATCAATGCTAATGTAAGTTGAAGACAGGGGCCTCCTTACTTTTGTTAATGTTCATGTAAGTCGAGGACAGGGGCCTCCTTACTTTGGCTAGACTATTATCCGATGTAAGTAGAGGACAGGGGCCTCCTTACTTTGGCTAGACTATTACCCGATGTAAGTAGAGGACAGGGGCCTCCTTACTTTGGCTAGACTATTACCCGATGTAAGTAGAGGACAGGGGCCTCCTTACAGTGTTTGATATAATTTAAGGACAGGAGCTTGCTAACTTTTACGTTGATTGATATAAGCTTTGCTTACCTCTAAGCTTTGATGAGCTAAAAGTACTGCTGATTGTTTTGTTTAACAGGCCGAGGGCGACCTGTATGCAGAATGGCCGTGTCGGCGCGATAAGGAACTAGGCTGTTTGCAAACGAACACAAGTGCAGCGATACGTCATTTCCGCCACTACCGCTCCGTGAGTCAGGCGAGAGGTGGGGACGGGTCTTTATAACGACATGCGCCGTGTAGAGGGGATCGGATTCGCTACATCGGCAACGAAGACGGACGTGTCAACAGTTATTTTTCAAAAGTGAAAAAAATCTACCCTCCTCTTCGAGCCGCACGGACCGCAAAAAATTTGCGCCGTGCAGTACACGCCCTTTTACGCGTGTACTGTACGTTGCAAATTCAAATTTGAAGCCCAGCGAAAAGGAAAATCGCTGAGCGGTCGCTGCAGCCGCGTCCCCGGGATATGTCCCGTCGCCCCAGCCCTAAGGGCTCGGCCGGCGATCAGCCATCCAGCCCACCATCGCAAGATGACGAAGAAGACGAAGACCTTCCACCGGTGTCGATCCCGATACCGCGCTCGCCGTTAGGCCAAACAAAACAATCTACATCAACAAGCAAGAAACCAGGGAGCACGACATCTGCGCGTGATCGAGCGTCGACCGGCGGGCCGGCCAGACAAGCCGTCGCCACCGCCGCCTCCACCGCTGACATCGCCCCTCGCCCCGGAGCGCCCGCCACTGCGCAAGCGCGAGCCTGCGCCCCGCGCCTCGCGGCAGACGCGGTCCGCGCGCAGACTCACCTTCAGTCGCCCGTGAACCGTCCCGCCGCAGACATGCGCGCGCCCGACGCGCCGCCGCCGCGCCCGAGCGCCGCGCGCGGACGCCCGCCACCGTCCCGCGCCGCGGCCCGCGCCGCGACACGCCCTGCCCACGCGTCCCACACGCAGTGCCCAGTGCTGGACAGCTCGCCGACGCGCCCGGCCGCCGCCCGCGACCTCACCATCGACTCGCCACGCGTCGCCGCCAAAGATTCGCCCGCGCCGCGATCTATGTGTTCGTCGCGTAGCGGGTCAGAGTTATCGCTCGCCTCCGACGCCGACGCCAGTGATTACGACAAGGCCGACGTAGTGCTACACATTAAGCGTCGCCGCCACACTATGTGCGCCGCCGCCCACATGAAGCGCGCCAGCTCCACGTCGGCGCTTGTCGACATGGACGTCGACCCCGCACAGCCGCCCGCACGCCCGGCGGCCGCTCGCCGCCAGCGCAGCCCCGAGGAGGACACCGACGCCGACGAGGCGAAGCGACGCCGTGCCGTACGCTCGCCCCGAGACGCCCAAACTGTAAGTACAGTACATACTGTTACTAACGTAGACAATAATAGTGCTACAGTGATACCGGGTACCGCGTACAGTGCCGTCGCTCGCTCGCCGCCTACGTCGCCACGCCGCGCGAACCTCGCCGCGCCCGCGCCGCCGCCGCCCGGCCGGCTGCCGTGCTCGGCTCGACCGCCGCCGCGTCCGCGAGCGCCCGCGCCGCCGCCCGGCCTGCTGGCGTGCCCGACCTGACCGCCACCGCGTCCGACGCCTCCGCGCACGCATCTACCGCGCCCGCCGCTGCTGCTGCCGCCGCCCAGACCTCCAAGAAGCCGCGTTACCCTCCGGTGATCGTCGAGTTCCTCCCGAACTGGGCGCATCACATGCGGGAAATTAAAAATCAGCTGGGAAGAGCCGCCAACGCCCGCCCGTTCGGTAAAGGGCTACGTTTTACGCCCCGGGAGGAGGAGGAGTACCGCCTCGTTCAGAGATACTTCACAGAGCTGGAGAAAACAGAACGTATCTCCTGGTTTTGTTACTCCCTCCCGGCGGAGCGCAACCTGAAAGTGGCGATAAGAGGACTGCCGAGTAACGCGACACCGGAGGAGGTTGAAGAGGAGCTCCGCGCGCTGGGCCACGACCCGGAATACGTCCGCAACATCCGGGCCCGACGCGACCGACCGGGGTGCATCCTTCTCGCCATCATCCGACGCACCAAGGATACCACGCCGGGGATTTACGAGATTACCGAGATGCTCGGTATCCCCGGCGTTAAGATAGAACAGTGGCGCGGCAAGCGGCGGCCGGCACAATGCCACCGCTGCCAAAAATTCCGCCACTCTAGCCACCACTGCCACCGACCGCTGGCATGTGTGAGGTGTGGCGAGGAACACACGGCCAGAGAATGCCCGCGCCCTAGAGAAGAGCCAGCCACTTGTGCGAACTGCGGGGGGGAGCACCCCGCGAACCACATCAACTGCCCCGTCTTCAAGAGAGAGGCGCGCAACACGAAGGCGGGGACGGTCGCCGTCACCGGGGAGCCGCGCCAGGGGCTGGCACCGGTCAACGCTCAGCCCCAAGGAGAGGCAGCGCAGGGGTCATCGCTTATGGCGCAAGCGAACGACCCCACGGCCCGCGGAGCGACTACGACGTCGAAGAAAAAGAGAGGGCGGAGGAACCGTAAGCGAAGCAACAGAGGCGCGCCCGCCACGGAGACACCCGCACCGACACCTGCACCCGCACCGGCCGCAGAGAAGCCTAAGCCTAAGAAGGCTAAGGGCGACCCCGGGAAGGCTCCGAAGACTCCCGCAACGACATCCCAGCCGACAGCTCACCCAGTCGTCGCCCCGGAGGGCACAACCGCGCCCCGGGGTAGAAAGACGAAGGCCCCGCACAAGAGCGAGGGTACAAGGAGCTCCGGCACAGTCCAGGCCGCGATCGCCGTCCTTCAGAGCGTACTCACTGCGCTCAGCGAAGGGCGCGATAAACAACAAATTGTGACCATCATTCTCAAGGGCCTGGCGGACCTAGTTCTACACGATGAATAGCGGGCCCTTGAGAATCATACATTGGAACGCCCGCGGCCTGATGAGTAAGGTCGCCCTACTCCGCCCTCTCCTGCAGGAACAGAACATAGACGTGGCGCTGATAAGCGAGACGCACCTGGGACCTGCAGACCAACCACGATTCCCAGGTTTCCTCGTTTATCGGAGGGACGAAACCTCGCCCAAGGGAAGACACTACCGCGGACTGGCAGTGCTGATAAAACGACGTGTCGTACACCAGCCACTACCTACGCCGGACCTCAACTCCGTCTACACGCTGGGTGTAGAATTGCACCTAGGCGGTGCTAACTTACACCTATACGCCGCCTACAAGGCGCCCGCTACCAAACTGAACGTCGCAGAACTGCGATCACTGTTGGACGTCCCTCACCCAGCCATCATAGCGGGCGACCTCAACAGCAAGCACCCAGCGTGGAATTCGTCAACTGCAAACCCCGCTGGTGTACGACTACTCAACGACGCCGAAAAGCACGGCTACGTGGTCGCGGGACCCGAAGTTCCCACCCACTACCCGAGCGACCCCGTACGAAACCCGGACGTGCTTGATATTCTCGTGCACAACAGCGAGATGCACTGCCAGACGCAACAAGAGGTTCTCGACGACGAGCTGCTGTCGGACCACCAGCCGGTGCTCGTCGTCATACAACAGAAGCCCACACGGATAGTCCCTCAAGCGCCACGTCGTAAACTGGACTGGACACTATTCGCAGAAACGATGGAGACCACCACACCGACTCGCCCGATCAACTCCGCGGCCGACGTCGAAACGCTCGCGGTAGAGCTCGTCGATGCGATTAAAGGCGCCCTTGAGACTGCTAGCACACCTACAGACACCCAGAGGAGGCTACCCCCTCTGCCGGCACACATAGCAAAAATGATCGCAGACAAGAGGCGCCTTCGAAGGCAGTGGCAGAGCTCCCGTTGCCCCACACAGAAAGCCAGACTAAACCGGCTCGCGGAGAGAGTGAAGGACGAGTTGAGGACCTACACTGCCGAGAGCTGGGAGCGCTTCATCGAGGACTCCAGCGACGACTGGCCGTCTATACATCGGCTATGTCGTCGCTTCACTAACACCCCAGCTCCGGTGCGCCCGCTGCTACACGCCGACGGGACGCCGAGGTATAAAGTTGCAGACCGCGCGACCATACTCGCTGGACATCTAGAGAGCGTGTTCGCGCCGAACCCAACTGCAGACCCGGAACACACCGCAGCAGTCGAGAAACACCTTCGAGACTACCTCGCTACGCCGATAGCTCCCGAAGAGGACCCGATTCACTTCTCCCCTGGCATGGTGCAGCGTGCCATTCGGCGGACCCAGCCCCGGAAGGCTCCTGGGGCGGATGGGATACCGAACACAGCGCTGCGCCGCCTGCCGCACCGTACCGTGGCAGCGCTGGCGCGCCTGTTTACGGGGATCGTCCGCACAGGCGTCTTCCCCTCGTGCTGGAAAGAGGGCCGAATAATCATGTTGCCCAAGCCGGGCAAGAACATCTTAAAGCCCGAGAGCTATCGGCCGATCACCTTGCTGCCCACCATCTCGAAGGTGTTCGAAAAACTCCTGCTGCGGCACCTCACACCGCACATCACGCCCAGACCAGAGCAGTTCGGGTTCCGCGCCGAACACTCTACCACAATGCAGTTGTCGAGGGTACTGCACCGGATAGCGGCGGCGCGTAACAAACGCGAGCACGCCGTGGCAGTATTCCTCGACATGGAGAAGGCTTTTGACCGAGTATGGCATTCCGGTCTGCTGTACAAGCTCTCAACCTCCACGGCGCCCCGTCGTATCGTAAAAACGGTCTCATCGTTTCTGCACAACAGGACATACAGAGTGATGGTGGAACAGGAAGTCTCGGACGTCCACACCATCGCCGCCGGAGTCCCACAGGGCTCCTGTCTCTCGCCTGTGCTCTACTCACGCTTCACCGACGACATCCCCGTCGCCGAAGGCGCCGAGTTAGCCCTGTACGCCGACGACGCGGCGTACATAACAACCAGCATAAACGCCAACCACGCCGCGTCAAAGATGCAGCGCACACTTCACCTTCTCCCCCGCTGGCTGTCGCAATGGCGACTGTCGGTGAACGTGGGTAAGTCACAGTCGATTCTCTTTAGTTCTCAGGTGGCCCATCCACCACCACTCAAACTACAGGACGCCAACATTCCCTGGACGAGGACGGCGAAGTACCTGGGGGTAACCCTAGACCGCCTCCTCACTATGAAGTCACACGTCGGCAAAGTCGTCGCACAGGTCCGCGCTACGAGAGCGCTACTGCGTCCAGTGCTCTCATCACGCCTCCCGCTGCGTGTCAAGCTGAGTGTGTACAAACTCTACGTACGCACTCGGCTCACTTACGCCGCTCCCGCCTGGTTCGCGCTCACAAGCGAGACCAACCGGGCCCGACTCCGCGCGCAACAATCGCTTGCGTTGCGCACCATTGTAGGAGCCCCACGCACGGTAAGCAACGCCGTGATACACCGGGACACCCGCATAGAGAGCCTGGACGCCTTCATCCGCCGTCTGTCCGTGGGGATGTTTGAGCGGGCCGACGCCTCGGCCTGGGACCACGTCCGAGACCTGGCTCCCTGGCACGCTCGCCCCCCGGACAAGAAGAAGCTGCCGCGAGACCTCCTCGCTACCCCCGACGACTCTGCCGACACAACGGTTGCCCCCGGGTAACCGCCGCCCACGCACATGACACTCCATTCCTCCTGTTGCAGGTGACCGCCCCCATCCGCGCGACATCTGCGCGTATCAACCAAGATACGCACATCATGTGCGCGCGCGGGCGACCACCGCAACAGAGGACGCCAACACCGCACTCCGCACCACCTCATCGATACCACACACCCCAGACGTAACTAACGCTGAGGCCGCATGTAAGTCGTCGCCCGTGTCGCTGGCTACACGGAGCTGGGCCTCTCCCGGTTCGCCGGGGGTCTCACCCGGCTCGTGCTGACCGCCCGGGCGACGTGAAGACTGAAGCGGCCTCGCACGCCTCTCAGCGTTAGCCGTAGGGCACTCAGCCCGCCCCAACCACCAGTCCCTTGTTTAGGGGACTGCGACGAACCCGCCGGAGAGGGGCAATACGCCCTGAACCAGCCTCCGCCAACCCTCTAGGGGGTTGCGTGATGACTAGTTGGAAGAGGGGATCATTCCGGTCGAGGCGGTCGTCCCGTCAACACCTCTAGTAAAAGTGACGACGGTCACACCTGAGTCACAGTTATAAGTGTAATATTGATAATTATAGTTATTATTGCATAATCAGTGAAGTGTAAAGTGATTTGTGATTGCGAATAAATCTCGTATTCTACGTGAAACATTGAAGTTTACTTTGAAGCCATGTCCGAACGTCGGCCTAATACCGATATGGATCCGGAGGATTATGGCCCACCTTCACCAATTCTACAACACATGTCTGATCCATCCGAAATATATTTATTCGGATATGTGAGCGCGATGTTGTGACACTACCCTTGTAAAACATACATAGAACTAGTGGGAAATTTCCTATAACTGTTTCCCATTAGTTATATTCTTCTCATCAAGTTGTGCTAATAGAACTAGTGGGAAAAAAGTATCACTAGTTCTATCATAGAACTGTTCAATAGAACTAGTGAGAATGATCCGACAGCGCAAGGATGATGATGATGACGGGTCTTCAACAGTACCACAGATTATACCTATAATATACAAATCATTATAACCATTAGCAGTAATACCTAAACGTTTTATTCTCTAATTTATCTCCTTGTTGCACTATATCATCGTACTAGCGCTTGTCTTCACTTGTCTAAAAATACAAAAACGTAAGTAGTAAGTCATTGTCATACGAGAGATAACACTGTTCAGTTTAATGTCGACGTAGCACGTTGGTACAACACTACGAGCATTTCAGCCAGGAGTACGGTTAAGCTTTAAAAGACCCACCATACTCCCAGGGGTATTGCCAGGGCTACGTTGGGTCCGCAGCGCACAGTTTTTATATTAACGTACTGTTTTAGGTTTCCATTGAATGAAATGAGAAGAATAAAATGTACTTTTACAAATACTTTCGAAATACACGTCGACCCAGATAGAATTGTTCTACCTAAGATCCCCAGAACAACACTATTAAAAAAAAATTGTTATGCTATGTGTGGACTGATTTATAACAAAATTCCTAATGATATTAAAAACCTACCAATACAAAAATTTAACAAGAAACTTAAAAAGTGGCTAATAATGAAATGTTTTTATTCAATTAATGAATTTATGGGTCTTAATTAATGTAATAATTGCAATATATAATTTTGACCATTTTTTTCTTTTATTTTCTTTTGACACTGACATTACCATTATAATATTGACATTGATACTGTATTGACATTAATTTATTGACAATTATTATTGTATATTGACGTAACATTAATTATAATTATAACCACTATCATAAAGTGTAGTAATGTTAAATGTTATTAATTCTCATGTTTTGCAATTTCTAAATATAAGAATCATCACTATTTTTACAAAAATTGCCTGAAATTGCTTAACTTTTATTGTACTATGTGTGCCTAATATTTGCATGTCACTGAACGACTAAAGTTGTTGGATTTTTTTTGTTATTTTTAAGAACAAATGTACGTACCAACTTTTAAGCAAATAAATGATTATTATTTTTTAATAAATGTTATAAATAAATCACATCGACTTTTTATTTCCCTACCTTAAATGAATTAATGAAATTTACCTTGAGGCGAATTGAATTTACTCAAGACAGACAAAGTGATCATGTCGCATCTGAGTCAAATTATTGTTTGTGAAACGGTCAGCATGATGTCACAATGCGCGTCGGTACAGAGAGTATAATTATGTTTATCTCTTTTTCGCGCTTGCGATTAGATGTGCTATCTCACTTACACTTCTTATCTGTGTGTCGTTTTGACATATTTATATTAGTGTGCGTACGCTTTTCGCGATGAGTGCCACTCGTAAGCGCCGGTTACCTTGTCAGTAACCTGTCTACGGTTTCTTACTAGTATGTCTATGGTTTGAACTATTGAGTTTGGAATACGAATTACTTTGTACTTTTGCGAAAACGTAAATGCGGGGGTGGAGGGGGATTTTGCGGAGCAACGACGTACGTCCGACCTCAACCACGCCTAGACAGGCACTGATGAACGGCCGGGGAGCGATATAATGCCAACATTTTGACTATTTTTTTTCTTGGAGAAAAATGATAACGAAATTACGAAATCTGTTTTTACCATTTATTTTAAAATAAAGAGCTTTTTCTATTGATAATACTTTCATATAAATTCATTATGGAATCTCTAAGCAGTACAAGATTTAACATTGTGATTTAGTGCCATGTTTGACATTTTTTTTATCGAGTTTGATATTTTTTTTTTCAATCATTCCAAATCGTGTTTCTATCTTTACGATTTACTAGAAGACATGTTCAACTTTTTATATTTTAATTTTTATTCATTAAAAATATCATAGTTTATGGGACTTTCAGACGTTCAAAAATCTTAAAAAGTACTGCAACCTCGCCTTAAGTACAATGTGAAACAGTTGTAGCTCCTTACAAATATATAAATATATTTGTAAGGAGCTACTAGGTATTGTTGATTTAAAAGAGTGGCCACGAGTATTAGTTTTCTTTTATTTACCTATTGCTTTGCGAATGAGGCAGTAAATGTAAATGTAGAAGCATTAAGTAATTTAATTTTAAAATTGACGTTCATGACCTTGTGACCTAGATGAATAAATCATTGATGAATAAATAATGATTTCGAGAGTTGATCTACTCAGCTGCTTGAGAAATGCGTTCACGCAGGTCGGCTACGTTCTCAATGGGCTTTGAGTAAACTTTTTCTTTGAGAACTCCCCAATACCGATTGAAACAGAGATTGCCTTGACCAGGAATATCCGGGAAGGTGGATTGGACGTTCAGGCGCTTTCTCGTGGCCCGCCCGTTCACCAGATTTAAATCACCTGAATTTTTTCTATTGGGTTTACGTTATCGCGTAATTTCAAACATTCAACCGCCAAGTTTTATTTTCATTCAGCAACTTGTTCTCGAGATACGCAAGACCAGGAATTAAAAATAAAATGTTTTTATCTGGGAACAACGTAAATAAGTAAAATTAAACCAGCGTTCTTAATCTTACATAGTAAGTCATAGCGATTGCATAACGCGGTGTGGAAAATGTTTAGGAAATATTATTTAATAAGTTTTTAAATATATTCCGAAACTTTTCAAGACTGATTTTAAATAGCTTTAGATATCTAGGTTTTGAATAGTATAGGGATTAACTTTTAATGGTCCTATTTTATGATTGGATGATACAAAATGGATTTTTATCTTATTAGAGATTTGATATGGATCCGTATACACTATTCCTTAAAACGGCTAAGTACTTGTTAGAGACAGATTAAAAAAAATTGTTCTTATGAATGGATATGATAAATATGACACCTTAATATTAAATTAAATATTCATCATTTTTATTATTCGATTCCAAATATGTCGCTGCAATTATGCAAATCTACATGTTGACGTAATTGCCTTCAATATTCTAACATTATTCATCTATACACAAATAAATAAAATTTGAGTGTATGTTTGTTATATTAAAATTACCACTTTTTACTAAATGCATATGAATACATACATCAACATATACCGACATCTCATTTTTTAAATTTTTCTCTGTCTGTTTGTTCTCGCTAATCTTAACTTTAACAGGACGTTCACAGGCGGATAGCTGATGTACAAAGGAGTAACTTAGGCTATAAATTAACCGGGTACGCGAAGTAGTTCCCTCAGGACGCGGGTGAAACCGCAGGAAACAGCTAGTTTAATATATTATACAAGTTAAATATTCCAATACCGGTGAATTCAACATCGATTTTTTTTTTAGCCTATACTTTCCCACTGCTGGGCAAAGGCCTCCCCCATATCCTTCCACAATCGCTTGTCATGCGCAACCTCATACCAGCTATTGTGGTAGGCGTCCAATTCGTCTCGCCATCTTTTTCGGGGCCGGCCTCGGCGGCGCTGTCCATCTTCGGGCACCCATGTTGAGGAGATCTTTGCCCAACGGTCTTCGTGCATTCGGGTAACGTGTCCCGCCCAGTCCCATTTGAGGCTGGCTGCCTTTTTTCCCACGTCTGTTACCGCTGTTCTGGCGCGCAGTGTGGTGTTTCGAATCTTGTCCCTTAGTCTGACACCCAACATGCTGCGTTCCATTGCTCTTTGGCAGACTCCGAGGCGAGACCGTTGCGATTCAGTCAATGACCAGGTCTGGGCACCATAGGTAAGAATGGGCAGGATACACATATCGATGAGCTTTCGCTTTAGGGAGATCAGCAGATTACCCTTCATGAGCGTCTTCATGGACCAGTAGCTCTTCCAGGCGTTCTCGATTCGGCGATCGATTTCTCTTTCTTGCCTGTTTTCGAAGGAAACTAACTGGCCCAAGTAGATATACTCATCGACGTACTGTATCTCCTGCCCATCCACCTCGACACGGTATTTGGAACTATTAGTCATTACTTTGGTCTTTGACCGGTTCATCGCAAGCCCCACCCCGAAGCCTGCTGTGCTCAGTTCTTGGAGCATGGTCTGTAGTTCCAGGGCTGTGGACGCAAAAAGGACAATGTCGTCGGCAAATCTCAGGTTTGTAAGCCTCTTATTGCCGAGCACTATGCCTTTGGTTTTCCACGAGGCTGCCAGTGAGTTGAATACCTCCTCAAGAGTGCTGGTAAATAATTTGGGAGAGAGCCGGTCACCTTGTTTAACACCCTTTTGTATGCGGAATGGTCGTCCAGTGATATTGAGCTTGATGTTGGTGGAGCTATTGCGGTAAATGCTTTTAATTAATTGAATATATTGTTGCTCAAGTCCTTGGTTTTCTAACGCTTTGAATATTGCGAAATGCCGAATGCTATCAAAGGCTTTTGTATAGTCTACGAAAGCCAAATACACTGGTTTATTAAATTCTGTAAATTTTTCTAATAGTTGGTTTAATGTTTGGAGATGGTCAGTGGTTGAGAAATTAGGACGGAAGCCAGCTTGTTCTGGAGGTTGGTGTTTGTCTAATTGTCCGTCTATGCGATTATGGATTACTTTAATAAAGGCCTTATATATGTGGGATGTTAAACTGATTGGCCGGTAATTATTGATGTCACTTTTGTTGCCCTTCTTATACAAAAGGATTATGTTCGAGTGGCACATATCATTTGGGACTTTGCCTGTACGTAGAATGGTGTTAAATAGGTTTGTAAGTGGAGACAGTAAGGAGGTGGACCCGACCTTAAGAGCCTCGTAGTAATGCCATCCTCGCCTGGACTTTTGCCGTATTGCATAGTCTTAAGCGCTCTATGCACCTCAGAATCACTTATAAGTGGGATGGTATCCGGTAGGTGATATTCTGTGCTTGCAGCATCTGTAGTGTTGTCGGAATATAATGACTCATAGAAATCTGTTGCTATGTCTATAATTTTCTCTCTGTTGTGATGTTTTATGCCATTACTATCTATAAGGCTATTAATCCAGGATTTCCCTATAGTAACTCCTTGTTTCAAAACCCTCAGAGATGTGTGTTTTTCCAAAGCTGTTTTGACTAAATGTGTGTTTAAATTTCTTAAATCCTTTCTGATATTTCTTTTGACTTCTTTATCTAATTGTCTATATTCTGGTGTTCCTATTTGTTTCTTTGTTCGTTCTTCTATCAATTTCAAACTCTATTACAAAAACATCGATATTCAAGACAAATATATTCGGAACTCAAACAGTTGTGACGTTTATTTTGGAATTCGTAGAACCTCGGACACTGTTTATGACACGTGCATACAGACACAGGTTTCATTTTCCTTGCAGGTATTGGTAAATATAACGAATTTTCGCAAGGTATACTTCGTAGGTCTTTAATCTGCAAGGTATCTTCTATGTACTTGCCTGCGCGCTTTTCGGATTGGTAGAAAAGCATACGACGTTCTTTAATTAAATAATTTATATCTCTAATTTAATATGCTGGCAACACTTTTAAGCCGTTGTCACAAACTAAAGACAATTAAGAGAACTCCCACTTTAGGTGTAAAGCCTGTGTCGCGGGGCAATTTACAAACATGCAACCAACATACACAATGAACACCCGGACTCGAATGAAAAATGTATGGATCTCACAAAGTGTTGTTGCTTGTGGGTATTGAACCCACGGCACTCGACGCTACGCCAACGCTATTTGACTGCACAGTCAAATAAAACAAGGTGGGAGGAGGGATCACCTGCTCATATTCACCGAACGAAATGCGAAAGAAAACTGTTTTTCTTAAACTTTTCTCTTTGTAGTTTCACATTTTTACCATTAGTTTCATGTGGCCAGGTTTTGCATGCCATACTATGGTGAGGTAGATTCACGTGACCTGCTTCTAAGGGAAGACGAGGAGACCGTGATAGACCTTTTCTTGGGACTTGTAAATTACAGATGAACTCAATGGAGGTGGAGAGAGACCCACTAAGTAGTAGTTTTTATAAATTTGCCACCGCAACACAAAAAAAAAATCCTGTAGTAAATACACGTTGTCGTACTTTGAAAAATTATTTTCATTATAGTATGTTTGCACAAGCGTAAAAAAGTTTCATGCTATTACATACTAAACTAAATATTTTATTTAAAAACCCGACCAAAACACGTCATAAAAGTCTTACAAAAATGACGAATTGTATAATTAAACCCTCGTCCGCTCCCCTTATAAAAACCTGCGAACACATACTGAAATTTGTTTACACCAATTGAAAATAGGTCCTAATTAATCATAGTAATTATAAAAACGTTTTAAAAAGAGAACAAGACTTTTTTTAAAGAAAATATACGGGGTGACGGTATGCAAATAAGGGGAAAATCGAGGTAGGCTGTGCATGTATTTTTAGGGGTCCACATTTGTGGTAAGCCAATGTAAATATTGGTTTGAGCAAGTTACAAAGTTTTTTGGTCAGACCTGAATACTTATGACGTTTGTAAAGGCTTTTGAAGACCAAATCACGGTAAAATGGTTTTTATATCGAAGTGGGTTATCTACATACACGGTTTTGTTTTCTAAAGATGTGATTTTCTGATTCTGTTATTATTCGGTATTTACTTTTGAAGTAAATACCGAACGATAACAGAAATATTTACGATAAAAGAAGGTAGTATGTAATGTCGGGATGATCTTTTAACCGTTTTGGTTATTTAGACAAAACTGTCATCACAATTTTTTTATGTATCTACAAACGTATCTATTGGGTGTGTTAGGATTTGGCATGCTAATTTTGAAAGTGCAAACCACAGGTTTTCAATTTTGTTTAATAGCCTTTGTGACGTCGTGCCTCCGCGCTTGCGAGCCCCACTACGATGACGCACTGGAGTGGGGACCCTCACCCGCTTGCCGACGATATATATACCAGCGACTCACGTGGTTGGCCTTCTTTTTCTTCTGCTGGGACACGTCAAAGCTGAGTATCCATCCGTGGACCTGTGGAGTGTCAACTTACGACCTACGCCCTGGATAATTATCTAGCCGTTAACCTCAAGTGTCAGTTCTTTTATTAATCAAAACCATTGTGAATCTGGAATATAACGCGAGTTTAATCTGTCCTGGTGATATTTTTATTTATTTCCCGTAAGACAACCTAAGCATCTCTTTTTATTGCTCGGCGAGTGATCGATCCCGGCTATCCCGTGAAAATCGATCACCCGTGCGACACCTTTGAAACCTATTTCTGCTCCACCTTCTAAAATCTTTATTTACTTTAATTAGCATTAGCCATTGTTTTCTAAATATCGCTTTGGTACTTCTCTGAGGCTTTGCCTACGCAATGTTACACATACTTTGCTCTCAAGGAAATCGCCGGCTCATCTGTTATTGGCTGCATGAAAAAGATACAAATAATCTGAAGAGGGTATTTAATTTTCCCGTTATTTTAAAGCTACGGCAAAGATCTCATTAGTTTACATCTATATATTCAAGAGAAATTCATATTCCCAAAATTCTAGCATGAAGTTCTGTACCTACTGTGGTAATACCTTATCCAAACACGCATGTTAAACAAGGTTCACAATGTTAGACAGTAAATTTGTACCAAGAACGTTTTAACATGGCCGCCCTTAGAAATAATCCTCCCACTGGCATCTACCGACACGAACTCCTTGTACTACAGGCTTGATAACCCGCTTGAGAATATTGCAAGACTAGATAAAATACTGGCAGCTTGTAAAATTTATTCTGTGAATATATTTTTGGAAGGCAGCGGGTATTTTGAAATTGGATGGGTAATGCAGTAGTTCATTGTATATGATGTTGTTTGAGTTAAGTTTTGTTTGAACCAAAATTTGTTCCTGGACGAAAACTTTACTGAAGTTATCATCATCATTATCTTAGCGCTATTTCAGTTGCAACCCAGACGTTTGCCTTGGAGAATGTATTTCAACAAAGCCTTCTTTATAAAATAGTTTCTAATAATAATGCTTGGATCTAGTCTCATCGATATACTCAGTACTAGAAATCACCTGTGTAATCAAATTCAGCAGCAGTGACTTTAGAAAACAACGAGTTTTGATACTAGGGAAAGTTGAAATTTTTGAGGCCTGAATTGCGTCAGAAGTAGGCACAACCTTTCGCAGGCCACTATGTCACAATAGCCAATGGCGTTGTGAGTTAATAAAAGGAGGATTTAGTCTACTATAACACACTGGCTAGACGGATTGGTAGGTACAGTGCTTGATGTCAGATTTGCCCTCTGTTCCCAAGTATAACTATTTGTATATTTTTATTTGTTTTTTTTCTCTATAAATGGTCTAGTTGCAGTCTGTGTTCTGAATCCATCAACATGGAGACAATAATTTAGTAAAACTGTATTAGACTAGAGGATGCTCGCAGATATGCTCGTACTTTTTATTTTGTTATAACCATTTCTGCGCGATTCGGTAGCAATTTCGTAATTTCCATCTTGGTGCACCCCTACTGTCCCAATGAACATGCATGCAAAATTTCAGCTTTTTGCGTCCGATACTATTGGTGGTGCCTTGTCTGTCAATCAGTCAATAACGCAATAATTCTTATAATTATACAGATTATTTTTTCTCTTTTTACGGAACCCTACAAAGAACTCGACATGAGTTCCCCAATTAGCGTGTTTAAAACAATTTAATGGCGCGTGTACGCAAATGTACCTTAATCATGTGATTATGATTTATCGTCGACGGTTTAATTAGGTACAGTCGCGCCCACTGCACTTGCACTAACACTCGCTAATTAATTGATTTTGAGACTGTACTTTATGTGTCGTTTAGTTGCTTCAGATATGAGTGGAGTATAGGAATGTGAGTAATGGTTTGGTGATTACAACCTATTTTGTCGATGTGTCGTGAAAAGAAAATTACTCGTGTATCAATGCCATGTATTTGTTTTTTTTTTTTGTAATGTTTCTCATTTCACTGTAATACGGCGTCGCGTCGTTTTCACGAAATACTATTTGTATTTTACAAATAATATTCAAAAGAGCTCATAGTGAGACTTGGTGTGCTATTTTTAATAAACCAGCTGGTTTTACCTAGCTGGTACCTAGCAATGCTTGTTAGCAGTTAATATCCGAAGGGGAAACCATTTATTATAGAACAGTATGCGTACAGTGATTCATAGGATAAGTCATGCTGCGTCGACTTAAGTCTTAATCCATGAATCAAGTGGACTTTAAACTGGCTTCCAATAAACGCTTGTATACGTTAACGGTTAGTAAATATTAAATGTGATTGTGTTAATAAGTTTTATTCGCATTAATTAACTTATTCAAAGCTTAAATACGTTTTCATCACCACTCTAAGCCGGTCGTGTCGACTGGCTTACGTCGGCCATGGTCGCGAACATCCTCTCGTAGATATTTATACCTTAAATCTGTTATTCACCACGATAAAAATTGTAAAGTTTTGTTGGAATTAAAAGAACAATGGTCACTTTGGCCTTTAGCACGTCTGATAATGAGTCCTATACCAAAAAAAGTACATTTTTTTATTATTTTGATCAAAGCAAATACATATTTTTAGGACTTGGGAGAAAGAAATAATGTATTCACAGTTTATTTTTTAAACTGTACCCCTAAACAAAAATAAAATGTTATGAACGCAGTCATAACCTTATTGTCAAAATATGCGTTTCATTATACGATATGATAAATAAGAATTATTTATGTTATTAATATAATAATTATATTTTTTTTAATGAAAAATCTAAGATTTGACGTGAATGACAAGGACGTGAAATGGAACGAATACGCCATTTCTGTATCTGTCACTGTTACATACGTCACTACGGTACATCAACGTCATTCGTTCCTCGCTTGCTGTGAATTGAGTGTTTAAGTTTGTTTGTTAGAAGAACATGTTTTCTACACACATATATTAGGTACCAGAATTGTTTAATTTACATATCTTTACGAATAAACTAAATAAATACACAATTTAGTTCATAACCTCAAACATACTTTATAAAGAATAAAAAGGTATTCCCAAGTTTTTTAAATTCATATCTATACTAAAGTTAAATAAAGTAACATAAAAATATTGATAAATAACTCCACAGCAATAGACGTGAAAAAAAAATTCTGGTCCACCTTTGTATGGGAACCGACCATTGTTCTTTGGAATGAATGCAAAGAGGTTATACGGCAATTCAAAAAGCGCTGACGCTGGAATTGATTTTGATGGCCAGATAGGTACATGGTCTCACATGAGTTAAAGATAATCTTTACTTTTTATAAAATGATTATATTCATGTGGGTGAAGCCGGGGGCAAATCTTGTTTCACTAGACATCATAATTATATTCTGCGATGTGGTACACACTTTTTTTTTGTGTGGACTAGTTGTTGGCCGCAGATGTCCTTGACAACTTTACGCGGACTATGGGTGAGCGCTGAAGGCTCCCAACCCGTTGTGGTACACACCGTAGCGTTCTGATGTAAATACTACACGCGGTCACCCATACAAGCGGCAACCTGTGTAAGCGTTGCTTAACTTTACTTTTATTACGAATGGCAAGCCAATACACTCCATGAGCGCTACGTACCGATAATGAAGCTACAATTCAACAGCTCAATCCACTAATGACTCATATCAATCCACCTTCGTCCGTATTACGTATTCGTGTGACAGTAAACCGGTGGGTTTCCGTGCGACGTTTTAACGGCAGAAACAATTCATTTTAAGGAAATATGTCGTCGGTGGTAAGGCGCGGCTTGTAGCTGAACTGTTACGTGCGTGACTTTGAAATGTTGAGTGGGAAACAAAGAATGAATGGCTGTCTGAATGTATTTTGGTGAAATGTGAGATGGAACACGATAATTGGAAAAACTAAAATAAGGTTTGCAAATTGTGGCATAAAATAGTTTTATTTAATTATTAAATACTGTGCGTCAAAGTAGAAAGACTAAAATTATAAAGAAAAAGTCACAAGTAGAGATAGTTGCCGTACTGAAACGCCACTCTTTTACCTCCCGTGCCTGCGACGTTAAAGACGATCGTAAAAATATTAACACCTAAAAAGGCAATTACGCAATTAAAATCTTTCAAGAAAATTGATCAAAATATGTATAGTTGGTGCCACGAGAAGATAGACTTTTTGTAAACAAACATTCAGGGCTTCACAACCTTTTTTCAAATAGTTGTGTTTTAGATCTTATACTTTTGGAACAGTCTTTTTTTTTAATGCCTAATTATGCCACTATGTTGTTAAATTTGTATTGTAAAATTTAACTGAAATAAAAATATCTGATTTTGTTTGAATGTTCATAAATTTTCCGATTTTTTGTCGTTTTAGACGTAATTTATTCTGTAAATTAAGGAAAAATAAAGTACCATGTATGTAAATGATAGAGAATACACAAATGTGACTCTATTATTGACATGTTTTTTTTTAATCATAGACAATAAATCATTTGCTCAAAGTAGCCTACCTATCCAAAAATATTAAATTATTGACCAACAATGAATAATATTACAGATAACCAGCTACTGTTTACTTCTGCGCGACTAATAGTTTGCCATCTGCGATTCTGCACCCGCTTTTTCGAGATGCCGGCAGCGGGAAAAGCGTTGCGATACTATAAACTAGTATTTAACTTTACATTCATGATAACTACAAAAAATATTTTTTTCCTCTGATAAATGCAAGCCCAAGAATGCAACATTTCAATGAAGTAACGCCAAATGTTGACATTCTAAGCGTCAGTACCTCAAAACATCAGAAAATCTTCTTGACAGCGCATAATATTGATAAAAACCCGATCCATTGACATATTAGTTTCCAATGACATGTATCTATGTACCGTTGCGGTCATTGGATTTGACATTATTTGTTTTTGACAGGACTGTCGCTAAGTCACTTAGTAGAAATTCTTTGTTTACAAAAAGTCTATGTTCTCGTGGCCCGGACTATAGTTAATATTATTTAAAACTGCATACCGATATGCAAAGATAGCCTAGAGGAGACTAACACTAGAAAGAGACTGCTATGCATAGGGTCTCTAATACAAACAAATGGGGGTACTCCTGATATTTTTAATTATCATCATATGAGCCGAAAGACGTCCACTGCTGGACATAGGCCTCCCCTAAGACTCTCCTCAACTATGTTAATATGCATTTAAAGTTACTTTTAAATATTTTAATTGGATGACTTTCTGACGTGTCCAAAAAAATTAAACATTTTTATGGAAATAAACATATTTGAGTTTGAGTTGCTTTTTTTTTATTAAAAAAAGCCTATCAAATTGACTTCACGCTGCCTGATGGTAAGCTGACAGTGAAGTCCTATTGGGAAGGCCACCATCCCCAATTGCTGGTTAAGCAATGTGACATGACAGCCCTCACTTTGACGGCCTTGAGAGATGCTTTTTCACGCCCCGCTGAAAGGACCCAGGATCGAGAGAGGAAGGAAACACGTGAGCTGGCAGTGAGTTCCACATCTTTATGGTACGGCAAAGATGAGATGTACCGAACCTTTTCGTACGTGACGGTATCTGCTCAACTGTGTAAGCGTGGCACTTTAACCCGGCACGTGTTGTTCGGGATAGGAAAGGAGAGGGTGGGATGAGTTGGAAGAGTTCTTCTGAACACTCACCGTAATACAGTCGGTAAAAGACAGCCATTGAGGCTACGTCCCTGCATAATTGCAGAGATTCAAGGGTCTTAGTAGCCTCAAGGTCACCAATGATACGGACAGCACGCCGCTGCAACCTATCAAGGGCATTTAGCAGGTACTGAGCGGAGCTGTTCCAGAGATGAGAGCAGTATTCCACGCAGGAGCGAACCTGAGTCTTGTATAATAGACACAGCTGCTCCGGCGTGAAAAAACCTCCTCACTCTGTTCAGGACTCCGAGTTTTCGAGATGCCGATTTAATGACACCCTCGATGAAGTTTCTCTAGTTGAGATTGCGGCGTATGTCCATACCTAGTATATTTAGACTGTCCTGTATAGGTAGTGGAGTGTCCAGAAGAGAAGGTTGGGGAAGGAATGGAGATAGCTTAGCTGAAAATGCGCACACCTGTGTCTTCTTGGCGTTGAACTTGACCATGTTTTCAGCACCCTAATTTGAGATGCTGTTCAAAACCTGATCAAGCTCAGCGACAAGTTTTCGCCTATTTTCCGCAATGTCGGCCTGCTTAGACGCAGGATGGCCGAGATACCGCCCATGCACGGTACTGTCATCTGCATAGCAATGTATGCTCCCAAAAGTGAGCATATATGCAGAAGAAAAAGTGTGGGCGATAAGACGGATCCCTGGGGCACACCAGCATTTACTTGCAAACTTTGAATTTTGACCTTCGCAAATAACTCGAATACGTCGTTTATGCAGGAACCTAGCAACCCAGTTGCACAATCGAGGTGGCAAGCCGTAAGCCGGAAGCTTGGAAAGAAGCGCACGATGCCAGACTCTATCGAAGGCTTTGGAGATGTCGAGGCTGATAGCCAACGACTCCCCGTGCCTGTCCATAGCCTCACCCCAAAGGTGAGTGACATACGCTAGAAAATCGCCCGTTGATCGTTTTGGTCTGAAGCCATATTGTCGATCATTGATAAGAGAGCTATCTTCTAAGTAGCGAACGAGTTGGGTGTTGATAACCCGTTCGAATACCTTGCAGAGAATAGGGGTGATGGCTATGGGTTATATATGTTATATATGGCTATAGTTAGCTGGATCAGAACGATCCCCCTTTTTGGGAATCGGTTGTACGTTCGCCTACTTCCAAGCCTGCGGCACGACGCCAGAGGAATAAGACAGGCGATACAGGCGTGTGAGCGTTGGAGACAACTCGGCTGCACATTTCTTAAGAACAACCGCTGGGATACCGTCGGGACCACTCGCTTTCCGGACATCGAGAGACCGCAGTATCGCGCGAACATCGCATTGCCTGATGCGAACATCAGGCATAGAGTGGCCGCAGTGGTTTATAGATGGCGGCTGCGAACCACGGTCATCGATTCGGGAGTTGGCCGCAAATAGATTGACAAGCAAGTCAGCTTTCTCTTGCGGCCCATGAGCCAGTGATCCATCAGAGTATCACAACGGTGGAAGCGAAGACTGGCAGAAATTGGATTGCACGGCTTTGGCCAGCCGCCAATATCCACGGCTTCCCGTAGGGTGCGATAGAAGTTCTTGGCCAAACCGTGCTTCTACCGGTCTGCAACATTTCCCGCGCGTATCTTACGATACAACAACTCCAGACTACGTGGTGTATAGTTGTATAACCTGGTTTACTGCTCACATATTCTAAGGGTGCGTTTATGTGAAGCACTCCACACTATATCCTAAATGACGTAATAATCTTAGTATCATTCCGCTACTAAATATTAGATTAATTTTCGATGTGCAAGTCAATTGTTTGATCCAAAAAATCTTCTTTAGTATGTGTCATAAATGTAAAATAAACGCCTAAATCCTAATACAATATTATTTATTAAAGGGCTTCTAATCCAACCTTACGGATGTATTGATTTTCATACCTTTATTATCTACGATTCTTTGAATGATACAGATTTGTTTTTAATTTTTGTGCCCATAAAAGTAGTCATTAGTATAGTTAAACAAACAGAATGGATAATAACTTAAGAGAAAGCCTCTATACATATTCTTTGCTCCATTCACAACTTCTTATACGTTATAAATTATGTAAATTGGAAAAAAAATATTTATAGAGAGTAAAGTAAGACGATACCCTAGGAATACTGTATGTACAAGTTTATACCATCGGTGTTGTATTATGATCGACTACCGTTATATAACTCAAGGAGCGCTGTGTACGCTAAGGCTTAGCTCCGTTTACACCGCCTTACATTTCTAGGTCATATTAATATGCCCCGCTTGCATTAAATTTTCCTATCATTGTTATTATAATTTGTTCTAGCTAATTAACTAGCTCGCAAAAAGTAGTTCAAGTTATTATGTAGACTGAATTTTGTTCAATACAAGAAGTAACAGAAAAGTGTGGTCATGTCTGAAACAAATAAGGACACAAAGAAAAATGGGTATTGTATTATTACGGAATTTAACGATCAGCTTTGTTGCTATATTGCTATTTTCATAGGTATATACAAAGTATAGGCTCCAAATAATTAAATTGTGTGCCCTGTAGAAGACCTCAAATATTATTTTGGGCTAAAATTAATTCTAAAATATTTTTTGTTGTTACTTAAAGATAAACAACTACGACAAAATTTTAGTACTTTAGAAGGACATTACACTTGTGGGTCTCTGCTATTTTGCTTAATTCACGTTTATCAATTACTTTAATTCAATGTTATCTAGCCCGGCTCTAAGCCTCCAAAAATACTCGAATCATTGCGAGAATTTGAAATAAAATTCATAAGATATTTTATAACTGCATTGATACTTCGACTTCGCATCTCGTTTTGATGACTACTTGCTTGGCTTAGCTGCATATAGCTGTAGCATCCTGTGTTTAAAATGCAACTTGTAATTATATGAGTAGTTATCTGCGGCGAGAGAGTAACGAATATAATATTTAAAAAAAAGCAATTCTCTTCGCAATTGACAGTCACATTCAAATCGAATTAAAATTCAGAAAATTACAGATCATTCCGTTAAAGGCACATAATATCTGGCCTTCTACTATCTACTCCTTAGTTAAGTAAAAAAATTCTAAACACAAATACGCTCTATAATTAGGTACATTAGTTAGCATAAAAAAATAAAGAAAACTATCCAGCTAATCTTGAAACTATGCAAACTTCGTTCGCTTAAGAACCGCACTCCCACAGCACCACAGTCAAAGTAGCCATTAACAATATTATGAGCAGTTATTATAGGATCGGCTTTTTGAATACAACATTTTCAAACACGGAAAGGTAACAGAGCAATTTCCTTCAAAGCATAATTTATAGCGATTTTTATGTTCCCATAAAAATACAAAGTAAGCGGATAAGACGGTTTTAAAAAAATTAATTGAAATTTTTATTTTATGTTTTCTTCTTTTAACCTTTACCAAATTTTATGTGTGGTAAAAATATGAGTATTTTCGTAAGTGTTATGTGTATTAAAAGATTATTAGCTATTATGCTTTTTTTGTTACATAAGGAGACAAACGAGGAAGCAGGTTATTTGATGAATCACCGCCGCCCATGGACACCTGCTTTAAATATTATGGGGGATGTGCCTAGTATATAAATACGTAAGTACGCATAATATAATGCCATCTTCGTGTCGTGTCTATTAGTTCGAAGTCTACGCTTTGTTTTCAGGACTTGGCTTGGCTTGGAGAAGCTTTGTGAACCAACGACAAAATAATATGCCGAAATTTGATATTTACATTTTGCTTCTACTCTTTCACCTCCTCAAGCCTGCTAACTACCACCCCATCAACAACGAGATTTGACGTGCCTATTTTACAACTAAACTATAACACCAGAAGGATCTGATCCCTTTCCTTACTCAGCAGCAATACTACCAAAGAGTACACCTTGGCACACTCATCGATTATTTTCAGGTTAGAGCCATTGCCACGTTACTATTCTGTAACGGAAATCGAGAACACTAGATAATAAAGAATTTCAAGAAAAAACCTTTATCGTTCCTGTCTTGAAACTGCGACACAAAATACTATATTTTCTACTTTAAGCATAATATAGTGCCTACTATGATTTCCTATCCTAGTAGTCGCATAAATATGATTTATAAGATAAGCAACATCCTAAATGCGGGGAGTTTAACCACACCAAAGATATTGTGAAAAAAAAGTAGACAATTTATCAAAATTGCTGACTTTTATAAAATATAATCCTCTTCAGCGCGGGGCCCTTCTAAGATTAAGTCTAAGATAATCCGACTTTCAGTTATTCCGTTCAACTTTAAGAATAACTTTCATTTGTTGTTTTTCTGTTTGTGCAAAATAAAAAAATCGTAATACATTAAAGTGAATTTAGTTGACCGATAATTAATATTTAGGATTTAGCTAAATCTCTCGGTATTAAATTTGTTGCGTCTTTGTGAATAGCGATTTACTTATTATGACCAAATGAATCTTGTTGGCAAAGCAAATTAAAACAGCGGAAAATATACTTGAAATTTTTAAAACGCTGCCTTGATATTTTCTATAAATGGAAAGAAGAACATTTTCTTGAAGTTTATTTATATTTATTTGTCTAATGTGTAGTAACTGTAATAAGACTAATTCTACTCGTAGATTATTTATAGACTCGTTCATCTGATCTAACACAAAGCACAGTAGTGTTACGCCTACCAAATAGACACACTTACGTATTTCGGTCCATCTTATATCTTTGGAAAACTTACAAAAAACTAAGCTGAGCTTGTATACAATGCTAACCTTTTTTTTATTCTTTATTTGAATTTGGGTAGTGACCTAACCTTATAATCATACTCATTTATTTTATGATACATACAATTATAGATAAAATATCAGAGACTCGGAACAAATGATAGTGTTCATCACACAAAGACTTATCCTGGCTGGATTTCAGATTACACCCACCGCCACCGGCTTAGTCAGTCAAGGTGATTGGCTAGTTAGGCCAGTCTTTTCCATCTTTAGTTTCGTTCACTTTGTCATAAATAATAATACTTATCTTACTCTTGATTGAACATTGTTATTCAACTGTTTATTGTTGTGTATCAGTGTTTTTAATTCCCGATTGGAAGATTCGTTATTAACAAAAATTAAATTACGACCAATAAAAGTTCTCATGCTGTTAGCATAGTCAAATATTTTGGCATTCAGTGTCTTTTTTATTTTCTTTTGTTGTTATTTTGATTTCAATATCAAATATTGCTTTTCCTATAGAGGAAGAATAAATCCAAGCATTATTATGTATCACATTATCGAAGAACGAATATTGTACATTCTGAGTGTTACATTTTCTCGCCATTTCACTGAGCAGTCCACCCGCCTAATTACAATCTATGAGAGCTACCATTCATTGCTACACTTTGTGCTGCAAAACTGCACTTTAGCTTGTTACGAAAGCCGTAGTGTATCTCCTTTAAGGAAAGTTTTTAAGCCACGGCGAAATTTGAATAGTTCAGAAATAATATTACTTTTTGTTTCCTATTTCCTTACGTCATATTATATGTGGCTTCAAAATCACATGGAAGTTTATATGCTCTAAAAGCATAGCTTGACTAGTTCTGTTATTCTTAAAAAGTGCAAAAAGAAAGGATGGGTGATCGATTGCTGTGACAATTGACCTCGAGTTTTAGCTGAAACCAAAGTTTGGTCTTCACGTAAACAGAGGTACGTTCTCTTTATAGTACTAAAAACAAATTTTATTATATTGTTACGAAAATGTTAATAATATTTAAGATTGATATTTAAATAACTATTTGTGAACACAGAACTGAGAACTTCACTACTTAACAATATTAGACACTATATTGGCTGCTTAACTGTTTATAAAGATTGGGTATTTAATTTATCGCTTAATTATTAAGATAACTCCAGAAACTTTCAAAGTAAAATCAATTAGTATTAAATAACATGATTCTGACACTTATTATTATGTTTTCGGTAATAAATAACATGCTATTATATTTACATCCTGTTGATAGCGCCATCTGTTGACCGAATGTTGTAAAGCAGCGTTTGGCTATTAAAATAAATTTGTTATTCGTATATAATAAATCATTTGGTGTTGTGCAAAATTCATTACAATATTAATGTTGGTTTTTGATAATTAACTGTACAGTAATTTCAAGTATATGTTGAAAAGGAAGTGACAGTTATTAAACATTGTGTAATGACGGTTAGTGTATAAAAAGGACTGTAAGTCACATTTTATTTCAATTCTGTGCTAGAAATCGTCTGCAAATAAACCAAGTAATATTACGTGAGTGTTTTTATTATGGAGTCTGGACACCATAACCCTGGCGTATCGCCGACAGCAGCGGTTGGATAAACGCCCCCTAAGAGACTTCGGGATCTACGGTTGGCGCGAGACTGATGGGTCTCTTGGCTTGGCTGCCATTACCAATGATGGCCTGAAGACTGATGCGACAAGCGCTTGGAAGCCGTGTTTGGCCCTAGTCAACCCTGATCGGAGACCACACGGTGTGTCGGAGTTATGGCGAGCACGTCTACACTTCACGTGAGCTTCACGTTGCAGATGCGGGTTGTTGATGCACCGACCAGAGGTATTTATCCAGAGCTGATTTGATTACAGTTTTTGAGAAACATCCTAATTTTATAAATTATGGTGCTTACACGATTACCTACTGTCCCCGTAAGGAATACCAGATAAACATGATACAGTCAACATTACGAACGTTACACCCCAAATAGAACTTATAGGTAACTGTTGTTTATCCACGTTTGGTACATAGCAGTGCTACTGTGCTTATAGTCATATTATGCCGTCGGCTGGGGCTCTTGTCTGTTTATTAATCGTTAGGCCATATCGGAAACTCTATGTAAAACTTACTTATCTACACAAGAAAGAGAAAAAAAGCTTTGTTGTTATGTGGTTCTACTAATATAATTATTAGTAAAGAACGGTATAACTGCCCTTTTCAAGTTGAAGCTCTGATATAGATCCATTGTATAAATTACCTGATTTGCTTTCAGTTTAAATAAGCTAATTAATGTGCTGAATATGAATTCAATTAGTAGTCAATAGGTTATCTCAATAGTAAAACATTAAAGGAATCAAAACATTATTTATAGCCCTTGGTTACACATTACATAAGACCAACTAACTGCATTACTTATGGCTAGTGCTCAGGGCGCGATTATATGAAGCCTCTCTTGATAAATGACTATCCACCACAAAAATAATTATTTGCATAAAATCAGTAGTTTCACAGATAAGTGCATGTAACAAAACAAACTTCAGTTTTATTATATTAGTACAGATATATTCAGAAGGTAGATATAAAAATAAATTTGTGTTACACATTTTTAAAGCTAATATTTGTAAAGTTACAAAATAGGTTTTATTATATATTTGTGGACTCTGTAGGTGCCTACATGATTTCATTTTAACATTATGTTGAAATTGTTACTGTCAACTTGCAGCTCAAGTTGAGGTTATATAATAAGACAAGGGAACCCGACATATCTTAATATTTGTCGCTTAATTTTATACCTGTATAGAATGATTTGTTCTGACCATGATAAGTCCTTGCTTAACCCGAACTACTGAAGCTAGAAACATGAGATCTGGACAGTAGATTTCTTTATGGACATACACCGCTATTTTTTAATTAGTACAAAAAATTTAACAGGGCACTAAGTATCTTTAAGTGATCATATTTATGTAGTTGAAAAATAAAAACACTAAGTCCCAAAACTGTCTCAAAACTGTCCTCAAAAATACGTGATAATTGGTAAATGCAATACTAATACTATGACCGACCCGTGTACTATCATAGTAAAATTAACCATTGATAAATTAGCCTCCCCCCGGCCCCTCTGCGCCTGCGCCACGCCCCGACGATGCGACAGTACTAAATTGCTAGCGAAAGTGAGTGTATCTAATTTCGTTGCAAAAGTTAATTGTTTGTCTACGTTTGCCCGACGCGATGGGCTATCATATCAGTTCATATTACGGGAGTATGTAGCTATGCTTCGTGCGTACTTTTTGAGTGGAAAAATCGCGAGTGCACCTGTGTACCCATGGACATCGTATTGTGAGTGTACAAAAGTGACCGGGTCAGTGTCAAACAATTAAAACAGTGCATATTGGATGCTTTTGACAACGGTGGTGGACATTTCGAAGGACAATGGAAATACTTGTAAGTTTAGTAAATAATACGTACTTTGTTTAATTATTTGATGCGGGCGGCTCAAAATCGGTCTGTGTTCTCCACACACCTTGAGGAAGGCCTGTCCAACAGTGGACGTCTCTAGGCTTACATGATGATGATAAAATAATTTGTAAATAGCAGATGATTCTAACTTCATAAATACGCCAAAATTACTCTTTTATTTTAGTCCAGAACACTATCTTTTATTTTGATATTTGTTTGCTTTCTAATTACATACCTCCGTATTTTATTACTTGTTAAACGATGAATTTTACCGGTCCTAAGCCCGAATGAAGTATGAAGGAGAGGGTAGAATTAAGAAAATTAAAAAATAACTACCTACATTTATTATTTTTCTTCATTTTATTTTCTATGGCTACCTACATCATAAGAGCGACAGAAAGAATGCGAATGAGCAGGATGGAATATTGTCAATGAATTAGTGAATGGATTGTAAAATATGACTATGATTTAAGTGAGATTTTCTACAATAAACAAATGATAATAACTTTGCTCTTTATTGATATTATGAAATTCTTACGTCACATATATGATAATAATATCTTCGCTAATCTGTCCTTAAAGTTTTTGTACTAATTAAAAAATAGCGGTGTATGCACTCACTTAGGTTTTATAAAAGTCCATCTCTAAGCATTTTAGGTTGAAAGTCTTAAGGCAGGTGACTGCTAATCTTTTATAAATAACAAGCCTTAGTGTTATACTCGGTAAATAGGTACAATTTATTTTAGTTGTGAGTTCATTTGCTAAGTTTGTTGCATCTATATTCAAGATGACAACCAGTGATAAACCAATAAAATTTAGTGCCAACCTTATTGCTTAGCTCTTTTGGGACGCAAGCCAGTTAGGAATAGTATTATTAGGATAATGATAAGTGGGTTTAAAGAACATAATGTGACAATCCATATTATCTCTTTTCCCATTTAGCAGTATTTATTCTTAGCCAATAAAAGTAATTGTGTGGACTACTCATGCGTTATTTCGAAGTCAGTTGTGATTAGTCAGTTTACAATACATAAAATTAAAGTTGAATTACATAATGAAAGAGTAGACAAATGATAAATAAAAACATTCATTTCAGAAAAAAAGGTCTATTTTATAAATAAAATGTTGAATTAATTATAAAATACCAACATCTGAGTGTCTTTATTAACTTTTATGGTTTATTGTAGTAAATTTATAAGCTGAGTGGAATCATTTTTAGAAATAAGACGGCACTACTCTTGCTTTGTAATATTGGTAGCTTGTGAATTTCTCTTTTATGGCTCAGTTGGCAAACAGTTCAACCATTTCACAGCTTGCACTATGCCTAAAAATATTCAATATTGGATTAAACATGTTCTTACATGAGTAATAATTATAGCACTTGTATTTTCGAAATCCTTGGATCTGCATGGTTTGAAATTATTTCATATTTATCACCAACATTCCGACTGTTCACGGCTAAACATAGGCCTCTCTGTCTTTGCGATTTTGTTTTCCTGTTTGATGTGGATAAAACTTATTTTGAATATATTAAGTTTTAACTGTTTTATCAAAACTGCAAAATATGGGTATCCCGATAGTTTTATATTTGATTATCTAAAATGGCACTGTCAGACCGAACCTGAGAAAAATCAATGTCTTTTGTATTTTAACTTATGCGTAAAATTTGGGCTCCAACACTGTTGTAGCTAAGATAACTATAGACCAATGCACAGGTTGAACATGCCTGATATATACATAGATATAGCTTAATAGACCACTTTGTAAGAGTAGAATTTTATTTCATCTACAGTTACGAAGGTTCATGGAAGTAATATTTGGGTGGGAAATGTTGCCCACTACCTGTCTTTTGAGTGTTGCAGGTGGTGATGATGATATCCTGGCAGATGACCCGGACTTAGTGTGAAGAGAGGATGGACGAGCGGTCCTTTATACATTAATATGTATGGTTGACGGTGTACCACCCTTTTGACGTCGGTGGTTTTGTCTGTGGGCTACGCGCACACATGCTGTACGAGTGCTGGAGTCGAGCATTGTTTGCTAACCTTTGTTGTTGATCAACATCAACAATTGTATGAGCAGCTTGACCGTATGGGCGGAGGATTCGTCAGATACCGATTTACGTGGGGGTCCTCTACCTCCTCCACTGTCGTTGTTGGACATATGTAATTACATTGTATTGATATAACTGATCATGACGAACGATGATGATTATTTTATGTATAAGCATTGATGTGTTTATGAGGCAAATTTTGCATTTATGTGTTTGAGTAAAATTTTATTTTTCCTATCCAACATCCTTCCCAAAACGCTGGCTGGCCACCATGCGTATCCTTGATCCTGGTCTTGTTGGCTAGATCCCGTGATGGGTGATGCCGTGTGTGGCTAGATCCCGTGATGGGTGATGCCGTGTGTTGGCTAGATCCCGTGATGGGTGATGCCGCGTGGGCTAGATCCCTATGTGGGTGATGCCGTTTGTGGGCTAGAACCCTATGTGGGTGATGCCTGTGTGCGCTAGATCCCGTAATCGGTGATGCCGTAATCGGCTTAGCCATGGGTGAAGCATTGTTTGTTAGATCCCGTGATGGGTGACGCATGCCACGGGCTAAGATCCTATGACTAGGTGAAGCCTTGTAAAGAACTTTTAGTTCATTCTGTATGATAAACGCTTATTTATGTAATTTTTATATTCATTATTTTTGTTTGCTGTTTATTCTGTAACCGTTACCTAAATAGTCAGCGCGAGGAGCGCGCTGGATCAGAATGGCCGTATGGGCGCAAATTAATATATAATGATTATATTGTTACGAAAATGTTAATAATATTTAAGATTGATATTTAAATAACTATTTGTGAACACAGAACTGAGAACTTCACTACTTAACAATATTAGACACTATATTGGCTGCTTAACTGTTTATAAAGATTGGGTATTTAATTTATCGCTTAATTATTAAGATAACTCCAGAAACTTTCAAAGTAAAATCAATTAGTATTAAATAACATGATTCTGACACTTATTATTATGTTTTCGGTAATAAATAACATGCTATTATATTTACATCCTGTTGATAGCGCCATCTGTTGACCTAATGTTGTAAAGCAGCGTTTGGCTATTAAAATAAATTTGTTATTCGTATAAAATAAATCATTTGGTGTTGTGCAAAATTCATTACAATATTAATGTTGGTTTTTGATAATTAACTGTACAGTAATTTCAATTATATGTTGAAAAGGAAGTGACAGTTATTAAACATTGTATAATGACGGTTAGTGTATAAAAAGGACTGTAAGTCACATTTTACTTCAATTCTGTGCTAGAAATCGTCTGAAAAGAAACCAAGTAATATTACGTGAGTGTTTTTATTATGGAGTCTGGACACCATAACCCTGGCGTATCGCCGACATACACATCCCGAAAAATACATATTTTAGGACGTTAAAGAACAAACCTAATATAGCAGTTTTACTAAGAACTCTTAAAAGAGATGCTAAATATTATTCTAACTTGTGGATAAATCAAGGCTATATTTCAAAGAGATCGGCAGAAAGCATACTGAAGGAAAATATAATCAATAGCAGTTTGAGTCAATTTATTGATAACGAAATAAGCCTCGGGCACTGTATAGAGAAGTTGTCATACTAGTCAGTCAGTCACATGTCCAATGTCAAAAGTGTCAGTGTTGTGTGGTGGCTGTCAAGACAAAAAGTTTTTTATAAATAATTAGACACGATTATATGTGCTTAAAAGTGTATAATTGGACAACTACAGGTGATTCTTATGTCTAGAAGTGTTATTCACAAAAAATAAACTATAACAACTGAAATATTACAAACATAAATTTTGCCAATGACTTTCGTTTTTAAAAAAAATAACAAACAGCTGTCACTTTAAATTTTTGTTCATGTACCTTAAACTATCTTAAATATATCCGGAATTTCTTAACACTACAAAACCATAGTGTTGCCAGTTTAGTTTCATAAATCCGGTCGAAAATTACCCAAGATGGCCAAATGTACCACATGTGGCAAGTTTGTGGCGGCAAAGGGAGGCGCCGCTACGTGCTGCAGGTGCGGAAATAAGTTCCATTTGGCATGTGCGGGAATATCTGATACCGCGAAAATCAGCAATGACTGGTGCTGTCAGGGGTGTAAAGATAAGACGGGTAAAGGCTGTATCAGACCCACTCCTATGAAGGGAGTCAGCAGTCATGGCAGCAAGGACTCCCCAACGAGTATAGACGAAGAGTATGAGTCAGCAGGAGATACCGAAAAACACGGAAGCAAGGACAGAAACAACTTGGCGAAGGAAATGAGTCTCCTCAGGGAGGATCTTCGAACTATGCGGGAGGAGCTGAAGTCTGAGCTACGAGAGATCCGGTTGGAGGTAGCTGATCTACGGCAGTCTGTTGCGTCACACAAGAAGAAGGTAGAGAACCTGGAGACTCGACTGATAAAGCTGGAAGAGCAGCAGAATGCAGCTTCTCCTAACACTATGGACGACACTATGGTCCAAAAGTTAGAAGATACAGTGGAGCACCTCAAGTCCGAACTGAATGACAGAGAACAAGACCTTCTCCTCTCGGATATTGAAATCGCAAATCTCCCCGAAGATGCAGGCGAAAATGTGGTACATACTGTTGAACTTATCGTAAAAAAACTGGGGGTGGAGCTGGACTCGCGTGACATAGTTTTCGCTGAACGAGTGGGTCCAAAAGCAGTTGCGGCAGGATCGGCAGAGTTAAGGCGTACAGACTCAGCAGCAGTGGGAAGTCGCGGTCGCCGCATAGTAGTGCGATTAGCGCGGCGGGCCGTGCGAGATGATTTGCTACGGGCGGCAAGGGTGAGGCGAGGCGCTACATCGGCTGATCTGGGCTTTGCGGCGCCGCCTCGACGATTTTATGTCAATGAGAGGCTCACTAAAACAAATAGAATATTATTTTACCGTGCCAGGCAGGCCGCTGCTAAGCTCGAGTGGAAGTACACATGGACAAAACGAGGACGAGTTCTGGCCAGACAGGGAGATGGGAAGCCGACACACACCATTCGTACCGATCATGATCTGGAGAGGGTTTTTGGGCGAGACGCGTTGGAGGAAAAGAAGTGTTAAGGACATTTTGCCATGCATTCTCATAGATAAGATCACTTTTCATTGCTATATCTTAGGCCGTAGTAAAGATCAAATAATAAGTTCAACAGCAACACAATTTGTACCAATTTTCAAAAACATACCTATTTGTACTAATGTGATATTTTATAAGTATGGATATATGGCAACATCATATATGAATGTCAGTAAGTGTCACTTTCACCCGTATGTCAACAATGTCAAAATACACCTAACCTATAATTTATGTACAAGAATGACAAATCAATTTACGTTTATCACATTAATTTACAGCAAGTCACTAGTTACATATTTAAATAATTCAGTAAGAGATTACTTGATACATACTCTATATAGGTATGGCTGCAGTGTTAAAGGGCTAGGATGCCTGCGTAAGGTATATGTATGTTTTTGCAATAGGGACTTCACATACATGACAAAATTTTATAAGTCAGTGAGTAAATACTTGCTAAATACTTTGTATTGGTGTAACTGCAAAGTTAAATGTTTAGATTATCTACGGGACACCTCCCGTGTTTCTTTTTATAATAATAATAATTTTAAATGCAAAACTAAATGGACACATTCACAACCAATACATGGTACATATCTTGCTCTGTTCAAAATAGAAATATCCCATAACTATACTTTTAAATTGAATATGCAGGTTTTGGTTTTACTCATTGACAGTATATTTTTACATTACCATTATGGTTAATGGAAAACGTCTGAAGGTTGGACTATTTAACGCAGGGTCGTTAGGGACTAGGCATGACGAGTTCCTAGTGGCCATGGACACGCACTCAGTGGACATAATGGCCATAAACGAGACTTGGCTGAGGGCAGGTGAGGAGGGAAAGGCTCCCATACTTCCAGGCTATAAATTGAAACATAGCCCAAGACCCAAAAATATTCGAGGCGGTAGAGGAGGTGGAGTGGGATTTTATATAAAATCAAATATTAGTTTTAAGACTCGATCTCACCCGGTACATCAAGAGGTAAAGGAATATTGGTTGTTATTAACAACCATGAATAAAAGGATCTTAGTTGGGACTGCTTATAGACCGCCTTGGTTATGCGTTAAAACATTTCTTGAAGGCTTAACTGATAGTATTTGTGCATTGGGGCCTTATGATCACATAATATTATTGGGAGATTGGAATGCGAATATGCTAAATCTAGAAAATTCTAACACCAAAAAAGTACAACAGTTTCTAGATTACACAAATATGTCTCAAAAAGTCAGTATGCCCACTTATTTTGCTGGTCAAAGTAGTACCTTGATAGACTTAATATGCACGGACTTGAATTTACAGACTGTCTTGGTAGATCATGTGCCTGAACTCGGCCAACACTCATTTGTGACTTGCGAGACTCAATTTAAAAAGCAAAAACCTAAGCCAAGATGGGTTACATACAGACCTTATAAGGATATTTTACTTGATATTTTTAATTCAGACTTAGAAACTTTACCATGGAATCTTATAAGTTCACAAAGTGATGTTAACAATATGGTGGAAATGTTCACAGCTTATATAATGGCACTATTTGATATCCATGCACCCTTAAAGCAAAAGCTTTTCAAAACTAAATATACACCGTGGATAACGGATAATGTAAAGTTGATCTTTAGGTTGAGAAACAAAGCTAGGACTAAATATAAAGATAATAAATCAGAAATAAAAAAGCGATACTATCTGGAACTAAAACACCAAGCAGTTGTTGCATTACATAATGAAAAATCAGCATACTTTGCACAACATATTAATGACAATATAAATAACCCAAAAACCTTGTGGCGTAACTTAAAGAATCAAGTCCTGCCATCTCCCAAAAACACCTGCTTACCAGATTACTTTGATAACCCAGACATCATCAATAGAGATTTTTTGAAGTTGCCGGGAGGGGGCGGTGTGAGCATATCTAGTTTAACCTACTATGAATATCATAGGTATGATGATGATACAAATTTCAAGCTTCAGCCAGTCGACCAAGGTACTATTTTGAAAATCTTGCGAACCATTAGTACTAATGCACAAGGTATAGATCTAATCAACCTAGAGATGCTTAAACTTACTCTGCCTAACTCGTTAGATACTATTACAGAGATAGTTAACAAATCTATCACAACCCATACATTCCCTGAGCTGTGGAAACATGCAATTGTCAAACCCATACCCAAAACGAGCCAACCAAGTTCTACAAAGGACCTACGGCCTATTAGTTTACTGCCCTGTTTGTCAAAGGTACTGGAAAAAGTTGTTTATTTACAAGTAATAGAATATTTAGAAAAAAATAACATTTTACCAGACAAACAATCTGGGTTCAGAAAAGGACGAGGAACTGCAACTGCTTTATGTGATGTTGTGGGTAACATACTGGAAGCTAGAGATCGTGGAGAGGGCACTGCCCTCATTCTTCTAGACTATTCCAGAGCATTTGACTCTATAAATACATCCCTATTATTGGCAAAATTAGCTTACTATGGATTTTCACCTAACACCATAAAGTGGTTTAGTAGTTACCTCACAAATAGGTCCCAACATGTAGAAATGCAAAGGGAAGAAGGTATGGTCATGTCTTCATCTGCTCTCACAGTGAACAGAGGCGTCCCACAAGGCTCAGTACTCTCAACACTTCTCTTCATCATATACACAGCTGACATGACCCCTTCTTTAAAAAATTGCAGTTTTCATATGTATGCAGATGACACTCAGCTTTATCTCTCTTTTAAGCCTGAGGACACCTTGTCAGCTGTTACAAAGATAAATCAGGACCTTGACAGAGTGATTGAATGGTCAAAAAAACACTCATTAATATTAAATCCACATAAATCAAAATTTATCATTCTGGGCAGTAAAATACAGATAGAGTCTATATTGCAAGTGAACCCAGCTATCTTTTTGGACGGTCAGAAATTAGAAGGGATAAAAGAGGCCTCTAACTTAGGTTTATTAATTGACTCTGGGCTAAGGTTTGAAGGATATGTAAATAAAATAGTAAGAAATTGTTTTTACAGGTTAAAAATTCTTTACAACATTCAAAACTATCTTAGTATTAACCTTAGAAAACAGCTTGTAGACAGTCTCATTTTATCCCGTTTCAATTATTGTGATGTAGTTTATGGCCCATGTTTGCTGGCAAGAACTAAGAATTTAATACAAAGGGTGCAAAATGCATGTGCCCGATTCTGTTTCAAGATTCCAAGACGGCATCATGTCACACCATATATTAATGATAACAACATCCTTAAAATGGAATCTAGAAGAAAATTACATCTTGCCACATTACTTTTTGGGGTAGTGATTAGTAAAAAGCCTACCTACTTATATGAAAAGTTAGAGTGGAGACAAAACCACTTTTCATACTCTACCAGACCCTCAGCCCGAACTCTTTCCCAAACTAAACACCATACAATGGCTTTCCGTGGCTCTTTTAGATACTTAGGTACGAAATGCTGGAACAATTTGCCTCCTCCGAAAAGGGACCTGAAAACAAAAGCATCATTTAAAAAGAACCTCAAGAGCTATTTACTCTCTCAACAGAAATTATAGCTACAGGATACTGCTTACCTGTGAGGATATAGCCCTAGTAACATTAGTCTGGATTCCTGACAGCATATTAGTATCCCTGCTTCAAGGTCTCGTTGGGTACTTGCAGGAACTCCTGAAACATTAAACATTTTACGAAAATAATGTCATATTATCCTCTATGAGCCAATAAGTAAATTAAATTTAACTTAGTTAACAGGCATACCTGCTATTTGTGTATTCCCTTGTTACTTGTAAAACATTTATGTTTTGAAGGTGTAGGTACTTAAGTAATCATAAATAGTTGTACATGTTCCATATGTAATGGTACGTAGATTCTAGGAAGATGACCATCACGTTTCAGTGGCCTTTTGACATAATACGTGGCGGCACTGAAAATCAGTACTGTGATTGGAACTATGGCGTCCATCGCAGTGTTTGCTGAGTGTCAGCCCGAATTGCGGCACGCGGTGTATAGTGCTCATGCGGTTATTATTGTTTAAGCTTAATTATTGTATTTACAAAAGTAATCATTTTATGTTTAAATTGCTCAATCTCTGGTGTAGATACACGTGGCGAGTCACGTGGCGACACGTATCACTTAAATGTCAGAAGTGTCAGGACATTGTCAGCTAACTCAACTCCGTTTATGACAGTTGACAAGACATGCCAAGTGTCATTATGGCAACAAGCTGCCAATTAGCGTCTTAGTCTTTTGAGTTATAGTAGATAGTGTATAATAATATTGACTTCGCCACAATTTTCTTTTTTTGTGTGTTTTTTTTTTTTGTTATTTAGAATAAGTAAAATTAAGGAGTACTGTACAGCGTGCTTGCAATAAAGATATATTTTCTTTCTTTCTTTAGTGATGTAGTTCACAACAATTGTTGATTGTTATGTTTAATAACTAAATTAAAAGATAATATACCTTAGTTGTTATCCATTGGTTAAGTAAGCACATTTAATTTTAAAATCGGTTATGTACGAAGTTGGTTTTCATTTTCATTTACATTAAACTACCATCTACCTTCCTATCTACAACTAATCGCATCAACATGAATCGTTCCACGCTTGACTAGTGCGAGCGATATCATATTTCCGTCCCTCTCTTTCCCTCTCCCTGGAAGAGGCACTGCCTTGCGCCTGATTTCGTCGCCGCGATCGTGAACGCGACGGACAGTCTCGAACATTCCGCTCGCTAAGAACGCCGTCTCGATACCGCTCCGCGCCGCGCCGCTGTATGTGATTTACCGCTTCCACCAAGGAAAACCCGCTCGTGAGTGCTAGTGAAAACAAGCAGCTGCATCGCGAAACCACCAGGAGGACAAGAAACGAAGAAGGCTGAATAAGGTAAGTGCCTTCCATCCTGGAAATATCCTATACCCACTCAATCACCTCCTCCCGTATCCATCTCCTCTTCCCTTATTCCTTTCTAGGCGACCCAGAACTCGCCCTAATACAGTCCATTTCCTTTTCCAAGTCGCCTAGAACTTAACCCTATTCGGTTTCGGCACCACGCCATACCAATTTTCATTTACATTAAACTATTATTTCGATGTGTGTTATTATTTAATATACTGTTACTAGTGTGTTTTATAAAATAAATAATACCGTCAATTCAAATATAGTTTTTTTGTTTGTATTCATAAGTATTTGCTTTAGTTTGTTTGATATTATAATTTCTAAGAATTTCTAATTATTCAGCCGCGAAATTGTATTAATTTTGCCTTTGATTGTCAATTTGGCTGAAATGACCACATCGATATTGTGTATGTAACAACTCATCCGATAGCGACACCACTTGCGGATGAATTGACGTCTATCAATTTAAAAAGGGTGTCAATTTATCCGAGGATGAAATATTTTGCGGATGAGCTGTCACCGTCGTTTAAAAGTATTATAAACACTTTGCGTTCAATACTTTACATATCATCCTAACATTTAATAAAATATGTAATTTCCTTAAAAAACATGAAAGCGTATTCAGGATTCAATAAACGTCTAATTCAAGATGGAGTCTCATACGAAAACATAAGTACTTGGCGAAAACCAATTTCCTTGAAGCCTCAAACAAGTACCTATAAAATAAGCGGAAGCCATTGTAATTTGACAGTAACTAACGAGTATATAATTATTGAGAAAATTAATATATCGTAATAACTGACACTGTATACGAGACGTTTGAAGTACGGAGGGTAACTTGTACAGTTGAAGGCAGTGAACATTTTTAACAAATATTTCATTTGTAGCTAATTGTTTTTTTTTGACCTTTCACACTAGGAATACGTCTTGTGTTGCAGGGTAGTTTACAAAAATGGAGACAGTACAATTAACACCCAGACTCCACAACAATTTTTAGTTCACACAAAATGATTACTAATGTGGAGATCCAATTTACAACTTTCGACGAAGTATCAAGCAGTGAGTTAGCCTCGTAGTGGTAAACGGATACCTTTTAGACAAAATCATCATTCAGACAAATAAGTCGTAATAATATTAAACTTGCGCAAATTGTATTGCATAAGTATACCATAGACATTATTTTTGACGAGTATCAATTTCGCAGTATTATTTTAAAGATTTCCTACCTTCGTCTCTTTTTGTTGAAGTGTCGACCGGTTTACATCGTCCGTGTATTGTTAATATTAGTTTTTTTATAGAATCACGCCTATATCCGGGAAGGGGTAGGCAGAGGTCTAATACTACACCCACATTTTGTCATGTTTTTTTTATTATATAAGTGCAGCTCTAATAATACTATTTCTAGTTAATTAATATTTCGTACTATGTAAATATATGTATAAAAACATACTATCTTTGACTTTGAATAAAATCAGATTTATGGAGCAATGGCCAGAAACTTATCAATAGTTAAAAATATCTATTTGTAGAACTCATGTATCTAAAAATGGTGGTCTAAAAGAAAAAGTAGTCAGTTTTATTTTACTGAGATGTGAAAGTAATAATTATGTTTTCAAATTTTTACAGTATTTGTTTCTGTATTTTCTTTGTAAATGTATTAAACTTTTGTGTCAATAAAATTGTTGGGCATAGGTCACACTCCTAGGACTATTTTTTGTTATTATCCTACTCTATAAATTAAATGAATAAGTTTACCAAGTAAAAGTACGGCATTATGTGTATATTAGAAAGTATTAGCCTGACCCGGGAGCAAATATATAGATAGTGGGTAAAATATGATGTACACATTTCTTATAATTACTACGCTATAAAAACAACCATGTAATTATAATTACTGTTCCATTAACAGCGTCGTTTACCCTTATGTAGATAACAACACATGTGGTATGCGGTTGTATCTGCTACAAGCAGATACCGCAGGCAACACTAGTTTATTGACAACAAATGCGCGAGGATGGAATTATACTTGCGTCTCTGAATGTTGGGTTCAACAAACTTTGAGTTGTGGGAAGTTGAAGACCTACTTACGAGAGAGAAGTTTAGCTCGTTAAATACGCATCAGGTTTTGTTCAAAATATTGATTAGCACTTCGGTGGTACATACGACTGGTATTATATTTGACGAGATGCTACTCGCGATTTTGCCCGCCATAAATTTTCAACCAGTATTTTAAACCCTTCATCAAACTCTATTTGAATGAATATTAGTTTCTTGTCCATCCCAAGGTTGCCTGTAAGAGATTGCTTACTAGTAATAAGGCCGCCAATTGTACTGGCCCTGTTATTTTTCTTTAGATTTATTATTGTTAATTTCTTTGGCATTTTTACAATAAAGATGATGATTATTATTAGCTTTTACACAAAGCGACTGCCTGTCTGACCTCCGCATCTCTAACAACGATTTTCTATGTTTTAGGTGTATAATTCACGTGGATGGAGTCGCGCGTCAAGTCTAGTTAGTAAAACACGATTAAAGAATGCTAATCTTGAGAATTTTTACGAGATATTTGGAAGACTTTGATATAGTAGAAAAGATGTTTACTATTCATAATTCACGATGACTTCCTACAGAAAGCGGGTATTATTTGTATTCTACTTATTTATCGAAATATTTTTTGTTTGGTATTTTCAGCACGTGTGGAAAATTTCTATAGCCTAGCTATATATTCCTAGCTAATTAGGTAGTGAAAACCCAATGGCAGCGATTTTCTAGAAAGATAATTATTGACATCGGCAACTAATTAGACAACTAAGCCGATTGTGAGACCTGTAATTAAAATAAAACAAGATACCATCAAAATTATAAGTATGCAAAGGAGATGAAATATTTAATTTTTTATAAGCAAAATTTTAATGCCTTTAATGGCCATGTACACGTTTCTGTTCCTGTTTTAAGTCTATTTTTTTAAAACATCTCTGTAGTTACTTTACAAATGACCATATATATACACCACTATTTTTTAATTAGTACAAAAAAATTAACAGAGCACTAAGTATCTTTAACTGATCACATATATATCGATATAAAAAATAAAAACACTAAGTCCCAAAACTGTCTCAAAACTGGCCACTGGTAAATGCATAACTAATACTATGACCGACCCGCGTACTATCATAGTAAAATGACCCATTGATAATTTTCCGGCCCCTCCCCCGCCCCTCTGTGCCTGCGCCACGTCCCGACGATGCGACAAACAGTGCTAAATTGCTAGCGAAAGTGAGCGTATCTAATTTCGTTGCAAATGAAAATTGTTTGTCCACGTTTGCCCGACGGGAGTATGTAGCTATGCTTCGTGCGTACTTTTTGAGTGGAAAAATCGCGAGTGCAGCTGTGTACCCATGGACATCTTATCGTGAGTGTACAAAAGTGAGCCGGTCAGTGTCAAACAATTAAAACAGTGCATATTGGATGCTTTTGACAACGGTGGTGGACATTTCGAAGGACAATGGAAATACATGTAAGTTTAGTAAATATACGTACTTAGGTAAATAATAATTTGATGCAGGCGGCTCAAAATTGGTCTTTGTTCTCCACACACCTTGAGAAAGGCTTATGTCCAGCAGTGGACGTCTCTAGGCTGACATGATGATGATAAAATAATATTTGTAAATAGCAGATGATTCTAACTTCATAAATACGCTAAAATTACTCTATTCTTTTAGTCCAGAACACTTTCTTTTATTTTGATATTTGTTTGCTTTCTAATTACATACCTCCGTATTTAATTACTTGTTTAAACGATAAATTTTACCGGTCCTAAGCCCGAATGAAGTATGAAGGAGAGGGTAGAATTAACAAAATTAAAAAATAACTACCTACATTTATTATTTTTCTTCATTTTATTTTCTATGACTACCTACATCATTAGTGCGACAGAAAGAATGCAAATGAGCAGGATGGAATATTATCAATGAATTAGTGAATGGATTGTAAAATATTACTATGATTTAAGTGAGATTTTCTACAATAAACAAATGATAATAACTTTGCACTTTATTGATATTATGAAATTCTTACGTCACATATATGATAATAATATCTTCGCTAATCTGTCCTTAAAGTTTTTGTACTAATTAAAAAATAGTGGTGTATGTAATATATATATATATATACTACGATTACTAATATCTATCTATCTTCTAGATTTGTTTGGCCCGCTATGTCAACAACAGGTCTTCTGCTGTTCTATTTTCAACAGAACAGCTCTAAGTCTTCTGCTTAAAATCAATTAGAATAAAATCAGAATTTTGGACGTTGCCGCGTTGGACCTATGATCCCTTGTTAGCCATGTGAGGTATATGTCCCCGAGATATTTAGCTTTTTACAATGTTATACAAACATGAATAGCTAAGTTTGATAACAAATATGATAATAGAATAAAGTGCGTCTACTAATCATCAGGTAAGTTTTTAAATAAACATTCCTTTACAATTTACTATTTCATTTTAAATCATCTCCACTTGCATAGTGTTCGCTATACAATAAAAGTAGACACTGTAGACGTAAATAATAAAAAAAGAATCATCTGGCAGAAGTAAATCACGTCACAGTCTGAAATGAATAACTAAAAGAAAGAAGAAGAAAGAAAGAAACATTTATTTGGATACAGCACAAAACAGAACAACATACAATATTTTAAAAGAACAAAACTGATTATAAAGGCACATTAAATAAAAATAGAGAAGAATTTGCAGATCAGAAAAAAAGAAATATCGAGTAATGTCGAGTATGTGTCCCAGTGCTGACCAAAAGGGTAGCCAAGTCAGCATTATGCCCAGTACAGCTGATGCATACAGGACGCTGATATTCTCTTGGCTCCCATTCACCCACCACGGATGCCCAACCAGTTGTCGCGCTCAATCACAATGCAAAACACATAATAAGTTCTGTGTTATATTAAAATATACATATAATACAATATGCAATCACATGCACTCAAATGGCAGACAAAAAAATAATATAAAAGGAAAAAAACCACACGCAAATCAATCTCGTTAAAACCTAGGCGCGAGAAAAGGCCGCGGGGAAAGAGTAGGGTGGGCAGAGCGGCACTCTGTGATTTTTTTTATTAAAATTAAATTATATTAATAATTGTCTTATAATAAAATTATATAAAATTATCCTAGATGAAATTATATTAATATCATATTTTGTTAAATTATATTCAAATTTTATTACAATTATATTAATATACTAGATTAAATTATATTAGAATTATATTATATTAAAAACATGATATATAAGATTATATTAAAATTAATTATTTATACTACATATTATTATCACACATAAATGATAATAATTGATATGTAAATAATATAGATTGAAATAATAAATTAACTAATACATTCGGACATCAAATTGCTTTAAATAGTACATATTTAAATAAAAGACATGTCGACATTTGCGTTACGCAGTTCACACTGAGATGCCAATAGATACTGCCGAAGACGCTTTTTGAATGTGACAGTACTGTTTATTTGCCTCAGAGGCGGGGGTAGGTTATTCCATACTTTTGAAGCTGCTAACTCGTAAAAGAAGGATACGGGCAATTATAAACAGCTCAGAGAAATTGAGTCCTACCTAACAACCGGCCAAACCCGACTTAAAAAAAATCTACTAAATCGGTCTGCTTCAAGGGAATGCAACGTTGCATCGATCAGGTATACCAAAACTATCAACGTACAACATACTTTCAACTCTAAAATTGAGAAGTTTAAGTTGATTTTGCAGTTGAATGGTTAGGCTAAAATTCTGGTGAAATTTTCCTTCTGCAAGTTCTTTGAATCTTTAGATACTTTATGCACGTACACAGAATAATGTACTGTATAAGTAAGCGGTAAGTCAGTGCTCGTACTGTAATTAATTATACTAAGTACTATGGATTTTCTTAGAGGATTTCTTCGGAAGCGTTTATGATTGAAGTTTGAGTAAAATTTATATTTGGAGTACGTAACTTCTTTTTATGAAAAAAATATTTCTTAATTATAAAATTCTTGCATTAATGCAGACAGTAACTGACAGACAACGCATAGCCGTAACTATAAGGCGCAGGAAGCAAACATTTTGGCATGTATATTCCTCGGGGACTGAAGGGGACTAAGAAGGGATATTCCAAAATTCCCACGTGGTCGGGCAGAAACGGTTCAGATAAAATAAATTGCGGGCGTAGCTGTTGGCATGCCCTAGTTTTTTATAAAGATATCGAGATAAAGGAATATCAGATTTGATCTATTAGCCAAGTAATTGAGTTCTGAGTTTAAGTACTTTTTAACTGTATAGAAATAGTGATTTATCATACACATCGATGCTATGTCGGCGGAAGACATCACACCAAGCACTTCGCCAAGATATGTAGCGCATTGTCTTCGGCCACATGGTGGCAGTTGTTGCAGTGATGACAATCAGACGTACCATCCCAGCTTATCTGTAAGTTTTCTTCCACGACAATGCGTAAAAAGTCATGATGCAGGTAAAGCGTTCACGATTAGTGTCTTATGGTAGACTGTCTAGGTGGTCAACGAATAGGGCGAAAGATACATTTTTATTTATCCCCGGGAAGTGTGTATCTTCATAATGAAGATAATTTTTGCGTCATAACGTCACATGTAGTTTCATGGATATGAAAAAACATTCATTTATTAATATTTCTCGTCGTTACTAACGACAGTCGGAATTCAACATGAAATATTTAAAACTGCCTCGTTGATCTCGCGGCATAAATGTGCGCGAGGGATTGGGAGGTCTCGGGTTCGATTCCCGGGTCGGGCAAAGTGTTATTGGGTTTTTCCGTTAGGAAATTCTCAGTAGCGGCTCGGAGTCTGGTAATAATAATAATAATAAATAATAAAAATGTTTATTCATATTAAGTACAACAACATATAACACGTTCCTTATTACTATAATAAATTTTTGTTACATCTTGTAGTTGTACATTTGTGATAATTGAAATAGAGTTTGCTAGCTCCTATACTAAGCAGAGCTTGTATGATAGGAGTTATTGATTCTCCTCATATAAATATTTGAGATGGCAACCGGTTAGTGGAACATAACTTACTTATAACTACACTTAATATGAATTTTACACTTAAATTTAAACATTAAAAATACTTAATTTTACTGAGTAATATTTAGCTACTAACTAGGAAATACACACTATTCCTTATTTTATATATTTTTTATATATTTTTTTTTATTTATTTACCTTAGAAACAGCCTGATAATAATATTTCAGTTTGATCATAAGTCAGATAACGTAACCAATCTATAAGTTTGCTTTTCATTTCATATTTATTTAAATGGTATATTGACATTATTTATTTTATTATATTACCTTGCGCCCATTGCATCAAACTGACGGCTTGCAAAAGCAGTTCTACATCTCACACTAGGGCATACTGCGGCTTTGGAACGCTTCTGTGGAATATTGCTAATTAGTCCCAGTTTCGTGTGCTTGCGCAGTGTTATGCGGAGAATGTATAACTGTCTTACAGTGAGAACCTCCCATTCCCTATAAAGTTGTTAAGTAGAATAGTAACGAGGCTTGCAACGAATTACTTTTAAGACGGCCCGCTGTGCTCGTTCTAACCCTAGGAAAAGCATCTTATACATGCCCCCCCATACTGGTATACAGTAGGTTATGACGGACTGTCAGAGAGCAGTTGTAATGTAAAAAAAAATTTAAAAAAATAAAGGGATGTAAATGTAAATGTGTGTTTGTTATGTATATATGACATAACCTATCCTGTTAGGTATGGAGTTGAAATTAAAACAGTTTGTGGAATTCATAAACATTTATTTTTATAAATTATGGGATTGCATCATAAAAAATTCAGAATTTTAAGTAATTAAAGTTATATCGGGCGGCAGACGCAATCCGAAAAAGATACAAAATTTGCCAGATAACTCAATGATAGAATACAATATGGACCTTTAATCGCAAGTCAGGGTGACCAAGCCGAGATGATAGATACAACAATTTTGTATGGTCGATGGCACTACAGCATTATAAATTAGCATACAAATTGAAATTGAGGCTATTTAAATTTAAAGTTATTGAAAAAGAAATGAGATTAATTGAAGTTGTGGTTGAAAAAGAATTTAGACTAATTGAAGTTGTTGTTGAAAAAGAATTGAGACTAATTGAAGTTGCGTTCACTAGGTAAATAATTAAAAAAGGTTACCTGTTGCTTTCAAATGTAATTAAAATAAGAAAAGGAAGATTGTCCACCATCGTGTCCACGTGGAATACATTGTCCACATCATGTCCACGACGAATACAGCGTCACGGCGTGCCGAATCCAGATGGCACGAAGGATTTTAAACTATATCCAGAAAACGCAATACCTAGCTAAAAAGAACGGAAAACATGTTTCAGACATCATATTCTACACAAATGACGCGTTCCGCCAACGCCCCAAACATTCGAAACTCACCGTTTTTACAGAAAACAGGCCTCTAGGCGAACAGAAGTAGCGTCAGAAGCATTCTTTAAACGTATCAAGGTGTCTGTTAACAATAGAAACATCGAAATTTAATTGAACTGAACAAAATGATTCGAAAATGCTGAGTAAATCAAAAGATCTTACCATATTGGTGAATAATTTAATATTTGTGCCGTCCCACGGCTCCTCAAGGGAAATTCTACGTAAAATTAACACATTATATTGTGATTAATCCATAATTATTGGATTTTTCAAACGACGCCATGTAATCGACGACCAGTTCAGGAAGCAAAGTGGCCATAACAGTCTGCCATAGACTATGTAAAAAAAAAATGATAGGGAAGCCCATTAACGAAAATACCATATGTATCGACAAAAAATCGACTAATACCAACCGAACTCGCGAAAAAAGAATGCGCATAGGCGTACTGTAATGCGAGTTAAAATCGATGCGTTACACAGTATAAACAGAAAGCATGGTGGAAGAATCGGCAGATTGACGCAAGGTTTTAAAGCTTCCTGACTCTACTGGCAAGGGCCAGAACATGTGGTCGCCAATCTAAATGTTCATCCACCAGAACTCCTAGATACTTGATGCAGTTTACCTGCGATATCTGAAGACAGTCACAATAACCAGGACCGGGACAGCTGTGCGCTCGCAGAGTGTTAATAGTAACTGGTGGTTTCGGAGAGTTTGGAATATAAAAACGTACGAATTTGGTTTTCTCGATATTTAAAATTAAACAGTTTATAGAGAGCCACTTCATTACTGTTTCTAGCCCGTTTTCTGCATGACGCTTTGCGGATTCCCAATCTACACCATATGATAACAGGGCAGTGTCATCTGCATATGTGAAAATCTCACAGTTTTGTAAAATGTGCCCGGTACGGCAATAGGCTCGCCCCCTATTACGTGGGACCTAAAAATTCATGGCGAAATGTGGGTGTTATATCACACCTCTGCCTACCCCTTCGGGGATACAGGCGTGTGTCTATAAAAAAATATTTAAAATATTTTATTGCTTATGAATTCTGTATGAGAATTTGTGTAACTGTTGAATCTGATTTGCAACTTGAAACTAAATAAAGATACGTATTAATTGCTACGTATCGGACGATGCCTGAAGGGCAGGCATCCCACAAGGTGGACTAACGAAATGGTTAAGATCTCGGGAAGCGGTTGGATGTTGGGTGGCTTACGATCGGTCTGTGTGGAGAGCCCCCCAATGCCTATATCCAGCAGTGGCCGTCTCTAGGCTGAAATTATTAATTAAAAAATATTTTTAGGAACATACACTTGGTTATTACATGAATAGTTTCAAAATAGAAGGTAAGTTTAGAACAAGTAGTAAGTATGTATATTACAATGTAAATCTTAAAAATTATAATACAATATGTACCCTGCCTCTTAAACTAAGTAAACTTTGCCTTAAGTTTATGAGATGCCTGTGCATTATGATGATGATGAACTGTTTCAGCCTTAGAGCTGAAACTGAGCCAGTGTTCTATGTTCTAGAATGTATTTCCAATAACTTGCATGTTTTTAATAAAGTTGCTAGTTAAAACTACATAATATCTAAAATCCAATAGGTTTTGTCTTGGAACTAGTCCAGCCAACGGATTTTGTTGAGCGAATGGACGTCGTAACTAAGTCAAGTGAACTCATTTACTTCATCGACTTTGAAAATCGAGGGATTGGCCGGTAGTAAAAGTTACGGATATAAGTAATGCTTGGAGAAGATAGACATGATTTTCGATAGGGGTTGGAGATATTTTACGACAAAATTATGTAATCTATACTTATAATAAATTAAGGCCCCATTTTTGTCCTAGCTGTCTGAATTAACGTGATAAACTAAAATACTATGGTACGGATTATTGTACGATTTTCACCAATAGGTAGTGTGACTCCTCAGGAAGGTTTGGTATATAATTCAAGCGAGTGGAGTCACGGGTGAGATCTAATAACATTTAATTGCATATTTGAATATCTTCCTCATACACCCTTTCGATAGCCGAGTGGAGAGACCGATAGACTGCCATGCAG